>CM044327.1:24485000-25980000 GCA_024291935.2 Okapia johnstoni
GATGGTCAGGGAGGCCTGGTGTGCTGCGATTCATGGGGTCGCAAGGAGTCGGGCATGACTGATCGACTGCACTGAACTGAAAAAATTACAGTAACAGCAGCAGTGAGCTGATCAGAACCTGATTCTCTCTCCACTGCCTGTGTATCACGGGCTGGAGAAGAGGCCCATTGACTCAGCATCAGGAAGTTGACTACTCAGATAGGCAGATAAGATTCACACAGAGAAGAACACAAGAAAGTGAACAAAACTGGTATGACGTGCCAGAGGCTTTCAGAGCTCAGAGAGATGGCTGCAGATGGTCCCGGAAGACTCATGGAGGCTGGGACTAGAGCCGAGCCCAACAGGATGAAGACTGTTTAGGGAGGTAGAGGAAGATGTTAGGAGAAAGTCTCATCCCAGCGAAGCTTCCCTAGGTGGAGATGCCAAAGACGTACTGGGCAGATGCTGGCTGACTCATCGGTCCAGAAAAGAGTATACTGAACATGTCCGAGCTGGGAGAGGTGATGAAAGCGGTGTTTACAGAAAGTCACTCTGGCCATGGGGTCCCAGATGGACTGCATTTGGGAGCAACTGGAGGTATGAGGACAAGTTAGGGAACTATTCAAGCTAAGAAATAGTTCAGGCATGAAGTGATGGAGCTCAGAAGAGAATTATGACAGTGGGAAGGGAAGGAGGGGGCCGACTCACTAGACGTTGGTGAGGATGACGACCAGGCCTCAGTGACTAATTGGAAGTGTAGGGAGGGGTGAGGAGAGGAGGAATCAATGACTCACACGAGGTCTGCAGCCTCAGTGACTCAGAAAATGATGGCGTTATACAGGATGTGGCAAATTAGCTGCGGAGGGGGATGCTAATCATTTAGTGAAATGGTTAAGATGGATTAAAGGACTAAGTATACCGCTTGGGAGGATATATATGGAGATATTCTTCTACAGACGAGTACTCCCCTTGGGTTCAAGAGCTCATAAACAGCCTGGCAGGCCACCATTTTCCCAAACCTAAGAATCATCCTCATCAATGCTTTCTCCATTACTCCCCAAATTAATCAGTCTCCAAATTCTATTAATTTTACTTTTATTATCTCTCAAATCTATCCACTAGCACCACCTATCAATAAATGCTATTTAGGGCCTCCCTTGTGGCTAAGCTGGTAAAGAATCTGCCTGCAATGTGGGAGACCTGGGTTCGATCCCTGGGTTGGGAAGATCCCTTGGAGAAGGGAAAGGTAACCCACTCCAGTATTCTGGCCTGGAGAATTCCCATGGCCTGGAGAATAGCCAGTGGGGTCGCAAAGAGTCAGACACGACTGAGCGACTTTCACTTTCCCTTTATGTTTTCCTGTTGTGTTTGTACTTCTGTTTGTTTGGGATTTAAAACATCTTCAGATACACCTTCATAAAATGTAACAGTGGGCAAGATGTGGGGATGGGCAGAATTTAATCATAGAAAGGGACTCAGATTTTTCCTGAGAGCTTTTGCTAGAGGAAGAAGCAAAGGTCTCTGGCAAGTGAGGAGGATACTGTTGGAGAAGAGAGAAAGGTCTAGAAATGGAGAGAGAGAGAGACTGCTTCTCCAGCTTGGGTGGACATGCAGGGGACGGGGAACTGGGATCTGACTGGCATCTGAGCCTATGGCTGACTGGCTTCTCACTTGAAAATCCTAGGAGTTTCAAAGTCCACAGAGCTCTCCAGCCACAACTAACACCCGTCCACTCAGAGCCCTAACACATTTTTTCCCTTCATTCCAGCCAGCTCAAGAGGACCTCGATGTGACCGCTCTCATCAACAGCAGTAAGCGCAGAGCAAGACTAAAACTTCAGGCTTGCCTCGAGCAAGCTAAATGTCTTCAAAGTATCTTCTTTGGTTTCTTCTCTGTCTTCTGTCCGCTATCTTCCTGCCCTTGGTCCTGCCGCAGTCTGAGATCTCCGCTAAATTTCCCCAGGTCAGGGTTTTAACATAGTGTTGAGTTATCCCCAGTGAGCAGCGAGGGCAAAAACTGACCACAAAACAATAAAATGAGAATAGGAAAAAACCAAAGGAAACATCAAAAGCAAATAAAGGCGGAAAGGAAGAAGACACTTGGACTACATTCACAGATGGCTTGATGTACTACATTGACATTTGTGTTGAAAACCTCAAGGAATCTACATGACGGCTACTAGAGTTAACATGTAAATTTAGCAAGGCTGGTGACTACCAAGTTAAACGTCCACAAATTAATCGTACTTTGTATGCTAGCAGGAAGCAATCAGCAAATTAAATAATGAAAATTCTACTTGCAAGAGGGAACCTAAAAACAAAACATACTTAGGAATATATTTAACAAGAGATACCTGCGAACTCATCATTGAATATTATAGAACACTGCTCAAAAAAATTAAGGAAGAATCACATACACAGAGACATAATCCATGTACATAGGTTTATTGGAAGGTTCTCATTCATAATAAGCTGGAATTCACAGATTCATTGAAAGATTCAATGTTAAGATGTCAGTTTTATCAAAATTGATCGCTGGATTCAAAGCAAACCCCATCAAAATTCCAGTCAGCATTTTTACTAAAACTGACAAGCTGATTCTAAATCTTATTTGGAAATCTGATGGCTCTAGAATAACCAAAGCAATTTGAAAAAGAAGAACAAGATGGAACTTGATAGTGCCAGAAGAACTTACGCTATCTACAAAAATCAAGATACTGCACTATTGACAAAAAGATAGACATAAGGAACAATGAAAGAGAATAGAGTCTGGAAAGCACGTCCCCCGTGTATATCTAAGGGCACTAGAACAACTGGATACTCATATGCAAAAAAAAAAGTCAACTCAAACTATACACAAAAATTAACTCAAAATGACCATAGACCTAAATAACCTCCTGGACTATAACCCGCCAGGCTCCTCTGGCCATGGAATTTTCCAGGCAGGAATAGTGGAGTGGGTTGCCATTTTCTTCTCCGGGGGATCTTCCTGATCCAGGGATCGAACCCAGGTCTTCTGCACTGCACACAGATTCTTTACCATCTGAGCCACCAGGGAAGGGCTTCCCAGGTGGTAGTGGTAAAGAACCCACCTGCCAATGCAGGAGACATAAGAGATATGGGTTCAATTCCTAGGTTGGGAAGATCCCCTGGAGGAGGGCATGGCAACCCACACCAGTATTCTTGCTTACAGAATCCCCACGGACAGAGGAGCCTGGCAGGCTGTAGTCCATAGGGTGGCAATGAGTTGGACATGACTGAAGTGACTGAGCATGCATGCCACCAGGGAAGCTCTGAATGTAACGTTTAGTACTATACAAAATTTCTAGAAGAAAACAATGGAGAAATTTTACTGACTTGGGCTTTGTAAAGATTTATTAAATAGGATACAAAAACCATGAGGCATAAAAGAAAATACCACCAAATCAGAATTTATCAAAATAAAAATTGGAATCTTCGAAAGAAAATGAAAAGACAACTCAGAGAATGTGAAAAATGTTTTTGAAGCATATATTCAACAAAGGACTTGTAACTGGACAATTTCAAGAACACTTATAACTCAATAGTAAGAAGGCAAGCAGTTCAATTAAAAAAATGAGTGAAAGAATTGAACAGATACTTCACTAACGACAGGATACAAGTTGCATGAAAAGATGTAAATAACGTTAAATCACCAGGGAAATGGAAATTAAAATACTGTAAAATTCCACCATGCACCCATCAGAATGGCTATAATTAAAACAATGGATGAAACCAAATGGAGGTGAGGGTGTTGAGCAACTGGAATTTTCATTCATCCCTTGGGGGAAAGTTATATGGCTCAATCACTCAGAAAAAACTTTTTGGTAATTTCTGAAAAAATGAAACGTATGACCCGGATGTTCCACTCCCAAGTATATACACAAAAGAAGTGAAAATGTATGAACACACAATGACTTGTATACAAACATTTGTAACAGTTTTGCAGACAATCACACCAAAAAGCAGCTCTGTGCACAACAATCAAAAACTGAAACCCATCCAGATGCTCACAGGCAAGTTATAGATAAACTGAAAGTTGTGGAATATTATACAACAGTAAAAACAGACAAACTGCTACTATCCACAAAACGAATGAATGTCAACCATAGAGTGCAAAAGCCAAACATAAGAGAATGATTACATTTTTATAAAAATCTAGAAAATGCAAAAAAAAAGCAGTGGCAAGAAAGCAGCTCTATTTTGATTGGGACCAAGGGTTGAACAAGGGAGGGACAGAAAAGAGGCAAGAAAAAATTTTAGAGGGTGGAAGAAATATTCTCTATCGTGGTTGCAGCAGTAGTTCCACATGTGTACACACTGAGTGTTTTTTTGGCCGCACCGTGCAGCACATGCGAGCTCAGTTCAATGACCAGGGACCAAACCTGCACCGTCTGCACTGGAAGCTGGGATTGCCAGGGAAGTCCGAGTTATGCATTTTAAATGAATGCATTACATTGCATATAAATGACATCTCAATAAAGTTAATTTTCAAATAAAAATGAAGGCTGGTCCAATACTCTGTCTTTACATATACCTACATCTCTATAAAACCACCTGTCTTTGGAATTTGAACTCGAACTTGCCAAATAGCACCAGATCACTTGCCAGTGTCATATAACGAGGGATCCACTGGTTGCCAATTTTCCTTTTCTTCCTGTCATGCATACCCTACATTTCACTCTTATCTACCAGTCCACTCACAAAATAAAAGCATGAAGTTCCCTTCTGACTAACACAACAGCTTTAGGCTCCCCTGAAACAACAAACACAACAGCATATGTTATGCGTGTCCTGTCCCCAAAAACATCCCTTTATGCAGGGAGTTAGACAAGGAAGGGAGAAGGCCATGGCGCCCACTCCAGTCCTCTTGCCTGGAGAATCCCAGGGACGGGGGAGCCTGGTGGGCTGCAGTCCATGGGGTCGCGAAGAGTCAGACACGACTGAGCGACTTCATTTTCATGCATTGGAGAAGGAAATGGCAACCCACTCCAATATTCTTGCCTGGAGAATCCCAGGGACGGGGGAGCCTGGTGGGCTGCCGTCCATGGGGTCACGAAGAGTAGGACAGGACTGACGCGACTTAGCAGCAGCAGCACCAGACAAGGAAGCAAGTGATGGAATTGGATGTGATAACTAAATGGCTAGAAGGGCACAAATAAAGAACTGTAGGAATAGGGACTTCTCTGGTGGTCCAGTGGTTAAATTTTCCTGCTTCCAAAACAAGGGGCATGAATTCAATTCCTGGCTGGAGATCTAAGACCCCACATACCATGCAACCAAAAAAAAAAAAATTGTAGGAGCTAACTGATTACACATAAGTCATGCCACTTTGGGGTGGATTATTGAGGAGAAAGGGGACAACCATTTTCAGATCAGCTGAATCAACCCTGGTCTGCAAGGCTTTCACAGGGATCCTGCACTCCCTCACGTTCAGGTCACCTCCTACACAGAAGGTCTGCTGAAC
Organism: Okapia johnstoni; assembly: GCA_024291935.2. Taxonomy (NCBI): domain Eukaryota; kingdom Metazoa; phylum Chordata; class Mammalia; order Artiodactyla; family Giraffidae; genus Okapia; species Okapia johnstoni. The sequence continues at coordinate 24,490,464 of CM044327.1, forward strand.
TAGCTTGCTTCCTTCAGTCTAGCGGGTCTTTTCTTCTGGTGCGGATTCCTTCAAGCTGCATTTAGTTAGCCTCATCCTATAATTTGCTGTGATCTCAAAGCCAGTCACAGTTATTCCTCCTGATTCCAAGAAGGTATGTCAGCATCTCGAAAATCTTTGTTATTGTTCACATATCCAGCCCTACTGTTCTGACCAGCTGATGATTGATATTTGTACAGGGTCTGAGTTCTGCTTTTTTTTTTTTTTTGGCTGTGGTCTAATAAAACTTTATTTATAAGAACAGGCACAGCTTGCACATTTTTCTATAGAGGATTTACAATAGCTAAAATGTATTCTAATTTTGCCCTTATTTCTACTGCATGGTCCTTTGGAATCCCAGTAAAAAAGCTGGAAGTGGTTGCCAGGGTCACTGGGACTTGAACTTGAAGCTGTCTCCCCAGCTGCTGAAACTGCTCTTCAAATGAGTTTGGCTCCTCTTAAGCGTCACCAATACTTGCTGACTCAGAAGAGCATGAGTGCAGGACGGCAGTTGAAGTAGGGGCCTTGCTAACCTCTGTCTCTTTCTGAAGGCAAGTTGGTACTGCTTCTGAGTTAGGGCTTTGGAATCATGAAACTCTGTTGACTACGATGATAACACTTAATTCCTGCCAGTTGCCCTCTGGTCAGAAGTATAATTAGAGGTCTGCAGATGGTCTGGCAAGGTTTCTGGAAGCAGTAGAAACCAGCAGCTGAGTGCACAGCTATATGAAATTAAAAACTGTTTCAAGATATGGACCATATGTACACGTACGAATCCATTAGGGAATATGGTGAGCTCTTTGCATTATATGAGTATTAAATGCTATGGGAAATCAGGGACGATCAGAGAGAAACACTGGAAAGGAAAAGAGAGAAACATGAATCAGAATCTTAACCTAGGATGGTTGCTGCTCAGATTTAGTAGGATGTATTTTGGTTAGAAAACATAGAGAAAACAGACTCAAGACTAACAACTCAAAGACTGGTCAGGGAGAATGAGTCAAACAGCAATGCCTCTTTTCTCGAATTCTTAAAATGTATTAGGGTCTTGTTTTAAATTAGACAGAGAGACCAAATTAGTCTTTTTATGACTATAATTCAAAAGTCTTTATTGTAATAGCACGTTGTACATTATGGTTTTAATTTTAGGATTATTACAGACTTGCATAATATTGTGGGAACAAGGAGTATGAGCCTTACACCCGTAGAAGAAATCGGTGATAAGAAGTTAGACTAGCAGAGAAATGAATGATCAAAGGGAATCTTTGGAAAGACAATAAGATATTGAATGCATTCAAGGAAACCTGTTTACCAGCTGTTTGGCTAAAAGTTCATTTAAAAAAAATCAGGGATGTGGCCTGTACTATTTGAGAGGCTATGTGTCTTCAGGAGACGGACACTAGGATTAAAACTGAAAATCTTTCATCAGTTTCCTGAATATTGGGACAATATCGGGTTCAGTTGTAATCCATGTGTTAACCATTTTCAGGGTCAGGTTTCTTACTGGTTTCATGAGCCATCAGGGACCCTCTTCTTTTGGGTGTGTAAGCAAAGGTGATTCCTTCATGAATCAGGGTGCAAGCCTAGCTCTTACACACTTTTAATGATATCTGTCCCCAATCAGAGAAGGACCTCTCTGGTCTGAGTTAGACTGACACTGAGGCAAGTCTGCTGTACGCCTGTCTTGTCTGCAATTCTAGGTGATGCTGAGGGTTTCTGTCTGCAACTCGAGGTGATACTGAGGTTCTCTAGGAAGAATGGATCACACTTTGAGACCTCCCCTCCCACCGAACTCAAAAACAAAACAGTAATAGACATCAGAAGGATCAAGACAGGAACATTGGGAGTGGCAAAGAATCGTTCCCAGGCAAAAGGTATTGTCAGTGAAAGTTTTCCTTTGGCTCAGGTTAGATTTCAAAAGACATTTCTCTAGTGAAAGTTAATATTAAATTAGAGTTCAGAGAGTAAACTAAAATTTTTAAATACTGTAATCTGAAGCCATCTCTTTAGGGTAGCAAAACTGAGATCCATATGCTAGCAGATGATCTTTGACTCAAACCATTTTAAAGGACCAACATCACACTTTGTAATATTCCGTTATTATTAACTCTATTCAAAAACACGTTTCTCACAGGTTCTTTGCACATTGTTAAATGTGCAAAAAATGGAGAAATTTCAAGGACCTTGGGCCTCTTCTGTTCAGTTATATAATACGTGGGTGGGACAGTAGTATAAGGATGACCTGATATTCATGGGTCACACTATAGAATAAATCTCTTAGAATTTATTCCCATCTTTTTTCTTGAATTTTCTTGAATTTTGGTTCTTTTATGCAGTGCCAGCTTCTATTATCCCAGTTTATAGTTCTAGTCTGCCCCCTATATCCATGTCTGGCATTCACCACAAAGTTGTTGAAGTTATTGTTGAACAAATCACTGTTGAATTTAGGAAATTTCTACCCTAAAGCAGAAAATTAAACACTTATTATGTCTAAGTTATTGGGAAACAGAAAGATGAAAACCCACATGCCTTGTAAAAGAAAACTTCAAGCAGCAAATATTTTTTACCTGTAATTTCTTTCTTCTTTTTGCTGGAGATAACCGGAGTTTGTTGCTTAATTTTCTTTAGAGATTTCTCAAGCCGCCTTCCTCCAAAGTCCAACACCTGGGGATGATGCAGAGGTGATTGGACCAGCGGATGGTGAGCGTGCGGTAATCTTGACTCACAGCCACGGTGCTGGTGAGAAGCGGGTCGGGGGTGGGCGGGGGGGGGGGGGGGGGAGGGGACGGGGAGGCAGAGGCAAGGGAGAAGGTGGAACCTGGGTGGAACTGGGAGGAGACGTAGGTCGGGGGAACGTGGCAGCGCCGCCAGCCTCGGTGGCGGTGGTGGTGGCGGGACCCCACGCACATCCTGGGCGGGGTCATTGGCGCGGGACCGGGAAGCGCCTGCGCAGTACAAACCAGACCCCGCCCCCTGCACGCCTCACTCCAACCTCCAGGCCAGATGGTCCGGCAGCTCCCGAGGCTCTTTGCCTAGCTGACTGTAGACACAGGGCACTCACTGCCACAGAACTCTCAGACCTTCTCAACCAAGTCATAACCCAACATCCTGACCTGAAGACTGATGGTTTGGGCATTGACCCCTGTCGCAGCCTGGTCGCCGTGATCGATAGTGTCACGGTCAGCAAGCTGGACTTTGCGGAATTCTAGTACTTATGGAACCCACTCCAGTACTCTTGCCTGGAAAATCCCATGGACGGAGGAGCCTGGAGGGGCTGCAGTCCATGGGGTCGCTAAGGGTCCGACTCGACTGAGCGACTTCACTTTCACTTTTCACTTTCATGCATTGGAGCAGGAAATGGCACCCCACTCCAGTGTTCTTGCCTGGAGAATCCCAGGGACGGGGGAGCCTGGTGGGCTGCCGTCTGTGGGGTCGCACAGAGTCGTACAAGACTGAAGCGACTTAGCAGCAGCAGCAGCTGCAGCAGTACTTCTGGAACGACATTCAGAAGCGGCAGGAAATATACAGACAGTTTGACCGTTGATGGTTCAGGGACCGTGGCCAGCAGGGAACTCCCCAGGGACCTTTGAAGCATCAGGGCTCTACTTGAATGAGCCTCTCCACGACAGTATCGTCCGAAGCCACCCAGATGAGGGAGGAAACGTGGGTGTTGACAGGTTCATCAGCTCTCTGGTCCAGCTGGTCAGTTTTCCGAGCCTTCAGAACTCTTGACAGAGATAGCACTGGCCAAATCCAGGTGGACATGCAGGAGGGACTGCAGCTGTCCGTGTATTCCTGAACGGGAGCCGGAGACCTGCCCCCTCATCGCCTTCCTATGGGAGTTACCTTGGACTCGCCCCATTTCACGCAGGGCTGATCCTGTCTGCGGACACACCTGCAGGAGCCTTTCCATTCTCTTAGCCGCTGGCACCCAGCTTCTCCAGTTAACAGCCAGGGCCCAACGTGCTTCAACAGGCAGTGCCCGCAGGGTCACCCCACCCCAGCACACCCCATCTCACACCCACTGCACCTCCTCTCCTGCACCTGTGTCATGCTGAACACTTGTGTTGCTTCCACACCACAGGGGCCCTTCTCTCAGTTCTGGGAAGATCACTTCAGTCCCTACACATCCATTTCATTACCACCTGGGAGGCGAAATCCAGGCCATCACAGGCCCACGTGCCTCAGTGCCTTTGTCTGTGTTCTGCTCCCAGCCTGCCAGGCCCAGGAGGAAATATATGCACCCCAGTTGCTGCTGTCTCTAAAAAAAAGAAAAAAAAAGTTCAAACTTTTCTCATGTAGTCGCTATAAACTCTTATGCATACCTCCAAGCCTTTTTTGAAGAATTCACATACAGCTCAAGATTCTAAACCGGTGTTATTTTGAGCTACGATTCAGATTTACATAATTAGGTCAAGAAAGTTGACCTAAAAAATCCATCCTCTTCCCCTCCTTTGCCCTCAGGAAATGATGAAGCTGTGTTGAAATTAAAGGATCTCTTACAAAGGAGACACTGGATCAGATGCTGCCCAAATATTAGGTTGGCCAAAAAGTTCGTTTGGGTTTTTCAGTAAGATGTTATGGAGAAACCAGAATGAACTTTTTGACCAATCCAATACTACATACCCAGGGTTTTTGTTTTGTTCTTCACAGTTCTGTCATATCACCTAAAGAAGGAAGAGAACTTTGAACACTCTTCCTGAAAATAATTAATGATTGATCTGCTGTGCTTGGAATGTGTAATGCAGGGAATTTCAGAGACTCTGACTGCCCTTACCAGTGGGCAGGAGAAAATGTACACGTCTTCCTGAAGAAATGATCTCTGCTTGGATATCCTGCTTGTGATCAGGAGAGTGCTGTTTTGGATTTAAAGCCTTTTCTGCAATTCCACCCTGAAGAGAGATTCTATTTGAACAAACAAGCAAAGATACAGACTAAGAAAAACTCCTTTATCAAGTGTATGTTTGCAGAAACCCCACATCGCTTCCTTTGCAGGAGTCGTCTTTGGCAATCACTCTCATTCCATGTCTGATGTTCATTAGCTTGGATAACCTTGGATGAATCAATAGCCTATAAAGTAACCCCCAAAAGTAGTTTGCAAGATTTTATAAATTCAAAGATGTCAGACATTTAGCATCATGTCTGGAATAGCAAAGCTATTCGTTAAATACCAGTTTTCCTACTCTTCTCTTTTCTCCATATGTAGCATTTAAAACTTACTGTGTACACCACTTGGAATTTTATGTAAGCTTTGGGAAAATACACTTTAATATGTGTGCTTTAGGAGCACTGTGAAAGAATTTACCCCAGTTACACACCCCATTTACATGGTGAACAAAAGCATATAACACGGTGTGAAAAATCAGGGCCAAACCCAGGTCTCGAGACTAGTTAAATATTCCCCAAACTAAAACATGCACGTTGGCCTGCTCCGCCTGATCAAAGTGATGTGGGGTTAAAACCAGAGTGCAGAGCACTTTAAGAATCTTGGGCAGTATCAGGCATCAAAAGAAAATTATTATCTGTTTTACCTTGCTTCTAATAACCTACTTAAAAATGAAAGTATATTTGGATGAATTCCAGCTGAAAGAAACCCCCCTCTGAAAAGAGGATTCTGCCAGCTCTTCTAAGTCTGCTATGCATATACTCCATGGGATATTATGCCATATGCTTGGCATGAAAGATTGAAGTGAATAATGGGAAAAAGAAAAAGGTTTCTTCAAGTTAAAAAAATTGTTTTCTGAGCAAAGACGAAAGTGATCATGAGCTTTTGATGCTGTAATCATTCTGACTAAAGGAGAACATTTTTAAAGGGTTGTATTAGCACCAACATAGATGTGTCTTTGTTGTGAGTCAGGGTTTAACGTATACAGGCCTTCAAAAGAACAACAGCCAGACTTCCCTGGTGGTCCAGTGGTTAAGAATCTGCCTTCAATGCAGGAGACCCAGATTCGATCCCTGGGTTGTAAAGATTCCCTGGAGAAGAGAATGGCCACCCATTCCAGTATTCTTGCCTGGAGAATTCCGTGGACACAGGAGCCTGGAGAGCTACAGTCCATGGGATCACAAAGAGTCAGACACAATTCAGTGACTAAGCAAAATACTTTACTCACAGACTAAAGCACTCCAATTGATACAATAGTTCTTGTCAAAGGTTTAAAAAATACTCCAGTCAAGGCTGTTAAGCTTGAGGGGAAGGAAAAAAAAAGAGAGAGAAAGGGACTCCTCATGAGGTATAACTGAAAATCTATGGAAACACACACCTCCTACCTCTTTACCTTCTTCACTAAATTTCCCCCTGTAGAGGCTTGATGATGTAAATTCATTCCAGACACAAACTTGGACTTCCTGTTATGTGTGGAGTTGTCAGAGAAATATCTGGGACATGCTCATGTTAAAAATGTATTCATCATTTATCTGAAATCCAAATTTCACTGAACATCCTGTGTTTATTTGCTACTTTGGCAACCTTACTACATGTCATGCCTTGTGGTAAGCTCTGGGTTTAAAACACCGTTACTTATTTCAAGGAACTCATCTCCTTCAAAGACTCTCGGTGACTCTACTGTTCACAGTGGGTAGAAACCCACCGCATGAGAAACTCTGGTTCAGCTCCACATCCTACAGACCAGGAAGCCGGAGCCTAAAGAGGTCACCTGATTTGCCCAAAGGCACAAAGTTGCTCCAAGGCAAAGGTGGTACTGGGTCTCACATTTCAGCATTCTTTCCAGGGTACCTCCGTCCAGGGGCCTCTTCACTCTTGCTCCTGAATGCTCTTTGTGTTAGGATAAAACGGGAAACTGACATTGACTTGGTGGAGAGAGGGAGGCTTATAATATAAATAATCTGATTTCTTTTGATGAGAAAGATAAATGCATTTTAGTCATTCTTTTACACAGAAGAGTTTGTAAGAAAGAGTCGAGTGGGACAGAGCATACATTTGGTTATACGTGTTCTTGTTAAATGAATCACATTAACTTATAGTCTCACCTTATGTAGATGAGAATATTTTCCCATGATAAGAATATCTCTCATTGAAATGGTAAAAGTATACCCTTGAGACTTCGACCTCCAGGGGAGTGGATTCTACCTGCCCGGGCATGTTGTATTGAATTGAGGTCAGAGGTATGCAAATAACATTCCAAACATTTTTCTCCCACTGACATAAGGGGGCAGTTCAAGCTCCCATCTCTCCCATTGGTTAGGAACTCTGACTCCTGGACTTGGAGAACTCTCCAGCCCTAGAATGAAGTTGTTGTTGTTCACGTGCCTTCTGTGATGGCCCGAATCCTCTCCCACCTTCCCTCACCCCTGCCCTTAGTCAGCATGACAACGCTTGACTGAGAATATTCTACTTGAGCTTTGGTTGATTTCAGAAGAGTGGCATGACTTAAATGCTGACCATTTACTGAATAACTGTGAAGACGGAATTCCTCAAAACTGTGAAATAAAGTTCGAAGCCAAAAATTTGACCCAGGAAAACTGTAAACAAATTTTCTTAGGATCCTTGACATGTATGAACTTTTCTGTGGGATCGCAGCTCTAGATAATGAATTGCTATGTACTACATCTTTGGGATATTTCTTCTTTTTTTTCTTCTTTCCTCAGACCTCCTGGCCATTAGAAAGTGGTCTTTTCTTTATCAAGCATGTCCATATATATAAATTATGAAATTTTTGATGACAGGTCTGTTATTTCATAGTTGTAAAAAGATCCCTAACAGGCATCATCACAAACATATGCTAATAAGAACATTCCCAGGTGGCCATAGTGGTAAAGAACCTGCCTGCCAATGCAGGAGACTTAAGAGACGCAGGTTTGATCCCTGGGTCAGGAGGATCCCCTGGAAGAGGGCAGGGCAACCCGCTCCAGTATTCCTGCCTGGGGAATCCCATAGACAGAGGAGCCTGGCGGGCTACAGTCCATCGGGTCGCAAAGAGTTGGACATGACTGAAGTGACTTAGCTCGCACACAAGAACATTTGGAGTAGGACTGAGCACAAGTTAGGAGCTGTGCTTACAGCTGATGGTAGTTCCTTCTTTCTCAAGAAATTCAAGAGAGATCGGCGTAGGGCTTCCCAGGGGGCTCAGTGGTAAAGAATGTACCTGCCAATGCAGGAGACACAGTTTCATCCCTGGTCCAGGAAGATCCCACAAGCCATGGAGCAACTAATCCTGTGTGCCACAACTATTGAGCCTGTGCTCTAAAGCCCGGGAGCTGCAACTACCGAACCCAAGTGCTACAACTAATGTGCCTGGAGCCCATGCGCCACAAGAGGCGCCTCCGTACCACAGCTAGAGAGGTGCCCCTACTCAACATAACTAGAGAAAAGCCCTCACAGCTACAAAGACCTAGCGCAGCCAAAAAAAGAACTAACTAAATAAATAAGCAAATTTTTTTTTTTAAAGAGAGAGAGAGAAACTTGTTATATTCTTTAAAATACTACGAGAGTCAGTGCAGGTATACCCTGATTTTCAAAAGTTCACTCTAAGTCACTCTGCTTTTACAGAAGACCTGCATGAGTACTAACTTTCTCTAATGGAAAGAAATCTGAAGGAGATTTTTGCTTTGACCATAAAAGGCAAAAAGCAAAACAAGTGTTCGGCATTTGTTTTGCATTGTAGAGGCAGAGGGGCGCCCAGAACAAGGAGGGTGGCCCTACCAAGCTTCTTCCCCACAACCACGCTCAGCACCCAGCCGCCGTGCCTTTGAACTGTGTCTTTGAGCATCTGTGCTTATCTCCATGTATTTTGTGCTTCCGTTAGCAAGACATGTCCTAAGATAATTGCTTCTTTGCTTTACACCGCTGTGGCTTGTGAAAGGTTCCATTGAAACACTCTACTTCTTGATAGCAAGGGAAACCTGTAAAGGTATACTGGAGGAAGTAGAGATGCATGGAGGGGATAAATGAGATTACAGGAAAGCAGAAGAATAAAACAGAGGTTTAGTCCCTGGCAGTCCACTGCTTAAGACTCCAGGCTGCCAGTGCAGGGGGCCGGGAACTGAGATGCCACATGCTGTGTGAGATGCTACCGAAAGATAAAACAACAAAAAAATAAAAACAGAAAAGCCAGCATTTGTTTAGGGTAAGTTAATGCTACTATCAGTGTCCCCAACAAAGAAGGCCTAGCCTTACATCCAGTTACTTCCTATCATAACATTTAATATGAGTTAAAATAAGAATTAAAAACTATCATCATAACATTTGTTATTTATTACTACCTAAAATTCCATCCATCTAAGTGTTCCATTGCCAAAAGGAACCCCAAAGAGACAACAGAATAAGCAGCCCTCTCTGAGTTAAACCTAAAATTATTTCCACGTTGTCATCCTACCCACTTCCTTTTAAAGCCAAGTTTAATCTTGTTGTTGATATACTTATCTAAACCCTTTATAGAATTCATTTATCTCACGAAGGCAATTCAATTGAGAATGAGAAATATGTTTAGTTTTCTTGATAGAATTTCTCACTGACTTTCTGTTTCTAAGAGTATATCCATTCTATTTGCTATAATATAATAATTTTCCTTATAGAGGTAATTACTTGGAAGTGGAGCTAAACAACAATGTCCCTAGATAGCCGTGTATTACTGCTACCTTTAGCTGACATTCAAAACAATGGGTACAAACAGCTTTCTCAAAGATGGTGCTATTATTATCACTAACTTCCCTTTACTAATAACTTTAACTAATTAGTATTTAACTGGTGAATAAATGCCTCATTAAACCAATTCTGATAGGTTCATAATGCCATCTAGTGGTCAACCTTCAAAATATCATCCCATGGGCCATTTTCTTTCTACCCATCAAAATAAAGCCTCTGTTCTTGAAGAAGTAGCTCCAGCTACAAACCAAGAACTATTGGTTGGTATCCCGGGACTCTCAGACAAGGCCATGATGGCATTTCTAACATCGAAGCAGTCTTGGTGAAAATTAATTATCATCCTGTGTGCCTTGGGCTCCTCATCCACTTGGGGGATGGAGCCAATGCCACCAGGAAAAAGGGGAGTTGCAAAAAGCGGTAATTCAATGCACTAACTCACTCTCATTAGTGGTATGCTACATAGCTCATGCTTCCCAACTGGGGAATATAAGTATAAGCACTCAGTTCTCTTCAATACCTTAGATAATAAATGATATTTATGCAACCTTTTTATTAAATAAGAATCTTATATCATCTAATCCTAACAGCTACTTTGTGAACAAAATGGAATGTACTCGTATTACCCTTGAGGGAACTAAAGTTAATGAAAATTAAGTGACTTGATCAGAGTCAGGCACCTACAAAAAGCTCAAATTCAATCATAGGTTTTCAGAATCTCAGTGACCCTTTCAATAAGCCACCAGCATTTTAAAAAGCTGATAATTCATGACAAAGGAGACCTTCCTTCAGAAATACAGAAGACTGAATATATACTTATCTATTAATGTGATTTACTACTTTAGAAGGTATATAAGGAAAAATACTTGGTTATCTCAATAGATACTTAGAAAGCAATTGATAAAATACAATGCCCATTCTTGATAGCAGTAGACATCTCAGTATAGTAAAAGGATGCCACCATAGCTTGGTAAAGATTACAAAAAAGAATCCTATCACAAACCTCTCTTGTAATGGTGAAACCTTATCATTGTCTTCTAAATCTTGGCTTTTGAATTTCAAGGATTTGGTAGAACACAGAGCAACTTTTCCCCTAAAGTGGGAGAATAAAAACACCAAAGAAATCAAGTAAACAGGTTACATATCCATTGAGACAGAGCCTTTCATCATGTCAGAAATGAAGGGGAGAGGAAAATAGAAATAGTAGAAACTGTAGCACATCTAAGGAATCCAGGAGACAGTGAGCCGGCTACTCCCCGTGGACCGTCTGCTCTCCATGGACCGTCCAGGGTAGGGTTCCTAAGACAAGGCCTCAGAGCGCCCCCTACTGCAAGAGGGTGCAGGAGCACTTGAATAGAAATAGGTGGTGAAGGCTCTTCTGCAGTACCACCTGGTTTCCTACGGAGCCCAAGGGACGTTTGTGAAGAGTGGGATGATTTTAAATCCACTTCTGAGGGATGCAGGAGTAGCTAAGAGAGCCCCCAGATCTGGAGAGGCCTCACTGTCAGTAACAGTGGTCCTTCTGAATAAGGACCAGATGGAGCCATGGATGTTTCAAGATGGAGACACCGATGGTTCCCCAGGACGTAGTACCCAGGATCCCCTGTGGAACCTACCCACAACCTATGAAAAAGTATAAAGGAGATGAGGGATTTTAAAAAGAATATGCTTCTACCGTAAGAAAAATTAAGATCGGGACTTCCCAAGTGGTCCAGCAGTTAACACATTGCCTTCCGATGCAGGGGGTGTGGGTTCCCTGTCCAGGGAACTAAGATCCCACAGGCTTCACGGCAAAAAAAAAAAAAAAAAAAAAAATCCAGATTCCCAGGATCTTGCCTTCTTTTGCTATCAGAGGTGATAACTTCAAGGTTAGTTCTGTTGTAATTATTCCAAAGTGTAGCTGAAAGGCTGAACCAGTAAGGAGAGACACAAGAAGCTCCACACAGATGGCAAGGCTCAAAAATTACAATTATATCCAGAAAGGGAATGCTTGAATATAATTCTCTGTTCCTTGGGAAGAACAAAGAGAACTCACATAAACCTCACTTACATGGTTATATTTGGAAAACATAAACCAAGCCAAGTGAGTACTGTGCAACTGCTTTAGTATTAAATGTTGTATGTAATTTTAGTCATTAACAATGCTTATTTATTGTAAAACGTTTTTTAGAAAATACAACTGAGAAAAAGAAATAGAAACCATGATATGACCATTGTTAACGTGTATCCTTCTAGACATTTTCTAGTGTACAATTTTGCAAAAAAGTAAATTATATCTAATTTATACATGTCTAACTTTATCTTCTCTTTAGGCCACTTTTACCACTTCATGTATGGTGAAGATCTTTCACACTTTATTATCCTTCAAAACTACAGTGTATTCTATATCCCTCTAGATAAATCTCCCTTTTCTAATAAATATTCAATTATTTCCAGTTTCTTATCTGTATACAAAACACTGAACTACACATCTTTGTTCACATTTGATAAACTATGTGCTTATGCTAGAGTCTTTAAAAATGGCATTACTAGGTCAAAGGGACACATATTTTAAAGACACACTTTAGACTGAATTCCCCGGGTGGTCCAAGGGTTAATACTTCACCTTCCAATGCAGGGAGTGCTGGTTCCATCCCTGGTGGGGAGTTAAGATCCCACATGCCTCACAGCCAAAAAAAACCCAAAACATAGAACAGAAGCAATATTGTAACAAATTCCGTAAAGCCTTTTAAAAACTGGTCTGCATCAAAAGAAATCTTAAAAAATAAAATAAAGATACACATTAGCGTGCAAGTCACTCAGTCGTGTCCGACTCTTTTCAACCCCGTGGACTATACAGTCCAGGGAATTCTCCAGGCCAGAATACTGGAGTGGGCAGCCTTTCCCTTCTCCAGGGGATCTTCCCAACCCAGGGATCAAACCCAGGCCTCCCTCATTGCAGGCAGATTCTTTACCAGCTGAGCCACAAGGAAAGCCCAAGAATACTGGAGTGGGTAGCCTATCCTTTCTCCAGCGGATCTTCCCAACCCAGGAAGTAAACTGGGGTCTCCTGTATTGCAGGCAGATTCTTTACCAACTGAGCTATCAGGGAAGCTTATACCGGTTTGCACTGCTGACAACTCTGTGTGAGAGGAATTTTGTCACTTTAGGAACTGCTCTGTGCAGAAATTATGGGTTCTTCTTTTTTTTTTTTTTTTTCCTCTATTTTTTTGACCGTGCCACTCGGCATGCCAGGTCTTAGTTCCCTAACCAGGGACTGAACCCACACCTCCTTCAGTGGAAGCATGGAGTCTTAACCACTGGACCACCAGGAAGTCCCATGATGGGTACTTCTATGTGTTCTTCCAAGGTCTTGTCTGCTGGGATTCTGGCAGTGATATCAGAGGAAGCTGGTGAATCGGACTATTATATATGAAACACAACCACCTGTGAGTTTCCTCACTTCTTCCTTTCACCCTAAATACAGACAACTTCAGCAAACTCCTAGCCTACTGAGAATCTCTAAGCTGTGATCTGCCCACAGCCAAAGACTTGTATGTGTGCTTCTGCTCAGTCGCTCCAGCAACTCTTGTGACCCCATGGACTGTAGCCCGCCAGGGTCCTCTGTCCATGGGATCTCCCAGGCAAGGACACTGGAGCGTTTTGCCATTTCCTTCTCCAAGGGATCTTCCCAACCCAGGGGTCGAACCTGCATCTCTTGTGCCTCCTGCATTGGCAGGCGGATTCTTTACCCCTGTGCCACCTGGGAAACGGCCAAAGACGCCACCAGCAATTCCTCCTCTCATTCTGTACACGTGCCTCACCTCCCATATGAAGGTGAGATCTCTTTCTCCTAGTCTTATATCTAGGATAACCTTGTGACTTACTTTGGCCAATAGAATACAATAGAAGTACCATCATGACAGTTCTGAATCTAGGCTTTCAGAGACCTGGCATCTTATACCTGGCTTCTGAGAGCCTTCGATCACCACATAGAGAGACCTGGCTCTCCTGATGGAGAACGAGGGAGGCATTGCAGACTTCTGGATAGTCCAGTCTTCCCTACCAGGACCCCAGACCTGTGAGCAAGGCTGTCATACATTGCTGGCCAAGCTCTCCTCCGAAATCAGCCTCACGCATGATCTCAGCAGACACTGTGTAGATTAGAAAAACCATCCAACTGAGCATAGCTTGCTCCTTGGAAGAAAAGCTATGATCAACCTAGACAGCATATTAAAAAGCAAAGACATTGCTTTGCCAACAAAGGACCATCTAGTCAAAGCTATGATTTTTCCAGTAGTCAAGTATGGATGTAAGATTTGGACTATAAAGAAAGCTGAACACCAAAGAATTGATGCTTTTGAACTGTGGTGTTGGAGAAGGCTCTTGAGAGTCCCTTCAACTGCAAGGAGATCCAGCCAGTCCATCCTAAAGGAATTCAGTCCTGAATATTCATTGGAAGGACTGACACTGAAACTAAAACTCCAATAATTTGGCCACCTGATTCAAAGAGCTGACTCATTGGAAAAGATCCTGATGCTGGGAAATATTGAAGGCAGGAGGAGAAGGGGATAACAGAGGATGAGATGGTTGGATGGCATCACCAACTTGACAGACATGAGTTTGAGCAAGCTCCAGGAGTTGGTGATGGACAGGGAAGCCTGGCGTGCTGCAGTACATGAGGTCACAAAGAGTTGGACATGACTGAGCAACTGAACTGATGAGCCCAGCCAAGCATAGAATGATGAGAAATAAGAAAATATTATTATTTAAAACCACTAAGTTTTGGAGTGGCTGTTACATAGCAATAGGTATTTGAAACACCAGTTACTTGTAGTTTTTAAAGGCTATAGAGATGGTTTTTACACAGAGCTGTGGAAAAGACTGCTACCTTCCCCCCTTACTCTATAGTCCTTATTATTTTCTTAGCAGAGACATCATGAGTTTTAGCTAGTTAGATGGCCATTCAGAATAAAAAATATATTTCCCAGTCTTCCTGTGTCCAGTGTGGGCAACTTGATTAAGTTCTAGACATAAGAATTATCAGACTGGACTTCCAAGAAGTTTCTTAAGAGTCTTCAAAGGGAAGAGTACATTCTTCTCCCTTACCCAATTTGTTTTCCTGCTGGCTGAATGCTAAAATAATGACTGAGGCTCAGGCACCCATGTTAGACACTGTGTGCTTAGTAGCTCAGTCATGCCCAACTCTTTCAACCCCATAGATGAGCCTGCCAGGCTTTTCAGTCCATGGGATTCTCCAGGCAAGAATACCGGAGAGGGTTGCCATTTCCTTCTCCAGGGGATCTTCCCGACCCAGGAATCAAACCCAGATCTCCTGCATTGCAGGGAGACTCTTTACTGACTGAGCTACGAGGGAAGCCCCATGTTAGATCCTAAGGCACCATAAAAATGTTGTAAAACAAAACAATAAGAATAATTTGGTCCTTGATGTTGACCCAGGCCATAAAAGTTTTGGACTGCCTACTGTTCTGACTCTTTTTATGAAAGAGATACAAACTTCTACTTTGTTTCAATTCACTGTAACTTGAGGTTCTCTGTCACATGCAGCCCAAATCAATTCACAGAATTTTCCAAACTTAATGAAAGAAATCAAACAGGTCCAAGCATTCCAGAGAATGTGTACATGCCTGCTCCTTCACTCAGTCATGTCTGACTCTTTGCAACCCTGTGGGCTGTAGCCCTCCAGGCTCCTCTGTCCATGGGATTTCCCAGGCAAGAATACTGGAGAGGGGTGCCATTTCCTCCCCCAGTGGATCTTCCAGACCCAGAGATTGAACCTGCGTCTCCCGTAGCTCCTGCACTGGCAGGCAGATTCTTTATCATTGAGCCATCTGGGAAGCCACTGCAGAGAATAATAAAAAAAAAGGAGTAAGTAAACACTTCCTCCAAGTCCCTGAACATATCATAGTAAAAATGCTGAAAATCAAGGATAAAGAAAAAAATCTTGAAGGTAGCTAGAGTAAAAAGAAACATACATATAAAGGAAGAATATCAGCAAAATTCTCTCCAGAAACCATGCTAAAACAGTAATGTGACACCTTCCAAGTCTTAAAAAAAAGAACCTGGCAACCCAAATTCTCTACCCAATGAAAATATCTTTTGAAAATGAAGGTGAAATAAAGAGTTCTCCAGACAAACAAAAGCTTAGAGAATTCACTGCCAAAATACTTGCACCACCAGGGATATTTAAGGAAGCTTTCTAGTTCGAAGGAATGAGATGCCAGGTAGAAATCTGGATTCACACAAACATGTCAAGATATTCCAATATGGTAAAAAGAAAGATAAATATAAAAGGCACATTTCCTTATTTTTAACCGTTTTAAAACATAATTGGCTAAAGCAAAAACAGTAACAATGTATTATGTATTGTGGAGTTTATAACATGTATAGAAGTGATGTGTAGAACAAAGACAGTGCAAAGATTTGAGGGAGGAAATGAAAGTATACTATTATAAGTTATTGCACAGTATATGAAGTTGCATAACATTTGAAAGCAGCTTCTGATAAGTTATTGCACAGTATATGAAGTTGCATAATATTTGAAAGCAGCTTCTGATGACTTAAGGATGTATATTTGAAATCCTAGAACATCCACCAAAAAAAAAAAAAGAAAACCTGAAGTCTAAGTAATATTGTTCCTGTTGGTATAACATGGCTAAGTCATGTCCAATGTAAGAACAAAGAAAGCAGCACTCCTGCTGTTTGCTCAGATTCATGTCCATTGAGCCAGTGATGCTGCCTAACCACCCTGTCCTCTGCCACCCTCTTCTTCCCAGCATCAGGGTCTTTTCCAGTGAACTGGCTTTTCACATCAGGTGGCCTTATATTAGGTTTCACTATTGCAAATGCGATTGTTTTCATTGTTAGTGTACACAACTGATTTTTGTGTGTTGATTTTGGATCCTGTAACTCTCATGAATTCGTTTATTACTTCTGAAAGTTTCTTTCTTGTGGAGACTTTGGGGTTTTCTATATATAAGATCATGCTGTTTACTTTCTTCCTTCCTTGTTTTTTTGCCTAATTGCTCCACCTAGGCCTTTCAGTACTAAGTTAAATAGAAGTGGTGAGAGTGGACATCCTTGCCTTCTTGATCTTAGAGAAAAAACTCTGTCTTTTACTGCAGAGTACGTTAGCTGTGGGCCTTTCATATATGGTCTTTTTTATGTTGAGGTGATTTATTCCTTGTTTGTTGAGCAATTCTTTTATGAAAGGGTGCTGAATTTTGTCAAATATGTTTTCTGCCTCTATTGTCATGATCATGTGATTTGAATGCTTTATTCTGTTAATGTGGTACATTGTAATTAATTGACTTTCATAGGTTGAAACAGCCTTTAATCCCAGGGATAAATCTTGCTTGGTCATGATGCATGATCTTTTTAATGTGTGATTACATTTAGTTCGTTAGTATTTTGTGGAGGATTTTTCCATCTGTATTTCCCAAGTTTGTTGACCTATAGTTTTTGTTTTTTGTGGGGTCTTTGTCTGGCTGACCAATAATGCTAGCTTTATAATTTGAAAGTGCTCCTTCTTCTTCAATTTTTTGAATGAGTTTCAGAAGGATTGGTGTTAGTTCTTGTTTAAATGTTTAACAGAATTCACCAGTGAAACTATCTGGTCCTGGGCTTTTCTTACTGGGAAGTTTTTGATTACTGATTCAATCTCCATCCTAGTTATAGGTGAGTTCAGTCTTTATATGTCTTCATAATTTTGTCTTGTTAAGCTATGTGTTTCTAAGAATTTGCACATTTTTCTAGGTTATCCAGTTTTTGGTGTACAGTTGTTCATAGTAGCCTCTTATCCTTTTTATTTCTGTGTTGGTCTAAGTCAGGGTTTGTCAATTTGTTTACTTTAAAAAAAACAAACTCAATTTCATCGTTATTTTTCTATTTTTTTATTTCATTTATTTCTGCTCTAATCTTTGCCATTTCTTTCCTTTCACTAACTCTGGGCTTACTTTGTTCTTTTTTCTAGCTCCTTGAGCTGTACAGTTAGGTTATTTATTTGAAATCATTCTTCTTTTCTGATGTAGGCATTTTTAACTTCCCTCTTAGTACTGTTCTTGCTTACATTTGCCTTTAGAAGGACTTTAAATCCACATAATAATTATAACGTTGATGACTACAGTAATATAATACTTGATGTGAAAGAAAAGGAAAAACAATGCTAACATGTCAGTTGTGTTTCTAAAAAGGCATTAATAACCTATATGTATGCATCATTATTAAAACTTGCAACAGGGGTGGTCCCAAGAAGGTGGAGGAATAGGATAGGGAGACCACTTTCTCCTCCACAAATTCATCAGAAGATCATTTTAATGCTGAGAAACTTCCACAAAATAACTTCTGAACACTGGCAGAGGACACCAGGCACCCAGAAAGGCACCCCATTGTCTTCAAAAGGAGGTAGGACAAAATATAAAAGACAAAAAGAGAGACAAAAGAGTTAGGGATGGAGACCCGTCCTGGGGAGGGAGTCGTGAAGGAGGAGAAGTTTCCAAACAGTAGGAAATCCTCTCACAGGTGGGTCTGTGGGGAGTTTCGGAATCTCAGAGAGCAACATAACTGGGAGGGAAAAAAAAAAAAAACACCCACAGATTACACGCCTAACTGCAACTCCCAGCGGAGAAATAGCCCAGATGCTTGCGTCCGCCACCAGCAAGCAGGGGCTGGACAGGGAGGTGCAGGCTGCGTGCTGAGGGTAAGGACCAGGCCTGAACACCCTGAGGACAATCTGAAGGAGCTAACGTGAGATAGCAACCTAAACTGTGGGATCACCAGAGAGAAAAAAAAAGAGAGAGCTTTCCCACAAAAGGTTCTAACTTGCAGCCCGGCCCACTCACAGAACAAAGGATTGAGTGAATACCAAAGGAGAGCTGGCCAGCTGTGGACTGGCCTCTCCCCAGCAGGAGGCAGAGAGGCAGGCAGGCAACAGCAAGAGCCAGAAGGCAAGGGGCTGCTCCAGTCTCATCCCCAGAGACCAGCATCCTCCACTAAACTGTGAGAAGGCTCCCAGTTGCTAACCACGTCTTCCTGGGATCCTGGACGGTTGACATCTCCCAGGAGGGTCGCAGCCAGAGATCAGCTCCCCAGAGGAGACACATGGCATACCTGAGATGGTGCTCATGCCGCCCCTGGGAAACCAAGCGGCTGGGACCAGGGCAGTGATTAAGACGCATGGCCCACTGGGACAGCATGCTCGCCAAGCACTTGGTCACCTGAGCTGCTCAAACCTGGGAAGGGCACAAAATGCACACCCAACTGAGTCTGTGCCTTTGTGGACTACCCTAGAACCTGAACCTAAGCAGCTTAGACCGGGGAAGTGCACAAAACACAGGGCCTGCTTTGGACAGTTCCCCTGCAGAGCAACCTGGAGCCTGAGCAGTGTAGACCTGGGAAGCACACACCACCTTGAGCTGGGGCAAACTCAGTGTGATCCATACACTGTGAGCACCCCCCACACATGCCAGCGATATTTGTTTGCAGTGTCCCTAAATGGCAACCCATCCCAGTATTCTTGCCTGGAAAATCCTATGGATGGAGGAGTCTGGTAGGCTACAGTCCATGGGGGTCGCAAAGAGTCAGACACGACTGAGTGATTTCACTTTCACTCCCCACAACACAACTGAACAACAGAGCCTATATAGCCACCTTCACCCCCTGTGTCAGGGCAGAAATTAGACACTGAAGAGACTTGCAAACAGAGGAAGCCAAAATAAACAAAGAAGAGGGAAACGCTCTGGAAGTGACAAGTGCAACAGATTAAAACCCTGTAGTTAACATTGACTAAGCATTGGAGGAGGCCTATAGATCTTGAGAACAAGTACAAGCTGGAACAAGAATATATCTGAAACTGAACTGACCCCACACTGCCCACAACAGCTCCAGAGAAATTCCTAGATATATTTTTACAATTGTCACTTTTTAATTTTTTTTTAAATTTCTTTCTTACTCCTTTAATTTTCATTTTTATAACCTATTATTACCTTGCAAAAAAAAAAAGACCCTATTTTTAAAACAAATTTCGTATATATATTTTATAATTTTTGTGATTGATTTTGTTCTGTATTTTTAATATTGTTTTTTGAGAGTCTAACCTCTACTCTAGGTTTTTAATCTTTGCTTTTTGGTATTTGTTATCAAATTTGTACCTTTAAGAATTTAATCTTCAGTATCCATTTTTACGTAGGGGTGTGATTACTGGCTTGATTGCTCTCTCCCCTTTTGACTCTCCCTTTTCTCTGCCAGGTGACCTCTATCTCCTCCCTTCCCCTACTCTTCTCTGTTTAACTCTGTGAATCTCTCTGGGTGTTCTGGGCTGTGGAGAACACTTAGGGAACTGATTACTGGCTAGATTGCTCTCTCCCCTTTTTACTCCCCCTCTTCTCCTCCTGGTCACCTCTATCTCCCTCTTCCCTCGTCTCTTCTCCATGTAACTCTGTGAAACTATCTGGGTGTCCCTCGCTGTGGAGAATTGTTTCACCATTAACCTAGATGCTTTATCATCTGTGCTGTATGGATGGAGAAGTGTTGAGGCTACTGTAAGAATAAGACTGAAAGCCATAGGTAGGGGGCTTAATTCCAAAACCTGAGAACATCAGAGAACTCCTGATTCCAGGGAACATTAATAGACAAGAGCTCACTCAAAAGCCTCCATACCTACACTGAAACCAAGCTCCACCAAAGAGCCAAGTTCCACAGCAAGACATACCACACTAATTCACCAGCAAAGCAGGAACACAGCCCTGAGCATTAAAAGACAGGCTGCCCAAAGCCATGTCAAACCCATAGACACCCCAAAACTCACTACTGGACACTTCATTACACTGCAGAGAGAAGACATCCAGCTCCACCCACCAGAACACAGATGCAAGCTCCCTTAACCTTGGCAAGCCATTAGTCCAACCCCACCCTCAAGGAGCAGTCTCCACAATAAAGAGGAACCACAAACTTCCAGCCTACAGAAAAGGCATCCCAAACACAGCAATCTAAACAAAATGAAAAGGCAGAGAAATATTCAGCAGGTAAAGGAATAGGATAAATGCCCACCAAACCAAACAAAAGAGGAGTAGATAGGGAGTCTACCTGAAAAAGAATTCAGAATAATGATAATACAGATGATCCAAAATCTTGAAAACACAATGGAGTTACAGATAAATAGACTAGAGACAAGGATTTAGAAGATGCAAGAAATGTTTAACAAGGACCTAGAAGAAATAAAGAAGAGTAAATCAATAATGAATAATGCAATAAGTGAGATCAAAGGCACTCTGGAGGGAACCAACAATAGAATAACTGAGGCAGAAGATAGGATAAGTGAGGTTGAAGATAGAATGGTGGGAATAAATGAAGCAGAGAGGGAAAAAGAATTAAAAGAAATGAGGATAACCTCAGAGACCTCTGGGACAATTTTAAATGCCCCAACTTTCGAATCATAGGAGTCCCAGAAGAAGAAGACAAAAAGAAAGGGCATGAGAAAATACTTGAGGAGATAATACTTGAAAGCTTCCATAAAATGGGGAAGGAAACAGCCACCCAAGTCCAAGAAACCCAGAGAGTCCGAAACAGGATAAACCCAAAGTGAAACACCCCAAGACACATATTAATCAAACTAATGAAGATCAAACACAAAGAGCAAATATTAAAAGCAGCAAGGGAAAAGCAACAAATAAAACACAAGGGGATCCCCATAAGGATAACAGCTGATCTTTCGATAGAAACTCTTCAAGCCAGAAGGGAATGGCAGGACATACTTAGAGTGATGAAAGAGAAAAACCTACAACCCAGATTACTATACCCAGCAAGGATCTCATTCAAATATGAAGGAGAAATCAAAAGCTTTACAGACAAGCAAAAGCTGAGACAATTCAGCACCACCAAACCAGCTCTTCAACAAATGCTAAAGGATCTTCTCCAGACAGGAAACACAGAAAAGGCATATAAACTCCAACCCAAAACAATAAAATAATGGCAACAGGGTCATACTTATCAATAGTTACCTTAAATGTAAATGGGTTGAATGCCCCAACCAAAAGACAAAGACTGGCTGAATGGATACAAAAACAAGAATCCTATATATGCTGTCTACAAGAGACCCACCTCAAACCAAGGGACACATACAGACTGAAAGTAAAGGGCTGCAAAGATATTTCATACAAATGGAGACCAAAAGAAAGCAGGAGTAGCAAAACTCATGTCAGATAAAATAGACTTTGAAATAAAGACCATGAAAAGAGACAAAGAAGGACACTACATAATAATCAAAGGATCAACCCAAGAAGAATATAAAACAATTAATAGTATATATGCACCCAACATGTAAGCACCTCAATATGTAAAGCAAATGCTAACAAGTATGAAAGGGGAAATTAACAGTAACACAATAATAGTGGGAGACTTTAAAACCCCACTCACACCTCTTGATAGATCAACCAAACAGAAAATTAGCAAGGAAACACAAACTTTAAATGACACAATGTACCGGTTAAACCTAATTGACACCTATAGGACATTTCACCTCAAAACAATGAATTTCACCTTTTTCTCAAGTGGACACAGAACATTCTCCAGGATAGATCACATCCTGGGCCATAAATCTAGCCTTGGTAAAATCAAAAACATTGAAATCATTTCAAGCATCTTTTTTGATCACAATGCAGTAAGATTAGATGTCAACTACAGGAAAAAAAAAAAAACCTGTTAAAAATACAAACACATGGAATCTAAACAACACGCTTCTGAATAACCAATAAATCACAGAAGAAATCAAAAAGGAAATCAAAATATGCATAGAAACAAATGAAAATAAAAACACGACAACCCAAAACCTATGGGATTCAGTAAAAGCAGTGCTAAGAGGAAAGTTCATAGCAATACAAGCTTACCTAAAGAAACAAGAGAAAAATCAAATAAATAACCTAACTTTACACCTAAAGCAATGAGAAAAAGGAAATGACGAACCCCAGGGTTAGAAAGAAAGAAATCATAAAGATTAGAGCAGAAATAAATGAAAAATAAACAAAGGAGACTATAGCAAAAATCAACAAAACTAAAAGCTTGTTCTTTGAGAAGATAAATAAAATAGACAAACCATTAGCCAGACTCATCAAGAAAAAAGGGGAGAAGAATCAAATCAACAAAGTTAGAAATGAAAATAGAGAAGTCACAACAGACAACACAGAAATACAAAGGATAATAAGAAACTACTATCAGAAACTATATGCCAATAAAATGGACAACTTGGAAGAAATGGATGAATTCTTAGAAAAGTATAACCTTCCAAAAATGAACCAGTAAGAAATACAAAATCTTAACAGACCCATCACAAGCACGGAAATCTTTGACTTTACCTTTGACAAAGGAAGCAAGAATATGCAATGGAGAAAAAGACAATCTCTTTAACAAGTGGTGCTGGGAAAACTGGTCAACTACCTGTAAAAGAATGAAGCTAGAACACTTTCTAACACCATACAAAAATAAACTCAAAATGGATTAAAGATCTAAATGTAAGACCAGAAACTATAAAATTCCTAGAGGAAAACATAGGCAAAACACTCTCTAACATAAATCACAGCAGGATCCTCTATGACCCACCTCCCAGAGTAATGGAAATAAAAGCAAAAATAAACAAATGGGACCTTGTTAAACTTAAAAGTTTTTGCACAATGAAGGAAATTATATGCAAGTTGAAATGACAGCCTTCAGAATGGGAGAAAATAACAACAAATGAAGCAACTGACAAAGAATTAATCTCCAAGGAGTTCATGCAACTCAATTGCAGAAAAATAAATGACCCAACCAAAAATGGGCCAAAGAACTAAACAGACATTTCTCCAAAGAAGATATACAGATGGCTAACAAACACATGAAGAGATGCTCAACATCACTCATTATCAGAGAAATGAAAATCAAAACCACAATGAGGTACCATCTCATGCTAGTCAGAAGGGCTGCTATCAAAAAGTCTGCAAACAATAAATGCTGGAGAGTATGTGGAGAAAAGGGAACCCTCTTACACTGTTGGTGGGAATGCAAACTAGTACAGCCAGTATGGAGAACAGTGTGGAGATTCCTTAAAAAACTGGAAACAGAACCACCAGAAGACCCAGCAATCCCACTGCTAGGCATTCACACTGAGGAAACCAGAATTGAAAGAGACATATGTACCCCAATGTTCATCGCATCACTGTTTACAATAGCTAGGACGTGGAAGCAACCTAGATGTCTATCAGCAGATGAATGGATAAGGAAGCTGTGGTACATAAACACAATGGAATATTACTCAGCCATTAAAAAGAATGCATTTGAATCAGTTCTAATGAGGTGGATGAAACTGTAAAGGAAGTCAGAAAGAAAAACACAAATTACAGTATATTAACATATATATATGGAATTTAGAAAGATGGTAATGACGACCCTATATGTGAGACTGCAAAAGAGACACAGATCCTGTGGGAGAAGGCGAGGGTGGGATGATTTGAGAGAATACCATTGAAACATGTATATTACCATATGTGAAATAGCTGGCCAGTCCAAGTTGAATGCATGAAGCAGGACACTCAAAGCCAGTGCACTGGGACAACCCAGAGGGATGGGATGGGGAGGGATGTGGGTGGGGGGGGTTGGGACAGGGGGACACATGTACACCTGTGGCTGATTCATGCCAGTGTATGGCAAAAACCACCACAATATTGTAAAGTAATTAGCCTCCAATTAAGATAAATTAATTAATTTTTTTTTAAAAAAAACCTGCAACGGAAGTGATATGGAATTTTGAATAAATGATTCAGCCAAAGTCATCTTCAGAATTTTTTCCTTCATTGAAAAAGAAGTGCCCTCCCCCAAAATAAATAAAATAAAGATAAATAAAGTGTGTCTACAACAGTAATCATTGTGTTCCAGATCTCCTCCATTCCTGTTAAACCTTTTGCAGACTTCATAGCTTTAAGTGGAACATGCGATCAAAGAAAATGTAACTCCTTTTAAAGTTGGCCTCTAGCAAGATGAAGGAGCAACGCCCATAAGATTTTTCTTTAAGAGCTAGATTACCCAAGGAACATTCTCAAGGGTTTTTAAATATAGTTCATAGGTTGTTTTCTCCTTTTTTCTCTTTGCAAGATTTTCTGGATTTAAAAAGTCACTGTTTCTCTACCGGATTTTATTCAATTTTAATCTTTGAAACCAACTGTCTTTATATATTATACAAAAAGTTAATCTTCTTAATAAAAGCTTATATGTCTTTCTAGATTTAATTAGTCTCTGACAAATTAAAATGGGGCATTTCTTTCTCTACTTGGAATTTTTTCATCTAAATACATAGATTATTTGTAGACTTGTGTCTGGAATCTTTTTCTCCTTCACTAATGACATTTTATATGCCAGCCAATTCACACTAACATAAACGGCATGAATGAAGCACTACTCCATCCATCTCTTAGTTACTTTCTGTTGACTACTTAAATCATTCCAGTTACTTTTAACACATGTCAGAAGCAATTTTTTAGACTTAGGAGGAAATCAATGGTCAATATGATTATGAGTATAATCTGTAAACGTTGGACACTATTTTAAAGAGTCAACAAAAACTCTGCAAAAATGTAAAAGACAAAGGCTGCACAGTGTGTTCATATTACTAAAAACATCAATACTCTTACAATGTACATGCTAGGACAGTGACTAGGGCATTGTGATGTAACTGCATCAATAATTAATACTGAAGTACTCTTGCTGAGATATAAAATTAATTTGGAGATGTCTAGAATCATAGATCTCACATCTAGAAATGAGCTTACAGTCCAGCTCCCTGTTCTTACAGCTGATGTTACAACTCAGAACTCTGAGTGTCAAATAGGCAACTTTCAAGGTCATCCAGAAATTTACTGGTAGATCTGGGGAATGGCTCCAGGAATACCTTTTGGCTCAAAAGTACTTATAAAAGTGTGTAAGAATGGCCAGGGCTTTGTGCTACTTAATAGCTGTGGGAGGAAGGGTGGTTTACTTTACCTTTGTGAGTGTTACTTTCCAATCAGAAGAAAGAACATAACTGTTCTTAAGAACATAACCTCCCATTGTTGTCATGAGGATCATTTGAAGAAACTGTGCGAAGGTACTCTACAAATATAGTAGTGTAACTATTGGAGGACTCATGTATTTTGGTATCTGAAATGGAGCTGTTGTTAAATGAATCCTGCAAGAAACCAGGATGTAATGGTTCCCCTATGGAGAAGCACTTCACTTATAAACCAAAATTAAAAATGACTGATACAGATACCCCCTTGGTTCCGCCAGTTGCCTGAAAAACAGGAAATTGGTGCTTTCAAATCGATGTTGACTCTAAAGTCCACAGCTGTTTCATCTCTCTAACACAGAACTAGCTATACCACTGAAATCTGAGCATACTCCCTGTGACTGACAGTTTTCTCCTAAAGCTATAATGGAGCTTGTTGGCTAAAGGTTAATTGCTAACTGTGGAGTGCTAATGATACTATATTGATGAAATTACGGGCCCACTGATAGAGAAGAGATTCCCCAAACACTGGAAGCTGGAGGGAAGCTCTAAATAATGCTTACTGATTTTTTTTCTCTGAAGACCGCTAAGAAGAACGACTCAAAATAATAAAAATCATCCACAGCGCTTTTGTAATTCATTTCTTTGCTTCCAATGTTCTACTGGCCAATAGGCAATTATCATTTTAACAATTATATGTCTCAAAATCAGCAGTTGATACCTTGGAGAAAAGAAGGTGAAAGTGTTAGTCGCTCAGTCGTGTCCAACTCTTTGCAACCCCATGGACTGTAGCCCGCCAGGCTCCTCTGTCCATGGGATTCTCAAGGCAAGAATACTGGAGTGGGTTGCCATTTCCTTCTCCCGGAAATCTTCCCAACCTGGGCTCAAACCTGGGTCTCCTGAATTATAGGTGGATTCTTTAGCTTCTGAGCCACCAGTGAATCCCACCTTGGAGAAAGAAATACTACAAATTAATTTATTCCCTTTCAATGAGTTTCCATCTCCTTTTGAGTTGTGTGTTATAAAGTGTGATTATCAGCCAGCAGCTCTTAAACCCCATGGCTTTCAGACAAATGAAGCTCCAAGAGTGGTGGATTTAAAGTATTTGAAATCATTGAACTTCAGAAAGTGTCCTTATGACCCTTAATTCCCAAGTTAGGCTTCATTCTTGCTTGAATTTGGCTGTAGAATTTATCTCCATGGTTTGTTCCATCTGCCAGTAGATCAATCCCTACTCCCTTTCAATACTCTTTTCATTATCATTAGCTTAGCTTCTATTGACCGAGTTCCTTGAACCAGGCTATGTTGAATTTTATATGTGTCATTTAATTATCATATCCACCCTAGGACCTTAGCATTATTATTACCATTTGAGACTTGAGGAGACGGGAAATCAGGGGTCATAAGCTCCTCCTTCAGTTCACCGAGTTGGTGGCATCATCACTGCAGCAGGACTTGTGTATCCAGGCAGGAGATCCAGGGCTGCAGCCTGAACAACATTCCTCCTTTCCTCTTGCCCAGATCCATTCCCAGGGGCCCAGATTTTTCAGACTGGCTTTCATTTTTCTATGAAACATGTTCAGTCCTACAGAGAGATCCTTACCAAGTTCTCTGCATGGTTTTAGTACATATTTTTAATCTACCCAAGCTTCCCTGGTGGCACAGATGGTGAAGAATTTGCCTGCAATGCAGGAGACCCAGGTTCGATTCCTGGATGGGGAAGATCTCCTGGAGAAGGAAATGGCTACCCACTCTGATATCCTTGCCTGGAGAATCCCATGGGCAGAGGAGCCTGGCGGGCTACAGTCCATGGGGTCACAAAGAGTCAGACATAACTGAGCAACTGACATTTTCGCTTTAATATACCCAGTCATTTCCATGTTTGGTATAAATTTAGATTATATATTACCTAAATTTGCTCACTTACACTTTGAAATATGCTAAAGGATAAATAAGAAAGAACAATGATCTATAAGATGAAAGAGGGAGGAATAATTAGCTATAATTTAAGTGGTTCACACAAAGGAGTTGAGGCTTAAGTTCTCGATATATATATCCCAAGGGATCCAAATTTAGTCTGTAGTCTATCTCCCAAACTCCACGATTGAAAGGTATCAGTTATCATCCTTCTGCTAATATTTTTTTAAAAATTATCTAAATATTCCAAATAAACAGACAAACAAACAAAAAAAACCCCACCTATGACAATTTAATGGAGAAGTCACTGTAAAAGGAGCCAAGCTTCATCCATTTATTCTAAATCTGAGAGTTGAATGGTTTAGGGAGTCAGAGATACAGTCTGTGGCAATAACTGGATCAGAAAGAATAGGGGGAAAAAAGCAGAAGTTTTAGAGTATAAGGTATTTCACACCATAGAATTTCATGCCATCATGAAATTAGAGAAGTACATAAGTCATATACACAAACTATGTGATGCATTCTTTAGTGAGCATTCATAAGAGTTCTCTCCTAGCTCCCCTCAGCTCATCAGAGTACTGATGAGAAGAAAACAGTGGCTGCAGTTATGAAAACACAGAATTCTCAAGCTAGATGGGACTTTATATTCAATCTAGTTTAGTTCAGTTCAGTTCAGTTCAGTCCCTCAGTTGTGTCCAATTCTTTGCAACCCCATGGACTGCAGCACACCAGGCTTCCCTGTACATCACCAACTCCCAGAGCTTGCTCAAACTCATGTCCATTGAGTCAGTGATGCCATCCAACCATCTTATCCTAATGCCCGTTATGTGATGGACACAAGACCCAGTGAGGTCCAGTAATAGTATATAAGACCTCACAGTCACTTAGCGGCTGAGCCAGGACTGCAACAACTAATCTCTTGGGTTCTGATTCACTGCCCTTTCAGTCCCACTTTGTTTCTCTGCATCACTTTGTGCTCCCCTATAGTTCAGGATGGACATCTTAAACCACATCATCCCTCTCCTCCGCAAGGGGTAATCTGAACGGGAGGTCACATAGGAACACAACTCAGTTTGCATCATGGATCAACTTGACTCACTTTTATACTGCTACTTTATAGTCACCAAAAAACACACATCTCTCAAAATAACCCCTGCTTGCAGAGACCAAGAGACCTAGATGGTGAGTTTCCATAGACACAGTTTCTGAAAACAAAAAAATATGACTCAATTTTGGCTGGAGAGCTACATATGTCCTCTGTCCTTCTTACGGAGTGTTTGGACCTCTAGGGGCTGTTACACATGCCCTCTTCTGGGAGTTTGGGGTCAGTTATTGTCACTCTCCGTGGCTCATACTTCCATCACATCACAGATCCTGAAATGAGCAGCCTGAAATGAGCAGGAGTATAATCAGGAGAGATCTGAGGTTCCTTTTCTCTGCCCACCAATGTAGAAGCCCCAGCCCCCCATTAACTTCATTTTATTTTGCTGAATTTATAGGCTGAGCTTCATATATAAACACATATATTTAAATATACAATATATACACATATATACATATATAAATATATACACAAAAATACACATATTTAAATATACATATATACAAATATATACATATATACACACATATAAATATGCACACACACACACACACACACATATATATATTTGTGTGCCAGGTATTAGTTGTGGCATGTAGAAGCTTTAGTTGCAGCATGTGAACTCGGAGTTGTAGCATGTAGGATCTATTTCCCTGACCAGGAATTGAACCTGGGCCCCCTTCATTGGGAGCACAGAGTCTTAGCCACTGGACCATCGGGGAAGTCCCAAGGCTGAACTTCTTTAACTGAATTTTATAGTGTTCCCCAGTTAAAGGAACCTCTCACTAGCTAAGACTTACTGGTCCCAAACGCTGTGTACTGGCCCCGTTGAGCTTCTCTGGAGCATTGCTGGGTACCTTGGGTCCCCACTGTACTTCCCCTAAAGCTACATTAATTAGAAAATGGGACAGCTGAGGTATTTCTTAGTAAGGCAAATTCCTAGACACCACCCAGGTCTACCCAATCAAACTTTGCATTTATTCCAAGGTCCTCAGGTAATTCTAATGTGACCTAAATTCTGAGACCCTCTGTTTCCAAAGATAACAAGTGGAGAACAGGGGCAAATTCTATCTGTAAGCAGATGCTCTAACATTGTTACCGAACCTGTGGTCCAACAACAGCATCATCTGGGCACTTGTTAAAAATGCAGAAGCTCCACCCCCACCCCAGGTCTGCTGAATTAGAATCTGCATTTTAACGAGATCCCTTGTTAAAAATCTGTATTTTAACAAGATCGCTGCACAATAAAAATCAAGACGAACCGCTCTGCGAGACTTCTGTCTGAAAAGTTAGGTAATGAAGGCCAAATTCGTTTCTCTTGCTGGAATCCCTTGCATATTTTGCCACTCTCTTCCCCTGCCTTTTAGGAGATAGTTAGAGCTTCAGGCAAAAGCCCTCTTTCATAAGAGGATTTCAAGGGATGCCAGGCTCCCCAGGGCGGCCCAAGGAACTTCTGTTTTCAGGCAAATTCTCAGGGCTCTGCTGACAAAGAAGACAGCCTCTGGCCATTGCAGACAGGCCTCCAGGAAAGTGAGTTTGCCTGGGGAAACGCCAAGCAGTTACTGTTTTGCACTCCATCCTTGAATCTGGTTAAAGGTTGACGAGGTAACTCTCTACTCCTGTATTTATTTTCCTGTTTAACTCACTGAAAATCTTGAATAAATTTTGATTAATATTAATCCCAGTTAAAAGGGTCATAGGGACTTCCTGGCGTTCCAGGGGTTGACTGCCCTTCCAATGCAGGAGCTGCTGGTTTGACCCCTGGCTGGGGAAAGAAGAGTACACATGCCGGCACGGTGAGGCCAAAAAAGTAATTTAAAAAAAAAAAATTGTTTTAAAGGCTCATAAATAGATCTAAGATGGTCCACAGAGCTAGCAACCCAGCTTATCCAGGCCTGACTCTCCTGTTAAATTGCAATTTCACTTTATTCTTCAGGGACATCAGTCATTAACCAACTTGGCCAACTTCATTTCCTTGTACTCCGCCTATTTTCTACGGTGTGGTGGAAATAAATGGTCTTCACATCAGAAATTCTTTCTTAGTTATTGGTTATACTGTGAAGCCTTGAGCAAATAACTTAAGCTTTCTAGGTTTCTTCTTTACTTACAAAATCCGGGTGACAGAGCTTAAGGCTAACCCGGTGTTAGGGTTTTATTTATTCTTTTCTTTGTTAGACTAAAGGGAAACTCTTTGAGAGTCGATTTTAAAGCTGTACGGTGTTTCACAAACATCGTTTTTTTAATGCCAAATTGATGAGTCTCAAGTCATAGTTCACAGATTTCTATTCTTTTTCAAATATTTCTGGACCCTCTGCTTTCTCCCCCTTGTGATCCACTAATATTGTATGTAGATCTGCACTGTTACCAGCGATGCCTGCAGACACCACCTTGCACACTCCATTTGCTGTCCTTTATCTTTCATCTTCCACCCAGACTTCTGTAATGCAACTCACTTGTGCCAACCCAGGCACTAACAGTACATTTTGCAAATGAGATCCTTTGGGATGATGTTAGTTCAGATACCGTCCCCTTCTCCTGAAGTCTAGACACCTTCCAGGGAGTCTATTCCATTCATTATTCATGTACGGGTCTGTCATCTAGTCCCCAAGAGTTTTGAGGATAAAAACCTTGATTTTCTACCCTCTTTCAATGGTATAGTTGAACTAATCAGGGAGATTCCTGACATTGGCATAGTGGTTTACATTTTGCACTGGACTGTAACAGTAAAATCTCACTTTTACTTTCATCTTTTAAAAATCCATAAGGTAGGGATGTTTGAACCCATTATGGAAAGAAAAAACAACTTACCCGAAGTCACCAGCTAACAGTGGCAGATGTGGGTCAAACACAAATCTACAAGCTGTGACCATGACTCTGGGGGGGTCTTACAGCATGAATGAGGGTCAGGGTGTTTGCAGAACAGAAGTGGAGTCAAATAGGGCCCCCCAACTGTCAGAATCCATTCTTTCCAAGTGCTTCTCTCTCTCTTGGCTCCCAGAATCTAGTTTTATGTTTTCATCTTTGTACTAATCATATTTTATAATCTCCTTTTATGAACATTTCTTTACTAGGGTAAGAACTCCTGGAAGGAAGGTAACATAGCTTCTTGATATTTGTAGTTCCAGAACCTAACACAACATCTGACACTTAGTTTCACAAAGTACAAGTTTATTGGATGAATTTCAAGAGTTGGTGTAGATGCAGTCCCCAACCTTTTTGGCACTAGGGAGCGGTTTCATGGAGGACAATTTTTCCAAGGACAGGGAGCAGGGGACGGTTTGGGGATGATTCAAGCACATTAGCAGCAGCAGCAGCAGCAAGCACATTACATTTATTGTGCACTTTGTTTCTACTATTATTACATCAGCTTCACCTAAGATCATCAGACATTAGATTCTGGAGGTTGAGGACCCGTGGGGTAGATGCATTGCAAACCAAACAAAACAAAGGCACTATGACTTATATTCACTGTGCTTGAATACAGGAAGCTCAACTTAGAAAAATCCATCCAAATCTATCTTGCTGTAAAGTTAGCCCTGTAGCTTTGACAATAAACACCACCCCAGTCATTAGAAAGGGTATCTGCTCATCTAGACATTATATTACAGACATTAAGAACACAAGTGAACCCAGGCTACCTAGATTTGAACCCAGCCTTCATCAGCTGAATGTCCTTGAATAAGTTACCTTACTTCTCTGTGTCTCCATTTCCTTATCTGTAAAAGGAGAGGAAATGGTTTACTTACATTTTTTGAGACTGAGTGGATTAAATGATTTCATATTTACAGTGCTAGGTGGCGCTAGTGGTAAAGAAGCTGCCTGCCAGAGCAGAAAACCGGGGTTTGATCCCTGGGTCAGGAAGATGCCCTGAAGAAGGAAATGGCAACCCACTCCAGTAATCATGCCTGGAAAATCCCACAGGCAGAGGAGCCGGGCAGGCTTCAGTCCATGGAGTCGCAAAAGAGTTGGACACAACTGAGTGACACACACAAGCATTTCTCAGTATCATTGGAGCCACTGTTTCCCGTTTCATTTTGATATTAGGGCCAACAACTTCCAAACTGGCCCATTTTTAATATTAATATTATCAATACATGTTGGATAATACTAAATTTATCTCTGTTCTCATCCCAGTGTCATCAATTAATACCCAAGCATTATACAAGTGTTCATTTAGCAAATACTCTTTGCCTGGAATGATTCTGGCTCTAGAATTACATTGTCCATTCAGTGTTTGGCTACATAAATTTACATTTACATTAATTAAAATTAAATAAGATAAAAAATTCAATTTCTCAGTTGCACTAGCTACATTTCAAGTATTCTGTCACTACATGTGTCTATCTGGTGGCTACCGTATTGGACGGTACAAAGAGAGAAAATTTCCCTTAGGGCAGGAAACTCTGTTACATAGAGCTATAGTACAAATACAAAGATAGAAGCTGAACCCTGGGCTGGGAAGATCCCCTGGAGAAGAAAATAGCTACCCACTCCAGTATTCTTGCCTGGAGAAACCCATGGACAGAGGAGCCTGGTGAGATACAGTCCATGGGGTTGCAAAGAGTTGGACATGACTGTACAACTAAACAACAACAACAATCCCTGAAGGGAACCTCTTACAAAGCTCATGATCCTGCATTTGTGTTCATCTGGGCCCAGATGGACACTGGAGATATTTCCTGTCCCACAGGGTCAGTGCTTTTTGGTAGCTGTTACTTTTTTTTTTTTTAATAGTACCTCCCATTATTTTTTGTTTATAACTTTTAATTGGATTTTTAAAAAGTTTTTATTTGGTTTTTGTTTTGGGGGGTTTTGGTTGGGTTGTGCCACATGGCATGTGGGATCTTAGTTCCACAACCAGGGACCAAACCCACGTCCTCTGTGCTGGGAGCAGAGTCTTAGCCACTGGACCACCAGGGCAGTCCCACCCATTATGTAATAAATGTCTAAAATCCACTTCCTCCTCTTCTCAATATCTACCTGGCTTATCTGTCCTCTCTTCTATTAAAATTTTGAGCACACAAGCATGATAAAAAAGGAAAATTAATTGAAGGCTAGTGGTATGAGGCATACAAAAAGAATACTGTGTCTTGTTTCTTAATATGTCATCATGAAATCATAGTGATACAATTTGTATCAGGGAAAAAGACAGCACAGAACTAAAGAGCCTCTTGATGAAAGTGAACGAGGAGAGTGAAAAAGTTGGCTTAAAACTCAATATTCAAAAAACTAAGATCATGGCATCCAGTCCCATCACTTCATGGCAAATAGATGGGGAAACAATGGAAACGGTGACAAAATTTATTTTGGGGGGCTCCAAATTCACTGCAGATGGTGACTGCAGCCATGAAATTAAAAGACACTTACTCCTTGGAAGGAAACTTACGACCAACCTAGACAGCATATTAAAAAGCAGAAACATTACTTTGCCAACAATGGTCCATCTAGTTAAAGCTATGGTTTTTGCAGTAGTCATGTATGGATGTGAGAGTTGGACTATAAAGAAAGCTGAGCACCGAAGAACTGATGTTTTTGAACTGTGGTATTGCAGAAGACTCTTGAGAGTCACGGAGATCATGGGATCAGTCCATCCTAAAGGAAATCAGTCCTGAATATTCATTGGAAGGACTGATACTGAAGCTGAAACTCCAATATTTTGGCCACCTGATGTGAAAACTGACTCATTGGAAAAGATCCTGATGCTGGGAAAGATTGAAGGCAGGAGAAGGGGACAACAGAGGATGAGATAGTTGGATGGCATCACCAACTTAATGGACATGAGTTTGAGCAAGCTCCAGGAGTTGGTGAAGGACAGGGAAGCCTGGTATGCTGCAGTCCACAGCGTTGCAAAGAGTTGGACATCACTGAATGACTGAACTGAACTGAGAAAGACAGAAGTCAGCATGTATGTGTGCTCAAGTACCATCTGACTCTGTGTGAGCCTATGGACTGCAGCCTGCCAGGCTCTTCTGTCCTTGGGAATCTCCAGGCAAGAATACTGAAGTGGGGCACCATTTCCTCCTCCAGGGGATCTTCCCAGCCCAGGGATTGAACCCACATCTCTTACCTCTCCTACATTGGCAGGCAGGTTCTTTACCACTAGCACCACCTGGGAAGCCCAAGTTAGCATGAAAGTCAAAGTGAAAGTCACTCAGTCATGTCCAACTCTTTGCAACCCCATGGACTATACAGTCCATGGAATTTTCCAGGCCAGAATACTGGAGAGAGTAGCCATTCCCCTCTCCAGGGGATCTTCCCAACCCAGGGATCGACCCCAAGTCTCCCACATTGCAGGCAGATTCTTTACCAGCCAGGGAAGCCCCAAAATACTGGAAGGGGTAGCCTATCTCCAGCAGATCTTCCCGACCCAGGAATCGACCTGGGGTCTTCTGCATTGCAGGCAGATTCTTTACCAACTGAGCTTTCAGGGAAGCCCAAGTCGGCATACACATGGGCAAATAAACTTGTGTCCTTGGAATGTCTGTGGAGGTGGCCATGTTCATTCATTAGACCTGCCACACTCCCAGGGAACCGGACAGCCTATTTATTCATAATGAACCACACATGCTTCTCCA
This sequence comes from Okapia johnstoni, assembly GCA_024291935.2. Taxonomy (NCBI): domain Eukaryota; kingdom Metazoa; phylum Chordata; class Mammalia; order Artiodactyla; family Giraffidae; genus Okapia; species Okapia johnstoni. Next base: position 24,525,680 of record CM044327.1, read on the forward strand.
AATGTGCTTTTCCTCCCATTTCCTCTTTGGAGGTACTTACAAGTCCATAATACTAAAATGTCCTGGTCAACTTTGTGCTTTGCCTGACAAACATTTGTCCTGCAAGTTTCACTATGAACGTTGCCTCCTCAGTCAAGTTGCCCTGATTTGCTGCTGCTGCTGCTGCTAAGTCGCTTCAGTCGTGTCCGACTCTGTGCAACTCCAGAGACGGCCGCCCACCAGGCTCCCCTGTCCCTGGGATTCTCCAGGCAAGAGTACTGGAGTGGGTTGCCATTTCCTTCTCCAGGGCATGAAAGTGAAAAGTGAAAGTGAAATCGCTCAGTCGTGTCCGACTCCTAGCGACCCCATGGACTGCAGCCTACCAGGCTCCTCCATCCATGGGATTTTCCAGGCAAGAGGACTGGAGTGGGTTGCCATTGCCTTCTCTTATACTCAATTAGGCCCTGTGTCTTCTCATTATCACTGTATTAGGTGCATATTTACTTTAAAACTTTCAAAACATTGTTCTTTAATAACTAATTTTTTTACCTTTAATTTGGATATAGTTATACAGTCACAAGAATTTGCAAAAATAGTACAGAGGAATTCACTGTACCCTTCATCCAGTTTCCCCCAGTGGTTATACCTTACAAAACTATAGCATAATATCAGCACAGGAAATTGACATTGGTACAATGTATGTTTACAGTTCTGTGCTATTTTATGGCATCTGTATACTCATGAAGCTACCACCAGCCAAATCTCCTTTGTGTTACCATTTGAGGTCACACCCACCCACTCCCACCATCCCAGACCCCTGGCAGCCACTAATTTCTTGTCCATCAATATAATTTTCCATTTTTAAAATGTTATAAAAATGGAATTATACAATATGTGACCTTTGGAGAAAGGCATTTTTTTTTCCACTCAGCCTATTGCTTTTGAAATATTACTGACATGTTAGAGACTGTGTCTGCCATGCCCTCCTCCAGGGCATCTTCCTGACCCAGGGATCGAACTCTGGACTCCTGTGTCTCCTGCATTGCAGGTGGATTCTTTTTCACTGAGCGACCAGGGAAGTCCCATTACATTATATATATACCCTATTATAGCCTGGGACTTCTGTGGTGGCTTAGTGGTAAAAAATCCTCCTGCCAATGGAGGAGATGCAGGTTCAAGCCTTGGGTTGGGAAGATCTCCTGGAGGAGGGGATGGCAACCCACTCTAGTATCCTTGACTGGGAAATCCCATGGACAGAAGAGCCTGGTGAGCTACAGTCCATGGGGTCACAAAAGAGTTGGATACAGACTTAGCGACTAAACAATTACAGTCTACAGCTAACATTTTGCTAGCGCGAATGAAAGCTTACCTCTCTTTACCCGCTCCCATTTATAATATAATTAATTATCTAAAAAGTCTCCCCTGCATTCACAATAACCATATCAGAAATTGTCCTAATTTTGCCTCAATCATGAAATATAATTTAGAAGACTAAAGAGAAAAAGGAAAGCAAATTATACCAACTCAGTTTTACTCTCTTGTTCTACATTCTTTCCTGATGTTCCAAGGTTTCTTTCTCTTTTCATTTTCTGTTTACAGAACTTCCTTAAGCCATTATTTTGAGGGTCAATCTGGCAACAAATCCTTTTAGCTTTCCTTCAGCTGAGAGTGTCTCGATTTCCCCTTTATTCCTCAAGGTTGTTTTCACTGGCTATAGAATTCTGAGTTGTCATTGTGGGGATAGGAGGGCCTAGCTACTACTTCCCAAGTGACCTCCCCTGACAACCTGGGAAGCAGAGTCCTTGTTCCTGCTGAGGGTTAAGTTCCAGCTCTCTGACTTCCCAACTGTGACATCACCGTGGTCGGGGCAGGATGAGGGGTGACTGGTAATCAACCGTCAGGAAGGGTGGGCACCTAGGCTCCTCATTCAGCTTTGACTCTTGGGGGTAGGATGATGTTTGACTTAAAGAGAGGTGTCTGCAAGATGTCTGTCTTCTGAGGCTGCCCCTTTGCTGGGCCTTTGCTTTGCTGCTTCTATGTCTGTCCTCGTTGGCATTTCTGACACTCAGTCCAGGATACATGAGGCAAAGAAGAAAACCCAGGGAATCACTGCTACGTTGTCCCTTGGATCCTGAGGTCCATGGCCAATCTGCCTGCTTCTCTTCACCTCTCAGAGTCTTCTTATGCTTGTTTATACATAACGTTCAGGGATTCGGGTTGTACTTAGTGGGAGAAATAGGGAAAAGGACATCTCCATCAGGCTTCCCAGGTGACAGTGTTAAAGAATCTGCCTGACAATGCAGAAGACTCAGGTTCGATCCCTGGGTTGTGAAGATGCCCTGGAGAAGGAAATGGCAACCCACTCCAGTATTCTTGCCTGGGAAATCCCATGGACAGAGGAGCACGGTGGGCTACAGTCCATGGGGTTGCAAAAGAGTCAGACATGACTTATCGACTAAACAACAATCCTTCTATTAGTGAAAGTCATTTTTTTTAAGAATTTTTTTTTGATGTGGACCATTTTTAAAGTCTTTATTGAAGTTATTACAGTATTGATTCTGTTGCTTTTTATGTCCTGGTTTTTTGGCCATGAGGCATGTGGGATCTCAGCCTGCAGATCGAGGATTGAATCCTCACCCCCTGCATTGGAAGGTGAAGTCTTAACCTCTGGACCTCCAGAGAAGTCCCCAGAAATGGAAGTCTTAATTTCTTATTTCAATGATACTAACATCAATTAGATTTTAGACATTCTGATGACAAAGTTTGCACTTTGTTTTTGTCCCTAGAATGTACAGTCAAATGACTATTTTAAAGTTATTTGTAAAAATTACTCTATGTAATTATGTCACCAATAGAGGTATTTTACTTCACTTTTTGTTTTTAGGACCTGCTTTTTAATTTAATCTAATTTACAATTGTGTAAAATATTTAACGAATCCTCAATCAAAGGTATAGTCAAGGAAGTTAAGCTCCAACTTCCACCATACTTCCTCCTCCTTCGGTGACTATTTTTCAAAAATTATAAGGTTTATCCTCCATTTTTAAAAAATATAAACAAAAATATGTATTCATATAACCCTCTTAGTCAATTGTTTGCCTACTATATACATTTTTCTCTACTTTTTCTTTCCACTTCATATATTAGCTATATTAAGATACAGAGATATTCCTCATTTTTTTCTTCAGCTACAGAATACTCTATTGAGTAGCTATAATATTGTTTAAATTCAACCAGGGCAATAAATAACCTTGTCCATATAATCTTTTTTTAATTTATTAACTTTCATTTATTTTATCTTTTTAATTAAGTGATTAATTTGGCTGCCTTGGGTCTTAGTTGCAGCACGCAGGATCTTTGTTGCATCAGGAGGGATCTGTGGCACATGGACTCTCTAGTTGTGGGGCTCAGGCTTGTTGCTCTGTGGCATGTGAATCTTCCCAGACCAGGGATCAAACCCATGTCCCCTGCATTGGCAGGCGGATTCCTATCCACTTTACTGCCAGGGAAGTCCCTTCTAAACTGTTTTTAATAGCTTTTTATATATTAGGCTTATGGACCAATCTTATTTAAAAACTGCAAATTCTTTTTCATAACTATTTATTGAAAATTTACTGTATCAGAACTTTTTGTGTTACAAGTGACAAAAAGAAAAAACACATACTCTTTATTTAAAAAAATATAGGAGCTGCATAATTGAAAAGTTCAGAAGTAAGACTGACTCTAGACAACACTCAGTTTATAAGCTCACACAATAAACAGCTGACGTCACCAAAGGCTTTTCCTCCCCCACTCTTACCTTTCATGTTTCCCTAATAATAGCAAAAAGGCTGCAGCAGTTCCAGTCCTCACATCCTCACAGGGCCTCATCTGAGAAAAATGTAAGTGCACCTACTAGTAATTCCAAAAAGAAACGCAATTTCCTCCTGCAAAATTCCAGCAAACTTCTCCTTGGTTTATTTTAGTCTGAATTGATTAACATGACCATTTATGGCCATTTGCTGTGACAAGGGAAATAGGACATTGAGAAGATGAATCAAATCATGACCATCCACCCCTGGAGCTAGGAGGTAATTAGAAGTCATTCTCATCCAAATACCATGACTAAGAGTAGGTTACAGGTGGTTTCCCAAGGGCCACTTGAAGTCTTCCTTTTTATTGGAGAGTGCTTATCAGATGACCAAAAAGTAATTCGGTTTCATGTTGAGGGTGTCATGCACTGTACCAAACCCTCTGGACACAAAGCTAAAACAGCTCTTCCAAGCTTCCTTACCTACATCTACTGAAGTACTCACTTTACATGAGGACTCTTCTCCCAATGGATGTTTCCAGCTTGATTTTATACGTACACATTCTTCCATTTTTTTATATGAATATTCTGTCTCAATATCTCCACAAACAATGACTGGGGCAATATGCAATGTTTCTAGAAAAGCAGAGAATCTGGAGTGAGACTCTAACTTTGAGCTTTTAACGTGACTAATTACATGACCCTGATCAAAGATTCAACTTCTCAGAAACTCAATCTCTCCTTCAGAGAAGAAAGTGATTATTATTCCATATATAACATTGAGAAGCTCCTTGCTGTGTGCCAGACTCTGTTGTAAGTATTTTAAATGTCTTAAGTCATTGAAACCTCATAGCAATCCCTTCAATAAAAACTTTTATGAGATCATCTTATACGTAAAGAAACTGAGAACAGAGATGTTAAGTCACTTGCTCAAGGCCTCCTATAAGCAGAAGAGCTGAAATTTGAACCCAGGTTTTCTAACTCCAAGTAAACTGTATAAACAGGTGAAATTTTTATCATAAAGAAACTGCTCGGGACGTCCCTGGCAGTCCTCCGCACTTTCACTGCTGAGGGTGCGGGTTCAATCCCTGGTTGGGGAACTAAGATCCCATAAACTTTGCTGTGTGGCCAAAAAAACACAAAAGAAGAAAAGAAAGAAAAGAAAAGCTGCTCGATATATGTCACTATCCCTGAACCTAAATAATAAGTATTCTACTTCATAGAGTACTTGTAAAGTTCATGTAAAATAAAGTCTGTAGAAAAGCTTCCTAAACTAAAAAGCAATTTGCTGGACAAATATAATGTATTATAGTTCTTACTACGATGTCTCTTCCTCTCCTAAATCTCTCCAGACCTTGGATAACATCTCACATAGGCATTCAGTCAGTCCCATTTTTTTTTATTAATATTAGCACTTCTTATTTTCAATTAACACACCTTATCTTTTGTAAACCCCTCCTCATGTTAAACCCTCTAGCATTTCCTTCTTAATTCTTTCTGCTCATTTCTTCCCTAACTGTCAACCTTTTCTCTGTGGGATTCATATTCCCAGACTTTATGATAATGAGACATCCTGACTCCATTTGCTCTAGTCCAGTACTTTCTAAAGATAGTACATGGGAGTTTCAGGCCTGGATTAATAGTTTCAGTAAACTTTTACTACTTTTTCTTTTTCCTTCCAATGCTTTTAGAAGCCTCTATAGATATAGGGGGAGAAGGCAATGGCAACCCACTCCAGTACTGTTGCCTGGAAAATCCCATAGACGGAGGAGCCTGGAAGGCTTCAGTCCATGGGGTCTCTAGGAGTCGGACACGACTGAGCGACCTCACTTTCACTTTTCACTTTCATGCATTGGAGAAGGAAATGGCAACCCACTCCAATGCTCTTGCCTGGAGAATCCCAGGGACGGCGGAGCCTGGTGGGCTGCCGTCTGTGGGGTTGCACAGAGTCGGACACGACTGAAGTGACTTAGCAGCAGCAGCATAGCTATAGGGCTTCAGTTTCCTTCTGTAGGTATGATTTTGAGCGGTCTTACAATTATCTTTAGCATGGTTATTAAGAAATGAATTCAACATATATGTATTTAATACATACTACATGATAAATCTTATACAAGATGCTGATAAAATATTAGTTTTGCATACTTCCCAGAACTATCAGTAGTGAGAAAGACTTCTAAGGTTGTTACCAAGCTGTCTGTCCTTGTAAGAGTTACCTGAATTGGTAACTCCTATGCATCTTCTTTCTTTTATTTGTTCTGGAGATTCCAGACTCTAAAGATAGTTTGTGTGTGGGTGTGTGTTTGCGTCTTTGTGTCTGTGACAGACAGAGAGAGGGAAACAGAGGTCTGCAGGGCAATATTACAAACACTTGAAGAATTCTAATGTTTAAAAAGCCATTGGGGGACTTCCCTGGTGGTTCAGTGGTTGGGAATCTGGCAGCTGGTGCAGCAGACATGGGTTCGATCCCTGGTCCAGGAAGATCCAACGTGCCTCATAGCAGCTGAGACCGTGAGCCACAACTACTGAAGCCTGCACACCTAGAGTCTGCAACAAGGGGTCACCACAACGAGGAGCCCATGCACGGCAACAAAGACCCAGTAAAGACCCCAGAAAATAAATAAAAAGTTTTTTTAAAAAAGAAAGGAAGCCTGTGCAATCAATAATCAAAATACTCAATATGAAATTCATTTCATTGAACAGTTTGATAAAGACTTTAAAATAAGTTATGTTTAAGGAAATAAACCAAGACATAACTGCCATCTTGCAAAGAACAAAGTTTTGAAACAACATAAACAGAAATAAGTTCTGGTGGCTCTATGGTGGGGTTAATGGCAACCTCCTCCATGAGGGCTTATGCCATACCCAGGTCTGCAGCACCCAGAGCCCCTGCGGCAGGCCACTGCTGACCTGTACCTTCACAATAAAGGACAGAAATTGTATGGACCTAACAGAAGCAGAAGATATGAAAAAGAGGTGGCAAGAATACACAGAAAAACTATAAAAAAAAGATCTTCACGACCCAGATAACCACGATGGTGTGATCACTCACCTAGAGCCAGACATCCTGGAATGGGAAGTCAAGTGGGCCTTAGGAAGCATCACTACGAACAAAGCTAGTGGAGGTCATGGAATTCCAGTTGAGCTATTTCATATCCTAAAAGATGATGCTTGTGCAAGTGCTACACTCAGTATGCCAGCAAATATGGAAAACTCAGCAGTGGCAACAGGACTGGAATTGGTCAGTTTTCATTCCAATCCCAAAGAAAGGCAATGCCAAAGAATGTTCAAACTACCTCACAATTGCACTCATCTCACACGCTAGTAAAGTAATGCTCAAAATTCTCCAAGCCAGGCTTCAACAGTACGTGAACACTGAACTTCCAGATGTTCAAGCTGGATTTAGAAAAGGCAGAAGAACCAGAGGTCAAATTGCCAACATCCACTGGATCATCGAAAAAGCAAGCGAGGTCCAGAAAAACATATACTTCTGCTTTATTGACTATTCCAAAGCCTTTGACTGTGTGGATCACAACAAGCTGTGAAAAATTCTTCAAGAGATGGGAATACCAGACCACCTGACCTGCTTCTTGAGAAATCTGTATGCAGGGCAAGAAGTTAACAATTAGAACTGGACCTCGAACAGACTGATTCCATATCAGGAAAGGAGTATGTCAAGGCTGTATATTGTCACCCTGCTTATTTAATTTATATGCAGAGTACATCATGTGAAATGCCGGGCTGGATGAAGCACAAGTTGGAATCAAGATTGCCTGGAGAAATATCAATAATCTCATATATGCAGATGACACCACCCTTATGGAGAAATTGAAGAACTAAAGAACCTCTTGATGAAAGTGAAAGAGGAGAGTGAAAAAGTTGGCTTAAAACTCAACATTCAGGAAACTAAGATCATGGCATCCGGTCCCATCACTTCATGGCAAATGGATGGGGAAACAATGGAAACAGTGACAGACTTTATTATTTGGGGCTCCAAAATCCCTGCAGATGGTGACTGCGGCCATGAAATTAAAAGACACTTGCTCCTTGGAAGAAAAGCTGTGACCAACCTAGACAGCATATTAAAAAGCAGAGACATTACTTTGCCAACAAAGGCCCGTCTAGTCAAGGCTATGGCTTTTCCAGTAGTCATGCATGGATGTAAGAGTTGGACTATAAAGAAAGCTGAGCTGAAGAATTGATGCTTTTGAACTGTGGTGTTGGAGAAGACTCTTGAGAGTCCCTTGGACTGCAAGGAGATCCAATCAGTCAATCCTGAAGGAAATCAGTCCTGAATATTCATTGGAAGGACTGATGCTAAAGCTAAAACTCCAATACTTTGGCCACTGAGTCGACTAGAAAAGACCTTGATGCTGGGAAAGATTGAAGGCGGGAGGAGAAGGGGACGACAGGACGAAGTGACTCGATGGACATGAGTTTGAGTAAACTCCGGGAGTTGGTGATAGATCCAGAGGCCTGGAGTGCTGCAGTCCATGGGGTCACAAAGAGTTGGACACAACTGAGTGACTGAACTGACTGAAACATCAATAAAACAAAATCATATGAATTAATTGATTTCAAGAATCAATAAGACAAGTTGAACATCAAACTTACATCAATCATCCAAATTTTAAAACTGCAAGGCTGGGATACATTCTGGCTTGGATTCTAATTAAAAGAGCTAATTAGTGAATTTTGAAAATGGTACTAAGAGGCTTACCCAGAATGCAGTCTAGAAAATAAAAGAAAAAGATATTGAAGAGAAGTTAAGACACATGAAAGATTGATAAGCCTAATATCTAACGTTCAATAAAAATTACAGAAACAGAGAAAGGAAGAAATGTTGGTAGGCTACCTTTGAAGAATTAATTGCTAGGAATATTCTAGAGGATTGATTAAAAAATAAACTTTTAGATCAAAACTGTATTACTAGAATTATCTATTAAAAAGACAATGAAAATAAGTCCACACCTTGGTCACATAATGAAGATAAAGAATAAAGAGAAAATTATTAAAGTTAGCAAAGAAAAGTATTCATAGATTGATAGTATTAATAACATCTCATCAACAACAAAGTCCAGAAAGCAATAGAGTAGTATCTTCCACATGTTGCAAGGAAATAACTGTCAACCTAGAATACAGCATTCAATCATTATTCTTTAATACTTAGAGAAAAATCTTACGCAAAGAATAAAAACAACTTTCATGTTCACTAAACAAACTCTTAAAGATTGTGTTTTAAAAGATATAACAGTAATCTTTTTTCCTCTAACCATGTTATTTCACTTGAGAAATAGTTCTTCAACCATGCTCTCTGATTCTTCCTGGCCCAACTCTCTCTTTATTCCAGCTTATTTGACACTTGACAGACAATTTTGTATAAAATACAGATTTGGTCAAATTACTGCCTACCACCCTCCTTGCCAAATCTCACATAAGTACCTCCCCCCCTTTTTTTTTTTTCCAGAAGGATGTAATCTGTGAAAAAAACAAATTTCATCTAAGTAAAATTTGAAGATCCAATCACTTTATCCATCAATTCTTGAATTGGTCGGCATCTCAGCTGCAGCTATTAACAGAAAGGCACTCTGTGGTGGTGATGGTTTAGTCCCTAAGTTGTGTCCAACTCTTTGAGACCCTATCGACTGCAGCCCTCTGTCCATGGGATTCTCCAGGCAAGAATACTGGAGTGGGTTGCCATTTCCTTCTCGAGGGGATCTCTCCCACCCAGGGATCAAACCCATGTCTCCTGCATTGCAGGCAGATTCTTTACCCCTGAGCCACCAGGGAAGCCCCAGAAAGACACTCTGAGGAGATGTTAAAATGGAAGGCTTTTAAAGGCAAAAGGGATGAGGCAAGGAAATCAAAAACAAAAAAAAAGATTATTTCTGGCGAGGTCACCTTCCTCTGAGGGAAGGGTGAGGGCCTTTCACCTGAAGATGACTTCACTAGGGTTGATCAGGAAATTCCAGGGTGACTGATTTAAAATTTCAAGGCTGAAAGAGGCTGAAACTGCAATTAGATTAAGTATTAATCTTTGCTTTGCTGTCCTGGGGCTAAGCACAAGTGACTCTATTTGGGGCCTATTACTTCTTTTTTTTAATAAGTCAAACATTTTAAACCTGGATTTCAAAGCCTCTGCAGATTTTTCTAGCCTTGGTTCCTACTTTTTATTTACTTACAGGATCAACTTAAGGGTCGGTGTCAGCCAGGTCTCCTGATTTAAGACCCTAAATAGTGAGAAACAAATTATTTTCTGACTTTCTGGAGTATTCACTGTTAAGTGTATTGCTTAAGCCCTCATATTTTTCAGGAAGTCCTCCTGTTAGACACAAAGTTATAAGAAATAATGGCAGAGATATCTGATTTGTATTATATTACTAAATAGTTCAGATGGTAAAAAATCTGCCTGCAATGCAGGAGACCCTGGAGAAGGGAATGGCAACCCATTCCAGTATTCTTGCCTGGAGAATCCCATGGACAGAGGAGCCTGGTGGGCTACAGTCCACGGGTTCGCAGAGTTGGATATGACTGAGCGACTAACACACACAATAAATGTGTTCAAAGCCCATGAAGAAAATCAGTCCTGCCAATAATATTCTCCCTATATTACTTCACAGAGGTATTTTCTGAGGTTTTATGGTAGGGAGTCTTTTATTTGATATTTTCAGCATGATAGGGTTTTAAGATATTATTCTGCCATGTTGGCTATATCCTTTACTATTTTCAAGTTACCTTTTCTGTCTATCAGTTTCTCTTATCTCTATGGCTCCTAATCTTTGTAACCAGTCTCCATCAACAAAATCAAGCTGCAGAAAATAAATTACAGATAAGTTTCCCTGACACGGTAATAGGGTTTTCACTGCTTACCTTGAATTTTCTATTTCAGTCATTTTTGCTGCCAGAAATCTCTTTTTGATCCTCAAATCAGAAAACCCTTTGATGTGAATCGCAACTTACCACATTAAAATATAAAAACTAGCAACTTGTTAGCACTTCGTTTTTCCTTTGGATTTTACTGCCATTCACATGTCAGTCATTGTTTTTTATCCTGCAGTTATGCTTGGGACTTGTACAGTTAAGGTGTACTATTTGCTCTATTTCTTGTCCTTATTGATAACTTATTTCACTTAATTGTTTTGAGGGCTCATTAAGTTTCCTTCACCCCAGACCATCATGAATACACTATAAACTGAATCCAAAAATCTTAGGGCTTCCCTGGTGGCTCAGATGGTAAAGAATCCACCTGCAATGCGAGAGACTTGGGTTCAGGAAGATCCCCTGGAGAAAAGAATGGCTACCCACTCCCGAATTCTTGCCTGGAGAAATCCATGGACAGAGGAGCCTGGCAGACTACAGTTAATGGGGTTGCAAAGAGTCAGACACAATTGTGTGACTAACACCTTCACTTTTCCATTTTTCATAGTACCTCTTAGTCCTCAACACCTTCAGTAGATCTTTTTCAAATTTCACTTTAAAATTTGAATGAACTCACTCTCACTTCTGTGTCACCTCTACTTCCTTCAGTGGCTAGGAACTGAGGTAAGTGATGGAACTGCCGAGGCTCTTTGTTTGCAAAAGTCTGAGGAGGTGGTCCTGTTCTACTGAATTATACAGGATGTTGCTTGCAGTAAAGGTACAGCCCAGGGAACTACAGCACACTGGGTACCTCTCCTCCAGTGTCCCAGTTCTCAGTCCTCCCTAGCAACCCAACAAGAAGGCTCTTGTTACTTCTCAAATCCAACATGCCCCTCATTGAATTTTCTGTCCTCTTTCACTACACATCCACTCCATCCCATAACCTCTCTATTCTCACTATTAGCCTAAATCCTGGTCTACAGAATAAAAGCCCTCAGACTCATCTTATGTCTAGTCACACTTACATTCCCAACCTTCACACAGCATCTGGGATCTTAGTTCCCTTACCAGGGATCGAACCTATGCCCCTTGCATTGGAAGCATGGAGTCTTAACCACTGGTCCATCAGGGAAGTCCCTCTCCTCCATTTGTATGTGTCCAAATCCTATTCATCCTTAAAAGCTGAGTTCAACTGCCTTCTGCAAAATACTGTATCATAATCCTAGAAGTATTACCTAGATGTATCCTTTGTTCTTCAAATTCCTGTGGCATTTTTCCTGTAATTTCTCTTCCAAACCTGCAACTTTCTTCTTTTAACTGTGGGTAATTTATGAACATGCATTATTTTTTTTAATTGGACTACAACTTCTTGAGGACTTGATCTATTTTCTTATGAAATCATCTTTTTTTAAATTCTATAAGATGACTGACAAGTACCTTTCACAGAGAAAGGATGCACTTTCATGCATTTCCTTAATTACTTCATGTAATGACTATAAGCTCATATTATTTAGGGCCATTTTATTGGTAAGAAAATGTTTTATTGAAGAAGTAATGAACCCCTTTGATGGGTTAAACAGATATTTAATGATATTGAATAAATGACAGAGCAAATACATCACTCCACGTGAGGTTTTAAGGATTTTATACAAAAGGAAAGATGTGCGTTAGCTGCCAAAGTAAGTTCACAAGCACCGTTGAAAAAGAAATAGTTTTTGTTTTATTTTGTTTTGTGAATTGCTTCCATGAAGTGGGTAAATGACATTGCCATGCTTTTCTATAATTTGCTCCTGGGATGATACAAGTATCATAGAAACACTGACTGAGTCAATAGTGATAAAGTGAGATGTAAGTTTACCTATGCAACCAGGTTTCCCGAAATGGTTAGATACCCTCACTCTCAGCAGTAGTCTTTTGATAAGCACTTTCAGTCAGCTGCCCGTCTACAAAGGAAGCAAACACTTTCAATTTCCTGGAAAAATGGAGGAATCTTCCAAGTGTGACAGCTATTTTCCTAATGTTTGCTGCAGATGGGTGAAATGACAGATGGCAGGGCTTGAATTCATCTTGATGAAGAGGAAATTGATGTTCACTGTCACACCAGCCTTTCTGAGAGTGGATTCATATAGGAAAATTTTCCCACTTTCGCCTTTTTAAAAGAGAGTGTTACTCAACCATAAAAAAGGAACAATATTGAGTCATTTGTAGAGATGTGGATGGACCTAGAGTCTGTCATATACAGTGAAGTAAGTCAGATGGAGAAAAACAAATATCATATATTAACACATATATGCGGAATCTGGAAAAACGGTACAGATGAGCCTATTTTCAGGGCAGGAATAGAGACACAGGCATAGAGAACAGATGTGTGGACACATTGGGAGGTGGAATGAAGTGGGAGATTGGGAATGATCTACACACTACCATGTGTAAAATAGCTAGTGGGAACCTGCTGTATAGCACAGGGAGCTCAGCTCAGTGCTCTGTGATGACCCAGAGGGGTGGGATGGGAGGGTTGGAAGGAGGTACAAAAGGGAGGGGATGTATGTATACATATGGCTGATTTTGGAGAAGGAAATGGCCATCCACTCCAGTATTCTTGCCTGGACAATTCCATGGGCACAGAAGCCTGGCTGGGCTACAGTCCACGGGGTCTCAAAGAGTCAGACACGACTGAGCGACTAATGCTCACACACACATGGCTGATTCATGTTGTACAGTAGAAACTAACACAACATTGTAAAGCAACTATACCACAATTTTAAAAAGAGTCACCCACAATGAGGGAAGAAGTGAAAGCAGCCATTACCTGGCAATGGAAAATGCTCCTAGATTCTTCACAGATATCACATTAAGGAGCATGGTTGAGAGAAAGCACATCCTGGTCCTTGGGCTGGAGATTTGTCGCAGTTGGTTGAGATCTGTGATTTCCTCCCATCCAATCTCATCATTTTACCACCGGACAAAGAGAAGCAACTTGTTCAAGATTATAAGAAACACAGTGACTAGGGCCACAATGTTGCCTCCAGGAGCATAAAGTAGAGGAAAGTTGAAGAAGCTACTATGTTAACTATAAGAAAGAGAGCCAAAAACTCAGTCAAGTTCAAACCCAATGTCAGGGATCCTTGCACCTCTTCTAGGAGAAACAGCATGACATTTGCATTGAGAAAGATGATAAATTTTCCGCTTTTGCCATTTACTGTATCCTTAAGCAAAGCAGTCTCCTCATTTGTGAAATGTGGTTATTACAATTATTTCCTTTGCAGGACTCTATGGAGGATTTCAAGACATCAAGCATTGAGATAAGGTCTGGGAAATAGTACACCATCAAATGTTGGTTCTACCTTCGATGAGTTTAAAGTTGAAATTTAAAAAAAATTTAGGGAATTGAAATACAAAAAGAAGGCCAAGAAATGTCTACTTCAATCAGTAGAGTCCCATGAAGACAATCTGAATCATATTTAGTCTCTTGGACAAATCACAGAGGATATAAAGGAATTAATATAATATTATTTTTCATTAAGTGTTTAAGACATATGGACAATCCAACCCTGGCCTTCTTCCCTTTGCCCAGAAAACATTCTTCTAGCCACAACAGAACTTGGAGCATGATCAATCTAACATCTTCAATAGCATTTCTGGTGTGTGCATACTTTCACATAACTTTGTCTGAAAGGCTCTCTCAGTGGAGTCTCTCACCACCTTCATCTAATGGGCAGCAGCTGCCTGGAAACAATCCTTCCATATTACTCACCTTATCAGGCCACAAGAAACCACCTCCCTTCATCCTACCCTGGGAAGACATATCTGTTGGTTTGCTATTTGTAATGTTGATGGCCCCTCTTAGGGTAGTTTATCCTACACCAGGTGGTTCTGGCTTTTTAGCGTTCTTCACTAACTAGCTGATTCCTCTCTGAGTTTATCTGAATTTTAGTTTGTTTCTTTATAAACAACACACTTGGGTTTTCTACTCTCCTAGACTCCTCGTTGGCAGCGATCATGAGAAGCAGCTGTCTGCCCTGGGCAATGACACAGAGATACTGGTGTCATCATCATGGTTCAAAGCTTGTCATACCCTCTAGATCAGCCTGCTTCTCTTGCTGCATTTGTAGTCAGATTTCCTTTTCTTTTTCTTATTCATTTAGTTTTGCGCACCCCAGGTGGCATAAGGGATCTTAGTTCCCTGACCAGAGATCAAACTGGTGCCCCCCGCATTGGAAGCGCAATTTCTTAACCGCTGGATAGCCAGGGAAGTCCCTGTAGTCAGATTTCTGATTCAAGCTCCGGACCATTTCATGTACTGAAAGGTGCCATTGTTTTTTTTCTCTTGTTCTCCCATTGGCTATCCTCTATTGGATATGGGGGAAAATGATGTGAGTTTGGCCTCTGTAATTTTGTAATGTTTAGAAAGCTCAGCCTTCTACCATATCTATTCATCTATCTATGCCTCTTTCTAACTCCTCAGTTTCCAGAGTGATTATGATAAATCTCTGAGTCAATCTGATTAAGAAATTATTAATACTAAAAGAAAAAAATGGAAGGAGTAGCAAAGGAAACTACAAAAAAGATCTCAATATTAGATGCCCTTGAGGCTCTAAAAGTTAAGATAGTTTTCTAAATATTTACTACTCAGTGTGGAATTTAGAGATTATATCAATCAAAAGTATTGATTCATGGACCTTTTTATCATCTTCTCTATATATTTGAGATTGAAATATAATAAAACGAAACCATTCAGTGCACTCAAAGTTATACATCCTGGTCTCAAGTTCTGGATCTGGCCTATGTAACTATGTAACCTTGAATTGTACACATACACACACACATATTTTATATGTATATATACTATATGCATATATTGGACAAAGTACAGCAAAATTATAAAATAATAGATATTTCCAAGACAAATTGGAATAATTTTTTAAATTCACATGTGAGAAATCACAAGTAGGTAAAAAGCAATTTTAAAAATTTAAATACTATTAAAATAATTGTACAAGCATAGGTGTGTTAAAGACAGCTATTCGTCAAACCCAATTTCTCCTCTTCTTGGGCTCAAAATTAGACTGTATTTCTCAGCCTCTGTTGCAGTTAGATCCGGCTATCTAAGTGCAACGGAGTTGGGGTCAATGGTACATGAGTAGAGGGGAGGCACACCAGTTTCCATAAAAACGTTGACCCGTAAAAAGTCTCCGCCATGAATCCTTCATTCTCTTACCCCTTCCAGCAAGGACAGCCAACTTGGAAACCACATGTTGCCGATTCATGAAGCATCACTGCTGGGGAGATGCTGCCTGCCAATTAGAACACCTGTTTAGGATCACATGGGCAAGAAACAACACTTTTTATTGGGTTAAGCCTGAGATGTGGGGGTTTATCTGTTAAAAACAGCAGAAGCAACAGATGGTAAACTCAAGGGGTAGGTTGCCAAGCTGCTGGAAGTGGCATTAGTCTGATTTTAATTGGGAAGAGCCCAGTGCTGACAGTTAACTATGAAAACAGGCCTTTACGAGGCCCAGCCAATGATGGACTGAAACATAATCTGGTCAAATCAGCAGTGCCAGCTAGGATAAATTCTGAGGTCCTTGGAGGAGACTTCTGCCAATTTGACAGGCCAGTGAAGAATCCTGAACCACAGACAATTCAGGGGGTTCTGATTATCCCTTTTAAAAATGTTTGCTTATGGGTATGCCTGTCATAGAAAAGTACTCCTGTGAATTCTAAATGAGAACCTGAAAACCTGGAAAAATCAAGAATGGCAGGTCTCAGATTGTCTCCTTTAATTTACACTCAATTTTTTATATTTCTGTGAAGCCTTAATTGATCATGGAACTAAAATCATGCCCAGCTATTGGTCCACCTTTTTACTGACAATCTTAAAAAACTGAGGAAAGTCCCAGACAAAAATGGCAAAAATAAACAGTCTCCAAGTTTAACTAGAATTCACATGCCAGCTAGTGGTCATAAGTCTAAACAGGAACCTAAGATGGGAAAACATTCCCTGCCCAAAATAAACTCTTCTAGATCTGATTCTCTGTGTCACAATACTGTTACACGTTATTTCATATTTTCCACCTCATTGTTTCCAAATGTGAGGCCCACAGAAATTGTGTCCATTAAATTCCTAGGAATTTGTTTTATAGCGAATTCAACAACTGAGAGTTTAGGCCTTTCCTTTCTCACTGTCTAGGCTCTTACATGTCTTACTAATTCAAATGTCATTCTTCATACCAGTTATTAGAGATCTGGCTCTTTGGCAGGGGAAAACTCTTAAAAAATTAAAACTAAGCCCAGGAGAAGAAGTAGGAGGACAATCTGCTGCTTCTGGTGTGGCTGTCTGGTTGCTCCACAAACCCTACCATCTGATGTTACTCCAGCATCACACACACAGGCACAAAGGGACAGCAGTGAAATGCAATTAGTAACATCCGTGAAGACTGAAGCAAACCAAGATTCAATTGGCGTCATAACTAATAACATCCAAATCTGGTTTATTTGAACAAAAATTCATCCAATTGGAAGATTCCAGATTATTCTAAATATAGCTCAGTATTATTACTCCCAGACATATTCTGCCCACAACCGCAGGGAGGACCTTGACAACGATACCTGTCCCGCCCTCGGGCATCCCTCCATCTTTCTCAGTACTCTCTGAGACCCCATGGGCTGTAGCCTCCCCGGCTCCTCTGTCCATGGAATTCTCCAGGCAAGAACACTGGAGTGGGTTGCCACTCCCTTCTCCAGCAGATCTTCTGACCTAGGAACGGAACCTGTGTCTTCTGCATGCAGGCAGATTCCTTACCGTCTGACCCTCCAGAGAAGCTCCCTTTCTCAGTACACGCATAGCCAAAGCATCTTTTGGATGTCACTGGACTTCCCTAAGTTTAAATGTGGGGCATATATTCTTTACTGCTTTTATGTTTTCTGAATAGATTACTATGCATCTATATGAAAGAATTCTTCCATTTAGGTCGCTAAGAATCACATTAGTAACAGTGAGCCAAACTGGAAAATGACTTCTCTCCTTCAAGGTACAGGGGGAACTCACTTTTGACTCAAAAGACACTGAACAAATTCTGGATAACTAGTAACTCTTATTTCTAATAGTGATAAAGCTTTTTATATAGCATCTCTAAAAGAAAAAAATTTTAGACAGTGTGTGCCAAAAGAAAGCATAGAGAAAGATTTTTTCTCATTTTTTAATCAAAACATACTGGCTATAAAATCAGATCTCCAATCGATAGATTTAATATACATGATGTTCATCTCCAAAACAGATGTCTCATAAGTTTAACAAATCACAATCTCTTGCCAATATTTTTATTCATGATTCAACTTTTCTAAAAAGAAGTGCAGGTTAGAATAAAGATATCTCACTGAATTACATGACTGAGTGATGAGAATCTTATATTTCCACCAAATAACGTCTTACATTTACAGAGTTGACCCAGAGAACCTGTCACTTAATATCAGTCCCTCACAGATTTAAAATTCCTGTTGCCATAACAGACACATTTAGATGAACACAGAACTGCTTTCCTTTAAAACTCTTAAATGGAAGAGTTCTTCATTCTGTTGTATACAAATTGTTTTAAATTCATGTGTGATAAAAGTCAACTGTGTTTTAGGTCTTGTGAATGAGTGAGTGAGTGAAAGTCACTCAGCCGTGTCCTATTCTTTGCAACACCATGGATTGTAGCCCACCAGGCTTCTCTGCCCATAGGATCCTCCAGGCAAGAATACTGGAGTGGGTAGCTATTCCCTTCTCCGGGAGATGTTCCCGACTCCTGCATTGCATGCAGATTCTTTACCATCTAAGCCAGGTCTTATCATTTACCCAAATATTTTTTAATTACTATGATTTAATGTTGCTGCTGCTGCTGCTAAGTCGCTTCAGTCATGTCTGACTCTTCGCAACCCCATGCACTGCAGCCTACCAGGCTCCTCTGTCCATGGGATTTTCTAGGTAAGAGTACTGGAGTGGGTTGTCATTGCCTTGTCCAATGATTTAATGTTAACACAATATATATTATTCTACATGTGTCCTGCTTCTGATTGGGATAAAGTTGTAAAAGACTTTCTCCTGTTGCTTCCACATCATGTATGCCTTTTCAGGGTTCTTACACTTTACAAGTATATTATCTTACAATTCTATAAGTCAGAAGTCCGACACAGGTCTTACTGGGGTAAAACTGAAATATCAACAGAGCTGTATTCATTTCCAGAGGCCTTTTCTCACTTCTAGAGGCTGCCACTTTCCAAGGCTCATGTCCCTTCCCCCATCTTCTCAGTTAACAATGGTCCTTCTGATGCTACCATCTCTCCCTTGTCTTGCCCCAGGGAAATTTCTCTACTTTTAAGAACTCAAGTGATCAGTTTAAGGCCACTTGGATAATCCAAAATAATTTCTCCATCTTTAGATCCTTCACTTAATCATATCTGTAAAGTCCCTTTTGCCATATGGATTAGGGCATGGAACTCTTTTGGAAGCCATGATTCTTCTACCTATCTTTCTAAAATAGAAGCCTGGGAATCTCTCAGCCCATTTCATGTCTTCCGTTCATTCAAAATGTGACTTCAGAGACCAAAGAACTATGGCTCAGAAAGTTTGTGACACATATATATATCTAATGTATAGTATTACCTGGAATAGATGATATCAAACATTATACAATGACATTCAATCAATATAGCAATGATAAGCCAGCCAAAGTTAAGAAAATTTGTCAAAAAATACAAACTTCCTATTACAAGATGAATAAGTTCTGAGGAGCTAACATTCAGCATGGTAATTACAGTTAATTATACTACGTTATAAAAGAGTAGATCTTAAAGGTTGTAACCACAAAAAAGAAACAGTAATTATGTGGTATGATGGAGGTGTTAGCTAACACTATGGTGGTGATTCACAACATATAAGTGTATCAAATCAACACATTGTACACCTTTAACTTATGCAATATTACATGTCAACAATGTCTCATAGGCTGGTAAAAAAGAAAGGTTGTGCTTAAGAGGAAGATAACGAAATTCAATAATACGTGCAATTGAAATTGTAAGCTTCAATTTTTCCTAAAGTGTGCTCCATGGGATTTAACTTACTATGGCATTAATAGCTGTTCCACAAGGAATCATGTGCATACTATGAACATATATTTGGGAAATATCAAGTTAAACAAAGTTAAACTGATTCCTTCTCCGAGTCCTTAATTTGCCAATGTGCATTGTGAATCTATAAGAGAGCAACATGTGCTCTTACTGGTTTCAAAAAATTGCTTTTAAAGGGCAACTCAAACTTTGGGAATTGGTGATATCCATTTATTTTGCTGTACTTCTGCTGTTGTTTTCAGTTGACCCTTCATTCCTTCTCTTCCTTTTTCTTTCCTTCCTTCCTTGTTTTTTATCCTCCTTTCTTATTTACCATTTTCATTCTGTCCCTTCTTTTTGGCCTACAGTCATCCCCTAATATAAATGAGACTTCAAATGCATAGAGTTGCAAAGAGGCTTGGTCTGGTTAAAATTAGAAATACAAAAAAGAAAACTGTTGTTAAGAAAGAAAATGGGAAAAAATAAGAATGAATTACAGAGAGGATGATGCTTATTGAATCTTGACATTTTGACTGTGTATCCCTGATTTATTGGACACAATAAGACTAAACATTTCCTGAACAAAGGATTAAGGATTTATTTCTTCTGCTTTATCTCCTCTTCTTTTTTACTTCATAATCTTTCCAAGTTTGTAATACATCCAGCCCCAGTTACGCTTCAGAGGGGCCTTAACAACCCAAATAAATTTACCACTAAGCTATAATAAAAGTCCCTTTACATACTATCACCAGGCAATAAGCAATTCTGATTTATTGAATATTTTAGATAGCTTAATCCAAACCATAACACTAACATTTGCTTTTCAGTTTAATAGTTTTTGGCACACTATAAAATTTGTAACACAATTCCTTCATTACTAAGAATATGTTAGCTATTTTTGATGATATCCTTTTGAAACAAAAATCATAATATGATGAAATTAGAATATATGTTTATGAGAAGTGGATAAATCTAAGGCTACTTGGCACTATGAAAAGTTGCTCCAAAATATTGTGTTTTCCCGTTTGGTTTAAGTGTCTCCTTCCTCATCCCATTTTCTACTCTGTCATGCTGTGTGCTTTTGAGACTGTCCACTCTACTCTGATCCTGATGGTTCAGTTGGTAAAGAATCCGCCTGCAATGTGGGAGACCTGGGTTTGATCCCTGGGTTGGGAAGATCCCCTGGAGGAGGGAATGGCAACTCACTTCAGTATTCTTGCCTGGAGAATCCCCATGGACACAGGAGCCTGGTGGACTACAGTCCATGGGGTCACAAAGAGTCGGACACGACTGAGCGACTAAGCACAGTATGGTTATTTGCAAATTAAGAATTCTCTTGTGGAACAGAGATGGGTACTATCACTGGGTCATAATGTGTTGAATGATCTTTATTTCTAATATATAATTTTTAATGATGGTGATGATGATTCATATGTGTACATGCACATGTATGTGTTTTATATTGAGTATATATCATATTCAAAATAAGATGAAATAAACCATTTCTGTAATATTTTAAAGTTTGAGAGAATAATATTTGGGGAAAACTATAAAGAAAGATGAGTGCCAAAGAACTGATGCTTTTGAACTGTGGTGTTGGAGAAGACTCTTGAGAGTCCCTTGGACTGCAAGGAGATCCAACCAGTCCATCCTAGAGGAAATCAGTCCTGAATATTCATTTGAAGGACTGATGCTGAAGCTGAAACTCCAGTACTTTGGGCACCTGATGTGAAGAACTGACTCACTAGAAAAGACCCTGCTGCTGGGAAAGATTGAAGGCAGGAGGAGAAGGGGATGAGAGAGGATGAGATGGTAGGATGGCATCACCAACTCTATGAACAGGAGTTTGAGTCAACTCCAGGATTGGTGATGAACAGAGAGGCCTGGTGTGCTGCAGTCCTTGGGGTCACAAAGAGTCGGACACGATTGTGCAACTAGACTGAACTGATATCAAGTGATTTAGTCTATTCCTCCCTCTAGTAGCCCAATAATTACTCTTGAATTAGACAGCCAAAAAGCCCCTTAACTATATTTTATTTTAATGGACCCCTGCAGAGGTCCTCTGTGCTTTGCTGGAATTCTTACCATATGTATCAAAACATGTTATGAAAAATAGCTCCATGGAGTTCAACAAACAGGTGGGACTCTTTCAAGGCAAGTACTAAAAATCCTTATGCAATCTGGCTTAAGGAAAAGAATTCACTGGCTGTTTTGCAGAAATGTTTCAAATAAGTCTGAATCAAGTAAGAGTCTCCCCAAGTTGAGGGGATGGAACTGGGAGTCTGAGGAGGGTAAGGAGTTCACGTGGCCAAGTATCAGAAAGGAGAGCATTTTGGAAACAGTTAACTTTCTGTTAGAAAGTTTCTGGACAGACAGAGGCTCTCCTCAAGTCCTCAGCTGAACATCCACTAGCACAAGCCATGAGGAAAATACTTGCGTGCAAGGAAAGAGCCATTCTAATGCAGAAGGATAATCCCTAGTACTTACATATTGTGGTGGTGGTGGTGGTGAGTCGCTCAGTTGTGTCTGACTCTTTGCGACCCCATGGACTATAGACCGCCAAGCTCTCTCTGTCCATGAAACTCTCTGGCAAGAATACTGGGGTGGGTTGCCATTTCCTATTCCAGGGGATCTTCCTGACCCAGGGATCAAACCGGTGTCTCTTACATCTCCTGCATTGGCAGGAGGATTCTTTTACCACCGCACTACCTGGGAAGCCATTACATCTATATAAAAGAATAGTATAGAGTAGTTAGAAAGAATGTAGATACGTACATGTTGATATGAGGGTATCACTAAGACATTCTGCTTATATATACATTCTATTTAGTAATATATATATTACAGAACATATATATAGTAGACTAGTTCAGTTCAGTCGCTCAGTCCTGTCCGGCTCTTTGCCACCCCATGGACTGCAGCACGCAGGGCTTCCCTGTCCATCACCAACTCCCGGAGCTTACTCAAACTCATGTCCATCAAATCAGTGATGCCATCCAACCATCTCATCCTCTGTCGTCCCCTTCTCCTCCCGCCTTCAGTCTTTCCCAGCATCAGGGTCTTTTCTAGGGAGTCAGTTCTTCACATCAGGTGCACAAAGTATTGGAGTTTCAGCTTCAGCATCAGTCCTTCCAATGAATATTCAGGACTGATTTCCTTTAGGATGGACTGGTTGGATCTCCTTGCAGTCCAAGGGACTCTCAAGAGTCTTCTCTAACACCACAGTTCAAAAGCATCAATTCTTCAGCTCAGCTTTCTTTATAGTCCAGCTCTCACATCCATACATGACTACTGGAAAAACCATAGCTTTGACTAGACGGACCTTTGTTGGCAAAGTAATGTCTCTGCTTTTTAATATGCTATCTAGGTTGATCATAGCTTTTCTTCCAAGGAGCAAGCATCTTTTAATTTCACAGCTGTAGTCACCATCTGCAGTGATTTTGGAGCCCCCCAAAATAAAGTCTCTCGCTGTTTCCATTGTTTCCCTACCAATTTGCCATGAAGTGACTGGACTGGATGACATGATTTTAATTTTCTGAATGTTGAGTTTTAAGCCAACTTTTTCACCCTCCTCTTTCACTTTGATCAAGAGTTTCTTTAGTTCTTCTTCACTTTCTGCCATAAGGGTGGTGTCATCTGCATATCTGAGGTTATTGATATTTCTCCCATCAATTTTGATTCCAGCCTGTGCTTCACGCAGCCCAGCATTTCACATGATCTACTCTGCATATCAGTTAAATAAGCAGGGTGACAATGTACAGCCTTGACATACTCCTTTCCCGATTTGGAACCAGTCTGTTGTTCCATGTCCAGTTCTAACTGTTGCTTCTTGTCCTGCATACAGATTTCTCAGGAGGCAGGTCAGGTGGTCTGGTATTCCCATCTCTTGAAGAATTTTCCAGTTTATTGTGATCCACACAGTCAAAGGCTTTGCAGATAGTCAATAAAGCATGTTTTTCTGGAATTCTCTTGCTTTTCCGATGATCCAGCAGATGTTGGCAATTTGATCTCTGGTTCCTCTGCCTTGTCTAAATCCAGCTTGAACATCTGGAATTTCACGGTTCATGTACTGTTGAAGCCTAGCTTGGAGAATTTTAAGCATTACTTTGCTAGCGTGTGAGATGAGTGCAATTGTGTGGTAGTTTGAGCATTCTTTGGCTTTGCCTTTCTTTGGGATTGGAATGAAAACTGACCTTTTCCAGTCCTGTGGCCACTGCTGAGTTTTCCAAATTTGCTGGCATATTGAGTGCAGCACTTTCATAGCATCATCTTTTAGGATTTGAAACAGCTCAACTGGAATTCTGTTACCCCCACTAGCTTTGTTCATAGTGATGTTTCCTAAGGCCCACTTGACTTCACACTCCAGGATATCTGGCTCTAGGTGAGTGATCACACCATCGTGGTTATCTGGGTCATGAAGATCTTTTTCGTATAGTTCTTCTGTGTATTCTTACCACCCCTTCTTAATATCTTCTGCTTCTGTTAGGTCCAGGTCTAAAAAGATTTTTTCTTTTCTTTCTGTTACTCTCATTATGTAAATATGTGTGCATATATGTCAACAGTTGAAAGTTTTACAAAAGACACAGAGGAATTGTTGATAACAATCTCTTTCCTAAGTCTAGGTCGAAAGGGAGACTCACAGTTTTTAGTACTGTTTGATTTTCATTATGTGCTGCAGTATTTTAATAATAATGATACTAATGATGTTAATGCTTTCCCTGGTGGCTCAGACAGTAAAGAATCTGCCTGTAATGTGGGAGATCTGGGTTCAATCCCTGGGTTGGGAAGATCCCCTGGAGGAGGGCATGACAACCCACTCCAGTAGCTGGAGAATTGCATAGACATGGGAGCCTGGTGGGCTACAGTCCATGGTGTCGCAAAGAGTCGGACACGACTGAGTGACTAAGCACAGCATGCAATAATATTAATAAGTTACCTTCACTAATAACAATTTTTATACCCTTAGAACAACCAAAAAAGATGGCAGGACGCTTGCATTCACACATATAGCTCTCAAAAAAAGAGGCTCCAATTCAAGGAAACTGGTCGTGTTTTATGCTTTTTTGTTTTTTAAAACAATGACTGCTCAAAAAGATTCTATGCTCAGCAGCCTGAAAGTGCTGAAATCCTAACAGATAGGTTTTTCTCTTTTAATCTTAGAAAATGTATAATATGGGATACTGTCTGGAAGCCTATGGATGCTATAAAGTGACAGGGTTTAAGAATTCCTACAGTGTTTTTTTTCCTAATCTCCTTCTGTAGCTCTTTGGAAAACTGACAGCAATTATTAGTCCTTTGCCAAAAACACCAATGAATTCAAGTCACTTCTGTTGTGTAGTCCAACAGTTTTTCTTCCAGATTTCCTTGTATTCTAAACCATGCCAGATTTTTATCTAATTAATAGGTCCAAAGAAACAAATTTGCTAATCTAAGCTGTGATGATATATATGATAATTCCTAAAGCAAATTATATTTTCTGCATTGAACTTTTCTTATTGGGTTTTTTGAAATTGCCTTTTCAAACCATACTATATTCATAGGTTGCAGCATTTTCTTTTCTTAATTTACAATTCCATCTAAAGTGCCTCTACTTGAAAGCGAGAATTGTATGTGTGTTTCTTTGATTAGAAATATTAATCTTTCTGAGAAGAATTCAGTTCTCCTACCTAGCAGTAAAATACCACAATGCATTTAATTTAAAACCTATTAGCTAAAAACATGTTTGCTGGCAGCTAACCTTTTCCCAAAAAGAATATAATCTCTTATTTAATTACTTGGGGAAAAAATGGTTATTCAGAAAACATTCTAATTGGAATTTTAATAGCAGTTAACTGACAACTCACCCAAGAAAAACAGATCCAATTTTAGTAATAATTATCCAAGAATAAAAAAAAATTGAAAACAGGTTTTGAGTCCAATATAGACCCTGAATTTCATCTTTTTTTAGGTGTCCTAATTAACTTAGGTAGAAAAAATATTGATCAATGACAGATAACCAGAGAAAGAAAAGGGATGTAAACTGATAGTCAGATGAACTTGAACTTGGATTTGATTCCCAGCTCTGATATATACTAATTTGACCTTGGGCTATAATCTATAAAATTGTGTTAGTAATAATAATATATTTTTTCTACAAGACTTTTGGGAAGATGCTATAATATGTGGAGTTAGTTCACAGTAAGGACTCAACCATAGCCATATATTATTCTTAATAAGAATAAAAAACCTATTTTAGTTTGTAAGAAAAAAAATCACATATATAACCTTTGGTAACAGTAATTTATTGTGAGAGAAAACAGGAAAATCATCTCAGCAGCCATGCAGTCACCCTGCACTGTGGACTATTAAGACTGGGATAGATATCAAGCCTGACATTAAACCAAAATAGTAGCTCAATCTTTTGAGATACAGCCTGAGTGCTAGGCGCCCTCCTTTTTTGTTGGCATTTATGCTTTCCAAGAGAGAAGATCCAAGCTGCTCAAATAGTTCCTATCCAATATGAAACAAGATATTGGGTCAAAGTTCTTGCCCAACAGCACCTTGATTTTCCACCCAAACATGAACACTGACCACTGACCCCAACAGTGAAAACCAGAGGGTGAGGAATATAACCACTGATTAATCATTGCACAGGCTACGCCATGGCAACTTTAATCAGAAAGAAGGGGAAAGGAGCTTCTCTCCCTGGTGTCTCAATGGTAAAAAATGCACCTGCCAATACAGGAGACATGGGTGCGATCCCTGGTCTGGGAAGATCCCCTAGAGAAGGAAAAGATAAAAATCTCAAAAGTATGAGGGGAAAAAAGGATGCCGAGTTGATGTAGAAATTCTCAATGGAGGTTAAATCTTAGATAAATTGGTGTTAAATCAATTGGTTTAGGGCAAAACCATCTGTTTCTAAGTCTTCATTTAAGCTATCATTTTTTTCTTTCTGAAAATGATAGCAGCGTCCCAGGAAACAGTCAAGGGCTAACAGGAACTTCAGTCAGACCATGAAAAATAGCAGCTCATCTCCATGGTTGACTGAATGCTGCGTTCTTCCAGGTCTCTCTCACACAAGGCCCAAGAGATCTAAATGAATTGCAGGTGCCAATATGATGACAAGTCCCCCAGAATCTTCCATTTATCAAATGTGTCAAGCAGACCACAATGCAGAAAGGAAAGTGTACGGATAATCCAAAGAAATGAAATGACTGAATTCCATACAGGTAAAAGCTTCTATAAATTTTAACTGTAATTAAGACACAAATCTAGACTATCTCCATCTCTGCAAAAGAGCCACAGGAAATTCTACTGACATTTGGTTTCTAGAGGCAAAATACTAGTAATCTGTAACCCCAAGAAAAATATAAACAAGTGTCCACAGGTCAGAGTTGCTTCTTTGTCTCCTTCCTGGACAAAGAGCTCTGCACAAGAGTGTAGCGTCCACTCTGCCATTATTATTGCAATCACGTGTTCAACAATGGCTCCAACAGACCCTGTGCTACACGTTGGAGATGCAATTACAACCAAGACACTCCTCACATATTTTTCTCTTCTTCCCAAACCCACGGGAAAGATAGCCTGCCAAGCCTGCCTGATAAGACTAATTCCTAGAGCTTATTGAGAAGAAGTTAAGTCCCATGTTGTCCAGGTATTCTTTTGAAAGTCTTGTTTAAAAATAATAAACGGCTACCGAGAGTAGAGCTATTGCCCTACTCTTTCCCCAGTCATTGTTGAGCTATCAACTTAGAAACGTTCAGCACCACTCCTTGGACGGCTGCCCTCTCCCCATAATAATCCTCACTACTGCCCAGCGATGAGGGCACTGCTTCAAAAGTGGTCTCCTGGACTCTCTAGTCTCCATCTTCTTCACCTACATCCTTACTTTTTCCCCACTCTCAAGGAAACTATGCACATCCTGAGTCCCTCCATTTCTTATCTCTCTCACCCTAAACAGAAAACTATCACCTTTATTTTATTGAGCTTCCCTGGTGGCTCAGCAGTAAAGAATCCACCTGCTGATGCAGGAGATGCGGGTTTGATCCCTGGGTTGGGAAGATCCCCAAGAGAAGGAAATGGCAACCCACTCCAGTAATCCTGCCAGGGAAACTGTATGGACAGAGGAGTCTGGCAGGCTACAGTCCATGAGATTTCAAAAAGTTGGAAACAACTGAGCAACTAAACAACAACAATTTGTATTAGAATTGCAGCGTTATCATTTTTTAAGATTTCAAAAAGCAAATATAACTTCACTTACATTTTGGGTTAAGTGAATTGAGTGGATTGCTCCTATAACCTGAGTCAGTGGGAAAACCTGCTTAATGTTTCAAAACCATAATTCACAGTGAACTTAAGCTAGCCTCTTGCCATCTGAGGATGCTCTGTGTCTATACATACAGTCCTCCTTACACAATCCCTATGCGTGTGCCCTTGTATGTCTCATGAATATAGGGAAGGATGCTGTGGTCAGGTCAAGAAAGGAATGAGTAAGCATCCCTGAAAGAAAGAACATACTGTAAAGGAGACTTGAACATTTGAGCAAAATCAGAGACAACCTATTAACAGGCTTCCTTCAGTGAAACAAATTATAAAACCTCTGGGTTTTAAAAGTGAACAGCTCTAGAAAGATCTCAAGACAAAAGGAATTATAATTAAATAAATCCTGAATATCTCACCTGTTTGTTTCCCTCCGTGAGCTAAGTTGTTCCATAGTATAACCACTAGACACTTGTGGCCATTTAAATTAAAGCTAAATAAAATTTAGGACTTAGTTTCTCAGTGATGCTAGTCACATATCAAAAACTCAGTGGTTAGTCAGTGGTCAGTGGCTACTATATTGGACGACACAGGTATAGAACATCTCAGTCATCAGAGAAAGTCCCATTGGACAGCCCTGCTCTAGAATTCTTGCCTGATAATGAACTTTTTCAAGCTCACCAATTGCTTAAACATGGACAAAAAGACTTTATTAAGTGGAGACCAGAAAATGATGTCAAAGAGATTCATTCAATACTAAAGGAAAAAGAAAGAGAACTTACTGTAGACCATAACAGAGAATAAAGAGAATCACCTTTAAAGTAAAGGTTTCTGATATTTCAAGTTAAAAAAAAAAAAAAGAAGTTGGTACAACTTCATAAATCCTGGCTTCCTTTCCTACCCTGAAGAGTGAGTTCCCTCTTCCTGGGCCTCTCTGAGCTAATTTATACCAAAAAATTTTTTTCTGTCCCCTACATAAGCACCAAAAAGTTCATTTCTTATGGCCTCTGCATTTTTCCTCAGTTATCATAGGCAACTGACAAAAAGGCCAGTTTCAACTTATCTGTCTGTAGTGCACAACCTCATCCACAGTTTTACCTGAATCTTATCAACTGAGGTTGTTAGAATTCTAACCTAGTAATTCATAATCCTGTTTCAGCTTTAGCCCAACCAAGGGAAAGTACATTTTTTGGTAAAACAGAATCATTGCAAAAATGATTCTCATCCCACAGGAGTGAGATCACCAAAATCTTTATAAGCTGTTTTATATTGTCAAAAATTCATTCAAGTAATTCCAATATGCCTCTCTGGAAAGAAAAACTCACATCATCATTAAGAATTGAAGTTTACTTTGATTGAAGTCTACTATGAAGTTTCTCACTACACTATTCTAGTAAGTTTTCATCCTTCCATCATTCCTAGATTATCAGTTTTTCCCTGGAGCATTTTGTTAGTATACTTATAAAAGTTCTGTACTAGCTTGCAGGGAATTCATTTTATACATGGATAACTCCATATGTAATAAAACTACCATATAATTAGTATAACTAATTTTTTAAATAAAAATCATTTCAGTCCTCGCATATGGATAAATAATAAAACAGCTTTCATATGCCTCTTGTCTTTCTGAATCCACCTGCATTGAATTTGCAACTTCTAGTACTAAGACTCTATACTAAGTGCCAGGTAGAAGTCAATGGACAGCAAAGGCCAAATGAGAAAAAGAAAAACCATGAAGACTGTAGAAGACCCAATCACGGTAAATGCATGTGTCTGGGTTAGCACAAAGAGAATCATGTGAAATTGTTGTTTCTACTAAATTGAGTCACCTATGATGAGAACAGTCCCTTATCAAAGAGGACATGTGTTGGTACCCAAATGAAAAGAGAGGAAGTTCTTTAGGTTGTAAAGGAATATTAACAAAGTGTTCACTGTGTTTACAGAGAAGGTAATGGCACCCCCACTCCAGTACTCTTGCCTGGAAAATCCCATGCACTGAGGAACCTGGTAGGCTGCAGTCCATGGGGTCACTAAGAGTCAGACACGACTGAGTGACTTTACTTTCACTTTTCACTTTCATGCATTGGAGAAGGAAATGGCAACCCACTCCAGTGTTCTTGCCTGGAGAATCCCAGGGACGGGGGAGCCTGGTGGGCTGCCGTCTTCGGTGTCGCACAGAATCGGACACGACTGAAGCGACTTAGCAGCAGCAGCAACAGCAGCATTGACAAGAAAGGTAATAAGCCTTAGCTAACTAAAGGTGTCAACAGGAGTACGTGCATATGTGTCTGGCAGATCAATGAAGGGGGGCTGTGAGACCCCAATACCTAGCCATCATCTGCAAACAGAAGATGGATGTCAGAGTTTTTTTTGCATAATAATAGAAAACATTGTTTCCAAAGTGGAGACAATGGATAAAAGAATCCATACAGAATCTGGTGTGTTTAGAAAATGTTTCTCCTTCCCCTGCCCCACAAAAAAAAAGGAGGGAAAGAAAATCTTTCTCTTATTTTGGAGTAAGGCTGAATTGGTTCTAAGAATTATTATTTGTCTTTAAGAGATGAGTATGCTTGCATACTGCATGATTCCATTTACACAATACTCTCAAAAGAACAAAATCGTGATGGGGAATCAATCCAGAGTTGCTAAGGATAATATTTCGAGGAAAGTGTGACAGCAAAGTGAGCTTCTTTGGCGTGTTGAAATGTTTGTGTCCTGATTGTGGTGGTCGTGGTGGCACAAATCCATACATGAGATCAAATTTTGTAGAACTATACACACTTTTTAAAAATGCATATAAGAACTGAAAAGTGAAAGTGTTAGTTGCCCAGTCATGTCCGACTCTTTGCACGACCCCATGGATTGTAGCCCAACAGGCTCCTCTGTCCATGGGATTCTCCAGGCAAGGATACTGGAGTGGGTCGCCATTCCATTCTCCAGGGGGTCTTCCCGACCCAGGGATAGAACCCAGGTCTCCTGCACTGCAGGCAGATTCTTTACCGTCTGAGCCACCAGGGAAGTCCCTTATAACAATTAGGATATATGGGATATAAGGATATATGGGAACTCTATTTTCTGCTTTTGCAAATTCTATGTGAGTCTAAGATTTTTTTTAAGAAAGATTAAAAGAGTCTAAACCAAAAATATACAGGAATTCCCTGTAGATTCTTGCAGATTTTCTGTCAGTTCTAAATTATATCAAAATGTAAAAGTTAACATAAAGGATGTTGGCTTGCTTGTAATCTCTAGAGAATCAGGCTCTAGGACATGCAGCCAGACATAAAGCCCAAATAATGCCACAGATGGTCCAAGACATCACTGCTACCATCACTGTACAGGACTCTTGACACTTCCAAGATTGGCGCCACAAACACTGGACACCCACCACTGCAACAAGCACCGCTGACACAGTTTCCTTTGGGATCTGCCTCCACAGATCTGTAACTGCCTCCGCAGCTCCACAGAAGAGCTTCTGAGTAGCACTAATTCACAGAAGCAGCTCCTGACTCAGTCGGTGTATGTGATGGATGAAGCCAAGGCACGTCATTTAGCCCTAGCTGCAAAGGATGATGGGAATGTGATTATCTAGCATACTTCCATGGTGAGAAGCAGGTTCTGTCTCCAAGCGTGGGTGATTCTTCAAACACAGAAAGGAGATTCCAAGACTCGGTTATCAAAAAAATGACAAAGGGCTATTACAAATAATAAATGGAAGTGTGGCCTTTCTCACATCATTCTGCTAAGACCAGTGGATCCAAATTCTTAGCCCTATTGCTGCTGCTGCTGCTGCTGCTGCTGCTGCTAAGTCGCTTCAGTCGTGTCCGACTCTGTGCGACCCCATAGACGGCAGCCCACCAGGCTCCACCGTCCCTAGGATTCTCCAGGCAAGAATACTGGAGTGGGTTGCCATTTCCTTCTCCAGTGCAGGAAAGGGAAAAGTGAGTGAAGTCGCTCAGTCATGTCCGACTCTTAGCGACCCCATGGACTGCAGCCTACCAGGCTCCTCCGTCCATGGGATTTTCCAGGCAAGAGTACTGGAGTGGGGTGTCATTGCCTTCTCCGTAGCCCTATTGAGAAGTAACCAATGATGTTCAGGATAACCAATGATGCCAGGAACCTAGAAAATAACAAGAGGCAATGGTCTCTCATCTAAGGATTGGATGTGGAACAATCTCTTTTCTTTCCTAAATATATTTGAGGAGACAGCTGATTCTTAAGAGGGACACAGGGGTTATTTGTGTGTATAACGAATATGTGGCTAATATGCTGAATAGGAAAAGTTATTTTCTCACCCTTAAATAAATACCCGGGCTTCGCAGGTGGTGCAGTGGTAAAAAATCTGCCTGCCAATGCAGGAGATGCAGGAGACGGGGGCTCAGTCCCTGGGTTGGGAAGATCCCCTAGAGGAGGGATGGCAATCAGCTCCAGTATTCTTGCCTAGAAAGTGCCATGGGCAGAGGAGCATGAGGGACTACAGTCCATGAGGTTGCACAGAGTCGGACACAACTAAGCAACGGAGCATGCACTCATGCATGAGTGACGGAGCACAGCACAAATAAATACAATCTTCAGATCTCTAGCACAGAAGGTCAGACTTAATTCAACATTTGTTTTTTGCTGCTTGGATAATTAGTAACAAGTATACTCAAGAAATGGTAAGAAACAAGATCCCTAGAACTTAAGATGTGAGACAAAAAGAAGAAACAACTTACCTAAGAGACTAAGACTTAAAGGGGCAATGCATAATATTTGTAATGGTAGAACTGTGAGGCAAAATTGAAGGAACAGTGTTTGTTTTGCAAATACAAATGACCTATATGAAAATTATTCAGGCTTAATGTCATAGGAACACCCTCAGTCCCTAATACAAATATGACCTCACTTAGTGCAAACCCTGTAATACTGGAGTATTCAGCAATGAATATACTGTCATTGTCCTTTCTAGAGTAAATAACTTGAAGAGCTGCTGGTCTTAATTATTTTAGGGAAATGAGTGAATTTTACCAAAATGGTGATAAATCATTACTGCCATGCATTA
Organism: Okapia johnstoni; assembly: GCA_024291935.2. Taxonomy (NCBI): domain Eukaryota; kingdom Metazoa; phylum Chordata; class Mammalia; order Artiodactyla; family Giraffidae; genus Okapia; species Okapia johnstoni. The sequence goes on from CM044327.1 coordinate 24,558,668, forward strand.
TCAAATAATTAATATTTTAAAATAAATATTATGTCTCAATTTGTCTTTTCCTTCTGGGACTAAAGATAGTACCCCACTGAGAAACTACCTAAGGGGAATTTTGACACTCTGAGTGTTTCTATCCCGAGAACATATTTAAATAATACACAAGCCAACTTTCAAATTCACTTACTGTTATAGTGCTATCTAGATATACTTTGTCTTTTAGAATTTTCCAAGAATATCTGCCATAGGTATTTGACTCTTCTATTTCTTTTAAAATTAAGTTCTGTTATTGTTAGTGGATCCCAAGGAGAAATAAACCATTATTTAAATTACAGAACTTTTTAGTCAGCACATAAATGACTGGATTTGCAAGGTACTTTGATTACTTTCCATTTAATAGCCTAAATGAGGATATTTCATTACTTCCTGAAAAGAATATTAAAGTTACACAAACTTAAAATTATTTAATTTAATTTTTTGGGGGGAAAATGCTTGCCAATTGCCATAAATATCAGGTTTCTGTGCAGCCTGAATGCAAAATCAGGAAGGTTTAAATGAGAAGCTTGAGGTGTTGCTGAGGAAAAGCTCATGGCTAAATATAGGATAGGTGGACAGCCAGTGAAAGAATCTGGAATGGGAGTCTGTGATAAACCACACTCACAAGGCATCCTGGGTCTCCCAGCTAGGCAGCAGAAGAGAAGGAAGGATCCAAAGTGTTCGGTAATGGAATTAAAGAACTATTAATAATTCAGTAAGTAAGCTGCTTTCCCTGGAGAGCAGGTGTGTACTGAAAAGTCTTAATCTCCAAGACTAGAAGCAAGAACTCACTTGATTCTAATGTGGAAGGAGAAAGAAAATGAGAACAGGAAGCTCTAAAAAAATTCTCTAGATCCTAAGCCTTGGAGCGTTTCTCAGATATTCCTAGAGATGTATCTAGAAATACTTAACCAGAAGCTTGAGGTCCTAGGGACCAAGTTCCCTTCTTGAGCAGACAGAGGGCAAGCTTATTAGCCAACAGAACTTGGGTTGAAGGCTGAACTCTGGTCTCAGTGACAAACTGTACTGAAAACCAATAGCAAGGCTATTAATTAATAGAGAAATCATACTTGAATGGAGATCACACATATGTTAAATAGAATACCTCAATTTTACATTATTTTTTTCTGTTCTTATTTTTTTACCTAATTATCTGAAAGCAAACACCAAAGGCTGACAATGTCTGTGTATGGGGCAAAGGGTCAATGTGATGTTTTCCAGGGTTTTCTCTTTCTATCGGCTATTTTGTATTTAAGGTGAAAATTGCAAATGTGTGAAACAAATAAGTTCTAAAAATAAAAGAAAAGAAAACCAAAAATGATAATTGGGTCCAAATACCAGCAGCTCCCTGATGCTGGGAAAGATCAAAGGCAGGAGGAGAAGGGGACGACAGAGGACGAGATGGTTGGATGGCATCTCTGACTCAGTGGACATGAGTCTGAGCAAGCTCCAGGAGATGGTGAAGGGCAGAAAAGCCTGGCATGCTGCAGGCCATGTGGTCGCAAAGAGTCAGACACGACTGAGTGACTGAATGACAACACAGCAGCTCAGACACCAAGTGCAGTAAAAGCAAGCAAGAGTGATGAAGAGACCGACTGGATTTCAGACGGATACCTGGAGGCTTGCCCCAAAGCATACCAGGCATAGAATTCTAGATCTGTATATGCCACCAGGCCTGGTTCTTATTGATTCACGAACTGACTGATTTTCATTGCTAGTAAAAAAGGCAGGGATTCATGATACAGTTTTATTATTTAGTAATTCATATTAATTATCAGAACATTTGAAAACTACACAAAAACATACAAAGAAAATAAATACCCCATAATTCTGCAATTCAGAGATGAAACCAACACCATTGAACTCTGGTATTTATTCTTTTAATATATTTAATATTCTACATGCACACATACACAGATCTCATTATTGCAAAAACAGGAAAATCTATTACATACTCTTTGTCAAATGATGACATTGTTGTGACTGCATATTTAGTTGTCTCTCCTACTAAGGAGGCAGGAAAAATATCTTGCTTACCGTCCATCGGTTTCCTGCTTCCAAGCATAATACCTAGCACAGGAACATAGACATAATGCATACATCTAAGTTTTTTAATAAATATGCCAAATTGCCCCGTGGCAGTTGTACCAACTTTAAAACCCACAAGCAATTACACGAAATTCATTTCCCTTTTTGTCCTTCACAAAACTGCATCTTAGGACTTTTTAAGAATCTTTGCCATATTGATGGGATGAATTTGATGCTCATTTTTCTGTATTTGTATTGCTAAGCTACTAAGCTTGACTAATTTTCATTAGGGTCATTGGAATTTGCTAAATAAACATTACCCCTTCAATGATTTTGCCTCGATTCTGCCTTTGCCAGTATTGCTTATCGCTTCTTTAAAAGCTGAGTTAATGGTTTTATTTGTCCCTCTGTCAGCATCTCCTAAAAATAACGAGACTTTTCAGGTAGCACCACTTTTTTTATTCATTTCAGTCCAATGCTAGGACAGGGCATTGTGTATGTTGGGCATCTAATCTGTGTCCTGTGCTGGGGAATCCTTCTTACCTCTGGAGTAAATAATAACAGAGATAAAGGCAGCATTTTGGACAGGAAAATCATGAGTATTGGTGACAGCCAGAAAAGGATTCAAATCCTGGCTTCTCTACTGATTCACTTAGTGACCTTAAACAAGGCAACTCAGGACCTCCCTGGAGGTCCAGTGGCTAAGACTCCACACTCCCATTGTAGAGGGCAGAGGTTCAATCCCTAGTCGGGGAAGTAAAATCCCACATGCCACACGGTGGGGCCACAGACAAAAACGAGACAAACAAACAAAAAACAAGGCAACTCCCATGTCCCTCAAGTTCTCATTTAGGAGAGATAATGCCAGTTTTTCTTGCACTGGCAGCTACAAGGATCAAACGATATAAAATACGTATAAGCACAATATAAATGTAGGCTATTGCTATTCTTGCTACTCCTTTCTTTGAGAATAAATATTACATCCATCACCTGTTTTGAAGCAAATTGGCAAAGACAGCTTTCTTGTCAAGGCTAAAAATAAAACACAAGAGAGCCTTGGTATTGCCCGGGAGAACATATATGGGTATTGAAGTTTGCACTTTCCCAGGAAGCTAATAAAACGAAATAAGAACTTATTCCACTGACACCTTAATGTCATTCTCAGTCATAACCCAATTTGCTCCACTTGTCTTCCTACAGAAGAGGAAATTTGTGCTGCAAAGAGAAGCACATTCAACTCCTTCTCAAGGGTTATGGGAACACGGTGGTGGGGGTTGGGGGGGGTGCTCATTTACTGACAAGGAAAAGAAGCCGAGGGCTGAAGGAAGGAAGTACTGGGAAAGAATCCTAAATGAGCTGGAATAATTCTGAGCCTGGTTTTCCCATTTAAAATTTGAGAGAGCAAAAAAAGAAATTAAGAGAAAATATATCTTATATCTAGTCTTCCTCTACAGGCTAATTCAGACACGTACCATTAACAAAGATTCTTACTCTTGGCTTCCTTGTCATTCAGGGACATTTCTAATTATTTCAGTCAGTAGTGCATTTCTCAAAATGCTTACAACCAGATTATGACTCCTTCATATTCACTTTAAAATAATTAAATATATGTCTTATATGAGGAAATAAGATTATTCTGAAGTCATTCAGTGGTATGCACTTCTCCTTATTCAAGACAGGCAGAATCACTCCAAAAAATTTTCAGACAAGAGTCAGTAAGGCAAGAGGTTATGTCTCAGAGGTAAATACAGAGGTCAAAACCAAAATATGTAAGTGGAAAATGAGGCAGTTGTTACAGAGAAGCAGACAGAAGGAGGAAGCAAGAAACACAGCTCAACTGGATGGTATTGTTATTGTTGTTCAATTGCTAAGTCATGTCCAACTCTTTGAGACCCCATGAATTGCAGCACACCAGACTTCCCTGTCCATCACCAACTCCCAGAGCTGGCTCAAACTCATACCCACTGAGTCAGTGATGCCATCCAACCATCTCATCTCTGTCACCCTCTTCTCCTGCCTTCAATCTTTCCCAGCATCAGGGTCTTCTCCAATGATTCCGCTCAGGTGGTCAAAATATTGGAGTTTCAGCTTCAGCATCAGTCCTTCCAATGAATATTCAGGGTTGATTTCCTTGATGATTAACTGCTTTGATCTTCATGCAGTCCAAGGGACTCTCAAGAGTCTTTTCTAGCACCACAATTTGAAAGCATCAATTCTTCAGATGGTATAGAAGTCTTGTAAATCCAAGGGAAAAAAATAGCAGAGTGAGAAGAGTGAGATAAGAGCTTGAACAGCCCCTAGAAACAATTCTCTAATTTTCAGGGTGACGAGAAAAAGCTCATAGTTGTGACAGCTCATCAATTTGAGAGGTTTTGACCCAGCACTCACATCTATCATCTGCGCCTGTGCTGACAACCAGAATAAAGATTCTATGGGATTGCTCATATACCTACATCAGAAGCCAGGCATCAGTGGAAATCTAAGAGACCATCTACAAAATTGTGTCCAATTTCCCAGAGGAAGGACAGATTTGGGGGTGGAAGAAAGGGTGATTCCCATGTAGGACACATAGACAGTGCATCCCTCACCCAAGTGACTTTCTATCTTGGCTGCATATTAGAATCAACTGGGGAGCTTAAAAAAATTCCAGCAGCCAAGCACAATTAAAATAGAAACTCTGTAGGGAATCAAGCATCAGTACATTTTAAAACTCCCTAGTTAATTCTACTGTGCAACCAAGTTTTACGATCACTGCCTTTTCATTAAGCATATGAAGCTGTGGGGCAGGGCTTCATGACCTGGAGGAGAGGTGAAGGTCAAAGCTAGAAAGCAAAGCCTATGTTCAGTGGTCAATTCAAGGTGCCTGTTCCAAAGTGGATGCCAAGTAGAATAAACCCAGTAGGAGGTGTTGTAGAGTGGACAGAAGTGATGCAGTCTGGAGAATTTCCCAAGATGCAGTGCATTTCCATGTGCCATCTTTGTGCAAGTGGTCACAAGAGCACATACCAGCAAAGGACACCACCAGGCAGTTAGTATCCCTCTTGCTCTATTTTCTCAATGCATTTCATCTTTACTCATCTGAGCTGAGACCCATCACACTGGACTCTGATTATTTACATGCTTGTCTTTCCTACTAGAGTAACAGTTTTGTTCTTGAATCAGAGACTATGATCTTTATTTTTTCATATCTTTGCCTACTTAGGCTGTTTCCCAGCTTAATAAATCGTTGTTGGTGAAGAAAAGGCAGCCTTCCTGTACCTATACGGTTGGTAGGAATGTCAATTTAAAAACTAAATATAGAACTATAATATGATCAAGCAATCCCACTAGTGTGTATATGTGCACACTATGTGCACACACATATGTGCAATCCCACTAGTTTTTCCCAGAGAAAACCATAATTCAAAAAGACACACACACTCCAGTATTTATTGCAGCATTATTTATAATAGCCATTATAAAGCATTCTAAATGTCCATCAACAGAGAAGATGTGGTACATATATACAATGAGATATTAGCCATAAAAAGGGACAAAATTGAGTCATTTACAGAGACATGGATGGACCTGCTGCTGCTGTTGTTGCTGCTAAGTCGCTTCAGTCGTGTCTGACTCTGTGAGACCCCATAGACGGCAGCCCACCAGGCTCCGCCGTCCCTGGGATTCTCCAGGCAAGAACACTGGAGTGGGTTGCCATTGCCTTCTCCAATGCATGAAAGTGAAGTCGCTCAGTCGTGTCCAACTCTTCGCGACCCCATGGACTGCAGCCCACCAGGCTCCTCCGTCCATGGGACCTACAGACCGTCATACAGAGTGAAGTCAGAAAAAGAAAAACACAAATATGTGGAACTTAGAAAACTGGCATAGATGATCGTTTTTGCAAAGCAGAAATAGAGACACAGACATAGAAAACAAATGTATGGATACCAAGGGGGAAAGCAGGTGTGCGAAGAATTAAGGAGATTGGGATTGACATATAAACACTACTGACACTATGTATAGATAACTAATGAGAACCTCCTGCATAGCACAGGGAACTCTCCTCACTGCTCTGGGGTGACCTAAATGGGAAGGAAATTTAAAAAAGAGGAGATATGTGTATACATATAGCTGATTCATTTTGCAGTACAGTAGAAACTGACACACATTATAAAGCAACTATACTCCAATAAAAAACTGAAAAGAATCTTCATTGAATAAGTGAGATTTATTTGTGTGTATCACTCACAGAGCTTTTGTATGTGTGTTAAGTACTCTTTCTCCTGTGATACTTATTAAATAAGAGATTTGAAACCCTTCAATCAAAGGCACAAAGGAAATGACACACGCCTTTCTCATTGAGAGGTCTAGAAAATCAAGAAAAATCCTTCCCTTAAATAACTCAGCTCATAAAGGTAAACACATACACTGTTATCAGAAGAGGAAAACATTAAGTTCAGACGAGGCATCATTTGATTTTATGCAAACCCAAAGCTTAAGAAGGAAGAGATTTTAATTCCAGTCTATGATTCATAATTAATTTATAAGGAAAAAGTTGCATTATTAAAAATGCCTCTAAAAAATCGTCTGCTTCAGGAAGGTGGCTACATGATGTTAACGAAAGTGAACAGAGAAATTACTGTAGGTTCAAATGTTTTCCAAGGCTGCCTCAGTCATTGTTTAAGTTGTATTGGTGTTCTGTCAAATAAAACTAACGTGTGTTCATAAAAAGAAAGACCTGCTTACCTGGTTACTGCTGTTAAATTCAAGTGCTTTAATAAAAGAGATTGTGCACGTAGAACAAAACTATGCTATTGCAATCAACTCAAGTTCAGTCTGCTCATTGATGTGCTCAATATTTGTTGAGAATTCACCATTGGCATGTCCTTCCAGCCAGCAGACACACATTCAAATGAGTAGTTACAACATTTTATCATCAGTGTTTTTAGACTGGATTCAATAGAAGATTGGCAAACAGACTAGACTTAGGTGGGACACAATTCAAGAATTAATTCATTCAATCATTCATTCAACAAATATGTACTGAGACCCTGTCATGGTCCACATGTTGTACTAACTAATAGGGATACAGCTGTGGATAAGATAGGTGTGATCCCTGCTTGAATGGAGTTTACACTTAGTGGGAGTGCTGGGGAGTGAAAGAAATTAAGTAAAACCACAAAGAAACCAATAAATGCAAGCTGTGGCAATAGCAATGAAAGGAAAAAAAACAAGACTGTGACAAACCTAGAGAGGCAACTTGTTCAGGAAAATCCGCTCGAGAGAGGAACCACTTAAACAGAACACAGGAAAAATTGGAATGTGTGGAGAGATGCTGAGAAGGCAAGAATGAATACTTCAGGGTGCGGGGTGGGAGGTTAGAATGTGGCCAGTCACTATGTTCCTGCAGGATGAACAGAGAAAGATGTCTTAAGATTTATTATCAACAGAGATTAAGATAGGGATTAGGGGCCCAGGCCAATTCAGGGCTTGGTTATCTTCAGAAACCAAGCCACCGAAGCTTGGCAGAGGGGAAGACCAGCTCCAGTTACAGACTCAGTGAGCTTGATCAGAAATTTAAAACAGTGACAAATCTTCCAAGACACCATCTCAGGAGAAACCATCCTAGACCTTAAAGAGACCAAATCTGTGAAGACTCTGATACCCTCATCTAAAGCCTTGCCCTCACCCACACAGAGGCCCTCAGAGCCCAAGGTGGCCAAGAGCATCACGTCTCCTCTGCAGATCTGGAACTCAGCTGGGCATTCAAGATCCCCGTTGGCTGGGAAGAACCAGCCTTCCAGTTGCATGGACTCTTTTCCATTGGTTTCCTTTGGAGCCCACCATTAACTTCTCCTTTGGCCCTCCAGCATCCTGTGCTGGAATCCTGACATCAGGCCACCTGATAGTCTTGCCAAACTAAAGGAAAAGAAGCTCCTAAGTGCTGAACTTGCAAAAACCCCCAAAACAACCCAAATATGACAAGCCATAGAATGGCATCTCCAGTGCCCGTGCATCTCAATAGGGGTTCTTTTAAAGTGCTCTGTACAAACAAATGGGTGACACTGGATGTGTTTGTCTGAGGGGATGGAGAAGTTTAATGTATTTGAATACACAGCTTTCGGCTTTCCTAAGCACTGGAGCACATTTTCTCAGGCTATATTTAGGCAGTGGGTTTCCATGTTTAAGGAATTATGAATTATTGAAAAGCACTTTGCAAAAAGTTGGCAGCCATCCCAGAGTCGCAGTCTGAATCAGATTTTCTAAACTTATAATATTTCTTCAGTGTAACCCTCTATGAAAGGAGTGCTTAAGAGAGAGATCAGAACACGAAATGGAGTGAGGATTTTGTCATGAAATAGCCAAACCAAGTGAAAGGGCAAAATCCAGAATATCAGACTAGCAGTGAGAAGACCTGTGTTCTGATTCCACTTTGACCACTTCAAAATATCAGATCAGGGTGGTTCAGGGGTTGAGAATCTGCCTGCCAGTGGAGGGGACACAGGTTCAATCCCTGTTCCAGGAAGACCCCACATGCTGCAGAGCAACTAAGCCCATGTGCCACAACTAGAGAGTAGCCACTGCTCTCTGCAACTAGAGAAAGCCTGTGCACAGCCATGAAGACCCAGCACAGCCAAAAATAAATAAATAAAGCTTTTATTTTTTTTTAATGTACATCCATTTTTAAAAGTCCAATCAGTTTGAAAGATGTTAGATAGGACCAACTCTAAGGCCATAATTTTGAAGAAAGTGGATTAAAAAATGATAATAATAAAACTCCCCTTTCCCTCTCCACTCAACTCTCTTCACTTACACATACTCTGATTTCATCAATGCTGCTTTTAAAAAACAAGCAGATCTGGTCCAGAAATAAAATAATGAATTGAATCTGAATCTGATTAAGTCTCTATATCCACTTTTTAGATGAAGAAAATTCAGGGACTGGAGAACATGTTAAAGGAAAACTACAGAACTGTGATCAGCGAAATCTACGTGTGGGGTCCTTTGCAGGACAAAAGACTAGTCTTCCTGAAAACAACAAAAAATAGCAAGAAAAAAAAGAAAGAGATTGAGGTAAACCTAGAGCATTGGTCGTTTTTTATAAGCAGCGTTGATGAAATCAGAGTATGTGTAAGTGAAGATACACCAACTAATTGCAAGATATAGACTTTATTGATATCCTAATTCAAACACACACTGGGGGAAAAAAAAGTGAGAGAATCAGACATTTGAATACTGCTTCATATTTGATAATATTAACAAAATACTAATATTTGAAGGGGTTTCCCTGGTGGCTCAGTGGTAAAGAATCCACCTGCCAATGTAGGAGACACGGGTTCATTCCCTGATCCAGGAAGATCACACAAGTCATGGAGCAACTAAGCCCATGCACCACAACTTCTAAGCCTGGGCTCTAGAGCCCGGACGCTGCAACCACTGAGTCCTTATACAACAACTGTTGAAGTCCACGCCACCTCAATGAGAAGCCCGCACAGTGCGCTAGAGAGTAGCCCCCCTTTGCTGCAACTAGAGAAAAGCCCATGCAGCAATGAAACGCAGTACAGTCAAAATATTAAAAATAATAATAATAATAAGTTAAAATGCTAAGCATGTATTTCACAGGAATGGCCATAATGTTCTGTTAATGCTAATGCCTGAAATAAACATAAAGAATTGTTTTTAAAAAAGCATTCTTATCCTTTAAAGATCCATACTGATACGTTTATGGATAGAATTATGCAATGTTTGATGTTTGCTTCATAAAAACACACTGGTAAGGTTAGAGAGAAAACAGCATTGGCCATTGTGAGATAATAGAGAATAAATGTATTGATCTCTGCTCCTGGTTTCTGGCACAGAGCTCCTAAAACTCTTTTGCTAATACTAGGAGCATCTCCTTCTAACATTTGTCTTTGATCCCCATCCCGGACACAGGGCTTCTAAACCCCCTGTAAGTGTCTAAGTGATAAGAGCAGTAGGAGCACCTCTTGTTTTCCGGAGGTGACCCTGGGTGAGCTCTTGGATGGCTCCAGAAAGACCAAAGCATGATTAGAAGCTTTACCCCTAATCCTCCAGAGAGGGGAGAGGGGCTGGAAATGGAGTTAATAATGGATCACGCTTACTTGGGGAAGCCTCCACAAAATCTCAATAATATAGGGCTCTGGGAGATTCCGTGATTTTTTTTTAATTTTTGTTCAAAACTTCCCTACACTTTTCTATTGCATTGGGGGTCTAGAAAAAGAAATCTATTATTACAGAAATTGCCCCATATCTGATATTGCCCACTCCCACCTCTCAGGTCACTCTTTATTATAATTTTTTATTTTCTCCATAGTAATTACCACTATTTGAAGGTATTTCCTTAGTTGTTTCTTCACTGTCTCTTTGAACAGAATATAATTCCATGAAAGCACAAACATCTCCTTTTCTCTTTATATCTCCCTTGCCTGTCATGGTGAATAACACAAGACAGGCCTTCAAATATATTTATTGAATAAATAAATAAATGAGAAATTGAGAAATGAGCAAGGAATTATTCATAGATCCATACAATAGAATGCTTGACCCAAGGTACTAGTGATAAACGCCATAATTATGGCAACTACACCCCCAAATTTTCTGGAACCATTTTGATTATTCTGTTTTCTTAATTATACTCATGCTTGTCAGACCACGTGTCCTAAGGTTTGATTCATACACTTATGTATAAATTATGCGTGAACATAGATGAGAAAACAATGAATCATCCTTGAGGGATTGTTAGGAATGGGAAAAACAAGAGTGATGGTAGGAGCTGTCAGAAAACAAGAAGTAAAGGCTTGAAGGCAGATAAAATAGCTGGTCAAGGACACAGCAGGGGGAAGTCAAGAGGCATTTATGGATGAGCATTCCAGTAATTAAAGAATGCAATGTGTATTTGCATTTAGAACTGAGAATGGTGAATTAGAAAGATGGGTGTTGATCAGGTTGTAGGAAACAAATTCAAAGCTAAGGAATTTACACATTTTGTTATAGGAGGTGTGGAGTCATTAAAGTTTTTCAGCAGAGGGGGCGGTGACATAATCAAATTTATGACACAGGAAGAAGACTCTGGTGGCAACGCCAATGAATTAATTAGAAGGGAAAGAGAAGCTTTTATTAATAATGGTCCTTCTCGCCATTCTAAAACAACTTCTGCCAAACTAGCCTACGAATATTTTATGGACAGCATTTTAAATAGAACTAGCAGAGTCAGCACCCATTTCCCAAATCAGATGACAGAACAGACTCTAAATTTTAGTTGTTAGCTTTTGCTGCCCCAATTTTTTTATGCTAAAGAATAAAAATCACAGGAGTTGCATTAATTTCCTCAATAAAGTGAATGTTTAAATTGATTGAGAGTGATGTTCATTTTCTGCCAAACAATATCAACCTCCTCTTTTAATTCAATATTTCTGAAATGCTTCTGAAGAATTTTGCATGCCAGGTTCTATACTTGACTTAAACTTAGAAATAAGTTTAGTTGGTTAGATGAAAACTGTATTAGGAAATATCACTATTTAGTCTTGGCGTGCCACCTTTCCTAGTTCCGGGGAATATATCTGCATGGTAAAGCTATGTCTATTCAGACCAAGATAAAAGGAGAAATTTGTCTTCTTCTTTCTTTAGTTTAATAAATCTCAAATCTTTGGCATGAACTTTCCTATCTGGATTAGATATTGATCAACTAAAGTGGTAAATTGGCACATCTCCCTTTGGACGGGTAGTAGTTCTGTCTGCGAGAATCATTTGATTCTCCCTGAATGATTCAAGAATGGCTCTCCTGACAAGGTAAACCACACTTTATTGAAAGAGCGCAGGTTAGTTAAAAGGACATGACTTTGGGGTCATATATTCCTCAATTCAAATCTCTTCTGTGTTACTTACTAGTTGAGCAATATTCATTCAATATTTCTCAACGTGGCTGAGAACTATTTTATGTCAATTATTGCTCTAGACACACTGTGTGTGTGTGTGTGTGTGTGTGTGTGTGTGTTAGTCGCTCAGTCGTGTCTGATTCTTCACGACCCCATGGACTGTAGCCTGCCAGGCCCCTCTGTCCATGGAATTATCCAGGCAAGAACAGTGCAGTAGTCTAGACACCAGAGGTTGAAAACTCTTCCAGGAAGATGTCAGAAGTCTAGTAAGAGAAAAAGACCAGGAAATCAACCTCATAGATAAAACAGAGGAATGAAGTGGGACCAGAAGGTAATCAGAGAAGACTGGTGAGTGAAAGGGCCCCCAGACAAGAAGAATATGAAGGACCAAAGTCCAAAGGCATGTCTAGGAATGCTGTGACCGGTGACCCCCCAAACTGTGACGCTTGGCTCATATATACAAACAACTTGTCTGTTTTCACCACTGTAACTATGGTCACCTAAGACAGGTTCTGGTACACAGTTGGAGCATAATAAATGGTTGGTGAAATAATATAAGAAGTGAAGATGTGCTGAAAAGTAATGAAAGATAAAGCTAGAAAAACAGGCAGAGAATAGATTATGGTTGGGTTTGGATTTCAAGACTAGAAATTTTGATCTCTATTGGGTATCTATCTTCCAACCTTAGCTGAGAATTAGATTTGTCTGAAATTCAGATCATATGTTAAAAATACAGATGCCAGGGATTTTGGTAATAGTCCAAAGGAAGACTGCACTTTTAATGCAGGGGGCAGGGGGTCGATCCCTGGTCTAGGACTAGGATCCCATATGCTTTGCGGCACAGACAAAAAAAAAAATAGATTAAAATATATACATATATTGACCTCAGAACCCTCCTCAGAAGTGAACCCAGATCTCTAGAAAAGAAGCGTGGATACTGACTGAACTATTCTAATGATTTAAGTGTTTGAAGAAACTGGATGAGGCAACAGTCTGAGGGCCTGAACCAAGACAATAGGATTAATAGAGGAAATGGGAAAATAAATAAGAATAGTATATGCTAATTAGGTTGGTCTGTCCAGATCCAGTGATCATCAGAGAATGGTAACCAGAGAGGCATCTATGTTTCTGATTTGGGTCCCTAGCTTATGTTGTCAAGAACTACAGTAAAGAACACCTAAAGAAACAGTAGTCTGGGAAAGAAGATACTGAATTTTAGACAATTTAAGTTTAAAGTGCTTATTGTACGTTCTGGAAGGTAAAAGAAAAATGGAACTTGATCTATAGTCTAAGCCTGAGTTATACAATGGGAGATAACATTTAAAAGATGTCTTAATCTGTTCAGATAGTCCCAGTAATTGGTGTTATGGAATATGTCATATGGCATAACTCCAATGGTGTACTGGCAAGTGTTTATCAACTGGTTCTCAGAGTAGAGGAGTCCTGATTTGTAGCACTCACTATGACAGATTTCATGTATGGATGTGAGAGTTGGACCATAAAGAAAGCTGAGCACCAAAGAATTGATGCTTTTGAACTGTGGTGTTGGAAAAGACTCTTGATAGTCCCTTGAGCTGCAAGGAGATCAAACCAGTCAATCCTAAAGGAAATCAACAGTGAATATTCATTGGAAGGACTGATGCTGAAGCTAAAGCTCCAGTACTTTGGCCACCTGATGCAAAGAGCTGACTCATTGGAAAAGACCCTGATGATGAGAAAGATTGAAGGCAGGAGAACGGGACGACGGAGGATGAGATGGTTGGATGGCATATCACCAACTCAATGGACATGAGTTTGAGCAAGCTCCAGGAGTTGGTGAAGGACAGGGAAGCCTGGCGTGCTGCAGTCCATGGGGTCGAAAAGAGTCGGACAAGACTGAGCGACTGAACTGAACTGATGGCAGATTCCAAGCTACCAGACACATCACTGAACATGAGATTGGGGAGAAAAGTGCACAATCGCTTCTCACCACCAGTATAAGCTGGTCCCAGCATGCCATGATCACACAGTCCCACTCTGTCCCCAGAAATTCACTTATCATTTCCTTTGGCTGACTCTCCTTAATGAATCCTTGCTCCAATAAAAACTTTTCCATCCTAGTAATAAACACTACACAAAAAAAAAAAAAAAGTCATCTCAGTACATTCAAATAATTTCTTCCCCAAACATCCCATCTGTTCTTCTCAACCACTAGGTTGCTACACTCCTCTCTGAGCCAGCTGGCACTTTCGAACAGCTGGGTAAAATCATTACCCACTGTCCAGATGTATCATAATTCCATCAGATCTGGTTCCTCTTTTGCTCTTTAGCCTCTCCAGCTTCCATCAAAGGAATTAATTGGCCATTGTAAATCTGCTGATTTAGGGGCCAAGTTCTAGAACTGTGGGATTCTGATGGCCAGCTACTTGCTAGGCTTAACAATTCCCAGATTCCTTTCATCTGCTACACTCACATTTGCATCTTTATTCTGCTGAAAACATTCCACATCATTTATTTCCCTCCTCCTATGCAGTCTGGCAATGAAGGCTTTGTAATCACTTCCTGAAGGGTGGGGGAAGAGACCGGGATCAAAGAAGAATGTAATAACCATTCCCACTTGTAATTAGTTCATGCTATAAGGAGACTGCAACTCTCTCTGGCAGTTACCTGGCAGGATATAGTCGGAACAAGTCTGGGGCTTACCAAAATCTCCAAGCACATTATCTCCACCCTGTTTGTCTTTAGGACACAGGTGACAGGTAACGATGTAAACTTCCCCGTTGCTGTGTCTTTACTTGATCTTGTGTGATAGACTGCGACTGCCTTTCAGCATTTTGAAGATGGCATTTCTTTTTTTTTATTCTGACTTGAATCATTTCTTTTGAGACACCAGACTAACTATCAATTCTTTTAAAGTGTCATTTTCTTCTCTAGCTACGTTTAAGGTTTTCTCTTTGTCATGGTTTCAGTTGCCTTATTTTGAGGTACCTCTGTGTGGTTTTCTTAGCATTTATCCTGCTTGTGGTTCAAAGGACTTCTCGAATCTGTTGCTTGATTTCTTCCATCAGTTTTGGGATGTACTCAGCATTGGCCAGCCCTTTGGACACGGCTCTGTCCAGTTCACTTCCTCTGCCCCGAATGTGACTCTAATTACCCTTATGTCGGTCTCTGTTCCTCTCCCATGCATTATTTATGCATTCTTGGAAACATTCAGTGTTTTCTGTTTTTTTCCTCTACGCTTTGTTCTGTATATTTTCCTTCTCACCTTTCTTCCAATTTATTAACTCATTCTTCAGCCACATCTAACCTGATATTAAAGTTAGCTATTAAGAACTTAGCCTCTGTGGCTGAATTTTTCTAACATCAGTTTATTTAATTTTTAAAATGATTCCTCTTCTCAGCAGATATTTTCCACCGTGTCATCTATCTTCTGGAACAGAGTCATCAGAGTTATTTTAGCATCTATAGCTGATACGTCTGAAAAGTGGATCAACTGTGGGTCTGTTTACATTGTGTCTTTTGATTTTAGTCATCTCTGATTTTGTTAATTTATCAATTTTATTGAATGAATGATATTTGCTATACTATAAAGTATAGTGTGTGAATGACATCACGTCATGAAAAAGTGTAGAGACTGTGGAGGATGTTGTCTTCCACCAGAGAGGATTGTTAACTTCAGGCAAAAATTAGAGTAGGAGCTGCTGATCTTAACCTGTCTGATCAGAAACAACTTACTCAAGACTGGATTTTAGTCTCTGAAGAAACTATTTTGAGTTCTCCATTGCTCCTAGGATGTAGACCTCCAGGAGTTTTCACTGAAAGCCTGATAAGTGTACAGGGGCCCTGAACTCTAAATACTGTCTCCTGAGCACCACGAGTCTGAAAAATACATCAGCTTAGCTTCCTGCCTCTCAGCCCTTGGCCTTGTATGAACAGACACATGCTTCAGTGGGAAAAAGCAGTGCAGAGTATCAGACGCACTCTTCTGCATTTTTCTTCCCTTGAAAATCTTGGGTCATCAAATCCTTGTAATTTCCCAGCTCTGATGAACACCTGCTCCCTACAACCAAGGAAAGTTCTAATGAGCTTCTCAGCCTTTTATCTCCCAGCTCCCTGTTTCACTGCTTTGATTTTTACATTATGCAGTTTATGGATCAACCAATAAGAGGAATAACAACACAAAATTTTGCACTTGCCTCAGAATATTCTCTGTTCTCTGAGCTCTTAGTCAAGCAAGTCCTGGGTGCATTGACAGCTCTCAGATACCTTCGAATTGATTTCCTTCTGTTTCATCCAGGTTTCCTAGTCATTCTCTGAGGAAGGCAGCTTGGATATAAACTATTTCATCATAACCAGAAGCAGAAGTCCAAGGCAGTGAAAAGGAGCTGCAGTCTAGTTATACATTGAAGGTCAAAACAAAGGAATTTCTCTTTCATATAAACTCAGGTATGAGAGACGAATGAAGGGCTGTATGAAGGCCTTTGGCCTGAGCTACTGGAAGGGCTGAGTTGTAATTTACGGATATGAGAAAAGCACATGAGAAGAAGGCTTGTCAGGGGAATATCAGGAGTAAATGTTGTGATGGCTGCTAAAAAAAAATTAAAGAGAAGATTCCAGAAGGCATTTTGCTGTATGAGTCTGGAGTTCAGAGAAGAGGTACAATGTGGGGACATAAATCCAGAAATCATGAGTATATGGATGGCATTTAAAGTCAAGAGAGTATAGGTGAGGTCACTAAATGTATGAACACAGATAGAAAAGAAAAAAAAGATTAAAACAGTAAGTCTGGAGAACACAAACATTTACGTAAATACCAAGGAGAGACTGAGTGACTCCACTTTCACTTTTCACTTTCATGCATTGGAGAAGGAAATGGCAACCCACTCCAGTGTTCTTGCCTAAAGAATCCCACGGACGGTGGAGCCTGGTGGGCTGCCGTCTATGGGGTCGCACAGAGTTGGACACAACTAAAGCAACTTAGCAGCAGCAGCAGCAAGGAGAGACCAGCAAAGGAAAATAAGAACTTAAAACAACCCAGGTAAATGAGAATCCAAATGGAGAAGCTATTCCAAGGAAACCATAGTAAATCATGCGTCAGATACTACTGGAAGACCAAATAAGATGGAAAAACAACCCCTGGGTTAACACGGAGTCCTTAGAGATGCTTACAAGAGTCATTTCAGTGGAGAAGTGAAAATAAAAGTCTGATTGCAATGGGTTCAAGGTACAATGGGAGGTGCATTTTTGCCTCTCCCAAGTAAGTCACATCAGGGAATTCATTCTTGCTGTTTGTCTTATTGGACGGGGAAGTGTTAGTTGCTCAGTCATGTCTGACTCTTTGCCACTCCATGAACTGGGGCCCTTCAGGTCCCTCCGTCCATGGAATTCTCCAGGTAAGAATCCTGGAGTTGGTTGCCATTTCCCTCTCTAGGCGATCTTCCTGACCCAGGAATCGAACCCAGGTTTCTTACATTGCAGGAAGATTCTTTACCATCTGAGCCACCAGGGAAGCTCCCTTATTGGAGTTTCCAGAAAAACATCTCATTGAAAATTCACTTGATTGGTACTTCATTGGTGGTCCAGTGGTTAAGACTCCACGCTGCCAATGGTAGGGGGCATGAGTTCGATCCCTGGTCAGGGAACTAGATCCTGCATGCTGTGCAGCATGGCCAAAAAATAAAACATAATAAGAGTAAAATAATTAATTAAATTTATCTGATTTCTTGGAATGGATTCCCATGCTCTCCTCGCTAATTCTTTAAGCATACTTCCTTTAATGCTATCTTCAGGCTGAAGACCTTTTTTGCCCTAAAATAATAAATAATCATATGTATAATGTAAAGAGTTTGTACAGTCTCCATGCTCCCCAAACTATTATCTCCTGGCCCTTAGGCAATATTGTATGGTGATGAAAAGAAAGGAACTTTTAGAACATTGACTACAGTCAACACTTGCCCTGGAAGGCTCTTTAACAGTTGCCTCTGCTTGCCCAATTCTGAACTTGCGACATTTCCATGCACTTCTCCAGCTTAAAGATATCCCTGCATGGCATAGTAGTAAATAATACACCTGCCAATGCAGGAGACGTGGGTTCCATCCCTGGGTCAGGAAGATCCTCTGGAGAAGGAAATGACAACCCACTCCAGTATTCTTGCCTAGGAAATCCCATGGACAGAGGAGCCTGGCGGGCTACAGTCCATGGGGTCACAAAATAGTCGGACACAATTTAGTGACTAAATAACAACAGCAATGAGAATAGCATACCCTGAAGAAACACAAACACACACACACACACACACACACACACACACACACACACACACACACACCCTAGCGGTTGCTTCTCAAATTGTAATATTCACCCTAAACAAACTTCAGAGCTCAGGTCACTACAAAAGGAGCTCTTGTGAACCTTGGAAGGAGTGGTGCCCTTGAACCTAACGCTCTGCAGGTGGTTCGTACTCTACCTTTCCTCCTCTAGATAATATTTTCTCAAAATTACTGAATTAGGAGTGGAAAACTCATTGATTTATTTTCATGCCCCCTCTTCTTCAGATTGCTCTCTTAAAATCTCGTAAAAACTCCACCACTCTAAGAACCTCCCAGAACACCACCGGCGTTCTCCTCCTTGTAAACATCTGACTCAGGATTTTGAACTCCTTCAGGGTTAGATGTCATGCTGGAGATCAGAGTAAGAAACTGTGTTCACTCCACCTTTAACAACAAAGAAGCCCCATCTTAAGTGATTACTCTCCATCCTCCCAAGGTATGGTGTGGTGTATTATTCAGGACATGCTGCTTGATAGGAAAAAACACCTTCAAAAATTGCAGCGGCTGAACATGATCAAGGGGTTTTCTTGCTGATGTAAATTCCAAGGTGAATGAAGGAGGAAAGGGTGGGGGAGGCGAGTGCTCCCCAGAGGGTTCTGTGGGCAGGCCAGGAAGTGGTGTGCATCACTTCTACAACAGACCATGCACCAACCACGGCTCACGTCATTTTAATCTAATTTCAAGAGAAATAGAGAAATGCATTATTCTTGTGTGCTCAGGAAGAGGGGATGAGATTGCTGAGCATCCAGTCAACGTCTGCCATAAGGACTTCCTTGGCTGTCCCATGGTTAAGACTTTGCCTTCCAACACAGGGGTGCAGGATCAATTCCTGGTCAGGAAGCTAAGATCCCAAATGCCTCGGGGCCCAAAAAAAAAAAAAACACCATAAAACAGAAGCAATATTGTAACAAATTTAACACTTAAAAAATGCTCCACATCAAGATTTCTTAAAAAACTGGGAATAGAATGGCCATATGACCCAGCAATCCCACTGCTGGGCATACACACCGAGGAAACCAGAATTGAAAGAGACGCGTGTACCCCAATGTTCATCGCAGCACTGTTTACAATAGCCAGGACATGGAAGCAACCTAGATGTCCATCAGCAGACGAATGGATAAGGAAGCTGTGGTACATATACACAATGGAATATTACTCAGCCATTAAAAAAAATACATTTGAATCAGTTCTATTGAGATGGATGAAACTGGAGCCCATTATACAGAGTGAAGTAAGCCAGAAAGAAAAACACCAGTACAGTATACTAATGCATATATATGGAATTTGAAAGATGGTAATGGTAACCCAATATGAGAGACAGAATAAGAGACACAGATGCATAGAACAGTCTTGTGGACTCTGAGGAAGAAGGTGAGGGTGGGACGTTCTGGGACAATAGCATTGAAACATGTATATTATCATATGTGAAGCGGAACACCATTCCATCTTCTATGCATGAGACAAATGCTCAGGGCTGGGGCATTGGGATGACCCAGAGGGATGGGATGGGGAGGGAGGTGGGAGGAGGGTTCAGGATGGGGAACACATGCAAACTCATGGCTGATTCATGTCAATGTATGGCAAAAACTACTACCATATTGTAAAGTAATTAGCCCCCAACTAAAATAAATAAATTTATTTAAAAAAATGCTCCACATCAAAAAACTTTAAAAAAAAATTAACTGACAATCACTTTTTTAAAAAGTCTCTGGCACAGACTTCCTCTGGCCACCCAATTCTCAGCTCACTCTTCCTCCTACATACAAAGTACACTCACTCTCTCACCAACGAGGACCCCAAAGTCACACCCAATCACTACATCTAGTTGAGTTCAGATCCCCAAGAAGTGCACAGTTTATCCATTATGGGTACTTACGGCCCTTTGTGTTCTGATAATCTATGAATTAAAAGATAAGTTATCTCCCACCACCACACACACACACCCCCAATATGCAACATGCAACAGTGAAACAGAGGCAAGATAACAGTAATTAACGCCCCCATTTACAAAGGGAACTTTTGGAAAAGTCTAGAAGTCAATGGTCTACAGCAATGCTGAAGTAATTCTGGGGTAGAGAATGTGAAGGATTGTGAAATGGTGATAGGAAAAGTTTGATAAGTTTTCTCTTGTGTTCTCCAAGAGGAATACCCATCTTTCTCTGGGACCCGGCTCCTTCCTCTGTGATCTTTGCCTTGTCCACTGTGCGAAGTGGGAAAGAGCGGGGCATGTCTTTGAGAGCATCAGAAATCTACTTCATATTTATGCAATTGTGGAGTCCCAGTGATCGCTGGAAGTCTAAAGGAGTCAAAACAGGTTTTTTAAAATTTGTTTAGTGTGTGGCTTATTTGGAAATAAAAACTCCTCAAAAACTTAATAGACTTCTAACCAATTTTCTTCCCAGCAGTTGTAAGTGCCAGAAACCACATTCAAAGATCTTTCCTAGACAGAATTCTCCAATATGCTTTACCTCTGCTTCTTTGCCACTGTAACAATGTCTCTCAATTTAGAAATAGCTACCTTGAGACTAGAACTTCTGAATGGAGAATACCCTATCTTTCAACTGATCTTTTTTGTGAATCACTTCACTCCCCTGAAAAGATTTACTGGACCGTTAGGGCTTAAAGTTTTTTCCTAAATTCCATTTTTCACTCTTTAGATGCCACAGCACAGCTGACATTTTCAACCCCGCAAAACTGAATTTCCAGACTCTCTCTATTCCCTTTCGTTTATATTTGCAAACTAGCCATTTCTTTTTCAAGCCTTTTCTCTGTCCAACACAGCCAACAAAAAACCATACCCCACTAGAGTCATATTTCTCAGTTCTTCACCTGGAGTTCAGTTCCAACAGGTTCTACCTTCCAGTGTTCACAGGAAGAAGTTTCACCGAATGCCTTGCCACCGCATAACAAGATTACCATTTTTCCAGCTGCCAGTTTGTTTCCTTACCATAGCCAATGGCTAAGCCAATAACGTATATGTCATATTCTTGTTATGAAAGGACTCCACTTCAACATATAAATATCTGTACTTGAACAGACTAACTGCTGTGGAAGACAATCCAAAATCTTATTGGTTTAATGCAATAGAAAAAATTTTTCATTCAAGTTCAAGGCAAATATTTCCAGTTTGGTGGTTCTCCTGAGAAGTTCTCTTGCAAGCCGTGCCTTAGTAATCCAAGTGCTTCTATCTTATGTCTTTGCCATTTTACAAATTTCAAGGTAAACCTGGAATAATCTAGTCCTCAGATGGGGGAAGACAGAGGAATGTAACTGAGAGGATTTATGACCATGCTTAACAGTGATGCATGTAAATTCTGCACACATTCCTTTTTTCCAGAACTCCAGCACACAGCCCCAGCCTAACATCAAAGGAAGCTGGGAAATAAAATCTACCCATGCTCCCAGAAAGAGGAGATAGACTTGGTGAGCACCAGCTTCGGAGTAAATGCAGCTAGAGCTACCATTAGTGAAAGTGAAAGTGAAAGTTACTCAGTCGTGTCCGACTCTTTGTGACCCAATGGACTATACAGTCCATGGAATTCTCCAGGCTGGAATACTGAAGTGGGTAGTCTTTCTGTTCTCCAGGGAATCTTCCCAATCCAGGGACCAAACCCAGGTCTCCCACATTTCAGGCAGATTCTTTACCAGCTGAGCCACAAGGGAAGCCTAAGAATACTGGAGTGGGTAGCCTATTGCTTCTCCAGTGGATCTTCCCACCCCAGGGATCGAACCAGGCTCTCCTGCATTGCAGGCGGATTCTTTACCAACTGAGCTATTAGGGAAGCCCAAAGAACCACCATACATTATTCTAACATGTGCAAGTAAATATTATCCAATTCTAAAATATGCAACAGAAACATATGGAAATCCCAGCCTGAATCCTGCAAATGTACCTCATTAACATATTAGCTAAAATGCATTGAGATTTTCCTATTTCCCAGGCATTCTTGCATCATTTTATAAGTATTGAATCATTGGTCCTTAAAATAAGCCTATGAGGTGGTTGCCATTGTAACACCCATTGTATAGATAAAGAAACTGAGGCACAAATGGATTAGGAAACTTATCCAAGGTCTCACAGGTAGTAAGTGGGAGGAACAGAATTTGATCCCAGGCAGTCTGGTTCTAGAGCCTGTACAGACTCACCCATTACACTGCTCGGCTCTTTCTGGTTTATTCACAAACTTCTACGATAGCTTAATACTCTTTTGCCTAAGGGTGTACTCTTTCTTCTCCACCCCTGCACACAGCAAGCCATTTCCAGTCTTGTCTGTACACTTGTACCCACCGAGTCTGTAGGACCTACTCACATTGCATGCCTGTACCATCCTATAAGTCTGTTAGTGGAAATTTGGGGGACAGAGGTGATGATCCAGTCTAGAGAGTGATAGAGAAGAGGACAAAGGACAGACACAAGACGCACATACAGGGACTTCCCCGGTGGTCCAGAGGCTCAGACGCCACACTCTCAATGCAGGGGGCCCGGGTTCAATTCCCAGTCAGGGAATCGATCCCACATGCCACAATGAAGAGCTGTCATGCTGCAGTGAACATCGAAGATCCCACGGGCTGCAACTAAGATCTGACGCAGCCAAATAAATTAATAAATATTTTTTAATAAAGAAACACATACATTTAGAGGGTAGTAAGGACAAAAAGTCATTTGCCAGGTCTGGAGCAAAAAGTACAAAGGCCCACGTACATACATCTAAGACTTAAAAGTTACACATTAAGCCAACACAGTGTTAAATAAAAAACACTTGATTTTCCTACCTTGAGAACCTACTATCATAACATTCTGGAATGCCAACCTACATTTAGAATTCTTGGAGCAGCAATTCCCATGCCAGGGTGTGGTCCTTGGGGAGAACTGACCCCGGATGCTCGGACTCCCTTCTTTTCCCACCCCTGGATCTATCCTATACTATAAGGGGCCTTTCGGTATACAGGTGGGCATTTGATCACATCACCCCAGCAAGTAGCCACTCTTAGGTCCTCCATCAGTGATCCATGGGACCTCCCTGGTGGTCCAGTGGCTAAGACTCTCCCAATGCAGGGGGTACAGGTTTGGTCCCTGGCTGGAGAACTACTAGATGCCACATGTCACAACTAAACAGTTCGAAAGTCAAGATCCCACATGCCGCAACTAAGACTCAATGTTGCCAAATAAATAAAAATGAATATTTTTTAAAAAGTTAAAACGAGAAAGAGAATGATTCAGGGAAAGGTCAGACTAGAAGTCAGTTTGTGTTATTCAAATAGAAGGTTCCTGGGTTCTGATGATCAAGAACATGGGCTAGAATAGAGGAAAACACACGTGTGGGGTGAGGATATCCTTTGGCCCCACAAAGTCCTCGCTCTGTGGGAAGGGCACTGCTACAGAAGGGCTGGAGCAGGACCACTCCCTGTGGAGGAGGACTGACATCCTTGACTCTACCTCTGTCCATGAAGGAGTCACAGGGGGTAGATTAATTCTGTTGTTTAGTCACTCAGTCATGTCCAACCCTTTGCGACCTTGTGGACTATAGTCGACCAGGTTCCTATGTCCATGGGATTCCCCAGGCAAGAATACTGGAGTGGCTTGCCATTTCCTTCTCCAGGGAATCTTCCCAAACCAGGGATCGAACCCAGGTCTCCTGCATCTCCTACGTTGGCAGGTGGATATTTTACCACTGCACCACCAGTTGTATACTTCTCAGCTACCAAAAACAAAACAAAGCAAAACAAATTACTGCTGTGCTAAAACAGGCATGAATCTCAAAACCTTGATGCTACATGAAAGAATCCAGACGCCAAAGACTAAACGCTGTAGTTTCCATGTGTACACAGTTTTAGAAAAGAAAAAACTATAGTGACAGAGAGGAGATGAATGGTTGCCAAGGATCAAGAATAAGGGGAGAAGATTGATTCCAAAGAGGCATGAGGCATTTGGGGGACAAGAAACATGGTCTATGTCATGATTATGGTGGTGAGTACAGGACTCGATATATACCTGTCAAAACATCAAATAATTAATTACATTCCTATCACATAATACCTGAAGCATATAAGAGGACATATAAAGATAGTATAGTTTCATACATGTTGAGGGACTTCCCTGGTGGTCCAGTAGCCAAGACTCCACACTCCCAGTGCAGGGGGTCTGGGTTTGATCCCTGGTCAGGGAACTAGGTCCTGCATGCCTACAGTGAAGAATTCCCACGCCACAGCTAAAGATCCCGCATGCTGCAACCAAAATCAAAGATTCTTGCCCTGCGAACCACAATTAAGACAGGGTGCAACCAAATAAATTAATACACTTTTTAAAGAATAACATATTGAGATATAAATAAAATGAACCTACCATTTGAGATCTAGAATGTTATATTGTTTCTACTTATGCCAACGGATTGTATTTTAATAAAAAATGAATAACTAGTCAATCTTATAGTAAAAACAAAAGGCAATCAATGAATGTTATTGTGCATGTATTACATCTCAATATAACTGATTTTTTCACGTGAAGGTGAAGCCTGGAGCAAAGACTCCTCTTGCCTGAGTCTAAGGACAGTAAAGAAAAACAAAAACTAATAAAAGAAACTAAAAATGTATAATTTGTGAGGTGGATAGAGACCCCGATCGTTGTCCTCATAGATGCCCAGGAGTACCAACCACTGCCACCCATCAACAACATCTAACACTTAATGAGGGCTTCTGTTGGATTTTTTAACGAGATAGTCAGCCACTGGGGGCCACAAGTAGAGACAAAAGAGTGGTTCAGGACAACAGACTTTATTGTACTTATAGGTCCTAGAGACAGCAGTCAGAGTGCACAACCCAGGGCCACTTGGAAAAACACCAAGGGGATCAGGAGGCAGAAGACAGGAAGCCGGGGAGGGCTTGGACCACAGCCTTCACTGGGTTTCTGCAGGAGAGACGAAGCAGGCCACGTGAACAGGTTAGGGCTGGCTGGCTTGATCATTTCAGCAAGCTTTGGGCTATAGGGGATGGTCTCTAGCTGTCGGGTACCTGGACCTTGGATAATTCAGGTAAAGGAGTATCGTCTCGTGGGGTTCAGGGCCAGATAGAGGAAGCCAGGCTCCAGGCTGCTTAGCTGACATATCAAGGCCATGCTTCCAGCTGAGCCCTAGCTGACTTCTAAGACTTGCTTAGCTCAGCAGGGAGCAGTCTCTCCCCAGCCAGAAAGGAATGTTTTTTAAGATATTAAAACAGTATAATATGCAGAAGAAAAATACATATATACATATATGTATATGTGTGTGTATATATATATATATTTTTTCTTTCCACATAAATGCTGTTTTAAGATGTTAAAATAGCACGGGTGGGGGGGCTTCCCAGGTGGCTCAGTGGTAAAGAATTTGCCTGCCAATACAGGAGACTCAGGTTCAATTCCTGGGTCAGGAAGATCCCCTAGAGGAAGGAAATAGCAACCTTTCTTGCTGAGACAATCCCATGGACAGAGGAGTCTGGGGGGCTACAGTCCAGAGGATCCCAAAGAGTCAGGCACGACAGAGCGACTGAGCACACACACACTCACATAATACAGATAATGCCATTTCCCATGTGCCATGAACATTTCTGAATTTCTTGAATTAATCTGGCTAACAACCATGCTAGTAAGTCAAACATACTTAACACTGAAAGCGTGCGGGCCAGGTGAGAACCAGAGTAGCCGATGGTTTTATGCTAATGCATGTGCTTAACTGCTAGAATCTGGAGGAGGGCATGGCAACCCACTCCAGTATTCTTGCCTGGAGAATCCCATGGACAGAGGAGCCTGGAGGGCTACAGTCCATGGGGTCACAAAGAGTCAGACACGACTGAGCGACTAAGCACAGCACAGCACACAACTGCTGGAAGGTTGAAGTTAAAACCAGATCGCTGTAGGTGTAAAGATGTCAGGAGTAAAAACAAAGAACATAGGCAGCTCCTTCAAGACCATTAACTGTGAAGAAAACAAATGCTACAAATTACAGTTGAAGGAAGACTTGATTTTTTTAGGTTCTGAGATTGTTAATACGTTATATAACAAGGGAAAGGATCTGGGAAAGATAGATATTGAAAATATAAGTGGTTGGGGGGATACTTGATGAAAAAGGAGAACTTGAATGAATGACTTTAATTTCTTAGTGTCTTACCTATTTCTTAATCTGTAAAAGTAGCAATCACAAGCCCAACTTCCAAAATTTCGGTGAGGATTAAATGAAATAAGATACAGCACATTTAGCACAGACTCCAGCATAAAGTATTGCACAATAAATGATGATTTTATTTCTTCCAGCTTCTTTTTCTTTTACTTGCTCTATGACATGCATGCCAGCTGCAAAATGTAAACTTGTTGTAACTCCATCTTTTCAGGTTTTTTTATGAATCCTTTTAAAAATATAAGGGGCAAGGAGAGCTGGAGAACTTTCAAATAAGTTATTGAGAACCTGATAGATGTCAATGGCTATACCCAGATGCTGAATAGGAAACCAAGCATAGGAATATATGTGATGCTTTTTGGAAATAAAGATGAAGAGAGGAAGGAAAACTGAAATAAGAGAACACATTATCCCCAAGAAAAAAATTTACTGAGTTTGTTACTGGAACAGAATAACTGGTACTTTTATCTCAGACAATTGTAGCGTTAAGCTAAACAGAGCAAAATGTTGTAAGCATTCTGATTACCTCTCTTAAGTGACATTAGCAATGTAAATCAACGAAGCAGATGAACTATCTGAGATTAACTGCCTATAAAAATCAGGGTAAGAGTGAATATGGGAATTTTATTTTTAAAAGTTAAACTACAATAATGGCCCCGGGGACATATAAAGGCAGTCAGGAAATGTCAAAGATAAAAATGTTAATTAGAACATTTGGTTTCTTCTTAAAGCAGGCTGCGGTACTGTCCTTTTTGTGACATTTGGAAACCTGAAATTCTTCTTTACCAATTCACCCTGGACTAACATACAGTTTCATTAAAAACAATGAGTGAATGTGATACTTATTTTTTAAGAGTTCCAAGATTATGCCCTCACTGGGGGTGGATATCATGGAATCAAGCTCTGTAATTCAACCAAAGATAAAATCTGTAAAAAATATTTGCTTAAAAATCCCCTGGAGGGTGTTCTGTATTCCCTAGAGTAACAAGCAGGAAGGCATTTCATTGCTGTCTCTATTCTCTGTATTAGCAGTTCGGCTTCCCAGGAGGCACAGCGCTACAGAACCTGCCTGCCAATGCAGGAGACTTCTTTGATCCCTGCGTCCAGAAGATCCCCTAGAGAAGGAAATACCCCCTCCAGTATTCTTGAATAGGAAATTCAATGGACAGAAAAGCCTGGCAAGCTACAGTCCTTGGACACGACTAAGCACACACACACACATGCACACAAAGGGAGCAATAGTTGCTAGAATGAAAACGTGCCTCAGTGAAGCAAGAGGGCACATTTCAGAGAATGTAGGTCTGTGCATGAATCTTGTGCATCAACAACACAGACTTAAACACTCCTGGCACACAGCAAGCACAAGGACTCAAGTACACACATGTGTGCGTCTATTAGAGTGTGTACATGTCTATTAGAATGCATGCATGAGCCCTCTGAAGATCTAGTTAAAATACAGATTCCAGCACCACCCAACTCAGCCCCCTCCCACTCTAGTCAACTGTACTAATAGGTCTAGGTCTGACCCAGGAGTAGGGGTCACCCCCTACTATCACCCCCAGTGATTTTAATGCAAGGGGTCTGATGATCATACTTATAAAAGCACACTGATGGGGCCATTTTTAAGGGACACACAATAAGGACAGGAATGCTACTGCAATTAATACCTTCATCTAAGCTGCTCTTCCCTTAAGCAGAGTAAGGTTAAGTATCTGAATCTGAGCCTGTGTGTTCCTTAAAGTAACAAAAATGTCCTGTCATTAGACGTCACACTGAAGAGGTTCATTCTTTCCAGAAGTAATGCACTGATTTAAAGGCACATTCAGAGAGAAAATAAGATGTGTAATTTGACATGTCTCATTTCTAGTGTGCTAAAAAGGTAAAACTGGTGGAGACAACCCACCAAGGAAAGACCTTGGCTTCTAACTTTCTTGACATGTTTCATCTCTAGTGATTTTGTCTCCACTCTACACTATTATTTCACTCCCACGACCACATCCTACACAGTTTAGCTTCACCCAAAACAACTAAAACTCTCAAATCTTCCAATCACAAATATCCCCCCAAGACCACAAAGCTCTGTCCATCCATGCTCGGCTTCTCGGAGACCTCTGCCCCTTGACTCATCTCTCTTCTCCTCATTAGAGTCCTGTCTTTACTTCTTCTCTTGGTAACCTTGGATTTCATCACCTCAACAATTTTCTTGGGACTAAATGCAACTCTACTGCGTCATCTTTCATACTTGACAAAACACAAACCCTAGAACCATCTACCACACCACTTTCTCGGTGTTCACCCTAGGATATCAGACCCTGAGACAAGTGAAAAAAGTGCAGATGATTGCTACTATCAGTTCATAATTTATAAACCTCAACTCAGTTCTCAAACTCCTCAGAAATCCTTATTTTAATAGAACACAATTCCCAATGCTCCATCATAAGTATTTCCCATCTTTGCCCCTCTCTTCAAACTTTTTAACCCCTCATTTTCAAGGGAAAAGGCACCTCTTATTTCAGAGAGAAAACAGAATGCACCAGACAAGAACCAGTAAATTTTCTGTCTCCAGACAACACATGTGCCTACACCGGCTCCTGTTATAATGGATGAAACACCTCTCTTTTTTTCTGCCTGCAGAGGATTACCAACATTGCAGTCTCCATCCGTTTTTCTTCTCTCGTTTCTCAAAGTATCATCTGTGAAACACCAGCATCATTATCACCCAGGTACAGAAGGCTCCACAAGGCACAGAAGCCCTATTCCAGTCCTTCAAACTCAGAGTCTCTAGATTTAGCATCCAAGACTGGTGTATTTTTAAATTTTTCTAGGTGATGTTTTCTCCCCCTCAAGTATGACAATAATTGACCTCTAGCCTCATCAGAGACCCATAGTATTTATTTCCCCTCATCCCTGGGTCTTCAACACATTCCAACAATATTTTAACTTGCATAATTCTCTCATCAGCCTTGACTGTTCCCCACGTACTTAGACTCTTATTTTTCTTTGCAGATTCACAAATTTCCTGAGACAGTCACTACGTACTTTCTACACTGGCATTACCTTGTCAATCAACTGCCCCCACCATCAACACTCCCATCTACTTGACCGACAGTGATAGTCACCAACTGACCCTGTGGCTGAATCCAGGAGGTATGTTTCGATCCTCATCCATCCTTGACCTGTTGAAAGCGTGGCTCTCAGCTGACCTCCTTCCCTAGCCTTCCCCGACACTCTACAAGCCTCTCCTTCTCTGTCATAGTTTACTCCTATTCTCTGCCCACTTCTTAATTACAGCACTCCATAGACTTCTCTAGGGTTTCTTCTCTTTTAATTGACATCTATGTTGCTGGGGAAGTACCACACCACTTCCACATCTTTAAATATTAGATATAATCTGATGAACACCAAAGTGGTGTTTGAAGCCAGATTTCTCTCTGGAGCCCCATTTCTACCATGTCCATTCCACTCCCACATGTTTCCCAAACATGTTCCTATTCCTGTTCTCTGTTCTCTATCTAAATCTTCCCTGAGCATCACCTGTGACTCCAGGCATCCTTCCCTTCCACATCTGATCTGCCATCAAGTCCTATTTATACTATCCCCTAGTTCAGTTCAGTTCAGTCGCTCAGTCATGTCTGACTCTTTGTGACCACATGGACTGCAGCACGCCAGGCCTCCCTGTCCACCACCAACTCCTGGAGTTTACTCAAACTCATGTCCATTGAGTCGGTGATGTCATCCAACCATCTCA
The DNA here is from genome assembly GCA_024291935.2 of Okapia johnstoni. Lineage (NCBI taxonomy): Eukaryota > Metazoa > Chordata > Mammalia > Artiodactyla > Giraffidae > Okapia > Okapia johnstoni. The sequence goes on from CM044327.1 coordinate 24,588,796, forward strand.
AACTCTGTCGTCCCCTTCTCCTCCCGCCTTCAATCTTTCCCAGCATTAGAGTCTTTTCCAGTGAGTCAGTTCTTTGCATCAGGTGCCCAAAGTATTGGAGTTTTAGCTTCAACATCAGTCCTTCCAGTGAATATTCAGGACTGATTTCCTTTAGGATTGACTGGTTGGAGCTCCTTGCAGTCCAAGGGACCCTCAAGAGTCTTCTCAAACACCACAGTTCAAAAGGATCAATTCTTCGGCACTCAGCTTTCTTTATAATCCAACTCTCACATCCATACATGACTACTGGAAAACTCTTAGCTTTGACTAGACAGACCTTTGTTGGCAAAGTAATGTCTCTGCTTTTTAGTATGCTGTCTAGGTTAGTCATAGCTTTTCTTCCAAGGAGTAAGTATCTTTGAATTTCATGGCTATAGTCACCATCTGCAGTGATTTCGGAGGCCAGAAAAATGAAGTCTGACACTGTTTCCACTGTTTCCCCATCTATTTGCCATGAAGTGATGGGATCAGAGGCCATGATCTTAGTTTTCTGAATGTTGAGCTTTAAGCCAACTTTTTCATTCTCCTCTTTCACTTTCATCAAGAGGCTCTTTAGTTCTTCTTCACTTTCTGCCATAAGGGTGGTGTCATCTGCACATCCGAGGTTATTGATATTTCTCCCAGCAATCTTGATTCCAGCTTGTGCTTCTTTCCAGCCCAGCGTTTCGCATGATCTACTCTGCATATAAGTTAAACAAGCAGGGTGACAATATACAGCCTTGACATACTCCTTTTCCTATTTGGAACCAGTCTGTTGTTTCATGTCCAGTTCTAACTGTTGCTTCTTGACCTGCACACATATTTCTCAAGAGGCAGGCCAGGTGGTCTGGTATTCCCATCTCTTGAAGAATTTTCCACAGTTTGTTGTGATCCACACAGTCAAAGGCTATGGCATAGTTAATAAAGCAGAAATAGATGTTTTTCTGGAACTCTCTTGCTTTTTTGATGATCCAGTGAATGTTGGCAATTTGATCTCTGGTTCCTCTGCCTTTTCTAAATCCAGCTTAAACATCTGGAAGATCACAGTTCACATACTGTTGAAGCCTGGCTTGGAGAATTTTGAGCATTATGTTACGAGAGTGTGAGGTTAGTGCAATTGTGCGGTAGTTTGAGCATTCTTTGGCATTGCCTTTCTTTGGGATTGGAATGAAAACTGACCTTTTCCCATCCTGTTGCCACTGCTGAGTTTTCCAAATTTGCTGGCATATTGAGTGCAGCACTTCCACAGCATCATCTTTTAGGATTTGAAACAGCTCAATTGGAATTCCATCACTATCTCCTAAGTCTCTGCCAAATCTATTCATTCATTTCTCAACATCTCCCCATGTTCTTCCCTCCCCCTTCCTTTTCTGAATATTCAGTACAAAAACCATTAGCTAGGACCAAGAAAGGTCAGCATCAACATCAACATGCAGGTGGCAAGGAGCTGCGGTGGCCCCAGTTATCAGAGCCAGGGTGGGATGAGAACAGCAGGACGTGCTGCAATGAAAAGGGAGAAAATAGATTGAACCCTGATGTGTTGGATTAGAAACTGAGGGTAGTAGAATTTAGTATTTTTAATACAGGTAGGTAGATAGATGAGGCTTCCCTGGTGGCTCAGTGGTAAAGAATTCACCTACCAATGCAGGAATTTGGGTTAGATCACTGGGTCAGGAAGATCCCCTAGAGCAGGAAATGGCAACCCACTCCAGTATACTTGCCTGGAGAATCCCACGGACAGAGGAGCCTTGTGGACTACAGTCCATGGGGTCGCAAAGAGCTGGACACAACTTAGTGAGTAAGCAACAACAGAGAGATAGATAGATGGAGACATAGAGGTATATAAAGAAATAAACACAGATATAACAGATATACCTACAGGCATATGTATATGTATTTCCCTTAGCACTGTTGACTGAGAGGATCTGAGAGCCTGGTATGTAAGGCTGTATTGTGTTGATGTTAGAAAATGTCCTTGTTTGTAGGAAATACACCCTAAAGTGCACAAAAATGATGGAACATTAGATAAGCAACTTACTCTCAAATAGTTCAGGAGAGAGAAAAAAAAATCTTTGTACTGTATTTGGAAATTTTCTGAAAGTTTGAGTTTGTTTTAAAATGAAACAATAAATAAAAACAACAGTGAGATATGGCTACACACTTATTAGAATGGTTAAAATACAAAGGACACGTGTTTTTTAAACCTATCCTCTTTCTATCAGTAATCACAAGATCCAACAGACAGAAAATCAGTCGGGATACAGTTGAACTGAACAGCACCATCAATCAACTGAATCTAATTGACGTTTTTAGAATACTTCACCCAACAATGGTAGAATACACCATTTTTCTCTGAATCACATGGAACATCCACCAAAGTAGACCACATCTGGGCTACAAAACACACCCTAACAATTTTGAAAGAGCAGAAATCAAACAAATGATGTTCTCAGACCACACTGGGATTAAACTCGATATCAAAAACAGAAACGTGGCTGGAAAATTCCCAGCTATTGAAATCAAACAGCATGCTTTTAAATAACACCTGGGTCAAAGAAAATTCTCAAGAGAAATTTTTAAATATTTTGAACTCATTGAAAATAAAAATAAAATATCAAAGCTTGTGGAATGTAGCAAAAGCAGTGCTTAGAGGGAAATGAAAGGATGTATTAGGGAAAAAAACATAGATCTCAACTTGATAATTTAAGCTTCTATCTTGGGAAACTAGAAAAAGAAAACAAATTAAATTCAATTTTAAAAAGAAGAAAAGAAATAAAAAATAGGGCAAAACTCAACAAAATTGAAAACAGGAAATTAATAGACGGCATCAGTAAAACCAAAAGTTTTCCTTGAAAATATCAATATTAATAAAATCGATGAATCCCTAACTAGGAATAAAAGAAGACACAAATTACTATTATCACAAATGAGAGAATACTGATTCCATGTACATTAAAAGGACAATAAAAGGGGGAAAGAATAATAAAGGAATATTATATACATCCCTATTCTCACAAATTTTATAACCTAGAGGAAACAAGCCAAGTTCTTCAAAGATACAGTGTACAAGAATTCACACAAGGAGAAAGGGATACACTGAATAAGCAGATATTTATTAGGGAAATTAAATCAAAAATTAATAATTTCCTGAAACAGAATGCACCAGACCTAATTGGTTTCAATGTTGAATTCTATCAAACACTTAAAGGAAAAATTAATACCAATTCTCAGCAACTTGTTCCAGAAAATAGGTTATTAATTAATAATACTAATTAATTTGATAAGGCCAACATTGTTCTTATAGCAAAAGAACTAAAGAAAGAGAAAACTACAGACCAATGTCTCTTGTTAACGTGGATGCAAAAATCCTCAAGAAAATACTAGCAAAACTGTAAAAAGATCATATACCATGATCAAATAGGATTTTTCCCAGGTTTGAATTAAAAAATCAATTAATATAATCCATCACATCAGGCTAAAGAAGAAAAATCATATGGTGGTATCAATAGATATAGAAAAAAATCTAACATTCATTAGATTTTTTCAAACATTTGATAAAAATCTAACACCCATTCATGATAAAATTTTTCAGCAAACTATGAATAGAGAGAATTTCCTCAACTTGATAGGAAAAAATCTATAAAAAACACTACTGCTGACATCTACTTAATGGTTAACATGTGTATATGTGTGTGTGTGCTTAGTCACTCGGTCATGTTCGACTCTTTGCAATCCCATGGACTGTAGCCCACCAGGCTCCTCTGTCCATGGGATTTTCCAGGCAAGAATACTAGAGTGGCTTGCCATTTCTTCCTCCAGGGGATCTTCCCGGATCAGGGATTGAAACTTCATCTCCTGTGTATCCTGCATTGGCAGGTGGATTCTTTACCACTGAGCCACCCAGGAAGCCCAATGGTTAACATACAAAAGTCTATTTCTTTCCCATATAACAGTAATGAACAATTGGAATTTGAAATTAAAAACACAACACCATTTAAATCAACACCCTCCAAAAATAAAACACTCAAATGAAATCTAGACAGCATATTAAAAATCAGAGACATTACTTTGCCAACAAAGGTCCATCTAGTCAAGGCTATGGTTTTTCCAGTAGTCATGTATGGATGTGAGAGTTGGACTATAAAGAAAGCTGAGCGCAGAAGAATTGATGGTTTTGAACTGTGGTGTTGGAGAAGACTCTTGAGAGTCCCTTGGACTGCAAGGAGCTCCAACCAGTCCATCCTAAAGGAAATCAGTCCTGAATATTCATTGGAAGGACTGATGTTGAAGCTGAAACTCCAATACTTTGGCCACCTGATGTGAAGAGCTGACTCATTTGAAAAGACCCTGATGCTGGGAAAGATTGAAGACACGAGGAGAAGGGGATGACAGAGTTTGAGATGGTTGGATGGCATCACCAACTCAATGGACATGAGTTTGAATAAACTCCGGGAGTTGGTGATGGACAGGGAGGCCTAGTATGCTGCAGTCCATGGGGTCGCAAAGAGTTGGACATGACTGAGTAACTGAACTGAACTGAAGTGTAAATCTAACAAAATAGATATAATTCTATATGAAGATAACCATAAAGTTATGATAAAGGATTTAGAGGAAATCTAAGTGAATAAAGAGATATTCCATTCTCATGGACAGGAAATCTCAATATTCTTAAGATGTCAGTTCTTCTCAACCTGATCTGTAGACTTAATGAAATTTAGATCAAAATCCCAAAGAGTTATTTTGTAGATATTAATAAATTGACTCTAAAGTTTGCATGGGAAGATAAAAAATTCAGAGTAGCCCACACAGTACTGAAGAAGAACAAAGTAAGAGGACTGACATTACCTAATTCACTGTAAAGCTGCACAATAATCAAGACAGCATAATACTGATGAAAGAGTAGGCCAAAAGAAACAAAATAGAGACCACAGAAATGTGCCCACACAAATACAAACTTTTCTTTGGTCAAAAAAAGCAAATGCAATTCAATGGAGAGAGATTGTCCTTCGAACAAATAGTGCTGGAGGCACCAGACATCCACATGCAAGAAAATGAACCAAGACAAGGCCTTACACCTTTCTCAAAATGTTAACTCAAAGTGGATCGCAGACCTCCTATGGATCCTTCCTTCCCCTTTCCTCAGATGGGACCTATTTCTCCTCTGATCTCATCTTAAACATCTTTTCCCCTAGAAAACGGTTCTCATTTGGCCAAAAAGGGATCCTAATAACCTCCACATTTAAAAACATAATTTCATGCGTTTTCGATGATAACACGCCTTAATGTATTTGGGGAAGAGCCTGAGTCTAGTCTGTGGCTTTAAGAGGTGGAACAAAAGCATCTGAGGGGGGAAAAATGAAGCAAAACAAAACAACCAAGCCCCACTCAGCCATATGTGTGTGATCAGCTTTCCAAGTACAAATGTATCTGGCTGGGTAGCCACCTGGACCCCAGTGAGGACTCCCAGACCCTGATCCCATGTCACAACCAAAACAAAGTTAAAATGACCCCTGGGAAGGTTGACAGGTCATCACAGCTGTTCTGGTGTGGATGCAGGCAGATTCCTGGAGGTGATAGTGACTATTACTGCAGGAACAGCCCTGGCGTATTAAATAGGTATTAAAGAATAGTCCAGCTGCACGTGAAGAGTCACTTGGGCCTGGGAGACAGAGCTGAAGGGTCAAAGCCAAGGTTAAGGTTTGAATTAAGAACATGTTTGCCCCTCCCTCAACAGTCCAAGATAGGAGAAGAGGCAAACATTTCATGAAAATTAGAGCCCAAGGTGGAAAGAAAAAATAGCCATTGTCTCCCTTTTTCAAACAAAATTCAATGAAGCGGCAAGCATCTCAGCTAAAGGTGGTGATAATTACATCCATCATCTGTAAGCAACTGAGCTTGCCTTTGTCAGAGAGGTGTAGACGACAGGCTCAGATTTTATTTCTTTGAAACCCAAGCTGAGAGGCAGAGATCCAGACAGGGGATGTGAAGTGGAAAGTGTAAACTGAAGACTGTCAGGCAGTGCAGGCAACAAGAGAAGGTGATAATAGTCCTTCTCCTCAGGGTCCCCAAACACCAGGGGTGGCCTTAAGCTAGGTTGAGTCTGGGGTTGGGGAGGTGGGGAGAATGCTGAACTACTGAACTCGTTGTATAACGGACCGCAGCCACCAGCCGCTTCTATCGGTGTCTGGACATTTAAGTCATCTGTCCTCTGCTTCAGACCTTCTGATGCTATTACTGCATTGCCTCGGAGCAGTGGTTCACTCATTCATTTATTCATCCATTGATTGTTCATTCAACAAATATTTGTTGGAACCAGGCCCTGGGGACACAGTGATGAAAAGGACAGACATGTTTGATCTCACTGATCTAACCTTCCCGCTGGGAAGACAGACAGTGAACAGACAAATATATATACAAAGTAATATCAGGGAGTGATAAGTGCTGTGGAGGAAACTAGGATAACCTAGGATAAAAGAATTGAAGGGGTAGGGGTGGTTTGCATAGTGCGGCTCAGTAAGATGTCCTGAGAGTAACATGACCACATGTCATTTTCCCATGGTAATTCCATGTTGAACTTTTTGAGGAACTTCCATACCACTTTCCACAATGGCTGCGCCATTTTACACTATTGGATTTGTATTTTCAGAGGATTATTCTGGATGCTGAGTGGAAAACAGATTGTAGGAGAACAGGAATGGAATGAGGGAACCTAGTTAGGGGGCTACTGCAGTGTTACAGACAGTTGATGAAAAGCTGATTACAACACCCTCGGGGACAGTGAGGAGAGGGGACTGGTGGGCCAAAGGAAAGAATCTGATGGCACTAATCATGGAGATGCTGGGCTGGGTACAGACCACCGGGCTCACCGCTACAGGAGCACAGCAAGCTCTGGGGACCACAGGCTGATTCAATTCACACCCTGCTCGGTCAATGGTCTCCATGGGAACGCTGCTGAATTTGGCTGAAGGCTGAGGTTTGACTGATGCCACAAACAACATCTCACACACAAGCATCCAGCTAAAGAAAGTGAGATGCAAGGTGGGCACCTCTTCTGGAAACCAAATCCCACAGGAAGACAGAAACCAAGAGCCCCGGAAAGACATCGCTCTTTACAGGTTGGGCTCTTCCGTTCCCCATGAAGTATGAGTTTGCGGCCGGACTTAGAAAGGCAGTTTGCTCTGTTGGAGAGAAATCTGCACTTCTTATCTGTGCTTAGGCGCATGGATCGGGAAAGATTTGAAGACAGAGGGAACTGTGATTTCTCGACCTCTAGGTTGTTTCCAACTGTGTTCCATCCTTTCCTCTCTGAGAAAACCCAGCACACCTTTTCTCAGTCGATCTAAACACTCATGAAAACTGTTTTGTTAATAATGACATTTAATAAATGACTTCTCTTTCACCTTTTAAGAATAGGATCCACAAATCCTTCCTGGGACCTAAAGAGTTCTTGAACTTTTAAAATGACAATCATGACACTTAAGATAACCGGGCTAAACCACTTCGGAAAATAAGAGGAGTGTGTTTATTTTACCACAGTGATCAATTTCAGACTAAGAGTATAATACCAGCGGCTAAAGGAGTTAAGCCTTGATGAAAACTAAGACCAGTCCAATTCCCTGCTAGCCAATTAGCAGCTTTTCGTTTGCAGAAGAAGAATTTCACCCCTGTAGAAAAGTCTTTGAACCAAAACCACAAAATCTTATTGCTGATTGTCTATTGAAATTTACTCTCCAGTTGGATTACACATGATCCCAGAGGCTCCCGATGAGAAATGGTGGACAGGGAACTCTCACCAAAAAAGCCGGCAATGCATAAATAAGTAGATAAAGCAACTGGACCAAAAAAAAAACCAAACAACAACCTATGAGGGGACCTGTAAAAGTTTTGAAAATATTTCTTCACCAAAATGCTTGTTTTTCATTCTAAAATTTTTCACAAGATATTTATATGTTTCCAGGCTTGTCCATGTAGCAGAAACAATAATCATTTCTATTGAAGTGTTCAGTTTACAAAGTGATTCATTGTACAACATCTCATTTAAAATGAAAAAGACCCCATCTTGTAGATATGAAAGGTTTACTCAAATCACGTGTCTTCATCATAAACACTTTGGACTGCAAGGACCTCAGAAGACAGTCATTAAATGATTTTGTTTTGGTTTTAGGGACACGAGAAGGAGAGTTTTAAAATAAAGACAATATTTTTATAAAAAAGAATGAGGGTGTTCATATTATAACTTGAGGGCTTTGTGGTCCTAAGGAAAAGCAGTATAGAATAACTGTTCATGCTCAAGATCAAGTATTAATGACCCTGGCTTCTTAGGCCCAATCTACCCTTATTTACTATGTAATCTCAGGGAAGCTCGGTAAACTGAACCTCAGTTTTACTAACATGCAATATGGGAAAAATGTTACTCTGGGGGAGGCTATGAAAATGAAATGTAATACTGCAAGGGAAGTGGTTCACCCAGTGCCTGGCCCACACCTGGCACCCAGGAGAGATGACCACTGGGATGACTCATTCATGCACTCAGAATTCCTAGAAGCCTGTGGGGTGAAGGGTCACATAGTCCAGATGAAGTTGCCAAGTTTGAGTTTACAGGGCCTCCTATTGCTGCTTAATAAGTATAAGGAGCTTCAAAATCAGCACAGGACCTCGACAAGAAAGTCAGCTAGGACAGATGGAGAAATACAAAAGAGAGATTCTTCTTTACCTGGCTCCTAAAGACTGCTGTTGGTGAATACCCTCTTGGGCTCTTACAGGATGCTCCATCTAATCATTTCTCTGTGATCTACCATTAGTCCAACCTTTACAAAGCAAGTATTTCTTTTTTAACCACTTGGTTGCCCAACCTATTTTTAGAACTCAAGCACTCTTAGATTTTCTTTGTCAAATTTTACTTCATTTTTTTCAATCACCTCTTCTAGTCTAAAAGTATTAGACAATCCTTAATTTATCTTTAAATCTAATAATTTAAAATTTATCTTATTTCAAAACTTGGATATCCTTTGACTGTTTTGTGTCTCCTAGTTGCACTAGAATAGACACAGTTTCATGATGAAACTTATCAACCTTTTCATCACCTCTCCTATCCCAAAAGTATTCTGTCAGTCATAGTTCATCTTTAATTCTAATAATTTCAGATTTATTTTGAAACTCTGATATCCTTTGACTGTTGACAACTACTAGTTGTATTAGAAAAGATGTTGTTTCATGAACCCAATAAAGTTTTGACTCCATGAATGAATGTGAAGTATATAGAGGGGTAGAAAATTTGGAGTTTAAAATTACTAACTAAAGAATACATGCTGACCCATGCAATTGAAATGTCTATCCGTGAACTGTCACGAATGATAAAAAGGTGCCCCTGTAAGGATAGTGAATGTGGTTCCATGGAGAGTATGACTTCATGACTTTTACATAAACTCACTACACAGAAATATTTTCCACTTCTTTTTTTCTCACTTTCCCCAACCCTCCTCCTCCACTCCAACAAATATCACCGAGAAAGTATACTTAGATCATTAATACTGTTTCATCACCAAAATAATTTCTGTTGGAGTCTTTCTAGAGATTCTCAAACAGCACCCTTCTTGGCAAAAATTCTGAACTGGTTGAGAAATAAGACAAAGTTCTCCTTTGTCAGTATGTCTCAAATAGGGACTTCCCTGGTGGTCCACTGGCTAAGACTCTGTGATCCCAATGCAAGAGGCCCAGATTTGATCCCTGGTCAGGGAACTAGATCCCACATGCCACAACACAAGTTCACATGCTGCAGTGAAGACCTGGTACAGCCAAAGAAACAATACGTACATGAGTGATGTCTCAGATACTTCTAAGGCTTCCCTGGTGCTTCAGACGGTTAAGGAACTGCCTGCAATGCGGGAGACCTGGGTTCCATCCCTGGGTTGGGAAGATCCCCCGGAGGAGGGCACAGCCACCCACTCCAGTATTCTTGCCTGGAGAATCCTCACGGACAGAGGAGCCTGGCGGGCTACAGTCCATGGGGTCGCAAAGAGTCAGACACGACTGAGCGACTAAGCACACAGATACTACTTACAGTACAGATATCACTACGTGTGTGCTCAGTCACTTCAGCCGTGTACAATTCTTTGAAACCTTATGGACTGTAGCCTTCCAGGCTCCTCTGCCCATGGGATTTCCCAGGCAAGAATACTGGAGTGAGTTGCCGTGCCCTCCTCCAGGGGATCTTTCCGACCCAGGGATCGAACCCACATTTCCTGTGTTGCAGCCGGATTTTTACCACTAGCGCCACCTGGGAAGCCCAGATATCACTAACAACCCCCAAATCTGTTCTCCGTCTTTAGGAAATCACATTTTCTAGGCTCCCTTGAAGTTGGGAGGCTCTGGGATGAGAATGGGTGTAATATCTCCACTTGCAGACCAAGCCTATACAACCTCCCATTCACACTCCTTCATTCTTTCTTGCCCTTCTTGTGGGCAGGGATGGCGAACATCAGAGATCCTACAGGTCACATGTTGAAGACAGCTGAGCAACGTGATCCTATGAAGGAGAGCCATCCACTGATCTGAATACCAGCCTTGTATCACCAGTAGATGAAGACGTAGACTACTTGTCCTTGGTCACTACATGTTTGATGTCTTCTATTACTGTACTTTAGCCTAACTTCACTAATGATAAAGCTGACTGTAAAGACCGTATCTTTTATCTATTGGAAGGAAAACTTCAGCAGAAGTAATGTTATCCACTCAGCACCTCTGCCCAGGGTTTCCCCACTCCTCATCCCCATCCTGGAAGAAGCCCTGCAGAAAGCCTGCCCAGTGACCCTCCCTGGAATTACAAATAAGCTCTGGAGAGCTGCTTTTGGAAAACACTTTGGAATAGTTATTTATGGAAGAGTGAGAGGAGTAAGATTGCGGAGTAGAGATAAAAGGGAATAAAGAAGTAAAACAAGAAGGAGTGGGAAAATAAGTTCCTTCTCTATGAGACTGAAATCTAACCCTGATTCACTCCCAACCCCACTTCTGCTCCTTGGACTAGATTTTGGCATCCTGTCCACGTGCTCTTCAGCATCCCTTCTTGGCTTGCCCTGGATTGATCTTTTCCATCTCAGCCCACACAGCTGGGAGTTCTGCAGAAGCAGAAACCTGCCAAAAACAATAGTTTCCCTAAATGTCCAACAGCAAGGGAATTGGCTTATATATTATGAAGCATCTGGTCAATGGGGAATTATTCAATCATTAAACATGATCAATCTGAAACCTTTGTAATGACATGGAACATGTCCCTGAAATAATGTTACTAAAGTTTTCCTTTCCTAAACGCAAATCATAAAATTATATAGGCAATATGGCAACAACTTGCAAAAATGTACATGGGGAATAAAGCTATGGATTAAATTTGGAGAAAGAAAAGCAATTGTTGGGTTAGAGTAGTGGGACTCAACCAATCCTGTATTGTTTCATTTAAGCTATTCTGTGCTTAAATGATGGGCTACCCAGATGACTCGGTGGTAGAGAATCCTCATGCCAATGCAGGCAATGCAGGAGACACGGGTCCCACTCCTGGGTGGGGAAGATCCCCTGGAGAAGGGAATGGCAACCCACTCCAGTATTCCTGCCTGGAGAATCCCATGGACGGAGGAGTCTGGTGGGCTACAGTCCACGGGGTCACAAAGAGTCAGACACGACTTAGCAACTGAGCAAGCACACACAGGAATGCTTAAATGATAAAAGAAACAGCTTTGCCATCCTTACTCAACAAAACTAGAAGGGAGAGGACTCTCACCCCTCCCTGACTTTAGAGGAATCGTCCCGGTGGACAGCAGAGAGAAGCCTGGCAGAGCTGGGAGAGGAACCAAGCTCCAGACGCCCCACGGTCTGCACTGATTTCCAGTCTAAGCATAAGACCTGCTGTCTCTTCCATATGTCCTTTCTTTATTTTTAAGTCTTTTAAGATTCTAAGCATTTTGCATTCTGAAGGTGGTATTGTCTCCCTTAGTAACTCAGACTCCCAAAGAGAAATACTCCTAGACAATCTTTCTTCCGATGGTTCCTGTTAATGTGACATTATTTAAAAGGGCTAATGGAAAATCCATGTCATGTGAAAAGACTCACGTAACTCTCTGTTGACAAATCTTGTGAACGTGGGCTTTGTATTCCTGTCACTGTTCAGGATGGCATTTGAGATGAGGTCCACTTTCTTGTCAAATCACATCACCTTCTTGTCACGTATATGGAGAATGCACACATGATAAGGAGCCTGAGACTTCCCTGGTGGTCCAGCGGTCAAGACTTCGCCTTCCAATCAAGGGGTGTGGGTTCAAGCCCCAGTCAAGGAGCTATGATCCCACATGCCTCATGGCCAAAATACCAACCCACAAAACAGAAACAATGTTGTAATAAAATCAATAAAGACTTTAAAAATTATATACATCAAAAAAATCTTAAAAAAAAAAAAAAGAATCCAGTACCAGTAGGATGCAAGTTAATGCACATTGCATATGTTTCCTACTTCAAAACATGCCAAATATCAAAAGCTGAGTTTATCACCACCATCCCCGTCTCCATCCCAGCAGCTCTGTCCTCTCAGATAAAGGACAGTGGCAACGTGCTGTGGTCATTCGTGTTCCAAGCCCTGGGCTTGGCGTCCCTAACCTGCGATCTGTGAGGGGAACTTTCTTCGGATTTGAACTCCTGGCTCCAGGCTTTGCAGATGCCCATGGAGCTAATGCAACTTCAGACAAAGCCCCGAGATAAAAGAGGCCCCACCCCACCCTGCCACAGGGGGCCTGTTAGACAGAAGACTCCAGAGTGACAGCTGAACAAACTGTAGGTATTCTCGCTCAGGGGGACGAAGACTAAGAAAAATGTAGGCGGCCACGGGATGAGATTAATGAATTTTTGACTGGGGAATTTGGTCCGAAAACTCATTTCTCAGTTCAGGGGTGGGCAGGAACAAATCACGGCAGCTGACAGATGCGTGCAAGGTACGGGAAGGAGCTGCCAGCAGGGGCAAGGATTGCCCAAGACAGCAGTCTTCCTGGTGGCCTCACACTCAGCCCTGCTCGCGGCTGGCTGGAGCTGGTCTGGGCCCCAGAAAAACCACTTCACCCCTTTCTCAAGCTTCTTTCCCACCCCCAGACCTCTTTTCTGATCTTGCTCCATGTAAAATAGAATTGTCCAAATCACTACTCCTTTCCTTGTCTTCAATTGCCCTCTCTTCTTCCCCTATATTAACACTTGTTGCACTTTCTAGTACAGTAAGACCCAGACATACGAACCATCAAGGTGCAAACTTTCCAAGATGCAAACATGTGTTCCCGTGTCCAATTACATTAGTTCGCGTGACTGGCGTACACTGTCAGGGGCATATATCGTCTGCTAGTGGTACTGTACTGTACGATTAGAAACGTTTTCTTTATTTTTTGTGTTTGTATGTATCATTTGTGTGAAAAGCATTATAAACCTATTACAGTACAGTACTATATAGCCAATAGTGTTAGTCGGGTATCTACGCTAACTTTGTTGCACTTTTGAACATACTGGACTTATGAACACACTCGTGAAACCAAATTCTTTCGTATTGGGGGGACTTACTTGAATTATCTATTTATTATGCTAGTTTTCACCATTATGCTTTAAGTTTTCCTTGCGGACAATGACTTTTTCACACCTATCTCTATATGCAATGCCTAGTACGGTGCTTAGCAGCTAGGAGGAGATCACTAACCCTTTGTTGTATTAGTGCTGACTTTCTAGCGTAGAGACAAGCAGAGTTGTCTCCCAAGTTTGGAAGGCCCAAGAGTGACAAGAAGAGTTATATTGGTCACCAACTCTAACTCATGTGTGTGTGCTCAGCCGCTCAGTCGTGTCTGACTCTGCAACCCCATAGACTGCAGCCCATCAGGCTCCTCTGTCCACGGGGATTCTCCAGGCAAGAATACTGGAGTGGGTTGCCATGAGCTCCTCCAGGGGATCGTCCTAACTCAAGGATCAAACACTTGACTCTTGCGTCTCCTGCACTGGCAGGCAGATTCTTTTCCGCTAGAGCCACCTGTCCCCAGCAAAAACTAGCAGCCAATAATGGTGTATTGAAAATGGAATGCGTCTTTATGATAGTCTCCCCAGAGATGCCTGATCTCTGCAACCTCCTCATGGATGTTCCTCTAGCGACACCCAGTGAGAGAGCAGAAGAGCTATACATTTGTGCACCACAAGAAATAATCCTTTTAATCACCCCCTGCTAGCATCCCGAGTCTCTTCAGCTCGCCATGAAATCTGTGCAAGCCCAGGACATCACAGAACACTTGGAGGTAGAAACACACCTAGAAGGCTCCACATCACACTGACACTGAGTCAACCAGCAACCGGTGTCACTAAACCTGAACATCTCTGTGCCAAGCAAGGATGGAGATATCTCTGCTAGCTAGAATTGGTTGGGAAGATTTCACATGAGCATTTAGCTGCATCTTTCACATGACCATCATACCCTCAAGAGTTTTTGTTTTTTTTTTTAAGTTTATTGACAGGGACTTCCCTGGTAGTCTAGTGGTAAAAAAAAAAAAATCCACCTGCCAGTGCAGGGGACACAGGTTCCATCTCTGGTCCGGGAAGACCCCACATGGCAAGGAGCACCTAAGCCTGTATGCCACAACTGCTGAGGCCAAGCTCTGGATCCCACAAGTCCCAAAAGAGAAACCACAACAGTGAGAAGCCTGTGCCCTACAACAAAGAGGAGCCCCTGTTGGCCGCAACCAAGACCATGCCAGCCAAGACCACGCCGCAACCTTGACCACACCAAGAAAAGCCCACACCAGCAACCAAGACCAAGCACAGTCTAAATAAACAAAATTTAAAAAATTTTACTGACATATAGTGGATCCTAAGGTTTTCCATATTGAAATGGAAAATTGCTATTTTATACACAGTAAAATCATTTTCTTCTGAGTTCATTAAAATTTTGTAGTGAAAATTCCAGTTTATGATTTAAAAATCTAGTAAGAAAAGGCTTCCCAGGCAGAGACACAGGAGATGCGCATTTGATCCCTGGGTCGGGAAGATCCCCTGGAGAAGGGAATGGCAACCCACTCCAGTATTCTTGCCTAGAGAATCCCATGGATGGAGGAGCCTGGTGGGCTGCAGTCCATGGGGTCATAAAGAGTGAGACAAAAACTAAGCACGCAGGTATACAAGGAAAGGTCGAGTCAATGAAATGTGAAAATATCAAAATCCACATTGGAGAATCAAAAAAATCCTGTAGCTGACATTGGTCACCATAAGTAGTTACAAATTTCTTTTTTCTTGTGATAAGAAGTTTTAAGATCTACTCTCTTAGCAACTTTTAATTATGTTCTATGGTATTATTAACTTTAACCACCATGCTATAGGTTATATCCCCATGACTTACTTATTTTAATTACTTAAAAATATTCTCTAATAAAACACTGATTCCACCAAAAGAACATTAGACACACTTGGAAATTTTATAGTGAGAATTAACCCCATGATTTTTGCCTTTTTTCAGAATGCCAATGCTTTTTCTGTGCTTATGAGTTAAGTTCAAACAAGCTCTTACCAAGGGAGTAAGTCTTAATCAGTACAAGGCCACTCATACTAAAAGGGGTATTTTAGGGATATTAAGTGTTTTGGCTCAGTAAGAAGTTGGACAAAGAAGAAAGCAGTGAGTTATAAAAAAGTACTGGTATATCAAAGGCAAGAATAATGGAGTGGGGATATTCTCAACCCAGGGACAGAACCCAGGTCTCCTGCATTGCAGGCAGACTCTTTACCACCAGGGAAGCCCCCATATCAAAGGTGAGTGGTCTTGAAATTCACTGGTAGATCATGAGGGAACTAAAAGATAATCACTGTTTTAGAGGACCAATGAAGTGTTTTACAGGAATATTGCAGAGCTCAGAGGAAACAAAACAGGTTGGCAATAGAGGGAAAAAACATGGGCTTCGGAAGTTTATTTTTGGCTCACTAGTAGCATGAGTTTGCATGGAACTGAGAGTTTCTCAAGACGTGGGATTTTGAGTGCCAAATCCTGGACAATCTCAGGCTACCTTAAATGGCTAGTAGCCCTACTTTCTAGATCTAGAAGTTACTAGCTAGAGGACCTCATTCCAATTACTTCCCCAAACTTTAGTTTCCTTCTCTCTGAAATGGAAAGAAGAGATTGTTGCAAAATTTTTAAATGTAAGTCAAGTTCCTACAACATTCAAGCTGTATTTGGCAATCATATTTACTGATGCAAATATTCAGCATGAAAACCAAAATCTCACCCAGACTCTATATTTGATCTCTGATCAATCAAAGTATGAATTTGTATTATTTTACTACATTCTTTTTCATGTGGCCAAGTACTCTCTTCACGTTTCAAAATGTTTTCTTTTTCCATTCAGTGGTGGTTGTGAAAATACTGCAAATCCTGTCCAATGCCTGGAATCTAAATACAGTCATTGACTTCTTTTAAATTTTTTTTTAAAAAATGACTTTATGTTGATTCCAAAGAAGGGTAAATATTCCCTCTTTGTGAAACTGCATGCATTCTGAGAACTCTTCAGTGAGACTGAAGCAGGCTAACATTGGAATATGTCAGTGAACTACAGACAAATCTAGATTGATGTCAATATCTGAAGATGGGGATGGGGATGGGGCAGGACACTGGACCACCAGTGGTTCCATTAGATGCACATCTGCACTGTAAACAAAGCAAATCCTTTGGGTCAATATGAAAGATGTTGGAAGGTAGGGGCAACTCAGAAAAGATATTTCAGTAATTACATGAGGAGTGTCATGGTTCCAGTGACTGACTGGGATCAGGGACTGGCTTTAGTTTCAATAAGGAACTGGAATCGGAATCAGGAAAAAAAGATCCTAGGTACAAGGTTGTCAGGAGGGAGCAGGTTAGTACTGCTGGCAGCAAAGCACAGTTGGGGCAGGTAGGGAGTAACATCGTGGATGGGACCAGGTGCCTTTTGAAATCTGATGTCTTCAAAAGGTTTTCCTGAAAATTTTATCTCAATGTCTTTAGTTATTTTTAATCAACTTGTGGGAGGATTTTAAAGCCCCATTTCTACTACTTTTCATTTTTTTGTCTGGAAAGTCAAGTGTTTCTTAATCAGCCTCATTTCAAATGCAGCTAAGAAAACAAGCTGGATGCAGAAGAGAGCCCTAAGTACCTCCCTCCACCTTACGTCATGCCTAACATGATGAATGTGAAGATAACTCGTGAGAGTGGACAAATTTTTAAAAAATTGTATCCCGACAATAAAATGATCCATGATCATACACACGATCTCAATAAGAAACAAAAAGAAGGCATAGCTACAGAGACTAATGTCTTTGAATAATTAAGTCTCTGCTGCTGCTGCTGCTGCTAAGTCACTTCAGTCGTGTCCAACTCTGTGCGACCCCATAGACGGCAGCCCACCAGGCTCCTCCGTCCCTGGGATTCTCCAGGCAAGAATACTGGAGTGGGTTGCCATTTCCTTCTCCAGTGCATGAAAGGGAAAAGTGAAAGGGAAGTCGCTTAGTCGTGTCTGACTCTTAGTGACCCCATGGACTGTAGCCTACCAGGCTCCTCCATCCATGGGATTTTCCAGGCAAGAGTACTGGAGTGGGGTGCCATTTGCCTTTCAGGAGGCATAAGGAGAAGGGGGTGGCAGCATAAAAAAAAGGGAAGGAACTGGCTTGAATGTCTAAGAATAATATTAAAGTATCTAAAATTCTCAAATAGCTGAGAAGAGTCAACCATGTTAAGAGAGCAAACATGCGTATCTTTTGTCATATTGAAAATAAATAGAATAACAAGAAATCTACTTATCAGCCACCTTGGCTACGGATGTAGTATTAACAGATGACAGTGAGAGAGAAAAGTACTCTTTGGATTTTGCATTAGAATGCTTTGTCAGCAAGCATGATTTTTATCCTGAAAAGGGTAGAATAAATATTGACAAATGGGTGAGGTCCAATAAAGCAGTCCCTGAAACATCGCGGAAGTGGTTCGGTTCCCTGGCTGTAAAAACACATATCGTGGTATAGTATTCTTCAAGAATGAACAGTACTTCATGGAGTTATGGAGACTAGATAAATGTGTTCCCACTTATCTAAAAAAGATGCAGATGGAGCTTGTCATTTATGGACTAGTGAGCTTGACATCAGATCCACACAAGGTTCTGCAGTGGAATATTAATAGGTTGAATTGTGAGCACACACAAGGGGATGTGGAGAACACTAGGAGATACCATGGGACCCTTCAAGAACAAACCGTACCCAAGTGATTCCTCTCTCTCTCTCTCCATTAGATGATGAAATTAACATTTCAGATGAATCTGAATTGCAGGAAAGCCTTCGACAAAGTCTCTCACTATAGTCTTATAGAAGAAATAGAAATGTCTAGAGAGATAGAGACAAAGACTAAACTCCCACTCACTGAACGACCTCGCCAAAGAGAATAAGTTAATGCATTTCATCTGCATCGGGGAGGTCTTTTCAGCAATTTAATCAATAGCAGATGGTACCACTTTGATCAGACACATGAGCTGTATGTTAAGGGGAGAGGTACTCAATACATTGAACAGCAGTTGCTTAAAGTTGTTTTAGAGGGAATGTATCTGGAAGTCATGTTGCTTTTTGAAACCACCACCAACAACAAAAAACTAATTTAACTATTTTACTCGGTCAGTTAAGCACTATTAAATACAGCTGTAATTGTGTTAGAAAGAAAATATACGAGTTAAATCTTGAGGAAATTCTATCAATTTATTCACTGAATTGAAAAGAAATCACAGGGATTAATTTTAGAAGTGTCATTGTGAGAACTCTAGGTTCAATGGTAACATAGTCTGAAAAGCATTGTGTTGTACTGTTAAAAGCAAGACTACAGACCCAAAATGGAGTCACTTGTGCTAAGCACCACATCACCAAACCAAAGTTTATAGTTTCAGCTCTCCCAGAAATGAAATCTCAAACCAGTCAATCAGGAATCATCTGATCAGCACTAGTTAAGTAAACTGCCTGATCAAACCCCCTGCCATCCCTTAAAGGAAAGTAACCTTGTAAAAACCAACCTGGTTTTTCATATAGTACAATTTCTTTATTCCTGCTCCTCTCTGTTTATAAAAGTTTTCATTTTGTACAGCTCCTCGGAGCTTTATTCTATCTGCTACATTGGATGTTGGTGGATTTGAATTGATTTCTGCTCAAATAAGCTTCTAACAAAATTTTAATTTGCCTCAGTTTATCTTCTTACAGTACTTAGTATCAAGCTGTTTTGTCTCTTTTTCAGCAGGAAGATTTTAAAAGGACTGGAAAAGGATGTGTTGTGTCTGAACATCAGTATAGAAAGGTTTAAGGATTTTCACTAACCAGCTGCTGAACACTGATGTTAGTGTTGTGAGAGGGGGGCTATAATTTCAATTATGAACATGGGCTCTGTTAAATAAACATATTAGTGTATAAAGCAAAGGACATGATGGTACCCTTGATGCTACCCTGATTTGTTTTGTTCTGAGACCCACACACTATGAAAGGTCTGGACAAGCTAGCATGTATTCAGTAGAGAAGGTTTAGGGTGTTGAAGGACTAAATGGTGAGGTCATCTGAGGAATGATGAAAGAACTGGGTTGGTTAGCAGGAGAAGAGCAGCTGTGGGGAGACGGCTGCCTTAAGTTACTTGAAAGCTGAACTTAGAGAAAAAGGATCAGCACTGATTTATTCTCAAAGTGGACCGATGTGAGTGGGACCACGGGGACTGGGAAAGACTAGAGCTGGGGGAGACCCTGAGCCAAGCAAGAATAACCTCATGGATGATCACTCTCAGAGCTACAACTGGTTTCCTTTCTTTTTTTTTAGTTTGCGAAGTCCAAGGTTGCGATTTTTTTTTTTTAAAGGAAGGCAATGGGGGAGCCAAGGCACAAAGGCAAAATAATGAGAATCAGGAAGCCAATGACACCGGGTAGAAACGGAGTCAGAAAACAGACATGATGGAGACAGTGGGCCAAGTCTGAGGAATTTGGGGGCCGCCAGGTGGCAGAGATTTTCCTTATGATTCCCTGGCCAAGTTCAGGGACACAACCTGTGCACTGTAAGGGAATAAAAATAAAAGCACTGCTCACCTCAACCTCCCTACACTCCTGTAAGAAGGGAGCCTCATCGCCATGGTTTCAGAATGTGGAACTGACAAGCAATGTTTGAAGACAAAAGGAATCAATTTCTGATTCACAACATTATGGCAAAACCAAAACAAACAGAAAAGCCCAACATTGACAACAAAGAGAAACAAACTCTGGTAACCAAAAAACAGGTAACATCTAAGATTCAGGGTCAAAATGGGAAGAGGAGCTGGGGGAGGCAATGAGTAAAGAGGATGACAATGAGCAGATAGAGAGAAGGAAGCCAAGCTTGGAAAAAAGGAATCACTGTATCAAACGCCATGATGAATTTTGATGTAATTTCCCCATCACTTGGTGGGAAATGCCATGTGTACTTAAAGGGGCCAAGGTTCTCAGGATAGAAATTTTCCTGACGAGAATCACCTTTGGAACCATCCATTTCCAGCATACAGCATCAACCCTCCAACTGTAGCTGCTTGGCACATGTCTGGGGAAGTCTAAACACAAGGAGAAGGAAGCCAAGCTGGTCTGGAACAGACTGATCTGATTGTATTCCAACAGCTTTAACCTATCATGGTCTCAGTACTTCTGCCAAGGGATGCAAGATCTTCTCAATGCAATGTCCCCACAATTGAACAGAAAACAATCTGTTGGCTATGAACTCCCATTCCAGCAGAGTGCAATTAACCTTGACTGAGAGGTTCAAGTCTTCATAGACTCGAGTCCCAAGTTCACTGCAGTAAGTTCTGCCCAGTAGATTATGGTCCCTTTCAGTGTAACTGCTGTGGGTATTGCCTGAGTCTAGGTAAAGGAGGTCAAGTCAGAAGTGAACAAGACCTTTAGCTTCAGAAAGATCATGGCCATGTGAAACAGATATGTTTCTTCTTTGCTTTTTGAAATTAGTGACCAAGCCTAATTAGAGTGTAACAGTGGGGAATAAATTACCAACAATATTGAACCATCTTTGATTATTACAGAGGATGAGTCTCATAACAAAATTACTAACATCTTATCTGATCTCAAGAAGTTGCCTTTCCTGTACACCATGTCACATTTACGGGCTTCCCAGACTCACTTGGGGTTCTCCCAGAAAGAGTGCTGTGCAAGCTTCAATATTTATTCAAGGAATGGTTTAATAGGATTTCCAAATATGTAAGGATCTTTCTGCCAAGGAGATAATGGAGGATTAGATTCTTCTTTTAACCGTTCTTTAATTGAAGTATAATCTTAATCACCAGAAGATGTAAGAGCATGGCACAAGCTGAAGGACATTACAATTTGTTTCTATATTTCTGGAAGGTTGCTTTCTACCCATCATTCTCCTTAACCCATGAGCTTATAGGTACCTAAAGCACCAACTGCCTCAAGAGGTACAGGTCCACAAAATGTGGAAGAAGTGAGGGAAGGCAGCAACATTTATATATGTATTTATCTGTTTGTTTACAGAGGACTTTGTTGAGAGCACAGAGAAGGAATATATATTCTTGACAGGAACACAGGTGTCAGTCACAAATCTTCCTACAAGAAAACAACTGCTACAAAGCCACAGTCATCAAGACAGTATGGTACTGGCACAAAGATAGAAATATAGATCAATGGAACAAAATAGAAAGCCCAGAGATAAATCCACACACCTATGGACACCTTATCTTCGACAAAGGAGGCAAGAATATACAATGGAGAAAAGACAATCTCTTTAACAAGTGGTGCTGGGAAAACTGCTCAACCACTTGTAAAAGAATGAAACTAGAACACTTTCTAACACCATACACAAAAATAAACTCAAAATGGATTAAAGATCTAAACGTAAGACCAGAAACTATAAAACTCCTAGAGGAAAACATAGGCAAAACACTCTCCGACATAAATCACAGCAGGATCCTCCATGACCTACCTCCCAGAATATTGGAAATTAAAGCAAAAATAAACAAATGGGACCTAATTAAACTTAAAAGCTTTTGCACAACAAAGGAAACTATTAGCAAGGTGAAAAGACAGCCTTCAGAATGGGAGAAAATAATAGCAAATGAAGCAATGGACAAACAATTAATCTCAAAAATATACAAGCAACTCCTGCAGCTGAATTCCAGAAAAATAAACAACCCAATCAAAAAATGGGCCAAAGAACTAAACAGACATTTCTCTAAAGAAGACATACAGATGGCTAACAAACACATGAAAAGATGCTCAACATCACTCATTATTAGAGAAATGCAAATCAAAACCACAATGAGGTACCATTTCACACCAGTCAGAATGGCTGCTATCCAAAAGTCTATAAGCAATAAATGCTGGAGAGGGTGTGGAGAAAAGGGAACCTTCTTACACTGTTGGTGGGAATGCAAACTAGTTAGTACAGCCACTATGGAGAACAGTGTGGAGATTCCTTAAAAAACTGGGAATAGAACTGCCATACAACCCAGCAATCCCACTGCTGGGCATACACACCAAGGAAACCAGAATTGAAAGAGACACGTGTACCCCAATGATCATCGCAGCACTGTTCACAATAGCCAGGACATGGAAGCAACCTAGATATCCATCGGCAGACGAATGGATAAGGAAGCTGTGGTACATATACACAATGGAATATTACTCAGCCATTAAAAAAATACATTTGAATCAGTTCTATTGAGATGGATGAAACTGGAGCCCATTATACAGAGTGAAGTAAGCCAGAAAGAAAAACACCAGTACGGTATACTAATGCATATATATGGAATTTGAAAGATGGTAATGATAACCCTATATGCGAGACAGAATAAGAGACAAAGATGCATAGAACAGTCTTATGGACTCTGAGGGAGAAGGTGAGGATGGCACGTTCTTAGAGAATAGCATTGAAACATGTATATTATCATATGTGAAACAGAACACCATTCCAGGTTCGATGCATGAGACAAATGCTCAGGGCTGGGGCAATGGGATGACCCAGAGGGATGGGATGGGGAGGGAGGTGGGAGGGGGGTTCAGGATGGGGAACACATGTAAACCCATGGCTGATTCATGTCAATGTATGGCAAAAACCACTACAATATTGTAAAGTAATTAGCCCCCAACTAAAATGAATAAATTTATTAAAAAAAAGAAAAAAGAAAGAAAACAACTGCTAGTAGATGTCCAATCTGAAATGCCTGAGAAAGAGGTAATTTTTCATGATACACTGAAAGGGATCATAATCTACTGGGCAGAACTTATTGCAGGAGAGGGGTTTCCTGCTTCAGGCTGACAAAGACAGAGGCAGCACTTGTGGTAGAATTCTGCGATTCAGTGAAAAGCACAAATCTTGGTGAGAAAAAGGTCCAGTTTCTAGGCAAAGAGAACAAAGAGTGGAAGAAACATATCAAGAAAAACAGCACCAGAGTTTGGCATGTCTTCCATGTGCAATTCATCGGAAACAGTCTGTGCTTCCACCCAGAGGCTGCTTTATCAGCAAGGTTCACACACAGGCATGACCTAGGTTTAAATAAGTCAGTCAGTCCAAGACTTCAGTTCAGTTCAGTCACTCAGTTATGTCTGACTCTTTGCAACCCCATGGACTGCAGCACGCCAGGCTTCCTTGTCCATCACCAACTCCCAGAGCTTTCTCAAACTCATGTCCATCGAGTCGGTGATGCCATCCAACCATCTCATCCTCTGTCATCCCCTTCTCCTCCTACCTTCAATGTTTCCCAGCATCAGGGTCTTTTCCAGTGAGTCACTTCTTCACATTAGGTGACCAAAGTACTGGAGCTTCAGCTTCAGCATCAGTCCTTCCAATGAATATTCAGGACTGATTTCCTTTAGGATGGACTGGTTGGATTTCCTTGCAGGCCAAGGGACTCTCAAGAGTCTTCTCTAACACCACAGTTTAAAAGCATCAATTCTTTGGCACCCAGCTTTCTTCACAGTCCAACTCTCACATCCATACACGACTACTGGAAAAACCATAGTTTTGACTAGACAGACCTTTGTCAGTAAAATAATGTCTCTGCTTTTTAATATGCTGTCTAGGTTTGTCATAGCTTTTCTTTCAAGGAGTAAGCCTCTTTGAATTTCAAGGCTGCAGTCACCATCTGCAGTGATCTTGGAGCCCAAGAAGAAAAAGTCTGTCACTGTTTCCATTGTTTCCCCACCTATTTGCCATGAAGTGATAGGACCAGATGCCATGATCTTAGTTTTTTGAATGTTGAGTTTTAAGACTTGATCATCAGAATTTGCCAGAAACTCCATAATTCTTATGCTTGAACTGAATATCAGTGCCAGTTCTATAGGGATGCAGAAGACTCCCGTCTCTCTGGAGGCAGCTGGCAAGGTGTCCTGGGAGGTGACTTGAGCCTTGCTGGCAGTCTGGGTGGTACCCAGCAGTGATAGTTACAACTGGCATCTCAGTGCTTAGGAGGAAAGTGGGTCGCTCTATCAAAATATATCAAATGATATCTAAGAGACAGGCCCTAGCCTCACTTAGAGAGATTGCAGTTATGGGTCTGGGGGACAGTTTGCAATACTGTATCCTGGAGTTCTTGAGAAATTGACCCCACAGAACATGCCTGTTTATTCAAGCCAAAGAGCAATGACAAAGGGCTGTTTGTTACATTGCTTCCAACAATAACTTGCTGGAGTCAATGGATAGTAGGATTGGCCTCATCTTGATGGTAATTTCTACACTTCCCTGCATAGAATTGTAAGGGATGATGGGCAGTGCCGACCAATTTCCTTGTGTGGATGAAGAATGTCATTAGAGGAAAGGTGCTGAAATCCTAAAAAGGCATCATCACAGAAAAAGTACAAGAGATCTCTGATTCTTCCTCTAACACTGACATCCATTTACTTTCATATCTGAATCTGAAAAGATGCTTGTTAAACCCAACTATATCTCTAATTGGTAAAATTTAGGGCAGTGGAATAAAGTGAAGAAGGAATTGGTTAAATTTTAAGCATAGTAGTCTTTTGGGCAAAGGTTGATCATGATTTTGAATGTACACATGTACATACTTACACACATGCACACACTTATACACACATATATATCTATACCAAGCTTGTGACTGATAGGCACAATGATGTCTCTTTCCTGCACTTTTCCCAAGTAGGTAGGCTTTTAGTAGCCAGAAGGATGATCTGGTTATTAGATTTGGAGATAATGGGAAAGCACCTTGGCAAAAGACACACAAAAAATACTCCAATATGAAGTAAAAAAGTTAAAAAGAAAAGTGTAAAAAAAAAATGGTTTTGTTTTTCTAGATCAATAGTTCTCAAACAAGTGCACAACAGAATCACAATCCCATTCAATGGTTTCATAAATGTATCTGCTCTCTCCTCCTGGTAAGATCCCAGCTCTGCCCCCTTATTAATCATGGGCTTGGGCAAGCTGAGCTCCTTCAAGCCTTAATCTCCTTGCCTAACATAAAAATGTTAGTTCCTACTTCATGGGATGGCATGAGGATTAAATGAGATACAATACATGTGAAGTACCTAGGCCAGTATCTGACATTGAGTAGCCAGATAAATTGGAGGAGGAAATAGCAAACCACTCTAATATGCTTGCCTGGAGAATCCCATGGACAGAGGAGCCTGGTGGGCTACAATCCATGGGGTTGCAAAGAGTCGGACAAGACTTAGTAAGTGAACCACCAACAGCCAGATAAATACATTTACTTCTTGGATTTTTCTATACATGGCACTTCTTCCTAGAAAACTTTTCCTAAATTATTACTAATCATATCCAGGAAGGAGAGGTCTTGGGTGACCTCTGTCAGAGGCTGGCTTTGATGTGGAGCACAATTCAGACAACCCACTGCTTTTTCAAGCAATGCAATGAGGAAAGTTAGGCTGCCACATTTAGTCATTTAAATACAGATGGAATTATCTGCGCCTCCTCTCTCTCAGAGTTCTAGAAAACTGAGGAAAATCCCAGTGACCACACCCAGCAAAAGGTAGAAGTGACTCAACTTGAGTCTGGAAAACTCGCAGCCTGAGGTATTCTGGGAAGACCTGGATACTCCCAGCTCTCCAGACTGAGGGGTTTTCCTCACATCCCTGATCTGTTCGTTGAGCCTCAATTGCAGCTTTGCCCTTTCTGCTACTAGCAATGTATTCCCTTAAAATTTCCTCTCAGGGTCTGACATCAATCATTTACCAAGTCCTCATGGGACACTATGATGTCATCACCAGGTATATCTAAACACCATCACAGGCATCCTGATTACAGGCAGTGATTGATGTTGACTGTGCCCAGAAATGGATGCCCCCTTCCCCAGCAATACTAAGGGGTAGGTAATGATTTTTTTTCTCATTTAAAATTACCAGTGAGTTCCACTGAATTCTAGCTGCTCAATTCCACATTGGGTCATTCTGAGAAGCTTTATTCACATAAGCATAAGTGTGAAATATCTTGTTAGAGCATTCTTAGTATACAACCTTCAAATGACTTAGCTCAAAGCACAATAGGCTGTTTACTAATAAACCACACGGATAGCAAATTCTTGGAGAGTTAAGTTGGATGAGAGCAATAGCAGCTTGTCTCCTCCTGGAAAATTCCTGGTGAAGTGACATCATCTGAATTTGCCCAGCCAGCTGTCGGTGGATAACTCATAGATCCTAAGACATCATGGGTAGTAAGTTCGTATTAAGTAATTATCTGGAATTGAGCCTATTGAAATAGGATTTACATTGCCACCTTCATCCATACATTTCTGTTGACATGAGCATTTTAAATTTCATCCTCTATTTTTGCACTTCATATGCACATTGGAGTGGATGGCTCTGGGGGCATTAGTTATATCGTGGGCTCAAACAAATCCTCATTCCTCATCATGTGCTTGCTCAGTTTGGTAGCGCAAAGCCATGCTTCTTAAATCATTCCCCTAGCAGGTGCCCAATTTCTCTGACTCGTCACTGACTCGTGAACAACACTGCCACCCTCAGGGAGTCCTGGGAAATGTCTTGCAACGTGAAAAGTTGAGGTTGGTATGAGGCTGGAAAGCCCGCAAGAAATAAATGAAACAATATTTGTTTGAGTTGCAAGCTGGGAAAGAAAGGGCTGTGTTGTCAAGATGTCCCAACAATTATGAGAAGGGTATTTTAGTTGTTTTAACAAAAGCTAAATGAAAGCAGGCATTTTCTGAAAGCTTTTGGGGGTTTCCAGGAGAGTGGGATCCCTTCAGCCTCTCCAAATACTTGAGGAGCGACTCACGGATGAAATGTCAGCCCGTCACAGTTCCCTCTTTGTGTGAGACCCTTGCACGAGATACATGCCTCGCTGAGGAAGTCCCTTTTGTCACCAAGGTCACTTTGAGATTCCTCCCTCCCTCCCCGGTCTCCCTTTGCGGTTGAATGCCACCAGTGTTCCGATGACCACATGTTGGTATGTGATCAAAAGACATTTTTAACCCACTCAGTTGGGCTGCACATTAATAGCGACCCAGAGAAGCCCAGAAGAAAACTCTCTTTAGAGAAAAATCTTGATATTCCAGTTCTGGAGGAAGGGCTCTTCTATTTGATCTCGGAGCAGCTCAAGAGTCCAACTCCCAAAGAAGGCTCTAGGGTCAGCTCTTAGCAGGATGACTGGCATCTTTTTAGCAGATCGGGCCAGTTTCCACGTTATCATGATCAGGCACAGCGTCCAGAAAAGCAGGTCGCAAACAATCTCCCTGGTCACACTCAGCCTGCTCCCCACTCTCTACCGCGATGGAAAATATGAAATGTTTATGCAAGACCAGCACTACCTATAAAGGACAGTAGGAACCTGCTTACCAGGGATCAGGGTACCCCCCACATCCACCTTCTGTTCTATGCCAGGTATTCCATCAAGGAGATGAGCTCTTATTTTTACTGTTTGGTTATGCTGTTTGCCAAGATTTTGTCTATCAAACTATAGTTGAGCCATAATATTTCCTCCTTTGATACATAAAAGACTGATAGAAATTCCAAGCAAGCCTCTGTTTTGTTCAGCTCATGCAGTATTAGCAGGGGTAAACGCATACTCTTTTGTCTTTCGATGGAAATTGTTATAAGGGACTTCCCTGGTGGCTCAGATGGTAAAGAATCTGCCTGCAATGCAGGAAACCTGGGTTCAGTCCCTGGGTTGGGAAGATCTCCTGGAGAAGGAAATGGCAACCTACTCCAGTATTCTTGCCTGGAGAAGTCCATGGAAAATTCTTTTGTCTTTCAATGGAAAAAGTGCCTGTATTGTACCCAAGAAATCCAGGAACCCTAGGCTGCTCAAAGCTACCAGATGTCACTTGTAGCTTGTCATGAACTCATCAGAATCATTCATGAGGGACTTCCTTGGTGGTCCAGAGGTTAAGACTCAACGTTTCCAATACAGGAGGAAATGAGTACAGTCCCTGGTCAGGGAACTAAGATCCTATAAGCCACATGGCATGACTAATAATAAATAAAAATAAAAGAATCATTCATGAAAGCAAGTTTTATGCCAGCATCAGGACAGGACTTCAGACTCCTAATATGCTGAGAAGGGAATTTCAGAAAAGCAGAGAAAGAAGGGAGTCTTGGAAGGACTGAGGCCAAGAGTGAAGGGACAGAGGACTGAAAACAAATATCACCTAGTTACACTTTCATTAAAAGACATTTCACATCAGATCCTCTTAATTTCATCCGAAATGGGTATTTAGAAATTCACCAAAATATCAGTCCTTAGAACAGTACCTGACACATAGCAGTTACTCAGTAATATTTGCAGTTTGAACGAATGCAGGGTAGTGGGAAGAAAGGAGTGAAATTTTTTAGTTCTTATATTTATTGTTTGCTGTTATCTAAATTTAACATAATAGAAGAATAATAAATTTGGTTTTTAAAAAAGAAAGAAAATAACGTGGCTATTTAACTAGAGAACCAGCCTCCACGCAGCAGGGCATAAGATTGGCCCAAAGCAGAGCTCCAATCCCACACAGCAAATGGGCCTGGGCAACTCAGCCTGAATCATGTTATTAATGTTTGGAAATCACTGAGGCGCTCATGAAAAAGTATGTTGCAAAGCTATTAAAGAATAGAATGTAATCTTATAATGCAAATAATTAGCTTGAAATATGTCTGATATAGCATTTTAGCTGTAGAAATAAATATTATTCTGGAGAATTATAGCATGCAGTAACACTTAGAGTTGCAAAACAAAATGACAGAGTGGAGGGGGAAAAAGTCCCTTTCTTCCTTTATTACATTTAGCTCGGCATAGATGTTGAACATCTGATGAGTTTAGTTATCCTAATAATCACACTGAATTCCATCAGAAGGCATAATTCAAAGCCTCGTGATTTAAATGCAACTGACCAAAGTCTCTATGTCCATTTATCTGTGTTCAACATGACGTTTCCTCTGTCCGTTAAGTGCTGAGTAAAAGGTCGGCCACACAGGTATCCCACTCCCAGAAGGGTGAATTGTAGCAATTATTTGTTGATTGACACCTGGGTCAACATGAGCACATGCAAAGCACCCAGAAAACAGGCGAAAGCCTGAATACTACTTAAAATAAGGCATGGATGGGGCTGCCTAACTGCAAGTGATCCTGTTATTATCATCATAAAGCCACTGACAAATGATCATTGTGGAAGTGGGAAACAGTGTCAGAAAAAGAAAAGGAGAGACTTAGAACCACTTAACCGGGCTCTCTTCAATAACCCTCTTTCATTCATTCATTCCATCGGTCATCCAGTCAATAGCAACATTCATTCATAAATTCTGCAAATATTTATGGCACATTACAATGAGCTGAGTTCTAGGGACAGACTGATGACCATGTCGTTAGAAGGCTTTGATTATCCTCCTTCTTAGAGGTAGATTCCAGTGGCTATTAAGAAACCAGATTTGGCAGGGGAGGGAATTTCATTTCTGTAAATGAATTGGGGCCAGATTGTCTTTCATAAACTCCCGTCCTAGGACCTGTGTGGCTCTCCAATATGAAAAATAGTAGTAATTTAGTTTTATTCCCCAAAGGATATTATGTTTAAGCTATTTCTAAGTCTACATCTAGACTGAAACATGAAAATGGCTACCAGTCCCTGAAGACCTCCTAGGGCTCCGACGCCGCCCATCCCCACTTCTTCCCTGACTCACCTGCACAAGTTCCTGCTGACTCTCCACCTGACCACGTGACAAGGTAAGAGACAGCTGATGCCACCTTTGGAGTTAAAATGCCTCTGGGCTCTTCCCAGATTGGCGAACTTGTCTTTCCCTTCTCAGATTCACAGATGTCGTGGGGCACCCATGGGGGACCCAGAGCCTGGCTCACCACTCAGCTTGCAGCCCCAGTAAATTTAGTTGCACTATGAATGTGCCCAGGACAGTAACTGAGCTTTAACCCTCACGGTTTATCAGCTCAAATCAAAGACCACAGAACTACAAGTTCATCTTACTTGACTGTGTTGGCTGCTCTGTTACGTATCTTTTTGATCTTATGCTGTTCTAAGCTGCCCTGATCTCTTGTATTTATTCTTTATCCTGAAAATAGAGTACCTTTTATCCTATCTTCTTTTTCTGTGTATGGTGAAACTATATTTGATCATTTGGCGGGTCGAGTGGTAAAGAACCTGCATGCCAATGCAGGAGATGTGAGAGATGCTGGTTAGATCTCTGGGTTGGGAAGATCCCCTGCAGGAGGGCATGGCAATCCACTCCAGTATCCTTGCCTGGAGAATCCCCATGGACAGAGAAGCCTGGTAGGCTACAGTCCATGGGGTCGCAAAGAGTCAGACAGGACTGAAGCGACTTAGCACATAGCATGCACTCACCTAATATCCACAATATCGGGGAAAGCTGGAAACCTTTTCAAATTCATAGGTGTTGGAGCAACACGACGACAGAATTTCAGAAATAGCTCTTCCCATTTATGGGGCTCAAGATACAACGAGCTTTCAGAACTGCGACAGAGGTTGGTTTTTATGAGAAGACATCCCGGGCTGTATGGTCTTGAAAAAAACACGTTGCCTGAGGTGAAGACAGGGTCAGTATTTACACCAAAGAAATACGCCTGAGGGTAAATATCTCTGTGGTATTTTCTCCATTCAAGAATGTGGCTATAATATTGTAATTGTGGGTTTGGTTTCCTTTTAGTTGTATTGAGCCCAAGGACTGAAGCCAAGGAGGAAGAGGAGAGGGAAGGAAGAGGAAGGATGTGTTTCCACAAGTTGTATATATTGAAGGCAGTGGGTAATCACTGAAGGCAGTGAGTTACCCATTGACTCAAGTATTTATAGCATCCACTCTGGACCAGGTGCTGGGCTGGGTTCTAGAGATAAACAATGAATGAAGCAGAAGTAGTTTCTTTTTCTTCTGAAGCTCTGAGCATATTAAGCGGAAAAGACATTGAACAAATCATTATAAATTGGAAATTAATTATGAAAAAGGAAGTAGAGGCGGCCATTGTAGGAACATAGAATAATGGGTCCTGACCTATTTGGAGGAGGGAACAGACAAGAGGGGAGACTAGAAACATCCACCTTCCAGAACTGGAGTTGTTACCGCGTGTAGCCAGCTGAAGGGTGGGAGGAGTCTGGGAGTGATGGAAAAAGAGACGTTGAAAGAGGACAACAGCATTGCTGTTCTAGTCCTTTAGAGGGGTTGTTATACTGTTGTCTACAGGCCAAATGGGGGGCCAGAGTTTGTTTTTGTAAATAAAGTTTTATTGGAACCCCCATGCCTATTTACTTGCCTATGATGTAAGGCCATTGTCAAACTGCCATGCCAGAATCCGGTCCAAGCATGGCAACGGACTGCAATGCCACAGTCCATTACAAAAGAGACTGTGTGGCCTGGGACATCTCAAATACTTACTGCCTTGCCTTATACCAAAAACAAATTTATCAACCTCTAGTCTGAATTTATTTATTTCTTTGGCTGCTCCGGGTCTTAGCTGTGGCACTTGGAATCTTTAGTTTCGGCATGTGGGATCTAGTTCCCTGACCAGAGACCGAACCCGGGCCCCCTGCATTGGGAGTGCAAAGTCTTAACCACTGCATCACCAAGGAAGTCCCCTAATGTCTAGTCTAGGGCAAGTGATTTAGTCACAGTTATTAATACTAGATGCTGTAAGAAAGCACTCCAAAATCTCAGCTATTTACCAGATAAGAGTTTCCCTTGACTATCACAGCTCTTTGAGCAGCTGACCTGGGTGGCTCTTGTCCAAGTAGTGAGGCAGGAGCTCAACTGGAGGTTCTATAACCCAGCTGTGTGCATGGGGAGCAGAAAACAGAGTCAAGGATGTGACATGCATTAGGGACCAGGTCTGGGTGTGTTGTGCATCACTTCCACCTCCATCCCGTTGCTCATATGGTCCCACCCACGTCCTAGGGGAAGCTGAGAAAGGAAGCTTTCTGTGTGCTTGGGAAGATAAGGAGATGCCTTGGGGAATACATAGCAAGCAATGCCTCTGCTATAGCAAACAAGACATATTTAAGGAACTGGAAAAAAACCCTGTGTGGTTGAATTTAGGTGTGCAAGATGAGGCTGATAGTTAAGCAAAGATCAGATTGTGGAGGTCTTATAAACCATGTCAAAGCCTAAATTTGAACCCAGGTCTGGATTACCTGTTGTAACACTCTGATGAGTTATGTCACCCAGCTAATCTGGTTCTCTGCTTCTTCATCTGTGAAAAGGGGATGGCACTACCTACTTGATAGAATTGCATGGGCACAAAGATATAAGGTATGCGGACCTTTTAGAATATCAAATAGCTAGCATATAGTAGGAGAAGGCAATGGCAACCCACTCCAGTACTCTTGCTTGGAAAATCCCATGGACGGAGGAGCCTGGTGGGCTGCCATCTATGGGGTCTCACAGAGTCAGACACAACTGAAGCGACTTAGCAGCAGCAGCATATAGTAAGCATGCAATAGAATAAACTCCTACCTGCCTTCCCCCAAACCATCCTTCCCACCCAGAGTTCCTAAACTGCAAGAAGACACTGGTGAGTATCACCAAGCCTCATCCCATAAGAAAGATAATAGAAACACTCAGAATCATGTTTCTGCCATTTTATTGGCCTCCTCATATTTGCTACCATCTTTTCAAGGACCTATTGGCCTAGTGAACAATCAGGTTTCCCCTGTCCAGGGTAACCATTTTGCAAATTCAAATAATTGTTTTCAAAAATTCTTCCCCTTTCCTGGATCCAGAGAAGATGTCAACTGAAGCTCAGAAAAAATGTATCTGTGTATGTATGTGTGTATCTGTATGTATACTCACACACACACAACTGAATAGGGCAAGACTGGAGTGATAAGACCCCAGCTCCTCACAAGTACCTAACACCCCACACCTCTGTTCCCATCCTCAGGTTATTTTTTATCCACCTAAGAGTCAATCTTGGCCTTTGTACTTCCTGAATCATTTTACAGAAATACATCTGTATACACACTCTTGGACCATGGAGGAAGAGGAGTTTTTCCTGAGTCAAGAAAATGAATTGAAAACAAAAAAGGAAAACTCAAATAATATGGAGAAATAGCAAAAGATTTTTTTGAAAAATAAGAGAAGTGAGAAGGACTGGTACAAGCAAATATTAAAATATTTTATGGCGCTAAAGCTTGGTATTTACATATGAAGAGACAGAGGTCAATGGAATAAAATATGAAAGTAAGAAATTAATATTTGCAATATAATTCAATTAAGAAAGGAAAGCTAATAAATTAAATTTAGTGGTATAAATTATTATCAATTTGAAGGAAAATATATCCTCACTCATACCATACACACACACACACACACACACACACGCACGCACAGGAAACTGGAATGTGTATTGATTAAGGCAGCAGCACCTATAGTCAGCATGAAAGTGAAAGTGAAAATCGCTCAGTCTGTCCGACTCTTTGCAACCTCATGGACAATATAGTCCTTGGAATTCTCCAGGCCAGAATACTGGAGTGGGTAGCCTATCCCTTCTCCAGCGGATCTTCCCAATCCAGGAGTCGAACAGGATCTCCTGCATTGCAGGCGGATTCTTTACCAATGGAGCTATGAGGGAAGCCAGAATGTCTGCGATTAAATCCCAGATCAACAATTTATTTAGTTGTGTTATTTAATCTTACAAATTACACAGTCTCTTTGTGCAGAGTTGCCTTTAAATCATCAGTAACGGTGATAAAACCATTTACCTTGCAGGGTTGTGATGAGGATTACTGAGTTAAAACACATAGGATTCCAACATATAGTAAGCACTCAGTATATATTCATCATTGTGATGGGGGAAAAGTCATAATAAAAATCTCATTCTCACTTCCACATATTCTACCCTACATTTATTTCACCGTTTGATATGGATAAGGTTCCAAGCGAATAAAAAAATGGATAAGGTATGGACCTGTCTTTGGAGAGGGAAGTTTGCTATCTAATATCAGTTAGAAATGTGTCTGCTCAGGATTTATCTAGTGGTCCACTGGCTAAGACTCTGTGATCCCAATGCAGGGGGCCCGGGTTCGATCCCTGATCAGAGAAGTGAAGTAAAAGTCCCTCAGTCGTGTCCGACTCTTTGCAACCCCATAGACTATACAGTCCATGGAATTCTCCAGGTCAGAATACTGGAGTGGGTTGCCTTTCCCTTCTCCAGGGGATCTTCCCAACCCAGGGGCTGAACCCAGGTCTCCCACATTGCAGGCAGATTCTTTATCAGCTGAGCCACAAGGGAAGTCCAAGAATACTGGAGTGGGTAGCCTATCCCTTCTCCAACGGATCTTCCTGAACCAGGAATATGAATCGGGGTCTCCTGCATTGCAGGCAGATTTTTTACCAGCTGAGCTATCAGGATCCCATATGCTGCAACTAAGAGTCCACATGGTGCAACTAAAGAACCTGGTGCAGCCAAATAAACTTTTTTGAAAGAAAGAAAGAAATGTGTCTGCTCATTTTTTCTCCTTTAAAGGTGAGTTCTTGGGCACAACTAAAGTTGCCCAGCACAGCTTGAATGTACTGCAGATTATTCATGTCACTGGAAATGCATCCTGCAATAAATTTGTTTTTGTTCTATATATATGTTGTCATTCATCATTGCAATACTGTTCTTGTGGGAAAACAGATTATGAATCGTGTAATAACTATGACTAATAATAAACAAGGCTCCTTGTTTCTTGCTCTAATGGAAATAAATCAGCTAGAAGTTGCATTCCGGCTCCACCCCCAACCCCCCAAAGAGAGTTATTCATTACTGGAAAGTATCTGCAATTTAAAAAAATTTGACTTCCTCTCCCCAGATCTGACAAATTATAGCAACACTACAGAAAATCTCCAAGGATTTTAGTATCTTTGCAGAGAACATAGGACATATCCCAATGCCTAGTTTTGTAATGCATCAAGGGTGTGCACAGCAAGTGACACTTTGAGATGTCCTCCTGGCCTTGACTCTCTCCCCCTTTAGTACCCTTTATAGTGTCACTTGACTAGACCAATTGTTCGCTTGGCATGAGGAAAATAACTCTTTCCCTATCCTCTGGATTTTGATGGGAGATGAGCTTCTGAACCACACCACCTGTCTTCCTGTCAGGTTTATGCTCTTTCTCTTGAGATCTCCAAGCTGGATGGAACTCAGAATAGTGGATACAGCACTGAGCTAGGATAGGGGGCTACTGAGGAAGAGTTTACCCCTCACCCAGCTAGTAATTCTCTGGGCCTTGGCATCCTTGTGCTGAAAGGAGAGAGCATATTACAACTCCCATCTAGAAAAACGGTACAGATACAACTATTTTCAGGGCAGGATAGAGACACAGATATACATAACAGACATGTGGACACAGTGGGCATAGGGGAGGATGGGACAAATTGGGGGATTGGGATTGACACATATATATCACCATGGGCAACATAGCTAGCTAGTGGAAAGCTGCTATATAGCATAGGGAGCTCAGCTCAGTGTTCTATGATGACCGAGAAGGGTGGCATGGGAGGGGGGTTGGGAGGGAGGCTCCAGAGGGAGGGGATATATGTATACATACAGCTGACTAACTTTATTACACAGCAAAAACTAACACAACACGGTGAAACAGTTATCCTCCAATAAAAATCAATCTATCAATCATTCCCAAGTTTGGCTCTCTGTGAAACACACTTTCTGGACATTTTCATCCTCAGCCTGAACCTGGGTCACTCATTCATCCAGCTAATTCTGGAAGCCAACCCTCACCCCAGTCCACGCAGTCCACTGAGTCAATGTCCAACCAAGAACTCACCTCTCCCAGCTTCAACGTGGTCCTAGCATCACGTTCTGATATTTTGATTGTTTTCCACTCACGGTGGAACTGCTGCAACCTAGGCAGCAGGTTCCCATACAAGATAACTGGGAACTCTCAGCTAATCACTCACCAGATCTTCTAGGGGTCTGTTTCCTAGTTGGAAACAAAGACAGTATCACGTATTCCCAAGTCACAGGATCATTATGGGGAGAAGTTGGAATGAATTGTGAAAAATGAAAATGAAATGGGTGTCATTCCTAGACTTCCCCTAAAAACTGAAAGGCACCTAGCAGCCACATAAGGATGTATTTATTATTATTATTATCACTGAATTAATAACATTAAATAGTTCTTGATCTTAGGGTTTGAAAACAGATTTTACGCTTTGGAAATCTAGAAACATTATAGCCTGACATTGACTAAATGTGCCCTATTGCTTTCCAACACCAATCTTCTGAGTGGTTGGCCATACTCAAAGAAGATTGCTTTTGCCTTTTAATGTAATTACACTGCAATTACAAAGTCCATGTAATATTGCTAAGCCTGACCTTGCAAATTAAACGTGTCCATTTCTCATTACACCGAAAAAAATTTAAAAAACTAAAACATGGCGTGATGCTGAGCCACCAGGGAAGCCCCTTAGTTCCCTGACCAGGGATCAAACCCGTGCCCCTTGCATTGGAAGCATGGAGTCTTAATGGACGGTCAGGGAAGTCCCTGATCTGCAATTGTTGATATGAATGACCACTCCTTCATTCTGAAATCCTCTCCTCCCTTGGTTTTCTTAACAGGTAGTGAAAGTGATGACCTAGAAGGGTGGGATGGAGGGGGGTGGGAAGGAGGTCCAAGAGAGAGGGGATAAATGTACACATATAGCTGATTCACTTCACTTCGGTCATGCCCGACTCTTTGCGACTCTATGGACTGTAGCACACCAGGCTCCTCTGTCCATGGGATTCTCCAGGCAAGAATACAGGAGTAGGTTGCCATTTCCTACTCCAGGGGATCTTCCCAACCCAGGAAGCGAATCCAGGTCTCCTGCATTGCAGGCGAATTCTTTACCATCTGAGCCACCAGGGAAGCCCCCTCTTAAAAGGCATTCGCTTGCCTAATAACCATTCCACTTCATCTTCTTTGGTTTTAGCAGGCTTGCACTTTGTGAAACAAAAGAGAAATCAGTGAGTCCCTCACTAATGGAGGTGAGCCCAATCTCTACTTTGTAAGCAAGTAATCAGTTCAGAAGTCCAAGCCTAATGCAACCAGAATATGGAATTGCACTGGCCAGAGAGATTGGCTCAAGAACAGGTCTGTCCATCCAATGAAAGGTAACTGCAAGAATGATGGAAATTGGGAGAAGTTTCCTCCCCTTTGAGATAAAGCCACTGGTAGAAGGACCTCAGTTGTATACAGATAGGAAATCAGACATTGCCCCAGTCATCTTCCTAGGAGTCCAGGAATGAACCTGACACCCACGGGAGGACCTTTAGAGTCAGAAAGAAATGGAGCTGGATTTGTGACTAAAACACCTGTTCCCTGTTCTACTTACCTCTGGAGTTTGGGGTTGTCATTGTCACTAAATGAACA
This sequence comes from Okapia johnstoni, assembly GCA_024291935.2. Lineage (NCBI taxonomy): Eukaryota > Metazoa > Chordata > Mammalia > Artiodactyla > Giraffidae > Okapia > Okapia johnstoni. Next base: position 24,626,657 of record CM044327.1, read on the forward strand.
GATAAGTCTACTTTATCATAACAGTCATTCTGAGTTTCTTTGACTGTTAATAGCAACTGAAAGAATGGTAACAACACAGTTACCATCATTGTCTTTCTACCACATAAATAACTCTTTCGAACCACGTCTTGTACTAGTTCCTCTCTTCCATTAATCCCCCAGAGGCTTATTCTTAGACTTTTCTTTATTCTCTTTACCTAACTCTCACCTTCTTTAAAGAGTACAAAATCAACCACACCAGCCCAGACTCTTCTTCTGAGCTAAGACACAGATTTTCAAATACTTCCTGTGTATCTTCCCTTTAAATGTTCCATCATGGGTAAGTTGAATAGCTCTAACACAACATGCAAGCTTTTCCCCTACCACCCTTTTCATGTATGTCACAGTCTAGTTGTATGGCATCACCATGACTTGAACCTTCAAAACCAGAAGTTTCAATTTCCTCCTTGTTTGCTCCCTGTTTTTTATCCCTCACTATCATTATAAGGTCCTGCCAATCTGAAGCTCATAAATACCTCCTCCTTCTCTAAGGCACATCCCTATTGGCCGAGTTCATTAGCTCATCATTTTGACTTAACAATGCCGTTCCTCCTTCCAGTGCTTCCAGTTATTCCTCTCAAGTACAGACCCATGTGAAAGTTTAGAATGTCATTTCCTTACCTAACTTTATGCAATAGATTTCCATTACCTGCAGAATAAAGCTTATGGAACTTGGCTGGCCCTATAAAGCCTTCCTCAATGACGTCAGAGCTGACCTATTCGATCTGACCCTCAATCACTCCCTACAGATTAGGCCAGTTCTTGTTATCCCCCAGGTGAGCACAAACCTATTCTATAAGCCTCATTTCCTCTGCCTTACTCTTTGCTTGTTTCTAAAGTAGGTGTATTCCTGCTTACCTTTTTATGATACATCATAAAACGTCCTGCTTACCTTTTTATAAAACATCATCCATTCTAGGAAAGTTTCCTGACTGCCCAGGCAAATTTCCCTATTCCCTCATTTTTTATAACTCTAGGAATATAACATTAACAATGCAACATATGCTATAATAGATGGATGTTCATTTCTTTGCTAAATTCCTTAACTTAAGGTATCTGCCTTTCTTCTATTAACAGTAATCTTTGGAGGTTCCAACTGCCTGGCTTTTTATATATATTTTTTTTTTTGCAGAAAATCCTATTTATCCTGGCTTCCCCTCTTCCTTTTCAGAGCAGTCTCAGAATTATTTGAGACACTGTGTCCCAGGCTGAAGTCTTCAACTTTGTGCATCAAATAAAAAATATAACGCTCAATGTTTAGGTTGTTTTATTTTTTTAGTCAACATTATATATGGTGATTATATATATATATATTAACATTATATATGGTGATTATGTGGTGATCATGTCCCAATACATAAAAATATGAAATCATTATGTTGTACATCTGAAACTAACATGTTATATGTCAATGATATCTCAATAAAAACATGTTTAAATTAAAAAACAGATTAATGTTCATTAAAACATTAAAACACGCTCCCCTGGTTTCTTATTTCTTAAGACTATGAACCAAGGCTTTTGCTTTTAACTCTAGGAGGCACTGCATCATCTCATACATAATAGCCACTCAAAAATTATTTTTCAAATGAAAGAATGAGGAGAAAAGAAAAGAAAATCACAGGATTAGTGGTTCGACATGATGTACCCTCCCTAGATTCAGTTTCCTCAACTGTAAAAAGAGACAGGTTTAGACAAAACTCTCTGCTTCTTCCTGCTTTAAAATATTTCCGGATTTTAAGGAAATATTAATAGAAGCAACCCAGTGATCTTTCATGACAGAGTAACCTAATATTAAATTTCACAAACGACACTCTGGTCAATCAAGTATGAACTCTAAGATGGAAGTTTTTGGGTTTTTTCTTTTTCTTAAAACATGTTCTCCAGTTGCTGGATGAGATGTGTTAGTTCTGGAAAGAAGCCAATACTGGGCTTGGAGAAGAGTTAAAAGCCAACAGAGACATTACTTTTAATTATATTAAAAGCATCTTGTAAATTTCCCATCAGTTATAACATAAATTTCTCTCCATTAATCATTGAAAGACAAGTGTTTGCAGTTTGGCCTACTGGGGCTAAAATCTGGATACAGAATATCGTTTGAATGTCTTCAAGCCTAGTTAGTCTAAGAGACACAAGTACACAAATACACACACACATACACACAAATGCACACTCATTCAAAGAAAGACAGGGTTTGAAATTAAAAAGTAGTTTGATATGAAGGCGGGAAGCAGGTGAGTACACATTAGTAGGACACTTGTGATCAGGGGCTGAAGTCAGTTACACATTCCTTCTTCTGGGCTAGGTAGGGGGATGGGTACCATGGTCAGGCTGAAAAAGCAAGTCACAAGATTTAATTCTGGCTCTGCCATTAGCATCTTCTGTGACCTTGGTTAAGTCAATACTTCTCCAGGATCTATTCTTGGACCAGGTTAACCACTCAAAAATTTACCTATTTATCACAGTGTGGTTTCTCCCAGACTTAACCTTCACTGACTTTCACTCTTAACATTATGCTCTTGGTTTTTATGAAAGGCCTTTACAAAAAAAAAAAAAAAAAAAAAACCAACATAAATTATTCCAAGTATTCTATTAATGAATCATTATACTTTCTAATATAAGTATAAATCTTTACATAAGGTATTGGAGATGTTATTTATTTCCTCTTTATGAAATTTCCACCTGAAAAAAATTCTCAAAGAATTTAATTGGAGGAAAACAGCCTCCTCTTCCTCAAACTTATCACAGAAGTTTTCTGTTAATGGCTTTCATATTTTTCCTGCTACCAGAATGCCCAAAGCTTCTTTTTTCTTTCTTTTTTGATTTAATATAGTCTTGTTCAGTCGCCCAGTCATATCTGACCCTTTCGACCCCATGGACGAAAGCACACCAGGCCTCCCTGTCCCTCATCATCTCCCGAAGTTTGCCCAAGTTCATGTCCACTGTATCGGTGGCTGTGGTCTTACATATACATAATTTTGCAATCCAAAATTAATCATTTTAATATTTTAATATATGCCTATCAAGTTTTCTTCTGGGTAATTCTGAGATCACACTACACAAGGAATTTCATGTGCCTCTTTTTTTGCACAAAATCATGATAGCATTTTCCCATATCTATAGTAAAATTGCTTTGAGGGGGTTTTTATTTTTCCGTTAAAAAAAATTTATTCTATGCTGGTTTTAGTTTTGTTTCCAGGACAGTATCAGTAAATTTGGTTGAATAATTGTTTTGGACATAGCCTTTTTTCTTAGTTCCTTCCTAATAGTGTTACTTTCTGGGTTTTTTAAATTGAAATAGTTGATTTACAATGTTTATGTTAGTTTCTGGTGTACTATAAAGTGATTCAGTTACCCAAATATATACATATATATTCTTTTTCATATTTTTCATTATAATTTACTACAAAATATTGAGTATTATTCCCTGTGCTATACAGTAGGATGTTGTGGTTTATCTCTTTTATATAAATTATATATTGTGTCTGCTAATCCCAAACTCTTGGATGTAGACCTGGTTCTCAGCTGCACTCCTCCACAGCTCACCTCTAGCCATCTCAGAACCAGCCTTGTCAAGCGACTTTTGATCTCCATCATGTGTTGCCCAAGCATAGACTTGGGTTCAACCATGAATTCCAAAACACAGCTGAGACCCGGTTTTCACACACCATACAATCACCTTTGGCTGAGAGCTGGCTGAAGGCACAAGGGAGTTAAAAAGCGTAAGGGTTTTACACACACATACACACATACACACACAAGGCTTACAGGACAACCTTCCCTTTTTGCCCCCACCTCCCAAAAGACCAGCAATAGGCAACCAGCACCTGCTCTTAGGAAAACTGGGTCCCACAGGCCCCTCCTTTCAACTCAGAGACTCCAGGACTCACGGAGCAGGAGCCCCTCCTCAGAAGTCTGACTTCCATCTCCGTGGGGCTCCTCCTTTAACAACTTAAATTTTAACTCTTCTAGCCTCTTCTCTTCGTGGCCTCAGACCTAGTGGTGATAGCCACTTCTTTAGGTTGCTACCCCTGTTGAAACCCTTTTAGTCACCTAGTTAACACCTTTTGGCCTAATTGATAATTCTTCCTGTGAAATTTCTATGAAATTCTCTTGGTTGTGGTTATGCCTCCTGACTGGGTCCTGAATGACGGCAGAGCTGAAATTCAAACCTATGCAGGATGGGGTCAGAGGCTCTGGTCCACCACCCAGAATAGAGAAAAACAAAAACAAAAGGAAAGCGAGTCTTTCCTTCCCCTGTCATCACCAGCCAGCCTCTTCCCACACGTAGTCTCAGGGATGCTATTTCACCAGTGAGGAACGCAACCTTTGACCAATCTATGAGCCCAGTTCAGCGCCTCGCAGTCTCCAGTCCAACACAGGATGTGGGCTTTAACTTTGCATAACCTATAGGGTGTTTTTCCAAAACAAAAGAACTGTCAGCCCCCAAAGGCACAATCAAGCCTCCGGCTCTAAAAACACAAGGCAACACTGACTTTGTGAAAAGAAAGCTGTTGTTTTTCTTAGGTTTCACGTATCTGGGCCCCAGTGCCTTAGGGGAGCCCAAGGTCAATGGCTGTGCTTCTCAAGAATCTCTTCAAGGCAAAACACACTTTGAAGCACAAGATGTGATAAATGGGACAGTCTGAAATCGGGTGGCAAAGACCCAGTGCCCCCTCACCCCACCCTCACCCCCACAGAAGCATGGTAGTTTTACCGGGAACATTGACGCAATTCATTTAAGCTGCTTTGGCAGTGAATAACTGAAATGAACTGAAGGATTCAACCGAGCTTAAGCTTGAAAATGGACTTGAACTTGTTATTTGAACACAGTGCTGGATCACAAAACCTCCGGGTAGATTTGAATGCTGCTGGATTTAGAAAGGGACCAGATGTCTCCTGGTGACATCTGGTCTCTTTTCTCCCTCATCGTCCCTCCTGATGCTCTGATTTTTCAGGTCTATGTCATTCTGTCTCTTCCCATCAGCTTTTCCAGCATACCTCTGCTCTGACATGAGGAAGGCCACTTAACGAGTAAGTCCTTGGGGGGACTAACCTCTCTCTGGGTCTTAGGTCAGGGTCCACTCATGTTCCAATCAACTGCCTAGGGGTCAAATTCGTATTTTACAAAATAGGGAGGCAAGTTCTTTACTTGGGGAAGCAGAGGGCAGAAAAAGAGCAATTGTTAATTCAGGTAGGCCCTCCCTCTGACCATGAGGTTTCTACTGCTCTTATCCTGAACATCTCAGTGCTTATCTGTTATTCAATTCCATGGCAGATATTAATTTTCAGGGAAAAATATCATTCACTGTCATCAGCTGTAATCTTCCAAATGCTTAAAGAAAATTAAATTTCTAACTAATACCGGAGTCTGCAAAACAACCACCTTGCTTCCCAAGGTTTACCAAGGCATTAGGTACACTGTGGGCATAATAAATGTTCAGCCAGATTTATTGTTATTATAATAGGTACAATAGGTAGTCTCACAAGTAAAATACTTAATGTGATTATAATGTTTATAGCATATAATCCAGCAAAGAGCTTTGGGTAAGGGGAGAGGGAGGGGGACCGTGGTGATTGTGTCCCTGTTGAAAAACCCCCTTGGGGCTCACATCGCTGAGCAGGAAGAGACCCATCCCCCTGGGGTTGATCCCAAGGACCAGCCAAGGGCACAGACCACTTGAAATGAGGGAGTCTCCCAGTTCTGGGAGCCTGTTCTTCATGACAACTTAATTCTATTTCCAGCCTATGACTCCCCAGCCCACTGTTTCTGCCCCTCAGACTCACACACCCCAGCGGGCACAGTTGGTGCCCTTGGGACACTGCTTTATCACCAGGTCCGCTCAGCTGAATCTGCCCTCCTGACCACATAACTCACCTTGGCAAGGAAGTCTGGCAGCCTCTCTTGGGGTCCACAGGCACAGTTTGGACCCATTTACCCCGAGGTTCTTCTGGCCCAAGTAGCATCCTCTCAAGGCTTCACTCGGTGTCGTCAGGTGACTCACCTGCTTCAGCCTGAAGGGGCAACTGCGTGGGCTCCCTTCCTCTTGGCTACTCTCATCAGGAGCAGGAGACAGGAAAGCTGTCAGGAGCGAAGATGAGGAGACAAGTTAGACTGCGAGGGGCCTCCCAGTGCCCGAACTTGAGTCCCAGCTCAGCGGCCCATCTCTCATCAGCTGGGGAGGAAGAGGTTGTCCTCTACCCTTCTTGGTGATTCTGATTGGTCTAAGAATGAAACTGACATGAGACAGATTAAAGACTCAGTAATATGCATCCATGGGAGAGACCCAGGAAAAGACAGCAACTCACCAAAATGGCCCAAGCCCTCACCTTAAACACCATCCTCACCTAAAGACAAAAGAGGCTGTTGAGGGTAGGCGTTTGGGACTTCAAGGGGGAGGAAGGAAATTCATATGGAGATGCAGCAGCAAATGTTTGGTAAATAAACATTTGCTGGGCCTGCACAGACAGTGGGACCCAGAGTGGACCCTGATCTCTAGGGGTTTCCCGCACCACACTGAGTCCATACTTTCTACTGAAGTATCTGGGGTGGCTCTATTCCAGGAACAGACTCTCTATGCAAGTTCTTTTAGGAAGTTAAGGGGAAATCAAAGTTTCTTTCAGAGTTAAGCCCTTAATCGTTCCTCCCCTCAAATAATCTGCGTAACAAAGAGGCACTGGGGGGAGGCTACAGTTGTAAATCAAAGTTTATAGTTAAAGAGGCCAAGCCCAGACATTTCGCTACAGGAAAAAGATAGACCAAATATAGATAAACAGAAAGAAAGACAGATAGACAAATATACATGACGTAAGTATCATATACATTTATATATCATATGTGTATATATGATTATATATGGTATAAATGTGTATATAATATATATGTGTCACACATATTGATCTTCCCTAGTATCTCAGATGGTAAAGAATCTGCCTGCAGTGCAGAAGACCCAGGTTCACTCCCAGGAAGATCCCCTGGAGAAGGAAATGTCTACCTGTTAGGGGAAGCACACTGACTGAAACCGCCCACCCTGGCCAGGCACCATAGTAACCATTTGCATGAGTTGTTTTAGGACAGGAGGTCCTGGTAAGGAACACAGAACTAATAAGCCACCACCAACCAGAAGAGTTCAGAAAAGGTCAAAAGGAGACACCACATGTCCGACCACCTCCCAGAATCCTTCTCTCTGGCGTCCATCTTGGCTGAACAAGCCATGCACCACCAGGAAGGACTCTGAATCAGATGATTGGCTGAAGACAACCGGGAAACTAATCCCGTCACCATAAAACCCAAGACTGCAGAGCTGTTCCCCTGGGTTCCCTCACCCTCCTGCTCTCCATCCAGGCTCCCTTTCCCAATGAAATCTCATGCTTTGTCAGCACATGCGTCTCCTCAGACAATTCATTTCCGAGTGTTAGACAACAGCCCAGTTTCGGACCCTGGAAAGGGTCCTCTTTCCTGCAACATAGCCACTCCAGTATTCTTGCCTGGAGAATCACACTGGACAGAGGAGCCTGGCAGGCTACAGTGGGTGGGGTCACAAAGAGTCAGACATGACTGAGTGACTAACACACACACATATACATTAAATATGACTTCCAGGTGGCGCTAGTGGTAAAGAATCCATGTGCCAATATAGAACACGCAAGAGATATGAGTTCGATCCCTGGGTCAAGAAGATCCCCTGGAGAAGGAAATGGCAACCCATTCCAGTATTCTTGCCTGCAGAATCCCATGGACAGAGGAGCCTGGTGGCTACAGTCATGGGGTCACAAAGAGTCGGACACGACTGAAGCTACTTAGCACGCACACACAGGGAGAGTAAAGGGCATGAGCGGGAGGGTAAGATGGAGCAAGAACACCTCTCTGTAAAACCCCCACAAAACTGAGGTTTTGCTGAGTCCAATGGCTGTTCAAACTCCAAAGCGCTCTTCATGACACGTTTTCAGTGTCCTCTTTTTACAAAGGGCTGAACAATTCTATTAACAAGATTAGCTTTGTCTAAACATTAATTAACCTCCATGAATACGAACACATGACAAAAGTATATCCTCTTAAACCCTTGAGAACCAGATTCCTATCACTCCATTAAAAAGAGATTTATGCCAGCATTGACACTGGCCTTGTGAGAAAGGCCAGACAGTCAAAATCCTCAACTAATAAGGCAGCTTCCTTCCCTTTAGGGAGCATCCGTGGTCACACTTTTCTAAATTTATTTTTTATTGAAATAATATTGGTTTATAACATTATACAAGTTCCAACTGCACAATGTTATTTTTCTACTTCTGTGTACAAAACAGCATACTCCTCACCAAAAATTTCATTTCCATCTGTTGGTTACAGTTTTGAATATTTTCCCAGCATTGTTCTTTCCTGCTTGTCTGTCTTCTTACATTCAGGTCATTGCAGGGGAATAAACCCCTAACTTAATAAGTAGATCTGTTAAAATTTCATTTAGAAACTCCTCAGTTTGGCTTTCTTACTAAATTCAAGTATATTGGATTTCATTAGTACTGCTTCACTATCGTTTAATTGTATCTGTATTTATCAACATTCAAGTTTTTAGAATACTAAGAAGTATCCTTGTGTTTATTAAGAGGATACAAAATAAAATTATAAAAATCTTCAGCATTTTTAAACATTTTTACCACCAAGGGTGTAATAAGAGGAATCTCGATTTCCTAGCCTGGGTGAGGAATGGCCCTTCTGTTTATTTCCTTTGAGACTTAAATGACACAACGTGTTATTTCACCCTGGAAAATGGTGAATTTTAAAGGGCAAAGTGTGTGATGAGTGTACTTTCTCAACCAATATTGTCCTATCGTCACTCAAAAAGTCGCACTGACTGGGATGCATTCTCCTGTGAAGGACTCATAAACAGAACCATTTCCCAACAATATTGAATCACCAGAGGGTGAAAAGCTGATTATATTCCGATCACAGAAAATAAGTAAAGGTTCTTATTCTGTAAGTGAAAGGAGATAAAATGGTTAAAATGTCATCAGACAGCTCTGATCTCCCTCCTTTTATGAACGCAAAATAAGAAAGATGGAGGATCACTTAGAATTTTCCAGAAAATGAAGATAGGAGGACAGGTTAAAGAGGGAAGAACACACAGGGAAGACTATTGTGATAATGGAGAAACCATGAAAACACTGTGTGGGCACACATAAAATACTCTTCTTATATCATAGAGCAGTCAATAGTACTGCCTGGAAAATGGATGGTAATCAGAATGTGAACAAATATCATAGAATATTTGGGGGAAAATGAGAGAAAAAAGTGTTAGGCACCAACTGGAAGAAGAGACATTCTAGGGGACAGGAACAACAATAAACTGAAACTCCACTGCTTCAAAATCATTTTCTTATTACCTCTTTTATGCTCCAAAAGAGCTATGAAACAGAGAGTCTAGTCACTCATTTCTTGTTAAAGAATGGATTCCAGAGGCTTTGTATGGTGTGTAAAGTATGACAAGGCTGATAAGGAAAAAGTGAGACCAAAAAAGAAACAAAGTGGGACTTTCTTGGTGGTCCTGTGGCTAAGACTAATCACTCCCAACACAGGGGGCCCGGGTTCGATCCCTGGTCAGGGAACTAGATCTCACACGCTACAACTAAGACCCGGTGCAGACAAATAAATCAGCAAATATTTTTAAGAAGAAGAAATAAAGCCAGAGTAGATGCTATGTGAAGTCAATCAATTATTAGTATTATTGCTCTGTGACCTTGGAGATGGTCAAGTAGGTCTTACTGCTGCTGCTAAGTCGCTTCAGTCGTGTCCGACTCTGTGCGACCCCACAGATGGCAGCCCACCAGGCTCCCCCGTCCCTGGGATTCTCCAGGCAAGAACACTGGAGTGGGTTGCCATTTCCTTCTGCACAAGTAGGTCTTAAGTCAACTGCAAAAAACTGGTAGATTAGATCATTTGACTAGTGGTCTTTCTCTTAAAAAATTAACAGTTATCAATGGGGGCAGACCTTAACAGTAACACATAAAATAGTCTGCACATTCTCTTAAAGGAATTTAGATATTTTGCCGATTTACTTTTGTATACTTTTTACACAGCCATGAATTATGGCCATCACATGAAAGTCACTCTAAATGTAAAGTTCTCTTATGAAACAATCTTGTGAAACCCAGTTGGTCTGAGAGGCTCTCACCTCTACCTTCATCCTTCTATGTGTTTCTCCCCAGACCATAGATTATCTCCGTGCTCTGTCATGAATACAGATGGCTCTGTGCTACTCCTCTGTAATCTGGTAGCTTTGTGAGATGTTGCTATTGGGCAAGTTTGGGGAGTAAGATGAGTGTGGAGTGTGCGATCACAACAAGGAGAGGTAGTAAACAATGCTTCATAAGGAGGCAGCCTGCTAGAGAGGATAACAGTTAAAGGTCTGGAATCAGAAGACTGTATACAAGCCCTGCTTTACCACTTAGCATATGATCCTGGGCAAGTTACTTTTCCCCTCTGCTGTTCCCTTCTTCATATGTAAAACTGAAAAAAATAGCAATAGCTGCTTCATCCAGCAGAATTGAGTATTAAGAGAGACAATACATGAAAGCATTCAGAAGAAGGTTTGCTGCCAAGAAGACTGTACAGCTATTGTATAAGTGCTAGAAGTGACTTTTTCTGAAAGAAGAAGTTTAAGCTGCTTCCCTTGTCACCTAATATGGCAAAGAGGTGGGTGGAGACCCTCATGTTGAAAAGGAATCTTCCCCTCACCCGCCCTTCCTGGTGACTAGCTAAGCAAGTGGGCAGCGTTTCTCAGAGAATACTGGAAAGGAAAAAAAACTTCCAAAGAAATCGATTGATTAAAACTTAGCACTTAAAGGCTCCACTTTGAACACAGGTAAAAATAAAAGCCAAAAGGATTGAGGTTAAAGGACTGACTACAACCAATAAAGAGGAGCTAAGAGCTCTTTTAAAGAGATGGGTTGGCCTGCCCAATATATTTTCTTCCAAGGAGGAGAAAGCTCATTCAGGAGCCTCAAGCTCTTCACACCGCACCTTCTGCTAAAGCCACAAGCATGGGATACACCTTCCAGAAAGGATCACAGAGAGTGAACATCCAGGAGATAGAGGAAGAGGGCCCTGGGGGTTCCTCGTCCCCACTGGAACCCTCCCTCCTTCCCTACTCTCAGCCACAAGGCTTCTCAGAAGTCATCTCTGCATGAAAGCTCAATTGTCATGTTTGGTACAGTATTAATTATTACTCTTTTAAGAGCTATTTTATTACTGTTTTAAGCTCTTTGACATTCCCCTATCTAGACTTCTTTATTATCTGTACATTTGAATATATTGGAATAAGGACTTTGGAAAATACATCTGCCTCTAGGTAAATTTTCTGTCCCCTAATCTTTTTTCCCTGTAGATTTTTCAACCATGGATTATCCAACAACAAGAGTTTTCCAAATCCTGACTCTGTTACTTGAGGATGAATCTATGTGGTTTATATGTGTTACTTCCTTAGGTCAGGGAGGAAGCCAGCTGGTCCATGCTGTTGGTGAGTGGACAGTCTCCATACTTTTGAATTAAAACAGAAAGATAACAAAGATGACCCCAACCCTATGGAGATGGGCTCATAATTTCGTTCCAGAAGAAAGAAAAGCAGATGCTTTCCTAAGTAGTTTAGAGCAGGGTGTATAATCAGCCCCTCCAGAGGTGGTGAGCCAGGCTGCCAGACTGGGGTGAAGAGTCTAACAGCCCAGGAGGTTGTTCGAACCAGATCTTGGTCTAAGCACAAGATTACAAGAGCAGTGAACAGACTAAAGAAATTGTTACCCATAGCATCCACTTTCATTACTTTTAACAAAAAGGTTTAGAAAATCTAAGGTTTAGAAAATCCTTACTAAGGTGTGAGGTATGTTATGATGCATTCAGCCCCCGAAATACACTTAAGCCTATGCATATACAGAAACCTGCTTATACAGTTTTACCAAGTCCTGAAAGTAAATGAAATTTGATCATCACTCCTGTTTTCTCTAGAGAGAATTAGACTGGGTTCTTCTGATAAATTCCAGCCTTCTGATATTACTTGCTGTCTTATGGTCACAGTCGAGCTCTCTGAGAACCATAAGGGAGAGGTTTCAGTTTATCAGGCTTCCCGCCCAGTGAGCAAACAGCCTATCCTCATTGAACCATCATCACCATTTTTCACCTGGGCTCTCTTTTCTTTTTGTATTTTTCTCTCTTATTTGGAAGTTCTGAAGGTTCCAAACCTGGAAATAAAGTTTAACGTGACAGACCTGCAGGCGGAACATTGGGAGAGCTTTTTCATTTCACACTGTGATCAGTTAAGGAGCTGTTCATCTATTTCTCTAACCCAGACGGCCACAGCCAGTGTGCTTCATTCTGCAGAGTGACATCTTCCCAGGTCTCCAAAGTCTAATACAGCCATGTGCCATTCTCTCTCTCTCTTCCTCTTCCCCTCTCTCTATTTTTAAGAGCTAGTTAAGCATTCACTACAAGTGTAATAAAGCAGATGAATTACCAGTCCATTTTCATCACTGATGCCCAGCTCTGGCTCAGCTTTTAAAAAACCATCTCCTTCCTTCTCTTTTGCCAATGGCCCCATCTGACCAGCATTTGACTCATTTCAACCAAATATATAGCAAATTTCATCACATTTAAAAAATAAAAAAGGAAACAGTCACTTATAATCTGTAAAGCTTCTGGCTTTGCTGCCTATGAAATGCCCATCACTCTCTAGCATCCATTCACTGCCCCATGTTCCCAGATTATTCCAAATCTTCTCTTACCTCCTGAAATCCATGACGCTTCCAACATCCTCACTCCCAGTCGATAGCATTACTTCCTACTTCACTCAGAGGTAGGAAATTTCCTGGTGGTCCAGTGGTTAAGACTCCATGCATCCACTGCAGGAGGCATGGGTTCAATCCCTGGTTGGGGTATTAAGATCCCACATATTGCATGATACAGCCAAAAATCAATCAATCAATTAATTTTAAAAGATCAGCTCTTTGGAGCTCTGTTGTAAAAATTTTAAATGGTTACTTTTCACAGACGTCCACAGTTTATCTTCTGCCTTCCCATCTGTTAATGGCTCACCTTTTCATGTTCCTGTCTAAAATCATGCCTTCCACATTCATACCGGTTCCCACGCTCTCCATCTGCTCCAGAACCTCTCCCAAATTCTCCTTTCTCTCTACATCATCTATTTTTTTTTTTTTAGGTCTCTACTGGGTCATTCCCAGCATACTCATATGCCAGTCCTTCTCTCATTTTGGAAAAGGAAAAGGAAGGTTGACTCCACTCTCCCCATCAACTTATATCTGATTCCTTTGCTCTCCTCTGTAGCAAAGCTCCTTGAAAGAGTTCGCTTTACTGTCTTTCATTCATCTCTTCTTTTTAATCTCTTAAACCCACGCCCATCAGCTTGGTGTAAGATGCTGAAGCAGCTCTCAACAGAACACCAAGAGGAAAGGCAGTGGAGTGAGTGAATGTGGGCTCTGGAGCCAGCCTGGCTGTGCTCGAATCCCCACACTGTCACAATCCAACAGCGCGAACTTAGAGAAGTCACTTAATCCCTCTATTCTTTGGTTTGTTTATTTGTAAAAAAGGAACTATATTAGTATGTACCCTTATATTTGTTGTGAAGAATAAAATTAAAAATTACATGTAACCTGCTTAGTACAATGTCTGGAACACACTGGGTGCTCAGTAAGTGCTGGTTACTATTATCATCTAGTATCCAATAGAAACATAATGAAAGCTACATATATCATTTACCTTTTTAACCATCACGCTGAAAAATGCTAAATGAGACTAGGGGAAGCTCATTTTAATAATTTCTCTTATCTTGGAATACTCAAAATATCATTTCAACATATCTATATAAAAATCACTAACCTGTTTTTGCACTAATCAGTCCTGTTTTTGCACTAAGTCATCAAATCCAGTGACACTCTGTCTCAATCCAGACTATGCATATTATTAAGTGCTCAGGAGCCACATCAGAAGAAAGCCATTGGGGAAGTGCCCCTTTCTAGCTTATAACGCCTTCTAACAATACATGTCATTTGCTTTAAAGTTAAAGTAGAAGTCCCAAGATTCAGTCCACCATCAGTGTCAGAACCAGAAAATTAATGGGGAACTTGAGTTTCTAAAATCCTACACCTAATCTCCCCAAGTGGACAGGATTAATCCATCCTTTTCCTAAAACATCATCCATTTCCTCCTTCATTGGGCACACTGATGCTGGCATTCTGCCATCTGCCATTTTCCCCAAACATTTCTTTCCTTTCACTTGATTCATGTTCTAATTCATGTATTGATTAGTACTTTCTCTTGCCTTCTCTTTCTCTCAACATCATCATTTTCTGGAAATGAGACATGGAAGCAGGAGACAGCTGGGTAAGGGAGAGGTCAAGATGGAGAGCTAAAGGAATGATTTCTGTGATACCCAAGTCAGGAGCTGGATGAAACATCGGTCGTGGAAGTATCATGAGTGGACGCGGGGGGCGGGGGGCACTAGAGGGGGAAAGGAGGGATGTCAGAGCCTCTCATTTCTCTCCATCTTCACTCCCACTGCTTCATCACGTCCCCGGGCCCCGCTACACTGGGCTGGGGCGATGACCTCCTGGCAGGAAGCTGGATACAGGAAGCTGGATATACCAAGGTTCAATTTCTATCCCTTTTGTTTAGCTGGTAACGCCAGTGATTAGAATAATGCTGGCACATAGTAAGCACTCATTAAAAAAGGAAAGAAGACAGGAAGAAAGGGAGGGAGGGGAGGAAGGAAGGCAGGGAGAGTAGAAAGAAAGGAAGTGTCCTCTCCGGCTTTCTTTCACCCATTGGCCATTTCCTTTTTGCTTATGCTGGAACCCAGTGCCACACCAAGAAGACCTCCCTTGATCTGGCCCCCTGCTTGTATCTTTCACTTTATTTGACTCACTCCTCCCGCCCCTTCATTACACTCTAACCAAACTGCCTCTTTTTAATTCCTTGGACTAGCTACGATTATCACTGCCTGAGAGTTATTGTTCTGTCATTTTCTCGGTCTGGAATGCGTTTTCATGACTATCTCCTTCTCCTCCAAGTTGCATCTCAAATATTACTGATTAAAACAGGTCTTCTCTGATCCCCACCCCATTGTGTTTCATGACAGCTGGCTGTTTGTTTCTTTTTGGTGAATGTTCTCACTTTATAATTATGGATTTATGTTTAGCTACTAAGTAGCCTATCTGTCTCCAATCCCGAAACTCACCCAACAGTGAGCTCCATGAAGTGTAGGCACCACATCCATTTCATTCATCTCTACACCCAACACCCAGTACAGTGCCTGGTATATATTAAATCCTCAACCCAGAAGAGCTGAATATATAAAACCATTCCATTCCCTGGCTTATAAATGGCTTCTCTGGACTCGCTTACTTTATCATTGCCTTTAACTTTCAGTGCGAACCCTTCTGAAAATGTGGGACATATGCTAAAGAGGTGGTACCTGGCTATCTTATTGGCCCAGGAGGAGCACCTGTGTTGAAATAACTCCTGCAAGAGTGATGGTTCAATAGGGCATAGCCTGACTCAGTGTGGTGTTTCACTAGCTGTGGAGAAAATTCCCACTGTCAGGATTCAGTCCGCAAAACAGGGCACCTCAAAGACCAAACAGACATTGTTCTGAAACCATGGTGTCTTTAAGGATAACAAGGGACCTGTTTAAATGAGAAACCACTGAATCCTAGAAGGCACCACACAGGTATTCTACCAGAGAGGTAATGAAAGTGTATTATCACCCTTGTGTTCAGTCACTAAATGTTTGTCTTTTAGGGACATAAGAACAACAACAACAATAATAACTCATTGTAAAAGAGCATTTATATTTGCAGATGCAACTCACAAGGGATGAAATTTCAAACTATACAAACAGCTCATATAACTCAATGTTAAAAAAAAAATAAAGCCAGGGAAACCTAGAAGTCACTTAAAAATTCATCTCACAATGAGGGTACAAAAATCATAATTTCGACCTACTTTTGAGCCCAGAATTCATCCTAAAGATTAGCATGTAGTTGTTTGAGAGTCCTGTGGCCATAGTCATTTGGAAAAGAGGGATTACAGAAGCTGGAAGCCAAGCTAGGCTGATACATCAGAATTCAGAGTGATAAAATTATGTACCTCAAGTCTTTTTAAAAAGTTTATTGGTTAAAAATTATATATAGAAACTGAATATTGAGGATACATCAATAATGTATCAAGGTTAACTTGGATGGATGTGGCAGGGAAGACTTGAGGCTAAGAAAGGAAAACATCCTTATTCAGGATGCTAAAAATAACAGCTTTCTCCGCCATGTAGAACATTACTATAGAGCACAGCCAAGTAATTATATATCCTCAATCAAGCTTACACTTGCCATACAAATATAGTGATACTAAAAAAAAAAAAAAAAAAATTAAGTTAAGCCTCTGCTCAGTGCTCTCTCTCTAAAAAAATACCTTGCTGCAATTTAAATAGCTACAAATGGAGTAAGTTCAAACAGTAAATTAAAATATGTCTCATGAACTCTGATCACAGTTTGAAAACATATTATCCTTTAGGTGATTATGGGTAAAAAAAAAAAATTTTTTTTCAGCCAAGTGCCAGTTACAAATAAAGCCAACCAGCTACTTAGCAGGGGAAAATTTAAGTCCATGGTCATTTAAAGGAATGCTTCCTTCTTTAAGTCACCATGGTTTCAAGCACTTCTACTGCTTTCTGAGTGTGTATCTATTTTTTAAATTTATTTATTAGTTTTATTTTTGGCCGTGCTGGGTCTTTGTTGCTGCGCACGTGCTTTCTTCAGTTGCGGCCAGCTGGGCTACTCTCTAGTTGCAGTGCACAGGCTTTCATTGCACAGAGCATTTCATTTCAGTGCACAGTGCTCATTGCAATGGCTTCTCTTGTTGTGGAGCACGGTTCTAGGATGTGCAGGCTCAGAGGTTTTGGCGTGAGGGCTTAGTTGCCCCTCACCATGTAGGATCTCCCCAGACCAGGGATCGAACATGTGTTCCTTGAATTGACAGGTGCATTTTTAACCACCGGACCACCAGTTCAGTTCAGTTCAGTTCAGTCACTCAGTCGTGTCCGACTCTTTGTGACCCCATGGACTGAAGCACGCTAGGCCTCCCTGTCCATCACCAACTCCTGGAGTTTACTCAAACCCATGTCCATTGAGTCAGTGATGCCATCCAACCATCTCATCCTCTGTCATCCCCTTCTCCTCCTGCCCTCAGTCTTTCCCAGCATCAGGGAAGTCTGCATTTCTACTATTAAGGGAGGTCTTCAAGACTCAATTCCCCTGCTTAATCACCAGTCCCCACTCTACATATGATTTATCCTTTTATTTTCAATGCCTTCTCTATGCCTGAAAGGATTAAAAATAAGAAAGGATAGGAGAGTTTTATTCCAAAACTATAACTCTGTGACCATGTGAGCATCACTACTTTGATGTGAATCTGTTGACCCGGTTCATGACTTGAACTTAATTTTATCTCTGACAAATAGAACCATAGAATGTTCGAGTTTGATGGCCCCTAAGAGATCCCTGATGTATTGCTGACATATAGAGAAAAAAGTTGGGCACTGTTTGGGTCCCCATAGAAAACTGGTCATGTGACTAATCACAAGCTACTGGTTATGGGTTAAATTGTATCTCCCTAAAATAGGTTGATACCTAACTCTCAGGACCTGCAAATGAGAAAATTTGGACAGATATGCACCCAGGGAGAGCTCCACAGGAAGATGAAGGCATACAATAGGGTGATACTCTACAAGCCAAAGAACACCAAAGACTTCCAGCAAAACTTGGGGAAGCAGGGAGAGAGGCATGGGACAGATTCTCTTGTTCCAAGAAGAAATCAGTCCTGCAACATCTTGATCTTAAGCTTCTAGCCTTCAGACTGCGGGACAATAAATTCCTGTTATTGAAGCTGCCCAATTTGTGGTACTTTGTTACAGCAGTCCTAGCAAACTAATGCAATAGCCAAATGTTTTAAGAAAGCATTTTGGTAAAAAAAAAAAAAAAAAAAAAACACAAGATAAAATCTGGAAGAACAACCACAAAATGTGAAGCAAGAAATAAAAAGCAAGAAAAATACTAGAGAAAACACAAAGAATAAAGATACGGAAAAGAATAAACAAATACATCAATAAAAGCAGCCTCTCTGGCCCCCTCACCCCTGTCATCTCTTTCTTTGTTACAATAATCCTTCTACAACAACAAATTCTCCTAATAGGAGTTCTAGTGTGTGGGAATTTGCTTCTGCATATTTTTCGGAAACAGCAAAAATGTCAATGCCAATTTGTCTGTTACTGAAGTGTATGCCATTCTTATTAGGGATAAACAGAAACACAGGGAAGAGGAGATAGGACTGAACAAGAGAGGAGAAGAAAAGGGAATGGCAGAAGAGTGATCACATTTACAATTAAAACATAACAGAATAAAGAAGACAAGATCATAGATCTGGATGCAAACGCTGCACACAACACTGGGAATGGCAGGCTCTGAGCAGACTTTTCTTTCTTGGGCTCCAAAATCACTGCAGATGGTGACTGCAGCCATGAAATTAAAAGACTCTTGCTCCTTGGAAGAAAAGCTATGACCAGCATAGACAGCATATTAAAAAGTAGAGACGTTACTTTACTGACAAAAGTCTGTCTAGTCAAAGCTACGGTTTTTCCAGGAGTCATGTATGGAAGTGAAAGTTGGACCGTAAAGAAAGCTGAACGCTGAAGAATTGATGCTTTTTTTAAAAAATTAATTTATTTATTTTAGTTGGAGGCTAATTACTTTACAATATTGTAGTGGTTTTTGCCATACATTGACATGAATCAGCCATGGGTTTACATGTGTTCCCCATCCTGAACCCCCTTCCCACCTCCCTCCCCATCCATCTCTCTGGGTCATCCCATTGCACCAGCCCTGAGCACTTGTCTCATGCATCGAACCTAGACCGGCGTTCTGTTTCACATATGATAATATACATGTTTCAATGCTATTCTCTCAGATCGTCCCACCCTCACCTTCTCCCACAGAGTCCATAAGACTGTTCTATGCATCTGTGTCTCTTTTTCTGTCTTGCATATAGGGTTATCGTTACCATCCTTCAAATTCCATATATATGTGTTAGTATACTGTATTGGTGTTTTTCTTTCTGGCTTACTTCACTCTGTATAATGGGCTCCAGTTTCATCCATCTCATTAGAACTGATTCAAATGTATTCTTTTTAATGGCTGAGTAATATTCCATTGTGTATATGTACGAATTGATGCTTTTGAACTGTGGTGTTGGAGAAGACTCTTGAGAGTCCCTTGGACTGCAAGGAGATCCAACTAGTCCATCCTAAAGGAAATCAGTCCTGAATATTCATTGGAAGGACTGATGCTGAAGCTGAAACTCCAATACTTTGGGTACTCAATGAGAAGAATTGATTCTTTGGAATAAGACCCTGATGCTGGGAAAGATTGAAGGCAGGAGGAGAACGGCATGACAGAGGATGAGATGGTTGGATGGCATCACCAACTCGATGGACATGAGTTTGAGCAAGCTCCAGAGGTTGGTAATGGACAGGGAAGCCTGGCGTGCTGCAGTCCATGGGGTCGAAAAGAGCTGGACACAACTGAGTGACTGAACTGAACTGAGATGGTCTTAAAAGGAGATAGATAGAGGGCGACGAAGGAGACAGGAGACGATCTCTCCAGACATAAATTCCTAAAGTATCTGAATATTTATTTATACAGCTGAACACTCACACTCACACAAATGCAGACCTGCCTCTTGCACACACCACAAAGCAGGACATACATGCGTGCAATCTAACTACTGGAAAGGCACCTTCTAAAAGTGCCCAGAGGACAAAGGATGACAAATGCAAACTAACAGGGACAGTCCTTAATTTAATAATGTAAGGGGTGTGAAATATAGTTCATTTTCTTCTTTAAATTTTTGGTAAATATAACGCCAATATTTCTCTAACCCTCAAAGGTGAGTACGGTCTGTTATATTTCATGAAAGGCAGGTTTGTTTCATTTCTTGTAAGTCAGTTTCATGCTGCAGCTGCCTCCTCACAATGCTCTGCTCCCTCCTGAGTCTCCATGACTGAATGACCATTGACTTTTGTTGACCACGAGCCTCTGGTCACTGGCATGCATGCCTGGACTCCTAACCTCAGGTGCATCAGCTGGTGATGAATGCAAGCAGGTGATATGTCTTACAGCCCTCGCCTTCTTCTCCCAGGATTCCACCTAGGAGAAGGCAATGGCACCCCACTCCAGTACTCTTGCCTGGAAAATCCCACGGACGGAGGAGCCTGGTAGGCTGCAGTCCATGGGGTTGCTAAGAGTCAGACATGACTGAGCGACTTCACTTTCACTTTTCCCTTTCATGCACTGGAGAAGGAAATGGCAACCCACTCTAGTATTCTTGCCTGGAGAATCCCAGGGACGGCAGAGCCTGGTGGGCTGCCGTCTATGGGGTGGCACAGAGTTGGACACGACTGAAGCAACTTAGCAGCAGCAGCAGCAGCTCAAGGCTGTTGAGATTTTACTGAATTCAAGATCACTGAAAAGGATTACTGTGAGAGAGGGAGAGGTTTTAAACTATGTGCTTTACAGAAAAAGCTCCCTGAAGACAAGCATTTGAGACATGGTTCCCTTGAAGACACAGCTTAGTTCCTAGCCTTGCTTCCCTGCCCACATATGTGCTCTACTTTTGGCAAACCTCTCCTGTTTCAAAACACAATCAAAGCCTCCTACAACAACCCACAGTCAAGACAACGTTAAGCAGAGGAAGTCTACAACCCTTTATTTTCCCGTGGCTCTCAGGCCGTGCAGAACTTAAGAAAAGCAAAAGAGATGATGTCTGTGTCAGATGCTTTAGCAGGCAACAGGTGGAAACTCAACCCAAACCCCATGCAATGTTTATTTTCATAACTCATTTTCTCATAATACGAATGCCATGACACAAGATTTGGTCAGTTCAGTTACTCAACCATGTCATCAGAGATTCTTTCCCTTCCTCTATTCTGAAGAATAAAGCATCAGCTTTATGGTAGGGCTGGTTCCCTCAAACTCAGCATCTGTGACAGTGACAGATCCCTGTTCATATCCATTGGGAGAGGGACCCTGGCTTTTCTTTGCAGAAATTTCAAACAAGTCTATTCTCTGCCTTGCCCTATTTGCTACCATATCCTCAGCACCTTCAGCAGAGTTATGAAGATCTGCGTGTCAAATGAAAGTTATCTGCATATTCTCATTTTCTGGACAAACTTCCATTTTTCTTCATGATCTTTTAGACATCTTTTTAACTGATCTTTAAAAGTAAAAAAAGAAAAAGAAAAAGTCAATAATTCACAGAGGCCACAATCTTACACATAGGGGATTTTTAGCCACACTTTAGAGATATCTGGCTCTAAAGATATTACCTTCTGTTACCTTCAGTAATAGAAGCTGAATAGGTATTTGTTGTATGAATGAAGAATAAACACATCGCGTCAGTCCAAATTGGCTAGAGCCAATCGCTGGTGAGGGGGAGGGAAAGCGATCAGCAGTTTCTCGTCCAAGGAGAAGCAACCATAATATTAACTATAATCTCATTATAGAGAGATCTGACCCCTGAGAGCTGTACCTTGGTTAGGCAAAGACCCAAGCAAAGGCTTTGAAATGAAATTGGTTTATGTTTTCACTCATGTTTTATTTTTCCTACAAAGTCAAAGTTTAGGAGGGTGAACTCTCCTGCAATTTTTGAATACGGGAAGGAGATAACAAAAGGACCTCCATTCCTACTACACACACCATCCCCAAAAGTCAGAGTGAGAGGCAAAGTTTGACCTTCCAGGAAAAAATTGATTCATCCAAGACTCAGATGCCCAGTCGGGTGTTTTTCATGTGTTTTTGTAGTGAGTATAATTGTTTCTCTCCCCAAAAGATATATTCACGTCCTAACTCCCAGAACCTCTGAATATGACCTGATTTGGAAATAAAGGTCTTTGCAGACATATAATCAAGTAAAGCATGAGACATACTAGATGAGGGACAGCCCTGATATGATGTTCAGCGTTCTTAATAGAAGTGGGAAGTTTCTGACCATCCCAAACTCCCATGTACACTCTGCTATATTTAAAATGGATAAACAGCAAGGACTTACTGTATAGCACAGGGAACTCTGCCCAATGTTATGTGGCAACCTAGATGGGAGGGGAGGTTGGGGGAGAATGGATACATGTATGCATATGGCTGAGTCCCTTTGCTCTTCACCTGCAACAATCACAACATTGTTAATCAGCTATACCCCAATACAAAATTAAAAGTTAAAACAAAAAAGAAGTGGGAAGTTTTAACACAGACAGAAGACAGACAAGGAGAGCGCCATGTGATAACGGAGGCAGAGACTGGAGTGAGCCGTCTACAAGCCAAGGAACATCAAGGGCGGCCGGCAACCACTAGAAGCTAGGAAGAGAAAGGATTTCCCTAGAGCAGGGATCCTCAACCTTTGGGATCTAATGCCTGATGATGTGAAATGGAACTAATGTCATAATAATAGAAATAAAGTGCACGATAAAGGTAATACACTTGAATCATCCCGAAACCTACCCCGCCTTGTCCATAGAAAAATTTCTTCCATGAAACCAGTCCCTGGTACCAAAAATGCCGGGGACCACTGCCCTAGAATATTGAGAAAGGGCACAAGCCTTTCCCTACTGTTAACCTTCAGCTGTGACAGGGTAGTTCCACTAACAGTTTCATGGGTTTTTATATTCCAATAAAATTTTTCAAAAATCTCTCCTGGCACCAAGGACCACTCAAACTAAGAAAGCTCCTTTTCCACCCTGATGGTGAGCTCCTCCACAATGGAAAACCTTTATGTTTCATTGTAGACTTCATTCTGTCCAGTTTGTGGCAACAGCTCAGAGCCATACTTTATATCAAATCTTCAGAAAGCGATTTCCGTTCATTCTCTTCATCTCCCCAAAGTTTCATAAAATTACTGGTCTAAAGATGATCATTGAATTCAACCTCCACCTAATGAGACCTTCGCATTCTCCCACGGTCAGAGTCATCTGTGCTTCTAGCATCCAGGCTGTGAGACACGTGTACTACCCTGTCTGCTCCATATCTCACTACTTCTGTGCTGACATCTCTTCATTCATTCATTCACTCATCCATTAACACCTGCTATTAATTAATATCTACTGAGAACCTATTCTGTGTCAGGTACACCGTGCAATGAAAGATCCCTCATGATGCAACAAAGATCCGACACAGCCAAATAAATTTAAAAAAATAAAAGTTCATATTGAAATAAAAGAGTACTTGATTGTACAAACTTTACATGTTGTTCTGAGTAGCAGTAGGTTTTTCGTTTTGATTTTCTAGGAAAGCGCTGTCCCCCCGGTGCCCAAGGTCAATTCCTTTTACTATTTGGGGCAGCTTCTTTCCCAGCCTTTAGCCCCTCCCCAGTCATAAGCCTCCCTTCTCTTTGGGGTGAATCATCGCAAGTACTCTGGGGTCCCAGCTCTGGCTATACCCTCTCCGATTATGGTGCCTGGAACTGGTACCCTCTTCTGGGTGAACACAGAGTAAAACAGGACCATCATCTCTGATGGCCTTTATTCTCTGTACTTTACGACTGACAGTGCAACCACAATTGTGCCCACTTTTTAAAAATAACCGTATGGCACTGTGGACTCATACAGAACCTAGAATCAGTAAGACTGTTCTAAGAAATGTTTACACGTCCTAACTTTTCAGCCCTGGGCTCTATCCACTCTGTGGCGTCTCTTCCCCCTTGATTTTATTGGCTTTGGGAAAAATTAAACCAGTTAAGGTAGCAGCTGCAGCAGTCAGAACACACAGCATGCGACGACCTCTAGGCATGACTCTCTGCTCCATCTAACGCTGCCCACTTTACCCTACAGATTTGATTAACACCATCCCAATCCGCAGAGCCTTAAAGTGCTGAGTTATCATCTGCCTATTTTTTCCCCTCTAATGTCTAAAAAGAAATCAATTGATGGCAGCTTATGTTTCTGTCCTTTGCTTCCCTTGCCAGAGGTGAATCCCACTGTGTCTGAGTGAGAAGGGGCTGGTGCCAGCCCTCCAGCCTCTCTGGTGAGGGTGGGGTCACACAGAAAATTCATGCTCCCTTGCCCCTGCCCTGCTCCCCCTTGTGAAAATGAAACCATGTGGTGTGGAGGCTAAACCTTTTCCACATCCAATCTTTTATTGGTTCTCCTGGTGTTCTCTTTTACTCTTTACCTTCCAGAATCAACAGAGACACATCATCAAAAGAGGCACTAAGATACTGTTAATTGTCGATGCCATGAGAGTTGAAATCCACCAGTTACTGTCTGTGGAATCTTGGATAAGCCACTCAACCACTCTGTGACTCATTTTCCCATCTGAAAAATGGAGTTAATAATAGTAGCTGTGTCCAAGGGACACTGCGAGCATTAAATGAGGTCACACGTGGGAAGCACTTGGGCTCATGGTGACACCGTGGAAGGGTTAGCTTCCATTTGGAGTTAAAATTAAATACATAAATTCATAGTTCACTGCCAGTTATTTGGAGGCAGATAATCGGCTCTGTGTTTTCCCTGGGAGGGGAGAAAGAGTGTGATATAACAGGTCCTAGAGTCAGACAGACAAAAAATCGTATCTGACTTCAATGCCTGACCTTGGGAACATTATTTATCTGAGGGAAGCCTCAATATTCTCACCTGCTAAGTGGTGACAATAACACCTCCTGCACAGAGCTCTTGAGGGGATCCTGGTGATTCGCGTGGTCTCTGTGCTCCATACAACACCTATGGAATTTATAGCTTCAGATGCATTGCACAAAATGCAAAATGTGTCCTTGGTTGCAGAAGATTGTTCTTGGAAAAAAAGAATGTCATCATTCGAATCCCACAAAGAGACCTTAACTCCTGACTTGCTTTTTCTAACAAGGGATCTTTCTGTAGTCTGGGCCATCCAAGTATCACCGTAACAGAGGCACAACCACCTCAGGGTCCCATCTTTCCCTTCCAGCCCCATGAACTTCCCAAAGGCTTCAGACTGTGGTATCTCCACTCAAGCCGACTCTCTCTGCCAATAGCTCCCCCATTATTCAGAACCTTCATCCACATCTGGCACCCATGAAGTAAACCCTTCCCAATGATTTTGGGCTTATGGGTTATCCTTCCTGATTCGTTCATAGCAAAGGCTTTTTAAGGACAAGACCAGGAGGAACAGCAAGAGGGTGAGCACATCAGGTCCTGAGACAGGGTTGGCAAGAGTGGGAAGCATGGTATTTCACAGGCAGCCCACTCAGTCATGCAAGCAGGTGGTCACGTAGCCCATGTGACCAGTAAGTACGTGCAGAACTCTTTGGCCGCATCAGAAAAAAAAAAGCATCACACCAATACAATATCATATTTCTGACTGCATCAAATTTTCTCTAGATGACTTAATAATCTGCAGCTATACTTGCAAAATGACAGGGCTGGGAATACCTTTGGGGTCACTTCATCCACAAGCCTCATTTTACACATGGATAAACTTAGAAGTGAAGTGACTTGTCCATGGTCACGCAGGTAAGAAATGACAACATCTGATTTAGCACCCTAGTGCTAAATTTTGATTATGCTTTCCATTGCCTCATATAATTTCATATTCCTGCCGAACATTAAATATCTGAACAACGGTGATACCAAAATAATTCTCATTTCTTGACTTTAGCCCTTTATATACCCTTAAAAGAATGTTTACAAAGAGTTTCTCTGTGTAAAACCATGAGTAAAATGCTTCAACGAGCAAACCCAGAAGCTGGTCTTGCCTAAGAAGACTGTCAGCCTTGAATCCCTCAAAATGTCACTGTGCCCTTGTTCATCTAATTTTCCGAGTAAATATCATCAGTCACCTTGAAGCAGGCCATTTCCTGCTGATAAACAGTCATTGACAAGGTTGTAAGCAGTCAGGTTTTTAACACCTGGCCATTAATCCCTAGAAATGCCCTCTACCCAAATTCTTAATCACTTAAACAAATGGTTTCCATGGGAGAGTAACCATCAGAGCCAATCTGCAGCTCTTGCAAAGCAGTTCTTTGTGCCATGATTCCCACACTCCTCCCCTCAACACCAGGGAAAGCTGGATAAGAAGTCAAGAGAACACCGACAATCAGGAACAGGACGTCTGGAGGTGAGGGGGACTGTTTTCTCACACCTTCCTCAGATGTCACTCTGAGAGCAAGTGAATCTAGGAAATACGGGCACGTAAGAGAGAAAGGTCTGCTGGGGAAACACTTCCGTGTTATCGACGAGGATTTAAGTGGAGTCTCAGCAGTGGTTTAACTAATGTCTGTTGGGAAGCTTAAAATAGAGGGATTTTACTGTTACTATGTATAAAGTAGGTAACTAATGAGAAGCTACTGTATAGCACAGGGAACTTGACTCAGCGCTGTCTGGTGACAAAGAGGGGATATATGTATAGGTATAGCTGATTCACTTTACTGCACAGCAGAAACTCATATAACATTGTAAAGCAACTGTACTGTGCTTAGTCGCTCAGTCGTGTCTGACTCTTTGCGCCCCCGTGGACTGTAGCCTGCCAGGCTCCTCTGCCCATGGGATTCTCCAGCTAATGGTGGAGGCAAGCTACCAAGTACTCTTTATCACCTACCAAAAACCCAGAGCTCTCCTAGGAAAATAGCTCTTCTACCCCTCTGCCATGCCTCAACCCAAATGTCACCTCCTCCAGGCAGTTTTCCTTGATTTCCCAAGAATACCTTAGGGGCCCCTTCTGAATGTTTAATTGTAAGTGCACATATCATAGCAATTGCTACTGCTCTTTACTATGATTACTTGCCCAACTCTACAGCTCCGTGAGTAGTAGTACATTATCCTTGCTTCTGCGAATGCCTGTCTCGCTCAACCTCTGCATCCCCATTACCCAACATAGTACCATCGCACATGGTGGCCCATCAATAAATGTTTGGCCAATAATGGAAGCACACTGGAGTTATCCCTTGGCTTCAAGAGTCACAACAGAATCACTGGTCTTTTGTCTCTATCATCAATTGTTCTCCCCTAGCTTTTCTTGAGCCATACAAGAGCCTCTGTTTTCACGTTAATAATACCATCAAGACTTATCCTGAACTAATTTTTTCTGCTGCAGCTTCTGTGGGCTGGAGTAGTGATTATCATGCACAAGACGAAGTGGGGTGCGGGGTGTAAGCTGCTCTTGAAAATGAGTCTACCGTGATGCACCAGCCAGGAGCTTAATAGGGAGCATGATCTTCAATTTGCTGAGTGTAGCTCGACAAGGAGCCCTGAGCTGGGCTTGTGACATGCCATTCCTCAGAGGGTTTCAGCTGCTGCTGTGCTGCAGGGAAGGATTGATGACTCTGATGAGAGATTTGAACACAGTCCTCTTAAAAAAACAGAAGGGCTGGGGTCGCCGGGCTAATTGGAATTGCAGGCATATGTATGCATGCCATGCAGAATCATGCCTGTATATTAGATGCATAGAATAAAAGGGTGGAATATTTGAGGATAAAGCAAAAGCTAAAAGGACAAAGGCAACAGGCAATCTAATCCACTTAATGGGTCAAGAAGTTCGGAGCTGAGCCGCAAATGCATCATTTGATAACGGTAATGAAAAAGACAGCAATCTATACCTACAAATAGCATTACGGCAGATTTGGTTTAGAGGCCAAACTAGGTTGATGTGAAATTTACGAGACTGGCTGTCTCTCGGATATGCTTAAGAGGGAGGAGCACATTCAATTCCTTCTTTTTCCCATGGAGCTCAGTGTGAATTGGGTCTTACTTTCAACGTAGGTTTTTCTGTTATGTGGGACTTTATTCTGTTTAAATGACAGTTAAGTGTTTTGCCACCCAAGTTCATCTTAACACTGAGGATGCCAATTGTACAAGTGGATGAGGTCTATTTAGGGTTCCCTTTGGGCATTTCATTTCCCTGTCCAGTCTCTGTAGGTCTCTTGCTCACACTTACACACACACACACAAACAAGGTTCCCATTTGCAGGTGGCCTGAACTGCAATGTGCAGTAAAGCATGTGCCTGAATCGTGACTTAGCAGCTGATCCTAGAAAATGTAGGAAATGTGGGTTCTGATGATTTGGACAGTATGTTTTGTGTCTGCAAAACCCATTACAACGTTCCTTTGCAAAATGCTGTTAGAAAGGTGCTTTGTTTTCAACCAAAGTTCTAATACATCCTCCACAGTAATCACAATACATTGTATTGCAAAATATGCAGGATGCATTAAGCTTTTTTTTCTCCTTATGATGCCTCAGTCAATATCAGGTAGCACTTACAGAGGGTAATGAAGTCTGCTTTCAACACAGCAATGTTCCTACAATTATGTGCTGATTGACCTTCACTTTGCGCTGTGCCTGCAAAGAAAGGGGACCCTGATAGATTGTACAGAGTAGAGCATGTGCAAGTCAGATGGTTGAAAGGAAGCAATAAGCTTGTTGCTGCAGCATTGTGTGGGACAAGTTTCACCCGAGACTTGCTCCTAATTCAAGAGTGACAGCAGATGCAATCAAAAGCTTGGGAAGGGATTTTGGGAAGACAGGTTTAAAAAAAAAAAAATGTCACCCCATTTAGGTTTTCACCTGTTCTGTGACAAATTTTATAAGAAAGGAAGTCACTGGATCAAACCTAACCAAATGCTCCCTTGTGAAAGAAATAACAATTCTGCATAAGAGGCAACTACAGAGATAAATTCTCGTCCCTCCTTGCTTTTCTTAATGTCTTTTGCAGTTCTCTCTGCTTTGGTTAGGGTAGGTAACTACTGTAGAGTAGACTCAGAATTATATGATTCAGTCACAACAGACACATATTCCTTACTCACTTAAGAGCCCAGTGCAATCTCAATTCATCCTGGTTGGTGATGAGGGTGTGGAATGCTCTGCTCTATGCAGTCACTTAGAGACCCAGGCTGATGGAGGATTTGTTAACTACATATGAGAGTCTCCCTGAAGGTGTCCAGCCCAGTCAGCTGGAAGAGAAAGGAACATGGAAACGCCCACATGAAATGCTGCATGCATTATGGCCACATCACTTTGGCTCACATATCCTCCTGCTAGCAATCTGCCACACGTAGCTGCAAGGGAGCCTGGGAGACTTGCCCAGGAAGAAGAGGACATGGATTACAGTGAGCAGCCAGCCATCCCCGCCACACTCTTCTCCTCCCTGTTCTTTCAGTGGTGGAGTTTCTGGTTTCCCAGGGCCTCTCTCAGTCTTATAATAGGGCATGCTGCCCCCAGACACTTTCTGGATGCAAAGATTACTATCCATGGAATACTCTCAAGTATCCGGCCAAAACTCCCCTCCCTAATTCAATACTGAAATTTCCAAAAACCGACTGTACATTTGGGCTTCCCAGGTGGCGCTAGTGGTAAAGAACCCACCTACCAATGCAGGAGATGTAACAGAGATAGGTCCGATCCCTAGGTTGGGAAGATCCTCAGGAGGAGGGCATGGCAGCCCACTCCAGTATTCTTGCCTGGAGAATTCCATGGACAGAGCAGCCTGGCAGGCAAAGGCCAGACTTTTGGCCTTTGGGGTTGCAAAGAGTCGGACACAACTGAAGAGACTTAGCACGCACACACATACTTTACATCCATCTGATATTCGAATGAGTACCTCAAATTTGACACACAGAAAACTAAATTTGTTATCTAACGTCATCTGTAAGATGGTGATACTTAATAGTATCTATTAAAGTTGTTTTGAGAATGAAATGGATTAATATGTGCAAACCACTCAGAAAAGTACTGGTACCCAGTGAAGACTTTTTTTTTTCAGATGTACCACACAGCACATGGGATCTTAGTTCCCTGATCAGGGATCAAACTAGTGCTCCCTGCTGTGGAAGCACAAGTGTTAACCACTGGACATTAGGGAACTCCGAAAATGAGTAAACGGTTTAAAAAATTTTCAATTATTATTACTATTTTAACTTCTGGGCATGCAGCATGTGGGATCTTAGTTCCCTGACCAGGAACTGAACCCACACTCCCTGCATTGGTGGAGTCTTAACCATCCCCTGGGCCACCAGGGAAGTCCCGGGGCTTAATAAATGTTGGTCATTATTATTCTCTTGTCTGTCTCCTTCTTCCCCTGCAAAATCTGTTTCCCTTCTCATGTTTCATAGCACTTATCACCTACTTAGTAGACCAAGCTGGAAGCTGTACTGGACTCTTTCTTACTCAGCTTTTACCACCATCCAGTGACTTTCACTACCTCTCAGAGCCACAGTGATCCTCATCCTCACTGTCACGCTCTGACTCAGACACTCATTACTTCTCAACTGAACTGCTGCAAAATCCTGCCCCAATGCCCACTCTTCTCTGCTCTCTCCTTCCTCCAACTTTCCCTCTGCCAGAATAATACCTTTAAAATATTCTAAACTGTGTTCTCAGATACTTCAATGGCTCTTCATTGTCAATAAGTATAAAGATGGCAATCCTTAGAGCTGGAAAAGTGAGTTGAAGCAAGTTGTGCTAAGTCACTTTAAGCCATGTCCGACTCTGTGCAGCCCCATGGACTTTAGCCTGCCAGGCTCCTCTCTTCATGGGATTCTCCACGCAAGAAGACTGGAGTGGGTTTCCATGCCCTCCTCTAGGGGATCTTCCCGACCCAGGGATCGAACCCATATCTCTAGCATCTCTTGCACTGGCAGGCAGGTTCTTTACCACCAGCACCACCTGGGAAGCAAGTTGGGACAGCCTTAAATTCTAACCTCCCTCGCTTCCCTTCTCTGTTCTAATCAGAACCGATTCCTCACTATTCTCTCTCTGTGTCTTTTTGATTCTGGTTCTTCTACCGAGAAAGCCCACCCTTTTTTCCTTCTCTCAAATTCATTCTTTCCAGCTCAGATGTCACCTCTTCACAGCAGCCGTTCACTTCCAATCAGAATCCATCCAGTCTGCCTCAGCATCCCGCCTCCACCAGCATTTTATTTTACCTCTATCACTTATCAGTTGTATTTGTCCTAAAGTTAATGGAGCCTGTCTCCTCTATTCAACTGAATCCTTGAGTGTTCCCAAGCAGAGTTAGTCTGCCATCATGACAGTTTAACTTCTTAATGTTTAAATTTTCTCATCTTAGCGGAGTATAAATATGGAACAGGAACTGCCTGCATTTGGGCTATGTGGATTCCCTCTTCCCCACTGGGCAGTAGCTCCCTTAACAGCATGGAGCAGATTCAGTAGATTTCCAGTACCAGATAGATACCAGAAAGCCTTGTCATCTGGTTTAGATGCCTTTAGACACCTGCTCCTTCTTCTTTTTCTAGCTTTATGTCCCTCAAGTGTTGGGAAGAGAGAAGGGTGGTGCACTAGAGTCTCCTTGCATGGTAAGGGGCCCTTCTCAAACTTGCTCTCATTCAGTCTAGTTCTGTCCACTGCTGGTGGCTGCCAAGTGACAGGCACATTCTAAGACATTGTGAGAAAAAGATTAGTGTTAACCCAGCACCCTCCACAACCAACGACCTCACCCAGAAGGGTGCCACCATTTCTCTGCTCACTTGGCAGGCTCACCGCGGCTTCTCAGGTAAACCTGATTACTCGATGGAGAGTGGTCAGGACTGCCAGAGTCCTCTCTTCTACACCCCGAAAGGCTGATGAAGAACTGGAATGAGGTGCGAGCTGCCCAGTCTTTTTCCCAAATATCTTGTATTAAAACCCATCAAGCCTGCTAGCCTGGCCTCCTCCAACGGGCCCTTCATCGTCAGAAATCTCCAGCTCTGAACTCTGTTGGTCTAAGGACGTATCCAAATCTGAGACTGAAAAGGACAAAGTAAGCTCTGCCCTAGGATTCCAGTCTGCTCCTCCACTAACCCTGAAAACATTCACTGGGCACAGATGGAGAATCGGGGTGCCTCTGGAGGCTGACAGCTTGGCCCATGCCCGGTCAAGGAGCGAGCTGCCAATCTCTATGTCTCAAAGTTCCCTCCAGTCTTTAAGACAAATTCTCCTAGAAGCCCTCTTGTTTGGCTTTAGGAATGGGTTAGGAATGGGAGGAAATGGTCTCTCACCTGGGATACTGTGCTGTTCACTCAATGAAGACTCCCCCACCCTCCCGACCCGCTCTCATGACAGTGGATGGTGGGGCTGGGGCCAACGTGGTTCTGGTCCCTCCCAGTAAGCCCGAGGCAGGCAGCACTGGCCTCATGTGCTCAAGACTGTCTTTGTAATGTCATGCACACAGGACCTTCTCCAGCTAATTCTGGGGCAGAGAAAAACCCATTTGGACCCACTGTTAAATGTCTTTTAAGTATGTTCATTTCTGTTGACCTTATCCCTGTTTTTAGAACACATTTTCTAAATGCACATCACCCCACAGACACTGGAAACTCTTTTTTAAAAACACTTTTTATTTTGTTTTGAGTTATAGCCTATTGACAATGTCGTGCTAGCTTCCGGTGGACAGAGAACAGGACTCAGCCATACATACACATGTGTCCATTCTCCCCAAACTCCCCTCCCATCCAGGCTGCCACATCACATTGAGCAGAGTATCCTGTGCCCTACAGGAGGTCCTTGATGGTTAGGCACTGAAAACTCTTGAAAAAAACTTCATCGTCAACATTTTGTATCATCAAATGAGCACTTCACGGGTGGGCGATAAATGTCTTATACCTTTATGTTCTAATCTCCAAAAAAGAGTTAAAGTACTAGGCTCATGAGATGCCAACCTCATTATTTTGCAGAAGGTGAAACTCAGGTTCCGAAAGATGAGGTCACTGAATCCAAAGACACACTGCTAGTTGGGATCGCGTTTCACATACCAATTTCTACACTTAATGGTACAGCAGAAGCAGAAGCCAGCCAAGCAGATCTGATGACCGGCCTTTGGAGAAAAGAAAGTGGGTAATGGAAAACACTGTACAAATTCCAAGAGTTCATTTTTGCAGATGAAGCAGATTTTTCATTCCCTGGTCTGGTAGGGTTTGCCAGTGTGTGCCGTGACTAATTCCTGTTGGCCCAGCTGAGGCTTCCTGTTTGCAGGGCGGCGTGACAGATTTGTTGGTATAATCTGGCTTTAATTCATTTCAGGCTGATCCTGGAAACCAGAGGCTCTGTCATGTCTTCATGGCAACATTAACTCCATTTTTCTTTCTTCACTCCTTCTATTAATAAGCAGAGGCCACTCAATAGGGCGATCTTAACTGCCCACTGAAGGTGGCAGCGATAGGTATAAATAATTCTTCTCATTGACCCTTTCTTTCTTTTCCAGGAAGAGTAGTGGTTTTGTTCTCTTATTTCTCAAGTGGCTCCAAAGTTGATCAACTCATTCAACTCAGCTTAAAAGCTTTCTTCTTTGCACTTAGTCACTCAGGCATGTCCAACTCTTTGCCATCCCATAGATTTAGCCTACCAGGCTCCTCTGTCCATGGGATTCTTCAGGCAAGAAGTACTGAAGCAGGTTGCCATTTCTTCCTCCAGGGAACCTTCCTGACCGGCAGATCGAACATGTGTCTCCTGTGTCTCCTGCATTGCAGGCAAATTCTTTACCCACTGAGCCATTGAGGAAAGGTTTCCTGGGAAAATAAAAATTCCAGGGCAGGCTTTGCAAGAAAGGGCCAGTCCTCCAGCACCACCTGATGAACTCCCTGGGATTCAGAGTAGCTTCGAGAATTTCCTCTAAGCCCCAGTGATGTCCACATTCAACTCCATCTAGAAAAGTGTGGAGTGATTGGAACCTGAAATATTATCCAGGGAGGTTTTAACATGGTCCACAAATATAAGAAAGCAGCTGACTTACTGAGAATAGGAGTCAAAAGGAAGAAAGGTAGAAAGCAGATGTCTTCAGCTATGGCCAGAGTCCTCCACGTGTGGGAGGATCCGTAGAGGCCCTCAGGACAGTCTGAGATGAAGGGTGGTCACTGGGCACAGACCCTTTGGCAGGGGGAATACAGGAGTCAACTGCTCCTCGGCAGAGGTACCTGTCAGTCTTGTTCATCTTCACACGTTGGGAAAGACCTCGTCTAAAATCTACCCAAGAAGGAGAGGGTGGGACGAACTGAGAGAGTTGCACTGACGTATATATATATACACACTGCTGCTGCTGCTGCTAAGTCGCTTTAGTCGTGTCCGACTCTGTGCGACCCCATAGACGGCAGCCCACCAGGCTCCCTCATCCCTGGGATTGTGTCAAATAGACAGTACTGGGAAGCAGCTATAGGACAGCAGGGAACTCAGCTCGGTGCTCTGTGATGACCTAGGTGGGTGTGATGCCGGGAGTGGGAAGGAGGCTGGAGAGGGAGGGGATATGTGTATACTTATAGATTCATGCTGTTGTACAGCAGAAACCAACAGAACATTGTAAAGCAATTACCCTCCAATTAGAAAAATAAAATAGGGCTTCCCTGGTGGCTCAGTGGTAAAGAATCCACCTGCCAATGCAGGAGACATGGGTTCGATCCCTGATCCGGGCAGATCCCACATGCCGTGAAGCAACTTAGCCCATTCGCCACAACTATCGAGCCTGGGCTTTAGAGCCTGGGAGCCGCCACCACTGAAGCCACCGACTGGCACGAAAATCCAAGCACAGCAACTACAGTAGACCTGACTCGCCCCAAAGACCCAGCACAGCCAAAATATACAGATAAAATTATAAAAAATAAATAAACAAAATAAAATCCACCCAAGTCCAGAGCCATCCTTGGCAGAGAAACGGAAGTCAAATATTTTGTTCATTAATGAATCCTTTGCCTCCCTGTGAACTAACCAGCACAGCAAGGGTGATGTGGAACACAGCTGGGCACTGTGTACTGTGTGCCGCACCCAACTCTGTGAAGGGGAAAGAGCACCCGATGAGAGGCAGAGGGGCACCCACGCGACCTGGGGAGCTAGGGAGAGGGTACTCCCCTGAGGGTGAGGTGCTGGGCAGACAACTGTACATCAGTACAAACCTCATATGCTTTTCAATGTATAGTCTTAAACTCACTCATTAACACATCCCTAAGATAACAGTCATACTTCCCTTAACAATTACGAATTCTATGTAAGTCCTAGTGAATCTGTTGGACATAATAGTAAAATGTAGTATTCTCTTCTGAAGACTGTTTGTCTGTGTACTCGACACCCAGGAACTGCCCACGATGGCTACCTTCTGCATCTTTCCAGGAACGCGCTGCATGTTAAATGTCTGTGTCCACCCAGGAACTGCACACGATGGCTACCTTCTGCGCTTTTCCAGGAACGCGCTGCATGTTAGATGTCTGTGTCCACCCAGGAACTGCACACAATGGCTACCTTCTGCACTTTTCCAGGAACGCGCTGCATGTTAAATGTCTGTGTCAAGTGCCCTACCATTCCCAATCAATTTCTTCCCTTTCCCATCTCTAAGAATCACATGGAACATTTTTAGCACTACGAAAGCATTTCAGAATGGGAAAGATGGGAAAAGATATATTGGTAAAGATCTGTCGTATTTATCTTTGGGAAAATTTGAAATATAGGACATCTAGAGGGTCTAAGCGGAGAAGGCAATGGCACCCCACTCTAGTACTCTTGCCTGAAAAATCCCATGGATGGAGGAGCCTGATAGGCTGCAGTCCATGGGGTCGCTACGAGTCGGAGACAACTGAGTGACTTCATTTTCATGCATTGGAGAAGGAAATAGCAACCCACTCCAGTGTTCTTGCCTAGAGAATCCCAGGGACGGGGGAGCCTGGTGGGCTGCCATCTATGGGGTCGCACAGAGTCGGACATGACTGAAGCAATTTAGCAGCAGCAGCATCAGCAGAGGGTCTAAGAGTATTAAGTGATTATTTTTAAGCGTGTTTTCAGAAAACAAAGCAACAGGAGTTTTCTTAGACGAAACCTAATTCTCAAGACTCACAGACTTAGAGAACAAACTATGGTTACTGGGGGAAGAGAGGTGGGATGGGGCAAATTGGGAGTTTTGGAAGAACATATACACACTGTTATATTTAAAATAGATAAGCAACAAGGACCTACTGTATAGCACAGGGAACTCTGCTCAATACTCTGTAATAACCTAAATGGGAAGAGAATTTGAAAAAGAATAGATACAGGTATATGTCTAACTGAATCACTTTGCTGTACACCTGAAACTAACATGACACTGTGAAACAACTCTGTGTGTGTTAGTTGCTCAGTTGTGTCCAACTCTTTGTGACCCCATGGATCATGGCCCACCAGGCTCCTCCATCCTTGGAATTCTCCAGGCAAGAACACTGCTCCAATATAAAAGAACATTTTTAGTAAATAAATAAATAGAAAATAAAACAACTTCCCATGGGCATTACTTCCCAGGAGACCCTTAATAAAAGCTTCGTAACAATGGCAAAAAAATAATAAAACTAATTCACATGAGGTGTATCAAAAGAGAGGCTGATATCTCTATGCACTGTTTAGCACAGAGAACTCTTCTCAGTGCTCTGTGGTGACCTAAATGGGAAGGAAATCCAAAGAAGAGGGGAGATATGTATACATGTAGCTGATTCACTTTGCTGTTCAGTAGAAATTAACACAACTTTGTAAAGCAACTATACGCCAATAAAAATTTTTAAAAAACAATAAACACAACTGGGAGCTCTGCAACTTGCTATTTTCACTGACCACTTCATCACCAGTATCTTTTTGAAGTCACCTCCTATAGATCCACCTCATTTATTAAATACAAACAACTAAAACACAGATCGATAATACTGCATTGTGTGGGTAGAGTAGAATTTACTTACCCAGTTGCTCTTTTTTTGTTGCTGGTTTTTTTTTTTTTATTTTTTGCCCACACTACAGGGTATGTGGGATCTTAGTTCCCCTACCAGGGATCGAACTCAAGTCCCCTGCATTGGAAGCATGGAGTCTCAACCACTGGACCACCAAGGAAATCCCTACTTTCCTAGTTCCTCTTAATGGCTGTGTTTTCCAAATGTACTGTTTTTATACTGAATGATTCTGAATCAATATTCTTAATAGACATCCAATTTAAATTTAAAAATAAATAAAAGAGAAGCTGATATCTCTAGGTAGGTTCCAGAAACTAGGAAGTTCCCTTTCCCTTAATACCACTCCTTATTCATATTCTGCTGCTGGGCCCAGGACCATTACTTCTGTGACACAACTTCTTGATAGTGCAAAGGTAAAGCTCAGCTGATTACCCCTTTCATTGCATGAGTGACCAGGAGTCCCCAGTGCTACACACAATACCACAGAGGAGCAAGCACCAGTTCTTGCCATTTTCATCTCACTCTTAAGTAATTGTGAGCAGCCAGGAATTGTATTCATCATGGGCTGTTCTCGTAAGGTTTAATATGTTTCTCATCTGCCATCAGTGCAACACTAGGCTTTTGGTATTTCTTATAAATGAGTCCTTCCTCTTCAAAGAACATTTTAGTTGCTCTCTGTCCAAAGATTCACTTACGCAAAAGCATGACCTAAGGGAAAATAAAAGAATAACAATCCTTTTTACCTTCTAAATCTTCTCACCAGCAAATACTCAAGCTTATCTAAAAGGGAGGGATGAGAAGAAGATGCTGGGGTTAGCGATTAGTGGAAACTCTGATCCCTAGTAGAAGGGCACTGCTGTGAGCAAGGCAAGGATGGGAAAAGCGTGAAAGAGTGATAACTCCTTACATGGCTGCTTCATCCCAAGCACTCTCTTAGGCACGAGGTTGACAAAGATGAACAGGAAAAGGTTTCCATCTCTAAGAGAAATCAAAACTCCTAGGGAAGACAGACAGGCTCAATAAGTAGAAGAGTGTTTCATGCATAGATGGAGCCCATTCAATGCTTTTTGGCCTGATGATTTGCCTATGATCAAATTCAAATTCTCACACTGCACCACACCCGGGTCAAATTCTGGCTCCATCACCAACAATCTGTGTGGTGTTACACAGGTTACTCAACATCTCTGTGTTAATGGGAACTACTGTGCTCAGTGCCCGGCAAACAAATGTACTTGTAGTCAGTATCAGTATCAGTACTGCTGCTGCCTGCCTCACCCTTCATCTTATGCTGCCTCTTCATCCCTTCGTGAAAACCCGCACTCCAGTCATACCAAGCCAGAGGCTGCTTCCCAGACACATCATGAGATTTCCCATTTGTGAGTTTGAGATTTTTGTTCGGTCTTCTCCATCGAGAGTGGGCTTTCCAAACTGGCTGTGAACCTTTTGAGGAAGGCATCGTGCTTTTTTACATTCATCATTCCAGTACCTAGCACATTTCCTAGGTAGACACTTAACAAATATTTGTTGAAGTAACTATGACGTGAAAGTGAAAGTCGCTCAGTCATGCTTGACTCTTTGCGACCGCATGGACTATACAGTCCATAGAATTCTCCAGGCTAGAATACTGGAGTGGGTAGCCGTTCCCTTTTTCAGGGGATCTTCCCAACCCAGGGGTCGAAACCGGGTCTCCCACATTGCAGGTGGATTCTTCACCAGCTGAGCCACGAGGGAAGCCTAAGAATAGTGGAGTGGGTAGCCTATCCCTTTTTCAGTGGATCTTCCCGACTCAGGAATACAACTAGGGGTCTCCTGATGGCAGGAGGATTCTTTACCAGCTGAGCTACCAGAGAAGCCCTGAATTAACTATGTGTTAAACTAAATCGTGAATAAAACTATACACATCAAGGTAGGGAAAGAGCGAAGAATTCTTCATAGGGAATAAAATCATGGAAGGTTTTCCATAGGAGCAGAGAGTTTAACTTGCAAAGCTTTGAAGGATAAATTCAGCAGGGGCTAATGGAGTGTTGTAGTGTTATAATCGGTATGTGTGTTTAGTCACTCAGTCATGTCTGACTCTTTGGTGACCCCAGGGACTGTAGCCTGCCAGGCTCCTCTGTCCATGGGATTTCCCAGGCAAGAATACTGGAGTGGGTTGCCATTTCCTTCTCCAATTTTAATCGGCATAAGAAAATGCAAGACATGGCACAGAGTGGATGCTCTCTAAGCAGGGAGCTGAATAAAGGAAAGAATGGAGATACACATTTGTTCTCAAAACAACAGCTTTGTTTTTAAGTGCTAAGAAAAAAACCCAGCTTGGATGGTTTGGCTTCATTTTAGCCTCTCCCTTGCATCAATAATATTATTTTTGTAAATTGTGAGAAATGAGGAAGGAAAAAGTCTTAGACATTTCTCAGACTTTAACAGATAAACCAAATAATAATAAACAATGCTGACTATGATTCAGTCCCCTCATCATCCAAGTCTCCTTTGCCCCAGCGCATTACTCCCCAAAGACAAGGGCAACCTCGTCTCCACTCTCTTCATCCAAGCTTGTGGAGCAGCGAACCTCAGGAACCAGATGTTCATGCAGAAAGGGAACTTTGCTCAGAGTCACATCTTTGTAAAGTGCATACAACACAGATCAACTACTTCCTGTTTATCAGTGGACAACAAGCAATCCAACAAAACGCAAATGTGGTGCAAGACCTAAGCCAAGACACATCACCAAACCTCCCATGACGTCGGTCTGCCTCTAGATATCCTGCTAGAGTTCGGCGAAAAGACTTAAAGGTCTGAAGAAAACAAGCAATGACCACATGGAAGAGCAGTAAGGACTGAGACCTGCAGTGAGAGGTACAGGGGAACAGCAGGGAGAACAAAGGAAGCGGGGAGGCAAGAGTGACAGGAGGTGGTGAAAGCAAAAAGATCAAGGACCAGACCAAGCAGGGTGTTGATGGCCACGGCAGTCTTCAGGTGAACAGAACAGACATACTCACTTCCTTTACAGACAAATGGTCTACCAGAGAAAATACACATCAGTGAAACAGTCATCACAAACATGATAAGCACGATGAAGTAAAAATGCAAGTATTAGAGGGTCATCAAATGAAGCACTTTGGTGCATCTAAGGGATTTAGAAGAAAAGGCTTCCCAAGTTCTTTAAAGAAAGTATCAGCTGGGAAATAGATGAGCTGGGGTAGCGGTAGAGCATTCCAGGGAGGGGAAACAGAATGCACTAAGGCTCAGGACAGAGAGTGAGAGCAAGCACTTGAGGCCAAAGCACTGAGTCTAAGGAGGATGGAGATTCTGAGGAAGAACACACAGCCAGACAGGGGTGGATCTTGGGAGCCCTTATAAAACACAGCAGAAATTTTGATCTCTATCCGAAGAGGAAGAGGAAGCCACTTTAAGCAGTGGAGAAATAGATCAGATCAGAGTTTTAAGAAGGTCACATTGGCAGGTAATTTAATGTGGCTGAAATACAGAATGCAGACTAGTGCTGGCAAGACATAACACTGAAGAAGTTGGCTGAGGCCAGGTTGTGCAGGAAATCCAGAAAAGTCTATCTGTCCAGAATTTTTTTTAAAAGAAAGAAAAAGTATAGGCAATCTAACATGCAAGAAGGAAAATATCAGATGGGAAATGGTGCTCTCCTTCCCACTAACTTAATTCTCTTGACCAATGAGACTGAAAGCTCTTTTCTCCTCTTGTTCTTAGCCTCACAGTAACTGTCAATGTATGAGTCACTTACATTAGTGCTTCTTACACTCACTTGAATGTGCATAAAAATCCCTGGTGACATTAGTAAAATGCAGATTCTTGTTCACTAGGTCTGGGGCAGAGTCTGAGATGCTATATTTCAAACATGCTCCCAGGTAACACCTGAGATGCTGGTCTATGAATCATACTCTGAATAGAGCTAAATGGAAGGTATTGGGGATTTCGGAACATATAGGTAATAGCAGGGTTAAAAATTCAAAACGAGCAAGCAAACAGAGCCAGGGGATTATGCCTCTGTTACTGTCCTGCCTTTTTTCAGAGAACCTGGGTCTGAGATATGTTTCTATAAAGAGACTTTAGGAGATGTTTGGTGTGTAACTTGCTGCTGCTGCTGCTGCTGCTAAGTCGCTTCAGTCGTGTCTGACTCTGTGCGACCCCACAGACGGCAGCCCACCAGGCTCCGCCATCCCTGGGACTCTCCAGGCAATAACTTAACTGGAAGCAATTCAACTCCAACAATACTCAGGAAGCCCAACACTGGAGTCCTTCTGACAGTGACCCTGCACCACAGTGACACCTGCTGGTAGATTGGTGGATTACATTTTAAGGCTTTGAGAATAATTGAGTCAAGTGAGCAAATTTTTTCACACGTAACTTTGCCTGAAGTGCAACGTCTGGTGATGAAAGTATCATTTAAAATAAAATGTCAGAAATACCTTGATAAGGAAAAAAAAGGGGAAAAAAAGGAATACCTTTATAAGGGTTAAGTTCTTCACTGTATTATACTGATAAAAGCTCCAGGAAAAAAATAAGTGAGTGAATACACACATATATAATAAATTTCACTCATACAAAGGATATGCAGCCCATGATTTACCAATAACAGGTTATGTTGTCAATTCTGTATAGAAATTTATTCTTACAGAATTCTTTCATGTATTTGGCCAAACTCATATCAGTTGCTAATCTGTAACTGCAATTCGACAATGTTTTCATAAAAATAGCCTCTGGAAAAATGCTTGCTTAGTATGCAGTTTAGCAAAACTCAATTCATGTCAGTGATGGGATGAGTGTAGTTCTGACACAAATACTGGTGGGTATTTTTGTTTATATTAATGAATAAATTACTGAAGCAACAAAAACACACCTTAAGACATCTCTCGTTTGCCAGTGACATGACAGTGACTTTTTCGTGGAACTGGATGGCAGTTTTGAATTCTGGAAGACTATTTCTTCAAGCTGGGGACTATTTAATGTAACAGGTTAAGAAATAACACAATTTTAAGTTTAATCTGTACTGGTAACATTTTGCCATCATTTTCTTGAATCCAGTTGATCAACAAAGCAATACATCCAGCTTTGAATTTGTGAAATTTTTCAGCGTCCATAATAGAAAAGCTCCCACCATGACCAGTTTCAAATTACTGTGCTGACATCACTGACTGTGAAGTTGGGAAGATGTGCATTAGCCCACCTTTCTAGGGTATTTCTACTATGCAGATAAAATAGGTGGAAATAACCTCAAGAGTATAGGTAACAGAAAACTGCAGTGAAATAATCAGGAAAGTGATAAAAATTTTGAGTGTTCTGAACATTTATTTTTAAATAATTTAATTGTAAGATTATTTAAATAGTGACTGTTTCTAAAAACCAGCTCACAAAGTTCCTAAAAGTTTGAGCACTGGTTCTCATGAGCCAGTAAGAGCCAGCTCTAGCCCAGCACGGGGTCCTCGGGATATTTGAGGATAACGTGGAAGAGGATTCAGGGAGCAGAATACTCTAGGACTTGAGACCTAAGATTTTTTCTGCCAGGCAAAAAAGTGGCAGATGATGTCATGGAAATCACAGTAGAATATAGAATTATTTCTGATGTGAGGAAAGAACTCAGACAAGCCGCTCTGCCTAACAGCGGACGCAGCAGGGGCCTGGAAGGGGCAAGGCA
Organism: Okapia johnstoni; assembly: GCA_024291935.2. Lineage (NCBI taxonomy): Eukaryota > Metazoa > Chordata > Mammalia > Artiodactyla > Giraffidae > Okapia > Okapia johnstoni. The sequence goes on from CM044327.1 coordinate 24,669,072, forward strand.
GGGGCGCTGAGGCAGTGACAAGGTTGCCAAAAGGGAAACGAGGGTGGAGAGCCCAGACTCTGGTGCATAATCTCGTCCAGAAAATAGAAGAGAAGGAAATACTCTCTGATTCATTTTATGAAACAAGTGTTACTCTGATACCAAACCAGACGAAACACAAAAGAAAAAAATAAAAAATAAAACTGTCGCCAATATCCCTCATAATGTAAACACAGAATTTCTTAATGAAATACTAGCATATAAAATTCATAAATATATTTTTAAATTATATGTTACGACCAAGCAGACTCTGACCCAAGGATGCAAGAATAATTCAATACCTGAAAAAAATCAATATAATTCATCATATTATCAAGCTAAAAAAGGAAATAATGACAAGATCATAGTGATCGATGCAGAAAAACCATTTGATAAACTTCAAAACCCATGAACAATCTTTTAAACTTTTAAATTGTTTTTAAATTTAATTTTTTAAAAATAGGAAATAAGGTGAACTTCCTCAACTCGATTAAAGTGCACCTATAGGTGCTTCCCTGGTGGCTCCATGACAAAGGATCCGCCTGCCAATACGGAGGACATGGGTTGGATCCCTGATCTGGGAAGATCCCACATCCTGCGGAGCAACTGAACCCCGTGCGCCACAATTGAAGCCCGCGCTCAAAGCCCGCGCTTCACAACAAGAGAAGCCACTGGACTCCCGAGCGCTGCGACTAGAGAGCAGCCCGCTTGCTGCAGCTAGAGAAAGTCCACACGCAGCGATGAAGACCCAGCAGAGCCAAGAATAAAACTGATCACTTAATTGAAAAACAAAGGCATAAAATGATAAATGCAAAACAACAAATGTTGCTTTGCAAAAACCCTGTTAAAAAGGATGAAGAGACGAGCTACAGAGTGGGAGAAAACTGTTTACAAAGTACTTATACAACAAAGGGACTAGCATCTAGAATATATTTTAAAACTCTCAAAACTCAACAATAAAAAGGAAGCAATCCAATTAGAATATGGGCTAGAGACATGAACAGACATTTCACAGCAAAAAATATAGAGACAGCAAGAAAGCCCATGGAAGGATGTTCAACATTATTAGCTATTGGGAAATGCAAATTAAGACCACCATGGGATCTCATTATACACCTGTCAGGATACTGAAAATTTAAAAAATCAAGAACATGAAATGCTGTTGAAGGTGCAGAAAAACTGGATCATTCGTAAGTATTTAATGGGAATGTTAGTCATTCTGAAAAAGAGTTTGCTAATTTTCTTTAAAAACTAAATATGCAACTACTATATGATCCAACAGTTGCATTTCTGGGCACTTATCCCAGAGAAATGAAAACTTATTTTCACACAAAAACCTATATCCAATTTTATTTAAAATATCTAATTGCTCTCTTGTGGGTTATACGGAAGTATATAAGCAGACACAGGACCAGATCTCTGTCCAGTCTCCTGCCTTGTCACTATATCTCTGCTCACTGTATCTGGAATGGCACGTAAGTTTTGTCTTCATCCGATGGGATGGGTGCTTGAAATTCTGTGATAAAAGGATTCTGAGGCCTTAGAATTCCAAGGTTGGCAGGAAAAGTTCTCACAATTAGTGGAGTCTGCCATGAATATAACTAGTAAAAATAGCAATATGCAAGTTTAATATTTGCCATTTCTAAGTGGAAATGTGCTACCTCGTTAATCATAGACTACTAAAACCAAAAGAGGCATTAACAATTACCAAGTGCATAACTTTTATTTTATTGATAGAAGAAGTAAGAGACAACCAGACCCAAGTTTATTATCTGACTTCTCCATTTTACCAAGTCCAGCCTTGCTCTCAGTAGTAACTGACCAGGTATTTCAAGTTCATGAGTTTTCTCTTTGTGTGCAAGGGATTTTACTTGTGTGCTTATTTCTCACAAACAGCTTTCTTGGTGCTGGAATTGTCCTAGGGAAAAGGGGAGAGCTTCTAGAAAAGAAAATACCCAACTCCAAAAATGTGGAACAGAATCTCTTTCATATTCATCATCTTGCTAGTCAGGCTAAAGTTTTCAGAAACTCTCTGGCCTTATTTTAAGAAGTACAGGTGTTCTTCACTCACATTTTGGGAAGTGGTACAATAAAGCAATGCAAAAATGTGACTCTGGTACCTTCGAGTCGTTGGCCTACACAAATCAGCCCCCCATTGTGCTGTGAATTTACAGGAGTCTTCTCAGGTTTCCAGGAACAACAGGTTCCATCTTCCTTGTTAGTTCTTTTGCCCTGCTAATATCGAAGAGACCACTAGGGACTTCCCTGGTAGTTCAGGGATTGAGAATCCGCCGGCCAATTCAGGGGACACCGATTCAATCCCTGGTCCAGGAAGATCCCACACGCACTACAACCCGTGCTCTGCAACAAGAGAAGCCACCAGAATGAGAAGCCCGCACGCAGCAACAAGGACCTAGTGCAGCCAAAAATAAATAATAAAAATTAAATTAAACAATAAAATAGAACTTTAGGATAAATAAATGCTTTCCAAAAAACAAAAGAGAAAGAGAGATCACTAAACTCCATGGATGGTGGTGGTGGTTTAGTCAATAAGTTGGGTCTGACTCTTTTGCAACCCTATGGACTGTAGCCCACCGGGCTCCTCTGTCCATGGGATTTCCCAGGCAAGACTACTGGAGTAGGTTGCCATTCCCTTCTTCAGGGGGTCTTCCCGACCCAGGGATCAAACCAACGTTTCCTGCATTTGCAGGTGGATTCTTTACCACTGAGCCACCAGGGGAGCCTAAACTCTAGGAATAGAGAGTCAAATTAAGATTTTCAGTTCTTGACACTTTCATGTTTTTAAAAGGGAAAGAAGACTGCTGCTTAAACCCTTTGGCTCTGAGAAACACACTGGGCTAAGACATCTGAACTCATTCCTGGCTACTTTGGTTCCACGTGCCTTGAGCTTTACAGAAACTCTGTGTGAAGCCTCACTATAACCTCCCCGAGTAACCACATGGTGACAGTTAATGAATAAGCAAGGATTTGAGGATGGGGTCAGCAAGCCTGACACTTGGTCTTTTGAGTGAAACCCATGATAACATTCTCAGTGTGCCTTCTGAGAGCTCCCAGGGCCCTTGTCACTGCCAGCCTCCCTTCTTATCGGCAGGCACCGGAAGCTTCACATTACAGCAGCTAATCAGATGAAAACCCAAATGCATCCTCTAATGGAGGGAGAGACGAATGCCCTGATCTTTTCTCCTCAGTCGCAGAGGCAAAACAAAAACACAGATGAAGGTGGTGATGCAGAAAAGCAAATGAGCTCTTCTGCTTCAGAGTCACAAGAGTGGATGCTCCAACTAAAATTAAAGATGTTTCAGAGACTACAGACACACATCAAAAGGACAGAAAACAGCCCAAGATAGCAGTTATCAAATCATCCTGGAGACAATCTGCAAACCCCTTGCTCAGTAACAGTGATCAATACAATCTACTTTCTTATATAGATAAGTTAGTTTGTAGCTAGAGATAATTTCATTTACGGCCTGTTTTTATGATATTTTTAAATCTTTGATATGCTATGTGGTCCCCAGAAATAAACAGAGTTGAAAACTAAGAGGATTCAAAATAAATATTTAATGTGAAACTGTCTAAGGCAATTGGTGCTCATAATTTAGCCAAAAAGAGTGTCTTTTCCATGAGTATTCTATTGCACCAACAGATTTCTTAGGGACCAATATAGCTTGTATTAAAAACATATTTGCAGTTGATTCAGGAAAGAAAACTCTTCTGACATTAACCTATTTTATCGAAAGGGGTGCAATTAAAAATGTATACTAGGTAACTTCATCTTTTTATTAAATTCCCCTGAAGAAAAGAGTGCTCTTACCATAGGGTGATTGAGACACTAAAATTCAAAGAAGCTTGAGCATGAGATAAATTGGATTTATAGCATTTGAAAAAAAATTAGTCTGAGATCAAGGCTCTGGGTGATTTTCTTCTGACAATTAATCACCATGTGTGGTATATTTTAATATGTTCTTATACTCGATTTTCAAGGGATGAAATTTTGAGTGCCTGAAGGAAGTGTCAGTCTCATGTCAGGGGAGCAGTGGGGAGCAAAAAGAGGAAAGATGATAGTAATCAGGCAATTACAGAACTTGGTATGTAATTCATTTAAAAATAAAAACCCCTTACTCAGTGAGAGGGAAAGAAAAAGATAAAAACTCTGAGAAGCACTCAAAATGCCTACCAGGGAGCTAAATTTCCTCTCTGGAATACTTACCTTATTGTTTTGAATAAACTTCTAGATCAACAGATGTCCATCATCTTCTGTCATCTGAGAATTTGGTTCCAACAAACCCATCTCTCTTAATCACCAATTAAAAGCAGAGCCTTGGATTATATACTCCATGCATGATCAACATGAAATAGACATAATATTTAGACAACATAAATACAACAATCCCATGACCCCCAAAAATGCTGCCTGTCCATTTTGTCAGCTAAAGGATCTCTAAGTACATCCTCTGGAATAATTCTGTTTCTTTAAAAAGTATACTGCAGAATGATCATGAACTCTAATCTATTAACATATCTGGACTCAGCCACTTAACTTGCTATGTACCTTTGGATAAGTTACTCAACACTCTGCATCTGTCTTTCCATCTGCAAAAATCAGAGTAATACTATGTTCACTTTACAAAGTTGTTCTGGGAATCGAATCACATGACAGCCATAGCAAAAACGTTTGGAACATAGATTTATACTGAGCTATAGAGAATGCAAAGACATGAACCCCCAGGATAAGATAATCTAGTAGATGAGCTACAATGTGGGAATATCCTAAGGAAACATGGGCTTCCCTGGTGGCTCAGATGATAAAGATTCCGCCTGCAATGTGGGAGACCTGGGTTCAATCCCTGGGTTGGTAATATCCCCTAGAGAAGGGCACGGCAACCCACTCCAGGATTCTTGCCTGAAAAATCCCCATGGACAGAGAAGCCTGGTGGGCTATAGTCCATGGAGTCGCAAAGAGTTGGTCATGACTGGGCGACCAAGCACATCAATAAGGAAACATACAGAGATATATTATATAAAAGCAGAGAACAGATAGCCCATATGAATGTTAGTCACTCAAAGCAAGCAAAGGTCATCATGAGGAAAGTTGGTTAGAGAAAACTTCCAAGACATTTTTTTTTAAATTAACTAATTTATTTTAATTGGAGGCTAATTCCAGTAGTCATGTATGGATGTGAGAGTTGGACGGTGAAGAAAGCTGAGTGCCAAAGAATTGATGCTTTTGAACTGTGGTGTTGGAGAAGACTCTTGAGAGTCCCTTGGACTGCAAGGAGATCCAACCAGTCCATCCTAAAGGAGATCAATCCTGGATGTTCATTGGAAGGACTGATGTTGAAGCTGAAACTCCAATACTTTGGCCACCTCATGCGAAGAGTTGACTCACTGGAAAAGATCCTAATGCTGGGTAGGATTGGGGGCAGGAGGAGAAGGGGACGACAGAGGATGAGATGGCTGGATGGCATCACCAACTCGATGGACATGGGTTTGGGTAGACTCCGGGAGTTGGAGATGGACAGAGAGGCCTGGCGTGCTGCAATTCATGGGGTCGCAGAGTCGGACACGACTGAGTGACTGAACTGAACTGAATTACAGTATTGCGGTGGTTTTTGCCATACAGACATGAATCAGCCATGGGTGTACGTGTCCCCGCGTCCTGAACCTCCCCCCCGCCTCTCTCCCCATCCCATCCCTCTGGATTGTCCCAGGGCACTGGCTTTGAGAGCCCTGCTTCATGCATGGAACTTGCACTGGTCATCTATTTCATATATGATAATATACATGTTTCAATGCTATTCTCTCAAATCATCCCACCCTTGCCTTCTTCCACAGAGTCCAAAATTCTGTTCTTTACATGTGTCTCTTTTGCTGTCTTGCATATAAGGTCGTCATTACCATCGTTATAAATTCCATATATATGCATTAATATACTGTACTGTACAGTACAGTATAATATACTTACTTAAAGTAAGAAAGACTTACTTAAAGACTTACTTACTTAAAGACTTACTTAATATACTTACTTAAAGTAAGAAAGACTTACTTTCTTCTGTATAATGGGTTCCAGTTTCATCCACCTCATTAGGACTCAAATGCGTTCTTTTTTATAGCTGAGTAATATTCCATTGTGTATATGTACCACAGCTTTCTTATCCATTCATCTGCTGATGGACATCTAGATTGCTGCCATGTCCTAGCTATTGTAAACAGTGCTGCAATGAACATTGGGGTACACGTCTCTATCAATTCTAGTTTCCCTGGTGTGTATGCCCAGCAGTGGGATTGCTGGGTCGTATGGCAGTTCTATTTTCAGTTTTTTGAGCAATCTCCACACTGTTCTCCATACTGGCTGTACTAGTTTTCATTCCCACCTACCATGTAAGAGGGTTCCCTTTTCTCCACACCCTCTCCAGCATTTATTGTTTGCAGACTTTTTGACGGCAGCCATTCTGACTGGCGTGAGATGGTCCTTCATTGTGGTTTTGCTTTTCATTTCTCTGATAATGAGCGATGTTGAGCATCTTTTCATGTGTTAGCCATCTGTATGTCTTCTTTGGAGAAATGTCTGTCTAGTTCTTTGGCCCATTTTTTTGATTGGGTCATTTAATTTTCTGGCATTGAGCTGCATGAGCTGCTTGTATATTTTGGAGATTGTCAGTTGCTTCATTTGCTCTTATTTTCTCCCATTCTGAAGGCTGTCTTTTCACCTTGCTTATGATTTCCTTCATTGTGCAAAAGCCTTTAAGTTTAATTAAGTCCCACTTGTTTATTTTTGCTTTTATTTCCATTACTCTGGGAGGTGGGTCAGAAGATCTTGCTGTCAGAGAGTCAGAGATTTATGTCAGAGAGTGTTCTGCCTATGTTTTCCTCTAGGAGTTTTATAGTTTCTGGTCTTACATTTAGATCTTTAATCTATTTTGAGTTTATTTTTGTGTATGGTGTTAGAAAGTGTTCTAGTTTCATTTTTTTACATGTGGGTGACCAGCTTTCCCAGCACCACTTGTTAAAGAGATTGTCTTTTCTCCATTGTATAGTTTTGCCTCCTTTGTCAAAGATAAGGTGTCCAAAGGCGCATGGATTTATCTATGGGCTTTCTATTTTGTTCTACTGGTCTATATTTCTGCCAAGACATTTTAACCCCTGATAAAGGAGTGCAATCTCTCCATAAAATCTAAAATTACAGTACACTATCTGCATTTAAAAGGCACGTATGTCTTCAAAGGACTTCTTGAATACTTTACCCAACTTTCTGACACCTAGCAATACAACTGATTCTTCAACAAACATTTATCAAAAGCCAGATGATTTTCAGGTGTCCCTTCCCCTGGACCTGTCACCATCTGTACAGAAACAAGAGGACTCATCCAGGCTTTTCCACCCCAAGAACAACGTTCATCTCTGCAACCAGCACTCTGAACTGACACCCAGCTTCCTTTTTCAAATGTGCTAAAGAAAACAGTGTATACTATTTGGTTGCATTTTCTGTGATTGGTTATTCTGTGATTGGTCTTTTCTTTTAATGTCCCCTTGATTCTCCAAATATTGCCTACTTCTATATGTTATATATATATATGTTCACCACCAGCAATAAGACGTGGCAGATTAATTATTCAAATTAATTATCTCGGCTTGGCTTTAATTTCTATTTTAAAGGCTAATGCCTTGAATTAGAAGTATCAGCACATAAAAATATTGCCAATGTTTATTGCAAATTTTAAATAGAAAATGTTTTAAATTCAAACATATTTGTAGATGTTTATAATTTAACTCACTCATGAGCAAGTTTTAAATGAAGGAAGAACATGCTACTTATAAATCATTAACTTTGACAATACAAGTGTGTACAAATAGTATTCAAATTCATAAATGAGATTCATTCATTGAGTTCTCTTAGGCACTAGGGATATATACAAAAAGAAAAACACCATTTGATCTTACAGATATTTAGTCTGCAGGAGACAAACATGTAAACAGATCACTAAAATGATCATATAGGAAGTCCATTTATAGATGTTACAGGATAGGTTTTTCCCATCTGACTTTTCTCCTTCTGATGTCAGGTGCTTATCAGACTAGGATGCGAGAAGGGAACAGGAGGCAGATGATATTTTAGCAGGACAATCTACAGAACATGCCTATGGGGTTGCAGATGCTACATAGTCCAGAACATTAGGGAAGCCTCTTTTCCTCCAGCTGGGATGGCATCCAGCCGATGGTTTGGCAGAGCAAGGACACCACTGCATAGAAGCAGCAGGACCCTGAGTGGGGAACAAAAAGTAAAGATGCTAAGTCTCAGACCAGCTGAGAGAAACCAGAGAGGAAGATGCTGATGAAATGTAGCAGGAAAGACTCGCATAGCTCACCTCCTCACTGAAACTCTTAATTGAACTAGAAGGTAGACCCAAAGGTCAAAGACTCTTCAATGTGTTCTTCCTCATTCCCTGTGGGTATAGGGATGGGCATACATGTAGTATGAGCTTAACCTGTCAACTGTTAAGACCATCTGGGGAATGGGTTGTACTGCTCCCTCCTTTTCTACATTGGAGGGTCATCTTGGTGATTACAAGGAGAAATGCACAATGTGTAATGAAGGGAAAGAAGAGACAATAATAGTAATCTATAAGGGTATTAGCGAAGGCTTCATGAAGTCATTTGAGCTGAGTCTTGAAGCATAAGTAGGGATTCATCAAATTGATATTGAAGCAGAGGAAATAAAACAGTGCATACAAAGATGCAGAGGTGAGAAGAAACCATGGAGTGTTTAGACAACATATAGTTAGTTTGGTACAACAGAGCACAGGGGCATATTAACAGCTGAGACGTAAGAGGTGAGCTTGGGAAGTCAAGTAAGGGCTATATCAGAAGAGTCTGTATCCCAAAGGGAATGAGGGGCTATGAAAGGATATTAAGCTACAGAGTGTTTGATTTACAAGAAAAAAGTTTTTCTTGAGAGAAAGGCCCCAAAGTGAGCAGACTACAAGGTTGACACCATTTAAATAAATTGGGGAAAGGTTATGCAAGTGTCATTTAAGCTTCCAGATGGAAGAATGTGGGGCGTGACCTTGGAAGAGATCCGTGGAGTGCCTGAATTTGGAGGGAGCAGACTGTGGTTGGTGGGGTGCTACACAGAACAGTGGCAGAAGGGAGGGACTGATGCGAATATGATAAAGGGATAGATCACTAAGTGGGATGTGTTGCCATGGAGAGAGGGGGCAAGGAAGGAAGAGAGAGGATGCTCAGATGTGTAGTTTTGGTGATTTGACAGACAGGTTTATGAGGAAAGATCTTGATTTTCATTTCATTAAGATCAAGGGGCTAGAGCCACAGCATGCAGGCAAAAACTGTATTGAAGGAGTAGGAGAGGAAAGCTCACAAAGTCATCAAACAGCGTTTAGTGCTCAGCCATGAAACAGGATCATGCCATTTTGAAGCTCTTTGGGGGTTTGTATGTCATCTAGTTTTGCTTCATTGTACATATGAAGGAACTGGGGTTTGTATGAGGTAAAATGCTTTGCTCAAGGTCACAAAGGTAGTTAATAGCGAAGGTAACGCTAGATACAAGCCAGGACCCCTGACCTAGGACGGCTCTGTCCTGGGCTATTTCATCAGTGGAACTCAAATATAAAAGGCCAACCTACACCACAAAAAAGGATCCCACTGATGTCCTACTGGAGTGAAGCCATATATTTCTTCCTCTTAGTTACTGTCTTCTTGTGCAGGGCTCATCAAAGAGCCACATGACCCACAGAGCTTGTAGAAAGTTTTAAAAGTCAAAACCACCTGCCACCCTCTGCGATTTTGGAAGTGAAAGGAATATGCTTAGATCCAGAGGTGCACCACCGTGACTGAAATCAGAGGAGGCATTTTTTTTTCATCAACAAGACATATACCTACAAAGCAGGGTCTTTTGGTATCTCTGCACACCACAAAGGCACCTTCTGACAAATCAAATGAACATGTCACAAGTCAGTGAAAATTAAGAAAGAGGAGGTGTAGAGAAGGTATTGAACAATTTATCAAGCCACACACCACTTTTCCATTTTTATTTTCCTCTGTATTTCTTACAAAACAAACTCATATAAGCATACTTTTATTTATAATGAGAAAAGAGACCAAATGTTGACTTCCTTGGTGAGTACTGAACAGATGGAACCAGAAGCACAGAGGGGAGAGGAAATAGAGACAAATATGGTTGTCATGGTTTCCTTGAGCTGCAGTAAACACAGGGACCCCAACGGACAATAAAGCCCCCACTGGGAAAAACCACATGTCGCTCTCTTCTGCCTTAGATAATTGCCAGGCTCACTTGGAAGATCTGAAGTCCACAGGAGATGAGAAAACAGTAATGCTATCATTCATCTCTGGCTATTCTCAAATTATATTTACCCTGAAACCACCCTCCCACCCCATATAACAGGCAACAAACAATTAATGACTATCTCAGATTAATCAGTTATCCCACTGGGCAATGCCCTGCAGAAATCTATGGCACATCAAACCCAAGACGTGAGGGGAGCTGCGTACTAACCGAGATCACGTTCTCTGTTTCACTGGGAAGCAGTGAGCCCCGACACAGAGAACAGCATCGTGAAAGATCTGCAAGTCCTGGTGACACGTTCAAGGTCCCAGACTTAGTGCCACTTTCCAGTCATCTCCAAATTATCCTAAACCCACCTCCACTGTATTCTAGGTAATATGTGAATCGTATGAGAGCATGGCCCAACTACACCGCCATAGTTTGTTTATAGGGGTGCTGGAAAAGGAGAGAATGGGAGTAGAGAGGGACCCCTTCTCTACTGCTTTCCTTGAGGTTCAAATCAAAGTCTAGCGCCATGAAGACTGTCTCCACATGATGGCAAACAGCCAAACGTCGGAAACATTCAAATGTTTGGCTGAACTCACGTGTTTTGTCTGGAGGTTCTGATCAAGTTGACATGAGGTCTTTTCCAAGGTCATTGCAGAGGCTGCCAGCGCTGAGGTCAGACTGCTTCGACCCTGAGCTCTACAGCAGCCCGACTCCCGCGCCTGCCAAGACAGACTCTTCCCGGTCCACAAGAGATTAGGGGTTGTTTTCTCCTAAAGATGCCCACGAATGGCTTGTGCAAGGTGCGTAGATTCCCGTGTCGAGGGGAGGAACGTGGGCTGTGTAGGGAACAGTGGTTCTGGGGTGATGGGTGCTTAGATGCCAGGCGCTCGAGCCAGCAACAGACAGGAGGAGGAAGTGGGGCTCACCTTGGCTTGGCTACACGTCCTCAGGAGCCAAGAAGAGCAGTTTTTAGGCTGCTGAAATTTCTCTCTCTCGTGAGTCTGTCCCCAAAGCCCAAAGTCTGCAACATCTCATTTCCTGTTTGGGGATTTTCTGAAATCGAAACGGAGATGCTGGCCTCTGTAAAGAAACCTGTAGAAAGGTTTTTTCTCTGGAACTAGGACCATGTGCGGCAGCTTCAGTGTACAATTTGGTCTCACTAGCGTGATGCTCTTTTGCCATCTCCTCTAAAAGTGCAGGCACCACCTCTCCTTCATTGCCCATACCCTCTGTTCCTGGTCATCTGCATTCCCCTTCACTTTTTGAAAATGTGAAAGCCTCTTATAAAATTTAGTTGGACGTACTGCTTTTCCAAAAGATGGGGGCAGAATTTTGGGGAAACAACATTATCCCCTATAATTGCAAAACAAAGGAAATTTTGGATAAGCCCCAAATTAGAAAGAACACAGCCTCGATGAATGGTACCTTTGTTTCTTAGATGGGCAACTTGTATGGACAGAGTGGAGCTGGGCATAATAAGTAGGACACAGGAAAGGACATCATAAGCTCTTTTCTTTCACCCTTAAAGCTGGTTTTCCATTCCCATGATCATGGTTTACTGTGGTGTCACTTACAAGATCCAAACTATTTTGTTCTGAGCTTTTGATGTTTGTGTAAATACATCATCATTTTTGTGATCTGTGCTCTATCAGTTCTCACAACAGGTAAGAGAAAGAACTCATGTTGACAGAGTTGCATGAGCCTCTCCTAACAAATTAGGCACAAGACCAGCAAACCGAGGCCTTCCCAAAGATGGGAGTAAGTTTTGAGGCCAACATAGGAGCTTTCCTGTGGACTTCCCAGGTGACTCACTGGCCAAGAATCCACCTGCCAATGCAGGAGACGCAGGTTTGATCCCTGGGTCAGGAAGATCCCCTAGAGAAAGAAATGGCAGCCCATTCCAGTATTCTTGCTGGGAAACCCCATGGTCAGAGGGGACTGGTGGGCTACATCCATGGAGTGGCAAAGAGTCAGACACGACTTAGTGACTGAACAACAATGCAACAGCAAAAATGAGATTCCCCAAGTGTTTCACTTCCCAATACATACAACCCAAATCACTTGTAATTCCAGTACCACAAGAACATTCCTGAAGAAGAATAAGATTGACTTACAAGAATGACACAAGCTCCCCTCCACTAGTAAAGAATTCCATACCTATTTTAAAGGCTATAAGGGTAGAATTAGATTTTTCCATATCAGTGCGGAAAAGGACATTTTCTTTTTTCAAAGGCACTGAAAAGAACTGCAGCAACCTCTTTGTCCCGCCATGGGAGAAAGCAGAGTATGGCAAAAAGAACATGAACAAACAATCTTGGGTTTGAAGTTTGGATCCGTCATTTATTAGTGACACAGTACTACTAAGCTATGTATATATTACTATGTCCTGCCTCACCATCTTAGGTGACGTAAAAGCACATTTCTTTTAAAATGAGCTTCCATCTTCCTTATCTTAAAAAATGTTTTTTTCTCAAGGGAACTCTCCTACATTATTGATGCAACCACTACTATGGAAAACAGTACGAGCGTTCCTCAAACTAAAAATAGAGTTGCCATATGATCTTGCAACCCCACTTCTGGACATATATTCAGAAAAAAACCATAATTTGAAAAGATACATGTCCCCTTATGTCCATAGCAGCACTATTTACAATAGCTAAGACATGGAAACAATCTAAATGTCCACTGACAGCTGAATGGATAAAGAAGATGCAAGATATTACACACACACACACACACACACACACACACACACACACACACACACACACGGAATATTACTCAGTCATAAAAAAGAATGAAATACTGCCATTTGCAGGACCATGGGTGGACCTAGAGATTATAATATTAAGTGAAGTAAGTCAGAGAAAGACTAGTATCATACGATATGACTTATACATGGAATTTAAATATGACACAGATGAACTTATTCAGAAGACTAGAAACAGACTCACAGACATAGAGAACAGACTGGTGGTTGCCACGAAGGAGGGGATGGAGGAGAGATGGATTCAGAGTTTGGGATAAGCAGATGCAAACTTTATATATAGAATGGATAAACAACAAGGTCCTACTGTATAGCACAGAGAACTATATTCAATATCCTATAATAAACCATAATGGAAAAGAATATGAAAAAGAATATATATGTATAACTGAATCACTTGGTTATATAGCAGAAATTAACATAAACTGTAAACCAACCATAGTTCAATTAAAGAAAAAAGATTATTAAAATATATTTTCAATGGCATCCCTAGAGTTACTGCAGAAACAAACAGACCAGGGAGGGGGTGTCAGAGAAGACATGTTTCATTCTCCTTTCCGCTTCATCACCTCCAGGCTAAAGACATACTGAAGCTGAGAGGTTAGACCGTGAAAACAGGAAGTAGAAGACATCTGTGCTTATACTATACTACTTAAAGATGTTCATCTAAGTGACCTGCATTCTCTCCAACTAGCCCATATTATTATTTCAGTGGTGAAGAGTCTTCTTATGAATGGTGTATGAGTTATGTACACGATGACTGAATGCAGCTTGGAAGGTAAAACTTTGTCAGGCACTGCAACTAAGTAAATATTGACTTGCCCCAGCCCCTGTCCTGAAAGTGAACAGATGGAGTTCAGCCACACCGCAGGACCGCTTGCCCAGTGAGCTCACTCCTGTTAACTGCCATTCCCAAGTCAGTTCTTACTCTTGCCGGAAATCACACAATGTCAACAGGACAAATGCTTCTTCTTCTAGGAAACAGGAATAAAACAATGGAGTAAAAAATGAAAAGAACAGGGAAGGATTTGCTTCCAGACTTCCCAACTCACTCCAAAATCGATCTTCAGTACTTTGAACCATCTTGTCAATATAGCACATTTAATACACCCCTATCCATATAATCTGTCTATACACATCTCATGTTTCAAAGAGAGTAGCAGAAATTTAGGAAGTAAACTCCATCTCATGGGGCTCTAACAGAATAGAGAAACAAAAACTTCCTGGAAGTGGTTTGTATTTTCTTAATGTGTTTCTATTTTCATCCACTCTTAGAATTAGCAGGTAAGCTCTAATGGTAGCAAGGGTTTTATCAGTTTCACTCACTGCTATAGACTCTTGGCCCAGAATAATTTCTCACACATATTAAGTGCACAATAAAAAAGATATTGAGTAAAGTAATAAATTCCAAACAGCCTGACATTCTGAGTGACCCAAATAATGATAATTTCCTCAATATATTTTAAAAATATTTTTTGTTTTTTTAAACTTTTTTTTTCTGGTTTCCTAATTGAAAAAGCCAAAGGCTTTATTTCCCACATGGAAAGCTCCGATTACCTTTTATCTCACCCCAATTTTTAAGTGATCTGTCATTTTTAAAATATCCATTGTAAACTCCACTTTCACTGATGGAACTCTTCAATCAAAGAAATTATTTAAAACAAATGCCTAGCTCTCTAGTATATAATACTATTGCTTCCTTCGAGTCATAAAAACAAAAAAATAAGCTAAAAACACCTTTACACATCATCATCTCTGTTTCCATTCAATGTCAGAAGTAACATCTGTTAGCCTCCTAAACTAAGTCTCAAATATCAGGAAGCTGTCAAATTCAAAGTGGTGGGAATTCATTTTCCAAAATTTTAACGTGGTATATATATGCCAGGGAATATTTCTCGGCCATTAAAAAGAAAGAAATCAAGCCATTTGCAGTACTGAGAATGGACCTAAGACTGTCAAACTGAGTGAAGCAAATCAGACAGAGAAAGAGAAATATCATATGCTATGACTTAGATGAGGAATCTACAAAGAAATTATACAAATGAAGTTATTTCACTTGAAAGATGAAATTTTATCATCAGCAACAAAGTCTATCAAGCCTCTTAAAATGACAGGCTCACTACATTCCCATGAAGATGACTGACAGAAATCCCATCACTGAACAACCACCGTTTGCCAGGCGTTCTTTTCAGCAAAAACAGTTTTCCACGGAAAAGTTCAGTTCACAACTCGAACAATCACACAAGTGCTTTTCTTTGAGATTTTTGTTGTGCATGGAGGTACAACAAACATGTTTTATACATACACCCCATTTTGTCACACAGAATATTAAAAAGACATATACTCAAAGGTCAAGGTTTTATAAAATTAGTTATTTTTATTACTTCATCAAGAACACCATTAAGTAAACTTGCTCTATCATAGTTTACTCCGTATATATAATAAGCAATTTATGTGAGGCTCCTGGGATAATGCCCTTGCTTTAAAACCATTAACGTCACTTGCTGCCTACTTTGATGGTCTCTAAAATCTTTAATTACCTACTCAATCAGTTTTTTTAAAATTAAGGATTTTGTAATAGTAAAGTTCCAAGTATTCCTAATGGCCTATTGGGCTGTATAACCTCCCAAGCTTAGTTACTTATTTATTTGTCTGTTTTAAAGTATCTATTTATTTTCACTTTTTGGCCACATGGCACGTAGGACCAGGGATTGAACCCACACCCTTTGCATTGGAGGTGCAGAGTTGAACCACTGGACCACCAGGAAGTTCCATGAACACAAGCTTATTTAATTATCACAGCAACTGCACAGAGAGCAGATGTGACACGTGAGCAAACCAAAGCTTTAGAAGACCAAGTAACTTGGCCAAGGTAATAAAGATGGTACATCGGAGAGGGGGGACTAAAATCAGGTTTTTCTTACTCTTGAGTCACAACTCATCATCCCGTATTCCCTCTGAGTTTCTCAAGCATTTTCATTTCTGTAATCAGAAGGAACTAAAGATCTATGCTGACATTAGAATTATGTGTTCTTCTTAGGCACAAAAACAAAGGCCCAGGGAGGTCAAGAGGTTTGTTCAAAATCATATTTAGTTAATGGCAGAGCTGGGGTGGAAAGAACCCAGTTCTAGGCGAGAAGCCCCGTGACACTTCTTGCCTCTAAAAGAATGTTCTGGTTTCATCCATATTTCTCTGGCACAGCCAGAGAGAGCGCTGTGAGAAGGAGATGCCCTTGGCAGGCACCGAAAGACACCGGCCTGTGATAAACGGGCAGCTGGTGCCAAGGGTGCCTTGCTCAGCTTCCTCCTCGTCCCACATCAGGAACATGCGTACCAGGACCCTTCCTGTCCTCTGGAGCTATGTCTTTCCACCACAAAGCCATCACACGGCAAGTGGCAACAGGCTCGAGTGTCATCTAGAAGACTTCCCAGGCTCCCAAGAAAAGAGAATGGGAGCTCGAGTTTTCTCCCTGTTTTTCATGAAGCTCCTGCAGAAGCTCCAGACAAGACAGCTGAAACTCCTCCGTGACAGGGTCAGAAATGACAGGGGATGCTCCCAAAAAGAAGGGCTGCCCACCACAGGCTGTACATCACCCTAAGACAAGTCCGCTTCCGCAACACGGGAGTTCCGGCAGGCACGCGCTCTCACCACGGTCCAAACACACAGGCCACCCAGCCCAGCTCAGAGGATTCGAGGCACTATTCTGCTCGGTGGAACATGGGACCTCGGGAAACAACTCATCGCTCAAAACATCCAAGGAGGAGGCATGGCTTCACGAGAGGAATGGGGGAGGGTACAGTGCAAAGTGAAGATAAGAGAGGCAGGAGGGGTGGCTGAGAGCACGTGGGAGACGGAGACGCCCTACGTACTGCAGACTTGAGGCGACAGCGGATCAACCTCACGCAGCCTTCACGACACACTCACGCCCCTGGAAATCAACAGATGGCACCTCTCACTGCCGAGTTCTAATGCACTTCCTGTTCCCGCTCAGCATCAGGACACTGGGCTTGCCAAATACCAATCGATGCAGACAGCGAGGGGAGTGGAGGAACCCACAGCTATACACCTCTGCCTTCTTTTCAGGACCTTTCCTTGCAGCAAGGAAAACATTCACTCTGCAGCAGGTGAACTTCCACACAGGACGGCAAGGACATGCGTCCAGACATGCAGTCTGAAGGTGACTAGTATCTGGTAAGAAATGTTAAGCTCATTCAGGTTTTTCCACAAGATGGTATGGAAAAACCTAAACAAACTTTTTGGCCAACCCAATACTTGCTTTTTTTTTGTATAAAAAATACAGAAGCGACCTCTAAGGGTAATTCATATCTATCATTGGACAGAGCTCACTATGAATACTGCAGCCGTTCATTCTCATCCTAATGGATCGTCAGCAGAGCAGCTATTATATTCAAACAGTAAGGCAACCGTAATACTTTTTAGATATTAGTCCTTGAATACTAGGGCCCAAAACTCTTCAGTTGAAAAGTTTTGATTCCTATCAACCAGCCACCTGAGTGCCCGGGCTTCTTTCTTGGATTGCTGGAAGCTTGGTATCCACATCTCTCTCAAGGAGCTCCGACGTGGGGCCAGGGGTGAGAAAGCGAACACTGTAGGCTCTGGACAGCTCAGGTGGGTAACGTCTGCCTGCCATCTTTTGGGTGGTAAGCCCTGCATCCAGAGAAAGAGGGAAGAATGAAATATATAAGTTAACACAAGTCTCATGTTCCCTAAGTACCTAAAACAAGTACCTTCACTCCATGGAGTCTCCACAGTTACACTGCTGAAGAGTTAAAAGGAGAAAGAAAGTATCTAACATTTACTGAGAATATCCTGTGCACTAGATGGGCTTCCCAGGTGGCTCAGTGGTAAAGAATTAGCCTGCCAATGCAGGAGATGCAAGAGGTGGGTTCGGAAAGATCCCCTGGAGGAGGAAATGGTAACCCACTCCAGTACTCTTGCCTGAGAAATCCCATGGACAGAGAAGCCTGCTGGGCTACAGAGTCTCAGAGAGTCAGGCATGACTTAGTGACTGAGCACATACAACACACGCGCACTAGATACTTCACTAGGCAGATTTCATAGATTGTCTCATTCAGCCCTTCAAGCCATTCAACAAACACCCTCAAGCCAAAGTAGATTCCACAAACTTCCTAAAAGGAAAAGATCAATTCAGAAGGTCAGAAGTTAGGATGGTTTTGGATTTCTGGACAGTAACGCTAGAAGTTAAAAAGCAGTGGTAAAATTCATTGATGAATATTAACATTAGTAAGTACAACTTTAAGGAGAAAAAAGAAGAGTTGCACAGCCTCGAAACATCTCCCCCCAGATATTTACTAATTATTGTGGTGGTTTCAACGTATGTCCAGGGACTTCCCTGGTGGTCCAGTGGCTAAGACT
The DNA here is from genome assembly GCA_024291935.2 of Okapia johnstoni. NCBI lineage: Eukaryota > Metazoa > Chordata > Mammalia > Artiodactyla > Giraffidae > Okapia > Okapia johnstoni. Next base: position 24,687,582 of record CM044327.1, read on the forward strand.
CCATTCTCCCAATGCAAGAGGCCTGGGTTCAACCCCTGGTCAGGGAACTAGATCCCACTTGCCATAACTAAAGATCCTGCATGCTGCAATGAAGATCAAAGACCCCCACATGCGGCAACTAGGATCCAGTGCAGCCAAATAATTAATTTAAAAAATATATATATATATATACATATCCTCAAATTATTTTATATTCCTCCCCCAAGGAGGTGAAGCTTAATTCCCTTCTCTTTGACTGTGGGGTGGATTTACTGACTCACTCAGTGGGAAGAGAAAATTAGTGACCTCACAGAGGAAAAACCTAGCAGACACCACCTCAAGCAGGTGATCAAAGAGAGCATCACCAGTAACGCATCATGTTGATATCACTCATCCTCTGACATGATACAATGAGAAGGTCCTTTTCACCTGTGTGCTCTTATTCCCCCAAATCCAAAACCCAAGTCTCAACATGAGAAAACATCAGAGAAACTCTATAGGGGAACATTCTGCAGAGTACAGACCAGTCTTCTTCAAAAATGTCAGTTATTAAAAAACACGGAAAGACGGCACAACTGTCACTAACTGAAGGCATCTAAGGTGACATGAGGAGTAACTACAATCTGGTATCCTGGATCCAATCCTGGAACAGACAAAGGATGTGAGTGGAGAAGCTGGAGAAATAGGACTCAAGTCTGTATTGCAGTTCATTGTAGTATTAACAGTCAATATTGGTTTCTCAATGTTGACAAATGTGCATGGCTATGTCAAGTATTATCATTAGAAAAGAATTCTGGCACTCTCCACTATCTTTGCAACCCTTCTATCAATCCGTAATCCTTTCAAAAGTTAAAAAAAAATTTTAAGGAGAGCCAATAACAAAATGCCTTCAAAATTCTGAAAACAAACAAACAAACAAAACAAAACTAATGTCTATTTAGTAGTTTACATTCAGCTAAAACTACAGCCTAAATGTTAGAATCAAATAAAGACATTTCAGACATCCCCCATACACCCTTTGTCAAGAAGCTATATGAGGGTCAGTTCAGTTCAGTCGCTCAGTCATGTCTGACTCTTTGTGACCCCATGGACTGCAGCATGCCAGGCTTCCCTGTCCATCAACAACTCCCGGAGCTTCAGTTCAGTTCAGTTCAGACGCTCAGTCGTGTCCGCCTCTTTGTGACCCCATGAACCGCAGCACGCCAGACCTCTCTGTCCATCACCAATTCCCGGAGTCTACCCAAACCCATGTCCATCGAGTCGGTGATGCCATCCAACCATCTCATCCTCTGTCGTCCCCTTCTCCTCCTGCCCCCAATCCTACCCAGCATTAGGGTCTTTTCCAATGAGTCAACTCCTCGCATGAGGTGGCCAAAGTAATGGAGTTTCAGCTTCAACATCAGTCCTTCCAATGAACACCCAGGATTGATCTCCTTTAGGATGGATTGATTGGATCTCCTTGCAGTCCAAGGGACTCTCAAGAGTCTTCTCCAACACCACAGTTCAAAAGCATCAATTCTTTGGCACTCAGCTTTCTTCACCGTCCAACTCTCACATCCATACACGACCACTGGAAAAACCATAGCCTTGACTAGATGGACTTTAGTTGGCAAAGTAATGTTTCTGCTTTTAAATATGCTATCTAGGTTGGCCATAACCTTCCTTCCAAGGAGTAAGTGTCTTTTAATTTCATGGCTGCAATCACCATCAGCAGTGATTCTGGAGCCCAAAAAAATAAAGTCTGACACTGTTTCCACTGTTTCTCCATCTATTTCCCATGAAGTGATGGGACCAGATGCCATGATCTTTGTTTTTCGAATGTTGACTTGTAAGCCAGCTTTTTCACTCTCCTCTTTCACTTTCATCAAGAGGCTCTTTAGTTCTTCCTCACTTTCTGCCATAAGGGTGGTGTCATTTGCATATCTGGGGTTATTGATATTTCTCCCAGCAATCTTGATTCCAGCTTGTGCTTCTTCCAGCCCAGCATTTTGCATGATGTACTCTGCATTTAAGTTAAATAGGCAGGGTGACAATACACAGCCTTGACGTACTCCTTTCCTGATTTGGAACCAGTCTGTTGTTCCATGTCCAGTTCTAACTGTTGCTTCTTGACCTGTATACAGATTTCTCAGGAGGCAGGTCAGGTGGTCTGGTATTCCCATCTCTTGAAGAATTTTCCACAGTTTGTTATGATCCACACAGTCAAAGGCTTTGGCGTAGTCAATAAAGCAGAAGTAGATGATTTTCTGGAACTCTCTTGCTTTTTTGATGATCCAACGGATGTTGGCAATTTGATCTCTGGTTCCTCTGCCTTTTCTAAATTAAGCTTGAACATCTGGAAGTTCACAGTTCATGTACTATTAAAGCCTGGCTTGGAGAATTTTGAGCATTACTTTGCTTGTGTGTGAGATGAGTGCAATTGTGTGGTAGTTTGAACACTGTTTGGCATTGCCTTTCTTTGGGATTGCAACGAAAATTGACTTTTTCCAGTCCTATGGCCACTGCTGAATTTTCCAAATTTGCTGGCATATTGAGTGCAGCACTTTAGTAGCATCATCTTTTAGGATGAGGGTACAATTAACCAAATAAAAAGAAAGAAAGTTAAGAGAAAAGGAGAAAAACATACAAGAAACAGAGGTGTCAACATAAAATAAAAAGACAGGAAAGGCAATTCCCAAAATGCTAAGGAACGGAGATCTCAGGGTGGTCTCTACACAGCGTAGAGGGCAACCAGATGTACCTAATATACGTCACAAGGCTCCAGGAGAGATTTATTCAACAAGATGAAATGATTCGAATGCCTGGTATAGCTGAACATCTTCAAAGGAGGTTTAAACAATCAACAAGGATTGACTTAGTTATGTAAAAGAATAAAATAAACAAGAAATAAGACAATTATTAACTTGAGGGAAACCAAAAGCTGTACAGGTAAGGGAAATAAATCATAGTATACTACATGGTTCATCTCTACATAAGTTACATGATCATATAAACAAACAGTGGATAGTAAAAAAAAACTGTGTATAAGAGCATGTTATTTATAAACATTGAGTAACAACTAAAATAATTAGCTAAGTATGGTGGTAAGTGGCTTTCCAGGTAGCACCAGTGGTAAAGAATCTGCCTGCCAATGCAGGAGATGCAGAAGACGTGGGGTTCGATCCATGAGTTAGGAAGATCCCCTGAAGGAGGGCATGGCAGCCCACTCCAGTATTCTTGCCTGGGGAATCCCATGGACAGAGGAACCTGGTGGGCTTCAGTCCGTGGGGCTTCAGGGAGTTGGACATGACTGAGCACAGCACATGGCTGGTGGTAAGTGGCTGCCTTCTAAGGAAGGAGAAAAGGAAAAAGAAGTAGAAGACTGTTTTGTTTTGTTTTTAACTAACTTTGCAGAACTATCTGATACAAGTACAAGATATACTTGCACATGTGTATCTTTTTCTTAAAATTTTTTATCTTTTGGCCATACCACATGGCATGTGGGGTCTTAGTTCCTCAACCAGGGTAAAAACCCACGCCCTCTGCATTGGAAGCACAGTCTTAACCACTGAACCACCCGGGAAGTCCTAAAAAAAATTTCAATGTGAAGATATTAGAGTCGATAATAGTCAGATTTGCAATGATTACTCTTCATCCATACCAAATTTAGAAAGCAGAGCAGAAAAACCAATCTGAAATATACTAGAGATGTTTAGCCTGTAAAAGAGATGACATCGAGTGAACATAAAGCTTGTTTTGAAGCATCTAAAGAGATTACAAACGGAAGAGTGAACTAACTTGTTTGGTAGAGCATGAAGGATAGGGTTGCCTAAATTCTCTCTTCTCTTGATAGCTACTCACAGACGGTCATGGAGTTTGGCTTCCAAGAGCCTGGAACGAGAGTAAGGATTCTTTACCAAGGCAAAATTGAGCACAGAAGACCAGAACAGGAATCCAAATCGCAAACCACAAGAAAATGCTAAGATTTACAATCTGGGGAGTCCAAACACCCATCCAGGGATTTCCCTGATGGTCCAGCAGCTAAGACTGTATGCTCCTGGGTTCAATCCCTGATCAGGAACTAGATGCCACATGCCACGATTAAAGGTTCCACATGCCACAATGAAGATCCTTCTTGGATGCCGCAACCAAGACCTGGCATAGCCAAATAAATACCAACTCAAAGTTCAAAGGATTAGAAGCAGGCTCAAACTTGGGGTTACTACAGCCAGAGCTCATGGTTGGGGAGAGACTGTATTTGGAGCAAGACCAGAATCAAATAAAGAGGACCCAAATCGATTACTACAAAACAGCTTTGAAAAGGCAACTGCTCATCTTTCCTGACTGATGGTCACACATGCAAAGCTGTATCTCACTGCATTAGAGTCAGAAGTGGGTAGCTAAGAAAGAACCATAGAAGGGGACGTCTTGGTTCAATACAAAGGCCGGTATAACTGTAGAAACTAACAAAAGATAAGATATGCTACCCTAAAAAATGGTGAAATCGCCAGCCCTGGAAAAGTAACGCAAATTAGCAGATGACTTGGTTGTGATACCTGAAACACCAGTTTCATCTGTACTGACCACACAACCTTCAGTGGCCTTCCCAACCCTGACCTTGTGTAACTGTCTACATGAGAAAGTCAGTCGTAGTAATCTCTTTCCCTGCCTGCCCACTTGAGAGTTCTTCCTATTGGTGTAGGATAAAGTTCCATTTAGGGTGACATCATAGAGAAAGGAACCTTGTGAAATGGACTCTTTTAACTGTAGTGTTCTTCTAGACATGTTTCACAGTATGACCTGAAGAAAGTGTGCCTAATGAAATAGTTAGGACATGTTGAGTAGTAACTAATTTTCAGCATCCCAATCTGCCTTTCCAGCTGAAGTCTTGGGCAGAAAAACAAGCTGTTCCTAACTAAAATTAATCAATATTTTGCTTCCAAGGAGAATATGGCTCCTATTTTAACAATAAGGAAAAAGTTCGATAATCTACAAATTCATAACTCTTCTTGATCGTCAGGGAACCGAGATCACACAACAACCAAGTAAAGTGAATCCCAAGGCGACATGTTCCTCTCAGGAAAGATGGATACAGGATCAATTTCACCTTTCGAAGAATACAGGAAAAGGAGGTGGCTACCACAAAGTAGGTAACAAAAAATCAGTAAAATTTTAACAAATCCTTATAATCCCATACCTGGGCTACCATGTTAGTTTGGAATAGCAGGATTACACCAAAAAAGAGGTCAAACTCACTCAAAAGCACTTTTCTATTTTAAAAAATATTTATTTATTATTTATTTGGCAACGTTGGGTCTTAGTTGCATGCAGGCTCAGTAGTTGGGGCACATGGGCTTAGCTGCTGCACGGAATGTGGGATCTTAGTTCCCAGACCAGGGATTGAACCCACGTCCTTGGCATTGCAAGGCAGATTCTCAACCACTGAGCCACCAGGGAAGTCCCAAAAGCTTTTTCCATGTACCTCCATCGGATGCCCAGGAAGAAGACTGGGGCCAGGGCAGAACACTGGAAACAGCCTCCTTCTTTGGCCCAGGGTAGGGAGGGGGACGTCAGGAAGCCCCTTCCATCTCCCCAGAACCTTCCCTCACAAAGAGTGTTTATGACACTGCAGAAGCAGGAGCAAACCTTTTATCTTCAGGCCCAAGGGATGAAAATCTACCACTCCCCCATGCAAAATTCACCTATCTCATGGCTTGGGGGGAGGCTGGAAATGAATCCGGACCTAGGATCCCACCATGATACCAGAGGTCACCTACCCCTGAAGCGACACAGAACTCTCTTCCATCCAAACCAACCAGATACAAGGCAGAGTCTGGCTTGAAGGAGAGGCAAGAACCCTGAGAAAGCTTCACTCCTGAGTTCCAGGAATGCAAAAACCTGCCTAAGCCTGATGCTGCCGAGAAAACAGAGAACCCACCCTTGCCCACACCAAGAGCCAATCGCTGAGCAACAAGCAACAGCAGTTTGCTGCCGATGGAGGGGCAAGAGAAGGGAGACCTCCTCTGTGACCCAGCAGTACAGGAACTGCCAAAAGCTGAGGGTCGGGGAGAAAGGCTGAGAAAAACCAGGTGCCAGGTCCCACTGTAAGTACATGTAATCATCATAGTTAATAATGATAATATTTAATTATTGATTACTATAAATACTGGAATAATTTGAAGCTGTAGAGCACTAAATGCAACAGTAACAACACAGACCTTTCTTCTTTCTCCTTTTTGGCCACACCGCATGGCATGTGGGGTCTCAGTTTCCTGACCAGGGATGGAACCCTCACCTCTGTAATGGAAGGCAGAGTCTTAACCACTGGACTACCAGAGCAGTCCTCCAAACCCAGATTTAGGTCAGCTCTTGACTAGACCCTCAGGTGGCGCTAGTGATAAAGAACCCGCTTGCCAATGCAGGAGACATGGGTTTGATCCCTGGGTCGGGAAGATCCCCCTGGAGGCAAGCACAGCAACCCACTCCAGTAATCTTGCCTGGAGAATTCCACGGACAGAGCAGCCTGGTCTATGGCCCACGGGGTCGCAAAGGGTCAGACACAACTGAAGCGATTCAGCACTTGACTAGATCAACTCAACTGGCATTAGATTCTCATAGGAGTGTGAACCCTACTGCAAATTGCATCTGTGAGGGATCTAGGCTGGGTGCTCCTTATAAGAATCTAATGCCTGATGATCTGAGGTGGAGCTGACACGGTGCTGCTAGCCCTGGGGAGTGGCTGTCACTGTCTCCTGTCACCCTCAGATGTTTTCCAGTTGCAGGAAAACAAGCTCAGGGCTCCCAATGATTCTACATTATGGTGAGTTGTATGATTATTTCATTATATATCACAATGCAATAATAATTGCAATAAAGTGCACAATAAATATAATGCCCTTGAGTCTTCCCAAAACATTCCCCCTGCTGTTCCCTGGTCCATGAAAAAATCGTCTTCCATGAAACTGGTCTCTGGTGCAAAAAGGCTGGGGACCACTGGGTTGAAGGACTGAAAATGTGGGTGAGATTCAGGACTTTCCATTTTTTTAATTTTTTTGGCCTTCATGCCTCCCTTGCAGCTTCTGTGCATCACTGCCCAGCACCTGTCGTGTGGTATCCTCCAGAAGAAACAATAAAGAAGAATTTAAAGGCTTCAGGACAGACTAGCAAACTTCATGGCAGTCCCCAGATAGAAATGAAATATCCATCCTTCCCGCAGAGCCTGGCCTCTCTGATAAAAGTGAGGACCAGTGATGAGGCAGCTGCAACAGAAGAATGCAGAGCAGCAGAGAACCTCAAGACAGCCATCCCAGCACCTCTCTGCCAAACCTGGGCTCACTTACCTTTTCCTGGAGCCTAATGTTATCCCACACCTTGGTGCACACCATACACTCGAATGCGTCGATGTAGTTGTCCTGCTTAACGTCCTGCACCCCCCATTTCCGTTCCCTGAGTGCGGTGAGAAGTCGCTGATTTGAGATCTCACCCTTCAGCTTCCATTCTATGTAGGCCTGGTAGCGGCTGTCATCCTGATCTAGCGCTCTGACGTAACTTGCCAGTTCTCGAGGGTGAGGAAATTCTGATACCAGGATAGCACTTCTATTACTTGGAAGCCAGTCTGCGATGTTGGGGGATCCATAATACACAGGGACAACCCCCAGTTTCAGAGGTCTCCAGAACTTCTCAGTGATGTAATCATCACACACCGCATTCTCAAAAGCAAGCATAAACTTATACTGGGCGAGGATCCTGTAAAAGCCATCAGCGTCCATAGAGGCTGGATTACTCAACTGTGGAGGGAGAGGTTTGTTTCGCAGACACTCGCCGTAGGAATCGACCTCAATGTATGTCATCAGCTCTCGAACATAACTGTCCCTGTCTGAGGGCGGGTCACAGTCGGACTGTACGTATACCAGCGGAGCAAGGCTCTTCCGGAGGTGGTTTTTGGACCGCAAGGGGACCAAGTATCGGAGTGACTTCAGGACTTCCGTGCCCTCCAAGTACTGGGTAGTTAGTGGCAGGTGGGAATGCCGGCTGAAGGTGGCCGTGTAGTTGAACAAGGTGATGACTGGCTGGTGAAAGAGCTTATAATTATTTTTTGGAGACTCTTCGTGAAAAAGGGCCCAGTCATGATGGGCTTTCCGAGGCAGAGGTAAGCTATTTATGCTAAAGTCAGTACCTAGGAGAAGAAAAGACAGTGTTAGTATGTCCAAAAGAACTCTAGTGTTTCAGTTTGAGTCCACCTGGGAAGACTAGTATACAGAGGAGGATGAGGCTATAAATAAGAAGCCTGTTACAGTGCCTGCAAAATGCCTGGCAGTTAGACTTCCCTGGTGGTGCAGTGGATAAGAATCCCCACCTGCCCATGCAGGGGACATGGGTTCCATCCCTGGTCCAGAAAGATCCCACATGGCGTGAAGCATCTAAGCCCACACGCTACAAATACTGAGCCCGAGCTGTAGAACCCAGGAGCCACAACTCCTGAAGCCCCAGTGCCCCAGGGCCTGTGCGCCACGACAAGAGAAGCCACTGCAGTGAGAAGCCCACACATCCCAACTAGAGAGTAGCCTGTGCTCACTGCAGCTAGAGAATAGCCCACACACAGCAACAAAGACCCAGTGCAGCCAAAAATAAATACATAAATAAATAATATTTTTAAGTGCCAAACAGTCAAATCATGAAGCTTTCACCCTAGAAACTGCTTATAAGGAGGGTCAGCAAGGAAAGGGACCCTCTCTCTCATTTTATGAAAAGAGAAATGGAAGGAAGTGTCTAGCTTGGTTCTAAAGAATTTATTCCACTGCCTCCTGCAACTGGTTTTTTCTTTCCAGAGGCATGACCCAAAGAGGGAAGGAGAAATGAAGAGAGAGACAATTCTTAAAAAAGAAAACAGAAAGGAAGCCAAAAAGGGGAAAGCAAATCAGCTTGGCAGATTGATTAAATGGGGGGGAAAAAAAGGAAATTATGCAAAAGTAGCCAGAACAAATACATGGGATAGATTTTTTTTTTTAATCCAAAATGATCGATTTTCAACAAAGTGCAGTGAATCAGTCTTAGTCAAAATGGTAGATAAGAGGCTTTTAAAGACTTAAGAGCTGATAATAGCACCATGTTACAGATCGCTGAAGGATGGATGTGAGATAACAAGGACATTACGAAATAAAGAAGGCATAACAGGGTTATAATTATGAGTGATTCTAGCTTCCACAGGATTAATTGGGGAAACCTTTGAAACATGATAAGGTGCAGACAGAAATGATGGATGTGGTAAACCATTGTTTCCTGACTGTGGGTGGACACCCAATCAGGAGGACGTAACTTCCATAACTGAGAAAGAAGAATTAAGACAATATCACAATACATAACACAATTTCTAAGGTGTTCCAGACACTGATATTTTGGCCCAGTGACTTGATTTTCTTTTCATGCAAGAAAATGGTACAAACACAAACCCAAAATCCATCTTCTAGCATCCACTGGGGAAAAAACACATCAAATAAATTCTTCCAGAAAAATGAGACATATTCTCTGGTAGAATTCATAAAAATTAATTATGTAATGTCAATGCACACCCTCTCAAATAAACACATACTATTTGGTGCAAACAGTACATCAATGAGAGATCAATTAATCAAGCTGCTGCTGCTAAGTCGCTTCAGTCGTGTCCGACTCTGTGCAACCCCATAGGCGGCAGTCCACCAGGCTCTGCCGTCCCTGGGATTCTCCAGGCAAGAACACTGGAGTGGGTTGCCATTTCCTTCTCCAATGCTCCAATGCATGAAAGTGAAGTCGCTCAGTCATGTCTGACTTCTTAGCGACCCCATGGACTGCAAGGCTGCAGTCCATGCAGTCCAGGCTCCTCTGTCCATGGAATTTTCCAGGCAAGAATACTGCAGTGGGTTGCCATTGCCTTCTCTGAACAATTAATCAAGAGAAGCTTTTAAACAATTGAAGACCAAAGAAGTTTATGCTGGAGGACGTATACTGAGCCCCGAGAAACTGCTGAGGATTACGTATTACTGTCTTGATAATAGGTTTTTATTTTCAATGAGGAGGGATGAAAGACCAACATCTAAAAATGGTCATATCTTGGTTTACTTGGCTTTTGCTACACAAGTCCTTTAGAAGCGAAAAGAATCCTCAGGGGACTTCCCTAGTGGTCCAGTGGTTAAGAATCCACCTTCCAGTGCAGGGCACTCGGGTTCATCCCTGGTTGGGGAAGTAAGACCCCACAGACAGTAGGGCAACTCAGCCCCTGCCGCAACTACTGAGCCCAAGCACCACAACTAGAGAGGAGTCCATGTGACACAACTAAGACCCAATGTGGCCAAATACATAAATAAAAAGAACACTCACACAGGCCTGAACTGTAACGGCACACAGAGTTGGATGGTCAGCAATGGTTAATAGACAAACATTGGACATGAACAAGAGCTTGAGAAGAAAGGCAATTTACTGCATTGAACTGGCAGCTGCTCACAAAGGTTCTAAGTGGGTCAAGTGGCCAATGATGGGCACTGAACCCATAAACCTGAGTTAGAACATAAAGCTTCCACAGAAGGCAGAGCAGAGAAGCAAGGCCATTTGTCTGGGAGAGGAAGACCCAGAGTCCAATCCATAGGACACAGAGGGCAGGGATGCAGATGTATGACGAGAGGCTGGAGGCGATATGGTTAAGATGAAAGTGGTCTAGACTTAATGATCAGGCACAAGTGCTCTGAGTGAGGGACTCAGACACCAGTGGCCGTCCGCTGCTGGTTCACGGCACATGGGTGACTCTTAATCGCCTCACCCTGTGGTTACCATGGCAAAGATCCAAACTGCAGAGCGAGGAAGCAGAAAGACACAACTAGTGCTTCAGAGCATAGAGAGGGACTGACTCTCATCACTGCTTGTCTACATCTGTAAAGTATAAGAGGAAGTAAACATGCTGAGACCTCGTCACAGCCAGTATTTAAGTCTGTGTGTTGGTAATAAGAATGAGACTTGAAACTGGAACCAGTTATAATGAGCTTTTCATTCATTGTAACTAGGAGGTGAGGGCTTCCAGGCTCATTATACTTTGCATTATAACACACACACACACCCCACATTGAAATAAGTTGTGTTTTTTTTTAATCAGATTCTTCCTAACTAAAATTCTCTGAGGAAGTTTAAAAAATATATGTCATCTTGCCCAGCAAGCTCCTCCCCTAAACTTAGAGCTTATCATTGTAAACACTCAAGAATTCTTAAGTTACAACCATAACAAACCTAAAATACTTCTCTGAGGATATTACAACTGACAATGCGAGTGGTGGTATTGAGCAATTTCTCAAAGGTACTTGGATGTGGGTTGGGCTTCCCAGGTGGCGCTAGTGGTAAAGGACCTGCCTGCCAATGCAGGAAACATAAAAGACTCGGGTTCGATCCCTGGGTAGGGAAGGAGGAGGGCATGGCAACCCACTCCAGCACTCTTTCCTGGAGAATCCCATGGACAGAGGAGCCTGGCGGGCTACAGTCCATGGGGTCACAAGAGTCAGATACGACTGAAGCAACTTAGCAGGCACACACGCATGGATGTGGGTCAGGAAACAACTGAGTTATTTAGCTCTTTCTGACTCCAGGGCAACACCCACTGTACCAAGAGTTGGAACCAGGGTATTTAAAGAAAAGAAAATCAACTGAACTGTGATAAATCCAAACAAATGTGACTAACTTGCATGTGATTGGTTCAGTAGTTTTTGTACAGCCGTGTTCACTGGCTCTTACAGGTAATGACTTCCGATTCAAACTTCCATTTCTCTGGTTTATTTTGTGATTACTGAATACTGACAAATTCACTCGTTCCTTTATTAGCTGACAAATAGATCTTCAGCCCTAAGAGCACTGTAAAGAGAGCCACAACTAGAAGCACAAAAGGAATACAATTCATGCTGGCAAACGGTGCTCCAGCCTCAGACTGGAAGGGGAGGCGGCCACCTGCCACAGCACGGACGAACCCTGAGGACGCTGTGCTGAGTTCAGTGATGTTGGTCAGTCACCAAAAAAAAAAAAAAATACTGTGTGATTCCTCTTATCTGCTGCTGCTGCTGCTAAGTTGCTTCAGTCGTGTCCGACTCTGTGCGACCCCATAGACGGCAGCCCACCAGGCTCCCCCGTCCCTGGGATTCTCCAGGCAAGAACACTGGAGTGGGTTGCCATTTCCTTCTCCAATGCAGGAAAGTGAAAAGGGGAAGTGAAGTTGCTCAGTCGTGTCTGACTCTTAGCGACCCCATGGACTGCAGTCTACCAGGCTCCTCCGTCCATGGGATTTTCCAGGCAAGAGTACTGGAGTGGGGTGCCAATGCCTTCTCCTCCTCTTATCTGAGGTCCCTAGAATAATCAAATCCATAGTCAAATCCAGACAGTGCTAGGGTGCTGATGATGGGGACTGAATCTGAAAAGGCAGAGAAGCAGAGTGACCATCCTTTATGATGTTTATGTATATACTATGTTTATGCTTTCTTCTTCAGGGGCATATACGCTTCTTTTATTATTCCCACACAAACTGGGAAAAGCAGAAGGTTTTTCTTCCACTCTACGAAGAAAGTTTGGTTTGAGTTGTGTATCTGAAATTAAAGACCCCTGGTGGGGGCCAGAATTTTCAGACTGGCTAATGGCAAAGGACCAGAGAGATCACTGGCCCCACTACGATGCTGATGCTCTCGAATAACCGACTCTTGGCAGTCCCAAGACACTCACAGAAAGAAATATGACCCAGCTTACACCCGGTCCACTTGGGAAGAGGCATGCCTTAACTCAGAAAAAAGAAATGTTCCCACACAATGTCCCCCAAAGGTCACCTGTTTTCAAAAAAAGCACCTCTACTGTAAAACGGTATGGCCCATAAAATGTGATCCTGCAAAAAGACCCCAGTATAAGGATCTAAAACTTCGGAGGAAAACAATTCAGGTCAAGGGGCTCCCTGATAATATTATCATCTGCATAGTCCATTGCTATTTTTTAAACGATTTCCCATGAATTTTCTAGACTTACCTACACGCCCCGTCAGATTGTTTATTTTCTGTAAGGTTCTGAGGGTTACCTAAAAATACCATACACACACTTCTGCAGACAGCCTGGCTCTCACCACTTCAGAGGGACTCTGGGAGAGGTCCTGACTTCCAGCCCCATAATCTCCTCTCTTCTCCCGCCATCTCTCTTCATGATTCTGTTTACCTGACCGTTACATCAATTTTACGTCATGTAGCCCAGCAGTCCCCAACTTTTTTGACACTGGGCAAAACTGGTTTCCTGGAAGACACTGACTGCTGGGCAGGGAGAGGTTTCGTGGAAGACAATTTCTCCATGGATTGGGGAAGGGGGGATGGTTTGGGGATGATCCTCTTGAGGAGTGAACAACCTAGGGCCCTCACATGCGCAGTTCACGGTAGTATTCAAGTTCCTCTGTGAACTGCAAGAATCGAATGCTGCTGCTGAGCTGACAGGAGGTGACGATGCAAATGATGGGCAGTGGCTGTAAATACAGAGGAAGCTTCACTCGATAGCCTGCTGTCCACCTCCTGCTGCCCAGCCCAGTTCCTAACATGCCCAGGGCTTAGGGACCTCTCTTGAGTATACATGTTCAGCTAGGTATCTGTGCATTCAACCTCTGCTGCTGCTGCTGCTGCTAAGTCGCTTCAGTCGTGTCCAATTCTGTGCGACACCAAAGATGGCAGCCCACCAGGCTCCGCCGTCCCTGGGATTCTCCAGGCAAGAACACTGGAGTGGGTTGCCATTTCCTTCTCCAATGCATGAAAGTGAAAAGTGAAAAGTGAAGTTGCTCAGTTGTGTCCGACTCTTAGCGACCCCATGGACTGCAGCCTACCAGGCTCCTCTGTCCATGGGATTTTCCAGGCAAGAGTACTGGAGTGGGGTACATGGAAATCTCTCAGAACACCCTTAACTGAACCCGTGCTGCAGACCAGTCAATAACTTTGCAGTCCCCTTCCTAAGAGCACAGGGCCAGAGGCAAGAGTGCAAACAAAGTCCCACCCGCCATATGCCTGAATATTTCAAGGCTACAAATCAATCTAACAGGCTGTTAAATGTTTTGTCTTCTACCTTTACCATACATACACAACTCATGATTTTTTTTTAAATCATGCAAAGCAACAGTTCACACCAAACATGGATAAATAACATCTATTCAAAATTAACATCTTTCTCTACTACAAACCACGATTCTCTTTGGGGCTTGGCAGGGCATGACAAGAGGAGAAGGGAGAGGATTCTTCCTCACTTGCTGACTCACCCTCACATAATCACTCACAAATCTTACCCTCCATTCACTCAGGACACCACAGAGGAAACACCCATTTGCTCTCCCTCTTCGGGGTCTCTCCCTCTCTGTCCCCCACTGACCAGCCGCCTAGTGAAGCACCTGAGTGTGTCGTCTGTAAGGTTTCTCCCCGGTTGAAAGAGCCCCCACCAAAACACCTCTGCCCCATCTTTCAAGTCCTTCAAAGGAACTGCAGCTGGAAGGCCAGGTTCAAGTTCAGGACTCTCAGGCTCCTCCGAGTTCCAGGCTGGAGGGCAGTGGTGCCTGGACCCTCTTCCTTCCACCCTGGCTCTGTCCCACACTCTGGGGATCTAGCAAACATCGACACCGAAAATTGACCTCAATCTGCGAGGCCAAGTTCCATCACGAGCGCTCTTCTCATCACTTTTCAAGCTTGGCCAGCTGCCCACTGTGGCCCACAGAGCCCAGTTTCAGCAAAGAATCCTGCTATGTTGGTTTAGTGAGACACACCCCCCACCCCGACCCTCCGATGTCTGAACAAGTTTCTCAATCCCCACACTCAATGGCTAAAGTATGCCTTTAGCAAGAATCCTGTTACGCCAGTTTAGCGAGAATCTTCCTGCCTTTGATGTCCTCTTAGTCATTTTCTCTCCGCTGACTCCTCACTCTCGCTGGCTCTCAGTCCCCAGCTGTCTTTGCTGGACCTAGAGTTGAGCTCAGTTCTATTCTGAAGTCTCTCTCTTCTACTACAGTAACTCCAATAAAATCTTCCTTGCTGTTTTTAACAAGTGTCTGGTGTAGAATTTTTCTTTTTTTTTTGGCTGCGCTGTGCAGCATGTGCGATGTTAGTTCCCAAACCTGGGGATCAAACCCTCTGCACTGCAAGCAGGGAGTCTTAGCCACTGGACTGCCAGGGAAGTCTCTGAAATGTTTCTTTTACGTTCCATTCATTTGCAGTCACCCCCGGCCGTCCTTCAAGCCCAGGAGTGCATACTAGCAGCTCAGCTTGACCTTGGGAGGATAAAGCAGAGAACTGCCCAGTGCAAGGTCTGGAAGTGGGCTCCACCTTGGCCTTGGGGGCAAGGAATTCTGGGATCCTGGTGTGTGCAGTGTGATGCCTCAGCCAGGAAGCATGGGCTCTGTGGGCACAGATGAGAAAGTGACCTTGGTCTGTGGACTCTTCACCCCACATGAAGGGGAACAGCTGAAGGAAGACCAGATAGACTCTTCCTGAACAAGTATAAACGTTCCATTATCCAAATTCACGTTGCATATGATCCTCTTCAAACGCGGTTACTGGGAGGTTAGAATTCAAGCTCTGAACTAAACAGACGCCGGATGTACCTTTTCTATTCCTTAAACCAAAGATATAAAGTGAAAGTGAAAGTCACTCAGTGGTGTCTGACTCTTTGCGACCCCATGGACTACACCGTCCATGGAATTCTCCAGGCCAGAAGACTGGTGCGGGGTAGCCTTTCCCTTCTCCAGGGGATCTTCCCAACCCAGGGATTGAACCCAGGTCTCCCACAAGGATACAAAGTCAGACTTAAAATCTCTGAACAGTGACACCCAATACAGTTGGGGAAGGAGAGAAATGACTGGGCAGGGCAGGGGGTCTTCACTTCCTTTTAGCACTTTTAGCACTTTTTCTTAAAATGACTCCTTTTTCAATGATTTAGTCTATAAAAGGCCTACATAACTACTGTTGTTCCATTTCCACTGAGGTTTTTAACCAAACTATGTTACTGATGGATCCTAAATTTATACTCTATGCAGACTGTTCCCCTAAGCTTTGACCTGATATCTAGCAGCATTCAGAAAAATTCTGCTTGGAGAGTCCAGAGACAATCACAAAGTACAGTGCTCTGACTAAATTAGCCATCTTGCTCTGAAACCCGTTCCTTTATGGGTCTTCTTTTTCTCCATCAATGTCATCACCAAGGTTGGTTTAAACCTCTTACAGTAAGCCAGGTGTTCTACCTTTGAGCAAAATAATTCATTTTTTAAAAATAGATCTCAGGTGCACAGAATTGGAGTCATCATAACGTTTGGCACATGACACGCTTTAAAAGGTCAAGTATAAAGCGATAGAAAGGACATCACAGACATTTGGAATCTTAACTCCAACACAAGACTCCAGAATACCTAGGAGCTGCTGCCCAGCGTACAGCCCCTGAGATCTGAGCAGTTCCTAAAGCTTTTACAAGATGGACCAATAAATAGCTTTTTATGCTCATTTTTCCTTGGAATCTCTATGAAGAACAAAACATCATGTACGTGGAAGATTTTGCCATTTTTTAAACAATTTCCACCAAAATGGACCCAAGGTTCTCTGCAGTTGCACAGGTTACACAGCCTCCCCTCTCTTCTGCTCTACTGATCCTTCAGCCCCTCTGTAATCAATTCCTGTAATAAATTCCTACTGTTTGAAATACCTAGGATAACCTTTATTCCTATCAGACTATGATTAATACAGAAGCCCGTTTCCAAACCTTGAGATTTCTATCTGATTATAACTTTTATTCCAAGTTTCGTTCTGAGTTTTCTCAGTTTCTTTCTCCTTGATTTTTCTAAAAATGCTATCTTTCTTCACAATTCTACCCAGTTGTTACCACTTCCCAGGCTTCCATTTTCCCCTAAGAAAAACCACCTCTCTGTTTAATCTCTTATTCCATCTGGTGAGGATCCGAAGGCAGAAAAAATAGAAGGCAAGTCTTCTATTTAAGAAGAGAAAATATAAAATCTGAAGATGAGACTCCTTTTAAGAAAGGAATCCTCAAATTACTGGAAATCAAAAGCACATTCTTCGTTCAGGTACTATGTTGAAAATTCTCTCTGAGTTGCTAATAAAAATATACAGAATACTGATGACCTCAGATCAGTTCAGTTGGTCAGTCGTGTCCGACTCTTTGCAATGCTGTGGATGGGAGCTCTCCAGGCTTACTGATGACCTAGGTAGTACAAAGAATGATGAGGTAGAAGTGAAGATCTTCCAGGAAACTCTACCTGACCATATTCTAAGTTTTATCACAAATTACAAATCTTCTTCGCTGTATTTTTGGCACTTAATGTAAAAAGAGATAAAGACTGTCTTGTTGCTCTAATAAAATAAAAGATTTTATTAAAGAGCCTTTACCCATCAGAAATGAACACTTCTATGGCCAAAAGATATAAAAGCTAATGAAACAATGAGCAAAGTATGGTTATTGTGGGAGACAGCAATAGTTCATAAATCACACCTACTGTTAATCATCTCCGCTGTAGCTAAACTTCCAGTGACCTCACTGAGTTTGTTCTCATTTCCTGCCTTGGATTAAATCATAAAGCTCAAACAACTTTTAGTTTTTGAGATAAACTATTACAATTGCTACCTCTCTGCCACAGCTGTCTGCAATAAGCTTAATAGCAAATTTAAGTACTGGACAGTTTCTAAATTTAAGTGAAAAAAGAAACTCAGTGTCTTTCCCAGTAATAATTAGAAAAAGTGAGGATTAGGTGCTGTGAAGACCAAGGAGAAACCAGAACAGAAATAACCCTGTGCAGTGCGGCCAAAGCACTGCCCTATGCCTGGGGAGACAGGAGCTGGGGTCCCCAGGGCTCATTAGCACAGCCACTTTGACAAGTTCCAGAAAGTTCTGCTCAACAGGAAACTTTCAAGGCCCTGGTTAGAGTTTGTGGTCTCTCTCAAGGCATGTGAAGAATTTACTCTCTGATGTGAAAGCCACACTCAGGTGTCTCTTTGCCCCACGTTCTGAATCCCGCTATTGTAGGCAACACACGTGGGGACAGGAGACACCACCACTAACTCAGAGAAACCGAGCCACTCCTAAAAGAGCAAGGTTTTACCGAATCCTCCTACCTGGAAAACATTAAGTTGGAAACTCTGTAGCTTCAAACATGAACCAAATAGGCCCCAGGTATCTTACGATTATAAATGTAAATATTAAACCCTTAGCTGTAATTCAACATTTCTTGTTGTTGCTCAGTCATTCAGTTGTGTCTGACTCTTCTGCGACCCCATGGACTGCAACACACCAGGTTCCTCTGTGCATGGGATTTCCAGGCAAGTACACTGGAGTAAAAGTTGCCATTTCCTACTCCAGGGGACCTTCCTAACCCAGGGATGGAACCTGGGTCTCCTGCGTTGGCAGACGGATTCTTTACCCCTGAGCTACCAGGGAAGCCATAATTCAACACTCAGATCAGTTCAGTTCAGTCTCCCAGTCGTGTCCAATGCTTTGCCACCCCATGGACTGCAGCATGCCAGGCTTCCCTGTCCATCACCAACTCCCGGAGCTTACTCAGACTCATGTCCACTGAGTCGGTGATGCCATCCAAATTCAACATAGAATAATACAAAGGCAAATAGCTAGGGCAGGAGAAAGAAAGGAATATTTACTTCTGACTGGTCAGACCGTTGAAAGCTGAATTTCTGATAATTACATTTAAAAAAAAATCAAGCAGGGCAGCGGCAGTGGCAGTTGCCATTCGGAGCCGTTGAGACGCCTCTGCGGCAGGCGGTGGCGCAGGTGGCTTGCGTGGACGGGGCAGGCGCGGCCAGGACCCGGAGGCATCCTCCCCGCATCCCGCCGGTCCGCACCGCCGCACCTCTCTGGGCTTCGGACCCTCGGCCTCGCCCCTGAAACATGGCTCGCGACTTCAAACCTGGGGACCTCATCTTCGCCAAGGTGAATGAAAGGTTATCCTCACTGGCCAGCTTGAGTAGGTGAAGTTCCTGATTAGGCTGTAAAACCACCCACAAACTACCTATTTTCTTTTTTGGAACTCATGAGACTGCTTTTTTAGGCCCAAAGGACATATTTCCTTACTCAGAAAATAAGGAAAAGTACAGCAGACCAAATAAACGAAAAGGCTTTAATGAAGGTTTATGGGAGATGGATAACAATCGGAAAGTGAAATTTTCGAGTCAACAGGCATCAGCTAAACAGTCAAATCCATCATCTGATGTCGAAGTCGAAGAAAAAGAAACGTGTTTCACGGGAAGATATCGAACATGAAGAAAAAGCCAGCAATGAGGGTGTGACGAAGGCAATTGACATAACCACTCCAAAAGCTGCCAGGAGAGGGAGGAAGAGAAAGGCAGAAAAACGAGTAGGAACTGAGGAGGCCGGACTAGTGACTACAGCAACAGCCTCTGCTCATCTACAAGTGAGTCCTGAAAGAGGACAACCTGCAGCTACAGAAGTCAAGATTCCAGAACCAAGAGGCAGACCCAAAACAGCCCTGTCCTTCAGAGAGTGATGTGATAACTGAAGAAGACAAGAGCAAGAAAAAGGGGCAAGAGGAAAGACAACCCAAAAAACAGCTTCAAAAGGACGAAGAGGGCCAGAAGGAAGAAGAAAAGCCAAGAGAAGAGATAAAAAAGAGGGGGAAAAGGAGGTTGAATCAAGATGGAAAAATTTAGCCAAAATATAGGGGTTACATCAACCCCTGATTCTGAAGAGGAAGGAGATGATCAAGAAGGTGAAAAGAAGAGAAAAGGCGGAAGAAAGTTTCAGACTGCTCATGGAGGGAATATGCTCAAGGGACAACATGAGGAAGAAGCTGCAGACAGAAAACGCAAGCAAGAATAGCAAATGGAACTGAGTAGCAGAAAAAAGATGAAGGAAAGAAGCCAGAAGTTGAGAAAGTGGAGAAGAAGCGAGAAACATCAATGGATTCTCGACTTCAAAGGATACACGCTGAAATTAAAAATTCACTCAAAATTGATAATCTTGACGTCAACAGATGTATTGAGGCCTTGGATGAACCGGCTTCACTTCAGGTCACAATGCAACAAGCTCAAAAACACAGACATGATTACAACACTGCAAAAAGTACGGCAATTCAAAGTTAGTCAGGTTATCATGGAAAAGTCTACAATGCTGTATAACAAGTTTAAGAACATGTTTTTGGTAGGTGAAGGAGATTCTGTGATCACACAAGTGCCTAACAAATCTCCTGCCGAACAAAGACAGCATGAGGAAGCAAATAAAACTGAAGATCAAGGGAAGAAAGGGCCAAACAAGAAGCTAGAAAAGGAACAGGTTCAAAGACTCTAAATGGAGGATTGGATGCTCAAGATAGTAATCAACCACAACACAATGGAGATAGCAATGAAGAAAGCAAAGACAACCGAGGCCAGCAGTAAGAAAAAGCCATCCGATAAAGAGAGAGTCTGAAATATCTCTGAAGGATTCTACACTAGATAACTAGGTTGACATACCTGGAATATAAAGAACATTTGAGAAGTAAGCGGTGGTTTTCATCTGAAATATTTAGACTGCTGAAAGTTTTAAATTTTTATAAGCATAGATTTTGATGTTTAAAACTTGTTTTGAGGGATAACTCTCCTTATCTTTGTTTAAAAGTGACTAAACATTGCTAATTGTACATGTGCAATATTAACAGCTACATTATACAGTGAATGTGAGGGGAAGTTCATTTAGGAAATGTTAAACTGCTCTTCCAGACATTGGCTGTAGTACATTTTCAGTTAGTGTGTGTATGTTAATGTGTAATTGATAGTAGAAAAAAGTTACATTTTTAAAACTGCTACTTGTATAAACCTCTCCTCTTTTCCCAGATACTGTGGGTTTTGTGCATAGTTTTTACAAATCTTGGATTTACCAGACTGTCTTTTCACTGTTGTGGGTTTTGTAGAAATTAAGCATTTTTATGGTTAATAAAATGTTACTTCTATACAAGTACTCACTTCTGCCTTTTATCAAAAGTTGATTTTAATCTCAGTCTACCTTGTGCCACATTATCCTGCTGCTTTGTAACAATGTGCAGTGTGTATGCCTTTTTGTATAACAACTAGATACCCAACTGACATTGAACTGACAATTCTAGGAGGTGCAAAACTCATGTTAACTTCTGAAGGTAATTTAGTTTTGTGGCTGAGAATTCAGTGAAAGTCATATGAGTTTCCTGCAGTAAGCAATAGTCTATGTAGGAATGAATTTGGCTTTTAGGGTTTAACCATTTAAGATCCTTTACAGGTAGTAGTAGCTGAAACTGAAAACTAAATGATAAAAGTTTATTTTTGAGAATGTCTCGAGTATCTGAATTTTTTTAAAAGTCCCATTCATTAAAGAAGTCATTAAGTATTTTTTAATTTGAAAAAATGCTATCCATAATGCTTTTTGCAGTAAATAAAAATAGATACTATATAAGGAAACTAACCTATTTGAAAACATGGCTGTATGAGAAGGGAATTTTTATTTCTAATGCATACATATGACAGGATTGCAAAAAGTTAGTTACTCTGAGGCAGTAGACAAAAGTAAAGAAGTTGTCTGTGTATTCATGTGTATGGACTAAATGAGAGTGAACCAAGGTTAACACAAAATTTAAGAACAACCTTAACAAACAGCATTTCTAAGATATTCTGAATACTAGGTCAGTTGGTGGTTTGCAGTAGCTTAAAAGATGCTTCTCATGTTTGAAAACTAGGAATACAGGGAAAAAGGCTTAATACCAGTGTTTGCATGTGACATGCACTGTATGCTTTGACCTCTCGGGTAATTGTTTTCATCAGTAATTGGAGTTTTGCTTTTGAGAGGTCTTATAATGGAACTAGGACCCACTGTTTTGAGGGAACTCTGGCTATTCTATCTGTTTGGTCCTTACACAATTTAAACTTGGACAAATTTATTCTAGTTAAGCCGTAAGTGTCAACATGTAAACTTGTTTTGATTAAAGAATCTTTCTATTAAAAAAATCTAATTATTAACTCAGGGTAAACAAGAAAAGTAATCAGTATACTGATTCATCTATGAATATCATTTGGATGGCCATATAATACATGGTGAATATTGATCTATCAAATACAATAATAAAAGTGGAAGGCAAGGATACTAAAAGAGGAGTGTGTATGTGTGTGTTGAGCAACAGAAGGTAAAAGAATAAATCCTGTTCTTCCAAGATAGAGTCAGAAGTTAACGCCTAACGTTGAAAAATTATGAAATAGTAATATTCCTGTGTTACTTAGGCCTCTCACTGGGCTCAGTGGTAAAGAATCTGCCTGCCAATGCAGGAGACCCAGGAGATGCAGGTTCCATCCCTAGGCCAGGAAGATCGCCTGGAGGAGGAAATGGCAACCTACTCCAGTATTTTTGCCTGGAAAATTCCATGGACAGAGGAACATGGGGTCTCAAAGAGTCGGACACAACTGAGTGCCTGAGCATACCTGCGCTATGTTATAATACTTAGAGATCTGGTGATAGCAACCGAAGGAGTCAGAGAAACGTCTTGAGTGGTAACATCAGGAGAGAGCTCTTCGCTATCTAAATTTGGAGTATGTATGGCTTTCATAAACATTAAAATGAAGTGAACAAAAGATTAGGTAAGAAACAGTATCTTCCTCCTCATCCCTTAGGCACCCAGATCCCTCTCCTGTGTTTCTTTTACGTTCCACATTTTTTAAAAACGGCTTCCCAGGCAGCACTAATAGTAAAGAATCCGCCTGCCAATGCAGGAGACGTGGGTTTGATCTCTGTCTTGGAAAGATCCTCTAGAGAAGGAAATGGCAACCCACTCAGTATTCTTGCCTGGAGAATTGCATGGACAGAGGAACATGGCAGGCTACAGTCCATGGGGTCGAAAAGAGCTGGACACAACTGAGCACACACGTGCACACATACACACACATATGCGCACGCATGCATTTTTTTAAAAATGGAAGGATGGATGGGAGGAACTAGGGAAGGAAGGAAGGGAATCACATTTAATTGAATCCAGGAAAAATAAATTATAAGATGTACTATTATTTTTTGTGTCACTAAGAAAAATATTCCGGGACTTTTCTGCAGGTTCAATGGTTAAGACTCTGTTCTTCCACTGCACGAAGGCACGGGTTTGATCCCTGATCCACCTGCCACAAGGTGTGCCAAAAATAAAGAAAAGAAAAATATTTCCAATTAAATTGTTGATACAATGCTTCCACATACTGAGAATTTTTATTTATACTTACTGAAAGAGCTCTTTCAGATTTTCTCATACATTTTTTATCACTTATCACTCCTGTGAATATTGTGAGAAATATAGAGGTGAAAATTTGTTTAAGTATCTAACACACTTTCACAGTCAGAGTCCAGCTCTTCTGAATCACTTTCCAATCTCTGATGTCTGTTTTTGAACACACTATTTTGTTCTGTGCCATTAAGACTGCTGGCAATCCTAATACAACACTGTAAGTCAACTACAACTCAATTAAAAAGAAAAAAAGATTGCTGGCAACACAGACTGCTTAAAAAAGTGCTCCACTACTGTCTCCAAGATTTTTCTCCCAAACTACTGACACCCATTTCCAACTTTTGATGCCGATGCTTTCTCGGTGTGACCAGAAGCCGTCAAAGAAAGATTTCTGACACCACCTTGACTCATATTTTCCTCAAATGACCCTTCACTGGTTTGGGGATGGAAACATCCACCAGCAGCAGTGGGCCCCTCGTGCCAGACAGAAGGACAGCCCAGTTCATGCCCACATAGATCATCTCAGCTGCACCACTGGTGATGCCCCATGGACAGTGATTGAAAGAAGACTGGAAATGCACATGGCCATCTGATTAGAAGAGCTGACTCACTGGAAAAAACCCTGATGCTGGGAAATATTGAAAGCAGGAAGAGAAGGGGGTGACAGAGGATGAGATGGTTGGATGGCATCACCGATTCAATGGACATGAGTTTGAGCAGACTCCGGGAGATGGTGAAGGACAAGGAAACCTGGCGTGCTGCAGTCCATAGGGTCGCAAAGAGTCCGACATGACTTAGCGACTGAACAACAGAAACGCAAAATAGATTCTGACTTCAGAGATGTTAAATTTGAAAAAGAACAATGCTCCTTCTGCTCTTTTTCTAAAACAGGCTAAACTGCTACTGCCAGTGGACCTGAGAAGGGGAACACATCTGAAAGATGAGTTTTCCAAACTGCCCTACTCCTCATTTCATTGTTCCCTATTCAATTATCTCGTGGTCTTCTGTATAGGCCTGAACTATAGCATTTCTCACACTCAACTATAATTATGTGAGCACCTGTACAGTCTCCTAGCAGACAGAAGGGCTTTCGAGGACCCCTGTCTTATTTCATCTTTGCTGCAGAATCTAACATAATATCTTGAATGTAGCAGGTACTCAAAGATATTTGGGAAATAAATATAAATACATTTTGGTCTTATTTTGCATAAGCTTACTTGGGCAAGAAGAGGTAGTGAAAGTGAAAGAAGTAAAAGTAAAAATGGGGTGTTGGGACTTTCCTGGTGGTCCAGTGGTTAAGAATCTGCTTGCCAACGCAGGGGACAGGAGTTCAATCCCTGGTCCAGGAAGATCCCACGTGCTGCAAGACAACTAAGCCCGTGAGCCACAACTACTGAAGCCCAAACTTTAGAGTGTGTGCTCTGCAATGAAAGAAGCCACCACAATGAGAAACCCACACGCTGCAACGATAGAGTAGCTCCCGCTCGCTGCAACTAGAGAAAGCCCGCACAGCAGAAGACTCGGCACAGCCAAAAATAAATAAATAAATAAATGATTTAAAAAAATAAGAAACAGGGTGTTAACAACAAGCATGTGTCAAGGGAACAGAGCTCAAATGTGGAACCACTGAGAATTCTAAAAAAGAAATCTTTCATACAAGTGTCATTGGCAAATTATTAATATCAGTCCCATCACAAGTAAACAAGAATTTCAGTTCACAATCCTAGATGTCTGATTTCATGACCTGCACCTCCACCCAATGAGGTCAACAGGTTTCTATAAATATAAACAGATATATTAAGTTAAGGAGAAAGAGATGAAATGAGGAGAAAAATCACTACATAATCTTAGGACTTTTTCATTTGCTCTGACAAGTAGAGCAATTTTATTTTAATTACTTATGACAATATTTCATGGTAGACTAGTGATACTACCCCTCGTTAAAAAAATAATAATAATAATGAAGTGTTAGCAACACTTTAGCATCCAGGTATTAACTCTTTGCAAAAAACAAAAACCTGACAGAGCCAATGATTTGAGAAAGGATCAGTGAGTTATAAAAATTAAACGTGGAATAGTGGGCTTCCCTAATCTGGTACAGTGGATGGCAGTGTGCCTGCCAATGCCGGGGACACAGGTTCAATCCCTGGTCCGGGAAGATTCCACATGCCTCAAGGTAACTAAGCACGTGTGCCACAACTACTGAGCCCCAGCTCAAGAGCCCATAAGCTACAACTCCCTAGTCTGTATGCCTCGAGCCGGTGCTCCACAACAAGAGAAACCACCACAATTATTAGAGAGGACCCCCACTCACCGCAACTAGAGAAAGCCCTCTAAGCAACGAAGACCCAGCACAACCAAAAATAAATATATTTTTAAAATGGGATCGTAAGGAAATACTAAAGAACTAGACTCTTAGCTGAGTTTCCATACAGGAGATCTTTCAGGCGGAGGTCGTGCGTGCCTGCTCAGTGGCTTAGTCGTGGGTGACTCTCTGTGACCCAATGGACTGTAGCCCGCCAGGCTCCTCTCTCCATGGGATTATCCTGGCAAGCATTCTGGAGTGGGTTGCCATTTCCTTCTCCACAGGTAGAGTTCTAGAGAATTCCATGTTGACCACATTTTCATTACTGTTTATTCTAATGAAACATCTTAGCAGTCAGTCATGGAAAATGATTAAAACTCATTCTAATCCTGAGCTCATGCAAAGTCCATGAAATTATAACTGGCAAGTTAAATCAATAAGCTAAGTGTCTAAAGTCTTGTCTGAGCTTTATACAAGTCAGATGTATAAATAAGCAATAAATAAGACTTTATTGAAAACAGAGCAAATTCTCAATTTGCTGTTTGAGCTTGCAAAATTTAATTATCCATTTTTATTTTGTTTCAAAATTTTCACATGTTAAAAGAATTTAAACTTTGAGGGGAAATTGGTGCAGCCTTGTTGAGGCCCATTTGGCAATGTGTACCAAAATTTAATTTAATTTATCCATTGACACAATAACTCCATTATCAAATAGCTAGAGAAGTAAGAGTACATATGGGCAAAGACAGATGTATGTTCGTGGTAATGTAACAGAAAAAAAGCAACCTAAATAACCATGGACAGGAGAATGGTTAAGTAAATGTAGGTACTGCCATACTACTGAATCAACATAGCTTTAGACATAATAAAGTAAACTGATATAGTCTAATGTGAAAAAAAGTCTTTAAAACATATGTTTAAATGGAAAAAACAATATATATCTATGGTATGATTCAGTTTAAGAAAAAAAAAAACAGACAAAACTACAGGCTGAATTCAATTATACATAAAAATTCTAGAAGGAAAATCTAACTGGAGGAGGGATTGAGAAAGTAAGGTTGAACATTTTCGCTTGCTATATTTATTGTTTAAATTGCATCAGTGATTTATTCATGCCTTAATTGTGCACATTTTAAAAACCAAAAAAATTAAAGGCAGGACTTTCCTGGTGGTCCAGCGTTAAGACTCCGAGCTTCCAATGCAGGAACAAGGGATTGATCCCTGGTTAGGGAACTAAGATCCCGCATGCTGCACAGCAGAGCCACAAGAGTTCTTTTTCTTTTTTTTTTTTAAGAGAAAAAATGAGACTCCTGTCTGAAGAGAAGCATTAAAAAGCCTCCCAAATTCTGTTTAGCACATGAAGGCTCCCAAATCACAGCCCAGAACTGCCACCTCACCCCAGTGCTGCTTTCGAAAGATTTCCGTTGGAATCCAGAGTGCTTACAAGAGCATTATATTTCAGAATTTATGTTGGAAATTATGGGACTCAGTCAACTGCCAGGAATTTCATCTGCCCCAAAAGGAAAGCAGGCAGATTACAGCTTCCTTGACCATCAACATGTGAACGTGTTCAGCTAACATCCAGTGGATGAATTACTTCAGATATAAACGGGAGATTGGCATCCATCCTCAGCGAAGCCACCTTAGGGCACAGCCTTGTAATTCAGTCGAAAAAGTGGCTGGATTTTTAAAATTAAATACATCAATATAATCAAGCTGGAGCCCATCAAACCAAGCACCTTGAAATAATAATAATTATTATTATTATTTTAATGTTAATCTTCGTGCTTTCAATAGGGCTTCACAATTTTTCATTACATTGAAAAGTATTCAATGCTGGCAGTGCTGGAGCTCTTAAAGGAGTGTTCTGGAAAGCAGAAAAGTAATGAAACGTAACACGTCCTTAATAAAATAAGGAACTAAACTATAAAAAATATTTTTTTACAAAAATCAGTTGAGTTCAGGGCTCTGTGATGACCTAGAAGGGTGGGATGAGGGTGGGGGGCCAGAGGGAGGCTCAAGAGGGAGGGGATGTATGCATATACTTGTGGCTGATTCACACTGTTGTACGGCAGAAACTAACACAACACTGTAAAGCAATTATTCTCCAATGAAAAATTTAAAAAATAAACAAAATTTTAAAAATCAGTTGAAACTGGGTAAGTGATACAAACCCAGCAAACCCTCCAACTGCAAGGCTCGCAGAGGGTTCTCCAGAAGCCTGGGGCCTTGGAGCTGAGACTCAAGGTGAAGAAACCTAACATGTCCCTTTTTCTTGTCCTTCATCTGTTGTTTAGACGCTCACTCCCCTGGCAGCCTAACGTTCTTCACCGTCTCTAGTACAGAAGCTAGGGTGAGCCACTCATCCCAACTTGCCTGGGGCATCTCCAGTTTTACTAGTGAAAATCTGGTGCCCGAGGAACTACCTGAGCCCCAGGCAACCCAGGACAGTCAGTCACCCCCCAAGCCACACTCCCACCAAAGAAAACAACGTCCAGGCCCTCGAAAGCCACAAGCAGGAGTCTTATTGCCTGTCAGATACGTCTACAGTGTGGGCTACAAACCAGAGTCTCATTGCTTTTTTTCTTCAAGTCTTGATTGAATTTGTTAAAGACTGCTTCTGTTTCTGTTTTGGTTCTTGGGTGCGAGGCATGTGGGATCTTAGCTCTGCGACCCGTACCCCGTGTGTTGGAAGGTGAAGTCTTTATCACTGGACCACCAGGAAAGTCCCAAGTTTCATCTCTTTTTGATTGGAAGCTAGAGGAGTCTCAAATATATGCTTTGAGACAGAAGCCAGACAAAAGACAGACCACAGTCTCTAAGTGAGCAGAACTATAATTGATGGTGCTAGAAATCATACCAGAGGGAGAGCAGAGAAGAGGGAGTAGGGCAGACTGGCTTCCAGAAGGCACAGGGGAATCTTCTGGAGTGGGTAAATGCTCCTTAACTAAATAAGTTGCAACCAATTGCTGACTTATAACGTGTGCATTTGTTATATGTAAACTTTACCTTTCACGAGTTTATTTCTATTTTATTATTGGAGTGTAACTGCTATACAATGTTGTGTTAGTTTCTACTGTACAATCAAGCTAATCAGCTCTGTGTATACATAAATCCCCTCCCTCTTGGACCTCTCTCCTAACCACCCCCATCCCCCCCACCCAGTCACCCCTGAGCACCGAGCTGAGCTCCCTGTGCTATATATAACAGCTTCCCCCCAGCTATTTACTTTACACACGGTAGTGTATACATGACATGAGTTGATCTTAAAAATAAGAATGAGGGACTTCCCTGGCAGTCCAGCAGTTAAGACCCCACGCTTCCAATGCAGAGGGTCCAAGTACGCTCCCTGGTGGGGGAACTAAGATCCCACATGCGGCGTGGTGGAGCCAAAAAAAAAAAGGAAGAGCCAGATCTTCCATCACGCAAAGGATGCAGGACAGACTGGAGCAACATCTTTCAGGGATACTGTTGGAGGGCTCCCTGAAGCTTGAGGAAGGGCGAAGATCCATGGTCACTCTCAACTCTACACCTACATGGAGCTAAGGCAGCAGCCCGTTATCCCCATCCCTATAAAAAACAAATTCAAAATTCACTCAGAGCTCGTGCAGTCCTCCATTACAGGAAATTGTACAGATTCCTTCTCTGGAAATATCGAAAGAAAAGCATGACCACTGCTCTCCCCTTCTGCAGTGTTTTGTTGTTGTTATAACTATGAACTCATCAAAAGACTAGAAGACCAGGGGTACAATAGAAAGGGAGGCGGGGTAGATTTCAGAGCCTTCTGAACAATGCACTAGGGCAGCCCAACATAAACAGAGATAATCCCAACTATGGGAACCTAATCTAATAAAAATGTGTGACGTGGCTTTTGTTCAGGAGGTGGTCTCCTTCTGACCCTGAAGTCTTATCTATTTACTTCAAGGAAACATCTGAGAGTTGGCGAGATACTAGGGAATGGAGGCACAGGCCTTCAGGACGGAGGGATGGGGTACCTCAGAGGGGACCAGAGAAGTCACACCGATGCCCTTCAGCGAGTCATGCAGTGACCCTACCCTTCACTACCTTGAGTATTTGCTTTTTCAGAATATTATCTTGCCCTGCTCCCAGGAAACCATCACTTCTCAGTGCTCCGTCTCTTCCTTGATTCTAACGCTGCCCAGAGATCTGGGAGGCTCTGCAAGTTACTGGCATCCAAGGCTGGAATGGTTGGAATCTGCCTTATTGCTGGGCAGCCCTGAGACAGCTGTGACCTTGCAAGGGAGGGGAGGCTCTGCCTTCTGGTGGTGAATGGGGAGAGGAGAGCAGTCCGGCCTGCTGGAGCTCCCATGAACTTGCACTGGAAACTTCTCAAGCGAAGAGCCAGGAGTTCTCCCACTTGATACATACCTGGCGAGGGATAAGAGACCCCTGAGCCTCGCGTGTGTGCCTGCGTGGACACTGCCATGGGCCAAATGTCTGCTGCTTCCTGCTAGCCAGTAAAGCGGCTCCTCGCGCTGCACCAGCAGAGCCAAACGTCTTCCCAGAATTATTTCCCAACTGAGAAATGGAAAGTTACTGGGTTGACTCTCCCATCTGCTGGTATGTAATGAAGTCTGGTCCACAGCCGAGATCCTGGCCCCAGGGAAACAGGAGAGTCAGTCCTGGACCTGAGCGGGCATGCAAGGGCCCAGTACAGCATCATCCGCCCAGGTGGACCCCTCGGGCCAGCCGCCTGGCACTGATGACCACCCCGGACCCCATTTCGCTCAGGTTTGCTACTGTAGCCCCAGGTCCCCTCCCGTCTAATAACGAGCCGTGGATAGCGGCTGGGTTTTATGGTCCAGGCCATTCAGGTGCCAAGCCTTGAAAATAAATCCTCCCCCAGTAACTCGGAGCTAGTGCTCAGGAAAAATAATGGCACCAGAGAGATATCTTTGAGCTCGGATGAAAGGAGTGAGAGGATTAGAATCGGTGAATGACGTTATGAGAAAAATAGCACTTTCGCTGATCCAAGGTACATAAGGAAATTAAGACGGCATAACACAAAATCAGGATGAAGGAGAGAGACAGGGAAACGCCGAAGAAGTGTCTAATCCACAGCACAGCTGGAACGAGGCCAGAATGAACCACGGAGTAGGATTTCTACTCATCTGCTCCCTCGCAGATACACTGAAGAGGATGCGTTTACCGAATGGCTCTGTCTCAGAATGAAAAACTGCACAGGGCCATTCGTTAATCAGAAAAGGAGTCTTTAGACAATATTCATTTGGGGTTTAAAACAAAAACAGGCCAAATGAAGAGGGAGTAATCTAGAGCAGTGGTCCCCAACCTTTCCAGCATCAGGAACCGACTTCATGGAAGACAATTTTTCCACAGACTGGTGGGGGGGGGATGATTTTGGGGTGATTCAAGCACATTACATTTATTATGTGCTTTATTTCTACTACTGTTACATCAGTTCCACCTCAGATCATCAGGCCTTAGGTCCCAGAGGTTCAGTTCAGTTCAGTTCAGTTCAGTTGCTCAGTCGTGTCCGACTCTTTGCGACCCCATGGACTGCAGCATGCCAGGCCTCCCTGTCCATCACCAACTCCCGGAGTTTACTCAGACTCACATCCATTGAGTCGGTAATGCCATCCAACCATCTCATCCTCTGTCGTCCCCTTCTCCTCTCACCTTCAATCTCTCCCAGCATCAGGGTCTTTTCCAATCAGTCGGCTCTTCGCATCAGGTGGCCAAAGTATCGGATTTTAGCTTCAGCATCAGTCCTTCCAATAAATATTAAGGACTGATTTCCTTTAGGATGGACTGGTTGGATCTCCTTGCAGTCCAAGGGACTCTCAAGAGTCTTCTCCAACACCACAGTTCAAAAGCATCAATTTTTCGGTGCTCAGCTTTCTTTATAGTCCAACTCTCACATCCATACATGACTACTGGAGATAGTCAGTCCCCAGAGGTTGGGGACCCTTAATCTAGAGGACCATGTCATGATCAGCTCTAAATAAAGCACGTGTGAACCTCACTAAGCACATCAGAGTCTTGAAGCTCAAAACTCTTAACTGTACTTGATCAGCATTCACCATTCACAACTCAGAACAGGCATTTAATCGCTTCCAACCAATTCTGGATGGACATCGGGTCACACCTCCTCGTGGACATTATATAGGCCAAGGGAACCATTTTGACAGTTAACATTCGAGCAATGATTAAATAACAATTGTTGTTGTTTAGTCCCTCAGTCACGTCCAACTCTTGCGCCTCCATGGACTGTAGCCTGCCAGCCTCCTCTATCCATGGGATTTCCCAGGCAAGAATGCTGGAGTGGGATGCCATTTCCTTCTCCAGGGGATCTTCCCAACCCAGGGATCAAAGGAGTGTCTCCTGCATTTGTAGGCAGATTCTTTACCACTGAGCCACCAGGGAAGCCCTAGATAACAATGTATCGTATTTAAAATCCATCCTTACTGACTACACATTTTCATTATCTTTAAAGACCTTAAACAGTAAAATCCTCGACCAGCAGTGAAACTCTTGACCTTTAAAATCAACATTACCAACCTACTTTCTCGAAGAAGCCTTCAACATATCTTCAAAGACATAGAAAAACCAAGGAGAGCAAAAGTGAAGCCCTGGGAATAAAGAGTACAGCAGCATGAAGCTTAAAAAGGCCTCAAAAACCGTCAGCAATGACTGTACCACTGGAACAGCAATTTGATCCAGTCAATTCACTCTCCAACCTCAGAGCCATGCAAATCAAGATAGAAAATACTGGCCAGTCATTCACAGGCCTAAGAGTCCATCCCAGTGGGAAAAAAAAGACCCACACCAAGCCACATCACTGTAAATTTTAGAAAACTGGTTATTTACAAAGGAATGGGAAGAAAAATACCACCAGATACAAAGAGGTAATAACCTAATATGAAGGTGAACCCAATTCCAGAGTGTTCTTAGTTAGTGCAATACTTATGGTATCTTTCCTTCAAAGACAGAAAACTGTACCAAAATCAGAAATCCAATGCCCCTCAATTAAATGAGCCTGTGTGACTGACTGCTCACAAAGTCCACTTACAAAGGAAGAATTAGAATGACAGTAGACTTCAGAACCCATTAATGCAAATCTTTCAAAATTCTGAAGGAAGACAAACTTGCCCTACACAGACCCTTTAATTTTAAACTTTATTTATGTACCTGAAATTCATTAGTTTTATACATACAAACATTCTACCTACATAGATAGTTATATATATCTATGGTATATATATATCAAATGGAAAACTACTATAATAAAGTAAATGATAATTAATAAAAATTAAGCAACCATTTAAAGACAATTATTAGCTCCAGGTAAAAAATATCCAAAAGGGAAATATAAGATGATATAGAGCTTAGAAATTATTTAAAATAATTAGGAGGGCAAAGAGGATTGTAGGGCTGGTCAAATACAAATTAGAGAAGATTGATGACTGTTGAAGCCAGATGAAAAGTGCAAAGATGAAAACTTAAAATTCTAACAATTATATAGTAAACAATGATTTCTGATGTCATTAAAAATAAACTAAATAACTATCTCAAGAAATACAAGTATGCACATATTATTTAGAAATATGAACACAAACTCCAGGAAAGCTACATGAAACAGAAGTATAAGGGAGAGGGAAAGAGAACTTTTTCTTAATTAAAAAAAAAAAAAGTTTAGAAGATGTGATATACAATGGAATATTACTCAGCCATAAAAAGGAATGAAATAATGCCATTTGCAGGAACATGGATGGACCTAGAGACTGTCATACTAAGTGAAATTAATTCAGAGAAAGACAAATACCATATAAATAGCAGTCAGTGTGAAATCTAAAAACAGAACAAATGAACTCATCTACAAAACAGAAACTGAATTACAGATGTAGAAAACAAACTTATGGTACCAAGGGGTAAGGCAGGGGAAGGATAAATTGGGAGACTGGGATTGACAGATACACACTATCATATGTAAAATAAATAACTAATAAGGACCTACTGTATAGTACAGGCATATACCCTCAAAGTATTGAGGAAATGGCAAACACATAGATTTGTTTCTCCAGTTGAATAAATAGTTGTTAAGAAGAATTCAACTCAATACTCTGTAATGGCCCTTATGGGAAAAAAACCTAAAAAAGAAGGGATATATGTACATGTACAACTGACTCACTCTGCTGTGCTGCACACCTGAAACTTACAAAACACTGCAAATAAATTACACTCCAATAAAAAATTTTTAAACATCTTTTAATACTATCTCATTTTTTAAATTGGTAAAAGGAAATGGCAACTTTGGTAAAAGGAAATGGCAACCCACTCCAGTACTCTTGCCTAGAGAATTCCACGGATGGAAGAGCCTGGTGGGCTACAGTCCATGGGGTCACAAAGAGTCAGACACAACTGAGCGACTTCACTTTCCCTTTGGTAAAAACAAAATTCTTTATCCTCATAAGATATTTTTTTGTTATAGTTGTATATAATTTCAACGTCTTCTCCCCATTATTTATGTAATGCAAATTAAAAATTAAGGGGTGACATTTGAACATAAACTAGAAATGCTAAGAATTCAATAGCTGGTTCCATTATGAGGTTTGACTGTACATACTGCCCTCTAGTGTCAAGTCATGGGAAATCATCTCAAATTTTATAAACTATCAGTCAGTTCAGCCGCTCAGTCGTGTCTGTCTGACTTTTTGCGACCCCGTGGACTGCAGCACGCCAGGCTTCCCTGTTCGTCACCAACTCCCGGAGCTTGCTCAAACTCGTGTTCAAGTCGGTGATGCCATCTAACCATCTCATCCTCTGCCGTCACCTTCTCCTCCTGCCTTCAATCTTTCCCAGCATCAGGGTCTTCTCCAATGAGTCAGTTCTTTGCATCAGGTGGCCAAAGTATTGGAATTTGAGTTTCAACATCAGTCCTTCCATTCAGGACTGATTTCTTAAGTTTACTTAAATCTTCAAATGTCACATGCTCTCTTAATCTTGGATCTTCTATCCTCTCCATGGAGTAAGTCTCCTATTTCTAGGACCCCAAAATCGGGTTTGGACTATTTGATGGTCTGGCTTCATTATGGATTCAACAGGTTTTGATAGGTGGGTCTTGGAACCTAGTCATGATTAACGGGGAAATGTGTCTTGAATTCTTAACAACTATTTATTCAACTGGGGAAACGAATCTATATGTTTGCCATTTCCTCAATATTTTGAGGGTATATGCCTACAAAATCAAATATAGTGCTGACAGAAGTCTGACATATAGATGCTCAAAAAGCAATGAGTGAGTCTGTCAAGTGACTGATTTCAGAACTCATTTTGCTATTTGTGGGCAATTTGGAAGAATGAAGTATCTCATATCAAAGTGTTCATTGTTGTCATGAATAACTGCTTTAAACCAAATATTTAAGGGATATGGACAAGGCAACACAGACAATATGATCAAAATCATTTCTGGAGAGAAAATGGAGAGATTAAATGATGGAAGGTCCCCCTTGACACCCTCCACCCCCTCTCAAAAGAAAAAAACAAAACCTAAGAACACCCACTTTTCACCACAGTTTTGCAATGAAAAGAATGCACTTTCTTCCTAAACTTTTATTTACTCCTTGATAAAATCACCCATCTTTCCTTGCCAAAACACTGACACATGTTCAGTTCCAAGGTTTGTTCCTCTGCCCTTAGATAAGGGAGGGAGCCCTGTGGTTCCCCCAACTCCAACAGTTTTCTGTTTTCAGAGTGGCTGCCCCCTCCTGTCCCATCCTTGCTCTGCTGATCACAAAAACGTGCACTTGGATCTGAGTGTTCAATCCTGTTCTGTCAACACCTACAGCAGCGTGGGCTGGGTTCTCCAGAGAAGAACGTTCTTCCAATCTTCCTCCTCCAACAGTTCTATTTGATGTCAGAAGTTCTTTACCTAGCTCAAGGTCATTCTGATGTTGGCTCCTAACCCATGAGCAGAGATCCTATTTCCTACATCGGTACTCCCTTTTTGAGGGAGTGGGGGCACTCGGAGCCGCAGGCAGGATCTTAGTTCCCGGGCCGGGGATCAAATCTGCACCCCTTGCAGTAGAAGGGCAGAGTTTTAACCACTGGACCACCGGGGATGTCCCCCATCAGTACTCCCTTAATAAAACTTTGACCAGGAGCACCGAGTGGTGAGTTTGTACCCACGCATGGAAAATCGGGATGATAATCCTTGCAAAACTTCTGGCCCTCGCAAACATGCCATACAGTACTTGGACATTTCAGATTCTGAGTTCTTTGTTAGCAACTGTAGATCATAACCTACAGTTATGATCATAATGTCATAATGTCATAACTGATCATAATGTCAGTTACATTGCAAATTTTTTTGGTTTTTCTTTTTCTTCTTCCAGTTTAATGAGATACAATAGACATACCGCACTGTATAAGTTTATAGCACAATGATTTGACTTACGTACATCATGGAATGATTACCCCAAGCTGAGTGGACCTCCATCATTTCATAGAGATTAAATTGCAGTATTTTATATTTATGGCACACTTGCTTTCCCGAAAGTCAACAAGTTCATAAACAGGGATAACAGTTTCTAGTATAAACGCTGACTCTACCAACGTGGCACATAATTGAAAAGGGTCTGTTTCTCTTTAGGCACAATAAGTTTTTTTTAAAAGGCCATCGCCAAAGTCTTTAAGAAGTCACCAGAGTATCTGAGAGAGAATGTGGGTTTCTGAGCCAAGGGAGTTAGGAATTAGAAAAAAAAAAAAAAAAAAACTCAATTTAGCTGTACGAATTTGACTTGGAGCATATTATTATAACTCTGAGTCACAGCACCCTCATCGTTCAAATGAGGACAAGACAGACCTTCTAGGACTATTTTGTGCCTGTAACCCAGAGAGTACCTGGGAAATGTTAGTTTCCTCCCTTTCCTCTTGCCATGTCCCCTCCTAGGTTCCTCTCCCTTCCCCCCAACCAGTCCCATCTCCCACTCAAGGGACGGAATGACCACCACGTATTACAAGCTTCTAAACAAAGCCATGCCAGCAAGAAGAAACTGGCCTCACCCCTTCCTTCAGGCCTCTCCCTGCATCACCACAGCTTTTCGGTTTCTTGGAGCAGAGAGTCCTCCTCAGGAGCAATAAGCCACAGACCTGCCCGAGTCACATCGGAGCTCCCCACTCCAGCCCTGCCCAGCCTCCTCTCCCGAACAGCAGCTACAGGTTTCTCCCCCTCGTTCCACTTCTCTCCTGGATAATCTGTTCCTTTTTTTCTTCTCCATTTCCACTTGTGTGTTCCCTCCCCCCTTCCCTTTTACTCCGGATTAAAATAGCCTGACAAAGGGCATTTTCTAACCTAAAAGACAAACCAGAGGCTGCTCCTCCGGCAGCTCTCTGCTGCCCCCTCTTGTCACAAAACAGAACTGGTCACCACTCCGGCCACAAATAATCTCAATTTTCAGGAACGCTTCAGCATTTACCGAGGGCCTACTGTGTGCGAGGTGCTGTGGCAGGTATCAGAGATACGATGATGTGCAAAATCAGAAATGCCTCTGTGTTCCTGGAGCCTACACTATACAGTGGAAGAAGCTGGCATTTATCAGCCACTCACATAAGTCAATGGAAGACCAGAACTCAACTTGTTGTGAAATGCCATGAGAGCCCGTTAAGAGGGGGTTGACCTTGTCAGAGATGTCCAGGAGGGCTTCCTGGAGGTAGTGACCCAAGCTGAGATGGAAAGATGGGTGGAATAAACAAACGAAGAGGGAGAAGGAACATTCCAGAGGGGAGTCGGAACATTCCAGTTCTAAGGGGAGTTAGAACATTCCAGTCAGGTGTTCTAAGGTCTATGGCATGAGGGACCACAAGAAAAATCAGTGCAGCCAGAGGAGGTGGGATGGCGAATGCAGCTGGGTGGGCTGGAGGCCACCGTGGCAGGCCAGGTAAGAGTCATGGTGGATTAGGGTGAAGCTGTGAAGATGGAACCTGAGAGGATGAAAAGATTCGAGAAAACATTTAGGAACTATTTTTCATGTTTAGGAAATAGAATCAAAAGAATTTTATGATGGATTGGATTCCCACAGAGGGTAAGGGGAAGAGGGCTCCAAGGACCCCCTACTTCCCTGACCTGCATAAACGGATGGACTCTGTGGCCCATAAAGTGGATACAAGCAGACAATCGGTTATTGAGATACGGAGTCCAGAAGAGAGGTCTGGAGTGAAGGTATAAGGGCCTGTGTGCTACCTGAACATGAGCTGCAGACCCGGAGGGGGCTGCCCAGGCCAGCAGTTCTCAACTACTGAGCAGGACCCCTGGAGGGGGGTGGGAATTTTCCAGGGCGGGGGAGGTAGGGGCGGGTATCTCACAGTGACTGAGGGGTTGCAAACTGCCATTCACGGGGGCGGGGGGACCCGGGATGCCAGACAACTTGCAAAGCGTAGCACAGTTCACAGAGAAGAAATGTCCCGTGTCCCACATGCCATGGAGGTTAAAACCCTGTTTTTAATTATGTGAGCCTAGAATCCAACTTTATCTTCCATATACACACCAAAGCTTGTATTTCATGCCTAGTTTCAATTTACACTGAATTTCCAGGAACGTAAGAACCATGTAAATTAAGGGAAAATCGTACTACTGTTTAGTATTTACCCAGACCTACTCACCATTTCAGAAAACCACATCACTGCTCGAGGTAACTGAGTGTCAGGTAAACAGCTCTCTGTCCGTCTACAAAGCAGAGTCTCCATAAGGAACACTCATGTTCATGACTGATGATTCTACACAGAGGCTTAGCACGTGGCTACATAGTGATGCCTTCATATGGCCAAGCACATATACTGAAATATCTATTACATACAAATTTCTTTCCTTTATATTACAGAGAAGGCATGATATTTTTTAAATTACATACTGTTATAAGAAGCAAGCACTTATTATATTGGATTGGGGACCACCAGGCCAGGGAGAAAGTCTACAGTCAGGAACAGAGAGGGCCTTGGATGAGTCTTGATTGTTGTTCAGTTGCTCAGTCGTGTCTGACTCTTTGTGACCCAATGGACTGCAGCACGCCAGGATTCCCTGTCCTTCACCATCTCCCAGAGTCTGCTCAAACTCATGTCCATTGAGTAGGTGATGCCATACAACCATCTCATCCTCTGTCGTCCCCTTCTCCTCCTGTCTTCAATCTTTCCCAGTATCAGGGTCTTTTCCAATCAATTGGCTCTTGGAATCAGGTGGCCAAAGTATTGGAGCTTCAGTTTCAGCATCAGTCCTTGCAATAAATATTCAGGACTGATTTCCTTTAGGATTGACTAGTTTGATCTCCTTGCAATCGAAGGGACTCTCAAGAGTCTTCTCCAGCACCACAGTTCAAAAGCATCAATTCTTCGGCGCTCAGCCTTCTTCATGGTCCAACTCTCACATCTGTACATGACTAATGGAAACACTATAGCTTTGCCTATAAGGACCTTTTTCAGCAAAGTGATGTCTCTGCTTTTAAATATGCTAAGTTTGTCATTGCTTTTCTTCCAAGGAGCAAGCATCTTTTCAGTTCATGGCTGCAGTTACTGTCCATAGTGATTTTAAAGCTCCAAAAAACAAACTCTGGATTCCAACTTTTTTTTTTATGATGTCAGTAGCTCTCTTATTATCAAGGTCCAACCTTCACTGATGGATTCTAACGTTTAATGGCTACCTAGAAAAGGGGCTTGCAAGGGCACACAGAGGAGAAAGAAACAGAAATGCTGGGTTGGAAAAGCACAAGAAAGAGAATATTTCAAAAAGGAAGACATAGTTAATGACATCCAATGTTGCTGAGAAGTACGACAAGGACTAGAAAAGGCCTCCATCTTACTTAGCAATCTGGAGGCTCTGATAAGAGAAATGTCACTGACAAGTCAGCAAGAGCTGTTTCAGTGGAAAGGAAGTAGTTTATCACCATAAAGGAATTATTGAGTATAATTCCATTATATTAAATATAATTCCCTGTGCTATTCAGTTGGACCTTGCTATTTATCCGTTCAATATCATTCTTTATATAATAGTTAGGACCTTGCTATTTATCCGTTCAATATCATTCTTTATATAATAGTTAGGACCTTGCTATTTATCCGTTCAATATCATTCTTTATAAAATAGTTAGGACCTTGCTATTTATCCATTCAATATCATTCTTTATAAAATAGTTCCGTTCAGTCGCTCAGTCGTGTCC
The DNA here is from genome assembly GCA_024291935.2 of Okapia johnstoni. NCBI lineage: Eukaryota > Metazoa > Chordata > Mammalia > Artiodactyla > Giraffidae > Okapia > Okapia johnstoni. The sequence continues at coordinate 24,727,270 of CM044327.1, forward strand.
GACTCTTTGTGACCCCATGAATCGCAGCACGCCAGGCCTCCCTGTCCATCACCAACTCCCGGAGTCTACCCAAACCCATGTCCATCGAGTCAGTGATGCCATCCAACCATCTCATCCTCTGTCGTCCCCTTCTCCTCCTTCCCCCAATCCTTCCCAGCATTAGGGTCTTTTCCAATGAGTCAACTCTTCACATGAGGTGGCCAAAGTATAGTTAGGACCTTGCTATTTATCCGTTCAATATCATTCTTTATGTAATAGCTTGCATCTGCCAACCCCAAACTCCCAATCCATCCCTCTCTCACCCCCTGCTTGGCAACCACAGCTCTGTTCTCTGTCTGTGAGTCTGTTTCTGTTTTGTGAACTTATCGTTCATTTGTGTCATATTTTAGATTCCACATACAAGTGATATCATATATTTGTCTTTGTCTGTCTGACTTCACTTACTATAAGATTATCTCTAAATCCAACCATGGTGTGCAAATAGTATTATTTCATTCTTCTTTATGACTGAGTAGTATTCCATTGTATATATGTATCACATCTTTATCCACTTCTCCATCGAGGGACATTCAGGTTGTTATCATGTCTTAGCCATTGTGTACAGTGCTGCTATGGACACAGGGGTGCATGCTGAAGATCACTTCCTAAAGGGGCTGCAGATAAAGGTGAACTCCAATCATACAAGAAGCATTGCCGATGTCTGTGGACAGTGTTGAATGAGCACTGAATGGAAAGCAGTGAAAAATGGGAACTGCGTCTATTCCATTTTGGTGCTAAATTATTTTTAGGAAACTTTGAGCACTAGCTACAAGCCTTACAATGATCTTGTCTAAAGACCTTTAGAGACGCTGGGCAAGAAAACACAAGGATGCAAAGAAGCTGTAGGAAAAGGTTCAGTGATCAGGTTGCAAAATGTGCGCACATCCTGCAGTTCAGATGTTGCAGAGGAAATGGAGTGTATCTCTTGTGCAACTAATCCAGGTTTGCGCCTAAATCCCCATCCATTGGGCATAAAGGGAAAACAATGGATTCAGTCCAAATGAATGAAAAAGCTTAAAACTATTCTCTGAAGTACTATCCATTCTCTCCAGGTAAAAAAGCCTGTCGGGTTTCTCAGATTCTACCTCCCTCTTCTCCAGGACCATGTCTGCCAGGGGAAAAGATGCCCTGGAACCTGTGTGGTGTTCTCTGATTTCTCTGACTTTGAAGTGGACATCCTGCTGCTGGGGCAGCTGACCTCGCCACCTGGTGTAGCCTGTGATCTGCTCCTGAGGAGCTCTGCCCGGAGCTGAGGATGCTCTACTGATGACTCAGCCCCTCCTCTTTGCTCTCTGAGGATAACCACATCTTTGATGGTACATTTAGGACACTTTTAAACAGAGATAACTGATTGAAGAGAATGCTGGCCCTGCAGGCGAAAAGAGGACTGTCCCAGGCAAACTGGGACATCTGGTCACCCTGCACCTGCATCTCCACTACACACTCTACAGGGCCTTGGCTAAGCATCCACCCTCAGCCTTTCCTGGCATGCACTTGGCACCTCCCCATTAGGAGACATCTACCATGAGAACACAGGGGCCCCCTGCCTGGCCCAGTGAACGACTCCACATTTTAGCTTGAGACCTGCTGGTCATTGTGGTTTCCTCAACTTATCAAGATATTTCTAAAGGTTCCTCTTCACAATCTGACCCCAAGACAGTATTTGGGGGTTGGTAACGGCAACTTAAACCCTGCCTCCATCTTCCTCCTCTCCTCTCTCTTGGTTCCTTTCCCACCAACTCCCTTCCGCCCACCAAGGAGCAGCAGGACTTGTGAGCAAGCTGTCACAGCTGGAAGGAGGATCTTCTCAACAGGAGAAATCTGAGCTGAGTCCTCTAGTCTTAGTTCCTGCTATGTTAAAGCAGGAGCTAAAAACAATTTAGAAAACTGTCCTCAAGGCAACAGTCTGACTTCAGAAGGCTGTTTACTCTCTTACAGAAAATATCCTGTTATGAAAGTCAACACTGAACATGAATGTCGAGCTTTCCTTCTGTATCAGTTCTATTCGCCCCCAAAACAGACAGATGATTTGAAGCAACAAGAAAGACCATGACCTACTCTAGAGAAAAGAAATCTTCTTTACCCCAAAACCTCTATTAGTTTAATCTGTGACAATCCTATTATTGCTCTTTAGCTTTATATTTGCTCATCTGAATATAAACATGATAATGATCATAAAAGCGTATACACTTAGCAACAGACCGCCAAACTTGATGAAGCAAAATCTGATAGAACTGCAAGAAGAAATATACAAGTCCACAATTACAATTAGACTAACTCCTCTATTGGAAATGGAGAGATCCAGCAGGCAGAAAATCAGTAAAGACATAGCTGAACAAAGCAACACCATCAGTCAACTGGATACAACTGACATCTATATGCTATTTCATCCAACAAGATAATACACGCTCTTCTCAAGGTCACATGGAACATTCATCAAGAAAGAGAAAATTCTGGCCACAAAACACATCTTAACAAACTTAAAAGAATGGAAATCATACCATGTCTGCTCTCAGATACAATGGAATTCAACTAGAAGTTAAGCACAGAAAATAACAAAAATCCCCAAATACGTGGAGATTAAACATCACACTTCCAAATAACACATCAAAGAAGAAACTTTAAAATGAAAAAAAAAATTAAAACACATGAAAATGAAAACACAACTTACCAAAATTCATGGGATACAGAGGTAATTTCATAGCATTAAATGTATGTAATAGAAAAGAACATCTAAAATCAATAACATTAAGTCTCCACCTTAAGAAAGTACAAAAAAGAAGAGCAAATTAAATCCAAAGTAAGTAGAAACAAAGAAATAATAAAAATTAGAGCAGAAATCAATGAACTTGAAAACAGAAAATCAATAGAAAAAAATCAATAAAATCAAAAGCCAGATCTTTGAAAAGATCAATAACACCAATATACCCTAGTCAGGCTAAAAAAAGAGAGAGAGGATATAAATTAGCAATATCAAGAATGAGAAAGGGAACATCCGCCCAGAAACCGCAGATGTCAAAAGGATAATAAAGGAATATTATAAATAAATATTACAATAACTCTCAGTTACTCTCAGTAATTCTGTCCTTATTTATTGAGCAACTACCATGCCCCAGGCAACACGGTTTGAAATTTACATGAATTATCTTAAAACTTCATGAAAACCTTAAAGAAACTGGACTTACTCTCATATTACAAACAAGATAAGAAGCTTAAAGAGATTTTAACAGTTGTAACATCACAGATCTCACAAGTAGTGGAGATGAATTCAGCCCAGCTCTTACTGACCATCAAATTCCAGGCTTTTCCATTCCACCACAGAGTTTCTCAAGCAATGTGGGATACATAGTTTGGTTATAGTATAGCTCACCCTACCTCCTCTCTGCCAAAAAAAAAAAAAGCCACATCATCTCTGCAAAATAAGGAAATATATAAAACTGACCTGCCTTTGGTCATGAAGAGAGAAGTTCCTCCTGTCAGTCTGTGTTCTTAAAAACAGTTTGAGAGAGTCCTTTCCTAGGCAGGTTGATAGGAAGTCTAGGGGTCCCCAAGGAGAGAGGGGTCTGGAACTCTCAAGGAGGAAGAAAGGACAAACTTTTTTTCTTCTCTCTCTACATTCCTTAGGATTATAAAACAATAATGTATCCTGCCTGAGGACAGTTTCTGGATTAAACCTTCTGGCTAATACTGTTATCTTAAAATGTAAATTATGAGAGTAGGTCTGGTGAGGTCTTTACAACCTCCAGACATTCTTTTGATTCACTGGAGAGTATATAACTCCACTGCTAACACTACCAAGCGGGTACTCTTTCTGCCCCCTTCTGATGTCTATGTCAGAAGCTTTCTTTATCCCTTTTATACTTTAATAAAACTCTATTGCATAAAAGCTCTGAGCAATCAAGCCTCGTCTCTGGCCCCGGATTGAATTCTTCTCCTCCGGAGGCCAAGAATCCTGGCGTCTTTTCGTGGGTCAGCCACAAACCTTTCAAGTTTGGCTAGTGTAAGACAACTTTCAGCTTCTTTCTCCCAAGGAACAAAGTGATACAAAATAGAACATGATGGGGTATTACAAAGAGATTATTTCTATAGTTCATGCCAGAAATGAATGAAGCAACTGAGGAAGAAGAGGAGACAAGGGCAAAAATGCTGGCCAGTAAATAAGTCAGAAGAGCTATGAGGGCAGGGGAAAAGAGGGAGAAACATTAGATCTCCACTAAAAAATGAAAGAGATAATCTAGGGACTTCCTTGATGGTTCCGTGGTTAAGACGCCACACTTCCACTGTAGGGGGTGCAGGTTCCAACCCTGGTTGGGTAACTAAGATCTTGCATGCCACATGGGCGAAAACAAAGAGAATCTAGTTTATATCTAAGCCTAGCAAATCTTTCCCATGTGCTGAAACTCACCACTCCCTCTACCACCAGCACCATTACCAACCATCACTTCATATGCCAAAACTGAAAATCACCTACTTGTGTGGGCACCATGGTTTCCCAGTAACAGATGTCAATTAAGACAGAGCACTGGCTAAAGAGATCAAAGTTATAGGATAAGTAAAAACCAGGCAGTCATAAAGCTTTTTATGGTTGCCATAAAAAACCAAAATGCTCATTTCTTTATGCTTTCAACTCATCTCGAGATATTGGCGACCCAACCAGGGAGTGTTTGGAAAACTGAATTTAGAGGCTGAAAGTAGGCGACTTGAGAAATTAGAGTGAGTATTCGCCTTCACTTTACGAGACAACTTAACTAGGAAGCCTGCAAGCTGCTTGATGCCATGTGCAAAAATAAAAACTAGAGTTTAGTTGCCTTGAGAATAAAGAGAATATGGGCCACACTAGTCCCAAGACTTGAGTCTCTTAAATTAGGAGCTTTTCAGGCATTGATCAATGAAGAGTGTAAAGGGATTGTTTTAAAGGAACCTAGGAATATGTGCACTGCAGCAGACAGCTAAGTCAAATAACCTTGAACACCTGCCCCCTCTCCCCTAGCCAGCCTTACTCAGTAGCTTTACAGAAACACACAGAAGCCTCTCCTCTCTTCTCAAGAGGCCGTGCACTATTGGCTGGAGACAATCGAGAAAAACTTCTATCTCAGCCCACCAGGACGCATGCTTTTGCTCAGCCTCAGCTAAATAATAAGAATCAGATTCTAAGCAGCAGCCCCTAGTTCTAACATTTTCAGGCATCATCAGCTGCTGTATTGGTCCAACAACTAAGTGCTTCCAAAAGACTTAACTATGTCCATGTAACTAAAAGAATACCCTAATTGCATAATTCCTTTGAAAGAACCATCAAAATCCACATTTTCAATTACAAATGCTTTTCCAGTCTCAACATAAAACATTCTTGAAAACGCTGTCACTAGGCAGATGTCTTTAATGAGGATTTTATTTTCCCAAAGGCACAGAGTTTTAATTGGATATTCTGTTACCAAAGACTAAGCATCAAATCAATCATAGGCATACAGAAGTGACAATGGGATATAAAAGCAAGGACATCTACAAATTCCCATGATGGAACTTAGAGACTTTATATTAAGTCATAAAACGATAGTGGTGGAAGCCACCTAAGAGATGAGCTGTGCCCAGTACCCCTCCACCCGGTCTGGCCCCATCATAATGTCCTGGGAAGCTGGTAAAGAGCACAGGTTCCCAGATCTCATCTCCAGAGACACTGATTTGATACGCAGTGGAAAACAAAATGCTGCATTTTCTTCTTAACTCTTCCAGGTGATTCAAGACACTGGGGAGGGGGGCATGACTCATATAAGTAACACTATATTATGTCTTTCTCCTACACTTACTGATCAAATGCTAATGGCTTCATCAGTAGACGAATGAACCTGATGAATCTGTATTCACATTTTTAGACATTAAAGTTTTTTTGGCTGTGAATTATATGACGACCCTTGCACAACTTAGATATTAATCACTGAGCCTCCCATGCAACTGAAGTATATATAGTCACTAGTGATTTGGCTTCCCTGGTGGCTCAGATGATAGACTCCACCTGCAATGCAGGAGACCTGGGTTCGATCCCTGAGTTGAGAAGATCCCCTGGAGGAGGGCATGGCAACCCACTCCAGTATTCTTGCCTGGAGAATCCCCATGGACAGAGGATCCCGGCAGGCTCCCATCCATAAGGACACAACTGAGCAACTAAGGACAGCACAGTGATTTGAATGTCAAATTCAGACATCTGTACTCAGGAAAGTAAAATATGCAGATACCAATAACCTTAAGGATTAAATGTTTACATGCTTATGGAAGCAAAATATTTAGTGATCAATAATTTACTTATTTTTTTTCATTGCATCAGGAAGGAAATGAAGAGCATTTTTTATGCATCACAGTTGTGGTAAGTTGGTAACACAAGATTGAACTAAGCATCTGAGAGGCTGAGGAGTTAAACGAATGTGTACAGTGAATTTTGCTCCTTGGACACCTACATAAATGAAAATAGGGTACCACTAAGACATCAGGACGCCGAGTCTATCTTGAAATCACATCTCTGATCTACCCATTTCTTTCTCCCCTGCCTCCCACCCTAATACAGAGCTGCAGCATTTCCACTTACTTCACAGAAACTGTGTCCTGCTTCTACTTTCACATTCCAATCCCTTCTCCAAAGAGAACCCACAGGGCTCTTTTCAAAGCACATATCAGAACAGAACAAAATAAAAATCAGAACACAGCACCCCTGCTTAAAACCTTCTATTTCCCCATTGCCCTTACAACAAATCCAACCCTCTCACCCTATGTTAGGGAGCCCTTTCACCTGGCCCCTGTCTCCCATTCAAATCTCATCTCGTACTATCCTCCTTCACACGCACACTGACTTCAGCACAGTGACCTTCTTTCTGACCTTCCATTGTATCAAACTCCTTCCCCTCTCATCTGCATGTGCAGTTTCCTCTCCCTGAAATGAATTCCCTCCATTTCACAGGACTTATTCCTCTTGTTTTTCAAGACTCAGCCTCAAATGTTACATCTTCAGAGAGGCTTCCCTGATCACTCCACCTCAAGCCAAAATGCTTATCCCTGCCTGGTAGCATCCTATTTACCAAACTCATGAGCTCCATGAGGCTTCACTCTTGGCTCAGTGGTAAAGAATCCGTCTGTCAATGCAGGAGACTCGGTTTCAATTCCTGGGTCGAGAAAGATCCCCTGGAGAAGGAAATGGCAACCCACTCCATATTCTTGCCTGAGAACCTCATGGACAGAGGCGCCTGGCAGGCTACAGTCCATAGGAGTCGCAAAGAATCAGACACGACTTAGCGACTAAACAACGGCTACCAACTAAGCCCCGTGAAGGCAGAGCATGCTGCAGACAAGCTTATAGAACCAGGTTATGGAACCACTGTAATCCCAGCACCTAGCACACTGCCACACATACAAAAAATGGTTCTTGTTCTTCCATCCCAGCTGTACAACATCAGGAAGGAGTATATCCTGAGATATTCTCAAATTCTCCCAGATTGCATGTAGCACGTGATTTCCTCAAAAATGGAGGTCTGTGGCCTATTCATACACATCCAAACCTTAAGTTAGTCCAATGTTCTACTCCTTATCTGATATCTAACAATTCCATAGACAGTCCACGGGGTTGCAAAGAGTCGGACACGACTGAAGTGACTTAGCACACACGCCTGATGACTGTTGTTTCTTAAAATACATCTCTTTGTCCTCATTTCCATTATCAGCCCTAGTGGATTACTTTCTTCCTTCAGAGAGGTTACTTTTTCACTAATAAAGAAAATGCTTAATATTTCAGGAGATTTCCAGCATACTCAACAATATAACACAGAGCCAGCTAAGAGATAGACAGATGCTGGTTGTTCTTTTTTCCTTCTCTTTTCTCCTTTTTTAAATTTTTTATTTTATTGTGGAGTATGTTTGACTTACAATGTTGTGTTAGTTTCAGGTGTACAGCAAAGTGATTCAGTTATACATGTATCTATTCTTTTTCAGATTCTTTTCCCATATAGGTTACTACAGAGTATCAAGTAGAGTTCCCTGCGCTATATGCTAGGTCCCTATTGATGATCTATTTTATATACAGTAGTGGCACATGAATCTCCCCAACAACTCACTTCTCCAAGGCCAGAAAACTCTAATCTGTGCCCTAGAACTTATTGAGATGGGGTGGATCAAACTGTGAATGTAAACTCTGCGAAAAGAAATTTTCTGCTGTGCTTCCTCTCCAGCTGAAGCTGTTTTGGGTTTGTTTTGTCTTTTAATTTATAAGAGCAAGAAAACTTATCCATTAAAGCTGCCTGGTTTTGTTTTGGGGGCCCATGAGAGATGTGGCTCTCTGCTCTGAAGAATGAGCTGCCAGCTGGTCTCGTAGGATTTCTGGGTATCAGAGAATCAGCCCAGAACTGGATGGTCACCAGCATATCCAGTGGCCCAAACTGCTGAAACTGCAGTAATGCAATCTGTCCGCTGCCTCCAGCAGGACAACCCCTGGCTCTTGGCACTTGGCTCTTCCATGCGTCCTTTCAGATTTGTAAGTCTAACCTGAGAAGTGCTTTCCGATTTTCGGTCACTTCTGTTCTTCCTTTCATCTTTATACCATCACACACTCTCAGAGACCAGACAGGGTAAAAAAGGCTGAGTCAGAAACAAGGGAAAGAGAGCTCCAGTCCTGACCAGACAACTCTTAAAACTAAACATTATGATGCTCACGACAGCCTTTGTCCTTAGACCAGACTAACTCCAGCAAAACTCAGCTGATTCATTTAGCTGGAAAGACTGAAAATCAGATAATACAAAAAGGCAATTTCTTGATGGAAGGAAATGAGTACCTTAGCTGTAAAATATTAATGCCTTTGCATAATGAACACTCTTCCTGAAACGTATCTTGATAAAGCAAAAAAAGTCTAGGAATTGGATAATTTATTAATAGCTGTTCTTACTATCTTTGTGCTTCACTACCTCCTAGGACAAAATGTCTTTGCTAATTCACTTTTTATTGATATCAAATTAATACCTGCATATAGCTTTCAGTGTGAAATAGTTTTATCAAGACAGTAACACAGGAGAGCAGGGTACTACCACCGCATTCCCTATTTCCACGTGCCAAAAGTCACCACCTCGATTTTTCCAGGTGTCTCTTCTGTATTTGAATTTCAAAAATATCTAAACAGCACATTTACTGGGCTATTTCTTGATTTTTCAGTTTTAGACAATACCTATTGCCTTATTACTATGGAAGATGTAGATTTAATTCTCCCATCCCCTCACACACACACTTGTCTTCCCTCCTCATTCATTTCTGATTAAGTGTCTATCAAGTGCTTTCATTATTACAAGTATAAATATTGTTTACAGCTGCGCCAAATCGGTGCATTACTGCTAAGTTTTCTTTCTTGACAATCTGTTTTGTTTTAATTTGGTTTGGTTTCAAAATCTCTGCGCCAACCCTCCCCACAAATTCCAACACCTCCCCACAACCTGCAAAATGCTTCTCAAGCCAATCTCCCTCGTGGACAAATTGGCATATACCTGACAGATCATGAGTCTTCAACACTAGAGATTCTGAGTAAGTCTGCAGTGGGGGCCAGAGACTTACGGGTTTGCTTCTCTGTTCATCTATGATCTTAGGATGAGCTCAGTTTGGGAACCACTCACCCACAGCAAAACAAGTAAAATCAAAAACTCTCAAGCTTTAGAAATTTAGGTGGCGGAGAATTTAATTTTGGTTCAGTTCTCCCCCATTCTCGTATCACTTGCAGCAACTTCCTTGAGATAGCAATGAATGTGAAAGAACTACCCACACCTTCTATTGCATGAATGATCGATAAAACTTTCACAACTCCTACCCAAAGGGCTGAAGTTTGGGCTTCTTTGCTTTCCAACCATGGATAGTGACACCACAACACTGAGGATTTTACAGGAAGATTGATAACCCATGCTCTCCCCTGATGTGATAAAGGTTACAACAGAGCTGTTGGCAGGGCCCGCAGAGTCAGCAGCCACGGTGAGGACCTGGAATTTTAACGAGACGGGAGGTCACTGCAGGTGTCTGAGCAGACCTCTGAGAATGGGTTTACCTTCTGTAAAGATCATATGATAATTCTTAAAGGAAAATGAAAAGTCAATTATTTTAATTGAGATATAGTTGACTTACAGTATTATATTAGTTTCAGGTACACAACACAGTGATTCACAAGTTTCATACATTATACTTCATTTACAGTTATTATGAAATATTGGCCTTATTCCCTGTGCTGGACAGTATATCTTTGTAGCTTATTTTTTTTTTATACATAGCAGTTTGGACATGGGGTTTGATTACTGCAAAGATGTATATATGCAGATACACCTATACATATCTATACATATATCATACATCACATATGATCTAACACTCATCTACGAGGTTCTTTTCCATGTTCGATGTTGCTGCTGTCCACACAGTCCAAAATAAGTCCATTTCTTCCTCCACCTCAAAGTAAATATTAATCTGGCAACAGCAGTTACCTATTACCTGCATTCAGTAAGCAGGGCCTAGGAAAGTCAGGTGGTGCAGAGGTAAAAATGCAGGAGACATGGGTTTAATCCCTGAGTAGGGAAGATCCCCTGGAGGAGGAAACAGCAACCCACTCCAGTATTCTTGCCTGGAAAATCCCATGGACAGATGAGCCTGGCGGGCTACAGTCCACGGGGATGCAACTTTGGACATGACTGAGCGTGCACGTGCGCGCGCGCACACACACACACACACACACACACACACACACACACACACACACACACACACAGGAAAGTCAACCTCCAGAGAAAAACCACTAGTAAGGATTGACTCATAATGGCTGAAATCAGCAGAAATTACCCCTGAGAATGGTTTGCACATGCATTACTCATGAAGTCTCAGGGACACTCGGTACAGTGCAGAAATCCCCACTGGCAGACTTCACAGACAGAATGAAGGAGAGCTTGTTCTACAGCTCATGGATTCCTCGGCGAGGTCAAGAATACAGAAAGGGGTGAGAGAAGAGCCTGTGTGGAGATGAATAAAGCGCTTCCATGGAGGGGGCTGCTGCCCTGTTCTGAAAACCCTAGCTCCAACAGAGCTGCCTGGAGAAACCTGAAATATGTCGTTGAAATTTAGAGACACGGGACGAGTGCCTACCTGAGGAACTCAGGAGGGTGAGGATCAGGTCCGAGCGCCCTCCCCCCGATACTTCTCCCCTGGGAATGGTGATCGGCCTGCATGACAGAGGAAAGGGGGACGGCTGTGTTGTGGTCTGCCTACACCCCCAAAGCTCCTCCCACTGACACATGTGTGCACGTGGGGAGTCTTGGGTCCTCCTAATACAAAGAGCCCCAGGCAGACACAGCTCAGCAGAAAGAAGCTGGATGTGCCGCAGGAACCAGGAGCTAGGAAGCCATCCCACATGACTACCCAGAGCAGAGGTGCAACTTCCTGGAAAAGGACACTGGAAAAGCCAGGGTTCCAGCAGGAAAACTCCAAATGCCACAAAAATACCCCAGAATAGAAAAAAAAAACGTGGTTTTATCATCTGCCAGACCCACTCATCTGATGCGGAAGCTGAAACTCCAATACTTTGGCCACCTGCTGCGAAGAACTGACTCATTTGAAAAGACCCTGATGCTGGGAAAGATTTAAGGCGAGAGGAAAAGAGGACAACAGAGGATGAGATGACTGGATGGCACCACCGACTCAATGGACATGAGTTTGGGTAAACTCCGGGAGCTGGTGATGGACAGGGAAGCCTGACGTGCTGCAGTGCATGGGGTCGCAAAGAGTCGGACACGACTGAGAGACTGAACTGAACTGAAACTGAACTGAGACCCACTCAAGGCCATCCTCTTTAACCATCTGTTGAGTTTACAGGACATAAAGCCACATGGCCAGGTAAGAAATATCTTGTCTCCTTAATTCTCCTCCCTCTCTTCATGGCATCTCTGCCAGGCTCCACAAAGCAGCTGGTGTGGGACAGAGAGGAGATGCGGAGAGGTTAGAGAGAGGCAAGACCCGCCCTGCAGAATGAGAAGCATCGCAGGCTTGCAGCAGCATGAGAAAGGTCTGAGCTGGGGATGAAAAAATATGTAACCCTAGGCATGGCCGTGGGGCTGAACACTCCACTTACTAAGTCTGAAACTGTTTGCAACTGAAAGTGACCACACGATTGTCCATTCCCCAAGAGTGAGTCACAGTTTCCAGTTAGGGGATGGTGAAAACTAACCCCCTGAATGAGGTCTTAAAGGATCAGCAAGAAACATAAAGAATGTGTGCTTCCAAACATAAACTTAAAATGGCTTCAAGACTTACATGTAAGACACAGCACCATAAATCTCCTAGAAGAGAGCACAGACAAAACATTCCCTGACATAAATCCTAGGAACGTTTTCTTAGGTCAGTCTCCCAAGGCAACAGAAATAAAATCTTTCAAAAAAAAAAATTCTGGTTCTCAAAATCTTCGAGGTCACAGAATCCTTCGAGTTTCCATTTCCATTAATTAGGTCAGCTTTTGATACCTGAATCATTTTCCTGCCTTTTCTTAATCCTGCTGAGCCCAACTCCCATCTGCAGTTTTTGGTGACCTACTTAATCAGAATTCGGAAGCCTCAGACAGAAAAAGCTTGCTTTATTCACTCTGTTTTGCAACAGACTTTATTAAAGAACTGAATTTCTAATTCAATCTGTTAAAACCATACACTATAAGCAATTTCAAAATCCAAATATCTAGGTTTTATTATAGTCACGAGTGTACATTCACATACGGTTTGGGAGAGAGAGCACCAGATCGTGTCAGGGCACTTTGGTTCTCCGCCCAACTCCTGGCTGTTAACCCCTGTGTCATCTTGACACATCCCTACCCTTCCCGAGCCTCCGTCTCCCCGCCTGCACAAAGAGGAGGTTATACTCCTAGGTCCTTTCGGGCTCTAAGTCTCTGTGACCGTTTCCTGAGTGTCAAATGTGCACAAGGCATTGTGCTCGTACAGAGGAAAGGGGAAGTACAAAGACGTGGTGATGCTGCCCTGTCATCATAAAAAAAAAAAACTTCACACGCTAACATGCAAGAAATTATACAGGACAGAAGCAAACATCATCGTTACCTTATTTATATTCTTTACTCCCCATTATTGGTGCTGTGCCCGCCGTATGGTAGAGACTCAAAGAAACAACATAAAAAAAGATACAAAATGCCTATGGGCATTTAGAGAAGAGAAGCTACATCTAATGGAGGGGAATTATAAATACAGGTGCTATATTTGAGTTGGTTTTTTTAATAATTTTTATTGTTTTTGGGGGTGCATTGCATAGCATCCAGGATTTTTGTTCCCCAACCAGGGATTGAACCCACATCCCCTGTAGTGGAAGCACAGAGTCTTAACCACTGGGCCACCAGGGAAGTCTCCTTGAGTTGGTTTCTAAAAGGCCATTCAATTTCACTGGCTCCATAACACTATTCTCTAATTTGATTCAAAATCTTAAGCCAAAGTTCAAGAGTCTCCATGCTCTGGCTTCAATATATCCTTCAATCTTGATCTCTCTCTTACATGAAACTAGGTTATAGACAACTGATCTCCTTGCTGTAACCTCAGACACTACCCATAATTTTCTAACTCCATGCCCCCATTCATGCTGATTTTCATACTGAAACGTCCTCCATTCCTAATATAATCCAATTCCATTCTCCTTCAAGTCCCACTTCAAACTCCCCCTATTTTATGAAGGAGATCTTATGAAGCCTTTCCTGATCCTTCCAATCATATGTACTCTCTCCCTTCTTTGAAATCCCACAAGACTTGTTATGTTTCTCTTACAGTATATACAAAGGTGGTTCAGTGGTAAAGAATCCGCCTGCCAATGCAGGAAATAAGCGTTCAGTCCCTGGGTGGGGAAGATTCCCTGGAAGAGGAAATGGCAACCCACTCCAGTATTCTTGCCTGGAGAATCCCATGAACAGAGGAGCCTGGTGGGCTACAGTCCAAGGGGTCACAAAGAGTCAGACACGACTGAGCATGCACGCACGCTAAGCCTCCTGGCAACCAGATATTTGTGTGCTCACCTCACTAGAAGGAAATAGACAAACAGCAAAAGCAACCATTACTGAATTTCTCAACATGAATGTCTCAGTTGGATGGCAATTACTCAGTAATTTGGTAAAATACTATGTTTTGTGAGGATGTTTATGATTTCAACAGAGTAACTCCCCCTTAATTGGTAAACTTTCAGATATCTTCCCCAATAATTCAAGATCATCGATTACTGATCTTTTAGAAAGTTTTGTCTGATTTACCTTACATTTCAAGCCTGAATGCGTGCCCCTGTAGTGGTTTTCCCTTCTTCATCTGCACTTTATCCTGTATTCCAGAATATCCTTTTTATTTAATCTGTCAGCAGAGTCAAGAATACCAATCTTAATTCTAGGTAGGCTGACCTCTCTTGATTCCCACACACGTACACACTTAACACTACTTTATATTCATATTTTGCTTTATTTTAAATAATAAGCTTAGTTTTGTTAATTTCTCATCTTCTCAAGTGACACTTTAAAGGTTAGTGTAAAAAAAAAAAATCAATGAAAAAATCATTACTGAATTTCCAAACTGGTGAAAAAGTGAAGGTTCTATATTTTTCCAGAGAAAGGAGAAGGGAACAAAAAAGCACAACACAAAGGATGGGAAATCAAAACAGCTCTGGATTCCTCAGCAGTAACACTAGAAGTCAGAAGACAGGGGGCAATGTCTTAAAAATTCGGAAAGAAAAGAATTTCCAAACTAGAATTCCGTCCTGAGCCAAAGCATCAGTACAAGTAAAGGTAAAATAAGCACATGTTCACACACGCAAAGTTCCTAAAACACTTACCTTCCTCGAACTCTTCTCAGAACACACTGAAATAAAGACACAAACTGAGACTTCTGGGGGTATAGTGGTTGTGACTCTGCGCTTTTCACTGCAGGGGCAGTAGGTTCGATCCCTGCTCTGGGAATTAAGATCCCACAAACCGCACACTGCGTGTGTGCATGCTAAGTCACTTCAGTCGTGTCTGACTCTTTGTGACCCCACAGACTATAGCCTGCCAGGCTCCTCTGTCCATGGGATTCTCCAGGCAAGAATACTGGAGCGGGTTGCCATGTCCTCCTCCAGGGGATCTTCCTGACTCAGGAATCGAATCCGCATCTCTTATGTCTTCTGAGACGGCATGCTGGTTCTTTACCAATACTGCCACCTGGGAAGCCCACTGCACGTTACGGCGTTGCCAAATAAATAAAGACACAAACCAAGAAAGAGGAAGATAAGACATAACAGAAACAGAAAATCCCACACATGAGTGAAATAGAGGAAATCTCCGCAGTGATGGGCAGCCAGGTCAGTACCTGGGCACCAGACAGAAAGGATGATGGTTCAAGTGGACAGGTCAGGAATCTCTGGGAGACACTTCTGTAAGACCATCTAGGGGCTTCGCTGGTGGTGCCATGGCTGGGACTTTGCCTTCCAATGCAGTGGGTGTGGGTTTGACCCCTGGTCAGGAAGCTAAGATCCCACATGCCTCCAGGCCAAAAAAAACCAAAACATAAAACAGAAGCAATATTGTAATAAAGACTTTAATAATGGTCCACATCAAGAAAAAAAAGAATATCTGGTGCTTCTCCAGGGAAAACACTTTGTGCAGCAAAAGAAATCTTAGTATCTTAAATCATGGCTCACTGTGACTACACAAAGAAGTAGAAACTAGATGTTTGTTTAAAATGATTATATAACTTTTGAGGAAGAATGTGGGGCTAGGAAATGAGTGGGAGGAGCAGAGTGATGAAGGACAGTTAAATACTCATCCTCCATAGTAAGAATCAATATATAATGCCCCAAAACTGAAAAACCACAAAGTCACAATCTTAATGCATTACTTAGAAATACTGGAGCTATATACAACTGCACTCATCTCACATGCTAGTAAAGTAATGCTCAAAATTCTCCAAGCCAGGCTTCAGCAATACGTGAACCATGAACTTCCATATGTTCAAGCTGGTTTTAGAAAAGGCAGAGGAACCAGAGATCAAATTGCCAACATTCACTGGATCATCAAAAAAGCAAGAGAGTTCCAGAAAAACATCTATTTCTGCTTTATTGCCTATGCCAAAGCCTTTGACTGTGTGGATCACAATAAACTGTGGAAAATTCTGAAAGAGATGGGAATACCAGATCATCTGATCTGTCTCTTGAGAAACCTGTATGCAGGTCAGGAAGCAACAGTTAGAACTGGACATGGAACAACAGACTGGTTCCAAACAGGAAAAGGAGTACATTAAGGCTGTATGTTGTCACCCTGCTTATTTAACTTACATGCAGAGTACATCATGAGAAACGCCGGGCTGGAGGAAGCACAAGCTGGAATCAAGATTGCCAGCAGAAATATCAATAACCTCAGATAGGCAGATGACACCACCCTTAGGGCAGAAAGTGAAGAAGAACTAAAAAGCCTCTTGATGCAAGTGAGAGAGGAGAGTGAAAGAGTTGGCTTAAAGCTCAACGTTCAGAAAACTAAGATCATGGCATCTGGTCCCATCACTTCATGGCAAATAGATGGGCAAACAGTGGAAACAGTGGCTGACTTTATTTTGGGGGGCTCCAAAATCACTGCTGATGGTGATTGCAGCCATGAAATTAAAAGACGCTTACTCCTTGGAAGGAAGGTTATGGCCAACCTAGATAGCATATTTAAAAGCAGAGACATTACTTTGCCAACAAAGGTCTGTCTAGTCAAGGCTATGGTTTTTCCAGTGGTCATGTATGGATGTGAGAGTTGGACGATGAAGAAAGCTGAGCGCCGAAGAATTGATGCTTTTGAACTGTGGTGTTGGAGAAGACTCTTGAGAGTCCCTTGGACTGCAAGGAGATCCAACCAGTCCATCCTAAAGGTGATCAGTCCTGGGTGTTCATTGGAGGGACTAATGTTGAAGCTAAAACTCCAATACTTTGGCCACCTCATGCGAAGAGTTGACTCATTGGAAAAGACCCTAATGCTAGGAAGGATTGGGGGAAGGAGGAGAAGGGGACGACAGAGGATGAGATGGTTGGATGGCATCACTAACTCGATGGACATGGGTTTGGGTAAACTCCGGGAATTGGTGATGGACAGGGAGGCCTGGTGTGCTGCGATTCATGGTGTCAAAAAGAGTTGGACACGACTGAGCAACTGAACAGAACTGAATGTGCATGTATAACATGTTAAAAGTTTTAAATGTTTAAAAGATAGTGACTGTGATGCAATCACTCTGGATATTGGTTTGGAAATACCCAGTAAACGTAAATTCATACCAAATAATTCCACTGCTGGCTATGAGTCCTCATGGAATCTCACTCATGTACATGGATGGTTTATTGTAGTATTTTTTGTCATAAGCAAGGTTTTGCTTTACTTTTTTATTAATTTTTATTGGCATATAGTTGCTTTACAATGCTGTATTAATTTCCACTGTAAAGTGAGTCAGCTATATGTATACGTATATATCCTTTTTGGGGGTTTCCTTCCCATTTAGGTCACCACAGAGCTTTGAGAAGAGTTCCCTGTGCTATACAATAGATTCTCATTAGTTATCTTGGTTATGTGAAAGTGTTCGAAAGTTAAAGTCGCTCAGTTGTGTCTGACTCTTTGCGACCCCATGGACTGTAGCCCACCAGGCTCCTCTGTCCATGGAATTTTCCAGGCAAGAATACTGGAGTGGGTTGCCGTGCTCTCCTCCACGGGATTGTCCCAACCCAGGGATTAAACCCAGGTCTTCTGTATTGCAGGCAGAGTGTTTACTATCTGAGCCACAACAGAAGACCTATCTCTTTAACACATAGTATTGATAATGTATATATGTCAATCCCAGTCTCCCAGTTTATCCCACCCTCTTTTCCCCCTTGGTATCCATAAATTTGTTCTCTACTTCTGTGTCTCTATTTCCATAAGCAAGTTTTCTTTTAAAACAACTTAAATGTCTAACAACAGGAAAATGGTTAAATGAAGTGTGATAAATACAATGGAATTCTATACAACAGTAAAATGGGTGAACTAGAACTATAAGGACACATTAATAAGTCTTCAAAAATCATGTAGGAGAAAAAGTAAGTTATAGAACGTTAACTTATCATGCTATGTAGTTAATTTTTAAAACATACAAAATAACACTTTATGTTGTTTAAGCACACACACACACACATGAATTTCAGAATTATGATCCCCACTGGGGTAGGAGGGAAGGGAATGTGATGGGGTCAGGGAAGGGTTCATAGACGCTTTCAATTTAACTTGTAATATTTTATTTTTTAAGCTATGTAGTAGGTTTTCTATATATATTACCTATATATTTTTGCGTCTAACTGAAATATGTCTAGGGGCTTCTGTTAAAATTTGGGAATTTAAACTCATACATTTAATGTTGCCTTATCTCAAAACACCATTAGAGGATTATTTGTTGTTTAGTCGCTAAGTTGTGTCCGACTCTTTGGTGACCCCATGGACCGTAGCCCACCATGCTCCTCTGTCCCTGGGATTTCCCAGGCAAGAATGCTGGAGTGGGCTGCCCTTTCCTCCTCCAGGGGATCTTCCAACACATGGATCGAACCAGCATCTCCTGCATCTCCTTCATTGGCAGGCGGGTTCTTTACTGCTGAGCCACCATGGAAGCCCTCCTTGCTCTGGAGCCCTGACCAAATATAGGGCCCACACACCACCTGATTCCTGCTCAGGCCACTTTCTGCTTTATTTAAGTTGTTGTTAGGCAGAACACTGAGGAGAAGGCAATGGCACCCCACTCCAGTACTCTTGCCTGGAAAGTCCTATGGACGGAGGAGCCTGGTAGGCTACAGCCCATGGGGTCGCTAAGAGTCGGACACGACTGAGCGACTTCACTTTCACTTTTCCCTTTCATGCATTAGAGAAGGAAATGGCAATCCACTCCAGTATTCTTGCCTGGAGAATCCCAGGGACGGGGGGGCCTGGTGGTCTGCTGTCTGTGGGGTCGCACAGAGTTGGACACAACTGAAGTGACTTAGCAGCAGCAGCAGCAGCAGCAGACAGAACACTGAAGATGATTCAGCCCTACACCCCAGTCTCAGTCCTGCCACTCCAAAGCCAGCACCACTAAATACACACACACACACACACACACACACACACACACATTCACACCACTCTAAAGCAGCTGTCCTTGCACTGACTTCCTAACGTAAGTGACTAATCTTGCCTATCTTCCATTGAGCTTGCTAATCTGTATTCCCCCACACCCACCATCCCTCAGCGCCCAAGAGTTCCATATTTCTAACAGCTGCTGGCATCTTGCCACCTCCACCTAGCTGGGTCTGGCAGCCCTTCAATCCCAGCATGACATATAATCAGCCTGGGGGAGGGATGAATACCAACTTGCTCTCGAAAGCTGATGTGGGACACTCTTTATTTCTGACTAATGAAATAAAAAATACCGTGCCAAGCATGAGTCCAATGACACATCTGTTACGGTAATCAAAATCTCCCAGCCATTATTACAGATGATATTCTGAAGTGGTATCAGTGGTATAATCAATACCCAGTTCCTAAATACCAAATCCAGTGAGTGGTACCCAACTATGAAAAGGTGAGAAGAAACACTGCTTCTCCCCCATAATAAATACCAGGTGGCCTGGCCAATCATCCCTCTGTTGCTGCAGCTCATTTATTTATCGTATGGGCTCAATACTCAGGCCTTCTCCAGGGCAAGTGTAGGGGTTCAGGCATGCAATGAGCTTTCAAAGGGAGCCCCCATGTCCTCCTTGGAAGAAAAGTAGTAACTCAGCTTCGAAGGGGGATGTCAGCAAACACAGAGAAAGGCAGAAGCCCTACCTACCATAGAAGAGGAAGGCTTTGGTCCTGTGATGATGGAGGTAGGTCCGGTTGATGGTGAAGAAGCAAGCATCCTCCCCGCACTGGCCAAGCCTTCCGGTTTCCCCGGTCAGTGGGGACCACCAGAGCATGATGGGGAAGCTGTCAGCTGCCAATGTCCTCTTCCTGCCCAGGGTCGGTCCTCCTCTCTTAAAGAATGGATGGAGGCGGAGACGCTCTTCCTCCATTTCTGCACGTCCATCTTTCAAATGAGAATTTTTAAACTTCTTGCCTTCAAATTTTCCCAGCTCAACCACGACCTAAAAAAGATGACGACCTATTACCCGTGTCAGACTGGTTATAATTTCCTCCGCATCGTGAGGATTTAGCTTCTTGCATGCATGCGTGCTAAGTCACTTCAGTCATGTCTGACTCTGTGGGACCCCATGGACTGTAGCCTAACAGGCTCCTCTGTCCATGGGATTCTCCAGGCTAAAAATACCGGAGTGGGTTGCCCTTTCCTCCTTCAGGGGATCTTCCCAACCCAGGGATCAAACCTGACTTAGTGTCTTATTAGCCTCCTATTGCTACTCTAACAGATTATCACAAGTTGAGCAACTTAGAATGATACAGCTTCACTATCAGAATAGTAAACTGGTTCTGGAGGTTAGAAGTCTGAAACCATCTCGCTAGCCTAAAAGGCGTTGGTCACTTCATCAATGAGGACAGGAGACTCCAAGTGCTAGGACTGCACACTGTACTTAATGGACTGGACGCTTGCCATGGCCCTGGAGGCAGATGTTCAGGGCAAGGCAGTGTGGCAGGCACTCCAGTCCCATTTGGAGGGACTTCTTACCCTCGTCTCTGTGCCCCAGCAGCTTCCTTCTCTGCCCCCTAAAGTCTTCCGTTCCCCTCAAAAAATTAAGAAAGAAAATTAAGGTACTGGAAGGGCTACGTTCCTTTCAGGAAACTCAGGCGGAAAATTCATGTTCTTGGTTTTCTTTCAGAGGCACCTGCAGTTCTTGGCTCGTGGCCCCCTTCCTCCACCTTTGGAATCAGAAATGCTGCCTTTTGGGACTTCCCTGGCAGTACACTGGTTGGGACTCTGTGCTTCCACTGCAGGGAGTACGGGTTTGATCTCTGGTCAGGGAATAAGGACCCCGCATGCCTCACGGCACGGCCAAAATAAATCATACATTTTTTTAAATTAAAAAACAAAAAGAAATGCTGCATCTCTCCAACTCTTCTGCCATATCACTCTCTGACCACAGCCAGGAAAGAGTCTTCTCTGTTAAGGACTCCTGTGGTTACACCAGACCCGCACACATAATTCAGGGTTATCTTCTCCCCTCCAGGTGTGTCACTATAACCTTATATACAAGGTCCCTTTTGACAAGTAAAATAACACATCACAGTTTCTGGGGGTTAGGGTAGAGACATAGCCTCCAAAATATCTACCAACAAGGACACATCTCTCTACTAAACACTTAACAGATACATCTCTTCTCCATTTGGTAGGCATATATAGAATCCAGAAGTGGTTGCGTCTCTTAATGGAACCTGCAAGAGTGAGGGCTATTATCTGGCTAATGCTGGAGATTACGTTCTGGGGAAAGTGAATTATCAAAATCCTATTGGTTTCCTTTTAGTACAATTAAAGGTGTCATAGGGCTTCCCTTGTGGCTCAGCTGGTAAAGAATCCGCCTGCAATGTAAGAGACCCTGGTTAGATTCCTGGGTTGGGAAGATCCCCTGGAGAAGGGAAGGGCTACCCAATCCAGAATTCTGGCCTGGAGAATTCCATGGACTGTATAGTCCATGGGGTCCCAAAGAGTTGGATGTGACTGAATGATTTTCACTTTCACTTTTCAAAGGTATCATAACATGGGTCTTATATTTGTAATAATATCCACCATGGCATAGAGATGGCCTAAGTACTGGGCTCCTTCTCACTTAAAACCATGTTTTTTATGTATTTCAAGACAGTCTGGGGACTTCCCTGGTGGTCCAGTGGCTAAGACTCCATGCTCCCAAGGCACGGGGCCCAGGTTCCATCCCCAGTCAGGAAACTAGATCCCACAGGCTACAACTAAAGATCTCACATACCAAAACAAATATCGAAGATCTCACATGCCACAACTATTAACAAGACCTGGTACAGCTTCCCTGGTGGCTCAGGGGTAAAGAATCCGCCTGCCAATGCAGAAGACATAGGAGATGCAAGTTCGATCCCTGGGTCAGGAAGATCCCCTGGAGAAGGAGATAGCAACCCACTCCAGTATTCTTGCCTGGGAAATCCCACAGACAGAGAAGCCTGGTGGGCTACAGTCCATGGTGTCGAAGAGTCAGACACTACTGAGCACATACATTCATGATGTTCACAGCCAAATAAGTAAATTTAAAAAAGAGACAGAGAGTCTGGGTTCTGGAGAGCAAAGCCATCAGTCAAAGTAATCTGGAGAGCTGAGTGGGCAGAGTAAAATCAGAGGGGCAAAACTGCTGCCATTTCATCAGACTTTAAGGTTTGATATTCAGATGGCAGACAAATGCAATACATTACAAAAAGATGTAATATATTTATAACATATTACAAAATATGTTAGAAAGAGCAGTATAAAAGTAGGGGCTGGTCTGCATCATATATATCAAAACATTAATAGTCAGACTGTGCAAAGAATAAAGCAGTTAAAAAAAGACATATTTTCATGTATTAACTGTTCCACCCGTCAACAGAGGAGACTCCCTGTTGGCCCTCAGGCCCCACTCTCAGCAGCCAAGGGTGGTGTCTTCTTTATGCATTTGCTACTTTTGGTGTCAGAAAAGGGCCCCTGCCCACTGATGTGACAGAAGGTCTGTAACTCCCTGGGTCTATAATGTTCACTGGATTCTCTGAGGGATCCAAGGCCAAAAAAACTATTAAGAGCCACTTGGCAAAAAGCCACACAGTATTCCAAAAGGAGGAAAGATTTCTATTAGCCTTGAAAAAAGCATGGATTATTTGTGACACTAAAGTCATCATTAGAACAGTAAAACTGTCACTGAAAACTAAACACCCTTGCCAACAGTGTCCTTGGCGCTTTTATGAATCCACCTGCAATGTCTGAGCCCTGGATTCGATCCCTGGGGTGGGAAGATCCCCTGGAGAAGGGCATGGCAACCCACTCCAGTGTTCCTGCCTGGATAATCCCATGGACAGAGGAGCCTGGTGGGCTACAGTCCACGGGGTCACAAAGAGTGGGACACAACTGAGTGACTAAGCACAGCACAGCAATAAGATGGCTACTCCCCAGAGCTTGACGGAATGCTGTTGACTTTAGCCACAAATGCTCTATATTCTCACCCAACCTTTCCCTGCAAATGTACAACCAGTGACTTTAAAGAATCACATTGAGAAAGCCATGGGTATAACTTCGAAGACAAATTTTGCTCCACATTTCTCATCAACATCTACTGTGCAAGGTATAAGTTCATATCCAAATAACAGGGATTGCTTTAAGGAGAGACTGTCCTACCAAACAACTTCTTTTAAACATGTTTAGCCTCAGACACCAATACCAGGTGGTAAGAAATACGGGGCACAGAGGAACATATTAAACAAAACCATGAGGAGACAATCAGCCAAATCCAAAATCTGGGAAATTCAAAATGACAAATGACCTAGTTTCTTCCACAAACCCATGACATGGAATAAAATGTGGGGCAGAAGAAACTTTTAGAGAAAAAAATCCACAAAATGTTTATTCCAGATTCAAATCAACCCATTAAAAGTTTTTTTGAGATAACCGGGGAAAATTTAATACGGCCTGAGACATAGATGGTCCTGAGTAATATTAATTTTGCTGAGTATGACAACAGTCATATGGTTATACTAAATTTAAAGTTCCCATCTGTTAGAGTGGTGGTTCCCCAACCTTTTGGGCACCTGGGAACGATTTCATGGAAGACAGTTTTTCCACGGACTGGGGGAAGGAAACCGGGGGGAGGATGGTTTCAGGATGATTCAAGCACATTACATTTATCGTGCACTCTATATCCATTATTATTTCATCAGCTCCACCCCAGATCATCAGGCATTAGATCCGGGACATTGGGGGCCCCTGTGTTAGAGAATCACATTAAAGAAAGCCCAAGTGAAATGTGTCTTAGACTTGCTTTAAAATGATTTCATCAATTATTTGTGCAACTGAAAGGTAGATAAAATTCAAAAAGAAAAGTAGATACCATACACCCAAAGAATCTACAGATACTATATACAAAATATCATTAAATGTGAATCAAAAACAGTGTCGCAGATGAATGACTTCCTCCAGAGAACCACAATGCTTTAGTTTAAATGTAGGTCAATGAAACATTTTCAAGTTTAGATTATTAATCATGTTATAAAATCCGTTATGGGTTGAACTGTGACCCCTCCCCCACCCCCCTGGCCAAATTCATACATTGAAGCCCTATCACCTCCCACCTCAGAATGTGACTGAACTAGGAGACAGTCTTTAAAGCAGAAATTAAGTTAAAAGGTCATCAGAGTGGGCCCTAATCCAATATGACTGGTGTCCTTGTAAAAAGAGGAGACGGGGATGCAGAGAAGTATAGGAAGAGGACCGTGTGAAGACACAGGGAGAAGACAGCCATCCACAAGGCCAAGGGGGAAGCCTCAGAGAAACAACCCTGCTTGCTGACACCTTGACGGACTTCTAGCCTCCACAACTGTGAGAAAATAAATTCCTGTTGTGTAAGCCACCCAACCCAGTCTTTGGTATTTTATATAGGGCAGCCCTAGCAAACTAATACAGGACTCATGACATGATTTCTTTTTTTATTTAGCCTTCCTTTTCCCTACCTACATGGCAAATTATTTCATCTTGCCCAGCCTACAAGCCAGTAAAAACAGGAACGGTCCTAAGTGTGGAGCTCTCTACAAAGGTCACAGGTGTAAAGCCTTGTACCAAGGGCACAGATGTGGACCCCTGCACCAAGGTCATCTTTGGAACTGATTAAGCACCATAGCAATCATTGCCATGAGCCCCCCTGACCTTATATTAGGTAAAAATACCTACCCTCTAGCATCCTAACCAATCATCTCATGTTACCCTTCCAGCAGGAATTTTCTCTGTCTTGAGGCTATAAAAATTGGCTCTGCTGTGCCATGCTTAGTTGCTCAGTCATGTCTGACTCTTTGCAACCCCATGGACTGTAGCCTGCGGGGCTCCTCTGTCCATGGAGATTCTCCAGGGAAGAATACCAAAGTGGGTTGCCATGCCCTCCTCCAGGGGATCTTCCCACCCCAGGGATCGAACCCAGGTCTCCCGCATTGCAGAGACCACAAAAGGGGCCGGCTCTCCCTTGAACCAGCCCACTGTTCTAACAGCATCTCCCCCTCTAATAAACTCTGTTCTCTTCTCATTCTGCCTCGTGTCTGGAAATTCTTTTCCAACCTGTGCACAGACTATGACACTAAATACACAGGCATTATATTTGTTCATTTTATAGTGTTCAAATAAAAAGAGTATTATAGCAACACTGAACAATTAAGCACTCAATGTATCCATCAGGACAGGGTAACATCTCAAATCAGACCACTGATGGCAAACTGCAATCAAGATCCAGGCAAAGGTTCAGCTCCATTAAATACACTACCTCTTTTATTGTGGAAACTTAGAGATGACATGCCTACCAAAAGCATGGTAATTTATTCTGACATCAAAAGCAAAATTCTTAACTTGTACACAGGCATTCCTCAAGCCTGGAAAAGAGGTCAAATGTCTAGTAAGATCAAAGCTTTCTCATAATTTCCCACAGAATGAAGCAGAAAACCGCAGCCTTTCCAGCTCAAGCAGGTCCTCCAAGAGAGACACAATGAGAGCCACGGGTCTGCTGTGATCAGAATCTCAACCTGGCAGCGGAAGGTGGTCATGGAAACAGCACAGGACTACCTGACAAAGTGTTGGTATAAGCATTCGTTCATTCAGTCCTAAGCAAGGAGAAGGGCAATCCTCCAGAATAAAACGCCCAGAGGACATCTTCATCTCCATCAGGCCTGCACGTGAACTACTCACATCCACAAGTAATCTTTAAAAGTCCTTTTGGATTTTGAAACGGACAGCAGGGACACAAGTGGAGGCTAAAAAATCTGAACTCATATTTATACTTTTACCTTCACTGTGAAACTTTTATTTTACTTTTAAACCAGCAAATGAAGTTCAGAAGAACCAACTATATGAGATAAATGGGAAGACTGAAGAAATGCTTCAGTTTACTTACCCTACCACCAACAAATGTATTAATGCTGCTGTTTGTATTCTGCAGAACAAACTAGCTTGTCCTTGGAAGAGTCACTGCTTCTTCAAGAATGGGATCTTTCAGAAGGGGTCATGACTTGGGAGGAAGTCATCCAAGATAAACCTTCATCTGGATCTTAACTGCAGTTTGCCACCAGTAGTACAATTTGGGCTGTTAGCCAGTCCTCATGGATACATTGAGGGCTTCTTTGTTCAGCGTTGTCTTGAGCCAACAAGACAGACAGGGCTCTACTAGAACCAGGACTCTGGGACTTCCCTGGTGGTCCAGTGGCTAAGATTTCACCTTTCTATGCAGAAGGTGGGGGTTCGATCCCTGGTCAAGGAGCTGAGATCCCACATGCCTCGTGGCCAAAAAACCAAAACATAAAACAAACAATATTGCAACAAATTCAATGAAGACTTTAAAAATGGTCCGCATCCAAAAAATCTTAAAACTAGGATCCTGCAAGAGTCACAAACTGATTTCCCAACTCACTGATTTTGTTTCTACCTACCACATCCACTCACTAAACCTCAATATCATATGTTAAAAAAAGAAAGTATTTTCCTTGCCTTAGCGAGAACATCCTGACCCTGAGAGATGAAGCAAAAAGTAAAGTCCTTGGAGAGAATGGGATGGGGATGGGGGCAGGGGCAGAGGCCCAGGAATCAACACTATACGACCCACACTCTTGATACCTGGAGTGTGATGAGCAGAAAGACGGTAGCCATGATGCACAGGCAAGATGCCAGAAGCTTCCCCCTCTGAATCCGCACCATGCTGCCCTGCCCTGGGTGACTGACAGAGGGCGAGCCAGGTTACCAGGTGTTCTCGAGTCGGCCTCCAGACCAAGACAACTTCATGTGGAGGAACCATCTGCGTGCCAATTTCCTCCGCTGCCATTCCTGCTGGGACCCGGGCTCCATGAAGGACTGAGATGTGAGGTTCTGGGGGCGCCTGGCTTGGCATTGAAAGGGAACAGCATGCAGTCTTCTTAAGCTATCATCAGAGCAGCTGGGGATTCTTTAAACCAGAAGGCGTCCAAAAAATATCTGTAACAAATGAACAATAGTTTGGCCTTAGCACAGGAGATCTCATTAATGCAGCTTTGCAGGGCTGCAGTGTAAAAACGAAAAGCTTTACAACTAAAAGGAATCTTGGGATCATTTAGACCTAACACCTCACTAATAGATAAGGACACCAAGACCAGAGAGGTCAAGAGACTTGCTCAAGGTCATACATTAGAGGAGAGTGAGAGATCGAGACTAAAATGATGCTTCCATTTAATTTTCTTTGCCATCAGACTTGAATTCTGAAGGTCACTGACATGTGATCATTTCCTTCCATCTAAGTTTCAAAAGAACAGAGAAGTGGAGCAGAAATAGCCAAGACTGTCCACTCAGTTCTGTAAAAATTAGGGAAAGAACAAAAGTTTCAGGCTTTAATCAGAAATGGCAAATGATCAACTGACCCCAGTTCCCTCCAGGGAAAACCACTTTGGCCACAACATAAGGAATTTAGATTACTGCTTTATTTGCTTAGTCTTTTACAGCAAGTGCACTAAAGCAATGGATTTTGTGGGCAATATGGTTCTCTGGATGTCTTGAAATAAGATGTCCATCTATCTGAAATGGATGGTCTTTTCCAAAAGCTTTTCAAATGAACTAGTCCCACAGAATGCCTCTTATTCCTGGGGTTCCCTGAAGTCAAACGTGCTGAAGTCAAACTCCACACTGTGGAGTTCAGAGGAGAGCAAGGATCAACATTTCAGAGGAAGGGGGCGTGCCAAGGGCCTGGTCCTAAGATCTGGCTGTACACCTCTCAGATATGGAACTGAAGATCCAATGAGAAATACAAAAGTGATGCAGAATTCTGCTTTAAAACCTTGGTTTTAAAGGTGTGCTCCCCTCTCACACATCTACCTTGATCAACTTTTAAGTCAAGGCTATTTCTTCCCTTCAGCAACAAAATGACTCTTGGTCTCAGAAACAGCCAAAGTGCATTTTTCTTTCATCTGCAGAAGTTCTGCAATCCACAGGGTCTAAGAAAACGGGCTCTAGTCAGCCTGCCAGGACTCAAATCTCAACCCCTCAGACTCCGTGATTCCATGATTCAATTCCCAAAATATAGATCACAGAGGTGCCCAATCAGAGAGTTACTGTGAGAATTCTATGAGATAAAATTGGAAAAACACTTATTTCAGAGCCTGACACAAAAAAAATATCTGATAAACTATTCTCATTCTCATTCTGGGATTCCTGGGTGGCTCAGCAGGTAAACCATCCACCTGCAAGGCAGGAGACACAGGTTCCATTCCTGGGTTGGGAAGATCCCCTGGAGAAGGAAATGGCAACCCACTCCAGTATTCTTGCCTGGAGAATCCCATGGACAGAGGAAGGGCTATAGTCCACTGGGGCACAAAAGATTCAGAGACAAATGAGCAACTAACACTTTCACTTTTTCACAAATTATGCCAGAAGAATTTAAGGTTACAAAAATCCCTTCCATCCAAAGAATCTCAATAGAGGTCATAGTCCCCAAACCAGAAGTACACAGTACAGTCTCGAGGACTGAGCTGTGGGTAAATACACAGCACTAAAGAACAGAATCAGCTAGGGTAAATGGTCTGATGATTTAGAGCAGGCAGCAGCCAACCAGGCCTTGGGGCACATCAATCTAATATACATATGGCACAAGTTACCCGGGAGTTTGTCATCAAATCAGCGGTTCCCCGACAAGGGCGTACAGATGGACCTGCAGAGAGCACCGTGAAGGCTGACAAGCTCCAAGACAAAGGGGCCCCAAGAAGAAAGCTCCCTTCTGTTTTCTCATTGCCCTCTGGGCGCCCCCAGAACACCCCTTCCCAGGCTGGAGCAGTGTGTGTTTGCTCAACCAGGTCGATAACAGCTGAAGTGGACTCACTAACTGACCCGGTTGACCCAAGCGCTGAGCTCTGAGACGCATCGTTGGACCATGCGCACGGCCATCTGCCGCCCAGAGAGGGGTCTGGAGCTGAGAGTCATCACCACATAGTCCTTCAAGGGTTGTCCCATCAAAAGCAGCAACACTTTAAGTCCAAAATAATTTCCACGTTCTCTGCTTTATGTTGAATTAAAATGGACAGGAGGGAGACTGGACGTCTTAGTGAATTAGCAGCCTGAGGATGCCAGCTTCCCACACGGCCCCAGCCATGCAAGGCTAGTCCCCAGCGGGGGTTAAGGGTCTCAGCCACGGGACCAAGGTGACTTCTGCCCTGTGGTTCCGAGTGAAAAATGAGAAGCCAGCCCTGGGTGACACCCACCAGGGAGTTCTGGGAAGTCTCAGATCCTCTCTCTTCTAGTAACTGGTGAGTCATTTGGGTTAAAAGTGAAGTGATGTTGCTCAGTCATGTCCGACTCTTTGCGACCCCATGGACTGTAGCCTACCAGGCTCCTCTGTCCCTGGGATTTTCCAGGCAAGAATACTGGAGTGGGTTGCCATTTCCTTCTCCAGTGGATCTTCCCGACCCAGGGATCAAATCCAGGTCTCCCACATTGTAGGCAGACGCTTTACCGTCTGAGCCACCAGGGAAGTCATTGGGTTAATAACTGACTCTTAACAGAGTTTGAGGTTATGCCAGGGAGAGTCTTTTGAAGCAATGTGTCTAATTACCAGACACATTATTCACACCAAACTGTCATTTCTCAAACGAAAACATTTCAAGATGTTTTCATTTCATAATGTATAAAGTCCTCGGAGCATCCCTTAAGTAGGGGCTGCTGTCCTGGGAAAGACAGAAGACATGGCAGGCAGATAGGAAAGTCTAAGGGCCTCTGGACAAATTTCCAGGCAATTTTTAACTAACTGCCTTCGACTCTGCTTGACCTCACCAACACTCTGCATCTATTCCTACTTGGTGACTCCAAAAGCCTCATAAGAACTTCCCCAGCAGTCCAGTGTTAAGACTGTGTTTCTAGGTCAGGTTCAATCCCTGGTTGGGGAACTAGGGTCCCACATGCTTCTCGGTGTGGCCAAAAAAAAAAAAAAAATCAAGTCTGATAACTAGGATTTCTGACCTGCTAGCATCCCTCACTCAGCTCAGAGATGTTGTTGGAATGTAGACTGGGTATCTCTCCTCTGATTAAAATCCATCAATGGATTTCAGTGCCAAAGAGTTCAAGAAAAAGACCAAATTCATTAGCTTAGCAAACAAGAGTCTCTGGACTCCGCCCTACTTCTCCACCTTCTACCTGACAAACCCTTTGTTCTAGCTGTTCCCGGAACATAAGTTTCCTGTTCGGTGCTCTGGTGCCTACCTACAACACCCATACCTCTTTCACTATCAGAGCCATTCTGGGCATTCAAGGCCATCTGCTTTGAAAAGCCTTACTCCACCCTAGTGCCAGGTCCAAGATACATGGCCATTCATTCTGCATGTTTCTGCTGCATCAGTGGACAGAATGCTGGGGGAGGTTAGGCAACTCTTTAAAGCTGCTTTATTGAGTGAATATAAAACCACTGAACATCAAACAGTTGACCAAACAAACAAAAAAGTTGACCAGTGTTGGTAATTTGCAGAAAGACTGTCCCTTGGGCACCTGATGAGCATGGTGCAGTGGTTCCACAGTTTCCCTTTTCATCCCATTTCCTTTATTAACATCTATTTGTGTTAATGTGCTCCTCACTCTTTTTTAATGGACTTCATACTTTGTTGAGTTCTGTTGTTTTGTTTTTGAGTGCTGCTCTGCCTTACAGATTTCTATCTGGGAAGGTCATCCTCTTGGACCAAGCACACACTGCAGGAGAGACAAACAGACTCACGACAGAGAAAGGGACACTGGCAGCTGCTGGAATCAAGACAGGTGATTAGGGGCTTCCCTGGTGGTCCAGTGGCTAAGGCTTCACGCCCTCAATGCAGGGGTGCCAGGTTCAGTTCCTAGTTGGGGAACTAGATGTTGCATGTGGCAACTAAAGAACTCCCATGATCCTGCACACTGCAACTAAGAGCCAGTGCAACCGAATAAATAAGTAAATACCTTTTTTTAAAATTAAATTAAAAGACTGTTGGCAGGTCAGGAAGCAACAGTTAGAACTGGACATGGAACAACAGACTGGTTCCAAATAGGAAAAGGAGTACGTCAAGGCTGTATACTGTCACCCTGCTTATTTAACTTATATGCAGAGTACATCATGAGAAATGCTGGGCTGGAGGAAGTGCAAGCTGGAATCAAGATTGCCAGGAGAAATATCAATAACTTCAGATGTGCAGAGGACACCATCCTTATGGCAGAAAGTGAAGAAGAACTAAAGAGCCTCTTGATGAAAGTGAAAGAGGAGAGTGAAAAAGTTGGCTTAAAGCTCAACATTCAGAAAACTAAGATCATGGCATCTGGTCCCATCACTTCATGGCAAATAGATGGGGAAACAGTGGAAACAGTGGCTGACTTTATTTTTCTGGGCTCCAAAATCACTGCAGATGGTGATTGAAGCCATGAAATTAAAAGACGCTTACTCCTTGGAAGGAAGGTTATGACCAACCTAGACCGCATATTAAAAAGCAGAGACATTACTTTGGCAACAAAGGTCCGTCTAGTCAAGGCTATGGTTTTTCTAGTGGTCATGTATGGATGTGAGAGCTGGACTATAAAGAAAACTGAGTGCCAAAGAATTGATGCTTTTGAACTGTGGTATTGGAGAAGACTCTTGAGAGTTCCTTGGACTGCAAGGAGATCCAACCAGTCCATCCTAAAGGAGATCAGTCCTGGGTGTTCATTGGAAAGACTGATGTTGCAGCTGAAACTCCAATACTTTGGCCACCTCATGCGAAGAGCTGACTCCTTTGAAAAGACCCTGATGCTGGGAAAGATTGAGGGCAGGAGGAGAAGGGGACGACAGAGGATGAGATGGTTAGATGGCATCACTGACTCAATCGACATGGGTTTGGGTGGACTCAGGGAGTTGGTGATGGACAGGGAGGCCTGGCGTGCTGCGGTTCATGGGGTCGCAGAGTCGGACATGACTGAGCGACTGAACTGAAGACTGTATTAATAAAATAGAAAGATTAATGGGGGGATGGAAGTGGTAGCATGAGCACCTTCATTCTTCTACTCCTGAAAGTGATGCCATTCTTAAATTCTTAAATTCCAGACACAAACTGAAGCACTCAAAGTATACAATATTAATACAATCTCACTTAGTGGGTCTACTTAAGGTAGAAACTAGATAAAAACAAACTCACTAAAGAACTAAATAAAAAGACTGACATGAAGACCCAAATAGAAGCATTCAAAAACAACAGGTTTTTTAAATGGAAGAGGTGGGGGTCCACTATTGGGAAGATTCTGTATCACACTAAGAGCTGAGGCTCTTTTTCCTTGGAAGGTGTTCTTTGTAACTGTTCTTTCTCCAGGAAGGGCTTACTGGTTATTCTGTAACAATTTTCCTTCCTGGCAAAGATGGAACTAAAATCTCTCAGCTGCTTTGATCATTCCTATAATCATGAGTGAGGAAACAATCAAATAACATGATAAAATCTGGCTAATGTGCCTAAAAACGAAGAGCTGGAACAAATGATCTTCTGGGGCTCTTCATCCCAAAATTGAGTTCTCTGATCTCATGAAGACCCCATAGAAGAAAAGTCAATCAAGCAAAGAGACAGTAATTGGGACAAGCTGAGTCATCACAAACTAAAGATTTCAGGAAATATAAAACAAGAAATATTTCTATATGATAATTTAGGGTTACTTTATCTTCATTCTCCTTTTGTTAATTCAGTATTAACTTTTAAAAACAAATCTTATTTTCAAGTAAATATCTGAAAAATACTGTCTATAAAAATGAACTTGTTTTTAATTTTTAAAAACTCATAGTCAAGAACTCTACTACAAATGTTTATTGTATTAATAGAATGCTAGTATGGGAAATAGGTACTGGATTTCTTACTGAAATCAATTCTTTTTAAAAACAAATAATTGCTTTACAATGTTGTGTTAGTTTCTGCTGCACAATGAAGTCAATCAGCTACATGTATACATACATCCCCTCCCTCTGGGACCTCTCTCCCACCCCCATCCCCTCCTACCCATCTAGGTCATCACAGAGCACCTGAAATCAACTTTTTACATTCCAAATTTATAAAGTATTTAAATATGGGTTGGAAATGCCTGAAAAATGAGCAATGCTTACACTTACATGAATAACATCATTGTTTGTCCAAACAATATGTTCATTTTATTTCCCAACTTTAATCCTGGTTTGAAATTTTTTTCAAATATGTTGTTTGTAAGATAAAACTTGAAAAATACTTTTAACTGAAGACTAAAAGATGAGCCATAAGAACAGTAACAGTTGAGACTGTATTTAAATTTACTGTTACACACTGCCATCTAGCAGGAAGGCAGCAAATGAAGAGTCACCACAGCAAGTCCAAAAAAGGGGCTGACCTAAACGATGCAGCGGTGCTAGGACACTGCCTCTGGCTTCAGGCAGGAGAGGGAGAAAGTTCTAACACCGAGGCTAGACTGGTGTCTCTGCCACTTTATTGTGCAAATACCCGGGGCTGCTTATTCAAGACAGAGGCAGGATCCAGGTCCTTCTCTAGAGACCACCTGGACCGGGCAGGAGAAACAATGCCCTACTTGTAGAGTGATGTCACTAACACGCCCACGAGTGGCCCTGAGCGTCCGGTGGGGGGTTGGGGGGTGTCTCATCTTCAGTGAATGGAGGACGTAAAAGGAGAACGAGGTCCTGAAGGCCAAAACTTGCCAAATTCAAAACTGCACTTAGCCCTCAACTGAAATAAACAATCCAAGTCCGGACATGAATACTACTCTTCCCGACTATTAGACCGCTGTGCAGAGGGGGTGAGGTGGAGGGGGGTGAGGGGGGGGGGGGGGGTGCTGTTGGTGGTGTTGGGAGTTTGGAGGGGGCAGCCTGCTGGAGCCGCGGTGTTAAGAAAAACAGTCATTTTGCGTGGCTTTTTCTACATATTTATAGAATCATTAAGAGTCCCAGAAAACGTCTTAAAATCAAGCTAAAGTTCTTTCCATAGCTTATATAAAATGTGTTCTATTCTGAGGACGCTAATCGGGTACCAAAATACTTTAAGAAATGGCTTGCACATCGTAGGCAAAGCCTGCACTTTCGGGGTTTTCCCAGAGCATCTTCTGCCTTAAATAGGCAACGCTCTCCCCAGCTGGACAGCCAGCCTCACTCCTACTTCAGCACACAATTCTATCAACAAGTGATGCTCGACTCAAGACAGGAAGAAGAGGGAAGCCGTTCACAGCGCACAGAGGTGGAGTTAGGTTTTGGACTTAGTGGGGCCGGGAAGATGGTGGCAGACGGGGAGGGATGCAAAACCTTCCTGGGGCGGGGGAGGTGCGGGGACGAGGCGGAAGGGCGGGAGCCCACTCTCGCCGAGGCCCCTGAACATCACCTCCCTCCCACCTGTGCTTTTCAGCAGCCAGATGGGTTTGCATCTCAGGGAGGGTCCCTGGAAAACGCTGCTCAAGGCTTCCCAAAGAGAACGCGGACGCTTTCTCAGCACACAACTCCGGCTTCCTCTGACACACACTCCCTTCTGGGCACAAAGAGGTTTCCCTTGGGCTGTGAGTTCAGCGGGCAGTCTCGGCTTCGGCGGGCCTCGCTCAAGTCTCTTTTCGGTTCTCCTCACCGAAACCCTGCTCCCACCAAGCCATCGCTCAAGCCAGGAAAGCCCCTGAAGATGCTACTCACCGCAGCGCGGAGAAGGAGGCGCGCTTTGCCGGGTGCAGCCCCGCGGTTTTTCACTTTCGGTTCGCTTCCCAGCCGCAGCTCGAGCGAAGACTCGGAGAGGAGATTTGGGAGACGCGATAATAACCCCGAGCGCGTCCAGGCCTGGCGATCCTGGATCCGGGTTTTCGCGCAGAACCCGTATTTAAAAGCCTGCGGGAACCTCCTTGCCCGGGAAACACCCACCGGCCCCTCCCTTGCCTGTCCCAGGCGCTCCACCCTCAGGAAAGTCCCTGGAAGGCTGCCAAGATCCTCTTCTAAAGCAAGTTGTTGTTTTAGTCGCTAAGTCGTGTCCGACTCTTTGTGACTCCATGGATTGTAGCCCGTCAGGCTCCTCTGGCCTTGGGATTTCCCAGGAAAGAATACTGGAGTGGGTTGCCAGTTCCTTCTCCAGGGGGTCTTCCTGACCCAGGAATCGAATCCGGGTCTCCTGCATTGGCGGGAGGGTTCTTCACCACTGAGCCACCAGGGATTTTTGAGAAACTCAGCGCAGCTCATTCAAAGTCAGCTATCCAGGAAAACTGAGAACATTTTAAGCAAAGCAGAGATCTCGGAACCTTTCATCAGCTGTCAGCGTTTGGTAGACTGAGCAGGATGATCACTTAGCTCTATTTTACTGGAGAAGGAAAAGTGATTTTAGATACTTGACTTCTAAATTCAGAGAATCCAATTAAAATTCGTTTGGCCTAGTCTAGACCGGAAGGGATAAACCTAGAGGGGGTCTTTTCAGACTTTCGGAGGGCCAGGACTAGGTGAGTGTCTAGGGATAAAAATTTGAGGAGGGATTAAGTCATACACCTCCTGGGCACATCTGGGGACAGTGACTGCTGTTTGCTGCCCAGGGCCTGCCTCGCTCTCCTCCAGGCCCTCACAGCACCAGTGCCCAGCACCTCTGTTAGCTTCTCTGTAAAATCAGGTTGATGATAATGACATCAACTTTTAGAAAACACCAAACACAAAGAGAAAGTTTGATAAACTGGATGTCATTAAAAGTAAATTCTGTTCATCAGAAGACACTATGAAGAGAGTTAAAAACAACCCAGGGAGTAGGTGAAGATATTTGCAATAGATTTATCAAACAAAGAATTCATATTGAGAATATAGCAACAACAGCTACAATGCAATAAAGAAACACAGTCCAGTAGAAGTGGGGAGGGAGGGGACCAAAGACACACAGCATTGGACCAAAGTGGGATCCAAAAGCCAATGAGTACAGGAAAAGATAGGGCTTCCCAGGTGGCTCAGTGGTAAAGAACCCACACCACTCTTGTGGCAGAAAACGAAGAGGAACTAAAGAGCCTCTTGATGAAAGTGAAAGAGGATAATGAAAAAGCTGGCTTAAAACTCAACATTCAGAAAACTAAGATCATGGCATCTGGTGCCATCACTTCATGGCAAATAGATGGGGAAACAAGGGAAACAGTGACAGACTTTCTTTTCTTGGGCTCCAAAATCACTGCAGATGGAGACTGCAGCCATGAAACTTAAAAATGCTTGCTCCTTGGAAGAAAAGCAATGACAAACCTAGACAGCGCATTAAAAAGCAGAGACATTACTTTGCCGACCAAGGTCCATATGGTCAAAGCTATGGTTTTTCCAATAGCCACGTATGGATGTGAGAGTTGGACCAGAAAGAAAACTGGAACACCAAAGAATTGATGCTTTTGAACTGTGGTGTTGGAGAAGACTCTTGAGAGTCCCTCAGACTACAAGGAGATCCAACCAGTCCATCCTAAAGGAAATCAGTCCTGAATATTCATTGGAAGGACTGATGCTGAAGCTGAAGCCCCAATACTTTGGCTACCTGATGCGAAGAACTGACTCATTGGAAAAGACCCTGATGCTGGGAAATACTGAAGGCAGGAAGAGAAGGGGACGACAGAGGATGAGATGGTTGGATGGCATCACCAACTCGACAGACGTGCATTTGAGCAAACTCCGGGTGTTGGTGATGGACAGGGAGCCTGGTGTGCTGCAGTACATGGGGTTGCAAAGAGTCAGACACGACTAAGTGACTGAACTGAACTGAAGTGAACTGACAAGAACAGATAGGGTTTCCCAGGTGGCTCAGTGGTAAAGAATCTGCTTGCCAGTGCAGGAGACCTAGGTTTGATCCCTGGGTCAGCAAAGATCCCCTGGAGAAGGAAATGGCAACCCACTCCAGTATTCCTGCCTGGGAAATCCCAAGGACAAGAGGAGCCTGGTGGAGCCCTGGAGTCCATGGGGTCACAAAAGAGACACAACTGAGCATCTGAGCACGCAGTTAAGCATGCTTAACTGCTTTAGTCATCAGGGAAATGCAAATTAACACTATAATGAGACACTACTACACACCCACCACATTGGCTGCAGATTTTAAAACTGATAACAGAGCAAAGGCAAAGCTGTGGAACACATGGAACTCTAGTGCATGCTTGGTGGGGGTGTAATTGTTACAGCCACTTTGGAAAACTTGTCTATCAGTATTCACTACAGCCAAATATGTACTAATTTTGTGATCCACAATTTTACTCGAAGGTATACATCTAGGAAATATGCATACATATGTATATCAAAAGACAGGTATATATATCAAAAGACACGAAACAGACCATAACATATTTAAAAGAACAGACATCATACAAAATATGGCTTTTGATCACAGTAGAATGAAACCAATGAAATCAGTAACAAATATTCTAAAATATTTGGGGGTATTTTGGAATACCCCCAAATATTTGAAAATTAAAGAACACACTTCTAAACAACACATAGGTCAAAGAAAAATTCTCCAGAGAAATCAAAATATTTAGGACCAAATGAAAATTAAAATATAACCTATCAAAATTTATGAGATACAGTAGAAGCAATGGTTAGAGGGAAACTGTAACACTGAATTATATCATTGAATGTTAGAAGACATCTAAAATCAATATGCTAAGCTACCACTGTAGGAAACTAAAGAAAGAGTAGCAAATTAAATTCCAAGTAAGCAGAAGAGAAGAAATAATAATAATTATAGCAGAAATCAATGAAATTGAAAGCAGAGAATTAACAGAAAATCAAGGAAATCAAAAGCTGGTTCTCTGAAAAGATCAATAAAATTGACAAACGCTTTTCTAAGATAAGCAGTAAAAAGGAGAGAAGACCCAAATTACTAACATCAGAAGTAAAAGAAGGGTCATGCCTACTAACCCGGTGAACATTAAAAGATAATAAAGGTCAAGAGAATGAGACAAGTCCAGACTAGGAGAAAATATTTGCAAAAGTTACATGTGATAAGAGTCCAATTATCCAAAATATACAAAGAACTCTTAAAATTCAACAATAAGGAAGCAAACAACCCAATTTTTAAAATGGGCAAAAGACCTGGACACATCAAGGAAGATATAGAGATGGCAGATCAGTGTATGAAAAGATGCTCGACATCATGTCGTCGTGACTACGGTAGTACCTTCCCAAAAGTTCCCTGTTTCCACACCTGCCTCCATATGAAGCCAGGGTGATCTTTTCAAGTTATAAATCAGATCAGGCCCATATTCTGCTCAAAAATATGGTCCGGGAAGACTCCACATGCTGAGGGACAACTAAGCCCATGCACCCCAATTACTGACCTCGAGCTCTAAAGCCCACGAGCCGCAACTACTGAGCCCGAGCTGCAACTACTAAAGCCTGTGTGCTCTAGACCCCTGCTCTGCAACAAGAGAAGCCACGGCAATGAGAAGCCCATGCACTGTTACTAGAGAGTAGCCCCCACTCGAGGAAACTAGAGAAAGTTCTCGAACGGCAACAAAGACCTAGAGCAGCCAAAAATAAATAAATGAGTAATTTTTAAAAAGAAGGGTAATATGTTAACTGACTATGAGAAAACTTAAGGGACAGATGAGACAAGTTGAAAAGTTCTAACAGCAGTGTCTTAAGTCAAATTTCTATTAATACTAATTGCAATGATAATTTATTCCATAACTTTTTCTTTACACATAGAGCTTTAAGATTATAGGACATTAAAAAAAACTATTTAAATGTATAATAATATTTGTGGTAGGGAATATGATAGGATAAAGTACTCAAAAGAATACTCAGGAATAAATTTAACCAAGAAAGTGAAAGATTTGTACACCGAAACTGTAAGACACTGATGAAAGAAACTGAAGAAAATGCAAATAAATGGAAAGATGTTTTGGGAGAATTAATATTGGTAAAATGTCCATACTACCAGAAGAAATCTATAGATTCAATGCAATCCCTATCAAAATTCCAACAGCATTTTTCACAGAAATGGAACAATCCT
Organism: Okapia johnstoni; assembly: GCA_024291935.2. NCBI lineage: Eukaryota > Metazoa > Chordata > Mammalia > Artiodactyla > Giraffidae > Okapia > Okapia johnstoni. The sequence goes on from CM044327.1 coordinate 24,766,428, forward strand.
AAAATTTGTACGGAATCACAAAGACTCCAAATAGCCAAAACAATCTTGAGAAAGAAAAAAGCTGGAGGCATCATGCTTCCCGCTTTCAAACTATATGACCAAGTTATAGTAATAAAAGACAGTATGTTATTGGCTTGAAAACAAACACACAGATCAATGGGACAGAATAGAAAGCCCAGAAATAACCCATGCTTATACAGTCAATTAATTAACAACAAAGAGCAAAGAACATTGAGTGAAAAAAGGACTGTCTCTTCAATAAACAGTGCTGGGAAAACTGGCAGCCACATTCAAAAGAACAAAACCGGATCACTATCTAACACCATACACAAAAATCAACCCAAAATAGATTACAGACTTGAATGTAACACCTGAAATGGTAAAACTCCTAGAACAAAACATAGGTAGCAAGCTCCTTGTCGTCAGTCTTGGTGCTGATTTTTTGGATCTGACACCAAAAAGCCAAGGCAACAGGAACAAAAATAAACAAGTCCACATTAAATTAAAAAGGCTTTTGTATAGCAAAGGAAACCATCAACAAAATTAAAAGGCAACTTACTAAATGGGAGAACATATTTGCAGATCATATGGCTGATGGGGGTTAAGATCTAAAATATATTTTTAAAAAGCTCATGCAACTCAGATGCAAATAAACCCCACAAACAATCTGATTAAACGATGGACAGATCTGAACAGATATTTTTTCAAAGACATACAAGATGGCCACAGGTACATGAAAAGATGCTTAATATCACCAATCATCAGGGAAATGCAAATCAGAACCACAATGAGGTATATTCTCACACCTGTTAGAATGGCAGTTATCAAAAAGACAAGAAATAACAAGTGTTGGTGAAAATGTAGAGAAATGCTCAATGTGGAGAAATGTTCAAGAACCCTTAGAACACTGCTGATAGGAATGTAAATTGGTGCAGCCACCGTGAACATTATGGAGGTTCCTCCAAAATTTAAAAACAGAACCACTTATAAGATCCAGTAATTCCACTTCTGGGTATTTATCCAAAGAAAATGAAAACATTAACTCAAAAAGATAGACACACTCCCATATTCATTGCAATATTATTTACAATAGCCAAGATATGGAAACAATCATGTCTACTGATGGATGAATTTAAAAAGAAAATGCAGCATATATGTGCATACATATATATGTACAATGGAGTATTAGTCAGCCATAAAAAAGAATGAAACCCTGCCATTTGCAAGAACATGGATAGACCTTGAGAGCATAACGCTAAGTGAATTAATCCAGAGAAAGACAAATACCCTCTGGTCTTACTTACATATGGAATCTAAAATCAAAACAACAGAGCTCATAGCTACAGAGAACAGATTGGTGGTGGCCAGAGGGGAGGGGTGGGGTGGGGACAAAATGCTTGGAGGGGATATATATATACACACACATATATATTCAGCACAGTATGTAATATATAATAGATAGTATGGTATTGATAATTTATCACACTGTTGCAAATTTGCAAGTTGCTAAAGGAGTAAAAAGTTTTCATCACAAGAAGAAAATTCATAACTAGGTATAGTGATAAATGTTAACTAGACTTAATGTGGTGATCCTTTTGCAACATAAACATCAAATCATTATAGTCCTGAAATTAATATGTTAATTATACCTCAATTAAAAATATATGCACAGAACTCACCTGGTGGTGGTGAGCAGGAACGGAGTGTTATATGAAACCAAACTGAAAAAAATACACCATTTCTGATAGCCAAAGACCTATTATATAGCACATGGAACTCTACACAATGTTATGTGCCAGTCTGGAAGGGTAGGGGGTTTGGGGAAGAATGAAAGCGAAAGTGAAAGTTGCTCAGTCATGTCTGACTCTTTGAGACCCCATGGACTATACAGTCCATGGAATTCTCCAGGCCACAATACTGGAGTGGGTAGCCTATTCCTTCTCCGTTGGATCTTTCCTACCCAGGAATTAAACTGGGGTCTCTTGCAATACAAAATAAAAAGTTAAAAGTTTGAAAAGAAAAAAATACACGATTTCCCCTATTTAATTCAGAGAGGGTGCTGTAGTCCAGGTGGTTAAGTATAGTCTATAGTAAGTATCATCCAGCTTTTCAGTTCTTCCACCTTGTTTTATACTTGATTTTACTAACACAAAAGGGTATGTGTATTTATAGTATGACTTTCCTCTGGTCTCTAAACCAGTCTTGAATAAGGCAGTGAGAAAGATCACTGTTTTTTAGGAAGCAATGTAAACCATACTTTTAACATACCGTTACTGAGTCCAAGCTCCTACTGCTGGCTGCAAGACAGGCCAATGAATAAAAAGATTAATTGTTGAAGCAAGGAATAGAAATTTTATTTGGAAAGCCAGACAATGGAGAAGATAGAGGACTCGGGCCTTTTTTATAAAAAGGGAAGGTTAGGTTGGTTGTTGCAAACTTCTTGTTGCCAGAATCCTTTGTTCTTAGAGCTGTCAAGGTAGGTCAGGTCATGATGTTCCTACGAGTCTCCAACAAGAGCAGTGTTATTCTCTGTTCTGCAACTTTTTCTCTCTATATGAATGGGAAAGTGTTACACCTTTAAAGGTCTGATCTTTGAGAATGGGCCAGCCTGTGTATTTCAGGCTATAGGCAACATCCTTTTAGTTATTAAGGAGTAACAAGAGCAATGGAATACAGACGTGGAAAAAAAAAAATCCAATATGAAGTCAGACTTGTTCTTCTATTTTGTAATAATACCTCTAGACATTGCATACTCCTAAGTTTGCTAAAGGTTAAGTGACTCTCACCCAAATATCTAGTAAACTGAAATCGGTTTTTATACTCTTAAGTTTGGCTCCAAAACCCAATGCTATATCAATGCTTTCTAACAGGGTGGTTCTAATTTCTGGTTTTCATCTGCGTGCAACGAAGTTATACTATTTATGACACACTGAATTATTTTATAACGTGGTATGCGGATCAAGGAACATCTTTATTCTGAGAGTGTGATTTTCTTACTCTTTTCGTGGCCTTTCTTTTGAAAAACGGTATGAACTGGTGAAGATTTTCTTCTTTCCTTGTTAAAAGAAAGAGCGTGGGAAAAACCTGTTGCTCTTGAAATATCCTCTGACGCATGAATTTCAAGTCAGGACCCAATTCCACCAAGCAAACGCATGTTAAGAGCGGAAGAGAGGGTCTTAGGTCTGAAAAGACCGCGTCTGAGGTCCACAGACGGGGCGAGGAAGCGACAGCCTGGCTTACCGCCCCGCGCGCAGCCCGAGCCCGCGTCCAGGTCCCTGCGGCCGACTCTCCAGAGACCGAAAAACCGTGGGCTCGACAGGGGGCCCTCCTGGCGTCCCCGGTCTTCTCGCAACGGAATCGGCCGGCTCAGGAGCGGCCTCGCACGGACCCTCAGTGGGGTTGACAATCCCAAGGCCAGCCGCGGGGGGACAAGAACCAGGCGGCGCGACCGTGTGGGTACAGTCCGACGACTCGAGTTCAGCATCCTTTTCATCCACGTGCACGTTACTCGCCAGCCTGCTTTCCCTGTGTTAGGTTTTTCCTTTACCTTTGCTCCACTCTCTGCCCGCGTCATAATTTTGGAAGCATCCTAGGTTCATTCGTTATTTGTATGAAATATACTCAAGCGCCTACGGCGTGCCAGGCGTTGTAGTAATTGCTGCAATTTGGTTGTTATTAAGCCAGGCAGAGGACCTCTGCTTTCCTGGAGCTGTGGCGGGGGAGACAGTAAACACGTGAACGAATTAAATGCAACTGAAATGTGTAATACTACTATGAAAGAAACACCAGGGTGATAATGATCAGAGACCACTTCGGATCAGAGAAGATTTCTCTGAATAGAAGATATCTCAAACCGAGATCTGAAAGATGAGAAGGAACTGCCACTGGGGGCTGAGGGAAAAGCAATCAATCAGTCCAGGCCATAGGAACAGTATAGTACAAAGATCTGGAGGTAAGAAAGAAGGAATGTGGTAAAGGGCATCAGTGTGACTGTGTTACAGGAATCAAGGGAAGAAAGGTAGTGAAGTTGGATGTCTTTGCAGGACAAGATCATGTAGAGTCTCGAAGGAGGTGTTTTAAAGGTTTTAATGTGAAATGCCATCTGACTTGATTTTGTGAACATTTCTGTCGTGTGAAAGGAGAGAAAGAATGAAAGCAAGGAGACTACAGCGTGATGGGAGTAGGTTCAACTAAGGTAGTACTGGTCATGAAAAGAAGTGGATGGATTTGAGATCTGTTTTATCAGTGTAACTGGCAAGACTTGGTTATGGTGAGATGAGAGGGGAGAAATCAAGTGGCTTTTGGATTTGAACAGGGTGTTCAATGGTGATTCTGTTTATGGATGTGGGGAAGACTAGGGAAGGTATTCTTTTGAGAGGTGTGGAATTGGAAGCTCCATTTGGACCTGCTAATGTGTTTGAGACCTTTCAGACATTCAGGCAGAGATGTCAAGTAGGCAGCTGGATATATATATGAATCTGGTGCTCAGAAGTCTGACTAGGAGATGACAGTTTGGGAGTCATCAACTTTGAGATGATATTTAAAGTCACAAGCCAGAATTAGCTCCTGCTTTTCCAGCTTCATTTCTTCATATCTGTTTCCTACCATCCTTCACCAAATAGGTCCCATAAAGTTCCAAAAATGTTTCATTCTTTAACCCTTCTTTGTGTTTTTCCCTTTAACTACTCTAGAGCCCTTTCCCAGCTCCTCAAGGCAGCTCACTCAAAGGTTCTCAGGCGCTTATATACCTCTATTGCGGTATTTAGCAACTACTGCTGCTTGATGTTTTGTATCTTTCTCTCTAACTGGATAGAGAACACCCTTTAAGGACTGTACATTCCTTCATTCAGCATGTGCTTGAGTACCTCCTGTGTGTCAGGACTTTGAAATGACAGTGTCTTACATAAGTACTAAGTGTACATTAAATGCCGAATGAATACAGAGTACATGAGTTAGTGGAAAATAGTAGATGATTTTCCTTGTCGTCAATGAGATAAAATCATAGAATATCTAAAAACCTAGTACTGTGCAGCCTTTCACAATGGATAATGAACATAGTAAGTAAAAAAGAAAAGTTACTATTATATATATATATATATATGTTTATATATATACATGCTACAAACTCAAATTGTTCAAAATATCCATGTAGGCATATTAGTTGGTGTAACATACAAACATTTACAAAATACTAATGAAATTATATCTCTGGGCAGTAAGGTTATGGTTATTATTAATTTGTATTTATCTTTCCTGTAAGAATCTGTTACTTGTGTAAAATAACATAAATCAGACTGTTTTTACAAAGCACTTTGTCCTCATCCTCAGAGACTTTTTCTCAGTAAAGCAGGGCACTGCTCTAGGGCATTGTTTTCTTGGATTAATGTGGCGTCTGTTAGGTGAGAGCAATTGAAATGGATCTCTACTTTTGCCTTACAGGTTATCTGGGATACACTAGGAAACAAGCAATTTTGTTCCTTCAAAATAAGGTGAGTCTAGATTTTCAGCTTGGACAGAGATTCTTTCAGTCGCCCTCTTGGTAACCCATCTTATAATTTTGGTTCTTTCCCTCTCGTTCTAGAACCAAGACTCAGAGTTTCTGCAGAAATGAATATAGCCTGACTGGACTATGTAATCGGTCATCCTGTCCCCTGGCAAACAGTCAGTATGCCACTATCAAAGAAGAGAAAGGTAACTCCTCAGGTTTAACTTCCATGAGAAGTACTCAATAGCTTTTAAAAGGATGTTCTTTAGTCTCTCTGAAAATAATAATAGAAGTATTTCCTGTATCCTGCAGGACAGTGCTACTTGTATATGAAGGTTATAGAACGAGCAGCTTTCCCCAGGCGTCTCTGGGAACGGGTAAGACTTGGGGTATTAAATTACCATGACCATTGATCAACAGCAAAAAGGCCACATGCTTTTTCTCCCTTCCTTGACCACATCTACCTTAAACTCCTGGAGTTTAAGGCCTCTAAGAGGTCCTATGGGTGTCATTAACAGTGAAGACCTGATCATTTATCCTTGTTCATCATGCTTCCATTAATCTATTCAACAGGTCCGGCTTCATAAAAACTATGAGAAAGCACTGGAGCAAATAGATGAAAACCTAATTTACTGGCCCCGTTTCATTCGACACAAATGTAAGCAGAGATTCACCAAGATCACCCAGTACCTAATTCGAATTCGAAAACTTACACTTAAGCGACAGTAAGTATTGATCATTCATTATTAAATGTCTTTGCGTGCATCATATTATGAAAGCTGAGAGATGGTGAAACCTCTAGAAATGCTTTCTCTTAAGTTCAGCTTTGGGTAATTTTTAATGACATGCTAAGCAGCAGCAGTTTTACCACAAATTAAAATTGTGCCCTTTGATTTTGCAGGATTTTAAAAGCGTATAGTACAACTTGATTATCCCCTTCCTGTCTGAAAATATGCTTCAGAAAACTGTCTGTATAACCCTGAGGGAATCCTAAAATTGGGGGATTTAAAATGAGTGTGAGGACTTCACCCTGGGTTCCCTGAAAACTAATTTTTAAAAGTGATATGAAATCCACAGAATTAATTGCATGCCTTCTTTAAGGAGTGATAGCCCTAATGCTTTCTCATTGTGACCTGCAGAGAAAGCTATAGATGTCAGTTCTCTAGAAAGTTCTTTTCTCGTAGTTCACAGAAGCATTTATCTTCAGCATTGTGAATGCCCTCAGAGATCTCAGAATGCCTAAAGAAACAACAACAGCCATGTATGTGAAACATGTCTGTCAAATATATGTAAAGTTGCTTGACTTTACAGCATTATTGAGGATGTTTTAGTATGTAATCTTGCTGTATTGAGGTGAGCCCTACACAATCAATCCCAGTCCTTCTTTCTTCTCATTTTTCAAATAAAGGAGTGAGTGTTTTTTCTGATCATGTGTTTTATTTCCCACAGGAGGAAACTTGTTCCTTTGAGTAAAAAGGTGGAGCGGAGGGAAAAACGAAGAGAGGTAACTTATTGTTCTGAGAGTCACAGCGTCTACATGTTCACTGAAGAGTAGGGATGTATAAGCAGGGCTCATGAGAACGATTCAGTCACCACTGTCTGTGAACTGTTCACGCTCTAGATAACAGACACCAGTGTTAGCTGCATATGGTATCTGGTATTCTGTATCTAAAGATTATAACTCTCAGGGCCGGATAAAATGTGGGTGCTTCAGGGACATTTGTAATACAAAAAAGGAAAAATACCTTAAACAGAGATCCACAGCTCCTGGTCTGAAATTTTTGAGTCAAGGTTTTCAGGTTTAGAATCCTGTTATGTTTTGCTGATGTTATATTTTACATTTTACTCTCAACTAATTTTGAGTATTATAGTCACACATACTAGTAATTGTACAGTGATACATAACAGTGTTTCACTAGATGAATTTACAGTAGGTGGAATTTTTTGAAAAAAACTTTTTTAAGTAGCCTCATGCCAGTCCAGGTCATATTAGGCCTCTAAATTGAGCTCTGTGCTGTGCTTAGTCACTCAGTCCTGTCCGACTCTGTGACCCCATGGAGCCCACCAGGCTCCTCTGTCCATGGAGATCCTCCAGGCAAGAATACTAGAGTGTGTTGCTGTCTCCTCCTCCAGGGGATCTTCCCAGCCCAGGGATCAAACCTAGGTCTCCTGCATTGCAGGCAGATTTTTTACTGTCTGAGCCACCTGGGAAGCTCAAGGATACTAGAGTGGGTAGTCTATCCCTTCTCCAGGAGAACTTCCCAATCCAGGAATCGAACCAGGGTCTCCCGCATTGTTGGTGGATTCTTTACCACCTGAGCTACCAGAGAAGCCCAAATTGAGTTTTGGGGGTTCTGAAATTGCTGGTAAGGGATTGAGATTATTTGTTTCTCTGAACTAAACTAGTCAGCTTTGTTACTGAAGTAGTCAACAGTGATGGTAATATTGTGCCAACAGTGGAAAATCTAGTCAGGAAATTACAGCCTTTGTGGAAGAGAGCAGTCTCCCTGTCCACCTCATGGGACCTCACTCAGGCTGAACATTCTTATGCTTGTAAGACCTGGAATTAGGTCTTCCTGACAAGTTCACATTAAGTATTTGCTTTGCTTACTGCACATCCACAAACATGTACCTCATCATTTGTCATATCCTATCAAGAAACAGCTTTAGTAATCTTGATGCTTTTGTTTCCATTAATTACATAGAGTTCTGCATTTCAAGCCTGAGTCATTGGTCTCCAAACTTTTTTGATCACTCCATCAATAAAATTTTTGAACATTTGCTCCCCAATATATTACTTACAAATGTTATTATACATGTACACTTGTGCTATAGATATATTTAAATAATAGTTTGTGATGCAGTGAAGGTGTGATTCTCAGCAAAGTAAAATTTGCCGCTAAGGGCTGTCATAGGTGATAGAGCTCAGAGACAGAGAAAGGAGGGAATTGTTGAGCGCCTGCGTTTCGTACTTGCTGTTCATTTTTCCTTCTCCACCACCAGTTATGCAGACACCTTTGTTTAAATCTGGCTAGCGAGTTTTCATCTTCCTTGACAGTCAAAACTTTAAAAACTTAATGTTACATACCACTGACAGCCATTTGTTATCTTAGAAATGTTGACAAATCTGAATGGTGTGTGTGTGTGTATGTGTAAAATGCATGGTTCTCTAAGTGAATGGTGTGTGTGTGTGAAAAATGCATGGTTCTCTAAGTTCTGTGACTCAAGTGCTAAATCATTAAATAACCAGCATATACAACTACTGCCTATCTTATTGCAAACTATTCACTATCATCTATCAGTTCAGTTCAGTCGCTCAGTTGTGTCCGACTCTTTGCGACCCCATGAATTGCAGCACGCCAGGCCTCTCTGTCCATCACCAGCTCCCGGAGTTTACCCAAACCCGTGTCCATCGAGTCGGTGATGCCATCCAACCATCTCATCCTCTGTCGTCCCCTTCTCCTCCTGTCCCCAATCCTACCCAGCATTAGGGTCTTTTCCAATGAGTCAACTCTTCGCATGAGGTGGCCAAAGTATTGGAGTTTCAGCTTCAACATCAGTCCTTCCAATGAACACCCAGGATTGATCTCTTTTAGGATGGATTGATTGGATCTCCTTGCAGTCCAAGGGACTCTCAAGAGTCTTCTCCATCTATAGAGCCACATAAACAAGCAAACTTAACCAACCAAATAGCTGTATGCTGCAAGAATCTGAATGAGATCACCACTTTCATACTCATTGTGTAGTATTTTTAAGAAAAAATATTTACAGAAGTTTTGAGCATTTGGTTCCTACATCTCAATAGATCACCTTTGTGGTGTAAGCACCCACTTTAGAGAAAAAGGTAGAACATCACAATAACCTCTTAACTGCTCTGTGAGCCCTCATCTCCTTTGTAACTGATCCTGTGCACTATTCATTCTAACACAGCCTCAGAGTGTAACACTAACATCCTCTGAGATTTCCACTATCATATTAATGCAGTCTTTGGGGGAAAATGTAGATTGAGGCTACATTTTGGTTTTTATGTTTCAGTTTTGTAAAAGTAGATACTATGTATCATCACCTATAAGAAATCACTAAAGGAAGAGACCGTTGATGTTTGATTTACAGTATTGTGTTCATTTCTGCTGTACAGCAGAGTGCTTCAGTTACACATATAATATTCTTTTTATGGTTTATCACAGGATGTTTAATATAGTCCCGTTTTATACAGTAGGAAGAGATTTTATCTTCTTTTCTGACATGTATTTGTGGCTTTAGAAAATGTACATGAGTGAAGGTTCCCTTTTTGCAGCTTTTATAGTCTTGCTTCAGGATTGCTAATTTTCTGAAATATTTAAGTGTACGTATACCAGTTGGCTTTATCAAAGACTTTGTTAGAATTTAATTTAGAAATCTATTCATAAAACCATAGGAATTTTTTAAATCGAAAGATTTCCAAGGTTTGACAAGGAAAAAATGTATCTATCTTGTTAGACAGGCAGAAGTTCCTGTTACAGCAAGAGGGAAAAGGCAATTACATCTTTCTCATAAAAATTTGGTTTCTTCCCTTCTACAGGCTGAACAGTGAGTACTAATGAAGTAAATGGGTTTGTTCTTTTTGTCTTACAGGAAAAGGCATTAATAGCTGCTCAGCTGGACAATGCCATCGAAAAAGAGTTGCTGGAGAGACTGAAACAGGATACGGTGAGAAAGCTAGAAACTTTGGGGTACAGATTTTTTTTTTAGGTGCTAATATGCTAGGAGATATGGGACTAGTTGGAAATGGGTTTTATTTTTAAAGATGTTAGAAAGAGCCTTAACTCAATCTTATTCCTGGAATAAAATAATTATCATATTTGCTCTGGCTTGTAATGCAAGCATGTAAACTACTGCAGTTAACCCTTGATACTCCAGTTTGGAGACCTTTCCTATTTTGCCATTATTCCCAACTCCACCTCCAAACACAGCAATTCCAGGTCTCTACAAAAGCCACACAGCTTTGATCCTCCTGCTTATTCATCCTAGTCTTTTAAGGTTCTTTAAAATGAATTTTTATTCTCTTTTGAAAAATGAAATGTCATTTAAAGAGACAACATGAATAAAATATGCTTTTTAAACTTTATTTCCCCTTTGTTGGCAAAACTACATTTGTTTCAATCCACGGGTTTTATATACTACTATATTTTAACTGATCTGGTGTCCATCCTTCATAGAAGTTACCAGTTTGGTATTAACTGCCGATAAATGTCAAATATGGATTTTTTAAAGACACCACCGGCTCTAGGCTTGAACATAATATAGTACTATTACTTATCAAACTAAATGTTCTTATTTAATCACTAAGGAAAATAATATGCTGGTTGGACAGTGGACTTTAAGAACAAGGTCAAACGTGGCGAAAGCTGACCCATGTTTCCTTTCTTCAGTACGGTGACATCTACAACTTCCCCATCCACGCCTTCGATAAGGCCCTGGAACAGCAGGAGGCAGACAGTGACTCTTCAGATGCTGAGGAAAAAGATGATGAAGAAGATGAAGAAGTAAGCTTTGTGTTTTTGCTCTGTCAAGCAGTAATCTGTAGGATTAGATCTATTTTTATGTAATAGAAAGAGAATATCATTTTTAGTTCCCTAACCAAAAAACAGTTATCTAGTCACTCATTTCCTATCATTTTTTATTAATTTGGTTCAATAGTGGCTTCTTTGTTCTCCAGGATCAGCCAACAAACCACACGTTGACAATTTAATCTTACTTAGTAGCCTAAAATTTTTCCTGCAAGGTGACAAATGACAAGTCCTTACTGCCTACGGAAACATAACATTAAGGAACCTACTAAAATTTATCAAGGGTTTAATCTTACTGTTAATATACAGGAAGTACTTAAGTGATAGTATTTTTGGGAAAGGGGCCGATTTAACAAATTGATTGACAGTAGACTCACATAGGTACACAGGTGTATTCCTATTAGTAATATAGTTTTTAGTATTTGAAATGAATAGTTTTAGTTGAATGTATAAAGAATTGTTTGTTCCTATATACTGATTTTAACCAATTCAAATGAGGATGTTTTATCTCTGATGATTTAAATCAGGCATGAGAATTGATATCCCTAAAGAAATAAGTTGATTTGGTTGCCTAGTAACCATTCTATCATTGTGTTTTCGTTACTGATGTACTTATCAAAGAATAAAACTAGATGTCTAAACTGAATTCTCATTATGTATCTTGAACCTAATGGTTAGTTTTATTTTAGGATGTGGGAAAAAGAGAGTTTGTGGAAGATGATGAAGTGGATGAGAGCGACATAAGTGATTTTGAGGTGAGATTCATGGGTAAAACACTGTCCTTTGGCTTCAACCAAAAATGGGGGGGTGGGGGTTCGGATTACACAGAACAGGTAAATTCTCTAATTTTAGTTCTAAATAGAACAGAGATAGAGGAGTTTGGGGAATGAATCTAGTGTCTTCTTTTTTTCCCCCTTCACGTGTTAGGATATGGATAAACTGGCCAGCAGTGATGAAGATCAGGATAAATCCTCCAGTGAAGAAGAAGAAAAATCCCTTGATGCCAAACACAAAGGCAAAACACCCCTGAAAGGGCCTTTGAGGAGGAAAAGAGCCTACGTAGAGATAGAGTACGAGCAAGAGACAGAGCCCATGGCCAAGGCCAAAACCACGTGATTTCCCTTCAGACGTGTGTAAACAGGACTGAACATCTTCCTTTTTTTACATCTTAAACACATAACACTTCTGGGTTTTTCTCATCTTGTTTTTTAACACAATATTTCTGTGGGGCAAAAAATCTGGGAGGGAGTGGAGAAAAGCCTAAATTTTGAGTATTTTTATAGCATTGTTACATGACATGTGCTGAAGTAACAGCTTGAGCCCAAGAAGCATAAGGGATGAGTCTGTGGGTATAAATATTTCTAAATTTAAATGTTACCCACTCACCCCTGTTTCCTTGGCATCCTCCCCCTTGCATGCCTTCCCCACCTCTTTATTTAGAAATGTCCAGATTCCATTTTTCATATTCTCCTTTCCCTACTTCTGTGGGAGTTAAAAAGAAAGAAGGAAAGAGAAGATCAAAGTTACAATGTTTAGTATAAATATACCTTTTGCCTGAAATAATTCCATTTAAAACAACTGGAAGAGAAAGCAAATCCTTTCCTCTTCAGGAAAGTAATACAAGTCTTAAGTTGCGTCACAGGGAGCGCCTTCGGAAAGCTGTTGCACTCTTCGGACGCAGTTCCCCACCTGACTGTCTTCACAGCTGTGGGGGATTTTAGCCAGGAGACCCTGAAACGTGAAACCAAACAGGCTTGTTTTTTTGACTGTTGCTTCACCTTGGTGGTTCTTGGTATCAGACTCAAAGAAGGAAAGAACCGATGACACTAGGGCAGTTCACAGAACTGGTGTAACTTTAGGAACTGGAAATGTCCTACTGGCTCATGAAGCAGAAGCTTTCTACCAGCCAGGATGAATCAGGTTAGATCTAGGACTTGAAAACTGCTTGAGGTTAAAAAGCCAAGATGAATATAGTATCCCTCAATATTTTTAGGATGTTAATTTCTTTTCATGCTACCTATAACTTTAAATTGAAGATTTTGAGACAATGATTTATAAATTATGTATACATGGACACACAGCTGTTATATGCAATGGCTTGGAGAAGTAAACTTCTGTGGAATATGAGACCAAAGGAAGAATTCCCACATGGATAAATAAAGTATGTGGAAAACATTGTTGCCTCTGAAAAACGGGAAACATCTCTGTTATCTGAATTACTTACTCTACCTAAATTATTCCTTGGTGGATTACAGCCATTGTTTTAACTTTTTCTCTTCATTCAGACCACTAGAACAGAATTTCAATTTTGCAAACTCTTGATCATGATCCCTTTGCCCATTCTCTGTCCTAGCTCCAGAAGCATCCACTGATCCTCTTGCCTTTTCATCTAAAAAGTTCTGAATAGCTTTAATGGGAAAATAAGGTATTGATCAAACTCTATTGAAGGCTAAAGACTCAGAGGTAGAGACTCGAACCTTCCATGTCCAATTACACACTTGATCAGGCACAAAACTATCACAGAAACCGCCTGAGGATGACGAGACCTAACTGAAACCGAGTGGCAGACTGTCCCTTACCTTCACCCGTCCCGAAGTGCAGCGGTCCAGGACAGTCAGGCAGTCAGTGGCCTCTTCTAACAAGGCGCTCTTAACACACTCGGGTGTGAGGCTTGAATCCCTTGCTACGTCACATATCAGTCTCAAGAGAGCCTTCAGTAAGACCACAAGTCTACAGGAGACTCTGGAATCAAGAAACATTGTGTTCATACTCTGAATCAGGATATTAAAACTGAAAAAGGCATCTGGGATAAAGCCCTCATTTCATATAGGAAGGAACTGAAGTCCAAGTTTAAGACCATAGAGCTGGAAGCAGAATGAGCGACCAGACTCCAGATTTCTGAGCTCCAAGCCTGTTGGTTTTCTCTACAGCACACTGCCCACACACCCTGACACACTGGCATGCCCAAGAACACCTGGTTGCCCTCCAGAAGTTGGTGGTTTTACTGTTAGGAAACAGCCTTCCTGAAGAGGGAGAACTGAGCCCTCCCTACCAGGGGCCTATACTTTTGGCCAGAGAACAGGAAATGGCCCACAGTTCTTTAGCTTGGATGTGGTCTTAGGCCTGGAGGTTAAAGATACAGTGAGGGAAATAAGCTTGGCTTCTGAGAATTCAGTGTTGATTTAACTTTTCTGTCACTTTAATGCTAGATCCTAGATTACCACCAGTTAGGCCTTGTCTCTATTTACTTCTGCTTTGCCTTTCTAAAAATTTTTATGATGATGATTACATAAAATCATAAATGTACTTAATGCCACTGAATTATACACTTGAAAATGGTAAATTTTACGTTATTTTGTAACCACAATAAAAAAAAAACTAAAAAGCCCTAAGGAAGCTGAAAAATTTAACTTGTAGTGTGAAAATAAAAATAAGCCACATTTCTGGGCAGAAATGTGACTGGGAGAAGTTTACATCCTTCATCTTGATCTGAAAACCATTAAGTGGTTCCCTATAACGTGGGTGCTGTTCAGCACTTCACCTGTCTTCTTTCAACACAGTCGGCTCTATGTTCCACTCCCCGGACCCTGCCCCCTCCATACTTCACATTCGTTTTCTGACCTCTCCACATTTTCTTGACTTCTACTTAGTATCAGTACTGATTCAATTTCATTCATCCATCTGTTCCAGTCACTTCTGAAATATCCGTGTACTTAGTACTGGGCTTTCCCTGGTGGCTCAGTACTAAAGAATCTGCCTGTCAATGCAGGAGCCTTGGGTTTAGTCCCTGGCTCAGGAGGATTCCCTGGGTTGGGAAGATCCTCTGGAGGAGGAGATGGCAACCCACTCCAGTATTCCTGCCTGGAAAACCCCACAGACCGAGGAGCCTGGCAGGCTGCAGTCCATGATGTTGCAGAAGAGTCAGACATGACTTAGTGACTAAACAGCAAAACAACTTAATATGTGATTCTGGGGTACATTATAAGGAGATGAGAGAATACAGTTCAGAACAGACACATACGTGTTGCTAAGATACTGGACTCACGCCCAATTAAGTCTTGTTATTTCATTCAGACTCACTGGAAAAAGCCCCGATACTGGAAAAGATTGAAGGCAAAAGCAGCATGGGGTGGCAGAGAATGAGATGGTTAGATACCATCACTGACTCAACAGACAAGAGTTTGAGCAAACTATGGGAGACAGTAAACGACAGGGAAGCCTGGCGTGCTTCAGTCCAGTCCATGGAGTCGTAAAGAGTTGGACACGACTGAGCAACTGAACATTTCCTGCAAGAGAGCCTTTTGCAGACTCAATGTGTTTGGGTTGCAGCTTGCTGCTTATGACACCTCCCTGGAGCCAGAGTTGGAGTGCTAAGCAAATGTATCCCAAAGCAGCATTCTCCTGATCACACATGTTCAGTGATATGCTGGAAGTGCTCCATTCGCAATTAGACTTAAGAAACCTAAGGGTGAACAAAGTCAAGTATGTCTACTGTACCACTGCTCAACAGCCTTAAAATTCTAACAGGCCTTATAAATGGAGATGTACACCTGAAGGAACTGAGTATATATCTTGTGAATGCTACTTTCACAGTTTAAAGTCCAACTGGTATGGAAAAATGGGAGGTATTCATCTGTACACAATGTCCTTAATACTTTGTACTGAACATACATCCGGCCAAGTTCTGCAGGGGGTATGGGTGGAGTTTTGCCCCTTAGCACACCTGACTGCTGGCTGTCATACCTGGGCCAAGTATACTGCAGGAGAAGTTTTAGGGTTTCCAGTATCTTCAATCTGGCCTCCTCCTCAGGTCCATCATATACCTCCAAGTAACCAATGATGACTCGCTCCAGCCTTTTCAAGTGCCGGACAGTTAAGATCCCCAACCTAACGACAACAGAAAAGATGCAATGAGGAATGCAGTTGAGAAGTATGGCCAGACCCAGCTGCTCAGGGACTCACCTTTTCACAAAAGCTGGTAGGTTTCTCGCGTAAGTCCTGCGTAAGAGAAGGCGGTGCTCGGGCTCCATGTGCGTCAGGATCAACTGCAGGACCTCGTCACAGTGTGTGGTGGGTCGGGCCCCATCTCCCTTCCAGTGCAGGGCTTTCTCCAGGACGGGGAATAAATCCAGCAGACACAGGAGCACAGCCTAGGAGGAAGTAGGAGAAAGGAGCTGTAGCTCACCAGTTGGTAGTCCTAACACTCAATGATTTCTCTTGCAGCTTCCACTCTTCTAACATCCTCAGTGTCCATGTCATAGAATTCTAAAAGATGCTAGTAATAATACATTAAGTGTAATGTATTACTTGATACTTTCAAACTTTTTAAACATTCTTTATTTCCATCGGACAGTCTCAAGTTAAAATCTCCTAGGACTGTTCCTTGCTAATCTATAGAATGGCGCAGAGCTAAGACTTTAATCCAGAATTTAGGAGTCTCGGTCTGCTGTCACTAAATACCTAAGTTTAACTTGATATTTGCAAGTATAATCTCTACTATCAGACCTCTCCCGAACAGAATCGAAGGGACTCTATCTGTATCCACTTTTGACCTCCCCACCTGAAGTTTCAGTGTCCACGCAATCCCTTTTAGCGCTCCGGGATCTTTGCTTTTTCTTTTCCTTTTTAACCACCATCGCAAGAGCCCTAACCTTCCTGGCTTTTAGTATAGCCTAGATTCTCGAAACCTAAGATAATATTTTAAAAAGAAAGGTGGCAGGCTGAGATAGGAGGAGGGAGACTATCTGGCCTAAAATAAGAAACAAGGTTATTTCTACCTCTAATTTTATGTAACTTGTTTCTTGACTTCAGAATGGTCTCGGCACCCCTCCCCCAACACTTCCCCCCAGAAATTCTAATTCATTCTTTATAAGCAAATATCACCTCCTTACCAGATCCTCTTAAAACACCCCAATGCCACCAAACCTCATTAGCTGCCTATTGCTAAACACCTACTGCATGTTATACAAACCTCTTTTAATGGATTTATTACTCTGTACTGTCTTTATATTTATAGTATATATATTTACATAAACGTGTCTGCAAAGGATTTCTTAAAGCCAGAAACCTTGCCTGACTCATTCAATCTTGGAACCTACAATGGTTACTGTCACACAATAGGTACTCAGTGTCTACTGGATGAAACAGCAAATGACACTTACCCAACATACAAGAAGTTCCCCATGTCTGTGTTGATATAAAAGCAGCCCAGAAGGAAGGACACTTAATAAAAACAGAACTTATTTGGGAGTTCCCTGGTGATCCAGTGGTTAAGATTCTGCACTTCCACTGCTGGGGCCAGGATTTGAGCCCTGGTTGGGGAACTAAGATCTTAACAGCGATGTGGCTAAAGAGGAAAAAAAGGAGGCGGGGGGCAGTGGGAGGAAAGAACCCCTCTCTCTCTCTCGTTTATAAATAGGTGAGAGACTGCAAAAAAAAATCTTTTTTAAAACTAGAACTTTTTCAGACATAAAGCTGCCCCCAAGTGATATATAATTGACTCAGATGAAGACAAAACACTGGCTTTTCTGTGGAGGCTCAGAAACATGGATACCTTTTTGGTACTGAGACATTTTCACTAGCCATTTGCTATCCCCATTTTTTTTTTTTTAATGTATTTATTTTTGCCTGTGCTGGGCCTTTGTTGACTGACTGCCAAGCCTACTCTTCACTGCGGTAAACTCACTTCTCAACGCAGTGAGTTCTCTTGTGGAGCATGGGCTCTAGGTGCTCTGGCTTCAGTAGTTGCAGCCCAAGGGCTCTAGGGCACAGGCTCAGTGACTGTGGCACAGGGGTTTAGCTGCTCTGCAGCAAGTGGGATCTTCCTGGGCCAGAGATCGAACCTGTGTCCCCTGCATTGGCAGGCAGACTCCTGACCACTGTACCACCAGGGAAGTCCAGCTATCCCCATATTTTCTACTTGTTAGTGGCTCTCAGTTATCATTCCCACCTTCCAAGAAAAGAAAAATGCTACCAATTATTCCTATTCACATAATGCCACCTTCTACTCAAATTTGAAAGCTTAGACTTAAGAGTTATGAGCAAATCTTACAATTACCTGAATGAGGTGGTGCTCCCGTGTGTACAGGTGGTTGAAAAGGGCGTGGTAGAGGACCTGAGCCCTGTTGTACTGCAGCAAATCAGCAGCTGGCTGCAATCAGACAAATTACCCAATTAAAGCTTCCCAAGGTTGGCAAAATGTTGATAAATTTTGAGACTGAACATGGTACACGGGATTCGTTACACTACTCTATTTCTGTGTATATTTCAAAACCTCCATAATACACGAAGAAAAAAAGTTTCCTTGAGTAATAGCTTACAACATTTGGGTATAATCCCTTTCAGCTTCTGAATTTTTTGTTCCTTGAAAGTCAGTTGTTAATTAGTCAAAGTCTGGTTCTTCAGTCTGACAATGGTCTGTGTTTCTTAAATATATCACCTGAGATACAAGCTACTTATATTCTTGCCTGGGAAATCCCATGGACAGAGGAGCCTGGCAGGCTATGGTGTATGGGGTCACAAAGAGTTGGATACAACTGAGAGACTTTCACTTCACCTCACAAGCTACTAGGTTGGTAGAGGAAAATGTAGGCAAAAATATAAATTATTGAATTGAGTCACATAACAGCATTAATAGTTAATAAAAGATATAAATACAAGCAACAATAAAATGGTGATATCGTGAATGAGGAATGGCCACGAAGACTCAAGTCTGTGCCATTAATACACATGCCAGAGAGCGGAGGTCACTCACCACATTAAGCACAATGTGATGGAGGCAGTGGACACCCAGGATTTTGTTTTCAGTCTGATAGTCATCTGAGATGAGCAATGATGGAGGAAGTATTCTTTCCAGATGTTGGCTCAGCCAGGGTCGAGTGACCTTTTGCAGAGTCCATGAGAAAACGTATTTGGTGGCTGGGTTATTCTTCCAGGAGTCCCTAAATGGAAATGTGAAACCACATTAAGTGACATGGTGTCCCGTTGAAGCTCAATGTATTTTCTTGGACTTGAAAAAAAAATGTCTCACATAAGATAACTCTTGATGTTATACATTTTTAAGATCTAGATCAAAGTAACTTACAGAACTTACACTAAATACATTTATTACCCAGGGCTCTGGGCCTAAAGCATATCCAAGGAGAAGTAGCCAGTTACAGCCACAGCTATGTAAAGAATCTGTGGTGATGGTGCTGGTGGTAGTGGCTACAGTGAGAAAGTCTTGAGAAGGGAGAAAGGTGGAAAAGAAATGCCTTCGGTAACATTATTATTATTACCAGAAGGGAGCAAATGATTCAACATTCAAACAGCAATTTATAGCTTATAAAGTGAGTTTATACACATTACTCAACCAATCTTCAAATACAGTGTAACAGGTAATGTTATCTTTATATTACAAACGATAAAACTGGTCCTATTCCGAAGCAATAAAACACAGCACTAGTCTGCTTCAAAACTGTCTTTTAAGTCCATTGTTGTTGTTGCTGTTTAGTTGCTTAGTTGTGTCCAATTCTTTGCAACCCCACGGACTGTAGCTTGCCGGGCTCCTCTGTCCATGGGACTTCCTAGGCAAGAATACTGGAGTGGGCTGACACTTCCTTCTCCAGGGGATCTTTCCCACCCAGGGATCGAACCTGTGTCTCCTGCATTGGCAGGCGGATTCTTTACCACTGAGCCACCAAACATGACTACCACATCTAATAAACAGCGATGAGTTTCAATAGCCCTAAGTTTAAACTTAAATCCTACCTTTAAATCTCCAAATCCCTAACTCCGCCTAACTAAAGAAAGTTAAGTCTAAATAAATGGGACAGAACTTTCAATTGCAGGGCAGTTGTCAGGAGGGCTGGAAAATGGAGTCCGAAGACCTGGGTGCTAATGTCGAATTTGCTACTACCTAGTTAATGTCATTTATAGCAAATCACAATCTTTCTGAGCTTTAAGAGACCTGCTATTAAACACCCTCATCTTACTGATGAAAAAACAAGACTCCTTTGAGCTCTAGCCTTCTAAAACATTAGGCTGAAGCTCAAGTCGATGGCCCTTATTGGCAAGAGTACTCACTTATTCAAATCGGGTTTGAGAAGCCCCATGATGGCAGTAAAACTCCCTTTCTCGTCTTCATTTTCTCCGTGGAGGAATCCAGCCACAGAACCACACTCAGTGACCTGAAGCAATAAGGCGAGCACCTGTCCAGCGACCTCTTGAGATCTTGGGCTGGTCCATGGTTGCTCCAAGCTGTGTGTGACCGCAAAAACATAGATGGGTCCTGCCAAGGGACGGAGGCTTGTCTTCCATGCAGGGCAAACCGAGGAATTCTTGGCGGCCTCGACCTTCCGCAAGAGCTTAAGAAACAGTAACGCAACTGCCGCCGCTTTCTCCGCCACTTCGGAGTGGCGGTCACCTCTCCCTTCGGGCTCCTCGGCAGGGGCTGCATACTTCCCCAGGGCCTTTGCCACCTGCCCCAGCATCTCGGGCATTCCACGGAGCGAGGCGTCGCTCCCCTCAAATAACCGATCACATTCTTTAGCTTCGAGGAGAGTAGCGAGGTCCTCAAGAGCTGCACTTCTGGCCTTGCCCCGTCGGGATTCCTGGCCGGCAAACTGGTGCAAGATCTGGGAGAAGGCCTGCCCGACGGCGGAGGAAGGCCACGCTCCGGGCAAGGAAGAACCCTCTCGAGGGCCGTGAGGCTCCATCCCACAGACCGAGAACGTGGACGGAGGCGGCCGGGGATCCGCTACAGAGTGGGAGGAAAGATCACCTCGGGGGCTGGGATTCTCGAAAAGCACAGAAAAAAAAAATCAGATAAAACAGTGAGACGTCTAGGAAGACAGCGGGGCAAGACGGTCTAACCGGCAGAAGAGTAAAGATATAAAAGGAAAAGATGCGGAAAAGAAGTCTCTCTGGAAGTAACAGAGTCTGATTCCTAAAATGGAGGGGGGAAGTTACTCTTGCCTTTCTGAAGACTTTAAAAGAGTTTAAGAAGTAAACCCCATACGCACGACATTCGCACGGCCACCGTTACTTCAAGCCCTTCCGGAGCGCCTTGGCGCGTCAGGATCCGACTCAACCAACGTCGTTGCCGCAAAGCAGAAGGCTAGCTTCCGCCATTACCGCGGTAACGCTCCGTCATTTCACGACGGACGATCGTAAAGCAATAGCGTTCCAGGGTCAAAAAGGGTGGAGCCATGAGGCGGATTTTTGCATGGGGAATAACCGCCCCCCTTGATATTTCTTTCTGTTTCTGCCTAGTAAGGTAGAAACAAAAGAAATATCACAGAATGTCGGTGACGGTGATAAAATGTACAGGATTTTATATGCAAGTATAAATAAGTAAGCCCTATATCTGTCATCCTTCGTGTACAGTCAGTGGGCCCGTCCCTGGAGCGCCTTACTCGGCTTGTGGAGTTGATCCTTTTGTAGTTCATGAGCGTGATGATTGGGTGTTCATGCTGTTGCGTGACATGTGCCTCCCTGCAAACCTTGTTACGACAGCGGCACATTACCCGTCTGACGTGAGCTAAAAGGATCGTTTATAATTACAAGAAAATTTTCTGAACTAGTTGTGTTTTTGTGGTTGATACTTCTTGTGTATTTAGTAGGCGCCTTGTGTTTATTCTGATTTGACGTCAACTTCTGAAGAACATTTACTGCGTGTAGTCGCAGTCCTGTGGGGAAACTCACCCGGTGGGGACGTTGAAGGGTCGCTGAGGAAGGGCGTCTGGCGCTTCCCAGGCTGTGTTCCCCTGCTGTCGGGGCGGAGCCGCCAAAGTTGCCGGAAAAGCAGCAGCCACTGACGCGGTGGGTTCCTGGCATGGTAGTTGGCTCCCGTGTTTTTCCGGGGCCGCTCGCGGTACCTGGCCGTTCTGGGAAACTGCCGGATGGTCTCCCGTGTCATGCAGAAAGAATCCGGAGGAGACCGCTCCGTTTGTTCTCGGGCGTGGGCGGGAGCGCGAGCGGCCGACAGCCGGGGGCGGCGGAGGGCCTGCTCTGCCGCTTCTCGGAAGGAGGCGTCGGGTTGCTTCGCAAACCCACGCGGCCCCAGGGGCCGGCTTAGTCTCCGCAGTGTGCCCACCAGGTTGTCTCGGGTCTCTCGGATTCTTCTGGGCTTTAACCTTCTAGGCCGTCCTGAGGCAGGTCTTGGGGTGTGGGACGGTGTCAAGAGCAGATTCCGGTCCCCAAAGCGTGACTAGGGGGAGGGGAGACTTGAAGGACTTTCGTCCGGCCGTGGACAGGGCATTGCTTTATTGTTGTGCAATCGCTCAGTCGTGTCCGGCTTTGCGACCCCATGGACTGCAGCATGCCAGGTATCTGTCCATCACCAACTCCCAGAGCTTTCTCAAACTCACGTGCATCCAGTAGGTGAGGCCATGTAACCGTGTCAACCCTGTCCTCTCCTTTTTCTCCTGCCTTCAGTCTTTCCCAGCATTAGGGTCTGTTCCAGTAAGTCAGTTCTTCGCATCGGGTGGCCAAAGTATTGGAGCTTCAGCATCAGTCCTTCCAATGAATATTCAGGACTGATTTCCCTTAGGATAGACTGGTTGGATCTCTTTGCAGTCTAAGGGACTCTTAAGAGTTCTCCAACACCACAGTTCAAAAGCATCAAACACCCTATCTGTGGATCTTGTCTGCAATTCTTTCCTGCTTCCAACCCCCTCCTTCCCTGACCCCAACCCCCGACCTTGGCCAAAATTTCAGTAACTTCTCTGTGGGTTATAGTAGTGCCTACTTCTTAGCATTGTTATGAGAAATAAAGAAGTTAAACATACGCGGCTCAGAGCAATCCCTAGTCTCTGGTAAATTTAATATAGGTGTTAGTTCTTATTGTTAAACCACAGCTTCTGTATTAACTTTTATTTCCTCCTTTTAGGGGAATTTTATGATTAGGACCCTTCCGCTCTCCCTTTCACTTGACCTTCTTTTCTCTGACCAATTGGTGGCACTGATGGTTTTCTTAGCAATTTCCAACGTTGATAAAAAGTCCTCCCAAGGGGATTCCCCCATATCAGATATTGGCCCCTATGGGAGCAAGATGGCAATCCACAGACCATTATTGTACCCCTCCTTTGGAGACCCTGTCTGCTCTATTCCACATTCCCCTTGTGCTAAGTGGATCCAAGTTAATTCCTTATGAGGAAAGTACTTGTATTGCAAGAGCTCACCCCCTCTGCACACTTAGTTTCCGGATGCCAGAGACCATGGCTTTATCTCCAGTGCCTGGCACAATTTAGTCATGCAATAAATGTTTGTTGACCCCACAAGTCCATCCGCAGAGGACTGGCTGAATAAAGCACGTACATCCACATAATGCAGTTCTGTGCAGCTGTACAAAGGAATGAAGACCAGCTCTGTGGAGGCCATGGAACCCTAGGATATATTGTTAAGTGAAAAAAAGCAAGGCTGAGGGACTTCCCTGGGGTCCAGTGGTTAAGACTGCATGTCCATCGCAGGGGGAGTGGGTTCCATCCCCGGTGGGGGAACTAAAATTCCACATGCTGTGCAGTGCGGTCAAAAAAAAAAGGAAAGCATACATCACCTATATGTTGCCTCCTTCCTAAGAAAGATGTGGTGCATTTGCTCACATTTTTTTAAAAGCAGCAATGGAAGAAGAAATTGCACACTAATTTTAAAAAGGGCTACTTATAAGAAAAGAACAAGGTGAAAACCATGGGTGTGGAAGCCAGACTTCTTTTGATCTGCTTGGTCTTATACTCAGTTTTGACTTTGGGATCTTGGAAATACATAATTATTTTTAAAAGAAAACAACAATGCACTTCCTGCAAGGAAAAAAAAAAGCCATGAATCAAAGTATATTTCCAGTTACTGGGATAACCACATGGAAAAATAAGAAACTGATTTTAAAACTGATGATTTTGGCCGTATAGCCTTAGTGTGATATAGCCTAAGAACAGAAAAGAATGGCAAAAAAAAACAAGCTGCAGTCAGTAACAGTAGTTATTAGTAATAATACTGGTATTGTTATTTAGATGCTGTTGCATGTATATTTTACATATTTTGTGTATATAAAATAGCAAAGAAGTCTTAATGTTGTTAGAAACCAGATCTTCGGTGAGAGATAAAGATATATAAGTATGAAATCAATGAAGTTAGGTGTAAATTCCATAAGCAAATATTTGAATCGGCAATGGTAGTATGATTAATCATTAATTTTTCTTATTCTATAAAATAAATATATCCTAACTGTGTTCACTGAAAAGGTCAAGAAGTAATGATAATCCAACAGTTATGAGCAGCTCTTGTGTCCAAATTCTCAATTTAAAGGCCATTGTCCACTAAGAGTAGCCAGGAGTCCTTGAGGAAATGACTGATGTTAGAACTGGGGCAAGGATTGTGTAAGATGAGCTTGAGGTGTTTCATAATGACAGAAAGCAAGGTAGTCATCAAATACTACTGAGGTTATGTGAAAAGAACCCAAGGGCAAGGATGAAGGGGGACCCTTTGGCCAAAGATGGAACAACTTGGACTTAAGAATAATGACTAATGGATTGAGACACATTTAATAGCCGCAAGTCTATGAATTAATTTATAGTAATACTAAAAAATAAAAATCTCTCATCATTCACGCTTGTATCACCTAAGGAGCCAAATCTTTATTTCAAAATTGGTAAAAGGGGAAAAAAACAAGCATTTATTCTACTATAGATTTCAGGGTACCCAGATAGTTTGTAAGGGCGGCAAATGTCACAGAACTAGTAGAATTAGAAAGTTATTGTTCACAGCTCCTAATGAAGCTCTGGGACTAGGCAAGAGTCATTCGTGGCTATTGGAATTATGAAGTGGAACATTGATGGGAAACTTATAATGGCTGGGTCAAGCTAACAAAACCTGAACCCACTGGTTATCTTAACATCACTGAAAGGGAGACAACCAGATGCCATGTGCCTCGATGCAATGCAACAGGAAATACACACGGTCTATGAAATATTCTTGCACAAAAACTGACCCTAAATCTAATCAAACTTCTAGATCTAACTTCGTGAAATGGCAAGAAACATGGAAGACACAGAAATAGATCGAAACACCAAGTCAATATGAGCAGCCGAACTAAGGATACGGGAAATTTCACAAATTATCTTGTTTCTTCAATAAATAACTAGCACGAAGGAAATAGGATAGAAGTGAGAACCGATATAGTTTTTAGAGACACCTCAATCAAATGTAATGTTGGATCTTCTTTTCAATAAACATATTGTAAAAAAGATATATTTAAGACAATTGGGGAAATTTGAGCATAGTTCTGTTACAGGGTGTTCATATAATTTGTCATCTAAACACGGTATGTTGAAGTTAAAGGAGACACTTCTAATGGTTGTGCTGGTACAAAGGTGTAAATTGGGTCTGCCCCAGGCAAATTTGATTACCCTAGTATCATACAACCTTGCGGAATTATTGTTAATTTGATAGTGTTATTATGTTTATTTTTTAACATATTAGTTTCAGCCATACAACATAATGATTCAATATATGTATTGCAAAATGATCACCGCAAGAAGTCTGGTTAATGTCCATCACCACACAGTTAAATGTTTTTTCTTGTGATAAGAACTTTTAAGATGTACTCTCTTAGCAACTTTCAAATAGATAATACAATGTTTATTAATTATAGTCACCATGCTGTACATTACATGCCCAGGACATACTTATTTCAAAACTAGAAGTTTATGCCATTTGACCACCTTCACCCATTTCGTCTGCCCTCTTCTCCTCCTCTGGCAATCACTGATCTGTCCTGTTTCTATGAACTTGTCATTTATAAAAATGCTTTTATGTTTTTTTAAATTATTTGTTAGAAAAGCAATCCTCAAACTTTTTAGCCTCAGAAGCCTTTACATGCTTTAAAAATCATTGAGTCATACTCACAAAGATAACTGGAATCTAAAACACTGAAAATAAATTTTGATAAGGATGTGGAGATGGTGAAACACTCATACAGTGGTGGTTGAAATGTAAAATGGTGCAGCTGTTGTGGAAAGCAGTTTGATGGTTTCTCAAAAAGTTAAATATAGATTGCATGCATGCCAAGTCACTTCAGTTGTGTCCGACTCTTCATGACCCTATGGACTGTAGCCTGCCACGCTCCTCTGTCCATGAGATTCTCCAAGCAAGAATACTGGAGTGGATTGCCATGCCCTCCTCCAGGGGATCTTCCTGACCCAGGGATCGAACCCACATCTCTTACATCTCTTGCATTGACAGGCAGGTTCTTTACTACTAGCACCACCTGGGAAGCCTTAATATAGTATAACAAAGAATTAATCATATGAGACCCAGCAACTCTATTCCTAGGTATGTAGCCGAGAGAACTAAAAACACGTATTCATACAAAAACTTAGATGCAAATGTTCCTAGCAGCATTATTCATAACAGCCAAAAATGAAAACAGCCTAAAAGCCCATCCACTGATGAGCAACATGTGGTATGTACATGTAACGGAACATTCAGTTCAGTTCAGTCGCTCAGTCGTGTCCGACTCTTTGCGACCCCATGAACTGCAGCATGCCAGGCCTCCCTGTCCATCACCAACTCCCTGAGTCCACCCAAACCCATGTCCATCGAGTCAGTGATGCCATCCAGCCATCTCATCCTCTGTCATTCCCTTCTCCTCCTGCCCTCAATCTTTCCCAGCATCAGGGTCTTTTCAAATGAGTCAGCTCTTCGCATGAGGTGGCCAAAGTATTGGAGTTTCAGCTTCAACATCAGTCCTTCCAATGAACACCGAGGACTGATCTCCTTTAGGATGGACTGGTTGGATCTCCTTGCAGTCCAAGGAACTCTCAAGAGTCTTCTCCAACACCACAGTTCAAAAGCATCAATTCTTTGGCACTCAGTTTTCTTTATAGTCCAACTCTCACATCCATCCATGACTACTGGAAAAACCATAGCCTTGACTAGACGGACCTTTGTTGGCAAAGTAATGTCTCTGCTTTTTAATATGCTGTCTAGGTTGGTCATAACTTTCCTTCCAAGGAGTAAGCGTCTTTTAATTTCATGGCTTCAATCACCATCTGCAGTGATTTTGGAGCCCAGAAAAATAAAGTCAGCCACTGCTTCTACTGTTTCCCCATCTATCTGCCATGAAGTGATAGGACCAGATGCCATGATCTTAGTTTTCTGAATGTTGAGCTTTAAGCCAACTTTTTCACTCTCCTCTTTCACTTTCATCAAGAGGCTCTTTAGTTCTTCTTCACTTTCTGCCATATGAGTGTCATTTAGGTGTCATCTGCATATCTGAGGTTATTGATATATTCAACCATAAAAAAGGAATGAGGTTTTGATATCTGCTGCAATATGAATGAACTTTAGACATTATGTTAAATGAAATTAGCCAGACACTAAGGATTTCATCTATATGAAATGTTCAGGGTAGACACATCAGTGAAGTCAGAAAGGAATTGAGGAAGAACCTCCCTGGTGGTCCAGGGGTTAAGACTCTGTGCTTCTAATGCAGAGTGCACAGGTTTGATCCCTGATGGGAGAACTAAGATCTCACATGCCTCTTAAGTGTGGCCAAAAAAAAGAAAAGAAAAGAAAAAAACTCTGGTTGAGGAAAACAGAGAATTGACAGTGGCTGTTAACAGCTATGGGGTTTCTTTTTAGAGTGATAATAATGTTCGGAAATTAGCTAGTGGTAATTGTTGCCCAACTTGTAAATATACTAAAATCTACTGAATTATATACTCTAAATGGCCAGTCCTATGTTATGTGATGGAGGAAGAAATGGCAACCCACTCCAGTATTCTTGCCTGGAGAATCCCCTGGACAGGGGAGCCTGGCAGGCTATAGTCCATGGGGTTGCAAAGAGTCTGACATGACTGAAGCAACTGAGTACCATGGTATGTGAATTAAATATCAATTTAAAAACTAATTTTAAAAAGTATTGAGGATTCCAAATTGCTTTTCTTTATGTTAGATAGTATTTTGATAGATATATTTTTCTATGCAAGAAATGAAAACTGACAAAATTTTAATATATCCACTGAATTGCTTAAAATATAGCAATAATAACCCCATTCATTATGTGTTAACTAAAACTTATTTTTATGCAAATCAATTCTATTTCTCGAGATAAAACAAAAATCAAGAAGAGTAGAATTACTTTACATTTTTGTATAAAGTGGAAAAGTGTGAAAGTGCCAGTTGATCAGTCGTGTCCGACTCTTTGCGACCCCATGAACTTCAGCCCACCAGGCTCCTCTGTCCATGGGATTCTCCAGACAAGAATCCTGAAGTGGGTTACCATTTCCTTCTCCAGAGAGTCTTCCCGGCCCAGGGATCGAACCCACGTCTCCTGCATGGCAGGCAGATTCTTTACTGTCTGAGCCACCAGGGAAGCCCACATTTTTTTTAAACATTTCTGTAAATATTTTCAGCTGTCATATCTGGTTTAATAGGAGAAAGCTGGATTCTCAGATCTGCTGCTGCATTCAGTCTGTTGAAAAACTCTACCATACATTCATGAAAGAATGAGAATGAAAAAGATAGACAATATATTAATATTATTATAAAAATAGTTTTGACCTGGCAGACCTCCTAATAGAGTCTTGGGAACCCTCAAGGGGCTCCAGATCATACTCTGAGAACAGCACCTGGAAATTCACACAAGAGTCGGACACAACTGAGGCGATTGAGCATGCATGCGTGAACAATTGATATCAGTTGATATCTAGGATTCACGTTGAAATACTTCAGAAAGAGGGGTGGTGGGAAGAAGTGATTGAGAGATGGATGAAACAAGATTATCAACATGTTGAATCTGGTAGTGGATCATGGGTATTCTTCTTATCAGCCTCTCTAATGTAAGTCTGAAATTTTCCATGATAAAAGATGTGCTGTTGCTCCTATTTTAATCAGTGTTGGTTTAAGGGCTTCTCAGGTGGCCCTAGTGGTAAAGAATCTGCCTGCTAATGCAGGAGACACAAGAGACTTGGGTGTGATCCCTAGGTCATTAAGATTCCTTGGAGTAGGAAATGGCAACCCACTCCAGTATTTTTGCCTGGGAAATCCCACAGACAGAGGAGCCTGGCAGGCTAGAATTCATGGAGTCACAAAGAGTCACGCACAACTGAGCGTGAGTGCTCATGCGCACACGCACACACACACACATATACACACATACACACTACTGAGCAAAAGACCTTAAAGCAGTTGGTAGGAGAGAAAACCAAGTGAGGGATTGGATAGATAAAGATGCAGAGATGTGGGACGTGCCTGGCAGTCCAGTGGTTAAGACTTTGAGTCCAAAGCAGAGGGTGTGTGTTTGATCCCTGGTCAAGGGCTTCCCAGATGGCTCAGTGGTAAAGAATACACCTGCCAATGCAGGAAACTCAAGAGACGTGGGTTTGATCCCTGCTTTGGGAAGATCCCCTGGAATAGGAAATGGCAACCCACTCCAGTATTCTTGCCTGGAGAATTACATGGCTAGAGGAGCCTGGCGGGCTGCAGTCCATGGGGTCGCAAAGAGTCAGGCACGACTGAGCACACACACACACAGGGAGCTAAAGAAGACCTTAAATGCCTGTTGGCTGAAAAACTAAAAACAAGAACAATATTGTAGCAAATTCAATAAAGACTTTAAAAAGTGGTGCACATTTGAAAAATAAAAAATCTTGGGTTAAGACTCTGTGCTTCCAATGCAGGGGATGAAGGTTTGATCCCTGGTCAGGGAACTAAGATCCCACATGCCATTCGGTCAAAAAATAGAAATAAATACTTTTTTAAAAAGGATACAGAGATGAATTCGATGAAGTTCCTGCCTCCAGCAGCTTTTCATCTGCTGGGTGAAGAGCTATAAGAAAGGTATTTGAGGAAAAGTGGCACCTTTAAGGGACACCAGGCATTCTGCTCGGGCCTCAAGTCCGGTGTTTCCTCCTCACAGTCACCCTACAAGGCTGGCATCATTATCTCTATCCTGCAGATGAGGAAACTGAAGCTTTGAAACTTCAGTTTAGAAACTTGCCCAAGATCTCACAGTGGAAGTGGTAAAATGCGATTAAAACTGGATCTGATAAATCCCCAAGCCTTTTCCCTTCCTGGCTCTTCCTTTTCTCTGTAGACCCCCCAAGTACCCAGTCCTGGAATGTTACTACCACTGTGTACCTCGTAAATGGGCCCCCTCTACAGAAGCCCAGGTGGTGACGTGGGGAGCCCACAGTCTCTAGGAAAAGAACTAATAATAATGTCAACTGGACTGGCCTTTACTCTCCACCTGTCCCCTCATTCAGTCTATACAACTTAACTCCTTGGAGTAGGCATGTTGTCCATGTTGCCTCCCTGACTTCAACTCTTTGTCCTCCCCCAGCTTTTGGAAAACAATCTGGTAACATCCCTTGAAAGAATAAATGAATTCAGTGGCAACTGTAGTCTTGAGACTCCATCAAATACAAATAACTTTATATAAGGATATGGGTTTAAGACCACAAATGAACAAGTAGATTGCTTGTGTGACTGTTCGTAGGGCAAAACCCTGAAAACAAAATGAAAGTTCATCAAGGACACATCCCCACTGGGGAATTCCCCAGCCATTTATTAAAAGAATGAAATAGAGCTCAACCAGAGGACCAGGAGGGGTTTCCACAAGGTGTTGTGCAGTGGTGAGTGTAAGATGCAAGAGATGGTATGATCTCCCAGTTATCAGACAGTGCTTTAAAGTTAATGCCTTTAGGTCTAAGAATACTTGTGTAGGAGGACATATGCCAGGCTATATCCCAAAGTCTCTGCACAGATGACCGTGGATGCTGACATGGGGTAAAGAAAGAACAGAGGAAGATGCATGAGCTTAAGAAAACCAAACAGAAAGGGGAAAGAATGACCACATCTTTTTACAAAGCATATATGTGATTATATTTATATACTTAAGTAAAATTATGTGTGGACGTGGTTATGTCTAAAGAGATTAGAGTTTTAAACCTTTCTTTTAAGGAGAAATGGAAGAATGCAGTAAATTCCAGAGATTTTGTGGCTAAACATTTAGTAGTACCTCTCAGGTTTTCCAAGATCATAGGTCTGACAACTTAAAGTGAAAATGAAATTTTTGCTCCAGTTTATTAAACTAAGTGTAAAAGCTGATGTGATTACAGCTTGACTGTATTCCAACTATGTCTTTCAAGGCTCGGATGGTCTAAACATGGTTAATAATAGGATTCTGAAACTGTAAGATAATTATTGCTTGCGGAGAGAGACTTTTCTGCTTACAGGCCAAATAGAAAATGATAATACAATATTTAAACCCTTGAATACCCGAAGAGAGTGAGGCAACCACTATATCCTTTTGCATATAAGGCTATAAAATTTTTAACATTGATTATGACTATAACTCTTGGACTAAGAATATATTAATTATTTTGAAGGTTCTATATGTTCATAAAACCCGTAGAACAAGCACCAAATGGCTCTTAATGAATGAAAATTCTTTTGAAACAGTATCATTTCAGTTCATTTCAGTCGCTCAGTTGTGTCCGACTCTTTGCGACCCCATGGACTGCAGCACGCCAGGCTTCCCTGTCCATCACCAGCTCTCGGGGCTTGCTCAAACTCATGTCCATTGAGTCGGTGATGCCATCCAACTATCTCATCCTCTGTCATTCCCTTCTCCTGCCTTCAGTATTTCCCAGCATCAGAGTCTTTCCCAGTGAGTCAGTTCTTCGCATCATGTGGCCGAAGTATTGGAGTTTCAGCTTCAGCATCAATCCTTCCAATGAATATTCAGGACTTATTTCCTTTAGGATAGACTGGTTGGATCTCCTTGCAGTCCAAGGGACTCTCAAGAGTCTTCTCCAACACCACAGTTCAAAAGCATTAATTCTTTGGCACTCAGCTTTCTTTATAGTCCAACTCTCACATCCATACATGACTACTGAAAAAACATAACATAACATTACAGAGAACTATAAAGCAAAAGAGTCTTGCAAATATGGATTGAACCCGGGTCTCCTGCATTGCAGGCAGATTCTTTACTATCTGAGCCACCAGGGAAGCCCATAAACACGGAACATCCATCAAAATAACAGTCGTAGCCGCGTTGAAAATTAGACTAACTGAATTGACTTTCACTGTGATATGAGCCCACTGCATCTCCAATTATATACCTTTCGCCGTCCTAAAATTTTAGATTCACCTAGCCTCCTCTTTTCTGCCTGTGCTGTCAGTGTAATATTTCTACAATCGTTTCTTTTGTTAAGGCGGTATATGATCAAAGAACATCTTCCCCACGTGCTGTTCCTTCCACAAGGGTGTGGATCCCACTCACTTGTTTTTCCTTGAGGACCTCATTCCAATGGCCTGACCTTCCTATGTTCTCTACTCCATCGTTACCATTAGTTTCCAAAAGGCTCACTCTATTCAACTGCTAAAATGTCCTCCCTGATGTGGTATTCCTCTGGAGCTACCCTGTTTCTCTGCTTAGCAAAACGTCTATTTATTTGTCTGCACCGGGTCTTAGCGTGGCACTCAGGATCCCCGTTGCATCTGTGGGACCATTCGTTGCTGTGCACAGACTCTCTAGTTGTGGCTCACCACTTCAGTAGTTGCAACGCGTGAGCTTAGTTGCTCCATGGTATGTGGGATCTTAGATCCCCTACCAGGGGTCGAACCTGCGTCCCCTTCAGTGGTTAACGTGGAGTCTTAACCAATGAACCACCGAACCACCAGGGAAGTCCCTCAGCAAAATATCTACAAAAAAAAATAGAAAACAACAAACCTGTTCATGTTGTCTCCAACTCCCTACTTAACATTCACTCAGATTTTTTTTTTTTAATGTGAAAAGTTCACATCTGGTTGTATCTCTTAAGTTTTTAATACTTTATAATACGTCTCTCTCTTTAAAAAAAAAAAAAAAAAGGCCATTGAAGAAGAAGGACCATTTCTTCCTGTAAAGGGACCAAAGCTCTAAATTTGGTAGATTGCTTCTGCTTGGCGTCATTTAAATTGTTCCTCTATCGCCTCCATTTCCTGTGAAGAGCTAGTTAGATCTAGAGGCAGGACTACAGCCAGGATCAGTCTGGGGAGGGGGCAGGGCTGTGTCCTGACATGCAGGAGGCACGTAATTTCCCACTATTATTGATAAGAGAGAAATATCTGACATAAAGTTCCTTATCAGCCTCTCCCTTGGTGGCATTAGCAGCCATAGATGATCTCTGCTTTATTAGGGGTTACAAAATGGCAGTTTTCTAATTTTATTACAGGTAGACCTCTTTTTAGGAGAAGGCAATGGCACCCCACTCCAGTACTCTTGCCTGGAAAATCCCATGGATGGAGGAGCCTGGTAGGCTGCAGTCCATGGGGTCACTGAGAGTCGGACACGACTGAGAGACTTCACGTTCACTTTTCACTTTCATGCATTGGAGAAGGAAATGGCAACCCACTCCAGTATTCTTGCCTGGAGAATCCCAGGGACGGCGGAGCATGGTGGGCTGCCGTCTATGGGGTCTCACAGAGTCGGACACGACTGAAGTGACTTAGCGGCAGCAGCAGACCTCTTTTTATTGCTCTTCACTTTGATGCACTTTGAAGGTAGTTATCTTTTTTTTTTTTTTTTACAAATTGAAGGTTTGTGGCAACCTTGTGTCAAGCAAGTCATTGGTCCCATTTTTCTAATGTTCATTTTGTGTGTCCGCATCACCTTTTGGTAATTCTCAAGGAATTAGAAGTGAAGCCTGAAGATGGGACTGAATTGCTGCAATCTCATGAAAAAAACTTTAACGGTTGAGGAGTTGCTTCCTACGGATGAGCAAAGAAAATGGTTTCCTGAGATAGAAGCCACTCCTGGTGAAGATGCCGTGAAGAATGTTGAAGTGACAACGAAGGGTTTAGAACACAACATAAACTTAGCTGGACAGAGTTTGAGAGGCCTGATTCCGGTATTGAAAGAGGTGGATAGATTGCTATCAAACAGCTGTGTCTGCTAGAGAGGAATGATTCATGAAAGGAAGTCAATCGATGTG
Source organism: Okapia johnstoni (assembly GCA_024291935.2). Classification (NCBI taxonomy): domain Eukaryota; kingdom Metazoa; phylum Chordata; class Mammalia; order Artiodactyla; family Giraffidae; genus Okapia; species Okapia johnstoni. Next base: position 24,800,420 of record CM044327.1, read on the forward strand.
GCCACTTCACTGGCGTCTTATTTGAAGAAATTGCCACAGCCACCACAACCATCAGCCACCACCACCCTGATAAGTCAGCTGCCATCAAGATGCCAGTCACTTGAAATAAATTTCTTTTTCTTTACGGCTACGTGACCAACTTGATATACATTTAGATCCATTTATTTCTTTCCCGTTTTTTAACAATGGCTTCTTTCTTGCTTCTCATCCACTTTTCAAGATGCTCAACCAAGCTTGCACCCCCCTGAATCCAGCAAAACTGCTCTTGTTCAGGCCATCAGCGTCCCCTTCACAGCCAGATTCAGTGGACACTTTCATATCCCTCTTACCTGATTCCTAAGAAACACCCAGCTCTTGACCTTCTTCCCCTTAGCACCGTCTTCTCTTGCTTGTGGACAGCCCACCCCTCCTGGTTTTCCTTCCATCTTTCTGTCACTCCTCTCCAGGATCATCTGCTTTTTCCTGGTCTTGAACAGCCTCTAGTTTTTCAGAATTCATCAGGTATCTTTTTTTTTTTTTCATTGCCGACCCTCTCTCCCGAGGTGATCTCATACTGCCTACAGCCTTCAACACTGTGGGTTAGGGTTAGGGTGTCCACACCCCACTGTGGATGCCCATACCCACCGCTGACCTTCAGAATCACACACTCAAATCTCTACCTCCTTCTATCTCCTTTTGTAGGTCTCGTGGGTAAATTTAATATTTTTTAAAAGCATATTTCTTTCTTTCTTGTTTGTCTGCACTGCAAAGCCTCCAGGATCTTAGTTCCCTGCCCAGAGAGCCAGCCCATGCCTCCTACAGTGGAAGCATGGAGTCTTTTTTTTTTTTTTTCAAATGTGAACCATTTTTAAAGTCTTTATTGAATTTTTTTACAACACTGCTCCTGTTTTTTTATGTTTTGCTTTTTTGACTGGGAGGCCTGGGGGACCTTAATTCCCCGACTAGGGCTCAAACTTGTGACCTCTACAGTGGAGAGTCCTAACCACTGAACCACTGGGGAATTTCCTAAACTTAAGGTTTCTAAATTGAAATTTGAATCTTCCTCTCCAAAGCTTTTCTTTCCATAATCTCACTCCTTTTGAATAACCCTCCACCCACCAAGTCCTTTCGGCTGAAACCTGACGCTCATCCTGGCTGTTCCTCCCTCCCATCTGGCCAGTGGCGTTCGTTTTCATCCAGCACCGCATCTCCATTGAACCACCAACTCAAGTCATGTCACTTCTGCGCTTAAATCCCATTATCATAAATTAAAACTCCTCACCCGGGCCCTGACGTGATCTGACCCCTGAGTACCTTCAGCCTCATTTTATACTGTCTTCCCTGACTTCTCACGAAGCTCCAACCACACTGGATTTGCTCGCCAATAACCCAAGCTCTATTTTGCCCCAAAATCCTTACCTATGCTCTTCTGTCTGGTCTTTCCCTAACTGTTGTCATTGTTCTGGTCTCAGCTGAAATGCTTCTTACTCAGAAAGGCCTTTCCTGGACTCACCTCTACCCCTGGGCCCGTTTAATTTAGGAGGGCACTGCATACTTTGTCATGGTTGCTGTGTGTGTCTGTTTAGTTTGCTTTATCTCTGTCTTTCTCGTTAGACTGTAAGTGTCTTAGGAGTAGGGACCATATTGGTTTTGTGGGTTGGCGCAGGGTACAGTGGCTGGCACATGGGAGGCACTCAATATGCACTGGCAGTTGAATAAAGGGGAAAATTTTGAAATATGTACTTTTCAACATGTGACTCTAAGTACAATTATCCATATGACTTCTCTATAAGCGGCACATTCAATAAGTCTCAGCTATGCCCAGTGAAGTAAAGCAAATCTTCTTTATACAAAATAAATGCAGAAAAAGAAAAAAAATATCGTATATCAGCGCATATATGTGAAATCTATTTGTGGAACCTATTTGCAGGGCAAGAATAGAAACACAGATGTAGAGAATGGACATGTGGACACAGTGAGGAAGGGGAGGGTGGGATGAATTGGGAGATTAGGGTTGACATATACACACTACCACGCGTAAATAGCTAGCTAGTGGGAGCCTGTTGTATAGTACAGGGAGCTCAGCTCAGTGCTCTGTGATGACCTAGAGGGGCGGCATGGGGCAGGGGGTGGGGGGGAGGTCCAAGAGGGAGGGGATATATGTACACATAGAGCTAATTCACTTCAGTGTATAGCAGAAACTAACATGACATTGTAAAGCAACATACCCCAATTTTTAAAAACTGAATGCAAAACCTGCAACACAGTCTATGCTCCATTAAGGATGCTGTATTCATTAGGACAACTCGGAGAAATCCACAAGACTTTCATATTTCTGAGAAATCTCTTAGTCCCCTTATCTGGAGACTTGACTTTAGAAACATAAAGAGCTTATATTTGAAAATGACTTTGAGCCTTATTACACGTTCTTTTACGTACTCTTCCTAACCACACTCCCAGGCATTTCCCATGATCTCCATTATATAGAGGAGAAAAGCGAGGCTTAAAGAGAGGAAGAAACAAGGCCAGTGCCTCCCAGCTAATTAGAGGCAGAGTTGGGTTTAAAACCCATTCTTTGGATTCCGGTGCTGGCTCTGTTTATCCCACTCAACAAATTAACCTCATAATGAGGAGCAGAAGGGAGAGGACCCCTGGTTTCCTCAAACACAGCCCCAGTTCATCGCTGACTCTTGCCAGGCAACCATTTGTTTCTCAACCCCTGAGCCCTTACCCCTCTTACAACAAATCACTATGAGCAAAACTCGTTCATTCAAAACGGCTCTTTCTTGATCTGTGCTAGCTTCCTGCATTGTCAGCCAGGCTTTAAAGAAATTTCTTCTAATTTATTTTATTCTATAGGCACGTCTCACTTTAAAAAACAAACAAACAAACAGATTTTATATGAAGATTTTTGTGTTTCAAAGTATATAAATGAAAAAGTCCTTAGATCTCCTTTTAAAGACTTTCTTAGGCATTAAAAACTCAGACAGAGAATTCCTTTTAAATAATGAAATCCGCCTGGCACACTTAAGGCAATTATTCAATTCAGTGTGCACCGTGGCCAGAACACACAAAGGCTGGAATGCATGGCCTGTTTCTTAATCTGAATGTATACGTTTTTAATCTTACAAACCTGTAATGAATTTGCTGCGAGACTGTTTTTGCTCTACCCTCAGCATACAATAAAGGAGGAGTCTGCGTCTTGGCCGAAGAATTAAATTGAGCCCACGGCATCCTAACCACAAGGAAATGCGGAATTCCGCACCCCCCCAAACCCCCTAGCTTCTTCCTTTCAAAAGAGTTGCTTCAAGTGGCGCCTTAAAGATAATTCTAGCTTGCTAAATTTAGGGTGTGGAAAAAGTCCAAAATGAGAATATTCCATGGGTAACTGCGCAAGCGAGGTTAATATGTGCAGGAAGAGAAAGATGTCTCACCATTTGGATGCATAGTTCTATCTCTCTCATCCTCTCTCTTTTTGCCTGGACACCTAGTGTATAATTTTGCAAGGTGAGATGTTACCTGAGGCAGTGAAAGGTGCTTTACGGCCATGACCGCATTTTCAATATAAAATGATTTCATATCTGAGTTATTTCTCAAACCAGCCTGAGTCAGAGCCATTCATCACCATGTATCTGCCAGTTATCAGAAAATGCTTATCTTCTTCACATCTGAGGCAGATTTCTGATTATACTCAGTTCACTTGTTTTAAAAAAAGTTGGCTATACAACTTAATATAAGAAGTATACTGGTATCTGAGGACTTCCCTGGTGGTCTGGTGGTTAAGACTCTGTGTTTTCAAGGCGGGGTACAAGAGTTCGATCCCTGGTTGCCACAGGGGTGTGGTCAAAATTTTTTTGTTGAAGTGTACTGGTATTCAAAGCTTGCTTTGAAATATAATTGAATAGCACATGAACTAAGACTAGATGGATAGATATGGGATAAAACAGAAATTCAAAGTGGCCAGTCCCAGGGTTACTGGGAACCTGCCCCTTAGTTCCCAAGGAGCTTCCAGAGATGGTGCCCGTGGAGGCCGCTATGCGGGACTTGGACAGACGGGGCTCTCAACCTCCCAACAAGCTTCACACACAACAAACTGGACACCGACAGTAATGGAGGCAGGGTCTCTGGGGATGGGAGAATGGACATCTCTGTGGTTAAATCATCTTTTCAGAAGGATGGAGGGAGGGGGTTGATCTGTGTGAGACTCTGATTCATGAATAATTTGGGGAGAAAGGCAAGCACTGCAGATGGGGAGAGAATTGGTGGCTCGGGGTCAAAGATAACTTAAAGAAAACAATACATTTCCGGAACGTCAGAGTCCCTGATAGAGAGGCATACTTGCAACATAATATTGAATGTCACCACTAAGTTCTTGCCCCTTGGTCTTTATCCATCCTCACTTAAAATACTCCAGCTTTTTTCTCATGGTCCTTTTTATAGCTTTTTTGATTTTTCGCAGACATAAAATCTGAGCAAAGTAATCCCAGAGAGATTTGCTCAATACTGCAGAAGGCCAGGAGGATGAGTCCCAGACTGTGAACAGCTTCACTATTGCATTTTGGATTTGTATGGATTTTTTTTTCTGACATGCCCAACTTGACAGATACCGTGTTTCCAGATCCAGTTCTCCCACTGAATCAAGCCTGGTTTTTCCTTCTTTGGGGTTTGGATTTCTTGGCTTCTCTCACATTGCATCATGTCCTTAATGTATCAGCATCACCATGGATCCTATTCCTGCTTTTGAGGGTATCAGCTGCCTTCTTGAGACTTAATGAACACATGTAATATTAAATACATAGACACTCAGATCTGGTCCCTGGGGTTGCTCACACAACAATTTGGCTGTCAACCCTTCAGAACTGGTGTATCTTTTGAACCACTGATGACAATGATGGCTCATCACTAGGATTCTGCAATGGCTTTGGGGCTCTGTGTCATACCAGAGAATAGGCTGGGATGGAGAAAAAGAGAGTAAAGAGAGGAAAGTGTTAGTCGCTCAAGTTGTGTCCGACTCTTTGTGACCTCACGGACTGTAGCCTGCCAGGCTCCTCTGTCCATGGGATTTCCCAGGCAAGAATACTGGAGTGGGTTGCCATTCCCTTCTCCAGGAGATCTTCCTGATCCAAGAATTGAATCTGCCTGCCACATTGCAGGCAGATTCTTTACCGTCTGAACTATCAGGGAAGCCTCAAACAGAGGAAGAGGGAGAAAGAAAGGAAAGAGAGAGAAGAGAGGATGGATGAGAAAAATGTGCTGGGGATTCCTCAGGGTCCAGTGGTTAGGACTCTGCACTTTCACAGCCGAGGGCTCGGGTTGGATCCCTGGTCTGGGAACTAAGATCCCGCAGGCTGAGAGGCATGGACAAAAAGAAAAAAAGGAAAATGTGCTGGGCTACAGCATCAGTGGGGAGCTGATAGGTGGTGATGAACGGTCAGAAGCTGTCATCTTGGGCCTCCAGGTGCTGTTCATTTCCCCTTTGTCTGCCGAGGGCAGGCTCTAGTTTGCAGCTGAGACTGTCATGTGAAGACAGGATCCAGGGCTATGGCAAAGCACAAAGGTGACATCAGTGGCATCCTCCCTGTCTAGAGTCTGCCAGTTTATCGAGGAGGAAGCTTATGATGCTTTATAAAATCGGATCAGTGGGAATCAAATGCCATTGTTGGCCTGGGGCACGGTACACAGCTTGCCTCTTTTCCCATGAATGGCTTTGTTGTACAGGCTTGCATGACTAGTCATCCATTTGTCCTTCTCGCCCCAATTCAGTCACATCTGTCCCTCTGAAACCATGTGTATGGCTTTAGGAGAAGCTTCACCTGTGAGTGATACGGTCAAGGGCACTCCAGGTGTTAAACATGGCACAATTGAGCAGGCATCATAGGACCCAGTGAGAAGGGGGAAAGGGCCAGTATGGATGGAAGAATTGATGGGAGAGAGAGGGGATGGAAGGGCACAATTCATCAACATCAGTTATCCCATCCAAGGACATCCCACCCAAGTCAGTGCTTTTCAAATTCTGCTCCGAGTTTAATTATGCATTTTGTCAATGGTGGATCTATATAAGATTTCTTTAAAAGAAGCAATCCATTGCAGAGTTTCAAAACATCCACAAACCATTTGACAGTGACCTGGAGTTCCTGTCCTCCACGACTGCATCAGCCCAGAAGCTAAAAGCACCTGCTACTTTTGAGTATCTTCATAGCAAGCAATCTGCTACCAAAGCTATGTGAGGCATGAAAATCAACGATGCTTAGATATGCAGGATTCAAGTCTGTGCCTTGGTTTTGATGCTTGTATCTATGTAATTATGAGTAAGCCATCATGTGCGTTTCAACATTTCTTTCCCAATCCCAAACTCAAAGGGATATACGTTGAAAGAAAATCAAAATGTATTTTGTGAAAGAACTTGGTAGGTAAATATCTTTTGACTGATGGATGGTATTTGCTCACCAGAGATATGCTCACTGAAGTCATAATCCTGGTATGCATGATTATCACTCAGCTTCCTTATTTTTTTTTTAAACTCCTTGAAACACATTTAGGGTGCAAATTTTTCAGTACTGGAATAGTACTTAGCACAGTAATTGCCCATGAATATTTTGTGTTCAGATTAGAAAATCATTTGACTTTGCTGCCAACTGATGTCCAGGTTTTTTTTTTTTTTTTTTCTGGCCATGCCACACGGCATGTGAGATCTTAGTTTCTCAACCAGGGATTGAACCCACGCATCCCAGGTTGGAAGGGAGGAGTCTTAACCACTGGACCGCCAGGGAAGCCCCCATGCCCAGATTTTTAAAGAAACTTCAGGATTCTTAGGCTATCAAGTCCCAGATTTCTAGCACCATAGAGACCTTTCTCACCCCCAGCCTTCCCTCACCCCAACTTCACATGGATTGTGTGGTCTCCGGCACCCACAGGTGGTTAACCCTTGTATTCTTTTCTCCACGTTACTGGCAAACCCCACCTTAAGGACAGTTTCCTTGCGGGCACCTCTGCAGTCACTTCCACACCAGGGTCTAAGCTAAGGATCTATCAGACGAGCTCCTCAGCCAAATTACAGTGCACTTATGCCCTTCCCCAAGGCCAGGGCTGTCCTCTCTTCCAGCAACACCTGACACAGTGCCTGGCCAAGGCAGTAGATACTCTAGAAACACTGAACTAACAAGACCACACTTATGACTACAGATTTGGGACCTGTGACTATTTTAGCTGGTCATCAGCTACTGATCACATCCCATCTGATCAGCTAAAAACTAGCCGGCATTCCCATCTCTGTCTGCTGCTGCACCATCCTACCAAGCTGCATGGAAACCATGAAGGTCATACCTTACCATTCCTAGCATCATTTTGACTTTAGGACAATGCTATTCAAATCTGCAACACAGACACTCCCGTGTTGGCACTCCAGTTTTACTCCAACACTGATGAGCTTTCCTTGAGATGAAGGGGGGTGGGGAGGGAGGAGCAGGAGATGTCAAGACCATACCCCTCCCCCCCCCCCCCACCTCGAGACCACGTTTCCCATCTCCTTCTCTCGATGCATCCACCGGGAGGCTGAGGCAAGAGTGAGAGGGAGGACTCTTGTTTTGCTCAAGAAATACACTGTATTCACGGTACTACAGCAAGTGGGCGGACCTAGAGGAAGTGATGCTCTCAATGAGGAAGAGATCCAACCCTGCAGAGCGTGGTAGCAATGAGGAGCAGGTAGAGGTTCTAAGGGGCAGTGGTTACTCCGTGTGAAGGAAGAAGTGGCAAGGGAGCGGTCCAGTGGTTAAAGCTCCACCCTTCCAAAGCAGGGGCCTCGGATTCCATCCCTGGAGAACTAAGATCCCATATGGCTCAGGGCGACTTAAGCCCATGCGTCACAACTACTGAGCCTGCAACTAATGAAGGTCACGTATGGCAGTGAAGAGCAGGCCCCGTGTGCTGCAACAAAGGCCTGGCAGAGCCAAAAATCAATAAAATCTGTTCAAGAATTAACAACGTAGTATTTCTAGATGTTATGCAGGCTAGGATGGGTCAGTGATTCTCAGCTAGTGGGTAAGAAAAAGTCTTACCAGCAAAAGAAATCAAGCCTTTATGGTAGCATAGAGGCATTTTTTTTTAAGAGCTCAAGGACAGTTCTATGAATGACAAGTCTTGGTAGCTGGAATGCTCTGGTGCCATACACCAGCTTTTAAAAAAATACATTCTAAAGATCACTTGAGTGAGCCTGGCTCAGTCAGGTTTTCAAGCACATTGATGTAGGTCCTAACCTATGCTAAACAGATGGATACTACATGCTTGCTCAGTTGCTCAGTCATGTCTGACTCTTTGTGACCCCATGGCCTATAGCCCACCAGGCTCCTCTGTCCATGAGGTGTCCCAGGCAAGAATACTAGAGTGGGTTGCCATTTCCTTCTCCAGGGGATCTTCCTGACCCAGGGATCAAACCTGTCTCTCTTGCATTGGAAGGCAGATTCTTTACCGCAGAGCCACCTAGGAAGTCCAGATAAGATACTAACCTAATATCAATTCTCCTTGTCAAGGATCAGGACCCTTTGCATGTGTCTACTCCGAGCACAGGGAAAGCGGGAGGAGGCTGCTGGAGGACTCTGTTCCCTCTGCTGGCAGGGAAGGGCCGACAGACATGAGCCACACCACAGGCAGGAGGTTAGAGAAACTTGTTATTAAATTTAATTTTCTTTAAATACATACCTTTTTCCCACCCTCACCCACTTGGGGGGAGGAACAGAAAGCCCCCAGTCCTTCCATTTGGGAGATTCCACGTATAAAGCCTGAGATGGTGAGGATGAAGTATAAAAATACTATTTACAAAGGAAAAGAGGGTGTCCGTTGCGACCTTAACCTTCAGACAGCCCCTCATCCCCAGGCCCTTTTGCTCCTTTAGAAAAGAAAAAAAAACAAACCCTGGGGAACCCACCTGGGTATAGAACAAGCCCTTCCTCTGGGAGGGGTGGGGAGGGGCGCTCAAACCCCAACACGGACTAGGAAGCTCTGAGATCAACCGAGGAACAGTGAATGGATTAAGCACCTCAGATGTTAGGAGCAGGCGGGGGCTGCCCCCAATCCCCCCCGCTGTAGTCAGCAGGCCGGCCGGCCAGCCTTTGTATCTGCAGGTCCCGTGTAAACATTGACTCTCCTTCTGCATGTCCACGCACTTCCCAATTTCCTACAGAGCCTCCCCGGCTTCCACTGGAGGCACCTGGTTCCTTCGTCTTTCCCCCCTTGCCTTCTAAACTTCCTCTGGAAGCGGTAGCGAGGAGGTGGGGGGGGCCACAGGTGGGGCACAGCTCATCGCACCCCTTCTTCGAGGTCAGGGCAGCCTGTCCTCCTCGGGGAAACTCTCAAGGCAGGGTGAGCTCCAAGTTCTTGGCCAAACAGGAGTGGATTTCTGTTCCCAGAGCAAGGACGACGCAGGCAGAGTCCGGTCCCGGCAAGGCAAGGCCATCGGCACTGGGTAGCAGGGAGGAAGGCTTCGGAAGGCAGAAGTGGGCGAGTCTAGTCTCACCCTGACGGTGGAAACCCAGCCCGGCAGCGCCCCCAACCCCAGGTGACCGGGACCCTCACCACCCGCCAGTCTTGTTCACCGTGGATGCGAGGAAGGACCAGGCACCCACTAAGCTAGACGTCTTCTCCAAGCCTGGTACGGAGGCAGCACTCACACCAGCTCGTCCAATAGGATCCCGATGCTCTGGGAGGCCTCCGAGGGGCCAGCGATGGGCTTGTTACACATGGGGCAAACACAGCGCACCTCCAGCCACTTCACCAGACATCTATGGGCAAAAGCCAACCTGTTACTCCCTAAGAAGAAGATACCAGCAAGCTCCGGCTGCCTCTTCATAGAGCCCAGCTACTTCTCAAGACAAGAACCTCTCTATCCCTGCCCTGGTCTAACCCTTCTGGCTTCCCTAGTGTGCAGTCAGGATGCAGGGCATCAGCAAGGGGTGGACAGGACGGACAGGGACTTGAGCCTCTAGAAGACTGTTGTTATCGTTCCATCTCTAAGCCATGTCTAACTCTGCAACCCCATAGACTGTAACCTGCCAGGCTCCTCCGTCCACGGGATTCTCCAGGCAAGAATACTGGAGTGCGTTGCTATGTCCTCCTCCAGGGGATCTTCCTGAGCCCCAGGGATCGAACCCGAGTCTCCTGCTTCCATTTGGGGGAAGCAAATGAAAGCAGGTTGGAACCTTCCATTTGGCAGGTTCTTTACCACAGTGTCACCTGGGAAGCCCCCCTCTAGAAGATGCTCCCTGCTTATTTCACTCCAAGGCACCCCTGGACACACAGTCCCACGATGGACACTTACTTGCGGTGAAAGGCGTGTTGGCACGGGAGCACGCCTAGCTCGTCCTTGCCCCTGAAGTCTTCCAGACAGACAGCACAGGTCTGCTGTGGGAAGAGACAGCCGTGTGAGAGGAGACGGGGAGGAACCTCCCCCTGAATCTTGAATCACATCTCCTAGTCTCCACCCAAGAGAGAACTAACCCTGACACATGGTAGGCATGATGCACGGTGGACCGCTTCAGATTTAAACTGATCCAAGTAGATGAATTAGACAGTTAGCTCCTCGGTCACGGCAGCCACATTCTAAGTGCTTAACAACCACAGTGTGGCTAGTGGCTCCCATGCCATATAATACAGATTAAAAAGCATTTAATTGTTATTAATGTGTTAATTTCTGTTGTGCAGCAGAGTGATTCAGTTATACATGTTATTTTTCACATTCTTTTCCATTATGGTTTATTTTAGCATATTGAATATAGTTCCTGGTGCTATACAATATGACTTTGCTGTTTATCCATCCTACATATAATAGTTTGCATCTGCTAATCCCAAACTCTCGATCTGTCCCTCCCTACTCCCCTTTTCCTCAGCAACCACAAGTCTGTCCTCTATGTCTGAGTCTGTTTTTCTTTTGTAGATAAGTTCATTTGTGTCATATTTTACATTCCACATGTAAGTGTTATCACACGGTATTTATCTTTGTCTGACTTCACTTAGTGTGATAATCTCTAGGTCCACCCATGTTACTGTAAATAGCATTATTTCACCCCTTTTTTTAAAAGAGTCTTTCTAGCCTAGGACTTTCGACCAGGGGGCACTTATCCATAACTAGAGGTAAGGATGGGGGTCTGGTGTATGGTTTCTATTCTTTAAACCCAGCCTTGCATCCTAGTATAATAACCTCTCAATCCCAGCTGAATTTCCTCTTCTGGAAGGGAGCTTAAGAAACATCAGAACTTGGGGACATCATGACCACAGACCTCAAAGAGATGGATGAAGTGAGGCCATGTCCAGGCTAGTCTTGTGCATAGTGGGACCCGTGATTCTTCCCACACCTGGACAACCGCACACATGCTCTCTGCACGAGCGCCTGTGGTTATGGACAGAAGTCTTGGGACATGAGTTAGGTGGCCCCAAAGGCACAGGTGGGAAAAGAAGAAATGGTCTAGTCCTAAAAGAGTTGGGAGTTGAGGGGCCCCAGAAAGTGGGTGTGATGGGGTGCAGGGGAATGGAGGGGAACAGGGGAGAACTAAAGGGCTGGGCCCGCATGTCAGATCCACAGTCGCCAGGACAGAGCACACACAGAGGTGACCCCTTTCAGACCCAGATGGGGGGACTGAGCAGGAAAAGTTACTGAAGTCTGGCACGGGGTGGTCAGACTGCCCTCCCTGTTAAGATTACATCTAGCAGGTTTCCTGGGGGTCACAGGTCACCATGTACCCAAACCCTTTTGTGACCCCCTTTGTTTTCTGCCTGTCCCAGTCCCAGACATAACAGATTCTGCATATTGATCACCTCCTGGGATGTGTCTTCTATCTATCTGGCCCAAGAAGACAGGAAGGCAGGGACTAAGGAAGTCCCTAAAAAGGTCTTCAGACCTGGAGAAGGTTTGCCTTACCTGCTGGGCACCCCGCAAGCTGCCCCAGGGCACTCACCCCATATAACTGCAACTTCTTGGCATCTCCTTTAAGCACCACCTGGGAAAAAAGAGGGGAGACCTGGGGTCAGAAGAAACCAAACATGGGTCCAGGTGGTTATCAGCCGAGGAAGGGAGCCCCCAGCCCCATCCAGGGAGACCCTCGCCCTCCCTAGGCTCAAGGGGAGAACAGGCCAGCTTCATCTTGCCCCCTCCCCATTCCCTCCACCTCCCCCGGCCATCTCTAGCTAGGCTAGTAGTGGTGGAGTGAGGAGAGGTTTTAGGACAAAATGAGGACTTTATTTACCTCTTTATAGCCATATCGTTCACTCTGTGCCTGGTTCCGGAGTTTGCTGGGGGGAGCAAGAAAGAGAGGAGAGAAGAAGTCATTATGTCTTTGCACAAACAGCCATTCAGAGCAGGAGAGACAGGCCGGGGGCTTGGGGCTTCCTTCTGGGGGTGGGGAGGTGCGTCCCGTAGACACAGAGTATGCACAAAAGTCTCTGCAGGTCACCAGCGTGGAGTAAAGACTCAGACTCTTAAGTTCAACTGCCTCAAAACTCCCTGTCACCTCCCCTAGGCTGGGGGGTGGGGGTTCCGGCAGAGCACCCTAAAAGTTCATTCACCCTCCTTCCCGGAAGGTCACTTCCTTTGGACTCCCTAGCTAGACAGATCAACCATCTGCTTGCTGAGTGTGCAAAAGTTAGCTTTGTTTTTGTTTTTTGGTCATACCACGTGGTTTGTGGTATCTTAGTTCCCTGACCAGGGACAAACCTGTCCCCTTCAGCAGCAAAAGCGAGGAGCCCTAACCACTGAACTTCCAAGGAAGTCCTGGAAGTTAGACATTCTTTAGAGGGCTATTTCCACCAAGCCCGGGCAGCAGGAGAACATCTGTTGAGCCTGGGGAATTTTCCACCCGGAGAACACAAGCATTCTGGAGGCAGAGCACACGCTTCCCCCTTCACAGCACCAGGGCAACACAGGCAATGCCTTCTTTGTTTTCCTCTTTTTGTTTCAAGCTGGTGGCCTGCATACAGCCGGACTCTCAATGGCCAGAATTCAATGGCCAGAACACAATGGACAGAACATGCCGTTACTAATGGCAGGAGCATAGCTGTGATGGGGGATTTGCTAGGTGTCGATCTCTGTGCTGATATAGATCCATATCCACGCTCATCGATTTCAAACACCTTCCAGAGGGAGAGACATGCTTGTTGGCAGACAAGGAACACGGAGTCCAAAGAAGCTAAGTAACTTGCCCAAACTTCAGAGCTGCCTGGCAGCAGAGCCTGGATTCTAACCAAAGTCGATCTGATGACAGAGCCCGAGCTCTTTAACAAAAACTGTGGCCAGGCTCACAATCAGATGGCACACACCATGCTCCTGGGCATAGGATGGGGTTTAGGGAAACACCCTTTCAATCAACAAGCCGCCAACTTTCTGAAGGGCTTACTGTGCCAATGGCCGAGACCGAGATGATGCTCTGATCTTTTTTTTTTTTTTTTTGCTGTTTTATTTTCAGTGAGAGAAACCTTTTGAACTGTGCAGGGAGCTCTATGGCCTCCTGTACCTGGGGACCAGATGGAGTCTTCTCTCCCAGGAATCATTTCTACCAAAGATTTGTGTTATTGGAAGAAGACATCAGAGAACCACCAGGTTAGGTAGGACCGGGGCAGCCAATCACGGTCTCCTGAGAGTCAAAGCCAGCTAACCATTTGTTTCATAAGGCCCAGAAGCGAAGAACTGTACTTTCCTATATACTTAGTTTTATTTATTCAATTTTTGGCTGTGCTCTGTTGCTGCTCGAGGGCGTTTATCTAGTTGTGGGAAAGCGGGGGCTTACTCTTCGCTTTGATGCTCAGGCTTCTCACTGCGGTGGCTTCTCCTGTTGTCGAGCGTGGGCTCTGGGGTGCGTGGGCCTCTGCAGCTGCAGCACGTGGACTCAGTAGTTGCGGTTCTCAGGCTCTAGAGCACAGGCTCAGTAGTTGCTCCACAGCACGTGGGAACTCCCCGCTTCAGGGATCAAACCCGTGTAGTCTGCACTGGCAGGTGGGTTCTTTACCACTGAGCCACCAGGGAAGTCCTATATCTATTCTTTTTTTTTTAAACTAAACTTTTTATTTTGTCGTGGGGTATAGCAGATTAACACACAAATGTTGTGATAGTTTCAGGTGGACTGCGAAGGGACTCAGCCATACACATCCACGTATCCATTCTCCCCCAAACTCCCCTCCCATCCAGGCTGCCACGTAACACCGAGCAGAGTTCTGTGTGCTGTACAGTAGGTCCTTGTTGGTTACAGAACTGTGCTTACTCGTAAGTGGTTGAAAGCAGAAACTGAAAGAATATTTCATGCCATGTGGAAATTATATGAAAATCAACTTTCAATGCCCATAAAATTTTACTGGAGCACAGCCACACTTTATGACTGCTTCTGTACAGAAGGGCTGGGTGGTTCAGATAGATATCATATGACCCGCAAAGCCTGTAATATCTGGCATTTTATGAAAAAAAAAAAAAAAAAAGGCTGGTTTGAGTTAGAGGAAGAGAATCTTCAATCACTAGCCTTAATTGAAGGGAGGGAACAAGGTAAGATGCTTCAAGAATGATGCAGAGATGCTGGAACCAGAGCAAAAGAGGATGCAGAAAGCCTGGTGCACAACCTGAGGGCAGGTAAGATCCAGCGGCCTCCACTTTCATGGCTCCTAACAGGAGGTCAGGGGCTAGGTGAGGCCAGTGTCCCTCTGCTTTGGGGCTGAGGACTGGACAGCACAGCCGCTGCCTGCCCCCCGACCCCCGCCTCCTCCCTCAGTCCTTGGAGGGATGGGCTTAGGGTCTAACCAGCGCTCCCACTGTTCCACCCCTACCTGTACACTTTCCTGTATACACCCGCCTCCGTGTCCCCACTTCCAAATGAGGGGGTGGGGAAGGATGCATGTAAAATAAAGGACGCACTTAAATGATCAAGGGCTACCTGCCTGACACTGGGTTCACCTGGGGAAGAAGAAAGGTGATCTCGTTGCCAGGGTGCCCAGAGCTGCCTTCTGAGGGAGAAACTGCTGCTCTTTTATCAAGTATGTACAGAGTAAATAAGGAAGTGGCGAGGAGCCTGCCGGCTTCCTGACTCAGAAAGAGATGTCACATCTCCGGAGCCTCGCCTGCTTCGCCCGCAGCATGACTACACTTACGCAGTGTGTACAGTGCCTTTCTGCTTTTGCTCTGTCGTAGGGACGCCTGCGGGGCCCTTCTGTCTGGCTGGCTCCATTTAATGGTCTTACCCAAGGATTCTCCAGAAGCCTAACTCTGAGAGTCCAGGACCATCAACTGGAACAGTGAAGGCTTCAGAGCCATGCTCTAGATTCACTCTGCCTGTAGATTTCCATATCAGGAAGGTAGAGATTGGGATAAAACGGGGCCAAAAGAGTTGCAAGGGAAACGAGAGCCAAAAAGCAGAGATCTTGGGTCATCCCAGCGGGGACAGAGTGCCAACAACTCGGGACAGGTGGCCTTCTCAGCTGCTGGGGTGAGCAAAGCAGCTAAAAATACTTTGAATTCAATGAGCCCATTTCAAGCCACTGCCAGTGGGCGCTTCCTGGCTTTTCCCCTTTTGCAACAAACAATGCGACCAGGTCCTGCAAAGAATCGTTTCTTTCCTGCCCGGTTTGTACTTCACGGGGCCCCTTCCATCCTGTGTGGGGCAGAGATCAGCTCCTGGGGAGGGGTCGGGGAAGACGGAGCGAGGGGGAGTTGGGCCGATGAGCTCAGCAGGTCGGGAGCAGGGGGTCACAGGCCTATTTTGGCTGAGGAGGAAACCGAGAAGCAGGCAGAGGAAGTGGCTTCTGCGCTTGTGTGTCTTTCTATATATAGGCACTCCCAGGCTGCCACATACCAGCAAGGCTGGGGAACCATGAGACGCCAGGGTCACACCAGCTCTGGGCTGCAGGACAGAGGGCAGGGTGACGAAGGGGCAGATGACTGCAGAAGGAAAACAGGGGGCGCCAAGCAGCCCCACAGCGGGGGGGGGGGGTGGGGGAAAGCTTCTGGTATCATGTGGTCACCAACTCCAGCCAAGCAAAAAAAAAAAAAAGTAAACCCGTGGTACCCAGAGCTCCCAACCCATCCTTCTGCAGCACCACGGTGTCTGGCTGCGAGCGGGTGGCCATGGAGCCCCAGCTGATCCCGTTCAAGGAATAAGAATCTGGGAAGGCCAACATCCGGAATCCGAAAGACCCTTGCTAACCGACATCAGACGAGCCCATCTCACCATGTTCCCAGATACAGGACTTCAGGCAGCTCTTTAACAGCCTGAGCACGAGTTTCCTCATTTATGAAGCAGAGTAATACTGAAACTGGACTGCAGTTCTCAGGACTAAGTAAGATAAACATGTCACAAGGTGGTCAGCACGGTGCCTGGCACACAAGGAAGTCCTGGGCAAAGAGGAGCTTAAACCCCAAGATCACACCTGTTAGTGGCAGAACTAGGAAATGAAGCTGGGTCTCCCACCTACTGGCTCAGAGTGATTTGTAGAATTTCCTCTCTTGACCACCTCTGCAGACTGGCAGGGATGTGCATGCATGTATGTATGTATGTATGTGTGTGTGTGTGTAGGGGCCAGACACAGCCTGGTTTTACAGCCTCCTGCCAGCATCGCACATAAATCTTGGGTATGCCTCCATCTTTCATCTCCGGGGAGTTGCATACATTGCTTCATATGTGGAGAGCGGGGTGGTTGTTGGTCAGGAAGACGAAAAGAGTTTGAGGAAGAAAGCTTCAGCTGGGGGAAAGGGGCGGGTGGGTGGTGGGGGTGGTGGTTGTCGAGATACCGGAAATCTACCCACACCCTCACTTACTAATGAGATGCAAATTTCAGACTCAGTGGTACAAGGGGGGGAAAATAAACCACTACCTTCTCTGCAAAAAGCCTTGTAAGTGGAAAATTCCAGTCCCGGGGACTTTTTAAAGTCTGGAGGAAAAAAGAGGGCTGAGGCAGTGGATGAGAAGCAAAGGAGAGCAGGGCCCCAGGGCACTTCCCCTTCTTAAGAAGTGGCTCCTCGGCCTGAGGAATCTGAACAAGCGTCTGCTAACCCTCCAGCCTCCTGCCAGGTGAGCCACTCAAACCCACCAGGGTCTCTCCGTGGGGAATGGGAACTCCTGCCTTCATCTTAATTTAATCTGTTTAAATGATCTGATCAAATACTAGACCCCAGCTGACATCTGTCTACCCAGGCGTTGGGTAATCATATGCTTGTGCGTGTGTGTGTGTGGGCGTGTGGCTTGGTTTTATCACAATGGCTCTCAGGACCATGACATTCTACTGATCAGGGGTGTGCAATGTTCCCCAATGCACAGGACAGATCCATACAATGAGGAATTGTTAATACCCATAGGGCGCCCTAGTTCATAAACACTACTGTATTTTTCACCCTGAATACCAGGCATGCCCTACATTTTTGATAGAAGATAGCCACCAATTCCCTTGTCTAGAAGCAAAGAAAACAGTTGCTGGAGCTTGGCTCGCCCTGCTAAGCTCCAATCCTTCCCTGGACCCTTACTCGATAAGAAGTGACGGTTTTCAGTTTTTATTCTCTCAAATGTAAGAGGCAGTACAAACAGGCAGCTCTGCAGACACCAGCTTGCTAATATTAGCATCTGGAAGGATGATAACAGGATTTCCCAGGAGGGCAGAGGGTCATGCCACTGGTGGAATGATGCCCCCCTTAGCCCTGGCCACCCAGGGGGTGTGAGTGGGTGGAAAGAGATGGCAAGGGACCACTGATGATATTACTTGGTCATTCTAGGCAACATGAGAGGAACTGGCCAGCAGGCGGGATGCAGGCTGATCCATGCTGACCTTGTACGCTCTGGAACAACTTGATAGGCTGATGGAAATAGAAACAGCAGGCCTCAGAGGCCCAGCGAAGGGCAGGCTAAGTCTTGTTCTCAAAGCAAGGAGCCCCAGCTGGAAGATGGTGACTCTGCCACAGGAGGCTTGCTCGGTTCACCCTACCTATGGCCACCACCTCCTGGACTCCCCTCCTCCCCGGGACCCCAGGTCAGCCAGCAAGCCACCCACCTGATAAAATAGCAGCAGAAGATGAGGCTCAGCATGAAGACGAAGATGCCTGTGCCGAAGATGACCATGTAGATGTTGAGGGGAAGGTCTTGGAAACTGATGGGGGGCATCGAGCAGGACTTGTTGGTGCTCACCAGTCCCAGGCCACAGAAACACCCTGCAGAGAACAGAGGAGGGCAAGTGTTATGATAGTGGGAAATTCACTACCGAGGCTGATGGCACTCTGTGTGAGCAAGGATGCAGCGAGAAATGGCAAGCCTCTGACTCGGGGACTTACTTTTTTCTAACTGAAGCATAATTGATTTACAAAATTATTGATTTACAAAATTGTGTTCACTGAGGATGTTCAGCAAGTGATTCGGATATCCATATACGTATATGTATTCTTGTTCATATTCTTTTCTATGATGGCTTATTATAGAATATTGAATACAGTCCCCTGTGCTATGCAGTAGGTCCTTGCTATTTATTTTACACACAGTAGTTGGTATCTGTTAATCCCAAACTCTTAATTTACCCCCTCCCTCATTTCCTTTCTCCTTTGTGGACTGTAAGCTTGTTTTCTATGTTTCTACGTCTGTGAGTCTGGTTCTGTTTTGTAAACAAGTTCATCTGTGTCATATTTTAGATTCTACACATAAGTGATATTACACGGTATTTGTTTTTCTCTGTGTGACTCACTTCACTTAGTATGATAATCTCTAGGTCCATCCATGTTGCTGCAAAGAGCATTATTTCATTATTTTCTTTTTATGGCTAAGTAGTATTCCATGATTATATTGGATTGGCCAAAGAGTCCTTTCAGGTTTTTCTGAAACACTGTATGGAAAAACCCCAACGAACTTTTTGACCAACCCAATATCCTGTGTGTGTATGTGTGTGTGTGTGTGAACCACATCTTCTTTATCCATTCCTCTGTTGATGGACATTCAGGTTGCTTCCATGTCCTGGCTACTGTCAACAGTACTACTATGAACACTGGGGTACAAGTATCTTTTGAGTGTTTTTGGTTTTTTGGTAAATACCCAGGAGTGGAACTGCTAGATTATGTGGTAGTTCTACTTTTAGTTTTTTTAAGGAACCTCTACACCATTTTCCATACTGGGTGCACCAATTTACATTCCAGGGACTTACATTTACAGCCTTGTCCTAACACTAGCGACATGATCTTGGGTAAATTATTTAATCAATCTATGAAATGGGATCCTACACACGGTACTTCAACCAGCACCCCCTTCTAGGGGATCAAGGAATCAGGCAATGGGCGGAAATGGAAAACTCACTTCCATCTGGTAGAAGCCCGTAGCAAGATGAAGAGCCTCAGGAGGAAACGTACATCTGTAAACGTACAGCTCCAATCCCACCTCTCCCTAAGTATGCGACCTTTGAGAAATTACCTTGCTAAAAAGCTCCCCTTTGTCACAGGAAAACAAGCAAAGTGCAGAGGCGACCAAAGACTATGGTGTAAGAAATATGCTTTGTAAATTGCAAAGCGAAGTTGCAAAGGTCATTTGTCATTATTAAGCCACCTGCTCCAGAAGCCAGGCTGCACCCAGACCAGAATAGAAATTGTTCACTCTGAGGCTGGGCCCGCGTTCCAGAAAGTGGCGGGGGAGGGGGGCCGCTGCTCACTTTTCCTGGCCACCCTCCGCCTTTCTACTCAAAGCCTTACCATGCGGTGTGCTAATCTCAGTGGCATCCCCCGAGCTTGCAGAACACAGAATCTCAGGCCAGCCTCCATCAAAGCGAATCAGAATCTATGTTTTAACAAGGTCCCTTCAGTGTGGGAAGCTCGGGTGGCCACTAGAAGCTTCATTCACGTGACTCACGAGTAAATCCTGATTGATCTGAAGGCAACAATCACCTTGCTTTTGCCAGGGTTTGGTGTTGGGGTAGGTATGTGATTGGGCTTCCCTGGTGGCTCAGCGGTAAAGAATCCGCTTGCCAAAGAAGGAGATGGGGGTCCGATCTTTGGGTGGGGAAGATCCCCTGGAGAAGAGAGGGAAATGGCAACCCACTCCAGTATCCTTGCCTGGGAAATCCCATGGACAGAGGAGCCTGGTGGGCTGCAGTCCACGGTCACAGAGACTAAATGACAACAACGGCAACAAAGGTACGTAATTAGGTTCTGGCTGAAGAAAAACAAAGAGAAGACCCTCTGCTGTAAAGACAGATTTTCCTTTTTTGGGTCACATCTCTGCAAAGCATTTGGAATGGTGGAAGCCAAGTTACAGCTGGTAAGAGGGAAGTTCAATATAAAGCTGGTGGCAGAGAAGACAAGGAAAGAAGAGGAATGAAAGACATTGTCGGTTGAGTGGCTGGAAAAGCCAATCCTGGAGCTACTTCATGGGACCACTTGTCCTGAGTGTTAGAAAATTGTCTATCATGGTTATAAGGGGGAAAAAAGAAAAACGAATTAACCACAAATCAGGTGAGTGTTTTTTCTTGCTAGCAGGCAAAAATATCAGTGATCTGAAAGGAAGCCTCAGAGTCTTGGATTTCAGAAAGTGTTAGGACAGGAAGGCTAGACTTCACCACACACTGGTGTGTGTATGTGCATGCTCACTCAGTTGTATCCAACTTTGTGCGACTCCATGGACTGTAGCCCGCCAGGCTCCTCTGTCCATGGGATTCTCCAGGCAAGAATACTGGAGTGTGTTGCCATTTCCTTCTCCAGGGGATCTTCCCGACTCAGGGATCGAACATCACTTGAGTTTCCTGCACTGGCAGGCAGATTCTTTACCAATGAGCCACCTGGGGAGCCCTTACACATGCTACCAGCCAAACACATCTCATGCTACCAACTTAACTTCTGTAATAACATCACCATGAAATGTACACTCCCTGCCCCCTCCACAGGGGAAAAAAGACTCAGTCATTAAATAACACCTATAGTCAAACAGCTAAGAAGGCCTGGCTTCAAAGACCTATGGGGACTTCCCTGGAGGCTGAGTGGTTAGCACTCTGCACTTTCACTGCTAAGGGCACAGGTTCAGTCCCTGGTAGGGGTGAGGGAAGTGGGGAGGTGGGAACTAAGACCTCACAAGCCTTGGAGGGGCGGGCAGGGAGAAGGGGGAGGAGGACTCAGGCCTTCAACTCGGGCTTATGTGCTTTCCTGACATTGTGGTTAGGAGCCATTAATATACTTTGGAACACTACACCGTAATTAGGACTGCGACCCCAACTCCGCAGAAGACTTACTCCAAAGACCGGAGTCATCTCTGACCTCACACATCTCCACTCTCTTCATCCCTGAGATCAATCTAGTGACCAATATAACAAGCCCCCTCCAAACCTCTTTCAGACTGTATGCCAACTCTCCTGCCAAGTTTCTGTTCCAAACACACTTGGAGCCCAGTTCTACTCCAAGTCCCTATTAATTGATGTCTAGTCCCTCCTCTAATTTAGCCCACATGTCTGGCATTTCCTCCGACTCCGTTTTTGTACTATGATCTACCAAACTCAGGACTGGCTTCTAGTCCTCCCAATTAGGAATGTGCTGGGTCCTCTCTCTCCCTCCCCAACTCAGTATCCCCCAGCATCACCCAAGGTGACCGAGTCGCCTCTCTATTGCTTGCCCAACCCTGTTTTCACCTGCCTCCAAACTTTTGCTCATGCAGCTTTCTCTGCCTGAAACTCTCTCTCTCTTCCCAAAGTCTCCCAAGGCTGGTCTTTGTGATATTCCAGGGACCCTCCCCTCCCACCCGGCTCAAATTCTATAGTGCTCACAGCCTGTATCACGTGTTCTGGCTGGAGCACACTCAGTGACTGTCTTAGGCTGCCCCACGGTTCCTAGAATCAGCTTCATTTAACTCAAACACGCATTAAACACTGATTACATGACAAGTGCCACGACAGACACTGAAGAAAAAAGGAAGGAAAAACTAGATGATATTAAGTCTAGGGAAGAAGACAGACACAAAGATTTCCATTGTGGAAAGTGTGGTACATGGTAGATGTGTGAGCGATGAGATGGTTGGATGGCATCATCGACTCAGTGGACAAGAATCTGAGCAAATTCTGCGAGATGGTGATAGACAGGGAAGCCTGGCATGCTGCGTCCCTGGGGTCGAAAAGAGTCGGACACGACTGAGCGACTGAACAACATACAATTCTGAGATCAGAGACAGAGAGTTCTAACAAGCTTGAGTACTCCTAGGTCTGAGGATAGCAAACTTCATACTTGGACTTTTTTCAGTGCCTACCCTCATGCTTGGCTCTTTTTCAGTAACTGGTTAACCGATAAGTAATTTCTGATTTTTCTCAAGGCAACCTAGTCCTCTTGGCAAAAGCTCCCGCTTCAAAGTAAGGAGACGAAATTTGGGAAAATTGCCCAGAAACTGCCCTCAGCTGACGGGTGACCAGTCAACCAACAAGTACTGCTTGCTGGTTTGATTTATACACTGATCTAGACATTGTGGGGAAACAAAAAGTAAAAGTAGTTCTTGTCCAGGGAGACTTGTTGGTTAAAGTTGGGAAAAAATTAATTAGCTACTAAACTTTGCTAAACTCCTGCTTCTTAGCCTCCAGCATGGGTTAGAAAGTTTTCACCACCTCTTTACCCTCTGCTCAAATATTTGATCTCTGTGGGCCAACGGAGATTGATTTTTCTGTGAAGACACCTTGGTGGACTGGCCAGGCAGGAACAACTTTCTGTCTACTCTGGAAAACGGTATTTGGGATTGTCTTCCAGGTAACTCTGTCCTCCAGGCCAAAAAGGCTTTTTCCTTACCGGGCACGTCTCCCCCACCCCCGTCTCATCAACAGCTGATGCTATAAGAGTCTAATCCTCCATCTGCCTTGACTCTCCATGTACCTTTTTTATTTTTTTTAAAAGTCTTTACTGAATTTGTTACAGTATTGTTTTTATGTTTTGGTTTTTTGGCTGGGAGGCAAGTGGGATCTCAGTTCCTTGACCAGGGACTGAACTCACACCCGCTGCATTGGAAGTCAAAGTGTTGACCACTGGATCACCAGGGAAATTCCACCAAGTACCTTTCTTCAGCTGGATCTCGGCATCTGTAGGGTCCCAAAGAACCTCATTTGGTTCCCTTGCACGGCAATGGCCACAAATAACGCAGAGGGTTCGCATGTATGCACTCTGAAGGCACTCTGGCCTCAGCTGTTTTTCAGTTTATTTTGATCATCTGATCCTGCTGAGATGCTTTCCTTGGGGCTCCAGGATTGAGTCAGCGAGTTGGGACTTTCTATGATAAAGAGGTGTGGGTGAGAAGAGCTTATGGCTAAAAGGAGATGGTCCATTTGCTTGCCTTCTGATCAAAGAAGTAGACAAAAAATACATTGGGCTAAAAGCTGACAGTGTTGTAGCTTTACCTCTAAACTTATAAGGACAGAATTTTAACCCCAGAATGACAGGCTCCAGATATTTTTCACAAAGGTGTTTGGGGAGGGATTGCTTCTTCCCTGGAGTCAGGGAACAGTCCTTTCTCCGTCACTTTAAGAAGTAAAAAGAAACACAACATAGTAAGTCAACTGTGTTGTTATTTAGTCGCTGAGTCGTGTCCAACTCTTTTGTGAACCCACGGACTGTAGCCCGCCAGGCTCCTCTATCCATGGAACTCTCCAGGCAAGAATACTGGAGTGGGTTGCCATGTCCTTCTCCAGGCGATCTTCCTGATCCAGGGATCAAAAACGTGTCTCCTGCATTGGCAGGGTGATTCTTTACAACTGAGTCACCTGGGAAGCCCAAGTCAACTATAAATCAGCAAAAAATAAATAATGTTTTAAAAAGTGGAAAGATAAAGCAGCAAGTGCTCTGTTGGTCTAAAAACTTATGAAAGGGGGCGGCCCAGAAACAGGTCTAGTGTTCACTGACAGCTAGCTACCTTGGTTCTTCTCCTGAAGTCTCTTCCATTGTTTCCCCTGACCTATGAAAGCCTTGACATCAGAATGTCTCATCCCCCAGCTCGCGGGCTGGGAGCTGGAGTGACGTCAAGAGAAGGGCTGGCCAAGAACGACCAGGGGATCTGGGAAATGCTTCTCTTTCCCAGCCAACGGGAATCTTTCCCAGATGCGGGGGTTCACTGTCCTTCCCCACCCCCTCATCCCCCACCCCCGCCCCCACTCCAGCTATGTCTCCGATCACACACACAGCTTGGTTCATTTTCAGGAAATTAGATCCTACCAGCTAGAGGAAGAGGGGGATGGGAGCCCCTCATACACACGCTGCCCAAACCCTGCCTTAAAACAAAAGCCTCTTGAAATAATTAATGCAAGATCTGGCAAGAGTCTGCACTCAAGAATGGATTCCGCACCCCCCCCCCCCCAACTAGCCAGCCTACCCTACTGAGATAAGGCCAGCTGCTTCTTTCTCCCTGCCCCCGGCCCCTGCCCGCCCTTCCCCCCTTTCTCCAGAAACTCTCCAAGCTTTAGAACAAGGCAGTCAAGATCCCAGGGACACTGGAGGGTATTAGCAGCCAAAGTTTTGAACTGACCCGCTTAGAAGGGCGTCTCTTCAGGTAGCCTGGACAAGGAATCAGCCCCAAGCCCAACCTGTAGTCACGGAAACTGCTAAAAAGCCTAAATGTGAGATGCATTTAGCATCAACCAGGCTGGAGAGGGAGGGTTGACTGGGTCCGGAGGCGCGGACACCACCGAGGCACAGGAGCTGGTACCGTGGTCTGGCCTTGGGGCCAGTGAGCACAGCTCCCCAGGCAAGCCCTGCATTCAAGGGTAGCCGGGCGCCAGGAGATCTACACGGCTTTATCAATGCAATAAAGGCTCGCTCATTAATCCGGCGTCATCCCAGGGCACAAAGCCCCCGAGCAGCCGTTGCGAAGCCAACAAAGGCGCAGGGGAAGCCGCCCCCGCGCCCCGTCCTGCACGCTGCATTGTATACATATTTAAAATAGCCTGCAAAGTTTCAGACCAGGAACTTGAGCTCCCTCTAGGAGATCCGAGCCCGAGCGCGGATTTAATTCTCCGCCGACAACCACAACAAAGAACAAGAGTTTGAGCGCACAAAGGCGAGGAGGGAAGCGGGTATGAGTGCGAAGCCGCCACACAAAGGCCGGGAACCCCTCGGCTCCCACGACCCCCGCCCGCTTGAGAGATCTTTCCCAGCCCTGGAGCGAAACCTGGATTTTTTTTTTTTTTTTTTTCCCTTTTCAAATTCCGCGCTGTGCAGAGCAGAGTTGAGCGCCAGGACGCCTCCTCGTCGGTCCCATTGCAATAAAAACTTGGCTCTAGAGGGAGAAGGAGCCCTCAGATCTGAAACCTGGCGCCCCTCTCTCCTCGTCTCCGGCCAGCTCCACGTCCCTTGCCACCCTCCCCCCCCCCCCCCCAAGCCCCGGACTCACCGTTACACCACTGGAATGGGTGCATCAATGAACTCTCTGCTGGCTTCCTCGGGCGAACGAAGGCAGGCGCGGGGCGGGCAGGCGGGGTGGGCGCGCCGGCCGGCGGGGTCGCAGGAGGGGCCGGTGCGCTGCGCGGGCGGCCGCCCTTCCTCTGCAAGTGGAACTCCCTCCGGAGCCTGGAGCTTTCACCGCGATGGGTTTTTGGAGCCACAAAGAGGAAAGAAGAGAAAAGAGACAGAAAAGTCTCCCGTCTTTAAGGACCGCAGAGGAAAGGCAGGAAAGGCCTGGGAGCTGGGGTGCTGCGGGGCGCCGGGTGGGCACAGAAGGGAAAAAAAGCTCTAGGCAGAGGCGCTCCCCGGACGCTGCCGCTCGGAGGTGAGACGCCAGGGACTCCGAAACTGACACGGTGCGCGCACACCCCCTCCCTTATACTGCCCCCGCCCCCTCCGTCACCCGCCCTCAGCCAATGGGAGCCTTCCGCCGGCCCCTGGCATTACTTGCAGACCCGCCCCATCCGAGTGTGGGGAGCATCCTCGAGGTTTGGGCGCCTCCCCTTCACCTTCAGTCCGGAGACGATCGGGAGGCGCGCTGGCCCGAGCAGCCCCGAGCCAGCCTCCTCCGCTCGGGACCTGGAGGAAACTGAACAATTAGTGCCATATTGTTTTCGTCCTCCGCATCGGTTACTGTTTAGCATTTCTCTAGCTCTTTGAGAAAGCCAGTTCGAGGGAGTGGTTCCATTTCTGTCCAGAGGGCAAGGACGTGGTCTTAGGTGGCGGGCACTCAGGGTTCTTTGCTCGCTCTAAAAGAGGGAGGCTTGCAGCTCGAGATTGTCCTACCAAGTGAAGTGGGAAAGACAAATATCATACCATATCCCTTTATATGCAGACTGTAAAACAAAAATTGATACAAATGAACTTATTTGTAAAACAGACTCACAGAAACAAAGTTATGGTTACCAAAAGGAAAACGGGGGAGGGAAGGATAAATTATAATTTTGGGATGAACAGAAACATGCTACTATACATGAAATAGATAAACAAAAAGGACCTGTATAGCACAAGGAACTATATTCACTATCTTGTAATAATCTATGATGGAAAAAAAATCTGAAAAAGAATATATGTACACAAATATATTTGAATCACTTTGATGTACATCTGAAACTAACACAACATTGTAAATCAGCTGTACTCCAATAAAATCATTAAGTAAGTTAGTAATAAAGTTGCTGAATAGAATTCCACTATGTGAATGCATCACAACTTTTTGTTCACCTGTTGTTGGATGTTTGAGTTATTTCCAGTTTGGGACTATTAAAAATAAAGGTTTTCAGAACAAAATAAACAAAAAGCAAAAGAGGGACTGAAGCCAAGATTTCAAGCAGGTGAATTAGGAAGAGGAGATCTGAAAAGTGCTTTAGGTGTCATCTTCTCCTCTCCCCCTCCCCCTGCCCCCCACCAGATTTAGGCCTGAAGTTTAAGCTTAAGGTAGACTTGTCAGGGCTCTAGGCTCCTGAAGAGCAGAATCAAACCCAGACGTCGACACTGGCAATATCATTAGGGCAGCATCTTCAGCATTTAGCACTGCACAGGTGTTGAATAAATAGTAGTTAGAAGAAAGACTGAATCTCTTAATTCCCCGTCCAACGTGATGGTTTTTTACTGGACATCCCATCATTTCTTTCTGTTTCTCTCTCATTGTTTCCCTTCCTGCCTGCCTTTCTTTTCCTCCCTCCCTCCCTTTTTCCTTTCTTACTTTTTTTTATTTTTCTTTCTTTCCATGCTTCCCTCCCCCTCTCTCCCCTCATTTCTCTCTTCCTCTGCCTCCTTTTGCCTTACTTTGTCTGTCTTTCTTTCATTACTCAGAATATATTCACCAAGAGCCTATTCTGGGACAAGCACTGTTTCACTGGAGAGCCATCAATGAATGGCCTCAAGCCTATTCTCCTGGGATTTACATTTCATAAGAAGATAAACAGTAAGCAAGCAAGGAAACAAATAAGAATGACTCAATCTTATCTTCCTATTCAACTTAATGTCCTATTGGAAGGTGAAAAATACTTTCCCTGACTCTTGAGAGTTTGTAACACTTAAATAAGACTATGCAGATGAGTCCTCTGCCATTTAATAGCATGATGGTGACAGTGTCAAACAAAGGATCTGGCCCAGATCACTTAGCAGTCTGCTAAAATAGGTTAGCACTTACTTATGCAGTTGTCTGAAAACAATCTTTTTCTTTCTGAGTTACTCTGGAAGGGCATAATGTACAGATCCAACTGTTTTCATCTCCTAATTGGACATCTACAAAAGCTTCCTAATTGGTTTCGTTCTCTGAACATGAACATGCATTCTCTGTTGTGTCTGACCCTTTGTGGCCCGATGGACTGTAGCCCACCAACCTCCTCCGTCCATGGGATTTCCCAGGCAAGAATACTGGAGTGAGTTGCCATTTCTTTCTCCATCTTGGCACAGTGCAGAGGATTTAAAAAGACAAAATAGTTGTGTTGTTATTTACCCAGTACTTCTATTTAACGGTTCAGGGGAAAGGTGTTGATAGGTGAGCTTGATGGATGGAGGAATCCTGCTGGGTGCCTCTAGGGCTCACCCGAGAAGGGCAAGCCTTTGAAGGGGAAACTGCCTGGAAGTAAGGAATACCTCTTCCCTTCCTTAGGCTAAGGAACACAGATGGGAAAACAAGATTCTCCCTAGACCTTCCAGAAAGGCAGACAGCCCATCGGACACCCTGATGTTAGCCCAGGGAGACCTATGTCAGTCTACTGACCTACAGAGCTATAATATAATAAAGAGAAAGTGAAGGTGAAAATTTCTCAATAGTGTCTGACTCTTTGTGACCCCATGGACTATATAGTCCATGGAATTCTCCAGGCCAGAATACTGGAGTGGGTAGCCTTTCCTTTCTCCAGGGGATCTTCCCAACCCAGGGATCGAACCCAGGTCTCCCGCCGCACTGCAGGCAGATTCTTTACAAGCTGAGCCACAAGGGAAGCCCGTAATATAATAAATCTGTTGTTTAAAAAAAAAAAAATTCACCTTCGAATGCAAGGGATGTGGATTTGATCTCTGGTTGGGGAACTTCCCTGGTGGCTCAGACGGCAAATTGTCTGCCTACAATGCGGGAGAGCTGGGTTCAATCCCTGGGTTGGGAAGATCCCCTGGAGAAGGAAATGGCAACCCACTCCAGTATTTCTGCCTGGAAAATCCCATGGACGGAGGAGCCTGGTGGGCTACTGTCCATGGGTTCGCAAAGAGATGGAAACGACTGAGCGACTTCACTGTCACTTTCACTTTGGGGAATTAAGATCCCACATGCCACTGGGCAACTAAGCCTACAAGCCACAAGGAAAGATTCCCACAACTAAGGCCTGATGTAGCCAAAAATTAATTAATTAATTAATTATTTAAACAGTTGATTTCTGCAAATCAAAACCACAATGAGGTACCGTCTCACGCCAGCCAGAATGGCTGTCATCAAAAAGTGTACAAACAGTAAATACTGGAGAGGGTGTGGAGAAAAGGGAACCCTCTTACACTATTGGTGGGAATGCACACTAGTACAGCCACCATGGAGAAAAGTGTGGAGATTTTCTTAAAAAACTGGAAATAGAACTGCCATAAGACCCAGCAATCCCGCTGCTGGGCATACACACCGAGGAAACCAGAACTGAAAGAGACGTGTACCCCAATGTTCATCACAGCACTGTTTACAATAGCTAGGACATGGAAGCAACCTAGATGTCCATTGGCAGACGAATGGATAAGGAAATTGTGGTACATATACACAATGGAATATTACTCAGCTATAAAAAAAGAATGCATTTGAGTCAGTTCTAATGAGGTTGATGAAACTGGAGCCTATTATACAAAGTGAAGTAAGTCATAAAGAGAAACACGAATACGGTATATTAACACACATATATATGGAATTTAGAAAGACGGTAACGATGACCCTATATGCAAGACAGCAAAAGAGATATGAAGAACAGATTTTTGGACTCTGTGGGAGAAGGCGAGGGTGAGATGATTTGAGAGGATAGCATTGAAACCTATATATTACCATATGTAAAATAGATGACCAGTGCAAGTTCAATGCATGAAGCAGGGCATTTAAAGCTGGTGCCCTGGGACAACCCAGAGGGATGGGGTGGGGAGGGAAGTAGGAGGGGGTTCAGTTTGGGGGACACATGTACACCTGTGGCTGACTCATGTTGATGAATGGCAAAGACCACCACAATATTGTAAAGTAATGAGCCTCCAATTAAAATAAATTAACTAATTTTTTTAAAAAAAGCATACAAAGTTGATTTCTCACATCGTATCAATATAGTTTAGATAACTCACCTTCCCCCCAACCTCAGCCAATGATGCCCAGCTTCTTGGGAATCAGGAGAGAAGTCTGGTTACTTCATGACGATGAAACGGATACAGTAAAGAAGATGATGGCTTATACATCCAAAGCCGAAGTCACTTGAGAAGTCTGAAGTAGAATTATGTTTCTAAATCTTCCACGGCAAGAAAGAAAGGTAATATTGAAGATCAAACTTCCAGAACAACTTCTGAGGAGTCAGAGACTCTTTATTTCCAAGGTCCCACTTCAGCATCCTCTTACAAACCCTAGAAGCCCCTTCACTTTATGGCCTTGTTAGCACTAGAGAAATGTATTTTGGAGAGAGTGCTAATTCTGCGTAGGAACGTGAGGCCAGAAACCTTGATCCCATCATTTCTCCTTTACTAAGACTCTTCAGCCCTAAAATGTGGAGGAGAATGCTACCCATGGGTGGTTGTAAAAAGATTGGTACTCAGACTAAGTCACTTCAGTCGTGGCCGATTCTTTGCGACCCCATGGGCTATAACCAGCCAGGCTCCTCTGTCCAAGGCATTCTCCAGGCAAGAATACTGCAGTGGGTTGCCATGTCCAGGAAATCTCCAGGGAATCTTCCCAACCCAGGGATTAAGCCTGAATCTCTCATGTCTCCTGCATTGCAGGCAGATTTTTTTTTTTTAACTGGGGAAGCCCAGTAAAAAGTGATAATTAACCCCAAATAAACATGTCATACTTCACAATTAGACACATTATCATATTTACCCCAAGTCTTTTCATTTTTTAAGGGAACAATTTTCATAAGAATATTCAATTCTTTGAAGCAGTTTGGAGTTATTTATTATAAATTCAGGGTAACGAGGCCTTTCCCTCATTTAATTCTTAGAAGATCCAGCCTTCCTCTGGAAGTCTCCATACCAGAATGCTTTTAGGATGATTGATGCAACCTTTTTTCCCTTTGATTTATTTATTTTTGGCTGTGTCAGGTTTCCGTTGCTGCGTAGGCTTTTCTCTAGTTGCGACAAGTGGGGTCTACCCTCTAGCTGTAATACAGGAGCGGCAATCTCTCCCTGCCCCTGGGTTCCATCCCTGGGTTGGGAAAATCCTACCCACTCCAGTATTCTTACCTGGAGAATTCCATAGTCTATGGGGTCGCCAAGAGCCAGACACAACTGAGCGACTTTCACTCACTCACTTCTGCTTCCCAGGTGACGCTAGCGATAAAGAACCCGCCAGCCAATGCAGGAGACATAAAAGACTTGGGTTTGATCTTTGTTTCGGGAAGACTCCCTGGAGGAGGAAATGGCAACCCACTCCAGTATTCTCGCCTGGAGAATCCCATAGACAGAGAAGCTTGGTGGGCTACAGTCCACAGGGCCGCAAAGAGTTAGACAGGATTGAAGTGATTTTGCACGCACCCATGCGCTACTTCCAGCTCCCAACCCACCTGGGAAATCCAATAAAGAGAATAAGGGAACTTCCTTGGTGGTCCAGTGGTTAAGACTTCGAGCTTCCAGTACAGGGGATGTAGGTTCGATCCCTGGTTAGGGAACCGAGATCCCACATGCCTTGCAGCAGAGCCAAAAAAAAAAAGAGAGAGAGAGACAGTGAATCAGGCTTTGGTGTGACCCTGGAAGCAAAGCTTCCTTTCTCTCTCCTAGAGGATC
Source organism: Okapia johnstoni (assembly GCA_024291935.2). NCBI lineage: Eukaryota > Metazoa > Chordata > Mammalia > Artiodactyla > Giraffidae > Okapia > Okapia johnstoni. Next base: position 24,831,720 of record CM044327.1, read on the forward strand.
GTCAGTTCTGGGGTGATGCCACACTCCCCAGGTATCTCCTAAGCATTCCTGATGAAGTTTCTAGGTGCCAGCAGAGGCTGGAAGGAAACAGGCTAGCTTGGTTTCCCAGGGATCCTTCACAGCCCTGCTGTGAATTAGGATTTCTGGAATGAAGGAATCCTCTAGGCCAGAGCGGAACCATCATCCCATGTGTGAGAGTGGAGATTGGAGAATAAAACAGAGGATGAGAGAAATACACCTTTGACTGAGCATCTACTGCATGCCAAGCCCAATATTCATCGCTTCACATTTTTTCATGGATTCCTCACCAGAACCCTCAGGGTAAGGTTATTTTCTACTTTTTCTTTTTTTTTCTGCCCGCACCATGAGACATTGAGAATCTAGTTCCCTGATCAGGGATCAAACTCCCTGCATTACAAAGTGAGGTCTCAACCACTGGACCACCAGGGAAGTCCCCATCCATTCATTTTAAAGTGCTCCTCCCTTAAAAATGGGGAACCTGAGGCTTTCCTGGTGGTGCAGTGGCTAAGACTACATGCTCCCAATGCAGGGGGCCTAGGTTCGATCCCTGGTCAGGGAACTACATCCCACCTGTGGCAACTAAGAAGATCCTGCATTAGCAGCTGTGTGAACGGACATTCTGCCTTTGCCCACGTCCTGGCTGCAGCCTCTCGGGAGACCCTGAGGCAAAACCACAGAGTTCAGCTGCTCCTGAATTCCTGACCCACAGGAACTGAGAGACACCCAGTGTTTGCTGTTCTAAGCCACTGAGTTTGGGGGATAATTTGTTACGGAGCCATAGACAAATACAACAGCCGCCGTCACGAAGAGACGTAAGAGCGCAGGGGCTCTGACCCTCTAGTTTATTTCTGTCTCAGGAATATTCCAAAGAGAGGAGGTGAATTCTGCTTCACAAAACCATGCAGAGACCCGGGTTCCATGCTTCGCTGTTCCGCCCCGTCCTAGGATATGTTCCTTGTTCATCTGTGAGAAGCCGGCTGACCAGTCACGTAGCCTATGTTCTAACCCTATGGGAGGGGACGAAAGAGCGGAAAGACGGCATTTTCCTTGTAGGAATTCAAGTTTTACTTTTGTTCCCATTCCACTGGTGAGAGCTTAGTCACTGGGTCACACCTATTTGGAAAGAAGCCTGAAGAATATAGTCTCAGCCTAGACAATCGCGCTGAGCTCCGGGCAGGTCTGTAGTAACAAGAGGACGTGAAGGATGGAATCGGGTGGATGGAGACACAGCAACCTACCCCGCCCATGCCTGACCCAGTGTTGGCACCTTCTCTGTGACTTGTAGTGACACTTCTCCAAGGCCGGTGGTTAAGACTCTGCTTCCACTGCCAAGGGCAGGGGTTCAGTCCCTGGTTGGGGAGCTAAGATCCTGCATGCCACATGGCTGGGCCAAAATAAATAAACTAAAAACAAAAACAAAGATGACTGCACATGATGTTTGCTAACTGACTTTATTTTTAACTTTTTATTTTATATTGTATTATGGTGGCTCGTCAGTAAAGAATCCGCCTGCTTAGTGCAGGAGCCTCGGGTTCGATCCCTGGGTTGGGAAGATTCCCTGGAGGAGGAAATGGCAACCCACTCCAGTATTCTTGCTTGGAAAAACCATGAACAGAGGAGCCTGGTGGGCTGCAGTCCACAGGGTCTCAAAGAACTGGGTACCACTTAGCTTCTAACTGGCAACAGTAGTTGATTAACAATGTTGCTTTAGTTTCAAGTGTACAATAAAGTGATTCAATTATACAGATACCTGTCTCTATTCTTTTTCAAATTCTTTTCCCAATTAGCTAACCTATTTCTAAAAAATTAAAAATAAAATGAAGGATTGAATAAACTTGGTGGTTTTTAATTTTTTTATGTGTATGCCGGAATGCTGTTTGTTTAGTAATATTTAAAAACAGACACTGCATGGAATAGAGATACAAAAACAGAACTGATCTGTTTGAATCATGTGGAGTTTCGCTCTGATTTTTCTCCCATCCCATCAGTGGGCCCACAGAAAACCGTTTCAAGCACTAGAGGTCTGTGAGGCGTGATCAGAAAGCCCCCAAGTGAGACATTTTCCTGGTCTCCTTCCACTTCTGGTATTTTTGAGGCTCTGGTCACTCCGCTGTGTCCCCTGCCCTGGGCTGGATCACAGCTCCATCTTTCTGGGCAGCTGGGGGCTTGTATCTGGCAGCTATTGGTGGAGGAAGATGAAATGAGCCTTTGCCCTGGGTCTCCAGCCTCACCTCACTTCATCCCTTTTCTGACCTTGTGATGTATCTCTCCTTTCTCCTAAGGCAAGTGAGGGTCCCCCCACCCCACCCCATCCTTGGACCAGGAGGATGCGAGGAGCTCTAAAGGCATGTTTCAGAAGGCCAGCACACCACAGGTGGCCTTGAGGTCCACCCCTCAGATGGAGACGTGGAAATTCTCAGAGCAAGCAGCCTCCCTCCCCAGGCTGACGCTTTTTCTAACCCTCTTGTCCTCTTCTGGGCTGTCACTGGCTTCAACTGGATTAGGAGCTCAGGCTCTGACTTGCTCAGCTTTGGTCCAGTTTGTGAGTGACTCCCCGGGAACAAAAGGGGACAGGCCTCCCCGCTCTGATTTTTCCCTACCTCAATTCTCAGAATTCTCAAGAATACAGACTGCTGTAGGCAAAGTTACCTAGGGAGAAGAGAGGTCCTTTCTTTTAGTCCATGACCATCGAAAGCTGGCTCCTGCATGGGTAAATATTCCCCTCCCTGCTTCCTAGGTTCTTTCCAGAGAGATTTGGGGGCGTCAGCCACCTTCTCCCAGGCTGGCTCCAGATGCAGAAGTGGAATTTGGCAGAGACCTTAAGGAACAATCCCAGCCCATTCAGAAGTCTGGTAACCACTGCCCACAAACAGCATTCTAAGAATGTCTGGGGCAGTCCCACTCCTGGGCATATATCCGGAGAAAACCATAATCCAAAGATCCATGCAGCCCTGTGTTCATTGCAGCACTGTTTACAATAGCCAAGACATGGAAGCAACCTAAATGTCCATTGACGGATGAGTGGATAAAGAAGATGTGGTACAAATGTACACTGGAATGTTCAGTTCAGTTCAGTCGTGTCCAACTCTTTGCAACCCCACGGACTGCAGCACACCAGGCCTCCTCCCTGTCCATCACCATCTCCCGGAGTTTACTCAAACTCACGTCCATAGAGTCAGTGATGCTATCCAGTCATCTCATCCTCTGTCATCCCCTTCTCCTCCTGCCTTCAGTCTTTCCCAGCATCAGGATCTTTTCCAATGAGCCAGTTCTTTGTATCAGGTGTCCAAAGTATTGGAGTTTCAGCTTCAGCATCAGTCCTTCCAATGAACACCCAGGACTGATCACCTCTATGATGGACTGGTTGGATCTCCTTGCAGTCCAAGGGACTCTCAAGAGTCTTCTCCAACACCACAGTTCAAAAGCATCAATTTTTTGGCGCCTAGCTTTCTTTATAGTCCAACTCTCACATCCACACATGACTACTGGAAAAACCACAGCTTTGACTAGACAGACCTCTGGAAAGTTGCTCAGTCATAAAAAAGAACGAGGGACTTCCCTGGTGGTTCAGTGGCTCCCAAGACTACACACTCCCAGTGCAGGGAGCCCGGGTGTGATCCCTGATGAGGGAACTAGATCCCACATAATGCAATTAAGAGTTCTCATGCCACAATTAAAGATCCTGCTTGCTACCCAACTAAGCCCCAGCACAGCCAAATAAATATATAAGAGTGTAATCATTCCATTTGCAGCATGGATGGATGGAACTTGAGACTATGATACTAAGTGAGATGAGTCAGACAAACAAAAATATATATGATATCACACATATGTGAAATCGAAAAGATATATACAAATGAACTTACTTACAAAGCAGAAACAGACTTTCAGATATCAAAAACAACCGTATGGTTACCAAAGGTGTGGCAGGGAGGGATAAACCAGGAGTTTGGCATAAACACACACATACCACTAGATAGGAGATAGATACCCAATAAGGACCTATTCAATCCATCCTAAAGGAGATCAATCTTGGGTGTTCATTGGAAGGACTGATGTTGAAGCTGAAACTCCAACACTTTGGCCACCTCATGTGAAGAGTCGACTCATTGGAAAAGACCCTAAAGCTGGGTAGGATTGGGGGCAGGAGGAGAAGGGGACAACAGAGGATGAGATGGTTGGATGGCATCACTGACTCGATGGACATGGGTTTGGGTAAACTCCGGGAGTTGGTGATGGACAGGGAGGACTGGCGTGCTGCAATTCATGGGGTCGCAAAGAGTCGGACACGACTGAGCGACTGAACTGAACTGAACTGAAAGACCTATTGGATGGCACAGGGAACTGAACTCAGCACTCTGGAAAGAGTATATTCATACTCTATGTGAGAAAAGAAGCTAATAAAGAATGAATACGTGTATATGTATATCTGCATCACTTTGATGTACACCTGAAGCTAATACAACACTGTAAATCAACTACACTCCAATAAAATTAAAATTAAAAAAATAGACATCTATTTAAGAAATAAACCCAAAGGAATGGCCAGGGTGGGCTGGGGATTGGGAGGAGATGAGGGCCAGTGGACTTTCCCAGGCTTCTTACACTTCTAGGTAAGACGTTACGACACAGTGATGGAAGGTCGATTTACCCCCGGGGTTGGAGGCAAATAATCTTCAGGAGGGAGGCAGATCCAGTGTGAGAAAATAGCTCTGGGCAGTGATGACTGCAGGGCAGGCATGTCCTTGTCCCACTGGGACCGCCCCTGCTCGGACCTGCCATGTGTAGACGTGGGCTCACCGTGCCTTTCCACATTTTAAGAAAAACTGGAAATCCGAATGTTGTGTAACATTTCCCGGTTATTGAGAAGTTGCACAGAAAACAAAACACCCTCTGCTGGTGGGTTTTGCTCAGTGATGCAGCGCCCTTGCCCAACATTTCTTCCTCCCTCTAGCGTGTGTCACCAGCTCTTAGTTTTTCTTTTAAAGATTTTTTTTTTTTAATGTGAGCCATTTATTGAATTTGTTACCATATTGCTTCTGTTTAATGTTTTGGTTTTTTGGCCCCCAGGCACCCCCCTGCACTGGAAGGCAAAGTCTCAACTCCTAGACCACCAGGGAAGTCCTGCTAGTTCTCAATTTTTAACCCAAGTCAGAGATGGGTCCTGGCACTTGCAGGCGGTGTTCACTGCATGTCAGGGGGCTTTGATCAGTTTCCCATTGCTGTTGTAACAAATTGCCGCTAACTTCATGGCTTGAACAATGCATATTTATTACAGCGTCATAGGTCAGAAGACTGGCATGGGACTCACTGGGCTAAAATCAAGCTCTGTCAGCCGGGCTACCTTCTGTTCTGGAGGATCCAGGGGAGAATCCATTTTCTCGCCTATTCCAGCTTCTACAAGTGCCCACATTCCTTACTGGAGGCCCTCTAGAGCACAGGCTCAGTAGTGTGGCACAAGAGCTTAGGTGCTTCATGGCATGTGGGATCTTCCCAGACCGGGGATCGAACCCACGTGCACTGCATTGGCAGGCAGGTTCTTAACCCCTGGACCACTAGGGAGATCCCAAGGTTTCAGCTTTAATTACATGTGCAAAATACCCTTTGCCACAGAGATAATATATTCAGAGATTCTGGAGTTTAGAGAATCAGCAGGGCTCTTCCCTAAACTTTTCCATCCTTTGCTCATTTCTTCTTCTGCAAAAAAAACGTTCTGAGGACAGAAACTTACGATAAAGAGGGTTTATCTTTCTACATAATCTAGCCCACTCTTTCTGTTCAGGCTTCCTTTTCCTTAAAATATGTTTCTTTTTTTTTTTCTTTCTATTTTCTTTCTAGTTGAGGTATGGTTGATTTACAATCTCATATAAGTTTCAGGTGTACAACATAGGGATTCCTGATTTCTAAAGGTTTATATTGGGAGGATGATGAGTTACGCTTGAGTCACAGTTCCCCCGGGGGCAGGAGGCTCTGCCGGTTAGAGGCACAGGCTACCTCTAACAAGAGCGCGTTTATTCCTGTTCAAGTTCTATGCTTGGATCCAACCGGTCCATTGTGTGAGACCTGGATGCAGGAGGCTGGACTTACTATTTTTTTTAATATTTTTTCTTTGGCTGGGTCTAAGTTTCAGCACACTGCATCCTTAGCTGCAGCACGTGGGATCTGTTTCCCTGACCAGGGATCAAACCCAAGCCCCCTGCATTGGGACTGTGGAGGCTTAGCCACTGGATCACCTGGGAAGTCCCAGGAGCCTGGACTTTTAATGCCGGTTTGGGCAGGTGGTGGCTTCCCTGGTGGCTCAGAGGGTAAAGCATCTGCCTGCAATGTGGGAGACCCGAGTTCGATCCCCGGGTAGGGAAGATCCCCTGGAGAAGGAAATGGCAATCCACTCCGGTGCTCTTGCCTGGAAAATCCCATTCATGGAGAAGCCTTGTAGGCTACACAGTCCATGCACTCAAAAAGAGTCGGACATGACTGAGTGACTTCACTTTGGGCAGGTGTGAGACCCACCTGTGACAGGTGTCCCCCTCCACCCCCTTGAAGGGCAGGAGAATGGATTCTGTGTGGTCACCGGGCTGTGCCCTTCCCTTCTGTCTCTTGACCCCTGTAGGTCCCCCAAACACACATGTTCCTTTAAATGGTGGAGGTGGAGGGATGTACACCAGTGTGATGGCCACACACATAGATTCTGGAGCCAGAGCTCCCAGGTTGGAATCTGAGCTGTTCCGCCTACTATTTGTGTGTATCATGTGCCCAGTCCTCTCTAACTCTTTGTGACCTCCATGGCCTGTAGCCCTTGGGGCTCCTCTGTCCACGGAATTTTCCAGGCACGAATTCTGGAGTGGGTTGCCACTTCCTACTCCAGGGGATTTTCCTGGTCCAGGGATCAAACCCATGTCTCTTGCATCTCCTATGCTGGCAGGCAAATTCTTTATCCTTATGAAAATTACTTAACCTCAATTTCCTTGTTTCTACACATTGACAAGGAAATCACTTCACATGATTTTTAATGAGGATTAAATGACTTAATATCTGCAAAAACAGAAGAGTGCCTGGGCCAGAGCCACAATATGGCTTTTGTTAAATAATAATAATTATATATATATATATGGGAGATATATATACATATATATACACACAGATGCATATACACATATATATATACATGTATATACATACATATATACATATACATACATACACATATATATATGGGAGATACATATACATATATATGCATATATATATATATGGGAGATATGTATATATATATATATATGACTTCCTGGGTGGTGTTTGTGGTAAAGAATCTGCCTGCCAATTCAGGAGGCATAAGAAACCTGGGTTGGATCCATCTGTCAGGAAGATCCCCTGGAAATGGCAACCCACTTCATTATTCTCTCCTGGGAAACCCCATGGACAGAGGAGCCGGGGGAGAGAGGCAAATTAATGTCACCAGCACCCTCATGGCGGTGTGCTGGGGCCAAGGGTCCTAGCTCTCAGATCTTTTGGCCCCATCTTCCCACCATTGTAATGTGATTATGGGATGCAAGTGTCAAACGAGAACTTTCTAACACTAGTAATATGCAATGATTCCTGACCATCAAAAACGGCCAAGCAAGGGACTTCTTGGGTGGGCCAGTGGTTAAGACTCCAAGGCAGGGGGCATGGGTTCAATCCCTTGTCAGGGAACTAAAATCCCATCTGCCTTGCAGTGTGGTCAATAAATAAATAAAAATAATCTCTCTTTGCTTCAGTTAAAAAGAAAAAAAAAATGGCCAAGCAAGTAAATGCTAGATAACTATCATCAAGTGACTTACTGAAAAGGCAATTTATTTATGCCTGTGGAGAGTGGAAATCAGTCATCTGTGAAGGCATCTTTGAGCTTTGAGATTCTGAGTTTCTGTACTTTGGGGTAGAATCTATGCTTTAGTTATATTAAGTGATTTTTCTCCTGTATTTCCACTTCCTTCTACATCCCATCCTCTTCCACTCATGCAGATGTTCTGGGAACACACCGCCCGTTTTTGTCTTTTTTTTTTTGGCCACAGGAATCTTAGTTTTTCTAACCAGGGATTGAAGCTGCACCTTCTGTCAGTGAAAGTGCAAAGTCCTAACTAACCACTGGACTTCCAGGGAATTTCTGAGAAACACACCCTTTTAAAAAGAAGGATGTGGTGAAAAAAAAAAAGAGAAGGATGTGGTGGCTGGCAGTTTGGCAGTTGGAATATTAAAAAAGACAATACTATTCACTCTGGTGGTTGACTCTATTTTTGGGCTAGATTTACTAGGGGGATTATGTTACCCTCTTCGGAGGAAAACCTGGAAAGATTAGAAGAGGAAGCAATCACACCACCTCCCCTTTCCTCGTCTCCAATTTCTTGGCACGAGGCAAAAACCCAACCTATGATTTAGGGCTGGGATTGATTTAAGATTAATATTCTGCTCTTCCACGAGAATGGGGGGCTTGATATAGAAAGCAAGCTGCCTTTTTGAAAGTAAGTTATATTGTGTTTGCCAAAAAGCTCGTTTGGGATTGGAAATCCCCAAGTGCATTTTTGGACCACCCCAGTATTTCTTACACACCGGAGTTTGTGAACAGAGACCTGTTTTAAGCTTCGAAGATACCAGTGTGCCCAGTCCCAATCCAGGTTGCGACTCTGACTTTCTGGTCCTCTGCTGTCCCCGTGTGGACATAAATGGGAAATAACAAGATATCCCTTACAACTGGCATGTGGAATAGGACTTGGGAGAAAACTCCCTTAAAAACTGGAAACGTTAGTCGCTCAGTCGTGTCCGACTCTTTTCGACCTCGTGGACTGTAGCCTGTCAGGCTCCATAGAATTCTCCAGGGGATCTTCTTGACCCAGGGATCGAACCCTGGTCTTCTGCATTGCAGGGGGACTCTCTACTGTCTCAGCTGCCAGGGAAGCCCCCCTTAAGAACCGCTGGAGGCATAAGGGCTGGTGGGGGCTCATGACCCTTAGAAGGGAGCCAGGGACTGCCCTCAGGAAAAGAGCTGCAGACTCAGAGAAGCCGTCAGTGATTCAAGAGGCTCGCATTGTTTTTACCATTTTTATTTTTCCTGGAGACGCTTGGATCCAGTAAGTGAGTGATCAGCGATAGACTTGCAGTCATGCACCTCTGCCATTTCTGGGCCACGACAAGCACCCGCGGGCACGGCGCCAAGCCTCCCACAACCTCTTCCTGCCGTGTTTGGAGTAACAAGTCTGTAGGCTTGTCTCTTAGTTTTTCGCACCATCTCATCACCGTCTGTCTCTCTGCTCCTGTCCCCACACAACTCCACCATCACAGCCGTGCCTGCTGCCTCCCTGACTCTCCCCACACGGGCACAGGGCAGAGCGGGTCCTTATCAGAGACGGAGGGGAACACTTGAGCACAAAGAGGGGAAGGGGCCTTGAAGCTCTGGGACCACCCTGCCTGGAATCCAGGACCCTAGCTGCCTCCCTCCCTGGCCAGCTCCCTCCTAGGTGACTGTCAGCCTGCCCAGCTCACCCCTCCCCATCCCCTCGCAACAGAAAGCAGCTGTGGCCTGGGGCCATGTCCCAGCCCTCCCAGGAGAGAATGGCTTCACTCGGTCTCTCCCCGCACCTCCACCCGGGCCTCCACTGTCCAGCTGGGATCCAGGGACCCACAGGCCCGGCCTGACCTCTCTCCCTGTCCCCTCATGCCTCCAGCCCCTGCCGCAGCCTGCGGTCCAAGGCCAGGAGCTGCCTCAGGAAGCCCCGGTTGGGGATGATGCCTCGGTGGTCCTTGACTTTCTTGATGGCCTCCACGAGGGTGAGGCGGTGGTACAGCATGAGGTAGGCCAGCACCAGGGTGGCCGAGCGGCTCACTCCCACGGCGCAGTGCACCAGGATCCTCCCTGCGAACACAGACAGACAGACAGAGGCGGCTGGGGGACCTGTGCTGGGCTAGAGCAGGCTGGGGGCAGGTGAGGAAGGAGACAGGTAAGCAGAGATGCTCGGAGGCACAGATAGGGGATGGTAAGAATCTGAATCCTGGAAAATGGAGGAAGACACGGAAAACCTGTAGCAGTTCAGCATCCATAAACCCGAAATGGGCTCGAAGAGGGACCCACCTGGTGGTCCAGGAGCTAAGACTCCGAGCTCCCAACGCAGGGGGCCCTGGGTTCAAGACCTGGTCAGGGAACTAGACCCCGCATGCCACAGTTAAGACCCAGAACAGCCAAATAAATAAACAAATAAATATTTAAAACATAACAAACATCGAGCTTTATAAAAAAAAAGAAAGAGCTTGAAGGGAGAGACTCATGATTAATGCAAAAACAAGTTTTGTACCAAGTAGTGTTTCTACCTGATACTCAATGGGTACATCCATGGAAGATCTTTTGTGTCTAACCTGGCCCTTCCTCAGCCTCCCCATTCTGGGGGTGGGGGTGGGGTGGATGATTAATATATATTTTTTCCTATTTAAAGAAATCTTTTCTTATTTTTCGCTGCAATGAGCAGCATGTGGGAATCTTAGTTCTCCAACTGAGGATTGACCCCACACTCCTGCATTGGAAGAGCAAAGTCTTAGCCCCTGGGCCACCAGGGAAGTCGCAATATATCTTATATTTTTAAATAAACTACTTTTTACTTTAAAAAATAAAATAGTTAAATAAAATATTTTTATGTCTTAAATATATACATATTTCTGATCACTAAAGCAAGACAGGCAAAGCAAGAATCATTATAAAGTCTAGAAATATGTAGAGAAGGCAACAATTAAAAAAATATATCTCCCATAATCTTTTGCCACTCTCCCGACATTTGGGATTATTTCCTTCTTTTTACAGATTGTGTTGAAAAAGATGGCTGAAAGAGGAATTTTCTTTCCTGAGCATCTTATCACATCATTCAAGTCTCTCTCTCCCCACACCCAGAGCCCTGGGCTTTGCTCTAACTCAGTGTCCCTGGGTCCACCCCTCCGCCTCACTCCCCTTCCTTCCTACCTCCTGGCTGGCTCAGCGCCCGGTGGATGAAGTCGGCGGCCGCCTGGAAGTGGACGCTCATGTCGAAGGCCGGTGAGTCGTGGGCCTCGACACCCAGGTAGCGGATGCCCAGCCCCTCGTAGGCTTCAGGCGTCCCTCGCCACCGGCTGTGAGAGGCATTGAGGACGTGCGTGATGCCCAGGCGACGCAGCTCCCGGTGGTTGTTGGCTATTTCCCTGCATCGAGGAGTGGAGGTTAGAGGGGGACAGGGCTGGGCGATGGGACCAGACACCCCAGTCGGTACTCTGATCACCACCCGGCCAACATCACTGACTCCAGGCCTTCACTTCACTTCCTGAGGACCTGAGATGCGCAATGACTCTGAGTCTTGTCCTGGAGCAAAGCTGGGGAGTCCTGGAGAGATTTTTGGCCTGGGGGAGAGAAGATGGAGAGACGGGCAAACCGCAGCCCTGATAACATATTGCAAGATGCTTGGAGGCCACAGGATTTTAGTACTTGATCCGTGAGAAAGATCAACAGGGTTTGTACTTCATGGAAGGAAGTACCTGCCAATGGTGGAATCTAGCTGGAGAGAGATTGGGGCATCTCGGGAGAGAGGGGTTTTCTTCACACCAGGGCACTCAGGTAGAGAGAGGAGGTCAGTGGATGTGTCTGGATGTGGCAGGGAGGATGTGGACATTGGATGGCTTGTTGGATCAGTTCACATTTAAGGTCCTGGGAACCTTGAATTGCTATGGTTCTCATCACTCCCCCATTACTTTTATTTTTGTAAAACGTTTTTCTTTTTTTCTGGCTGTCCCATGCAGCCTGCAGGATCTTAGTTCCTCGCCCAGGGATTGAACCTGTGCACACTGAAGAGGAAGCAGGGAGTCCTAAACACTGGACAGCCAGGGAAGTCCCTTTCCTGTTTAGCCTCTGATGCCCAGAATCTTCTTGTGTTTTGCCAGTTACTCCAAGCCCATGGTTACCCTGCAGATGTCACATGTAGGGGTTTCCGTGGTTCACAGCCCTCAGCTCATGCCAACAGGGTCATATTGAATGCCCCGTCTAGTGCCAACTCCTGGAGCAGAAAGCACCCTGAACTTGAACCCCTAAGTCCTGGGCTCTGCTACTTATGACCCGTGGGACCTTGGGCCAGTCCCAACTTCTCTGAGCTTCCAATTCCTCCTGTGTAACCTGGGGATAGTGGTGCCTACCTCACCAGGCTGTCATGAAGATTAACAGAGAAAAAAACCTGTGAAAAACTCCTTGTAGGCTCTAAAGCACTCGGAAAAGACCTGTAGGGCCTCCTTTCTCTTTGACTCGCATCTCTCTGTCGCCCCCATCTGGCAGAGCCTCTGCATACTCTGTGACTTGGCCTGGCCCACCCCTTGCCCTTTTGTTATATGTGCTAAGTCGCTTCAGTCCTGTCTGACTCTTTGTGACCCTGTGGACTGTAGCCCACCAGGCTCCTCTGTCCATGGGTTTCTCCAGACAAGAATACTGAAGTGGGCTGCCATGCCCTCCTCCAGGGGATCTTCCGGACCCAGGGATCGAACCCATGTCTCTTACATCTTCTGCATTGCCAGGCAGGTTCTTTACCATTAATGTCACCTGGGCACCCCTCGCCTTACCACCCACCGTTCCTGGCCCTAGTGATAGCCTTTTCTCAGGGCACAAAGATGGAAGGTCTGATAAGTCATCTATGATGTCCAGCCCACAGCACTGGCACATGAAAATGCTAATGCATTGTGCTAAATGAATGATATGATTACTTGAACCGAGTTTGTCTGTCCAGGATTGGGTCTATCAGTAATCCTGTCCCACCTAAGAGATGCAGGTTCGATCCCTGGGCCGGGAAGATCCCCTGGTGGAAGACCAGGCAACCCACTCCAGAATTCTTGCCTGGAGAATCCCATGGACAGAGGAGCCTGGAGGTCTACAGTCCATTGGGTTGCCAAGAGTCCAACTCGACTGCAGTGACTTGCCATACAGGTTATCCTGTCCACCCCTCCAACCCTCCAGCCTTCACTCTACCCATGTACCCCCTCCCTTCCATCCTCAATGTGGAACCAACAGCACAACTCCACGCCTCTCTGCCATCCTTCTCCTTTCTTCCTGCGCACACACACACACGCGTGCGCACACACAGCCGTGGCCCCCGTCAGCCCGGTACCTACTGGTCTCCGAGGTAGAGGCCTGGCCAGACCTCGTCGGCGTGGTTACAGGCGGTCTTGCCCGTGTAGAGCAGCCTCTCCAACTCGAAGACGTTGAGGAAGGGGTGCTGGACGGCGGGCGGCTCCTCCAGGGCGCCTCTCACGCGGACGGGAGACCTCGAGCCGCTTCGGGAGAAGCGGGCCATGAATGTCACCGAAGCCCAGAGCCAGTTGCCGGGACACATCTTAGAGGCGGCAGGAGGCCTGGCAGCCACCGGGGTGCGCGAGGTGAGGCGGGACGGGTGTCCAGGTGGCAGCTGCCGGCAGAGGCGGGGGGTGTGAGAGACGCCTGAGCGCGTCCGGGGCGGCGGGGGTCCCTTCCCGCCCCGCCCCTGGGGCGGCCCCGGGGAGAAGGTTCTGGGGGAGGACGCTGAAGTCTGGCCCTGGGCGGGGCGGGCGCTCTGGACGGTCGTCTCCTTGAGCGGCAGCAGCTCCTGTCGCCCTGCTCTTTGGCTCCGCCAGGCAAGGAGGTGGGAGCGTCACATGTTCTTGTTTACGGGGCGAGGCAGCGGCCCAGCTGCTGGGCGTCTGCTCCACCCCCCCACCCCCACCCCCACCCCCACACTCCGCACACACAGAGTCTACACACACACACACACACACACACACACACACATTTGGCATCTGGGTGGCAGGGCCCAGTGCTGGAAGCCTTGCCAGCCGGAGTCTGGGTCTCATCTGCCTGGGGCTGCAGGCAGACAGGCTGGGGAACTGGGAGGGGGGCTTGGGGGGCGGTTCTGGATCCATCCAGAAGGAGTTGGCCTGAAGCCAGAGCAGCTGGGGCCGTGACACAGCCCCGCCGGCCTCGGGGGTGGGGTGGAAGGGGGGAGGGAGATGGGCCGCTTTAACCCCTTCCTGCCCTCCCGCCGCCTCAGCCCTCAGCCTGCTCTGGGAAGTCCAGCTGGGGGGATGGGGCGCATGGGGAAGAGGAGTAAAGAGGAAGCTGAAGTTTTTGAAAAACACTCGCTGAAGACCCAGGTTAATGGAAGGAAGTGCCAGTTATCTGTGTGCCACAGGCAAAGCAGCCTCCCTTGGTCAACGTAACAGATGTCACTGATTAAACCTCATCTCTCTGGGTCCAGGCAGGGCTGGAGTTGTGTGTGTGTGTGTGTTGCCAGCCTCCTTTGGTCAGCGTAACATATCACTGATTAAACCTCATTTCTCTGGGTCCAGGCAGAGCTGGGGTACTGTGTGTGTGTGTGGGGGGTGTGTGTGTGTGTGGGGGGGTGTGTGTGGGGTGTGTGTGGGGGGGGTTGTGAGAGGGGGAAAGGCAGAGGGTGGGGGCTGGAGGAGGGAGGAAAGGGAAGAAATGGGGGATCCTCCCAGGCCCAGGGGCTCAGACTGTAGAATTAGCGGCTGGGTTGATGGTGAAATAAAGCAACCCTATTTAGCACACGGAGGTCCTCAGTGAGGGGCCCGAGAAGACATGCCTGACTTTCTGTGAACAGCGGGGACCATGTGTTGAGCTGTGGAGCTGGGAAGGGCCAGCCTTTGAGACTTGGCCTGGGAGATGCAGGCAAGAACCTCCCACTCCAGTGCCTCTTATCTCTTCTTCCCACCCCTCCTCCTCCTCTCACCTGGTGATCCAAGCCCTGGGGAAAGGTGGGCTGCTCTGAACAATCCCCCTCCCACTCCTTTTCCTGTCTTCTGTCCGAGGGACTCAAGGCAAGGTCCCCAGAGAGAGGCCATCTTCGTCCTGCCCGCCCCCGCCCCCAGTCTCAACAGGGGCCCAGTTCTCCCCAATCCCCCCCAGGGCCAGGAGAGCTCCAGCACTCACAAGGAATTAGAAGCAGGGGTCTTAGGATTAGGACTGGCGAGGGGAGGCTGGATCTTAGGATGCTGAGGGGTTGTTTAGGAAGAGAGATTTTCCCCCCAATGGCTGATCAGGAGTGTAGAAAGAGAACACTCTAGCAATCACGGCCACCTCCATCACCACTATCACCATCAAGACCATCATCCCCACCACCACTATTATTGTCATCACCACCAGGATCGACATCTTCATCATAAGCATCACCATTATCATCATGTACTTTTGCTCCGAAGGCCTAAACACCTCACCACTTGGCTCCAAAACAACCTTTTCTGGGAACAGAATGCTGCTGCCTGTGTGATGCTGAAGGGTGGAAAGAAAGCGGGAAGCAGCCCAGGTGTAGCGGGAGCTCCGTGGGACTCGCTTTCTCCCCATTCCGTCCCTGGACACTCTCCAACCCCATCCGCCAGCTTTTGGGGGCCCCGGTCCGCGGCCCCCCTCCCTTCCTTCCTCCTCCTGCTGTGGTTGTAACAGGTTCATGGCTGTCGCCCAGCCCTCGCCAACCCAGACAGCCTGGCGCGGAGGGAGGGAGCCCCGGGAGGGCCCCGCCGGCTGGCTCCTAGGCCCCTTTTAAGCGCCCCCGCCCCCCCCGCCCCGCGCCCCCCAGCCCCGATCCCCAGCGCCTCGCCCACCCGCCGCGGCCCCGCTACCTTCGGAGGCGGCGCGGGTCTCAGTCCCGGAGGCGGATCGCAGGCGCAGGCAGTCCCACCGCCATGACTCCGCCGCCGCCTCGGTCTGGCTTGGCAGACCGGTTGACGGATTAGCATCTATTTTTAAGCCATGACACGCACGTCGAAGCGGGGCTGGAGTCGGTGTGCCCGTGTGTCGGCGACACGCAGGGACCCGGTCTCGCACCCGGGGGCCCGAGCGGACAGGCGGCGTGGGCCACGCAGCCCGCACCCCCTGCGGCCCCGCCTCGCGGGCATGCTCGTGTGTATGTGTGTTTTCGGAGCTGCGCCAATGACAGGCACTTTGCCTAAAGCTGACATTATGTAAGGCGTCCCAGACGGTGTCTTGAGCACACACGCTCCTCCCCAGGCAGCATTAATTACACAGACTCCAGGACGATGCCCACTCACGTGTACATGTCTCCTGCGCCAGAACACTATGGCACAAATAACTCGTGTCCTTAACCCTGATTAGTATTTACTAACCACAGTATACCCTGCGCTTCACAGATCTTAACTCATTTTATCCTCATCACAGTCTCTGAGGGAGGAGAGGATATTGTTATTGTACCCATTTTAGGGAGGAGGAGATGGAGGCATCCAGAGGCTAAGTAATTTGCCCAGGGCACTCCCTAGGCACTGCCAGAGCTGAACGTCCCAGCCTGGTTGCCTGCCTGGGAAGTTAAAGTTCTTAAGGGCTTTCTGAACAGGTGTCAGCCCTTTCATCCACCGCCACCGCCCCCCCCCCCCCCCCCCCCCCCCGCCCCCCCCCCCCCCCCCCGCCGCCCCACACAATGGAGAAGGCACAGTGGATTTCTTTTTCTTTTTTTGAAAAAGTATTTATCTGGCTGCTCCGGGTCTTAGTTGTGGCATGTGGGATCTAGTTCCCAGACCAGGATGGAACCCAGTCCCCCTCCATTGGGAATGTCGAGTCTTAACCACTGAACCACCAGTTCAGCACAGTGGCTTTTTATAAGGAAGCCATTTTTACCAGTTCAGCTCCTTGTGAATTTCCTTTTCCTTCATTCCTGAAGAAATTCACGTGTGCTTTTTGGTGATACGTAGTTTCACTTGCTTTTCTTAAGTACCTTGTTGGCTCCCAAATTGTAAACAGTTTGAAGGCAAGGACTGTGTTGTGGTCCCCAGCGCCTGGCTCACTGTGTGATGGGGGTGGGGTGGGGAAAGTAATGAATGTTATCAGGTGATGCTTTAAAAAGACTCAGCCTCCAGGCGAGCTGCCTTGCGGGAGAAAGGCAGGAAGACGACAAGGTCAGGCTGGACCTGGCTGAGGATGAGTAGATGGTATACCTACTGTAGCTGAAACCAGGATGGACTCCATTCTTAGAGAGAGAGTAGATCAGGCTTTGAAATCTGAGTCAGAGAAAGTGACACAGTCCCCAGGTCAGCTCCATCACGGGAAGCCAATAATTCCCCCTCTACCCAGTCTTTTCTGCTCTAGAGAAGCAAATGCAATTCCTCTTCCTTTTCCTTGTGCCTTCTTTGTATGGCAGTTTACATGAAGAAATGAAATCTTCATCACTGAAAACAAAAACTCTCCTGGGAGATTGGGATTTGTCAATTTGGGAAAACTTTGGTAAAGAATGGTCACAGGAGACTTCCCTGGTGGTCCAGTTGTTAAGACTCCTCATGTCCAATGCAGGGGGTATGGGTTTAATCACTCAGTTGGGGAACTAAGATCCCATATGCCACATGGGTGCTGACAAAAAGTAAACATTAAAAACAAGAAATGGTTCTGAATCAAACTGTTAAAGAGTATATGTCATACACTAACCTCATTATAAGTGACGGAGACTTTAGAGTTGGTAGGTTGAGAAGATGTTGTAGATGATGAACTTCATCTCAGTCTTTAGTTGAGATCTAAATCTTTCAACCCTGCATTGCACTTTTCTCAAAAAGCTGAGAAAATATGCTTTAAAGCATACTATAGACAATTTGGCCAGATGTAACCATAGAAAAGGCAGAGGAACCAGAGATCAAATTGCCAACATCTGCTGGATCATCGAAAAAGCAAGAGAGTTCCAGAAAAACATCTATTTTTTTTGACTTTTTTTTTTTTTTACTTTATTGACTTTATTGACTGCCAAAGCCTTCGACTATGTGGATCACAATAAACTGTGGAAAATTCTGAAAGAGATGGGAATACCAGACCACCTGACCTGCCTCTTGAGAAACCTGTATGCAGGTCAGGAAGCAACAGTTAGAACTGGACATGGAACAACAGACTGGTTCCAAATAGGAAAAGGAGTACGTCAAGGCTGTATATTGTCACCCTGCTTATTTAACTTATATGCAGAGTACATCATGAGAAACGCTGAGCTGGAAGAAGCACAAGCTGGAATCAAGATTTCTGGGAGCAATATCAATAACCTCAGATAGGCAGATGACACCACCCTTCTGGCAGAAAGTGAAGAAGAACTAAAAAGCCTCTTGATGAAAGTGAGAGAGGAGAGTGAGAGTTGGCTTAAAGCTCAACATTCAGAAAACGAAGATCATGGCATCTGGTCCCATCACTTCATGGGAAATAGATGGGAAAACGGTGGAAACAGTGTCAGACTTTATTTTTGGGGGCTCCAAAATCACTGCAGATGGTGATTGCAGTCATGAAATTAAAAGACGCTTACTCCTTGGAAGGAAAGTTTTGACCAACCTAGATAGCATATTAAAAAGCAGAGACATTACTTTGCCAACAAAGGTCCGTCTAGTCAAGACTATGGTTTTTCCAATAGTCATGTATGGATGTGAGAGTTGGACTGTGAAGAAAGCTGAGCACCGAAGAATTGATGCTTTTGAACTGTGGTGTTGGAGAAGACTCTTGAGAGTCCCTTGGACTTCAAGAAGATCCAACCAGTCCATCCTAAAGGAGATCAGTCCTGGGTGTTCATTGAAAGGACTGATGTTGAAGCTGAAACTCCCAATACTTTGGCCACCTGATGCGAAGAGTTGACTCATTGGAAAAGACCCTGATGCTGGGAAGGTTTGGGGGCAGGAGGAGAAGGGGACGACAGAGGATGAGATGGCTGGATGGCATCACTGACTTGATGGACATGCATTTGGGTAAACTCCGGGAGTTGGTGATGGACAGGGAGGCCTGGCGTGCTGCGATTCATGGGGTCGCAAACAGTTGGACACAACTGAGCAACTGAACTGAACTGAACTGAACCAAACCATAGAAATTGTCCATGGATCAAGATCTTCATGAGGACGGGGTCAACCTACAATTCAAGTGGCTTCATACTTTTCTCTGTAACTTCTTAGAAGGCTTATTATGTTTCCAGGTGACACCCAGCTGAACTAAAGATGGAGAGGGAGGGAGAATGGAAGAAAGAGTTAGTAAGAGGGTAGTGGAGAGGATTCGACAGGTAATGAGCGGAAGGAAAGAGAATAAGCAGGTATCGATAACTTATTGTCATCAATTCCTTGGATTTCCACATTTATGAACTCATTTAATCCCACTTCCTTTGAGGTGGGTGTTGTTGTCCTTGTTGAATACATGAGAAGACTGATACTTGGCCAGATTAGTGAACTCACCCACAGCTAATTAGTGCCACAACAGGGGTTCAATCCCAGGACTATCTGATTCCAAAATTTTATATTTCAAGATGAGGTTGAAGTGTCGCTCCTTCTACAAAGCCTTTCTTGATCTACTCTTACTTGTTCTTTTCCTTCTTTGCACTCATAATGACTTCTAGCAAAGGACCTATGGGCTAGTAACTTCATGATTTGCTACAATTATTTAAATATCTGTTCCCATTATTAGAAGTTATGAATGGATTTACCACACTGGGATGAAAAGAACAGAGATGATTTTAAAAAAAAAGGCAGATAGGAATAGATTTCCAAGTGGTTTCTAAAGAAATACTTGTTCTAAAAAATAATTACATAAAGAGAGAGGGACAAAGAGTTCAGTATGAGCAAAGAGGAGGAAAAACAGGCAAGACTAGGAAATATATGTTAAATGGTAGTTCTAACTGCTACGGTTTAACTATGGACTCTGTGCTACTGGGTTAAATGCTTTTCATCTGTTACCTAATTTAATCCCATAATGTAGATATTATTAATTCCATTTCCTAGTTGAGGAAATAGGTTTTGTGATGGTAAACCCATCCCGAAGCAACCAAATAGCTAATCATTGGGATTTAGGCATGGTTTTAAACCTAGAACTGTTTAAAACCAAAACCTGGGCCTCAAAGCACTGTAGCATAAGGAAATATCATGGTAATAGTGTGCGTGTGTGCTAAGTCACTTAAGTCGTGTCTGACTCTTTGCAACCCCGTGGACTGTAGCCCACCAGGCTCCTCTGTCCATGGAATTTTCCAGGCAAGAATACTGGAGTGGGTTCCCATGCCTTCCTCCAGGGGATCTTCCCCACTTAGGGATAGAAAGCAGGTCTCCCGCTTTGCGGGCAGGTTGTTTACCACTAGGGCCACCTGGGAAGCCCAATAGTTAGTGTACCAAGCCCTATTTTGTGCCAAGAATGTAGCAGAACTTACAGGAATTACCCGCTGGAAGCCAGAGCAAGCACCCCGCCCCCACTGGCCCGGGGCGTGGCTCCCGGGTGGCAGGCTCTGCAGGTTTTGGAGGTTGGGGGAGGCGGCCGTTAGTCCCCCGGGGGGTCACCCGATGCCCTGCAGTCCTTTGCTGTAAGTAGAGAAATACAGGTCGAGACGGACCTGGCTCCGCCATGCCATGCCTGTCTGTCCCGGGCTGGTCCATCCGGAGCTCGGCTGCAGGTTTAAACAGCCCCTTTCGTGGACAGGTTCAGGCCACAGAGCACCGACAGGTATGACTGCATTTAGCGATGGGGTGTGGTGAGGGGAGCGGGGCAGAGAACAACTCCACCTGTTTTTCCAGAAAGGAGGTAAGATGCCCCGTATGGATGCTTGCTTTGAGGATGCCCCGTACGGATGCTGGCTGATTCTTCCAGATCTCCATCCTCCCAACCCCCCTCCTGCTTCGGCGTCTTCCTCCGCCCCCATCTGGCACCCCGTCTTCCCCAGCTCCCTGTGTGTGATCTGCGTGTGATGAACCGGCTGGTTTCCTCCGCCCCAGGCTGCTGCTGGCTCTGAACTGGGGAGGAGGGCTAGTAAGTAGGTCCTTTCGGGGTCGTGAGAATCTGGTTTCTGCTTCAACTCTAAAACCTTCCTTCTCCTTCTGTCCACCAAAGTGTTCTGTAGCCTGGTTCGCTGACTTACCTGGAGGTGGACACATCTTATCACTATGAATAGCCACTTTTTCTAAGACCCACACATTTATCACAAAGAGTGGACGTTCTTTCCATTAATCTGATTTCGTGGGGAAAATAAACTCTGGGGAGACTGGTAGGTCCTAGAGCGCTAAATTACCGCATCATTAGTTGCGAACAAAGCAATATAAAAGAAATACATAGTAAATATCACTAGTACCAAAAAAAGAAAAAGAAAAGCATGAATGAAAGCATATTTCGAATAAGACTGAAAGGAAATATGCCAAATAGTAAAAGAATTGAACTCAGAGTGAGACTATAGATAACTTTTGTCTTGCACTTTAAACTGTCTACATTTCCTGCGTTTTCTGCCATCAGTGTGAATTAATTTAAAATGTCAGTTGTATGAAATCAATCCAGACTTCCTTACTGGAAATGAATGTTCCACTAGTGCTTGAAGAGAATATTCAATCTCTGGTTGGCGTCACAAGTTTCTTTCTTTATTTCCTTTCTATATGAGGAATATATAGAAATATTCCTTTCTAAATATTCTGAATTCTTAATTTCCTATCTTGTTTTTACCAGCTGCTTTGTTTTTTTAATTTTTGGCTCACCTGGAGGCATGTGGGACCTTACTTCCCCGACCAGGGCTTGAACTCATGCCCCCTGTGTTGGAAGGCAAGAGTCTTAACCACCGGATCATCAGGGAAGCCCCTTTACCAGCTTTTGAAGGAAGGAATTTTTAGTAAAAAAATCGCTTACTATGATTTTCCACCACGTGTTTGTGGGTTTGTTAGTTTCTTTTTCTAATTCTGTCAGTTTTATGGGGGTATAGTATCAGTCTGTATTATTAGGTACACAAAGTTCACAGGGTTTTAAAAATTCATTGTTATTATTTTAAAAATGTTTTAGTCAATAAGCAGTTTCTCTAAGAGTTAAAAAAAATCTGTCTGTATTTTTTGGAATAATATATCTTTACATATAATTCTTCTGTTTGAGTGTAACTCATAAACTGTCTATAGCTAGATTAAAAATTAAACTGTATTTTAATCAGTGACTCTTTATATTTATTGTGCTTTATATTATTTTTAATTTTTGTTTGTTTATATATTTATAGTATTTAAAAAAATGATTTCCACCATCTTATTTTGTGTTTTCTAACTCTTGTGCTTTCTCTTTCTTCTTTTCTCCTTTTCTTTCTTTGGGAAAATTTATCTAGTGTTCATTATCCACGTTATTGAACTCAGTGGATTTGAAAGTTAACGTCTAAATTTAATTAGTACTTTTATGCTCTCCCTGAATAACACAATGATTTTAATTTTAATTTCCCTTAGAAACATTTTCTCTCCTATCTTCTTTGTTATTATGATCCACTACTTTGAATACAGCTTTAAAGCATTTCTTTGTTTTAGTCATCAATCACATAAGGCACATAATTAAAGAATCAACACACTCTGCAATATTTATACAAAAATAGCAACCTCCTGCTTATTGTTCGCCATCCATATCCCAAGGAAACACACTGAACAATTTCAAGTATTAAATTTTTTGTATCTCTCGCTATGTTTATATTGCTATTTCTTGGTTTTCCAGTTTTAGGCATTCTCTGTTAACTTCTCACTATGAATGTTGAGGGTTTATTTCTCTGCTATTTCATCCCCCTGATATATATATATATATATATTTGTATATGTATATATATATATATATATATACACATTCCCTCTTTATGCACTTTTATATGCACAGCTATATCATAATTTTGTTATATAAATATTCAGTATTTAAGATATTAGAACTATATAATCATTATTCACAGTTGAACCATGTTGTTTGCTATGATTGCTTTTATTTCTTGCATCACTTTGTTTTCCCTTCAGTTAATTATTTTTTTTGTTTGTTTTGTTGCTTAATTTTCAATGGATAGCTCACTGGTTCAGCTCCAAGCTTTGCTCCAAGTGCCTAAATTTCTTGTCAGTAAACATATCAGTTATTTTCTCAGTATTTTTTTCCGTAAGTCTTTTCTTCTTTTAAAAATTATTTATTTCATTTGATTTTTGACCATGCTGGGTGTTTGTTGCTGCATGCAGGCTTTCTCTAGATGTGGCTGAGCAGTGTGGTGTGAGGGCTTCTCATTGCGGAGGCTTCTCTTGTTGCAGAACACAGGCTCTAGGCACTCGGGCTTCAGTAATTGTGGCTCTGGGGCTTAGCCGCTCTGCAGCATGTGGGATCTTCCCGGAGCAGGGATCAAACCCCTGTCCCCCTGCATTGGCAGGTGGACCCTTAACCACTGCGCCCCCAGGGAAGTCCTGTAAGTCTCTTCTGGAGACTTCTGGTGAATTCCCATCTGGGTTGGGTTGCTCTCAACACTAGGGAAGGGCTGTTACTCTGGGACTGATCTCCTTTTATTCTCAATGCTGGGAATTGAAAGCCCTGTTTCCTGGGCATCATCTGTTCTTAGTATGCTACCACCATGCTCAAACATGCCTGATATCTGTGCAATCAAGAGACCCTCTGTTTTACTTTAAAGCATAAGCTTGAGTTCTTCTGGGAAGGCACAGTTGCCTGACTTCAGTGATAAGAGGTCTGTGGAGTTTAACTTAAACAGACTTCCAATCCATTCTATGCTTTTAATTCATCTTCCAGAGGTATATGGATTTGCCGTTCTTGGCCTTTTGGTTGCTCTGATGTGTAAATCAGATTGATCACCATATTCCCTAACCGACTTGCCTTCTGCTCTTCAGCATCCAATATTTTGTCGCTGCTGAAATAGTTCTTGTTCTTTTCATTCTGATGGGTTTTATGTTTTGTTTTTTTTTTTAAAGAAATCTTTTAACTGTCAATTTTGCGAGGTTTCAGGGAGAAGCAGAATTAAATGCTTGCTTTTTAATATATTATCTTTAACTGGGAATGCCAGCTGGCTTTTGAAAACACACAAAAAATGATTGATATTCTCATTTTTTTCACATGCAATATTTATCTAGATTTACCAGCATATTTAATTCCTTTGCCAACTCTTGCTTCTTTATCCTGTTCATCTTTTCTAGATTCTTTTTTTGTTGTTGTTTTTCGTATAGTAGTTCTTTTTGTAAGGTACGGTTAGTAGTAAATTTCTAAGTGCTTGAATGTCAAAAAATTTCTAATTTGCCTTGACTTGTAAATGATATTTTACTTGATTTTAGAAATTTAGGTTCCCAATTATGTTTCGTCAGCACATTAACGATATTACTTCATTGTCTTTCAGCATTTATTTTTGCTGATGAAAAGCCTTTTTTTCCCCAGTGTTCTTGCCATTCCTTTATTGTAATCTGCCTTTTCTCTTTGTTGGCTTTAAGTTTTTCTCTTTGTCTTTATAGAATGCTGGCTTCCAAATTAGTATCTGAATAACTTCTTGGTTTCCCAAAACTGGGTTTATTGCTTATTAGAGTAACTGTTAGTTGTTCAGCTGTGTCTGACTCTTTGCGACCCCATGGACTGTAGCCCTTCAGGCTCTTCTGTCCATGGGATTCTCCAGGCAAGAATACCGGGGTGGGTTGCCAAGCCCTTCTCCAGGAGATCTTCCTGACCCATTCAGTGGAGACTGGACTTAGTGACTCTCTCCAAAGTAAATAGAATACAGCAGAAGTGATGGAATATCTCTTCTAATATTAGGTTATATTATGGCTCCCTTTAAAAATATAACCTCCTCATTCTACTGAGTAGTGATACCACGGGGTATTCAATCAACAGTCTGTTGATGGACATATGGTTGGTTTCCAATCCCTTTTTACCATAAATAGTGCTGCAGTGAATATTCTTCTGTTATTATTACAAATTCTGGACAGTGGGTTTTAGCTCATCAAAGGTGGAATGGTAGCTTAGTTCAGTTGAGCCAAAACCCTGTCTCAGGGTTTTGTTTTCAGAAGACAGCTCACATCTGAGTCTGGGACTAACACGTTGTGAAAACTCAGGGTTCTTGTCCTGTGTGGATCCTTCTGTTGATGGCAACAGCCAGGGGCCAGGGGATCACTCTGGCTTCAGAAGTGAGGCGGCAGGTTCTGTCTATCGGCAGGAAGCTTACTCCCCGCTCCTGGCTCTCTACCACGCCTCTCTCTCAGCTCTAGTCTCTTCTCAGACACTGAAAACTCAGCTCATGGGGTCCGAACCTCGCCTCGGTCCCCCCGTGGGAGCTCCTGTTTCAGCTACTTTGCGCCACCCTTCTAGGTCAAGGTTTCCCTTTATGTGTTTCTCATCAACATTTTATGCTGAAAAAATTGCAGAGTTACAGAAAATTTGAAAATGAGGGACTTCCCTGGCAGTCCAGTGGTTAAGACTCTGCACTCCCACTTCCGGGGACATGGGTTTGATCCCTGGTGGGGGAACTAAGATCCCACATGCCACGTGGCATGGCCAAAAAATAAATAAATAAAATAAAATAAAATATTATTGTCAAAAGAAAAAGGAAGCGTACTGTCTTAGTTTCAATCCCAGTCTGTCTGTTATCAGCTGTGATCTTGGGCAACTTACGCATTAAAAAAAAGAAAGAAAGAAAGAGAACTACAATGAAATAATACTATTCATCCACCATTTAAATTGAACAATTGTGAACATTTTGCCACTTCTACCTTTTCTACTTGTTTTTGTATGTATATATTATACACATATATTTATATAAATATGTATGTGTTTTATTTCCTGTTCCTATTATATATAGTTATGTAGATAATATATAAAGTATTAATAGATAATCATATGTTTACATTTATATCTCTAATTTACTGACCTCCAAAATACTTTCAACTCAGATACTTTAGCATGTATCCCCTAAAAGTAAGTACACTCTCGTATATAACCACAGTGCTATTATGAGACCTAGTGAGTTTGATGATATTTTAATCTTTTAATATACAGTCCATATTCAATTTTCCCCAACTGAGGAGAAATTTTAATAGCTTATTTGTTTAACCAGTGGCCCAACTTAAGGTTCATGGATTCCCTTTGTTTATTATGCCTTTTGGGCTTTCCTTTGGCTCAGCAGTAAAGAATTTGCCTGTAATGCAGGCGAGGAGGGTTTGATCCCTGGGTCAGGAAGATCCCCTGGAGGAGTGCATGGCAACCCATTCCAGTATTCTTGCCTAGGAAATCCCATGGACAGAGGAGCCTGGTGGGCTACGATCCGTAGGGTCACAATTGTCTTAAAGGATGTCCCACATACTAGACTTGCTTTTATCATGATATCGTTTGAATTTTTCCTTCATTCCTGTATTTTCTATAAACTTAGAATTCTGTCAGAAGCTGCAGGTAGTCTTTAAACATTTTGACAAAAACATTCATACATGGCACTGTGTAAATCATAACACATAAGGACTGGCACTATACTTTTCAAGTATAATATATAATTTTATATTCCTATTTTATTAAACATTTTACTGTGTTTTCAACTGGATAGGATGGTATGATTTTAGTATGTACTCAAATCATCATTTATTGTCACAACACAGTGTTTTTTTCTGTTTCAATTTAAAATTAAAAACATGCTTTTTGCAGATTATATTCCATTACAGGTTATTATAAGATATTGGGTATAATTTCCTGTGCTATATAGTAAATCCTTACTGCTTATCTATTTTATTTACAGTAGTTTGTATCTGTTAGTCCCACACTCTGAAAATAGACTGGCAATCTAAATATTGAATGAATAAATGAGTAAATACAAATTTAAAAGCTATGCTCAGTGCTGGGCTGAATGAAGGGGAATGTGGTTGAGAGACACAATGAGGAGGATCATCTTGACATCTTTCTCACCAGTGGTCAAACCCTCCTGGTGTGTAAGTCAGCATTTAATTTAGATCAGCCTGATGTTTACTTCAGTATTAGCTTAAACACTGCAAGTCTGTTGTGTGCAGAGCACAGTACTTACCTGTCAATCTTCATTCATTTTAGCAACACAGATTCCAGAGATGAAGAAGTACAATCACTGAAAAAAAAATCTTAAATGATCTGTAATTTAGCTACAGGAGGGAAGATTGGAGAGAAATTCAGAGTTTTTTTTTTTCTTTCAGTTTATTGAAGTATCCTCCATCCTTGATGAAGTCAAGGATGTGCTTAATATGTGCTTCCATATTACAGCATACAAGTAGATAATAAGGGACTTCTAATCATGAGTGTCTGTTACAAAATGCTGCCAGCAATAAATACTTGTAATGAACAAATGAATAGTATAGTTTTAAGCCAGGATTAATTTTCTTCCACCTAAAACGGTTTAAGTTAACTTCTATATTACATCATGTTGATCAAATCAGTGACATTTTTGATGATTTCTGATGGCAGGCTCAGGAAAGATAACAGAAATTAATTTAGCTGAATCTTAATTATCCATGGGGGGAGGAAAGTTGGGAGGTTTACTGTATGACAGACTACACACTTATAATGCCACAGTCCTTACCAGTGATCCTGAGAAATTATATTCAGTGAATTCACTGGGAATTCCACCTAGAGTTGGTGAAAGCTTGATGAAGCAAATAGAAAATTTTTTTGTACTATTCTTGTAAGTTTTCTATAAAGTTGAAATTATTTCTGCAAAAAAAGTTAAAAATAAGGGCTCTGGTGCCTAAAGCGAATGAAATAGTTATACTGAGTATATTTTTGTGTAGGTAGGAAATGGCAACCCACTCCAGTATTCTTGCCTGGAGAATCCCAGGGACGGTGGAGCCTGGTGGGCTGCCGTCTATGGGGTCGCACAGAGTCGGACACAGCTGAAGCGACTTAGCAGCAGCAGCAGCACCTGCATTATTGTTAATGTATTTACTTTTATGCCTTTATCAAGCAAATTTACCTTTCTCTGGATATAATTCCCATATGATTGGCACATACTTCTAAATCCACAGGGAATTAAAAAAAAGCAAATCAGAAATCTAGAGTGGTGCTACTTAATAACTTAAATGGAGATAAAAGAAAAGGGACAAATCCAAGAATTAAAAAGCAGAGGCAAACTGACCCCCATACAGCCTCTTGGGCATAGCTGTTTCACAGCACTGGAAAATAATTGAGGGAATGAGTTGATAATGATGAATGAATTCATGTCTGTAAAGCAATTAGAACAGTATCTGGCATGTGGCAAGCTTTGAATAAATGTTAGCTATTGTTAGATGGATCACGGTATTCTTGTGCTGTCACTCAAAGGGAAAATTCAGCTGTTATTTCTAGGAAGACAAGACATTTTGCAATAGACTGTGTTGGATGAACAGCTGAAGGAGGTAATGAAACCTCAGCGCCTCCCTTGTGCTGTTGAGAAAAATGAAACCAGTTTTTCGCTTCTCCCCTCACCTACGCTGGTATAACTCATGTACGTAGAATGTTCTGCTTGGGAACGCACCCGGGTGGCTACAGCTTCTGTGTAGACCTTGGAAGACAGCCATATATGGACCCTCCCAGATGGTTTAAAAGCGATTGAGGGTAACAGAGGAGGAAAAGGGGGTTAGCAAAAAGAGGAAGGTGTGAAAATCGGTGAGAGGGAAGCAGGCCGGCCCTTGGCCCTCTAGAAAGCTCAGCTCAGCGGCTCACACTGAGTCACTTCCTTCCGGTTCAGCTGGCATCAAGGACTTGTTCCTAATGACGGAAGGAAAGGTTTTGTGTTCAGTAGGGACTTTCAGAGCATAGGCGAGCAGGAGTAAATACAGGGATGCAGGGTTTGAATACTGGTTCCAATTCAAAGGGCTTTTCCTGCTGCCTGTGCAAATCACTTAATCCTATGGAGCCTTAGTTCCTGACCTGTAGGTGCAGATGAATATCGCCTTCAATCTCTGTTGACCTCATAGAGCTATTGTGAGGCTCACAGATACCACACAGATACCATGCACGCATAAACACATACACAGTGAGATGCAAATCGAAGGGGTTCTTTTTTTTAAGATGCCACTCATCGTTATCGCAAACATATATATGAAATAACAATTCACCCCTCTGAATGTAAGAGATTAACAAAGAACCAAAGACTTAACAGGCATTTAAAAAGTTTTTTTTTTTTTAAATCTTAATGTTTTAAAGCAATGTTTTTGACTAAAGCTGTCAGATTCCCCTTAACCCCATATATGCTCCCTGGACCAGAGTTGGTGGCTGCCTCCCAGGTTTTGAAGGGGTTATTTTCAAGTTGAATCATGAGGCATAAGAACTCTTTTCCAGACTCCCCTACAATCATCCCACCAGGGCCAAGAGCATATTCACAAAGGAAGACCAGGGGCTTCCATTGGCCTCAGATACCTGGTGTGCATCTTGGCTTTCTGCCTCAGTGATGTGGACAAGTTACTTCAAAGTTTCTAAGTCACAGTTTGCTCATTTATATTGTGACTTGTTGGTTTTGAGGACTGAATGAGATAAAGCTTGCAAAGCACTTACTTAGTATCCGTTTACAGTCAGTGCTCAGCAAATAAACATCATTATTATTCCACCCTGAGTCAAGCACATACTTACCCGTCCCCCATAGAGAACTAATTTATTTTACTTTTTTAAAAAATTAACTTTTTATTTGATATTGGAGTATAGCCAATTGACAATGTTAGGATAGTTTCAGGTGGACAGCAAAGGGACTGAGCCAGACGTATACACGTATCTATTCTCCCCCTAACTCTCCTCCCATCCAGGCGTTGAACCCATAGAGAATTGATCGGTTCATTTATTCCTTTATTTATGTTTCATGTGTCTGTGTGTGTGTGTCTTCTCTCATTTAAGTGGGCACAAAGAAGCACAAACAGATTTAGGAATCATTGAAGGAGGTCTTGCATGGGGACCACATTTTTCTGAACCAAGAATCAGAATGTATGATCTGACAAAGCGTGAGTGACATAAGGCATCATAGATCAGGAGACTTGTAATTGGGTTGCCTCAGAAAATCTGGGAGACGATAAAGAAACTGGGACTAAAAAAAAAAGCAAAAAGCAGGGTTTGGGGTTGGGAGAAAGAAAAAAACTTGGGAGGAATTCACCTCTTCAACCACTGGAGGCTGCTCTGGATTTTGTTATAAGTAGCTCCATGTAGCCAACAGGCTTTACCGGCCAAGGAATCTCAGACTGAACACAAAAGAATCAACGTAGGAAGGAACTGTGGACAAAAGGGAAAACCACGGACACAGAACTATTAGTCCCTTGAAGCAGAGGGTCACTTCATGAAGAGAAGATCTCCTTTGAGGATAAAACGTTTTTTTGAAAATCTGGTGGGGAGGTAGGTTAGCAAAGCTACATGACATCTAAACTTTATAGAACTCTGGATTTCTTCTTGATTAGAGAACATAATGGGAACACAAATATCTCTGGGGCAGAAGTGTCAAATTCACACTGAACAATATCAGATTCTTTCCTGACAGGGAGCTTTTGTGAGACAAGAAGGAAATAGAACTATTTCCTCTTAAAAACTTGTTTGCAATTATGAACTTTTTCATTATGGGGAAATAAGTGCAAAAAACTATAAAGAAAATGTATTACTCTTATTCCCATCATCCAAAGATAACTTTTGCTGATTAAGTAAATTTATTTTGTTCTAAGGTTTGCCACTGTAAGGATAGAATAAATTTATAAGACCAAACATTTGGGAAATGATATTAATTTTTAAACTCTAGTATATTAAATATTTATCACCTTGAATTTGGCAAATGAATAAAGGCACAGTAATAAAATAAAAAGTCAATCCAAAATCCCAACTCTCAGAGATAGGCTGAATAATATTTTACTGTTTTGCATTCCATGTTCTCCCTGTGTATAGGTACACAGATATTTTTATGAAAAGTAGAATCATATTGCATCTATTACTTTGTAAATGGCTCTTTTTTTCTTGAGGGTGGTTTCATGATTATTTCTTCATTTATTAAATATTTTTAAAAAATACAAATCATTTAAAATGGCTACACAGTACTTTACTGGGTGGATGCATCACTGTGTAACCAATTAGAAAGAGACATTTTAAGAAATATGCAGGAAAAGAAGTTTTCTACTACCTTCAAGCATTTTGGAAACAACCATTTCAATCCAAACAATTCTAAAATTCTTACATGTTTACAAAAGAAGATTCCATAGGGCAGGTCAAATTGGAGATAGTTGAAATAAAAACAAAATAAAGCAAAATTAAAAAATCATCATCATAAGAAAATAAAGCAAAACCGAATGAAAACACAATCATAACTTTTCACATAAAGTCCATAATTTAGTTTTCTATTAAACCAAATTAGTCTCTGCTCGGTGAGCCCAAACTAATGAGGGACTTTTTCAAATTAGTGTTTATCTTAGAAGCAATCAAACCCGATATACTCCAAACCAAACTAATTTCTTCCTTCTTCCTTCTCTTCCTGCTCTATTTCCTGTCTTATTAGTATGAGGCTACCTTTTGGTCCTGAATCCTGAAACCTACACTCCTCAGGCTGTCTTGTTTTTTTCCCATCCCCACCTGACTCAACGGGTCACCAAATTACGTCACTTCTGTATTGTTAATCTTTCAAATCACTTCTCCTCTCTGCCATCACTGTCACTCTGTGGGTGGGTCCCCCTTATTTCTTACTTGGACCCTAACAGCCTCCACACGGCTCTGATGCCCTCTACTTTATCCTGTTGGGAAGGAAGAACCTTTTCTCTACGCTTCCAGATGCTCTGACTGGTCCAAGAATTAAATGGACACGAGGCAAACAGGAGAAAGTCAAACAAAAGCTGAATAACCTGTATGTATGTGAGAGATCCAGGGAAACTGAATAACTCATTAAAATGGCCCAAGCTCTCACCTTAAATACCATCTACAACCAAAGACAAAAGAGGCTGTTGGGGGTAGTGGTTTGGGACTTCAAAAGGGAGGAAGGTGATTCACATGGAGATTGAAGAGCTGATGTTTGGTGAATAAATATTTGCTGGGCCTGTAGTGACGGTGGGACCTAGAGTGGACTCTGATCTCTGGGGGTTTACCCCACCACACTTGGTCCATATTCTTTGCCGATGTCTCTGGTGATCACTCTAGTCCAGGAACAGGCCCTCTATTTAAATTCTTTAAGCAGCTAAGAGGGAAGGTCAAAGTTTATTCCTGATTCATTTGGGCTGATGAAATAAAGTTCATATTTTATGGCAAGGTAAGAAAAATTCAAACATAAAAATTTTCTCTGCTTGTTGGGGCCTCCTCCCTGCATTAATCAGACCTCCTCAGGAGATAATACCCTTCCTGAACCTTGTAAGAGGTTGTGATGACGCACTCATGCCTTGTACCTGCAGCTATGGATTGTGTAAACTGTCACTGTGTCATCTGACCCAGAGCCCTTTGTCTCAAAAACTGTGCTTTGACCTCTGATGGATGAAACAGTCCTTAGAGCTTTCTGAAAGACTGTCTCCCTTGTTATAGTCCTCAGGTGTATTTGATTAAAATTTCCCATTTCTTTCTTGGATAAACTATTGATTTTTTTTTTTTTTTTGGTCGAAGGCCTTGATTGTTTTCAGTTTGAATTAATCTGCATACTGAAGAGGAAAAGTTGGAGTGGTAAATTTTCCTTTCTTATAACTTCAAATATATTTCTACCTTGCTAACTGAGTAGCGCCCCCCCCCCTTTTTTTGGCTACACCATGCCATCTATAAGATATTAGTTCCCTAACCAGGGATCAAACTTGGGCCCCCTGCAGTGGGAGTGTGGAGGCTTAACTACTGGACCACCAGGGAAGTCCCAAGAGTGACTTTAAGTGCACATTTAATTTGTCTCCATTGCTTAAAGTGGTTTCTCATTTCCCACCAGCTTTAGAGAAAAATCGAAAAACAAGCAAATAAAAAGCCAGCCCCCGTCTATCCTTATTTCTTGTTTACACTCTGAATCCTAGTGTTTACCAGTTCCAAGGAGTCATGTGCAAGTTCCAGAATATCTGTCTCCCGCCCCCCCATCTTCATACCATTGAAAGAGCCTGGGATCTCTTAGCCTGTTTTCCCTGCTTTTTACTTGGTAGTAGCTGCTCATCATTTAAAACCTGACTCCAAGGTGAGCTCACCCAGTAAGTATTTTTCCCTGTTTTACTATCCAGTCTGGTGTAGTTATCTCTTTTATGTGCTTTTGTAGCCCCCAGAAGCAGAGTTCTATCACGGTACCCATCACACTGCATTGTAATAGCCGGTTACTTATTTCTCACTTACATTCAACTCAGGGCCATCTGAGCCAGGAATGCTATTTGCACGTCCCTCTAGCTGAAAAGGGCTCACTCCGATCATAAACATTGTTAAAGTCAAGCATAACTGATGCTGGGAACGTCTCAGTACCTAGGACTGCTCAGAGCACTTCACTGAGAAACGTAAGATCCTCACCAAGTGGCAGGAAGCAGTTTGTGTTTTTAAATTAATTCTTTCTTGAGTTCATAGGTGCGGTAGTACTAAAATATAGCCGTAATTTTTTTTAGCTATCCATAAAATTTTTTGATATTTTTCCTTTTGTTTTTGTTTAGTTTTTGATATTTATCCTCTCCTTGGATGTGGTCTGTATTTACCAGTTTTTCAGAAAAGAATGCGGTGAAAGTGATGGTGTATGACTTCTGAGGCTAGGTCATAAAGGAAACGCTGCCTTTTTCTCTCTCAGAAAACTTGCTTTAGGGAAATCAGTTGCCATCCCCAAATCTTTTCTTGATTTTGAATGTTAAATTGGTCTAAGTTCACCCAATTATTATTTAAAAACTTTCTTTATTGTGGTAAATATATATATATATATATATATATATATATATATATATAAACAATTTTACGTGTAAAATTTTAACCATTTTACATGTAAAATTGAGTGGCATTAATTACATTCAGTGTTATGCAGCCATCACCAGTATCTATTTCCAAAAGTTTTTTGTTACTCTCAAATAGAAACTCTGTAATAATCAAGCAATAATTTCCCATTTCTCCTTCCTCAGCCTCTGGTAACCTCTAATCTACCTTCTGTCTGTAGGAATTTGCTTATTCTAGGCACTGCATCTAATGGAACCATACAATATTCGTCCTTTTGTGCCTGACTGGCTTGTTTCACTCAACATAGCGTTTTCAACATTCACTTCTGTTATGACACAACCCAACCTCATTCCTTTTTAATGGCTGAATGATATTCTGTTGTATGAATTTGCCACATTTTGTCTGTCCAGGCACCTGTTGGTGGACACTTGGGTTGCCTCCACCTTTTGGTTGCTGTGAATAATGCTGGTGAACGTTCATGCACAAGTGTCTCTTTGAATTCCTGCTTTCAGTGTCTTTGAGGAGTAGAAATGACTGGGTTAAATGAGAATTCTATGTCTTGCTTTCTGAGGAACTGCCAGAGTGTTTTCACAACAGTCACCCAATTCTACACTCCCACCAGCAATGCCCAAAGACTAAAATTTAAAATTTCTCTTCATCCTCACCAACGTTTGTTATTTTTCTGTTTTATATATATATATATATATATGTATACATATATACATATATATATATACGTATATGTATAAAATCACCATCCTAATAGGTGTCAAGCAGTATCTTACTGGGATTCCGATTGGCATTTCCCTAATGACTAGTGAAGTTGAGCATCTTAGATCTTGGGGATTCACAAACATTTTCTCACCTGGTTTTCCAAACAAAAATGAGTATCATCATTCCATTATATAAGGTGCCTGCTGCTGCTGCTGCTAAGTCGCTTTAGTTGTGTCCGACTCTGTGCAACCCCATAGATGACAGCCCACCAGGCTCCCCCGCCCCTGGGATTCTCCAGGCAAGAACACTGGAGTGGGTCGCCATTGCCTTCTCCTATAAGGTGCCTAGAATAAGCAAATTCCTATTGAAACTGAGGCTTTTCTATCTTGTGACATGACCAAAGTTGCACAGTTTCAAGAGTCAGAACCTGGAAGGATATTCAGGACTTCTGACTCCAGTGTCCCTTCTTGTTCTGTAAATTTTTAAACATCTTACAATGCAAGGTAACCTTAATGCTTCTTTTACATGGCAAGGTACAAGTCACGGTTCTGGTCAAAGCTCTCTGAAGCATGAATATTCTGGGCACATGAAAAGCAGTACCCTTTCATCTCTTAAGAGTGGAGAGTAGTTTCCACTACCCACACTCAAGGTCATGGAGAACACAGGTGGCTTATCACTGAAAAATGTAACCATTTATTGATCAGGAGGGATCAGGTATAACCACTGATTTCCCATTCAGCGCTGACAGTTCCAGAGAGCAAACAGAAGGCAGAAGTCTGGCAAAAAAAAAAGCATCCATAATCTTGGACTTGAATTCAGATTTCTTTCTTCTGGGCTTAGTATCACATTCCTAGAAAGCAAAGTTCCTATTTGCACTCGGAAAGTTCCTATTTGCACTCGGATGAAAATACATGCTGCTTATGCAAAATCGTTGATTTTTTTTTCTCAAAAGCTCGGCACACGCCACCTGGTGGCAAGATTCTGAAAACGCAAGACTGCGTTTTTCCTCCCTTTAAGATGACTGATGATGCTTTTGAACTGCGGTGTTGGAGAAGACTCTTGAGAGTCCCTTGGACTGCAAGGAGATCCAGCCAGTCCATCCTAAAGGAAATGAGTCCTGAATATTCATTGGAAGAACTGATGCTGGAGCTGAAACTCCAATATTTTGGCCACCTGATGCGAAGAATTGACTCTTGAAAAGACTCTGATGCTGGGAAAGATTGAGGGCAGGAGGAGAAGGGGACGACAGAGGATGAGATGGTTGGATGGCATCACCGACTCAACAGACATGAGTTTGAGTCAACTCTAGGAGTTGGCGATAGACAGAGAGGCCTGGCGTGCTGCAATTCATGGGGTTGCAAAGAGTCGGACACGACTGAGCGACTGAACTGAACTGAAGATGACCTTTGCTCCAAGTCCCTTCACTGCTGTCTTTCTGCACTTGAAGTACCACAAGGTGGCAAGAATCAGTGTTTTCCTTCTGGTGACTGTGTATTTTTTTTTTTTTTTCTTGTCAATTTTGTGTTCATGACATTGGATTTGGGGAAAGGAAGGAGTCGTAAGCATGTGGAATTGTGATATCGTTTTGTCTTTCAAATGAGATCCATGTTCCAATTGTCCTGAAGTTCTAGATTTGGTTCCGAGGCATCCACCCCTACTGCTTGGAGGAGGCGGGGTGGGGCTGGGTGTCCGGAGAAGTGCAGGAAATGGGCGTGGACTGGACCACGGAGGGCTGCGGATTCAGAGGACCTGCGGCCGATCCCCGATGTCCTCGGAGTAGATATCATTCAGGAGAGCAGAGACATTGTGAAGCGCCGTTCTTCCCCAGACTTCAGGGACCAGGGTGACGCGAGACTCCAACCACAGCGACATGTGTCGGAACAAGTGGGCAGCCACAGGACACACCCTCCGCCATCCCTCCCGCTTCCTGCTGGCTTCGGAGAACCCGGGAGATGCGACTGCTTCCAGATCTAGATCCAGAATGATCCAGATCCAGACTGCATCCGGGATGCAGATGCGACTGCATCCCAGCCTCCGAACCCATTAGGACACACACATTATTGGGACTTTCCACTTGGCAGTCAGGCTTGGACCTGCATGACCTTCTTTCAGACTGCTTTCATCCAGTCCTCGGCGATGGCTTTGCGCTGATGAAACAGTTTGAGGATGGAGCAGGGTTTCTGATGAGAAAGATGGGCCGGGGAGAGATTCTCCTGGCCTTTTTCCTCTTTGAGGTTCTCTCTCAGCTTCCTTTCTCTTCCGGTCCAACTCACCAGTCTTGGCTCAGTCAGCTTCCAGCCATCAGAGGACTACTATTTCACTTCTTTTCATTTCCCCCGTGTAGGCTGCCTGTTTGCTTTTTGCATTTTTTTGGCCGGGCTGTGCAGCGTGTGGGATCTTAGTTCTCTAACTAGGGATCAAATCCCGCGCCCCCTGCTTTGGAGGAGCCAAATCCTAACCACTGCACCGCCAGGGAAGTCCCTAGAGTGAACTGAGCTGAGCATCAGGACATGGAGGACTGCTTTTCCCAATTCTTTCCCTTCTGTTCCCCACAGTTCCGAAACTCGGTGAACCAGCATGGGCTGTTTAAAGGGCTCCCACTTGCTTCAGTCGTGCCCAACTTGCACCTTACCCCTTGTGATTAACCTAAGAACTTGGGATCCTTTGTTTACATCTGCCAATCCCTTCACAGCTGCATCTCAAGTAAGATTTGGCTGGCTAACCGGGAGACAGGATGCTATGGACCATCCAGAGAATAATAATCACAATCTAGCCCAGATCATCACAAAGCTGCTGTTGAAACAATTCACAAATCCAGAGTATAAATGATATGTTTATGAATTTAACTAAACGACAGACTGGAAATGTTTTTACAGGCTTGGCTCTTGCTGGTTCAATTGCCTCTTTATGTGGCAAGAATGATGCTATATGTTCTATAGCATGGATAGAAAATTATTTCAGCATTTCCTCCAGCATGGGTGGTCCCAGTGAGTTGTCTTTGGCTGATCATTTAGAAAAGTTCCTTTCAGCTTCTCAAGTCCTCCTTGACTGGACCCCTTCTTGGGTTCCAGCAGGTTCCCAAGGGGCCAAGGGAGGCTCTGGGAACCCTCTCTTCCAGTTATGGAGAAGAGCTTGTGTATGGGAGGGCCCTTGGGTAGGCTGAAAGTGGTCCCTCCAAAGATCTATTCCACAGAAACTGTTCTCTTGTATGGAAAAAGGATTGTGAGATGGGGAGATTATTCTAGATTATCTGAGTGGGCCCTAAATGCAGTCACATATATTTTCATAAGGGGGAAGCAGGGACTTCTCTGATGCTCCAGTGGTTAAGATTCCGAGCTCCCAACGCAGGGGATCCAGGTTCGATCCCTGGTCAGGGAACTTGACCCCACATCTTACAACTAAGACCCGGCATAGCCAAATGAAAAAAAAAAAAAACTTCCTGATGAAGTAGTAAAAATTATTTTTTTTCAAAAGAAGAGGGAGGCAAAGGGAAATTTGACACAAGGTACGGCAATGTGACCATGGAGGCAGAGACTGGAGGGAAGTGGCCACAAGTCAAAGAGTGCTGGAAGCCACCAGAAACTGGGAGAGGCAAGAACAGATGTCCTCTTGTTTTCCAGACGAAGTGTGGTCCTGCAGACACTGTGATGTGAGCCCAGTGATTCCGACCTGAGACTTGTGGCCTCCAGAATGGGGAGAGAGTAGATCTGTGTTGGTTTAAGCTTCCAAGTTTGTGGTCATTTGTTCCAGCCATATAGGAAAACAGTACAACCCTGAAGCTTCAGTTTTGTTAGCTTCACACCAAACCCAACTGTTCTGATATTTTAGGGTTTGGGACAAAAGATTGAAGGTTGCAGGGGGCAGGGACTTCATCTTCAGAAAGGTATTTTGAAGATTCCACATATCTGCTAAGAAAGGCAGTTAGGTCATGACTGTGTTGACTCTGGGTGAGGGGCTCTTTGAGATTGTTCAGTTCCCCATGGTTGGCCGTTTCTGTAACTGTCCTGCTCACTTTTATCTTTAGCAAGAATAGAAGGGCTATAGAGACTGTAAAGGAGGCGCTGAACACTGAATTCTTTCATATGGCCAGTCTCGGGAGAAGTAGGAATACAATCCTATGAAATAAAACCAAGGTGGTAGTTTTGAACAGGGACTGGAAAAAGAATATAAGTCTCTGGGGGCTCAACACAAGAAAATGGGAAATCTGGGACTGGGAGTATGGGATTAGCAGAGGCAAACTATATATATTATATATAGGGTGGATTAGCAACAGTAGCATCACCAACTCAATGGACCTGAGTTTGAGCAAACTCCAGCAGACAGTGGAGGACAGAGAAGCCTGGAAGGCTATAGTGTGTGGTGGGATCACAAGGAGCTGGACATGACTGAGCGACTGAACAACAAGAAACAATAAGGTCCTACTGTAGGGCACAGGGAACTATATTCGATAGCCCGTGACAAACCATAATGTAAAAGAATATGTATGCATATATAGAATATATATAAAAGACTATATTTATGTATACATCTATGCATATAATTGAGTCACTTTGCTGTACAGAAGAAATTAACAAAACATTATAAATCAACTCCACTTCAACAAAATTAAAAAAAACACACCAGACAACCATGCACAGACTCAATTCCTATTGGTGGAGATGGAAGAAGAAAGCTATTGGTCTGTAGCATTATTGTTCCCAATTATTTTCTCTCCCCATTCCTGTAAGAAGATCTCCATCTCTGCTTGTTTTCATGGAGTTTACCATGCATGACTTTGGGAGGAGGGTGCTTTCTTACCTCACCTGTGTCAGGCTTAGCATATGATTTGATTCTGCCAATATGATTGGAAAGGGCAGTGTGCCAGTTCCCTGGAGAAGCTTTGGGAACC
Organism: Okapia johnstoni; assembly: GCA_024291935.2. Lineage (NCBI taxonomy): Eukaryota > Metazoa > Chordata > Mammalia > Artiodactyla > Giraffidae > Okapia > Okapia johnstoni. The sequence continues at coordinate 24,870,890 of CM044327.1, forward strand.
ATAAGAATGTTTCTCCTGCTTTCCCACTTCTCTCATTCTAACAAGGGAAAAGTAGGTTCCCAGTGGGGACTGTTCCTTTGACCTACACCCCCACCACCCCAACCAGAGACAAGGAGGGAAGCCACAGCCGGACCTCCTTCTAACAAGTAGTAAGAACAATCTCTGTGGTTCTCAGCCTTTGAGATTCTGAGGTTGGTTTTCCCACAGAAATCCATAACTAAGTGGACATGAGGGGATGATGAGTATGGAGCCATCCCTTATCACATCATTGTTTCCATAAGTGGGAAGGCAAGAATTAAAGTGGTCTTGTGAATACGTTTTCAGAAAAGGAAGTGTGTATGGGTGGAGGAAGGAGCTCTTGTGATCAGGGAGGTTCCTAGTAAGAGGGAACTTTGAACTTTCAGAAGGATATGAAGGTGTTAACGAAGTGAAAAAATAAGGGGAAACACCCCAACAGAGAGTTTGGGGGACACATCCCAGCAAAAGTAGAGAATTACATTTGAGAATGCTGTCTGCAAAAAGCCTGGGTGGAATGACTGCACTCGCGTTGTGTGGGGCGTTATGAATTTCTTGCAAAGGGATTTGAATTTCACATCCAAATCTCTGGAAAGATAACAAAAGGCGTCAAGCAAGAATCTAACCCATGAGTGATGATCATCCCCCCCACCTGACCAACCGCGTCCCAGCCCAGGTTCCTTCCCTGCAGACCAGCCTGAGCCCCTGCCTGTGCCTATGGCCAGGTCATGGGACCGTGATGCTGAGAAAAGCTGTAACAGGAGAAGGTATGTGTGCTCAGCCTCCAGACGGGGCTTAGAATGTGACCCCCGTGTCTATTACAGTCAGTGTATGACTTTCACAGGGCACATGGGAGCTGCGGGTGCTCCTTCCTGACCTGCCTGGTTGAGTCTTTATATACAGGTCATAATATGCAAACGTGCGTGTGTGTGCGTGTGTGTATGTGTGTGTGTAGAAAGGAAGCGGATGGGCACGAGTTCATAAAGAAAGTGAAAAGAATCACCAGGATGGGAGGGAAGCCGTGAATCCCACCTGAGCGAACAATGGTAATTTACTCTTGGAAAGGGCAGAAGGCTCATCTGAGAGCTCCCATTGTCTGCCGGTGAAAGGAGTAACCTTTCTAGAGTGGGAGAGAGGCGCACAGGGAAGGGGAGGCATTGTTCTTGGCGGTGCCGAAAGGGACTGTGGCTTCTATTAAAAGAAGAAAGGTTGGGGGAAGACAGGTGTTGAGAGCGGGCAGAGTTCTAGCGGAGACATCGAGGTGCCCCAAGCAGAGGTCTCACCTGTCGGCTGTGACTCCTGTGGCCACCACCGCATGTGAGGATGGTGGTGAACCCACCTCCCCTTCCCACTCAGTCTCTTTGGGATGGATAACCAGCCGAACGCACGTTTGGTCAGAAATAGGCAGCCTGGATTCTCCCTGGTCTCTGGGAGGAGGAGCTTAGGTAATTACACGCATGCATCTCAGGCAGTGGATTTGGCTGGGCTGACAATCCTCACTGATAACTGCATGTCTCTGCAGAACCGGTTCATTCAAAAGGTGTTCTGTGCTCTGTTTGCACCAGTGAACCGGGGATGGCAGTTCCCAGTTTAAGGTGCTAAGGAGAGTCAGTTCATGATTCCCCTTTGTGAGCTGCTAAAATTCGCTCCTTGGAGTTCGTTTCTCAGCCAGAAAGTCTGTCGAGTGAAAGAACTGCTGTCCAATTTCTTGTTGTTTCTGGAAAACAAGCCAGGTCTTGTAAGGGTTTTACTGTTGCCTCTTATAGGTTGAATTATGTTTCTCCAAACTCATACATTGAAATCTAGCCCCCGATAGCCTAGAATAGGACTTAAATTTTTTTTATTGGAGTATAGCTGATTTATAATGTTATATTACTCTCTGCTGTACAACAAAGTGAGTCAGTTACACATATACATATATCCCTTCTTTTTTAGATTATTTTCCATATAGGTCATTACAAAGGACTGAGTGGAGTTCCCTGTGTTGTATAGTAGGTCTTAAATTAGTTATCTATTTTATATGTAGTAGTGCTTATATGTCAACACCAATCTTTCATTTATCCCTTTTTGCCTTGCCCCCTTGGTAACCATAAGATTGTTTTCAGCTTCTTTAACTCCATTTCTGTTTTGTAGATAAGTTCATTTGTACCATTTTTTTTTAAGATTTCACATATAAAGTCTTGGGAATAGGACCTTTTTTGGAGGCAGTGTCTTTGCAGATATAATTAATTATGACTTAACCCTGCTGGAGTACGGTGGTCCTTTAATAAAAGGAGATCTTTTATTAAGTCCTTAATAAAAAGGAAATTTGGATACAGACAGTCGGACAGGGAGAATGCCATGTGAACATGAAGGTGCTCGTCTACAAACCAAGGAGTAATGCCTGGAACAGACCTTCCCTCACTCCAGTACTCTTGCCTGGAAAATCCCATGGACGGAGGAGCCTGGTAGGCTGCAGTCCATGGGGTTGCGAAGAGGACACGACTGAGCGACTTTACTTTCACTTTTCACTTTTGTGCATTGGAGAAGGAAATGGCAAGCCACTCCCGTATTCTTGCCTGGAGAATCCCAGGGATAGGGGAGCCTGGTGGGCTGCTGTCTATGGGGTCGCACAGAGTTGGACACGACTGAAGTGACTTAGCAGCAGCAGCAGCAGTCCTCAGTAGAAACCAACCCCCCGACTCCTTGACCTTGGACTTTGACCTTGGACTTCCAGCCTCCAGAATGGTGAGATGCTATGGCAGCCCTAGCAAATGAATACACTGACCATCAGTGGTCACCAATTAGAAAGAACCAACATGTAGACATAGCAAAAGGAATTAAATTTCCAGAATTGTGGCAAACCTTTACTGTCTTGGCAGGGACCAGGTTGCCTTCTGGGTGTTCTCTGACTTTTGCTTTCAACCAGAGCCCCGCAGATCCCATTTGAAATTCCTCAGAGCCATTAGAATAGGTAATAGAGTGTATTGTTTGTTTGCATTGTTTATTCTTTCTCCACCCTTGCCACGTCTTCCTGAGCAGAAGTCTCATGCCCATTTGACTGGCTTTGGTTTGGGCCTTATAACTTGAGTTGGCCAGTGGAGTGTGGGTGTATGTAACAGTTTCCACTCTCAGCCAAACAGAACTTCTTTTTTTTTAATGGATGCACTGAGTCTTTACTGCTGCTCACGGGCTTTCTCTAGTTGCAGCGAGCAGGGGCTACTCTGTCATAGTGCAGGCTTCTCGTTGCAGTGGCTTCTCTTGTTGCAGAGCACAGGCTCTAGACACGCAGGCTCAGCAGATGTGGTGCAGGGGCTTCGCTGCTCCAAGGTATTATCTTCCCAGACCAGGGACTGAACCTATGTCCCCTCCATTGGCAGGTAGATTCTTAACCACTGGACTGCTAAGGAAGTCCCCAAACAGAAGCTTTCAATGGGGTCACTGTCTTTGTTCCACTCTCTGCCAAGAGCCTATGAGGTATCCTGGGATCTCTCCACTGACCTGGGTCCCGAAATGAGAGCCTAAGTAGAATCCAGCTTAGCCCAAGAGAACCAAGAAAGGGACAAGATCGAGGAACAAATGTTACAGGGTTCGCACATTGATAGGACACAATCTGACACATACACAAATGCATAGCCTTAGCTCTCTCTTGTCAGGTTTTGAGCTGGGAATTTCCTTGTGCCGTATTTAATGCAGGTGGGGCCTCCATGCCGCGGTTGTATTTCCAGTCCCATGTTGAGGAAACAGGCCCAGAGGGATTAAGTAAATTTCTTGAACTCCCATGTCCGGTCGTTGCAGAGCTAGGAAATGAATCCTGGTTATGTGGACTCTGAAAGCAGTGTTCTGGACTTCCCTGGTGGTACAGTGGATAAGAATCTGCCTGCCAATGCAGGGGACGCAGGTTGGATCTCTTGTCGGAAAGATCCCACATGCTGCAGAGCAACTAAGCCCGTGCGCCACAACTGCTGAGTTCGTGTGCCGTAGCTACTGAAGTTCACGCGCTAGAGCTGGCGCTCTGCAATAAGAGAAGACACCGCAATCAGAGAGCGGCCCTGGCTGGCCTCAACTAGAGAAAGCCCAAACGCGGCAATGAAGACCCAGCACAGCCAAAAATAAAAGAAACAAAGGGCTTAAAAAATAAATAAAAGCAGTGTTCTCTCTCCCTACCAGGATGCCTTCTTGTCATCAGTTGTTTCTATGGCCGTATATATGCTGTCAGAGAATTTGTATTGCAGTTGCTTATATTACACTAGTTTTTTTTTTTTTTTTCTGGTCAAAAGCCTATTGGACCTCTCACTCCACCTTTACACCCAGTCCTAGAATTCAGCACGTGGAGTTTGGCAGAACGTATCTCAGGCTATCCTTTTGTAAGTTCTCAATCAATCTCTCTTTTTCTTCCCAATAGTTCTTTCAAAGTTTCCATCCTCTTGAAGTCTTTAACCTCACCACTTCCTTCTCAGTCTTAGCAAATGAGCTTGTCTCTTTAATTCTCAGACTTGAGTGTGTATCAAGATTGCCTGTGGAATTTATTAAACAGATTTCCAGGCCCCATCCCCAGAATTTCTGATGAAGTAACTCTTCTGGGGTACCATGTTAGAGTTGACTTTTCCAGTAAGTTGTTTGGTGGGCTTCTCAGGTGGCGCTAGTGGTAAAGAACCTGCCTGCCAATGCAGATAGACATAACAGACATGGGTTTGATCCCTGGGTTGGGAAGATCCCCTGGAGGAGGACATGACAACTCATTCCAGTATTTTTGCCTGGAGAATCCCATGGACAGAGGAGCCTGGAGGGATACAGTCCATAGGATCATAAAGAGTTGGACATGACTGAAGTGACTTAGCACACCCTACTTTAGAAACTAATGGAATACAAAGATTATTTTAGAGGTTTGTGGCTGCAGACTCATCTCCATTGCCAACTTCAGTGATGCGAGCTGCTGTCCTCTCCCTTGTCTGGGAGAGCCTCCACCTTCACAAGGGAAATTCATGCCCTGCTTTTAGGCAGATAAAGGGAGGACAGAGAATTTCTCTTCCATTTGTTAGTTATCAACTGCCTCTACTCAAAATAATCCTTATGCCAATGTGACCTATTTTGGGGTGACATATCCTGATCCCCTTCAAAATCTTTATCTATAGCTCCATGGCCATTATTACTTACTGAGCATTTATCCTCTCCTTGGTCTCACAGACACTTTAAGAAGAACTTGTCTTACATCGAAGCCATCTTTTCTCTCTCCTTTACTAGGCTGAAGTCTCCTCTTAGAGTGCTAATTGAGAACAGCATCAGCATTACTCTGAATTAGCTAGGATTAAGATCGAATAAACCCCAAATAACAGTGCGTTAAAAAAAGATGTTGGGCTTTCCCACAAGAGAAATTCATAACTAGGCTAATTCAGGTGGATATGATGGCTTCTTATTTCCACACACCTGAATTACATCTATCTTTCTGACCTACTGTTATAGAACATGGTTTCTGTCATCCGGGTCACCTGTGGTCCAAGACAACTGCAGAGATCCTGCCATTGTGTGAAATTCCAGGCATCAGAAAGGAGGAAATGGAGAAGGTCAGCTAAGGCTATAGGGGAGTCTGATTATGAAACACGTTGCTACCCTGGATTCATACAAATTGCCTCCATTCATACATCACTTCTTGCCAGAAATACTTCCTGACTTTCCTCATCACCCAGTTCAGGCTAATTTCCCTCCCTCTGGGCTGCCCTGACAGCCTGTAAACTTGTAAACTAAAGGGCAGTAGGCACACTATTTTGTAATTGTCTATTTTTCTGTCCATCTTGTGGCTCAGCTGGTAAAGAATCCGCCTGCAGTGAGGGAGACCTGGGTTCGATCCCTGGATTGGGAAGATCCCCTGGAGAAGGGAAAGGCTAACCATTCCAGTATTCTGGCCTGGAGAGTTCCGTGGACTATATAGTCCAGGGGGTCCCAAAGAGTCGGACATGACTGAGTGACTTTCACTTCACTTCTGTCCATTTTCTCCCATAGTCTCAGACTCTTTGAAGGAATTAACCATGTCTTAATTGTCTTTGCATTTCTAGGACCTACCAGAGTGCCTGGCTCTCAGTAAATGTTTGTTGAATTACCAAACATGCATCCAGAATAAAACAGATTCTAAAGACATATCATATTTACATCAAGAGTTCTAAAATTTAAAAAAATGTAGTAGAAAATGGGCACAATGTCAGGGTTTATTCATAAAACAAAAGCAACCCTTAGGTCTCTGGTGCACTTGAGTGGGAAGAAATGCTCTTACTTGGCATTGGAAGGGTATGGACTTTGGATAGAAATGGGTTTTAATTCTGACTCTGACACTTATAGGGCTTCCCTGGTGGCTCAGATGGTAAAGAATCTGCTTGCAATGCAGAAGACCCAGGTTCGAACCCTGGGTTGGGAAGATCCTCTGGAGAAGGGAATGGCTACCCTGCCCAGTATTCTTGTCTGGAGAATCCCATGGACAGGGTAACCTTGTGGGTTACAGTCCATGGGTCACAAAGAGTCAGATGCAACTGAACGACTAACACTTCCACTTTCACTGACATTTGTCTTACAACCTCAGTGAAATTGTTTCACCTCTTTGAACTTTGGAATCCTTTTCAGTAAAAATGACTGCTTTTAGGTTGGGTTCAATCCCTGGGCTGGGAAGATCCCCTGGAGAAGGGAAAAGCTGCCCACTCCAGTATTCTGGCCTGGAGAGTTCCATGGACTGTATAGTCCATGGGGTCGCAAAGTATCGGACACGACTGAGCGACTTTCACTCACTCACTCAGATTGTTGTAAGGAGTAAGGTGAAATATAACATGAGAGGTCTTGTTGAATGCTTGCCATGTGGAAGAAAACCAACAAACAACACTATGCTTAATTCTTTCTCCCCAAACTCTCAATCTCTTTGCTTGATTCCTCCCTTCTTGGCCTCCTTTCTTCCCAGACAGATATCAAGGTTTTAAAAAATTAATTTATTTATTTGGTCGTGCCACACTGGGATGCGAGATCTTCTAGGACCAGGGATGGAAACCGTGCCCCTTGCACTGGGAACTTGGAGTCTTAACCACTGGACCCGGGAAGTCCCCAGAGAGATAGCATGTTGATGGAATACGTAACTCCGGATATAAAGATGGGAGTTTGAATCTCAGCTCTGCCACTGTCTGTATTTGTTATGTTTTTGTACCATGTAAGCTGTTTTTATTTTATTCCTTATGTTACATTTCTTTGTTTCACGCCCAGCTCCTCCATAGCGCTATGCGCAGTTTATCAGTTACATAGATTCATTCAGGAAATACCCGTTGGGCCCCTATGGTTTCTAGTTAAAGAGTCGCTCCTGGAGGGAGGATTTTCATGGCAGGGGAGGGTGGACCAGTTCCGGGATGAGGTGGCAGCTGCAGAGTTGGCAGGTCAGGACCGGCCGGCAGCCATCTGCTTGGCCAGCACTTGATTGGTGGCACATAGAAAGGAATGTACACCAATCAAGAAACATGACCTTTCGTGGAATTCAGCAATTTGCAAGCAGCTGCAGAGGTCCTGGGACCACCCCCAGTAAGAGCAAGCAGCTTTGCCTGGCTTTGCTGTTGGACTCGCATCAAACTCGTTAATGTCAATAAGATAGAAATTGAGCTTGTCTTTGTGGTGAGCCTAATGAAGCCTTTGTGGGTGCTCAGAATTTCTCCCTTTGATTTCCCTCTCTTTGCCTTTTTCTGTTTCGCTTGATTTAATGTCCTTCTTGGCAGCAGCTCTTTCACTTTTTATTTTCAAACAAGGGAAGGGAGATGGAGAAGGGAGAGAGAGAAGTTTAAAACCTAAGGAAAACTTTGAAGTGAATGTTTACACTTTTTCCAACTCTGATGAGCTTAGATCCTGCCCAGTCCAAGTCTGTGGACACTCTGCCCTGGGTGGTGAGGGGCAGGTGGTGAGGCAAAGGTAGGGTCTGGTTATTGGTGGGTTAGAATTCACTCCAAGGGAGAGTTGAGTTCCTCCCTCTCTGCAGAATCACGTCTCACTATGCTGTTTCTCAGCTGGCAAGATAGGTAAATTATGCCCCTATCTGACTTCTAACTGGTAAGTTAGGTTGAGGATAACACGATATCCATCTCCAACTGACTTAAGCCAAAGGGAGACTTTTAGCTCATCTTGCTGAAAACTCCCAGAGTAAAGCTGGCTTTAGGTAATGTCATCAGAAATTAGCTTCTCTCCATCTCCTGGCTTTATCGTCAGATTTACTGGCAGGCTTCCTATGGTGGTCTCTAGTAACCGCAGGATAATATCTACCCAAGGTTAAGTTGGGCTTCCCTTGTGGCTCAGCTGGTAAAGACTCTGCCCACAATGCGGGAGACCTGGGTTCAACCCCTGGGTTGGGAAGATCCCCTGCAGAAGGAAACGGCTACCCACTCCAGCATTCTGGCCTGGAGAATTTCATGGACTGTATAGTTCATAGGGTCGCAAAGAATCGGGCATGACTGAGTGACTTTCACTTTCACTTCAAGGTTAAGTTTAACAGGAGAAAAGAGAGGGAGAAGAAGGAGGAGAAGGAGAAAAGGGATCTCTTTCCTGCGGTTCCTACTCATACCCTGGGATTAACTGTGATTGGATCAATTTGAGATGACTGAACAAATCGCTGTGGCAAGGGAATAAAGAGAAATCACATAATAATTTGAGCAGGAAAATGGAATATAAAGGATTGGTTTTGATAGGGTATTGAAGTAATGTGATATTCTTAGTGAGAAGTAAAGAGAACACTAAATAAAGGATATAGAAGCAGCAGCTGTAAGGAGTAACCACATCCGGCTCCCTGAGATCAGGAGCCCCGTGGAGGGGCCTGCCCTCTTCCAGGATTGGGGTCTAGACCTCGTTGGAGAGGGCATGTCTGTGGCTCACGGATGGCAGAGAAGTCACTGTGGGGCCTGGACAGTGTAATGTTTTGGAAATCTGTCCTCTATAGAGTTTTCCAGAAATCCACCCTCTAGGGTGCTGGGCAAAACAGTTGGTGGAAGGTGTCTTACTGCCAACTCTCCACTGCAAAACTACTTGGAATAAGGCCCAGCAATCCCGCTACTGGGCATATACCCTGAGAAAACCTCAATTCTAAAAAAGATGCATGTATCCCAGTGTTGATTGCAGCAATATTTACAATAGCCAGAAATGGAAGCAACCTGGATGTCCATCGACAGATGAATGGATAAAGAAGATGTGGTATAAATATATATATATATATATCTCGCTCTCACAAGGGAATATTACTCAGCCATACAAAGGAATGAATTTGAGTCAGTTCTCATGCAGTGGATGAACCTAAAGCCTCTTATACAGAGTGAAGTAAGTCAGAAAGAGAAAAACAAGTATCGCATATTAACAAGTATCATATATATATATATATATGGAATCTAGAAAAATAGTACTGATGAACCTAGTGGAGAACAGACTTGTGGACACAGTAGGGGAAGGTGAGGGTGGGACAGGCTGTCAAAGTATCATTGATATACATACTTATATATAGATAGATACTTAGCACGTATATATACTACTGTGTGTAAGAGAGATAGTTAGCGGGAAGCTGCTGTATAACACAGGGGTCCCAGCCCAGTGCTCTGTGGTGACCTAGAGGAGTGGGAAGGCAGGAGGGGAGGGGGGCTCAAGAGGGAGGGGAAATATATATTTATATAATTATGACTGATTTGCATTGATGTATAGTGGGAACCTGACAGCATTGTAAAGCAATTTTCCACCAATTAAAAACTAAATTAAATTTAAAAAACACTTAAAAAAAAACCACAACTGCATGGAGGAGGGTGCTAGCAAAGTCTGCTGGGTGCTGGAGGCCTGCTGCTGCAGAACTGCCTGACTGTCCCTGGGGACAGTCCTGGAGGTCTCAGGGTGTTGCTGACTGCTGCGCGCTGCAGGAGCCCCGCACCGGGACTCACCTGTGCTCAGATTCCTGATGAAAGAGCAGAGCCAGGAAAGAAACCCCTTCCTCCTGAACTGCTTCTCCATGTTCCTCCCTTTACTGATGAGGCTTAATATTGTGTCAGCTGACAGAAGAAAAACATTAAAAAGGGTCCATATTCCCTTTTGCCAAGCAGGCAATCCATTGATAACAGGCACAGATCAGGAGTTGAAGGCAATCTGAGTCTCTCCAGGGAAGCAGGTTAAAAACCATCACTATAAAGTCAAGGGCTTCTCTGGAATCTCAGCCTGGGTCGGGAATATGCCCTGGAGAAGGAAATGGCAAATCACTCCAGTTTTCTAGCCTGGAAAATCCCATGGATAGAGGAGCCTGGCGGGCTACAGCCCATGGGTTGTAAGAGTCAGACACGACTGAGTGACTAAACTACCACCATAAAGCCAAGAGGTGGAGAGGGACTAATTTGTTTGCTATGTGGAGGATGGAAATAAAAGTAAATATAAACTAAATAAGGAAGCTTTTACAGATAATTATGACAGTATACCATGAAGAATACGGTTAAATTAACTCTTGGCACATGAGTCTAAAATTTAAAAAAAATGTGTTTTTAACATAACAAATATTCATGCAACATATTTTAGATCAGTTCAGTTCAGTCGCTCAGTCGTGTCCGACTCTTTGCCACCCCATGGACTGCAGCACACCAGGCTTCCCTGTCCATCACCAATTCCTGGAGCTTGCTCAAACTCATGTCCATTGAGTTGGTGATGCCATCCAGCCATCTCATCCTCTTTCGTCCCCTTCTCCTCCTGCCCTCAATCAGGGTCTTTTCCAATGAGTCAGTTCTTACCATCAGGTGGCCAAAGCATTGGAGTCTCAGTTTCAATATCAGTCCTTCCAATGAATATTCAGGACTGAGTTCCTTTAGGATGGACTGGTTGGATCTCCTTGCAGTCCAAGGGACTCTCAAGAGTCTTCTCCAACACCGCAGTTCAAAAGCATCAATTCTTCAGTGCTCAGCTTTCTTTATAGTCCAACTCTCACATCCATTCATGACTACTTGAAAAACCATAGCCTTGACTAGATGGACCTTTGTTGGCAAAGTAATGTCTCTGCTTTTTACTTTGCCATCTGGGTTGGTCATAACTTTCCTTTCAAGGAGTAAGCGTCTTTTAATTTCATGGCTGCAGTCACCATCTGCAGTGATTTTGGAGCCAAAAAAAATAAAGTCTGCCACTGTTTCCACTGTTTCCCCATCTATTTGCCATGAAGTGATGGGACCAGATGCCATGATGTTAGTTTTCTGAACGTTAAGCTTTAAGCCAACTTTATCACTCTCCTCTTTCACTTTCATCAAGAGGCTCTTTAGTTCTTCTTCACTTTCTGCCATAACGGTGGTGTCATCTGCATATCTGAGGTTATTGATATTTCTGCCGGCAATCTTGACTCCAGCTTGTGCTTCCTCCAGCCCAGCGTTTCTCATGATGTACTCTGCATATAAGTTAAATAACCAGGGTGACAATATACAGCCTTGGCATACTCCTTTCCCTATTTGGAACCAGTCTGTTGTTCCATGTCCAGTTCTAACTGTTGCTTCCGGACCTGCATACAGATTTCTCAGGAGGCAAGTCAGGTGGTCTGGTATTCCCATCTCTTTCAGAATTTTCCACAGTTTATTGTGATCCATACAGTCAAAGGCTTTGACATAGTCAATAAAGCAGAAATAGATGTTTTTCTGGAACTCTCTTGCTTTTTCGATGATCCAGGGGATGTTGGCAATTTGAGCTCTGTTCCTCTGCCTTTTCTAAATCCAGCTTGAACATCTGGCAGGTCTTGGTTCATGTATTGCTGAAGCCTGGCTTGGAGAATTTTGAGCATTACTTTACTAGCGTGTGAGATGAGTACAATTGTGCAGTAGTTTGAGCATTCTTGGGCATTGCCTTTCTTTGGGATTGGAATGAAAACTGACCTTTTCCAGTCCTGTGGCCACTGCTGAGTTTTCCAAATTTGCTGGCATATTGAGTGCAGCACTTTCACAGCATCATCTTTTAGGATTTGAAATAGCTCAACTGGAATTCCATCACCTCCACTAGCTTTGTTTGTAGTGATGCTTTCTAAGGCCCACTTGACTTCACATTCCAGGATGTCTGGCTCTAGGTGAGTGATCACACCATCATGATTATCTGGGTCGTGAAGATCTTTTTTGTACAGTTCTTCTGTGTATTCTTGCCACCTCTTCTTAATATCTTCTGCTTCTGTTAGGTCCATACCATTTCTGTCCTTTATTGTGTCCATCTTTGCATGAAATGTTCCCTTGGTATCTCTAATTGTCTTGAAGAGATCTCTAATCTTTCCCATTCTATTGTTTTCCACTATTTCTTTGCATTGATCACTGAGGAAGGCTTTCTTATCTCTCCTTGCTATTCTTTGGAACTGCATTCAAATGGGAATATCTTTCCTTTTCTCCTTTGCTTTTCACTTCTCTTCTTTTCACAGCTATTTGTAAGTCTTCTTCAGACAGCCATTTTGCTTTTTTGCATTTCTTTTTCATGGGGATGGTCTTGATTGCTGTCTCCTGTACAGTGTCACGAACGTCCGTACATAGTTCTTCAGGCACTCTGTCTATCAGATCTAATCCCTTGAATCTATTTCTCACTAATACTATATAATCATAAGGGATTTGATTTATATTTGACAGTATATTTAGTGTCCAACAAAAACCTGAGTTACTGAGTCTTTTGGGATGAGGTATATCTCTTCATTAGTTTGAGGACTAAAGGAAATATTACCAAAGAAGAAAACAAAAAAATAATAGAAAATTTAAAATATAAATAATTTAAAATCTATTTTAGAGAGATAAAACTTTTAGAATACAGAAGATTTATTTAAAAAGGGGAAAAGTCTGAAAAGAGATGATTTTCTTGGAGTCACAAGACTTGCTGATTCAATTATATATAAATGAAGTCACAAAACAGTGAAGTCATAGAAAGTAGATTGTCACAAGGTAGATGGTTAAAATAAATCTTCTGTGAGAAAAATAGTTTGCAATCTAGCGTTCTAATAGTTTTCTGTAGGAAATACTGTAACAAATATTTATTTCCTGGGACTATTAAAACAAATCTCTCAATATCACAGGAATGTTCTTTGATATTCTTGGTAAACCTTTTCAGACAGAAACTCAGCTTTATGCTGACAGATCACAGCAAAAGTCTACATTTAACTTGGAGTTTTATCATGGGTTGCCTGTAAATATTCACCAAGCTTTTCCTGGAGCCTAAACAAGATGGAGTATCCAATAGAATACTTTGTCTTTTCAAAGTTCCCATTTAACTGTCTTCCAGTTCTTTTCAAGGGTGCTCATTATCCTGCTAATTAGGTTTTGTAGCCTTTGGCTTCAGTTACAGTTTTTAGTCAAGGCTGAATTTTAAAATCTGGGGCACCCCTGAAGGAGAAATGCTATCAACAGGCTGTGATGTCTCTGGTGGGTGGTAGGAGCCCACATTTACTGTGACTGTAAGGTATGATTCTGGAATTTTACATTTTAGCCCGATGGAGACTGGAGAAATAAGTTACCATACCAAGGCTAAGTGTTTTAAAGTCAAGCATTCTGTTCCGTTTGCTTTGTGTTTCCTGAACGAAATGCAGATGTATAATAAATACCATGTACGTACCAAAATGGATTCTCCTGCTCTTTTGAATTCAGCAGCCAAACCAAAGAGAATGTAAATAGCAGGTAAATAATGTTACAGATGATGGCCCAGATCCCCACCTTGGAGTTTATGCTTTTGGGGTTCATGCTGTTGTCGTCCGAGATATTTCTGTGTGCAGAGTGATATTTTCTTGTGGGGCCCTAGAGATACCTTGTTTAAAGCTCAGAGCACACAATTTTATTTTAAGTGCATAACTGACATTATAGGATTTCTACTTCATATATTCCAAGTTAGCGAGCAAATGGTTATTTACCAGGGCCAAATAGTGAGTGGTAATATGCGAATAATATCCATCTCTGAGCTTAGGAAAAAAAATTCAGAAATTACTCAGCACCATATGAATCTGACAAGAGATGCCATTTAATCTGGGCTTTGTTGGAGCTGTAAGGAAAACTCATCTGGCAAAGGGTCCTTCTACATAGTTATCCATTAAAGTTTGGGTTTCTTTCTTTTTTTTTTACCTTTTTTTTTTTTAATAAATTTATTTATTTTAGTTGGGGGCTAATTACTTTACAATATTGTAGTGTCTTTCTTTTTTTTTAATTTATTTTTATTTATATATGTCACGGTGCTGGATCTTAGTTGTGGCATACAGGATCTTCGATCTTCGCTGGGGCATTCCCCAAGGATCTAGTTCCCCAACCAGGAATTGAACCCAGGTCCTCTGCAGTGGGAGCGTGGAGTCTTAGCCACTAGACCACCAGGGAAGTCCCTGGGTTTCTTTTTTAGAGGGGTTGCTTCAACTAAGTCTTTTCAAAGAACCATGTTGACATGTAGGGACAACCTCCTGCTTTCAGTGTGGAACCTCAGAGCAAAAGTTATGGAACATTAACCCAACATGATGAAGGCACTTGCCTGATGGTTCATGCCAAAGATGATGTATGTTTCACTTTGCTACCAGGGCCACTCCACTGTGGGTGGAGGGCAGCTATCGTGTTTTGAAAGAGGCATGTGAACTCAACCAGGTACTGCTTCTCATCTCTTACATAATTGGTGTCTAGAGACACTTAAGGATGTTTGTGTTTACAGGCGGATGGGGAGTCTCTGCATGTTTAGAGGTGTGGGTGTGTATGTGTATATAGGTATACAGCATAAACAGGTGTATGTATTTAAAAACCCTTAGATATAGTTAAAACAGTTGGCCATTGTCTATATTCTTTGACTTAAAGGCTGTCGCTGAAAGCTTTTCCTCATCTGATCCATCTACGTATTTTCCCTACTGGCTTTGTCAGTATTCATGGCGCCTAAAATCCTGCTGGTTATTCATGCCTTTAATTAAGTGATGGGACTGACAGAGGCCTTTGTCAACATACAAATATTTGAGGGTAGCTAATGTATCAAGTAATTAGCTACAGTAACTTGGCTTTTGGTTTATGTGATTTGCCAGAAACAATTAAACAGATCATTCAGCAATTAAAAACTGGGGAATTTTTTTTTTTTTTTAAACAAAAGGACTAGTGTGTGTATGCGAGGTTTTCTTTTCTTTTTTCTTTTTTTTTTTAATATTTATTTATTTGGTTGCCCAGGCAGGTCTTAGTTGAGCTTCCTAGGTTGTGCTAGTGGTAAAGAACCTGCCTGCTAATGTAGGAGACATAAGAGATACAGGTTTGATCCCTGGGTCAGGAAGATCCTCTGGGGTCCATAGGGTTGCACAGAGTCGCGACCGAAGTGACTTAGCATGCACACAGGCAGGTTTTAGTTTCGGCATGCAAACTCTTAGTTGAGACATGTGGGATCTAATTCCCTGACCAGGGATGGAACTATATGGAGCCATATCAAATCCTAAAAGATGATGCTGTGAAAGTGCTGCACTCAGTATGTCAACAAATTTGGAAAACTCAGCAGCAGCCACGGAACTGGAAAAGGTCAGTTTTCATTCCAATCCCAAAGAAAGGCAATGCCAAAGAATGCTCAAACTACTGCACAGTTGCACTCATCTCACACGCTAGTGGAGAAGGCAATGGCACCCCACTCTAGTACTCTTGCCTGGGAAATCCCATGGGCAGAGGAGCCTGGTAGGCTGCAGTCCATGGGGTCACTAAGAGTCGGACACGACTGAGCGACTTCACTTTCACTTTTCACTTTCATGCACTGGAGAAGGAAATGGCAACTCACTCCAGTATTCTTGCCTGGAGAATCCCAGGGACGGAGGAGCCTGGTGGGCTGCCGTCTGTGGGATCGCACAGAGTCAGACACGACTGAAGCGACTTAGCAGCAGCAGCAGCAGCACGAATTCTCCAAGCCAGGCTTGAGCAATACGTGAACCATGAACTTCCAGATGTTCAAGCTGGTTTTAGAAAAGGCAGAAGAACCAGATATCAAATTGCCAACATCTGCTGGATCATCGAAGAAGCAAGAGAGTTCCAGAAAATCATCTATTTCTGCTTTATTGACTATGCCAAAGCCTTTGACTGAACTGAAGGATGGAACTCTGGGCTCCCTGCACTGGGAGGGTGGAATCTTAACCACTGGACCATCAGGTGGCGTTAGTAGTCAAGAACCTGCCTCCTAAGGCAGGAGATGTAAGAGATGGGGGTTCCATCCCTGGGTGGAGAAGCTCCCCTGGAGAAGGGCATGGCAACCCACTCCAGTATTCTTGCTTGGAGAATCCCCATGGACAGAGGAACTTGGAGGGCTACAGTCCATAGGGTTGCAAAGAGTCGGACACGGCTGAAGTGACTTAGCACAGCACAGGTCCACCAGCGAAGTTCCCAGAGTAGTAAGTTTTGATGAGGTGGTGGTGGGTGGTGCTTGAGGAGGAATCTGGAAAGGTCTGACTGAGTTTGAGAGGTCCCAGATTTTATAATATGCTTTGTTGAGTGTCTCAGAAAGACAACTTGGACAACTAAGGCTCATCAGAAGGTCGTGGGCATGGAAAGCAGGAGAGAAGGGACAATACATCTCCAAAAGGTGACTAGAATGGTGCAGATCAACTTGGCTTATGTCATAAGTTTTCTGAAATCTGCCTCTATCTCTGTTTTGCTTCACTGTACTTAAGGGTCAGTGTGTACATTTCAGATGCAATAGAGGATCTGACCAAATTATTAAAAATATTTATTTATTTGGCTGCTTCAGGTCTTGGTGGCAGCACGTGGAGTCTTTGTTGCATTACGTGGGATCCTTCATGGTGATGCACTGACTCTAGATTGCAGCATGTGGGCTCTCATTCTGTGGTTTGCAGGCTTAGTTGCTCCCTGACGTGTAGGATCTTAGTGCCTCGGCCTAGGATCGAATCCTCATCCCCTGCATTGCAAGGCAAGTTCTTAACCGCTGGACCACTAGGGAAGTCCCCTAACTATTTTTTGCTGCCTACATATTAGACAAATAGTCTCTTACTCAATATGCCTAGGTGTATACATATATAAAACTAGGAGATATATGATAAGTGCATATTTGTATTCCCAGAGGAAGAAGTTTGCCATGCACTTATTATCTTACTCTCATGTACACAGGCTATTTTTTTTTTTTTAATCTTTTGGTTGCGTTGCATAGCATGTAGGCTCTTAGTTCCCTGACCAGAGATCAAACCGGTGCCCTTTGCATTGGAAGCACAGAGTCTTAACCACTGGACCACCAGGGAAGTCTCTGCTGTTTTATTTTTTAATTGAAGTATAGTTGATTTTGAGGAGGGCATGGCAACCCACTCCAGTATTCTTGCCTGGAGAATCTCCATGGACAGAGGAGTCTGGCGGGCTACAGTCCATGGGGTCGCAAAGAGTCGGACACGGCTGAGTGACTAAGCACAGCATATAGTTGATTTACAAATGTGTTCATTTCAGGTGTACAGAAAAATGACTCAGTTATACATATATATTTGTATATCTAATCTTTTCAAATTCTTTTCCTATTTAGGTTATTATAGAATAATGAGCAGAGTCCCTGTGCTATATATAGTAAGTCCTTGTTGGTTATCTATTTTACGTATAGTAGTGGGAGGAGAAGGGGACGACAGAGGATGAGATGGTTGGATGGCATCACTGACTCAATGGATATGAGTTTGAGTAAACTCCGGGAGTTGGTGATGGACAGGGAGGCCTGGTGTGCTACAGTCCATGGGGTCGCAAAGAGTCAGACACGACTGAACTGAACTGAGTGGTACACAGGCTGTACTTGAGACATGAGGGGATGCGGCTCATCATTGTAAATTCTGACACTACAGTGTTCCAACATTAAATAGCATCTTGAGTCAATGAAATGAAAGAAAAACTGAAAGTCGAGTTGCTGTATAAGGGGCAAAGTTAGTAAGACATGAAAGTTGGGGTAAGTTTGCAAAACCATCAGGTGAGTTTAGGCAGGTAGAAGGATAATCTGCTTCAATAATGTGTTGAGCTACTGGGATCACAGAACTCTTTACCAAAATCAAGGGGCACGCCCATGGAAAGCGATTTCACTTCCGTACAGCAGGTGGCAGCATTGCTGGCCGCAAGCGCTTCTCAGCCATGGTTGGCTGACTTTGTGTGATTGAATCTGCCAAGGCAGAAATGCTTGTTTGCATTACAACAGACTGTAGCTTTTTAGAATTTCATTAGGAAGAGAAAGACTACTCTTATTGCTTTACAATCATTTAACATTTTCAGTATGTCTCTAGAGCAGGCAAATAAGGTAGTTGTGTTACAAGCTCCTTTGTGGCTATTTCAAAATCAAAGATGAGAATTTGTTAACTTCTTGCCCTCAGTGAAAATAGATCTGCTTTTAATTGTATCTGCAAAATAATATTAGTGCCTACATCTTGGCCAGACTGCAATCTGAAAATAATCATTGTGTTACTAAAGACCAACTCAGTTTTCAGTTGGAAAAATTATTCTTTTACATATTTTGTTTTCCTGATTCTGTTCATATTTTGAAGAATGCCTTCTTAAACAATAGTAATTGGCAAATTCCTCCCATTTTCTGACTTTTATGCAGAACATTTAAATTCTTAGATTATCAGCTTCTTGAGAGTAGACATCGTGTCTTAATTATGGTGTATTATCAATACTGATAGAATATATGTAAAAATCATGATATTTCATATTTATTGAGTGCCTACTCTGTGCTAGCCTCTGTTCCAGACATTTTATGTGTATTAACACATTTAATTCTCATTACAGTGCTCTGAGGTATCCCTCAGAGGTATCACCAATAATATCCAATATTATTGTCTCTATTTTATAGATAAGGAAATACAGGCATAGAGAGGTTAAACCTCTAGAAAATTTCCAGAATATGATAACCTTGGTTATTTTCTGGTTTCTGAAAAAAAATTTTTTTTGGTTTGGTTTCCCTCAGAATGCTAAATGTGTGAGTTCGTTAAAAGTTGATGCAAGGCAACATTTCACATATTTTAAAAATTGTGTTTTGCCATTTATGCAAATATTGTGTGATTCCACTTGTAGGCGGTACCTAGAGTAGTCAAATTCATAGACGGAAGAGGCACAATGGTGATTGCCAGTGTCTGGAGCAAAGGAGAAATGGAAAATTTTTAAATGGGTATAGAATTGTAGCTTTGCAAGATGAAAAAAAATTTCTGGAGATCTGTCAGCAAATCAATGGGAATATATTCAATGCTACTGAACTGTACACTCAAAAATTGTTAAGATGGTAAATTTGTGTTATATTTTTAGCACAGTTAAGAATTTAAAAAAAAAGTAACTTGTCCAAGAGGGACAAATGAATCATAATATTTTGTCATTATGTAGTAGATTCAGCTTGTAGTTAATCAAAATTTCATTTGCAGCTCTTAACACATTGAAATCATATTTGTTGGACCAGGAAGCAAAATAGCTTGTTTGCTTCTGTTCTTTTAATGTTCCTAACAATGAACACTTAAAGAAAACCCGTTGAAATACCAAAAGCCCTTGATAAGGCGCATTAATGGTATGCAAACTTTTTTTTGTGTGTGTGGTAAAAAACACAGCACTAAATTTACCATTTAAACCATTTGTAAGTGAATATTCTGTTAAGTGTATTTATATTGTAGTGCAACAGATTTCTACAACTCTTTCATCTGGCAACACTGAAACTCTATACCCACTAAACACTAATTCACTATGCCCCCTGCCCCATTCCATTGTGTGCATATACCACATTTTCTTTATCCATTCATCTGTTGATTGACCTCTTGGCTATTTGGGCTACTTCCACTTCCTGGCTATTATTGTGCATGATGAGGAGATAAACAGGGGTGTGTAGATATCTCTTCAAGATCCTGCTTTGAATTTTTTCGGATGTATACCCCCAAAAAGGAATTGTTGGATCAAGTGGTAATTTTATTTTTAAGTGTTTGAGGGACCTCCATTCTGTTTTCCATAATGGTTGCACCATTTTACATTCCCATCAACAAGATTTCCATTTTTTCCACATCTTCGCCAACATTTGTTATTTTTTGTTCTTTTGATAGTGACCATCCTGATGGGTATGAGGTGATATCTCATTGTGGTTTTTATTTTCATTTTAGAGGCATTTTATTTATTTATTGTGCCAGGTCTTAGTTGTAGCATGTGGGATCTAGTTCCCTGACCAGGGATTGAACCTAGGCCCCCTGCATTGGAAGCGTGGATTCTTACCCACAGAACCACCAGAGAAGTCCCTGTGGTTTTGATTTGTATTTCTCTTATGATTAGAGATGCTGAATGTCTTTTATATGGCCATTCATATATCTACTTTGAAAAACTGTCTACTCAAATCCTTTGCCCATTTAAAAATTGTTTTTTATTGTTGAATTGTAGAAGTTCCTTATATCTTTGGGATACTAACTCCATCAGATATATGATTTACAAACATTTTCTTTCATTCCTTAGGTTGCCTTTTTTCTTTGTTGATTTTTTTCCTTTCAGGTGCAGAAGTTTTGAAGTTTAATTTGTCTTTTTTAGCTTTTATTACTGTGCTTTTGGTGTCATATCCAAGAAACCATCACACATCCAGTGTCCCAACATTTCCCCACAATGTTTTCTTCTAGTTTTATAGTTTTGGGGCTTACATTTAAGTCTTTAATTCATTTTGGATTAATTTTTGTATAAGATATAAGGTAAGGGTCCAACTTCATTCATTTGCATGTGGATATCTAGTTTTCTGAGCACCATTTGTTGAAGGGACTGTCCTTTTCCCATTGTGCAGTCTTGGCACCTTTGTTGAAAATCATTTGCTGTATATGCAAGAATTTATTTCTGGGCTCTCTCTTCTATTCTGTTGTTCTATATGTCCGTCTTGACCATACTGCCTTAATTTCTGTTATTTGTTGTAGGTTTTGTGACACCTCCAACTTTGTCCTCCTTTTTCAAAATTGTTTCAGCTATTCAGGGTTTCTAGAGATTCCTGATGAGTTTTAGGATGGTTCTACTTCTGAAAAAGTGCCATTGGGATTTTTTCAGTGATTGCATTGGATCCATAGACTGCTCTGGGTAGTATGGGTATTGGGTAAACAGTTTTAAAAATTTATTTGTTTTTATTTTTGGCTGCACTGGGCCTTTGTTGTTGCACATGGACTTTCTCTAGTTGTGTTGTGTGGGCTTCGCTTGTTGCAGGGCATGGACTCTAGAGCACGGGCTCAGTAGTAGTAGCGCATGGGCTTAGTTGCTCCGTGGCATGAGGAATCTTCCTGGACCAGGGATCAAATCCATGTTGCCTGGCAGGCAGATTCTTAACCACCAGCCCACCCAGAAAGTCCCCGGTAAACAGTTTTTAAATAGAGATGGAAAGTGTCGATCCAAGCACAATGTGTTAATTTACTAAGTACTCCTAGTTAGTAAAGCTTACCATGAATATGGTAAAGTAGGAAGAATCCTAGTCTTTGAAATGGGAGATTCGGATTTAAATAATTACTTTGCTCTGTGACCTGGCTGAGCCATAGGTTTTTCATCTTTAATGAGGATAATAATCCTTTGTGTCTCCTAGAATTATTGAGTAGATTGGATGAGTTAATGACAAAAGAGCACTTAGGAATATTAATGATTATAATTATGAAATTATGATCATACTGGTAATGCCTTACATTTATATGTCAAATTATATAGAAGTCTATGCTTTATGTCAGAGTAGACCCAGATAGTGCTAGTGATAAAGAACCTGCCTGCCAATGCAAGAGAGATAAGAGATGGGGGTTCGATCCCGGGGTTGGGAAGATCCGCTGGAGGAGGGCATGGCAACCCACTCCAGTATTCTTTCCTGGAGAATCCCATGGACAGAGGAGCCTGGCGGGCGACAGTCAGTAGAGTTGCCAGAAGCCGGACATGACTGAAGCGATTTAGCACGCACGCAGGTGAGCTTAGCTTGTGAAATGATAGAAGGTGAAGAGTAGTGCTTGTTTGGCTTTTGTATGTGTCATGTAGAAACACAGGAAATTTATGAGCGAGCTCTTTTGTGGTGCTGACAGTGCTGATTAAAATGGTCTTGGATGATAGTCCCAACAGTAAGAGACAGTTTTACTTAGGAAAGAGATAAATCTAATTTGACTCTCTTCAGTAAGCCCACTTAAGATAACCCCTTATTATAAGTGTGGACTTTTTAAAAAGTAGAATTTGGTTTTTTCCTTATTGTTTTGCTCCTCTCCCCACCTCGAGACCCTAACCTCGAGATCTAGCACCCATCACTGTTTAACATTCTGGGGCAAACCTCCTTCCTGTTCTTTTTTTATGCAGATTTTTACATGGCTGAGCTCATGCTGTAGGTGTAATTTTGTATTCTGCTTTTCATATTGAAAAACATATTGTTGGGACTTCCCTGGCTGGTGGTTCCTTGGTTAGGGCTCCATGCTTTCAGTGCAGAGGGCTCAGGTTCAATCCCTGGCCAGGAAATTAAGATCCCACATGCCGCATGGTATGGCCAAATGAAAAACCTACTGCTGTCATTTTCCTACGTCTTTAACTCTCCACAAAATCACATCGATGGCTGCATAATATGATGTCACTTGGATTTATACTAATTCATTTAACCAATTGTCTAACGTTGGACTGTTAATATTATTTGATTTTAAACAAAAGAATCTGCCTGCAATACTGGAGACCCAGGTCCGATCCCTGGGTCAGGAAGATCCCCTGGAGAAGGAAATGGCAACCCACTCCAGTATTCTTGCCTAGAGAATCACATAGACAGAGGAGCCTGGTGGGCTGCAGTCCATGGGGTTGGAAAGAATCAGACACGACTGGATGCTAACACTTTGTTACCTCCATTATGGAAGTAGTGATCCAGCCCCGACTTTGTTTCTTGCTTAAGAGGATGAACCAGATTCTTTGGGTCTAACAACTATGGTTTCTATGAGAATTTTCCTTTAGGGAAGATGTGGAAATCTCTCTGAGATTCAGTGGAGTCTTCAAGGACTCTCTAAAATCTGTACCTGCGTTGGGTCCCCAATGTTTTCTTTTGTGAAGATGGAAACAGCACGTGGTGTTCCCATTTCCTCTTCTTAAACCATCACCAGGCTGTCATTTCAGCAACATGTTAACAAATGAAAATCCTCCTCTGAGTCAATAGTAATTATAGAAATTTATCACAATTGCCAATCAAGGTGTTCTGAAGAGACTCATCTTTCTTGTTAAATTAGCTTTCACTGCACGCAAACAGTGAGTTATCTTTAGGAAATCAATTGCAGGGAAATCACAGCTTTCATGGAGTGATATAACCTTGCCAACTGTCTTGTTATACATAATTCCTCTCCCAAGAAATCCAGCTGGGCTCATGTGACTTACTTTTTGGATTCATATTTCAATGCAGAAAATATGGAAAAATCAACTTCTAAAAGCCCAGGAAGGAGGTGGGGGCATGGACCAAGATACTTGGAGCTACTAAACCATCACCCCCGTAGAAGTCAGTAGGGTAGAGTGTGTCATCATCAAGGACTTTAATTCAGTGGATTTGAGGATGAACAGTTGGTTACAGGTGGTGGATACTATTGGCTACTCTTTATATACTTACACTAGAAGAAACTCTACTTGAAAGATGTATGTGTGTGTGTGCTCAGTAGCTCAGTCATGTCCAGCTTTTTGCAACCCCATGGACCCCACCAGGCTCCTCTGTCCATGGAATTTTCTAGGGAAGAATACTGGAGTGGATAGCCATTTCCTACTCCAGGGGATCTTTCTGGCCCAAGGATCAAAATTGCATCTCTTGTGTCTGCCAATCCATGTATTGGTTTTTTTTTTTTTAACCACTTAGGGTAATAACCGACCTCTTAAAAAAGAAAAAAAAAGGCAGTAACATAGGGATTTCCCTAATGGCCCAGTGGTTATGGTGCCCACACACTCTGGAGCCCATGCACCACAACTAAAGATCCTGCGTGATGCAATGAAGATCTTGTGTGCTGCAACTAAGACCCAACATAGCCAAAAAAAAAAAGAAAACAAAAAAAGCAATAACACAGGAAGTTTTTCTGAAAAACATTGACTATAGGGAGTGACCAGGGATCATTTCCTGCAGCAGTCGGAGAAGGTTTATTTTAGTGTTTAATCTCTGCTGCAGGTTCCCACATCAAATGTATGGCTCATTGATGCTATAACAAATGGTAATTAATATGCAATTAACCCAGAATTACTAGGGAATTACCATGTGATTTTTAAATGAACTTGACTTAGCAATTTTTATGCTTATTGGCTGTGCCCAGTGCATGTCTTCTTCCTGGAACATTTGTGAATATACTTAGTGATGCCGGTGGTCATGAAAATCAGATAGAATCTTAGACTTTCACATTAGCATGACTAGCCTTGGCTTGGCATGTGCATAAAATAAATATGCTATGATACCCTTTGGGATTGGGAGGTTATTAGCAGAAGGCAGAAGGACTTCTTTTAAGTTACATGTCAGTATCATGTTAAGCACTTCTTCCTTGAGTTATCTCATTTAATCCTCACCTCAGCACTCTGGGAACAGATTATTACTGTTCCCACTTCTACAGATCAGGAAACTAAAGCACTTGCCCAAGCTCACAAAGCTAGGAAATGGCAGAGGAGGGCTTTGAACCCAGCTAGTGGACTCTGAAGTCCACATTCAATGGCTCGTTCCTTCCTGTGTTCTCTAGCAAGGGCCCCTAGGGGTGGTGTGCTAACAGTCTTTCTTGAAAGCACAATACCTTCATCATCTCAGTCTGTTGGGTATTGCCTTTCTTGAGAATATCAGAGGCACTTTCTCTGTATAGAAGCTTGATCTCTCTCTGGTAGATGGGTAAATGCAGGCCCTGGGGAGGGACAGACTGCAAGGACTGCTCTCCCTAGTTTTGCACAAACATTTGTCTGATTTGGGGTAAGTCACTTAATTTTTGTAGCCTCAGTTGCTTCACTTCCTTTTTTAAAACATACAATTTAAAAGCTTACTTTTCATTTACAGTTACTACAAATCTTGGCTCTATTCCCCATGCTGTTTAATACATCCCTGAGCCTGTCTTACACCCAATAGTTTGTCTCTCCCACTCCCCCACCCCTATGTTGACCCTCCCTGCTTCCTTCTACCCACTAGTAACCACTAGTTTGTTCTCTGTATCTGTGAGTCTGCTACTTTTTTGTTAATATTCACAAGTTCCAAGTCCATCCATCTTGCTGCAAATGTCAAAATTTCATTCTTATGGCTGAGTAATATTGCATTGCTTCCCAGGTGGTAAAGAACCAGTGCAGGAGATGCAGGAGACGTGGGTTTGACCCCTGGGTATGGAAGATCCCCTGGAGGAGGGCACCAACAACCCGCTGCAGTCTTCTTGCTGGAGAATCCCGTGGACAGAGGAGCCTGGCGGGCTGTACTCCATAAGATTGCAAAGAGTCGGACATGACTGAAACGACTTAGCATAGCACAACACAGCACATCTTTTTAAATTAGTGATTTTGGGTTTTTTTGGATATAAACGCAGCAGTGGAATTGCTGAGTCATGCTTCATTTTCTTTTTTGAAGATAAAATTGCATGAGATGAATTGCATGAGATGAAGACTCCTTCCAGAAACTGGATTTTTAACTCTATGGAATGAATCATTTTAGACACTTTCCTAAATTCTCATACAGTTTCAGGGGCTCCATAACATAGTTCTAAAATTGTGAATTTCAGACAGAGGGCCTGGTTAGGAACATCATGACATTATTCTCAGAGTCACCAGGGTTGGAAGGAAAAAGGTGTGAGGCAAGGAAGTCGAGACTCGGAGAAATGGTGGCCAGTACAGTAGGATCTGATAGGGAGAGTCAAGGAGAAAGGCTGGCATTTGTCAGGGGTCAGACACAGTGAAACTTGGAAGGGAAAATGACTGAAGGTGAGAACTGTGGACGGTGGGACCTAAAAGGAAAATCTGATCTGAAAGTTAAATGACATCTAGGGCAGTTTGTTGGTGTCTGAAGAGCTTTTGGAATAGGATAGAATGGAATAGAATAGAATAAACTATATGAATATAATAGAGTCAAATAAAATAAAATGCTAGTCTTCTCTGCCTGGACAGTTGATGCTCAGTTTTTAGGCAGATTTCTGTGCCGTTCGGATACAGGACACAGATACGTGCTGGATGGCTCTCTCATTTTGCAAAGGTAGGACCAGTGTTGTTGCATTCGGGGAGCTTTGTAGAAGTTTGTGCATTTGGGAACAGGCCCCCCAGGGGCAGGCACAGCTCCTTAGAAATGTGGCTTGGGAGCAGATCTTGTGTTTGAGAGAGAGGTGATCCTTCCCACTGGCAGTGGTCCGCATGACAGGGACAAGACAGGTGTGTGGGTCTGGTCCCCCGTTTCCTGCTTAGTCGGCCACCCTCACGTGTATATTCAACCTGAACACCCACCTGCAATGCCCCCACTTTGGGAACAGCGGTCCCGATGTCGGAAGAATCAAAGGCTTAGCCCGTGTTGCTACAGGGTTAAGGGTCCTCTGTCTATGCGAATGGCCTCCTGTCTGCAGAGCGGAATTGAGTCGTCTCCCTGATTCTGATCCTCCCGTTTATAGGCTGTGGCTTCTGATGTATGTCAGGGGTGCTAATACTCTTTGGTTCTCCAGGTTGATAGACTAGGGAGATGGCACGAAGGCATCAAATCAACCTGCTAGTCCTCGTTTCTCCTCTTGATCTTGTCGTGAGCTTAGGGGCCGAAGAAGTTTATGGCCTGCTCCTGTCTGGAGAGGTTGTTGAAGGGAACCCCTGCTCTGAGAAATAATGTCCTTGTGCTAACTTAGCCAGCATCTAAGCAAATCAAAAAAGAGGGTCATAAGCATCAGGAGTCAGTACCTTTTCTTTCAGAACGGGAAGGGCGAGGGCCCTGGAAACCGCAGCCTTTGAATCAGAGCCCAGAGCCAAACACAGTATAATGGCCTTGCCTGTGCCCTCAGCATCCCCTGGAGCCCTGACTCACAAATCTATAGAAGGCGGCAGCTCTTTACCCTGAAGGGGCCTTGGAGCATCCTCCAGTTCTGTGGAAGCTTCTGTCATTGCTAGAAGCAAATGCTACCCTCTGGGCTCCCAGGGCTTAACGGTACAGGGCCTCTGAGCATCTTGGAAGCAGGTGAGGCAGGGATGGTGGGTAAGTAGTCAGCAGAGAAACTAGCTGATAAATGTTTACAAAGGAATGTATGACTTTTTCTCTTGTTCTCATTCGTTACGGCAAAAGCAATCAAACAATGTAAAATGAAATTAAAAAATAGATAAACGTGGCCCCTAGCCCTACATCTCTATACAACTATTTTCACTTTTACGCATTGACTCTGGTTCTTGTGTATAGTTACATAGTTCTACATCTGTGATATAATTTGTATTATATTATGTGTAGGTAGCCGAATACTAAATCCCTTCTCATATTTCTTCTTCCTATCTTCCTGTTTCTCAATTTTAAAGGCTAGATACTATTCATCTGTTAAAGTAAGAACATACTTTCAAAACCTTGCTCTTTAACCATTATTTCTCCTCTGCCCTAATATCTTTCTTAAATTCATCCCGCATGGACAGGAAGAAGTACATATCATGTTTAAACTTTAGAAAATATCCTGGGCTGGCCAAAATTGAGAAAATGGAAACACAAAGATCTTGCTTTCCATAAACATACTTTATATTGCTTGTCATCAGTAAATCTATATTGGAAAATCAGCCTGTAGTTTGTAAAACTATTTCAGGCATGTTATGAGATCCTCACCACAAGTGCATGGTAGAACTTTACTTACTTTTACAGATGAAGAAAAAGAGCCACATCAAAGGAAGTTGTAGCTCTAGGACATAAAGTCAGACTTCTGACTCACTGTCCAGTGAACTCCTGTTCACTCTTCAAAGCCCAAATCACACATAATGATTTCTCAGTAACTTTTGTTACTAGTGCTCTCCTAAATTTCATTATCATAGAATGAAAATTTCCCTTTCTTGCTTTAAAAAATTGTGGTAAAGTGTACACAACATAAAATTGACCATGTTAACCATTATTAACCATTGTTAAACTCAATGGCATTAAGTACTCACACACTGTTGTGCAACCATCCATCTCCAGAATGTTTTCATTATCCCAAACAGAAACTCTGTATCCATTAAATACTAAACTCCTTATTCCCTTTAACCTTTAGTAACGTTGCTTATTTGTTCTGTTTTTATGAATTTGCCTCTCCTAAGTGGAAGCACATAATATTTGTTCTTCTGTGCCTGATTTATTTTACTTAGCATTATGTCCTCAAGGGTCTTTCATGTTGTAGTATGTATCAGAATTTCCTTTCTTTTGAAGGCTATAAAATATTCATGGGTGTGTGTGTGTGTGAGTGTATGTGTGTATTACATTTTGTATCTGTTGATGGAGACTTGGGCTGTTTCTATCTTTTGCCTATTCTATATAATGCTGCTGTGAACATGGGTGTCTAAGTGTTTTAGTCCCAACTTTTTTTGTTGTTTGAATCCCAACTTTTAATTTTTTGAGAGTGGAATTGTTAAAATCTGTGTTTACCTCTTTGAGGAGCCACTGACCAGTTTTCCATATTGGCTGCACCATTCTTTGTTCCCGCTCGCTATGCCCAAGAGTTCCAGTTTCCCCCCACTACAAGTTATTTTTGATGATAACCATTCTAATGGGTGTGAACTGGTAGCTTCATTGGTTTTTAAACATCTATTAAACATGTCTCTATTGATCACTCCATGCCTTGCACCATCTTGCGTGGTTTATGAGCCTGAATCCTTCGGTATAATCCACAATATAATAATAGTGGCTCCACAAAGATGCCCTTATCCCTGGCAGTTTTGAGTGTGTTACTGTATACAGCATGAGGGAATCTGCAGAAGGACTTAAAGAGAGAGTGACTCTGGATTAAGTGGGTTAATGGTGGTTGTGGTTTAGTTGCTAAGTCGTGTCCGACTCTTGCAACCCCACAGCCCGTCAGGCTCCTCTGTCCATGGGATTTTCCAGGCAAGAATACTGGAGTGGATTGCCATTTCCTTCTCCAGGGGATTTTCCCGACCCAGGAATTGAACCCCGGTTTCCCACATTGCAGGCAAAGTCTTTACCAATTGAGCTATGAGGGAAGCCCTCATATGACCTAAGTGGGTTAATAATTCTGTATTATTATTTGAGTGGGCCAGTCAAATCACATGAATTCTTCACAGTGGAAGAGGGAAGTAGAAGGTGGGTCAGATGTGAGTGAGGACTTGACTCCATATTGCTGGCTTTCAAGAAATATGGCAGCCTCTAGAAGCTGTGAGCTG
The DNA here is from genome assembly GCA_024291935.2 of Okapia johnstoni. Lineage (NCBI taxonomy): Eukaryota > Metazoa > Chordata > Mammalia > Artiodactyla > Giraffidae > Okapia > Okapia johnstoni. Next base: position 24,900,085 of record CM044327.1, read on the forward strand.
TTCTTAGCTACAGACGACAAGGAAGCCAGTTCTTTGGTCACATGGAACTGAGCTCTGCCAATAACTGGATGAGCAAGGACATGTACCCTCTCCTAAAACTTCTGGAAAGAAACACAGCCCTGCCAACACCTTGATTTTAACTCAGTGAGTCTGTAGGTATGACTTACAGAACTGTAAGATAATACACTTGTATGTATACATGTGTGTATTTGGCTGCGAGGCACGGGGGATCTTAGTTCCTCAACCAGGGATCAAAACTCGTGTCCCCCCCCAGTGGAAGTGTGAGTCTTAACTGCTGGACCATGAGGGAAGTCCTTACTTTTGTGTTGTTCAAACTGCTAAGTTTGTGATAATTTGTTATGGCAACAGGAAAGTTAATATAGTCACAAAACTAGTAAAAGGCAAGGTTGCACCCCAGGTCATATTGCAACGTCCATGTTCTTTCCATTATATAATGTTTCATATTTAAAAATGTTCCAGGTCCAGGACTATCCTACACTATGTTAAATTAGAAAACAGAAGATGTGGGTTTTTTTTTTTTTCTTTTGGAAATTACCTTTTTCTGTTGGAAAAAACAATAGATCTTCTTCAAAGAGAGTTAAACAATACATAAAAATACACAAAATAAAGTAAAAGCTCCCAGAGACTGCATAACCTAAAAATCAGCAAGCACTAACACCATTTTCACAAATGTCTTTCTAGAAAGTCTGTTTTGCATGTATGTATGATAAATATTTATACTTTATATATGTTTCTGTAATTGCTTTCTTGACTGGACAATTTTTCATAGATATCTTGTGTCAGTAAATATAGATCACCCCCATTGTTGTAGGTGACTGAGTACTATTCAATTGTATGGATGTTTCATAATTTATTGAAGCGATTCTTATAAATGGACATTTATGATGTTTACACTATTTAGCTCTTAAAAACAATACTGTGATTAATGCCTTTTTATGTTATCTTACTCATTTCAATATCCCAGAAAGGTAATTCCTGGGAGTGGAGATGTTCAAGGAGTATGCATAAATTACATTTTTACATATTTTGAAAAAAATACCTTCCAGGATGGTTTCATAACTTACATTCTCAACAACACTGTGTAAACGAGTCAGTGTTTCTGTAAAGTCATTATCACTAGGCTTTGTTAATCTTAGTCTTTGTCTACCTGATAAGTAAAAAAAAATAGATAAATGCATCATTATTCTTTTGGTTTTGACTTTTTTGGTTACTATCGCAATGAAATTTTTAAAAAATGCTTTTTGGTCACTCGTATTTCTTTCTTCATGGGCTGCCTGTGAAAAATTGATATGACGTGGTATTGAAGTATAGACTTTCAACAGACAAACCTGGTCTGAATCCCTGCTTCATCATCTATTAGTTATGAGAGCTTGAGCAACTTACTCAAATCATTTAAGCGTCAATTTTTCCACCTGTCAAATGAGTGTAACATTATTTACCTCCTAAGGTATCTGAGAGATTTAAGGGAGGTAACTGAATACTGGGAGAAATATCAACAACCTCAGATTTGTGGATGATACCATTCTAATGGCAGAAAGTGAAGAAGAACTAAAGAGCCTCTCGAGGGTGAAAGAAGAGAATGAAAAAGTTGACTTGAAACTCAACATTCAAAAAATGAGGAACAAGGCATCAGGTCCCATCACTTCATGGCAAATAGAAGGGAAAAGTGGAAACAATGACAGATTTTCTTTTCTTGGGCTCCAAAATCACTGTGGACAGTGATTGCAGCCATGAAATTAAAAGACGATTGCTCCTTGGAAGAAAAGCTATGACAAACCTAGACAGCGTATTAAAAAGCAAAGACATCACTTTGCCAACAAAGGTCTATATAGACAAAGCTATGGTTTTTCCAGAAGTCATCTATGGATGTGAGATTCGGACCATAAAGAAGGTTGAGCGCCGAAGAACTGATGCTTTTAAATTGTGGTGCTAGTAGACTTTTGAGAGTCCCTTGGACTGCAAGGAGATCAAATCAGTTAATCCTAAAGGAAATCAACCCTGAATATTCACTGGAAGGACTGATACTGAAGCTCCAATACTTTGGCTACCTGATGTGAAGAACTGACTCATTAGAAAAGACCCTCATGCTGGGAAAGAGTGAAGGCAAAAGAAGAAGGGGGCTGCAGAGGATGAGTTGGTTAGATAGCATCACCTACTCAATGGACATGACTTTGAGCAAACTCAGGACCTAGTGGAGGACAAGGGAGCCTGGCATGCTGCAGTCCATGGGGTTGCAAAGAGTCGGACATGACTTAGCGACTGAACAGCAATAACAACAATTGAAAGCTCTTAAGCTATGCCTGGCATCTTGTAAGGTTTTCATAAATACCAGTAATTATTATTAATGAGACCTTCTGTTTATTCTTTGTGATTTGCAGGAGCTTAGAAGCTCTTTATCCTTTGACATGTCTTCCCAGGTGGCGCTAGTGGTAAAGAACCCGCCTGCAATGCAGGAAACTCAGGTTCGATCCCTGGGTTGGGAAGATCCCCTGGAGAGGAAAACAGCAGCCCACTCCAAAATTCTTGCCTGGGAAATCCCATGGACAGAGGAACCTGGTGGGCTCCAGTATCTGGGGTCGCAAAGAGTTGGACAGGGCTTAGCGACTAAACAACAACAGCATCCTTTGAGGTAGATGTTGCAAAATGCTTTGTGTGAGTATATTTTAAACCTGTAGAAGTGGAGAGGAAAAACACACCTGTACAGTCACATACCTGGTAGGGGACCACACCATCAAAACTTCAGCTGCACCCTAAACAAAACCTGGCAGTCTCCTAACTGGTTAGATCTGGCTTCATAAACCCTTTCATTAGCATGATAGCCGATGGAAACTCTCCATCTTTAGGGGGCTGGGAACCCTACACTTTACAGCTTCTTTCTTGGCTGTGAGGCCCCATACGGGGCTTTCTGGTTGACCTTTCTGTCTCTGACTGGTGCACATTTCCCTCGGCCTTGTTGCTAGGCTGAATTCTCTCTCCTCCCCCGGAGGCGCTAGCTGGCTCTTTGGAACAGGGGCCAACGCCCTGCCCCCTTTCCCTGGCTGAGACTTTCCCTGAATCATCAGCTTCTTTCTCTTTACTGATTGACTTGGGGCCCAGCCCGACAGCCGCTGACAGAGGAGTGATCCGTTGATTCATGTTAACAACTATTAATAGGGCTCATTATTTCCTGGGAAACCGACAGGATGACGCTCCTCCTTGTCTTCTGTTTTCAGGGCACAATTGATTCCTCTTCACCGCATTAAGTGGCAGCCGTTTAAATCATATTGATGCCTCCAGTTCACAGTGATGCCTCTGATGTCTCGCGTGTTAACAAATTAAATATGGATGCTGGAATCCTGGGCGCGTCATTTCCCTGTTTTTGCACAGGGGATGGAGTTCACTGCGTGGATTGAGGCCCTGGGTTTTTAAAATTTTGAGGCATAAGGATGCCTATATAGCCTATTTGTGTGGAGTTTCCCATACATGTGTCTTTGTATCTGACATCTGTCTCTGTATGCTTTGCCCCTCCCCCTTTTTTGCCCCTCCCTCCTTTTTTTTTTTTTAAGTTTTGGCCCAGTGGCATTTGGGATCTTAGTTCCCCAACCGGGGGTCAAACCTTCACCCCCTGCAGTGGAAGCACAGAGCATTAACACCTGGGCCATCAGGGAAGTAACTTTTATTTATCTTTCGGCCATGGCGTTCAGGCTCTTCCCCAACCAGGGATCAAACCGGTCCCACCTGCACTGGGAGCGTGGAGTCTCAACCAGTGGACCTCCAGGGAAGTCCTGAATTTCCCTTTCTATTGATCGCGGTTTTAACACCCCCAGTGCCTCAGTGTACTTACTCAAGGGAATTTTTTTTTTTAAACAAGATTTGGCCTCTCTGGTCTTTTCTAGAAGGATGTTGAACTTGTTTTAAGTGCACATGTTTTGAGTAGGTGGAGTGGACAGATAGGTGAGCGTGAATAAGAAATTAAAGTGGGCTTGGGAGGAGAAAGCATAAGATTCAAGATCAGTTACCTCTAAAAAGATGTTAAAAAAAGACATTAATGCATATATATGGAATGTAGAAAAATGGTACAGATGAACCTATTTGCAGGGCAGGAATAGAGACACAGACATAGAGAACAGACTTGTGGACACAGCAGGGGAAGGAGAGCGTGGAATGAATTGAGAGAACAGCATTGACATATTTACACTACCATGTGTAAAACAGATAGCTAGTGGGAAGCTCTGTATAGCACAGGGAGCTCAGCTGCATGCTCTGTGACGACCTAGAGGGGTGGATGGGGAGGGGGGTGAGAGGGAGCCTTAAGAGGGAGGGGATATATGCATACTGATGGTCGATGCATGTTGTTATAAGGCAGAAACCAACTCAACACTGTAAAGCAATTATCCTCCAATTAAAAAAAAAGCTAAAAAAAAAAAAAGGCTTAAAGTCATCTAATATGGATAGCAGAGCAGCCTGAAAAAGTCCAGGACACTGGACTATTGTGGCTTACTTTATTAAAAACAAAATGCAAATAAACTAAACCATTGTCCTCTCAACTACCATGGCCTGCCTGCTTGCAAGAGGGGACACTGCGGATGGATGTCTCTTTTCTTCTGACGTGTCATTTCCTCAGGGCAGGGTCCGCACCATCTGACCTGGTCAGCGAGGCTGCAGTCCCCCCAGTGGTCCTGTACTCAGGGGGAAAGGTGTGCATCTTCTTGAGTGCCTGCAGGAGGATGCTCCCCCCACCCCAGGCAGCCTGGTTCTGTGTGGGTTCGTTTCTGAATATATGTGATGTGTCTGGGAGTTACTGATTAGCCAAGTGCAGCGCAAAGCCATTGAGGGAGGAAAGACCTCAGAAGGATTGATGTGTAACGGGCTTCACACAGTGGACTGGACTCAAATGAAACTGCCCGGAGAAGGAGCTGTGGTGGTGATTGCTTCCCTCAAATCCAGTGAGTCGGCGGCCCCAGCTTCTGTGGGTGGCACGCCTGATGGATTGAACATTACAGCCTGGGAAAAACATGGGGAGGCGTGGCTGCGGTTGGCGGTGGCTGTCAGCCTCCTGCCTAGTAAGTGCTGCCTGAGAGAGTCTGGGGAGGGAGTGGGGGTCCTGTTAGTTCAGAGCCAGGGTCTCCCCTCCTTCCTGCTTCACTGACCCCTGGGCGTCCAGAGAGTTGAAGAACGCCGAAGATCCTTGTGAAGACAACACACACATGTGTGCAGGTGCACACACGTTGTACCTTCTGCAGTCTCACAGCCAAGGGACAAAAGGAAGGAGATCGTCATTAGCTAGCTATTGATTGGAACAGAGTCACAGAGGGGTCCCTGCGTGCAGGCCGAGCACTCAGTGGGGACAGGGGCTCCCCAGAAAAGGAATAAAGTGGAGGCAGGCAGGGAACGCCTGTGTCTATTTCCCCAGGAGACTCCATTTCCTCCTTTTGGGACAAGTCAAGGAAACCACTTTGGGTTGTTGGATGGGCAGCCCTCCAGTTTTCTCAGGAGGTGGCTACAGAGGAGTACAGCCAGGCCACAGACCCTTACATTCCCTTAGTCTGCTGATGGATCGGTCATTACTTTTTCTCTTGGTTTAGGGCAGCGGTCCCCAATCTTTTTGACACCAGGGATCGATTTTGTGGAAGGCAATTTTTTCACGGACCTAGTGGGGGGGATGGTTTTGGGATGACTCAAGCACAATACATTTATTGTGAACATTATTTCTATTATTGTTACATTGTGAGATATAATAACTATACAACTCACCATGATGCAGAATCAGTGGGAGCCCTGAGCTTGCTTTCCTGCAGCTAGACAATCCTATTTGCGGTGATAGGAGAGTAACAGGGAGTGGCTGTGAAGTGAAAGTTGCTCAGTCGTGTTGACTCTTGGCGACCTCATGGGCTATACAGTCCATGGAATTCCCTAGGCCAGAATACTGGAGTGGGTAGCCTTTCCCTTCTCCTTGGGAATCTTCCCAATCCTGGGATCGAACCCAGGTCTCCCGCATTGCAGGCAGATTCTTTACCAGCTGAGTTACCGGGGAAGGCCTGGGAAGGCAGGAGCTGCTGAGACTGTCCCTGAGTTCCAAGGGGCAGATTCAACCAGTTGCTAATTAGGGAAGTGAGGGAGGGCAGAAAGTAACAACGGTGCAGCAATGGGCAGGGTCCTGCTCCCTCCTCCAGGGATGTGCATGACAATTTCACACATGTCTCTGAGTTCCTCTACATTTTTTCAAGATGGTGTCACTGAGACCCAGAGAAGTCTAATATAACTTGCCCAAGTTAGCACAGCCAGCCTGTGACCAATACCATGATAAAATTAGAGTCCATATCTTTTGAGTCCAAGTTTAATACTTCTTTGTTTTAAGAATAGATTTTATTTGTTTTAAAAAATTAAAGAAAAATTCTTTTAGGTCGTGCTGTGCTGCTTAGTTCCCTGCTGCTGCTAAGTCGCTTCAGTCGTGTCGGACTCTGTGCGACCCCACAGACGGCAGCCCACCAGGCTCCGCCGTCCCTGGGATTGGGGTCAAACCTGTGCCCTTTTCATTGGGAGCATGGAGTCTTAACCACTGGACTCCCAGGGAAGTCCCTAAACTTTATTTTTTTTAAGAACAGTTTTAGGTTCACAGCAAAATCAAGCAGAAAATACAGAAGTTCCCATACACATGTTCCCATTCTCATACATGTACAATAGCCCCTGACCACAGTGGTGCATTTGGAATTTACCTCATCATCACTCAAAGTGGTAGTTGACAGACCCTAGGGTTCAGTCTGGTGTTGTCCATTTCATGGGTTTGGACAAATGTATGAATGACATATATCCATCATTATAATAATATACAAAATAGTTTCTTAAAAATCCTCTGTGCTCTATCTGTTCATCCCTTTCTGCCTCCTCCTTCTTAAAACCACAGATCTTTTCACTGTCTCCGTAGTTTTGCCTTTTCCAGAATGTTGTAGAGTTGGAATCATCAGGCATGAAGGCTTTTCAGATGGCTTCTTTTACTTAGCATTATGCACTTAATCAGTCCTAAAGGAAATCAATCCTGAATATTCACGGAGGGACTGATGCTGAAGCTGAAACTCCAATACTTTGGCCACCTGATGTGAAGAGCTGACTCATTGGAAAAGACCCTGATGTTGGGAAAGATTGAAGGCGGGAGGAGAAGGGGATGACAGAGGATGAGATGGTTGGATGGCATCACTGACTCAATAGACGTGAGTCTGGGTAAACTCCGGGTGTTGGTGATGGACAGGGAGGCCTGGCATGCTGCAGTCCATGGGGTCGAAAAGAGTCGGACACGACTGGGCGACTAAACAACAACAATGCACTTCGTGCCCTTTTCAATGTAGCTGATGCCTCTTGGGTCCAAAAAATTACCCACTGTTGCCCAGAGCACAAAGGCACTCAAGCCTGCCGGATTTTGTCATTGTAATGCATTTGTATAATAGCTACTTATAAGATGCCTTAATAACAGCCAATTGTGAACATGCAGTATGATTTCATTTATTCCGACTTCCCAACTCCCAACCTCTCCTGGAGACAGGACGCCCCTCCCCACTCTCCCCATCCCCCTCACCCTGCTGGCCCGCCCCAAGCCGACAGCCACAGGACTCTGAACTGGTGGCTTCTGTATAACTAATGAGGTATAAATGGTAAGACAAAATGGGCAGAGAGAAATCAGGAGCAGGGGGACAAGGACGCAGACACAGACGCGGTGACCTCTGATCATCCAAAGCTGTTTATTGAACACATTTTTGTGCTAAGACCGCCTGCTGTCCCCAGTCCGCATGCAGCCTTCACTTCTAATTAAAGCCAGCAGGCTAGGATGGAAAAAAAAACAGTTTCAAGGCGAGGAGGTGGGGTAGGGAGCCAACAATCACTTCCTTTTCTCTCATTTTAGGGAGACTCTGACCTTTTTCCAGGTGAGGCTGGCCTGAAGGACATGTCCAGGAAATGAAAATCCAGGGTAATAGGCATCCTTTGAAGTTATTGTGTTCCATTTCACCCCAGCCTCTGGGACTTCCCTGCTTGGTCCAGTGGTTAAGACTCCGAGCTCCTGATGCAGGGGGTAGGGGTTTAATCTCTGGTCAGGGAACTAAAGATCCTACAAGCTTGTGGCCAAAAAAACCCCACAAACAAGCAAAAAAAAAAAACCCCTCACAACTTGTCATGCAAGCCTCAGGGCTAGGGCCCCTCATGGGAAAGGGAGCCATAAATGAGGGCAAGTTAGCCTTTGTCAGCAGATGCTCCCAATGTGCGTGACTGTCCTCGCCTGAATTAGTGCTGGAGCCTCAATCAGAGGCAACTGCTGTTCAAAAAGGACTGCGGTTTCCGTCCATCTTTCTTGTTTCTTCAGTCCGCTGCACAAGTTGTCCCCAAAGTTTGGTGGGCATCAGAGGCTTTTAAAAATACAGACAACTGTATCTTCTGTAGTATCTATCTAGATCTACTTATTTGTATATATTACATATGTATATGTATATATGGTAGCTATATATAAACATAAAAAAATAAATAAATATAAATAGATAGTTGCTCTGTCCATGGGGATTCTCCAGGCAAGAATGTTGGAGTGGGTTGCCATGCCCTCCTCCATGGGATCTTCTCAACCCGGGGATCGAACCCAGGTCTCCCACATTGCAAGTGGATTCTTTATCGTCTGAGCCACCGGGGAAGCCCCGACATTTACATATGTGTATATAAAATAGCTATGTTTGTATGTATACTCAGTTGCTCAGTCGCATCTGACTCTTTGTGACCCCCCGTGGCCTGTAGCCCTTGGGGCTCCTCTATCTATGGGACTCTCCAGGCAAGAATACTGGAATGGGTTGTCATTTCCTCCTTCAGGGGATCTTCCTGACCCAGGGATTGAAACCACGTCTCTTGTGTCTCCTGCAAGAATACTGGAGTGGGTAGCCATTCCCTTCTTCAGGGGATCTTCCTGACCTAGGGATCAAACCCGGGTCTCCTGCATTGCAGGCCGATTCTGTACTGCCTGAATCACCAGGAAGCCCATATATATATGTATAACTTCTTGTTATTTGTTTCCAAGATACACTACGACAGATGCTCCACTAGTGGTAGCAGTGAGGGGCCACAGGTGAGGTGGTCGGCAACGGGAGGAAGGAAAGACTGTACCTGAAGGAAGAGGGGTCCAACAGGCAGAGGCTCCTCATCCCGACGGCACGTGTCCAGGTAAAGGGGTGGAGGAGCCCAGGTAGCCTGTGGCCTCTTGCCCTGGTGTCCTGTCCCGTCCCTGTTACCTCAGGGCCTTCTAAACCACTGAGCCAACAGCAATTTGTCTGGAAGAACAGACTCCACATCCTTCCTTTATCCTCACGCTGCGTTCTTTGTGTGTCGAGTCCCAACCAGCCCAGCACTGGTGAAGCTCTGTCCATACACAGCTTTTCGAGAGGCAGATGGACCCTTTTGGGTCCCGGGTAGCTCACCTCTGAGGATGTTTTGCCCATTTGCTATAAATGACTATCTCTAGCACTTGGTTAATTATGTGATCACAGCACCCAGTGACAAGGAGAAAATTAAAAATCCATGCTGCATTTTCTAGAACACTTTATTGCTCTACGCAAAAGAGGGCAAAGGCAATTTAGCTGAGCTGCTGTGAACAAGAGCTGTTTCCTTCCCCTCCTTTGGGCCCCTCCCTCGCTTCGCCCTGGGGAGAAGCTGAGTTCGCAGCTGACTAAAGCAGGAAAGAGAGCAGGTGTGGAAGAAAACATAAATTACCATTATCCCTGACAATTCTGGGCAGGGCCCCCCACAGAGAAGGCGCTCAGCCAGACGGTGTCCCTGCCTAATTTCAATAAAGCCCAGGAAGTTGTGGACTTTGGGCCAGTGCGTTAGTGTCCAACACAGACTCAGCCTGGGCTCCGCGTGTGATCTTTATTTCTTTATGTTCACCTGTTGTGATTGCGCTTCCTTAGAAAACCCCAGGAAGGACTTCCCCGGTGGTACAGTGGATAAGACTCTGCCTGCGGATGCCGGGGACACGGGTTTGATCCCTGGTTGGGGAAGATGCCTCATGCCTCTGAGCGACTGAGCCAATGAGCCGCAACTACTGAAGCCCATGTACCTAGAGCCCAACTCTGCAACAAGAGAAGTCACCACAAGGAGAAGCCCACGCTCCTCAAGTAGAGAGTAGCCCCTGCTCGCCACAACTAGAGAAAGCCCTCTCGCAGCAAGGAAGACCAAAAATAAAAGAAATAAAAATGAAAAAGAAATACCCAAGAGACACCAACCAGGATGCGCTGCTAATATGCCAAGACTACATATCTTGGAGCTGAGAAACCCGAGCTGGCCTCTGAACTCCACCCCCTGCCTGGTGTCTGCTGTTGGGCCAGTGCTCACTATCTCTAAGCTTTGGTTTCCTCGCTTATAAAATGGAGTTTGAAGATGCACTTTTTTTTTTTTTTCTCTCACATTTTACCATCTCTGAAATCAGGATGCCCTTGTAACAGATGGTGTTTGGGCAGGTGTCAAAGTTTCAAGGACCTCATTTTTTCTTTTTTAGTGTTCCATAAAATAATATTGGGTCTCAGAATTGGCATTTTAGGTTTGATGAAACAAGGTACTGCGTAGGCTCGTTGTAGGATCCAAAGTGGAAATGGATACAATCCACGTGACTCTCTGTAATATTGTAAAACTCCAAGGATATGAACGCTAATTCTGGCAACTTGGTGTCTCTTAGACAAGTTATTCAAACTTCACTTCTCTCAAAGTGAAAACAGAATAATCCCCCAGATCTCCTTATGAGTTGTCATAAGGCAGTCTAGGACTGAAAAATTAAACAAGGATTAGATGGCAATGTTTTCTGTACCATCTCTACCTTCAACAAATGTTTGTGGATGAAAAGATTCATGGTGGATACAAAGATGAAGAGAAGCTAGTCATAGATGGGGCTTATAGTTTATGGGTAGAAGTGGCATACATGGACACAACAGTATCAATATAATATGTAATATTAATACACTAGAGGATGAGATGGTTGAATGGCATCACCAGCTCAATGGACATGAGTTTCAGCAACCTCTGGGAGATGGTCAAGGACATGGAAGCCTGGTGTGCTGAAGCCCATAGGGTTTCAAAGAGTCAGACATGACTGAGCAACAATATTAATAACTCTAGTACGAGGTGGGATGGAATACATGTGGTCAATGAAGTACAGAAAACGTTGTGGGAGGACTTCCCAGGTGGTCCAGTGGCTAAGACTATACACTTCAGTGTAGTGGACCCGGGTTTCATCTCTAGTCGGGGAGCTAGATCCCACATGCTGCAGTTAAGACCTGGCACAGCCAAATAAATATTTAATAAGTAAACTTTATAAATGGATATTTTTGAAAACGCATTGTGAATATAAGAGAATTTGAGCAAATGAATTCAGGAGGGAGAACAGCGGCTTTGAGTCCTGAACTACGTCCAGGGTTTGAAAATGAAGGAACTGGACAATGAAACACACTAGAAAGGAGCAGCTTGTGCGCAAGAGGCGCCATGTGATCTAGGCTGACTCTAGAGTGCCTGGGGGCTTGAGGGGCACACAGAGGACATGACGGAACTCTATAAATGGCACCATGTCAGCCTGCTTGCTCTGGTCAAGCACTTGGAAGTCATCTCGGATGTCCTTCACGCCTCTTTTTCCTCTGCCCCCCATGTGTGATCTGAGAGTCCATTTTGGCACTCTACATCTCCCACATACCAAGAATCCTTTCATCTCTCTGCCTCTCTTGCTCCCATTCTGGTCCAAGTCACCATCATCTCTCACTTGAACTTGACCTCAGCTTCCAACTGGGCTCTTGGCTTCCTCCCTTGCCTTGGTTCCATCTCTTGTCTTCAGAGTAGCCAAACTACCCCTGTTAAGTTGAACATCACAGTGGGTTGCTTCCTTGCTTAAAATCTACTGATGTCTTCTCCTCAGACATGGAAGAAAAATCTGAATTTCTCACCTTTCCTACAGAGCCTGAGCGGTCCAGGCGTGTCCCCTCCCCGTAAGTCCTCTCACACGGCTTCTCATGGGTGAGTTAATCTGCCCTCCGTGGTCTTCTTTTTGGTTCTGCCAGCTCTTTATCTTGGCTGGTTCCTTTATTTGACACCCTCACCCCCTAGAGAGTCACATGACTTGCTCTTTGTTATTCACCTCTCAGTGTGACCGTCACTTGCTCTGACCGTCCCTAATCACCCCTTCTAATCAGCTCCCCTGCCATCTTGTCCCTCAATGTCTTTTTCCTTCACAGCATTTATCACCACTTGACATTTTTGCTTGCTTGCTTAATTTATCTATTCTACTAGGAATCTTTTTAGAAAATTTCTCATTGGCATTAAAAAATTATAGTTGATATATGATATTATATAAGTTACAGGTATGCAATGTAGTGATTCATAATTTTTTAAAGATTATTCTTCAAGTGTAGTTATTATAAAACATTTACTATATTCCTCATGTTGTACAATATATCTTTGTAGATTATTTATTATTTTTTGGCTGCGTCATGGGACTTGTGGGATCTTAGTTCCTCTAACAGGGATCTAACCTGTGCCCCCTGCAGTGGAAGATTGGAGCCAACCACTGAACCACCAGGGAAGTTCCAACATATCCTTGTAGCTTATTTACATCTCATGAAGCAAGGAATCTTGATGGTCTTGCATTCTCCAGTATCTCTCATGTCCAGAACAGTGCCTGACACTTACTAGATATTGACTGAATAGACAAGCAAGGCTGCAGTAGCAGCTGGAGGTTGGTTTTGGGAGTGCTCAGGTGCCGTGCTAAGGAGTCTGGACTCTGCTTGATAATCAAGAGAAGAATTGTGAGTCTTTGAATGAGGATTAACACAATAAAAATTAAACTTCAGGAGAATTAACTAGTGACGGGATGAGAGATGGATTAGAAAGGACACTAGAAGTTATATGGGAAACCAAACTCCAAGCACTAGAGTAACTGACTCTTTCTGAAATATTGTTGGTTTTCTGAGCATTGTTGGATGCTCATATAATCCACTGATTTCCTAGGAAATCCCAGGAAATCAGTCCTGAGTATTCATAAGGACTGATGCTGAAGCTGAAATTCCAATACTTTGGCCACCTGATGCAAAGAACTGACTCACTGGAAAAGACCCTGATGCTGGGAAAGATTGAAGGCGGAAGGAGAAGGGGAGGACAGAGGATGAGATGGCTGGATGGCATTATCGACTTGACGGACATGAGTTTGGGCAAGCTCTGGGAGTTGGTGATGAACAAGGAAGCCTGGAGTGCTGTAGTCCATGGGGTTGCAAAGAGTCAGACACGACTGAATGGCTGAACTACTGAAATTATAATCCCCTAGGACTTCCCAGGTGGCACTAGTGATTAAGAACCTGCCTGCCAATACAGGAGACACAAGAGACGTGGGTTCAATCCCTGGGTCGGGCAGATCCCCTGGAGGAGGGCATGGTAACTCATTCCAGTATTCTTGCCTGGAGAATCCCCATGGACAGAGGAGCCTGGTTCATAGGGTTGCAAAGAAATGGACACAGATGAAGCAACTTAACATGCACGTACACATAATCCCCTGGGCCTGAAAATATTACAGCATTCATCACTTTCAAATATTGCTTATTCCTTCCTCCCTTCCCCACACCACTAGACTCTGGGCTCAATGAGACTGTGGATCATGTCTTGTTTTTCTGATTCATCTTGCATTGGTCCATAAGCAAAAGCCTTTCTTGTTGCAGAAATCTAGAAATGAAGGACTTTAATGACCTGGGAGGTGGAGGTACAGAGATAAAAGAGTGATGAGTGAAAAGATGGTAAGCTTTTATTCCAGTCTCTCCTCTGGACTTTGACCTATGATTACAGAGTTTTTCAGGTCACAAATGAAGAAGAGATGTTTAGATCATTTCTGGGAGTGCTGAGAAGGTAACTGCGGTCATAATTCAGTATGTTTTATTTTGGAGAATGAGAGATCCTGTTTTCATTTCATTTGTTGTTTCTAAGCTCTGAAGATTGCCAATTAGCCCTTGCCCTCACTGGATGCCTCCGTAAATTTTTAAAATTCATGGTCCTTGAGAAAACAAAGCAAACAACCCTATTATTTTTCTGCACTTTTGTATCTTTATTATAGTACTTATTATAGCCTGCCTTATATTATGGTTATTCGTTGGTGAGTCTTCTCCGCTCGACTGGGAAATTTTTAAGTCAGGCACAGTGCTTTTCATCTCTTAGCATGGAGCCAGGTACATGGAAAGAGCTTAATTGATGCAGGTTATATTGAATTTATTATAATTGTGCATTAAGATCCAGAGAAGGGACAGTTTAACTTTTTGTTAGTCCCTATAGAAACGAGGAGTTCGTGCCATGTTTTTCATCCTTCTGTTGAGCTGAAAACCTTTGTATATTGCCTTCAGATAATTCATAGAATTTGTATATATCTGTGTGTTGGTCTATCAGTTATGTATGGAAGTATGTATGTATATATGTATCAGTCCATTTTCTATTTATGTGTTCATTGTTTAGGACTTCCCAGGTGGCGCTAGTGGTAAAGAACCTGCCTGCCAATGCAGGAGACATAAGAGATGCAGGTTTGATTTCTGGGTTGGGAAGATCCCCTGGAGAAGGGAATGGCAACCCATTCCAGTATTCTCAGAGAAAGAGGTGGACACGACTGAAACAAATTAGCACACACATTCATCATTTCTGTATATATGTACTTATTATGCACATATGTATGGATCTATTTATTATCTATTTATCTATCTCTTTCTATCATCTGTGTATGTGAGTATGTATGTATACATATATTTATCATCTATCATGTATATAATGTATCTATTATCTATGAATTAAGTATGTATGTATATAGACATGTAAGTATGTATGTGTCTATTATCTATCATCTCTGTATGCACGTATGCATGTAGTATGTACCTATAATCTATCTATTTGTCTGTGCGTCTAGTAATACAGATGTCTCTCCCACATTAAATAGCTTTCCAGAAATCTGGCAGTATCTGTGGGATAAAGATTGCCCTTGAAAGACCTCTGTTGGTATCTTTCTGAGATTTTTTTGCATTATTTTGCAGCTTCCAGGGTGTGGGCAGGAGGACTTCCCTGAATCCTTATCAAGAATGACTTCTCTGGAGTTTTCCTAAGAGGAGGACTCTCTTTGAAGTGTTGAACAGAATCCGAGCTTAAAGCGATTCTTCCGTGAAGAGTAGGTAGTTGCAAAGACTCTCTGTGGTCTTGGGCAGAACTTGGTCTATATGGATATATTTAGTCCTGGTGGAGGCCCTCAGAACTTCAGGAGATGCTGCTTCTGAATCTGGAGAGGGCCTTGGAAATCCCTAATGGGCTGGCTGGAGCTGCCATGACTGGTGCATTTATTCCCGAAGGTCTGATCCTCTAGACTCAGGCCTTGCTTAGGTAGCCCCCTTCTTGTTCACCTAAACTCAAGAGGAGATCAACAGACTGGGAATGGGAAAGCCAATTTCCATATAGCATCTTGGTAGAACCTGGCATCTTTAACTGATAGCTTGGGAGGGAGATTTTCTAGCAGCTGTCCATTAGGTGGCTGATGGTTACTGATTTCCAGAGGAAGCCATGGCACCAGGTATAATTGGCCACAGAGAACAGTATTATGGGCTTCCCAGGTGGCACTAATGGTAAAGAACCTGCCTGCCAACGCAGGAGACATAAGAGATGTGGTTTGGATTCCTGGGTTGGGAAGATCCCCTGAAGGAGGTCATGGAAACCCATTCCGGTATTCTGGCCTGGAGAATCCCATGGACAGAGTAGCCTGGCGGGCTACAGTCCAAAGGACTGCAGAGAGTTGGACACAACTGAAGCAACTTATCATGCACGCATGCACGAAGAGTATTATACAGAATGGTGCCTACATGAGCAAGCTTCTGATCCTCTCAAGATACATTAGCATAAAAATTTTTTATGCAAGTGATTATATCAATGATGAGAAAAATGATTAGGATCAAATGAACTTAAATTGATTCTGGAGATGGAAGAGAGAGGACCTTGGTCTGGGATGAACAGGTACCACGCCCACAAGCCAGGCCACGTGATGATTTCTTGGTTTCTGGGTTATTTGCTAACCTGGGTCACTGAAGGGGATGGTTTTAGCTATAAAGTACCTACTACACAGGTAAAAACCATCAATTTACTCCTCTTGTCAGTGGACCCACCCGTAGAGGGGACCTAGAGGGCATGATGCATAGCTCTTCCTTGTCTGGTGGCGGGTAGGTTAGAGACAGTTCAGCACAGAGACAGCAGAATGGTCATACCCTGTTGTGACTGCAGCTCCCTCCAAAGGGATGGAGCCCTCAGGGTGGGTGAACACACAGCTGTGAGGCAGTGCCCAGGGAGATGGTCACGAGACTGTGGTTATGGGTCTGGGTGGTGGATTCCTCTGTATGCACCCAGTATAGGCACTCACTACCTTTAGGGACCTGGGTTAGTATTTCACATTTTTGTGCCTTGGATTCCTTACCTGTCTAGTGGGCATAATAAAGGTGCCTCCTGCAAAGGCTTTTTTTCTGGGGGGAAAAAAACCATTAAGTATTATTATAGAGCAGGTGTCCACAAGCTATAGCCAGAGGGCTAAATCCAGGGGCCACCTGTTTTTGTAAATACAGCTTGATTGGAACTCAGCCACACCCACTCGTTTCCTGTTGTCTGTGGCCGCTTTCAGGCCGCAATGGCAGAGCTAAGTAACTGTGACACACAGCATATATCCTGTAAAGCCTAACATTCTTTGGCCCTTTACAGAAACAGTTTCCTGGCCTCAGTTATAGAGGTATAAAAATCAGGAAGAACAAGGCCACTCAACAAACATGAAGGAGAATTTGCCAAGTGCCTTAGGATTGGCAGATGAGAAGACCAGGGGCAGGGTACCCACGTGGAGTGGGGTCTGACTCACAACCTTCATTTTTCCGACATTCGCGTGCGTCAGTCTTATTTAGAATGCAGCTCTGTGGGGTTTTCCCTGCGTCTCATGCGCAGAGTTATGCTGCCTGGCTTGCCAGCACGCAAGGCTTTACCCGCTGCCAGGCAGGTGTGCTTGTTGACTGCTCCTGACTGGCTTCTCTTTTGACCTTTGGCCTTTCTACTGGTCCTTCCCTGTGAGTGTGGAACACAGTTGTGTGCTGCGATCTTCCCAACCAGGATGGTAGGAAGGAGGTGCCAGAGCAGGAGACTCAGGGCTGCATTTTTGTTTATTGTGTTTGACTTAACGTGTTTTCCTGAACTCCCTTCAGGCAGAAGGCAGTCTGCTGTCTCATAAAAAATCAGGATCCTTTCCGAGTGATCAGAGTTTTGGGCTCACTCCTGGGAATGTTCAGAAAAGACTTTGAATCTGGAGCCTCAGGGGGCAGATCCAGGCTTTGTGGTATAATTGGAAGAATTCACATAACCCAGCTTTAACTCAAACATCCCTGTGGCCTCTTGGGGGCTGAAGCCTGAGGGTTGATACCTAACAGGCTTCAGGAATCATCCTGAAGAGTCCTTAGGAAGGAGACATGCATTTTGATAGTATTTATAATAGCGGTTACCTGGGGGAGCTGTCTCCTAGACTAGTCAATGCAGTTGAAGGAATAGGGTCTTAGAATCACAACATGATAGGATTATGGAGACCATCCAACTGCGTTCTCATGATGAGGCAGCAAAAAAGCCCTAGAAATGAAATGAGACCAATCCAAGGCCACACCATCCATCACAAACCAGTGCTCGGACATTATGAAATTAAAGAAGGTGACATATGGACTTCCCTGATGGTCCAGTGGTTAAGACTCTACCTTGCAATGCAGGGGACACAGGTTTGATCCCTGGTCAGGGAACTAAGACCCTCACATGCCTCAGAGCAGCTAAGCCTGTGCACCATGACTAGAGAGTCTGTGCACTGCAGTGAAAATCTCACGTGCTGCAACTAAGACCTAATGCAGCCAAATAAATAGTTTTTAAAAAAGAAAGTGATGTGGAGGGTCTGACTCAGTGGGACTCCTAGACCTTTAAGCTGTTTTAAAGTTTTTATTAGATTTGTGACTGGTTTTCTGTACCTATATTTATCCACATTTAGGTCAAATAGGTTAACTTGAATGTCGGGTTTTATTATTTTGGTCAGAAATATATTAACCTAGTGTGTTAACACTGGTTCTTGCCCGCAACTAGAGAACTCTAGTTGGCATCGTAACATGTTTATATACATATATATATATACACACAGAGAAATCAGAGCTTATTTTTGTACAAATATAAAATAGTTATCATACAGTATGGAAGTAAAAGTGTTCGCTCAGTCATGTCCGATTCTTTGCAACCACATGGACTGTAGCTGGCTAGGCTCATCTGTCCATGGAGTTCTCCAGGCAAGAATGCTGGAATGCGTTGGCCATTCCCTTCTCCGGGGATCTTCCCAACCCAAGAGTTGAACCCGGGTCTCCTGCATTGCAGGCAGATTCTCTACCATCTGAGCCACCAAGGAAGCCAATCATATAGTATACTTATAGTCAAATTGGAGAAATAATTCTAGCCAGACTCAATGCAGTGGATTTGATAGATACAATAATTCTGAGTATGGCATCCACAAGGTGACAGCTAATAAAAGGGATTCCCAGTGGGGAGATCATTTGGAACCGCTGATCTAGACCAGGGTCAACACACTGTAGCTGTTAAGCCAAACTGGTCTTTTAAAGTAAAAATTGATTAGAACCCAGACATGTCCATTGTGCTGTGTCTGCTTTCCTAATGGCAGCAGAGATGAGAAGTTGCAGCAGAGACCACCTAGCTCCCAAAGCCCAAAATGTTTACTTTCTGGCCTGTTACAAAAAAAGCTTGCAGATGTCTGACCTGGTCTACCCTCTATCTCTCATTTCCTGTGAGGACACGAGCCTGGGAGGTAGAGTGACCTGCCCAGGTCCTGTGGCTGCCCCAGGAAGAGGCTGAATGGAGAGCGTCTTTTCTGTCTCTCTCTTTGTGCTTCGGGTCCTACATCACAGGGTATCACCCACAGCTGCTCAAGTTTCTGCTTCTCCAGTTGCCACCATTTACATCAGGAGGAAATGGATCCTACAAAGAGTAAGTTTTTGAAAAGGGAAAGAGAGGGAAAGGTCTGGAACACGGTGACTCTTAGAGTCCAGGGAGGTCATAGTGGGAGATTTGGGTCAGGGCCCACAGTAAGAGGGAATTCATAAGTAGGTGTGGCCAACTTTTTCAACTTGAAGTGTTTCGTTTGCTTTAGGCTTAAACACCAGCATTTATGGGGCATTTACTGTGTGCCAAGCCCTGGCATTGTTTTTATGAGGATGTCACCAACTCTTATGACAAACATATGGGGTAGGGGGTATTTTTATTCTTATTTCAAAGAGGACGAGACAGAAGCACAGAGATGCAGTCACATGGCCACTATCACAAAGCTGGAACGCGGTAGGGCTGGGGTTTGGACCTGTGAAGATAAACTCTGGGGTCAGCCTCATCTTTTTTACTTTAATTTATTTTTGGTCATACCACACAGCATGTGGGATCTTACAGTTCTCAGACCAGGGGTTGAACCTGTGCCCTCTGCATTAGAGCTGTGGAGTCTTAATCACTGGACCACCGGGGAAGTCCCAGCCTCATCTTCATAGCCCCTTTAATGCAATATTCTTGCTTCTTTTCTGATGCTGGCTGTGTCATGATGGGGAGAAGCACTTATTTCTTCTTTGAAAAAGAAAGCAGAATTTACATTTATATTAACTCTAATTTCCTACTCTGTAACTCAGCACAGAGAATCTTTCTTTCAGGGTCCTGTTTTCTTCCAGGATGAAGCTGCTCATCCTTCATAAGCATACAGAAGAAGTAACTAATATAATAATATTACTAATGATTACCTCCTGGTTTTACAAGACCCTTTTCCATATAACTTATCTCAAGAGACTAGGATGCTCCAAGACAGAGAAAGGATAAGACTAGTTTCTAGGGAAGGAACTTCTGTAACTGAATCCAAATTATAATTTGAAAGTAATAAATCCAAATAGAATTATCTCTGAAGCTGCTTTTAGTGTGATTAGAAAGCAAATTATCTTTAGAAAAATAACATTCCTTAAAGAAGTTTTTTTGGTAGATCACTGGAAATTCATAGAAAGTTACAAGAGAAAAAAAAGAAAATATATAGGAAAGACTCATTTTTTTTTTTTTTGCAATGGTAACATCTTGCATAGCTACAGTGTAATATCAAGACCAGGAAATTGACATTGGTACAGATGTCAACCCACAAAATTTATTCAGATTTCAGTAGTTATAGATATACTCATTTGTGTGCATATATGTATACAGAGCGCTTCCCAGGTGGCTCAGTGGTAAAGAATCTGCCTGCCAATGAAGGAGACACAGGTTTGATCCTTGGGTCCAAAGATCCTCTGGGAGAGGAAATGGCAACCTACTCCAGTATTCTTGTCTGGGAAACTCCATGGACAGGGGAGCCTGGCAGGCTACGGTCCATGGAGTCACAAGAGTCAGACACAACTTAGCAACTAAACAACAAGAACATGTATGTACAGTTCTTTGCAATTTTATCACATATGTACATTTATGTAACCATGGTTGCAATCAAGATAAGAACTCTGTCATCACCACTAGGCTCCCTTGTGTTCTTGCTTTATAGCTGCACCCATGGCCCCTCTCAGATTTAACCCCTGGCAATCACGCCTCTGTTATCTCTCTTGGTAATACTGTCATTTCAAGACTGTCATGTAAGTGCAATCAAGCAGTATTTAGCCTTTGGAGACTGATTTTTTTTTATTTTTTAAGCTTAGCAGAATGCCCTTGAGATCCATCTGTTACATGTATCAATGGTTTGTTCCTTTTATTCATTTATTTGGCTGCCTTGGGTCTTAGCTGTGGCATGTGGGCTCCTTCTTGGGGCACATGGACTCTCTAGCTGTGGCACAAGGGCTCATTAGTCACTGAGGCATGCAGGCCTAGTTGCTATGCAGCATGTAGGATTTTAGTTCCCTCACTAGAGATCAAACTCATGTCCCCTGCATTACAGGGTGGATTCTTAGCCACTGAATCACCAGGGAAGTCCCAGTCCATTCCTTGTTTATTGCTGTGTAGTATTCCATGGTGAGGATGTACCACTGTTTAACCAGTCACCTGTTGAAGGACATTTTAGTTGTTTCCATTTATTGGCTGTTATAAATAAAGCTTCTATGGATGTTCATGTACAGGATTTTTTGGACATAAATGTTTATTTCTCTGGCATAGATGCACAAGAGTACAATGTCAGGTCGACCATACAGTAAGGACTTACTAGTTTCTAAGAAACTTCCAAGCTGCTTTCCAGAGTAGCTCAACCATTTATAACCCTACCAGTGGTGTGAGAGGTCCTGTTTCTCTGTATCTTCACCAGCATAAGATATTACCACTATTTTTCATTTTAACCCTTCCAATAGGTGTGTCATGATATATTATTATGGTTTTAATTTACATTTCCCTAATGGCTAATAGTGTTGAGTATGTTTTCATGTGCTTGTTCGCCATATGTATATTCTTATCAGAGAAGTGTTTATTCATGTGCGATGCCTATTTTCTAATTGAATTGTTTATTTTTTAATTGCTGAGTTTTGAGAGTCCTTTATATATTTTAGATCTGAGTGCGTTGTTGAATATGTAGTGTAATGTATATTTTCTCTAACTCTGTGGCTTGTTTTATCATTTTCTTCACAGGTGTTTTTTTCTTTTTCAGAGTAAAAGTTTTTTATTTTCATGAGGTTCGATTTATCAGGTTTTTTCTTTTATGGTTTGCACTTTTGATGTTACATGAAATGATCTTTCATAGGAAGATGGGAGTTGGCTGGGAGTAGTGAGGTGGCAAGAACAGGGGGATTAATAAAAGAGCACTAAAAGGCTAAGTGATATTTGTATCCTTCCTGCATGAAGGGTGGTCTCATGCCTTGTTGTAGCATCAAGCCATCAGGGGAGTGCAAGTCGAGTCCTCGGCATGCCATTAGGGTTCAGGAAAGGAGACAGAGGTGGGGTGTTGGCGGTGTGGGCTCAGAAAAAAATCCTCAAGTGCCAAGAGCTATCTCTGAGAATTAATGGACTGTGTTCCTCCAGCCTAGTCAAATAATCCAGCTCATTTCATGTGAGATAAATTATAGGACCTTGTCACCCTGGCTCCCAGGGGAGGACAGTTTTGTGATTCATGACACTCGCCCCCTGGGAGCCTGAGGCAGGCAAGATCCTGCCTTGCTGAATGATGACTTGTGGCCCTGTGACCTCGCCACAAGGCCGCTGCTTAAGCAGCAGAGGTCGGGGGTGGGGAACATGTGGAGGGGAGGATTTCAAATGAAGCCACGGCTCATGGCAACAGACTGGGAGCCGGCCACCCAAGAGGGACAGTCTTTAGGACCACTGTCAGGTTAAACCCACCGTCACTCGTGTTCTGAGGGGCCTGAGATGACTCATGCAGATGTTCCCAACTGTCAGCGTTTAGCTTTGTGGTGCTCCACCCTTGTGGATGGTTGTGTTGGTTGGTGCTGTTGCATATGCATTGAGCCTGTGGGGGTGTTTTGCTAGGGAGTAGAGAGTGCTGGGTGTGTGCTAGAACTAATGGGGTGGGCAGAAATGGAATGGATCTTGATCTCGTGGGAACGAGGGATTCTACCAAGGGGCACGCGTATCTGGTCCTTTGGACAATGGAGATGAATGGAAATTGACCAGAGAGCTAATACTGTTCCGTACCCCCAACCCTCACCCCACCATTGCCCCTTTAAACTTATTCGTAGCAGCTGGGTTTTTTTTTGCCATTGGATAACACCTCAGGCATCTGCTGACTTTTCTGGTCACTCATAGGTCTTATAAAATCCAACAATTCTTTTCAATAACAAACAGCCTATTAATAGTTTCAGAAAGCAGAACATCTACTGCCTGATAGTCACCAGTGAGTCAATTCTAACTCACAGCTAAGACCTCTCCCCCTCCTCCAGCCCCAGCCAAGTCCATGAGGGAAGGCTCCAACAGATGAAGAGGGGTGTGGTCAGCTTCTCCTACATTTTCTGCTTCTTTCTGTTTCCCTGTTATTTCTGACCCTTCCAGGTTACAGAGAAGAGAGCGGAAGGAGGGACCAGAGGCGCGGAATATTACTTAATGGACACTGTTGGGGGCTGGCTTCTAGCTAAGCTTGGGAGATATTTAAAATAGAATCTTTCTGCCTTAGGATACTCTGGTTGGCTCTTTGGACATGCTTCACCTCCCAGCTGCTGGAGATCTCTCACCAACAGCTGGAGATACCTGCCTTCTGCCTGGTCACTTACTCCTTCCATAGCCCTTGAGAATTTGGCAATACCTTCAGGCTTCCTTCATAGCTCAGCTGGTAAAGAATCTACATGACACAGATTCGATTCCTGGGTCGGACACGACTGAAGTGACTTAGATGTCACTAGGCAACCCACTCCAGTGTTCTTTCCTGGAGAATCCCAGGGATGGAGGAGCCTGGTGGACTGCCGTCTATGGGGTTGCACAGAGTCAGACATGACTGAAGCAACGCAGCAGCAGCAGCATCTCACTAGTACAGTTTCTGAATGGTGGTGATTTTCTCTCCCAGGGCACAATTGGTAACATCTGGAAACAATTTTGGCTGTCACAACTATCAGTATCCGATAGATAGTGACCACGGATGCTATTAAGCATTGTACAAGGCATAGGATGGCCCCACACAACAAAGAATGATCCATCCCTGAATGTCAGTAGTACCCAGGTTGAAATTCTCATACATTCTTTATGCTAACAAATTCTGGACTTGCAGGTGTCTATCTTTGGAATCTGTTTCCTTCGGCTGACTTGTCAACAGTCAGCCAGCACACCCCCTGCCCAGATCCATCAGACTGCAGTTCTCTGAGTGGTCCTGCTGAAATCCTGCTTCCTTCACTTGGGAATGGGGCACACAGTACAACTTTTTAAAGAGAAATTTTCCTTCTAAATCTCTCCTCTTCTTCCACTTCTACTCCCTTGGTGTGGGTGAAGGTCTTAGGAGTTATCTGAGTATAATAAATTATAAAAAAAATTAAATTTTATATTAGAGTACAGTTAATAACCATAATTAACCACTCTTGAGAGTCCCTTGGACTGCAAGGAGATCCAACCAGTCAATCCTAAAGGAAGTGAGTCCTGAATATTCATTGGAAGGACTGATGCTGAAGCTGAAACTCCAATACTTTGGCCACTTGATGTGAAGAGCTGACTCATTGGAAAAGACCCTGATGCTGGGAAAGATTGGAGGTGGGAGGAGAAGGGGATGACAGAGGATGAGATAGTTGGATGACATCACCGACTCGATGGAGTCAATGAGTTTGAGTAAGCTCCGGGAGTTGGTGATGGACAGGGAAGCCTGGAGTGCTGCAGTCCATGGGGTCGCAAAGAGTGGGACACGACTGAGCAACTGAACTGAACTGAATCATGGTTTTGGGTGAACAGCAAAGGGACTCAACCATGCATATACATGTATCCATTCTCCCCCAAACTCCCCTCCCATCCAGGCTGCCACATAACATTGAGCAGAGTTCACTGTATTATACAGTAGGAACTTGTTGGTTATCTGTTTTAAATATAGCAGTGTATACATGTCGATCCGAAACCCCCTAACTATGCCTTCCCCCTATTCTTCCCCCGGCTAAGCACAAGTTCATTCTAATTGAGTATTATAAAATTTATTGGCTATTTATTGTCCAAGAATTCTGTGTAACAACCACAAGACCTTCATGGTATACAACAATGTGCATATTTATTGTTGATGTCCTTCATGTGGTCGGCTAGGGTGCCGTTCATCTGAGCTTGCTCACATATCTGGAGGTCAACTGGCCATTTTTGGATCTGGGCTGGGCTCGGCTGGGGTGATCAATCACTCTATGTGTCTTTCATCCACCAGAAGGCATGCCTGGTCACGTATTTATGGCAATGACAGAAGAGCAAGAGTGTGAGCAAGGTCAATTATACAGCGCTTTTGAAGCCTCTGCTTGTATCATGCTTGTATCATATTTGCTGACATTCCGATCACCAAAGTTAGTCACATAGCCAGATCCAGAAGTCCTGAGTCAGCGTGGCAGAACGCTGCAAGCCAAGTGGATGGATACAAGACATAGTGAAAGAAAGTCATTGATTCAAGAAATGGATCCCTCTTGGAATCCTGGCGTGCTGCAGTCCATGGGGTTGCAAAGAGCTGGACACGACTGAGCCACTGAGCAATAACAACAGCATTCCTCTTCCTTTCGAATGTCTACAGTGTAGTCACATAAGAATGTGGCATCTCTTAGTTTCAAGACTCAGCTGAAACATACACAGGAAGATTCTCATGTTAACACAATAAACACATATGTATGTTTATCTTACCCATTGCAGTACGCATAGTTGGCAGACAACTGATGCCACTGCCTTTACTGAAAAAAACAAAGAAAAATAAATGGATGAATGGGTGAGTAGATAAATGAGATGAGGGCAGCTTGCCAGCCAGCATCTGAGGGAGCAAAAACCAGCAACTCTATCTGACCTGGCCTTTCTCATCCACTTGTCACCACGTTCCCAAGTAACACAGCTTATAAACCCACATCCCATCTCACACCTTAAAATCAATTGACTTCAGGGAAATCAAAAATAGAAGCTCTTCAGGAAAAAAACAAGAAACTCTGGAGGTATAAGTAAGAAATGTTAGGATTCTTTTGAATTCAGACAGGCACCAAAGCTGAAAAACTCAGCAAGACATCGTTGGACTTTTCTCACACCTGTCTTTTCTTCTGTTTTGTCTGTTATGTAACAATTGCAGACATTTATCGAGAGCTTACTATGGGTAAGGTACTGACATGTGAGTTTTACAAGCTTTATTTCCTTACAATGACTGACAGGCATACATGATGAATATTTTATTACGGAGGAAACTGAGGCTTGAAGAGAAGTTACTGAACTTGTTGAATCTCAGAGAGCTGGTCATGAGTAAAAATTTTAAAAGTTGAGCTCGTCTGTCTGACTTTTAATTACTATATTGTTCTGCCTCATATCTTAAGTTTGCGTTTGTTTTGTTTGAAAAAAAAAAACTCAAGCCATGTTTTATTCTTACCTGCTTTCCTATATTTTGGTGGAAGAAATTGGTTGATTCATTTCAGACACTGAGAAAGCTTTGCCCCTTCAAACATCAGCCCTTCACCCCACACCTCTATCACCCAGAGACGTGTTTTCATCGCCTCCTTTGGGCCACTTAATTATATTCTCTCTTCTTTAGGAGGAAAGCTGACATGTAATTATTTCCATGATTAGCACTCTTGTGCAGCTAATTGTAATTATGCCTTATAATCACAGTTATGATCGTCAATTACTCATTCCTGCCTCATTTGAATGTTTTTCTTTATCCCAGCTTCGCGGAGTTGATGGAGGTAATGTGCCTGCCTACACAGACACAGACACACACACACACCCCCCCCATGCAGGGTCATCGTTTGGTCTTCTCTGTTCTCATCTTTGTTCTTGTACCAAATTTTATTACAGTATTCCACTGGCCACTGCCCAGCTGG
Organism: Okapia johnstoni; assembly: GCA_024291935.2. Taxonomy (NCBI): domain Eukaryota; kingdom Metazoa; phylum Chordata; class Mammalia; order Artiodactyla; family Giraffidae; genus Okapia; species Okapia johnstoni. The sequence continues at coordinate 24,926,601 of CM044327.1, forward strand.
TATTGCCTCTCACTTCTGGCTTGGCTTGCTTTAAATGTATTCTATTGACCCTATAAGTGAGAGAGGAATTCTTGCCCTAGAATTGCCAGGATGGCCAAACACGTGACACCAGATACTGGGAAAGCATATGATATTGACCGTATTTCAGGCCTTAGATCACAGCACTCCCACCTGTAAGTGGCAACAGGGCAGCTGTAGAAGGAGAGGGAATAAGCCAAGGCCCTGGTGGTGGATGTGCAGGTTTGAGCTTCAATACTTAGCTCTTGGATGATGAGAAAGTTCCTTAACATTCCTGGGTCTTGATTTCCCCACTTGCAAATGGGGATAATTCTGTCTGTACTTCCTCAGGTTGTTGCAAATATTATGCCTGTTCTGTCTTGTCTGTAAGGTGTTTAGCTGTGTGCCTACCCTACTGTATTGCTCCAGACATGAATCTAGTCTTCATCACAAGATGTCTCGGGTTTTGATCTTTGAGTGAATTCTCTAGAATCTAGAGGACTATGACACTTTCTCTATTTCTTTTCTTTCTAAGATGCTTAAAGAAAATGATGTAACTATGAGAGTTCTAAGGTTGCAGACTCAAAGTCCAGTGCCAGGCTGCACAGTCCCTGTGAAGAACTGCGGGTGGTCTAGGGACCTCATGCATCTCTCCTTCTAACCAGTCTCCCCTCTGGGGCCATCAAATTATTTAAATCGTAAGCATCACACAACATTCATGATTCCTTGAATATGCTTTGCCCTGGGCTGCAGCCTGAATGACTGTGGGGGCCTCAGTCCTCTCTTGCTTTTCAAGACCTTCAAGATACATGGAGATGATGGAACACCAGGAGGCCTGAATATTGTCCTGTTTTGCAGGAAACACTGGGCTGGATGAAGCATAAGCTGGAATCGAGATTGCCAGGAGAAATATCAATAACCTCAGATATGCAGATGATGCCACCCTTATGGCAGAAAGTGAAGAAGAACTAAAGAGCCTCTTGATGAAAGTGAAAGAAGAGAGTGAAAAAGTTGGCTTAAAGCTCAATATTCAGAAAACTAAGATCATGGCATCCAGTCTCATCACTTCATGGCAAATAGATGGGGAAACAGTGGAAATAATGGCTGACTTTATTTTTGGGGGCTTCAAAATCAGTGCAGATGGTGACTGCAGCCATGAAATTAAAAGACGCTTACTCCTTGGAAGGAAAGTTATGACCAACCTAGACAGCATATTAAAAAGCAGAGACATTACTTTGCCAACAAAGGTCCATCTAGTCAAGGCTATGGTTTTTCCAGTAGTCGTGTATGGATGTGAGTGTTGGACTATAAAGAAAGCTGAGTGCCGAAGAATTGATGCTTTTGAACTGTGGTGTTGGAGAAGACTCTTGAGAGTCCCTTGGACTGCAAGGAGATCCAACCAGTCCATCCTAAAGGAGGTCAGTCCTGGGTGTCCATTGGAAGGGCTGATGTTGAAGCTGAAACTCCAATACTTTGGCCACCTGATGCGAAGAGCTGACTCATTTGAAAAGACCCTGATTCTGGGAAAGATTGAGGGCAGGAGGAGAAGGGGACAACAGAGGATGAGCTGGTTGGATGGCATCACTGACTCAATGAACATGAGTTTGGATAAACTCCGGGAGTTGGTGATGGACAGGGAGGGCTGGCATGCTGCAGTTCATGGGATCGCAGAGAGTCGGACACGACTGAGTGACTGACCTGAACTGAACTGAACTGCCTGCTTCAGGGCTTAGCCTCACTACCTTCCTTGGCTATCCAAAGCTCTAAATCCATTAATCCATTCTATTCTTCGAGTCCTCGATGGTATCTTCCCATGAAAATTTCCCTTATCTCCTAAAATATGATATTGTCATTTTCTAAATGCCTCTATTCATGGTCTGCTCCAGTCTTGGGCACATCCATCATTGCAGTGTCTTGTGTTGCTGATTATACTTTTATAAATACAAACCTCGTCTGTCCATCTAAGATATAAGTCTGGTACAGAGCGAGTGCTGAATGCACAGTTGCTGCTTAACCTTCCAAAAACGGTGTGTGTGATGATCTCTGCCTAACGAAGCCTGGGTGAGATCATGCAGATGGTCCTGGAGAAGGACTAGGGCTCCAGGTTGTGGACAGGCAAAATCTCCTGGTTCTTATTTTTGGTCCTGCTGCTGATGTGCTGCGTGGCTCTTGCCATCTGATAGAGGGAAGCCAATTCTGGGGGTGGTCACCATTCCATTTCTGGCCTCAAATCAGAGTCACACAGGAAAGAGCCCTGATCCTGGAGAGTTTAGTAGCAGGTTTGCTGTGAAATTGACCTTTGGGAAAGCCGATAGGAGTGGAAGAAACAAATACTGAGTGCGCTCTATGGGAATCACGTGGCAGTCATTACATAAACGTGGCATCTCTGTGTTGCAAATGTAGTGCATACACATGGCAGGTTGGATTCTCCAAGAAGCAGGCTCTCAGGTGGAGACTGGCATGAGGGAAATTCACTAGGGAAATTTATTAGGGTTTAATGCCTGAGAAGGGGTGGGGATGGGAGGAAGGAAGCAGGCACTGGGTCAAGGGAAAAGCAGGGATGCAGTGTAGTCACTACAGAGGCCCCAGCAAGCCCACGGGGAGTTCTGGAGCTGGGATGGCCTTTCTGAGTCCCACTCTGGGAAAGGGGCCCAGACCCCTAGATGTGTGTTGTCTCTGGTAAGGGGTGCAATTGGGGCAAAGCAGGATGGCTCCCCTTGTTCAAGAACAATTCCCAAAGAGAGCTGATAGCTGTGGGCAGCACCCACAGACACCCACAGCCAGCCATTCAGTTCTGAAGGGGGGATTTCATGGCACAGCACGGCCCCCACCACATGTTCCTGATCTCCATGAAGACCATGGCCTTCATCTCTGAAAATGCTTCTCTCTCTACAGGTCCCAGTGGCCATGTTTTCTTTTGACACCATTCTCCTGACCTTTGATGAGTGGACTAGGTGTAGATCCTGGATCAAGTTAGGTCAATCAATCAACTGTTCTGCCCCAGGGATGGACACCAGTTGATTGAAGTGGTGACCATCGTTTTATGCCTTATGCCTGGACATTCTGAGAAAGTAAATCTGTAAAGAGACATAGATGTTATGACTCATGAGGTCAAAAAGAGGTGAAGGGACAGACTGGATTCTTGAGGACTTTGTGTCCTTGGTCCTCTTTGCCCATGAAGGCTGAGTGGACTTTCTGTCCTTGGGTTTGGTATAAAAGACTGGTGTTCTCTTATTTCTCATCTCCTTTTCCTCAGTCAAAAGAGGCTTCAGTTACGTGCAAAAACAATTTAAAAAGAGCATTGATTAAGACCACAGACGATGAAATTGAAGTTCAGAGAGGTCAAGGAACTTACCCCAAATCATGGAAAATTACTGACAGAATAGTAATTCAGCTTTTTCCTTTCTTCCAACAGAGTTCTTACTTTTCTTTTTTAAAAAATACTATACAGTGTAACACATTTAAAATAGACCAAAATGAAATTCAAGGTTTTGGCTTATTATATTCAATTCCATTTGTTTTATCTTTTAAGGGCTTTTTCTGCTGTTTTTATTTTATTTATTAAAAAAATTCTTTTTTTGGCCACACCAAGAGGCATGTGAGATCTTAGTTTCCCTGACCAGGGATCGAACCTGCATCTCCTGCATTGGAAGAACAGTCTTAACCACTGGGCTGCCAGGGAAGCTCCTCTTACAAGGTTTTAAAGTGCATTCACATTCAGCGTTTTGTTAGATTTGCTCAACACATGAACTTGGGTGTTGACAGGGCAGACATTACAATCTTCATTTGCAGATAAGGATCCTGCAGCCAGGGCCAAAGTCTGAGAGAGAGAGAGAGAGAGAGAGAGAGAGAGAGAGAGAGAGAGAGAGAGAGAGAGAGAGAGAGAGACTCTGAATTGGAGGTGGGTCCAACTGAGCTTAGAAGGAAATACCTCTCTTCAATGCCAACACATCCCATTTTGGCCTCAGTATTGTTTCTGGGAGAGCAGAGTTGGCTCAAAAAGGGATCAAAGTCAAAAGGCTGTGTTAGGTGTTGGGTTCTGTGGAGTCAGAGTTGGGGGGAGCTTTCTGGCTGAAAGCTCATAAGATGCTGAAAACTGGAAGGAAAAAGAAAAGTTAAGATCCAAATCCTGTGGGGATCAGGAACAAATACCAAAGGAGTCTCTTGGATCTTGTAGATCCAAGAATCTGAAGAGGAGATCGGAGTAAAGCCCCAGGAGACTCCTGGGTCTGTGTGGCTCCCTGTCTGCCGTGGGGTTGTCATTGATGGTGAAGATGAGCTTGAAGAACCAGAGGCTGGGAGACTGTTTCCTCAAGACCATGGTTGGTCCTGTGAACATTTTCCCAGTCAATAGGAAATTCTTTTTCAGAATGAGGCCACGTATAAATAAATAACAAACCAATAAAGGAAGAAAGAGTGCCCCTGGCTTATGTGAAGTTTAATCTGCCCTGTTTCTTAGACCATGAGCTATTTTATCTTTTGAGTCTTGAAAACAGATCTAATATAAACCATGAATACTTTGAACTCTCAAGTTGTAAGATAGGCATAGAACTGCTCGATTCTTCCAGAAAAGTTTCCACTAGTTATCTCATTCTCTACCTATGCAGGATGTACCTTTGGGAATTGCGTGCCAGCTGTCTTCTGGTATATGACAACTGGTACGTGTTGAAGTGCTTTGTCATTGGCTAACAAATCCCGACCCCTCGTCTCCCTGTTGGAGAGTCCGGTGAGCCGAGTAACCACTGGCTAGGGTGAGTCATCTTATTCTAATATTTCCACATCCAGTCCTTATTCTTAAAGTTGACCCATTGACAGTAGCAGATGAGGGAGCAGTGGTCATCTGAAAGTTACATGGATTTTTTTCATGGGTCTGTGATGCAATCTGATGCACAAGTCTTTGAAAGAGTAAATAAACATCTTTAAGAGACACAACAGAGAGGTCTGTGTGCCTGTGAGTGTGTGGTGGATTGAGATGATGAATATATGGGTATGATGGATACAGAGTGGCAAAATGCCTTTGTCAATAAATGATTTCATTTTGTTTTCCTCTTTATTTTTTCTCCTGATTGGACTCTGGATAGATTTTTATATAAAATATGCCAAGTTAATTATTTCATTCTTTTCAACTAAACAGGGACAATTACAAAAATTACTAGTAGCCCTAGATTTCTCTGAAACCTGGATTCAGACCATGTTTTTTCCCTCATCTCTAACAGAGGGCACTGCGGGGAGGGGTGAGATTACGGCTGTAAAAAGATTCGTATTCTCAGGAAGCCAGAATCTTTTTCAAATGAATAAAGAAAGAACAACCCTCTGTCTCTGAGGTGACTGCTTTCTTCACATAGAAATCTGTATACTTCTTATAGAAGTATGTTTTCTTATTTTTGATAATTTTAAAAACAAAATTAGAAGAGCATAGAAAAAAGAACAGGAGTTCCCATACCCCAGCCCCACCTCCCAAGTTTTTCCCACAGTCACATTAAATGTTCATCCTTCTATCCATAGGCACGGTACATTTTGATAGAGAGAAAGGAATAATTCCATAAAATAGAATCCAGCCAATATGCTGCTTTTTGCACAACATATTAACTTTAGTTTTCTATGAAGTCAAGGGAAGCAGAAGAAACAAGTGAATTTTCAGGTGTTGCTGAACTTACATAAATGTTTCCTCACCTCAAGAGTTTTTAGGTTTTGAAAAGATCTTGTTAAGATTATGAGCAAAGACAAGGGAAAAAAAAATTAGAAAATGGAAACCCTTGTGTGTGTTTTATAACTCGATACTTCCATTTTTGATGGTGCTGAACGGCTCCTTACTATGAAGATGAGGAAATTAGCACTCTGAACAGCTTTCTACACCTCCCCCTCTCCTCCCAACCTCCCAACTACTATTTTTACAGTGTCAGTGTTTATAACATTTAATTCTATTCTGTAGCCATAATTTTCACACTTATTGAGTTTCAGTTCTATTTTGAAGAATTTTCAAATTCCAAAGATGGAACGTATATCTCCATGATATTCCTTCTTCGATCCCACGTCAGACTCCACTCTCCGGGAGCCGAACCCTGTCCAGTTCCATCCAGTCTTTTTCTTTTCTTTTCAGATCCATCTAGTCTTTTTGTAGCTTTTCATTTCTCTCTTGGGTGGGATTCAAGGTTGCGTGGACCAAAAGACATCTTCTTTCTTGGTTCATTCCATGTATTTGAAAGAACATTTACTCAACTAACTTCATGAGGACACCTTATTTTATGAGACTAGACTCCTTAAAAATTCTTGTGGGTTGCTGCATTTGGTAAAATCTGAAGGTTGGCAACAAGCACAGGTTCAGATTTTAAAACCCCTGTCATGATTGTTTGAGGAGATGAGACATTCTTCTGCTTAAAAAAGCTTTTATTTTCTTTAAAATAAAGCATGTTCTTTATAGTTTAGGAAATACAGACAAACAAGAAGCAAACAATGCATCTCTCCCACAGTTCGACCACCCGGAGATAAGAATTGTTAAAAATCTTAGTAATTAGGTTATTTTGTATTCTTATAAGCTCCTTCTGTATTCACAGGAAAATATCTATTTATCTTTAAAAATAGAGATATGATTATACTATAATATTGTTTGTAGCCTGATTCTTTAAAACTCAGTGTTATTGGGAAATATCTTAATTGCATTTCCATTTATTGTTTTAAATAAGTGTAGCTTTTTAAAACCCATTCAGAAAATGTCAGAAGCAGAATGGCCTGAAATAACATTACCATTAAATAATACTTTTATTTTAAATAGGTTTAAGGATTTTGCCTATATAATTATGCTTATTAAACACACACACACTCAGCATGGGATATAGAGGAGACATTTGTAAGTTGTTCAAATTTTTTCTTTTCTTCTTCTTCTTTTTTGGTCATGCTTCGTGTCAGGAATTGCAACTGTGGCCCCTCCAGTGGAAACTCAGTCTTAACCAGGAAGTCCCTCAAACTTTTTCTTTCTTCTGAACACAAGAATTGGTACAGATAATGATTTGTATAGAGATGGTGATTGTGATGGTTAATTTTATATGTCATCTTGATGGAGATGTAGGGAGCACATATTAAATATTATTTCTGAGTGTGTCTGTGAGGGTGTTTCAGATAAGATTCGAGTTTGAATCAGTGGACGGGATGACCTTCCCCAATATGGGAGGATATCATCCACTCCATTACAGCCCTGAATAGAACAAAAAGGCTAGGCAGGGAGACTTCTCTGCAGGAAAAATATTTTCTTCTCTTTCCTAAAAGCTACATATCTCAAAAGTACAGTGATAACTAGGAAAAGCTTTTTATATTCCATCTGCCTCCGTTTCATCACTGTCTAGTGAAAGTCTCAATCAGTAGTATGAGGTCAGGTTTTCATGTAAAGTCATTTCACCGGCCATTCAAACCCCTGCAATAACAGTTATTATTTTTCTTTAGTTGGTCTACTCTTGGTAGCAGACCCCTTGGAGTAACTCTTAGGTCCAAAGGCAGAGGGGCCTCAGTTGAGATGGCTGAAGCCACGTAAAGAGTCTAGGGGTCTTTCTCCATTTAGGGTCAACTACGCAGGTCAAAGGAAGCATTGAGAAGGAAACGAGAGAATGGCTGTATTCGTTCCCTAGGGCCGCCAAGACCAAGAAAAGCAAACCAGGTGGCTTTAAACAATAGGAGCCTGGGGTGAGCATACACGGAGGCATTTCCTCAGGCCGCACCAACTTAGGAGAGTGGTGGGGAAGCAAGAGAATAATAAGGGCTCTCCAGGTAGCGCTAGTGGTAAAGAGTCTGCCTGTTAATGCAGGAGAGGCCAGAGACATGGGTTCGATCCCTGGGTCAGGAAGATCTCCTGGAGGAGGGAGGACATGGCAATCCACTCCAATATTCTTGCCTGGAGAATTCCCTGGACAGAGGAGCCTGGTGGGCTACAGTCCATGGGGGCGCAGAGAATCAGACACTACGGAGCAACTAACACACACTCACGACAGAATAATAAACCATTGATCCCTGTGAAGGCTTAGAAACATTCTCTCCAGCCTTTTCAAGTGCTTAGGGACTTCTGGATGGCTTTGAGACTTTTTATCCTTTCAGCAGATTTAACAGAAAGTCTTTGCTTTCCTTCAAGTCTTTCTTTCCATGTGTGAGCGGTTATATACATATATTAATCTATACAGGCAAAAAGAGAATCTTATGAAGAGAGAGTGATTTTATTTATTTATTTAAAAAATTTATTGGATTATAGTTGATCATGTTGTGTTAGTTGCAGGTGTACAGCAAAGTGATTCAGTAGTACATATATTCATTGTTTTCAGATTCTTTTCTCATCTAGGTTATCACAGAATATTAAGCAGGGTTCCCTCTGCTATGCAGTAGGTCCTTGTTGGTTATCTATTTTACATATATATATGTAGTCCAGTGTATATATGTTCATTCCAAGCTCCTGATTTATCCCCCCTCTATCCTACATTTCCCTTTTGGTAATCGTAAGTTCCGTTTTCCATACCTCTGAGTCTGTTTCTGTTTTGTAAATAAGTTCATTTGCATCATTTAAAAAATTAGATTCCACATATGAATGGTATCATATGGTATTTGTCTTTATCTGCCTTACTTCACTTAGTATGATCCTCTCTAGATCCATTCATGTTTCTGCAAATGTTATTTTTTCATTCTTTTTGATGGCCAAGTAATATTCTATTGTATATATGTACCACATCTTATTTATTTACTCCTCCGTTGCTGGACATTTAGACTGCTTCCATGTCTTACCTATTGTAAGTAGTGCTTCTATGAACATTGGGGTACATAAACCTTTTTGAATTATGGTTTTCTCCAGATATATGCTCAGGAGTGGGATTGCAGGATCATACGGTAGCTCTATTTTTAGCTTTTTAATTTCTCCAATGTGGTTGTACCAATTTACATTCCCACCAACAGTGTAGGAGGGTTCTCCACACCGAGGGTGCTTTTAAAGGGAAGGGAGATACAGGCTTTTTCTTACCTGGAGAAGGTTTACGATCTTCACAGTTGCCTACTTAAAAAATTTTTTAACAGTAATACATGCAGATGGAGCATGCATCAAAACAACATAAAATGTACACGCTAACCATCTTGATTCTATTCATGTCTCTATTGCCTGTTTCCATCCTCTGCAAATAGGAACATGTATTTTTATTTCCCCAACACCCAACATTTTACAGAAAAGGAAATACACCTTATACAGTCCTCTGAATCTTTTTTTTTTTTCATTTAACAATGCATTTTGGAAGTCTTTCCATAACAGCTGTATATAGATAGCTTCTTCATTCTATGTTACACTGTGTAAGATTCTATTATATGAATGTACCATAAGTAACTTAAATGGTTCCCCACTGAAGGACCCTTGTGCTGTTCAAACACATTGTTATTATAGACAATGCTGGAAAAAAATGTTTACACACACCAGTTAGTACATATGCAAATATATCTAGGACCTGTTCCCAGAAATGAGGTCGCTAGGTCGAAGGATAAATGGACAAACTTTGAAAATGCTCTATTAAATGAAAGCAGTCTGACACAGAAAGCCACATGTTGTCTGATTCCATTTAAATGAAGTGTTCAGAATAGGCAATTTCAGAGACATGGACAGTAGTTCAGTGGTTGCCAGGGACTGGAGGGAGGGAGGAAAGAAGAGTAACTGCTATGAATGTGAGCTTTCTTTTGTGGGTGATGAAAATGTTCTAAAATTACATAGTGATGATGGTTGCCTGACTTTGTGAATATACTAAAGCCTACTGAATTGTATACTTTTACAAGATGAATTTTATGGTATGTGAATTATAGCTCAGTAAAACTGTGACCAAAAAATAGTTAAGATATTAGGGTTCCAGCCTGGTGCTCTGTGATGACCTGGTGGTTTAGTCCCTAAGTCGTGTCCTACTCTTGCGACCCTGTGGACTGTAGCCCGCCAGGCTCCTCTGTCCATAGGATTCTCTAGGCAAGAATACTGGAGTGGGTTGCCATCTCCTTCTCCAGGGGATCTGCCCGAACCAGGGATTGAACCCAGGCCTCTGGCATTGCAGGCAGATTCTTTTCCAGCTGAGCTATCAGGGAAGTCCTTGTGATGACCTAGAGGGGTGGAATGGGGGAAGGGGAAGGAGGCCCATGAGGGAGGATATATATATATGTGTGTGTGTGTGTATGTGTGTGTGTATGTGTGTGTGTATAAAATATATATATACATATATATATATATATATATATATATATATATGTATGTATGACTGATTTGTGTCGTTGTATAGCAGAAACCAACACAACACTCTAAGAAATTTTTCTCCAATTAAAATTAAAGATCTTAAGGTGTCAGAGGGCAGGAATAGTTCCTTTATCAGGCTGTGGTCACCTTCTCCAGAGAAATCATGTCAAGAGGGGTAACTTGGAAACACTGAGCCGTGTCACTAAATTCCACCGTGTTGCCTGGAGACCTCTGCCTTAAATTATCCTGAAGACTTTGCCATACCAATCCAGAGAATTAATTCAAAACCGGAATTGGGACAGATTGTCAGGAGGCTAGGTATGTCTGTCACTGAGCCCCTCCTAACTTGCTAGAGAGAGAGAATGAAGAATTGATCAGACGGAATGATTAGGAAGAGATGCCATCTCCCCAAAGATTCCAGTTTCGTTATTGCGGGCATCTTTGCTCATCATTCTGATGAAAGGTGTGAGCCTCTGCCTTTCGGTGCAGATGAAGATGGACGTGAGGTGTCTGCCGGAAAGTGACAGCATGCCAGCTGGCCGGGGGACAGCTTATGGTACCCGCAGTTAGACTTAATCAGCGGCAAACACGGTCATCCATGCTCCCTCTTCCTTGTTCTGGGTCATCCTGAAGAGGCCACCAGCTGGTGTTTTGGGGGACTGAGCCAATGAAATAATATTATCTGCCAGTCTTCATTTTTAAAAATAAAAAGAGATTCAAATGGAGTGGGGGACCCTTGTTAGCTTTCAGCCAAAGTGTGCACAAGGTTTGGGCAACTGTTTATAGAGTTTAAAGGGTAGAGGAATGGAGGACGGAAGTGTTCATGGGCAATCTGCTTGTGATCCGAGGAGGAAGCAAGATGTCCAATACACACCCCTTTTCTCTTTTTTCCATCCCCAACATCCTATTCTGTCTTTGAAATGTTCTTTGCCAAGTTTCTGTGACTTCACTTTTTGTTACTCTACTTGAACCACTCCTGCCAATTTTTTTTTTTCTCAAATACACATTGGATGCTGTGACTCCCTTGCTGACAAATCCCTAACTGTTTTGGAACATGGAATAAAGTCCAGAGTCTTTACCTAGGATTCAAGTTCCTCATTGAATCAGGATATATTCATCCACTTTGGCTTTTCAGCCATACGTCCTAAGTCCCTGATACATTTAAAGAGTTTAGGGAGCGTCTGTATCTACCGTCATTTATGTTGGTTATTCTTACTCATCCTTGAAGGCTCAGCTCAAATATACCTTCTCTAAGAAGCCTTTTGCTGATTCCTCCAAGCAGGATTATATTCACCCACCATAGCTACACCTCATCCACCAGACAATTGCTTATGGGGGTTCGGTCAGTTTTCTACACGAGGCTAAATGCCTAAGAACAGGCTCTTACTGGGCTCTGTATTTTCAGTTCCTACCAGGGTATCTTATTCATTGCAGGTTCTGTCTCTGCCTGTCTGTTTCTCTCTCTATATATAATATATGAATGAAAAAGTGGACAGTGGGACCAGATGCATGAATAAAATATAGGCTAAGATGAAATTTAAATTGGGGAAAGATTATGCTAAAATTGGAACCAGCATCTTCTATTTTTCCTGTGCAAATGAAGGGCGCCAAAAAAGGAAGACACTAAGAAGGCAGCGAGAACTGCCAGAATTGTCAGGGGCCCTTGTGATTTGAAAATGGTGTCCTTACCAGGAAATTAAACTGAGCTCATTATCTCATTAACTTGTGACTGGAGAGGGAATATGCAGCTGAAATTGTATTATCTTTCCAATATGACAAGTTGGTAACAACCTGGGATTTTGAAAGACATTTTGTTTTCTTAGCAAGAATTTCCACCCATACAAATGAGGATCCATGGAGAGGAATCCCATTTGAGAAAGATTCTAAAAGGCAAGAACCATGTGTGTCTAAATTGCTTTGTGTGCATGGTAAATCCCAGTGGTTGCTAAAGGTATCCTTACCCTAAGATTAAATCTCACCACCAACATATTGGAGTAGTTAAAATTTTAACTGCTATACAAGATAATTGTGCTTGACCAACTTTTTTCCTTATCTCCAGAGATCCTTTAAAATGCAGATAGCAATGTCAGCATGCTTATTAGTGGCCACCATTTTTAATGTCCTTCAATGTCTACCAGGATATTACAAATTCTGTTTAATCAGATTTCTTACACAATGGCCTTGTTTTTTAAAGGTGGGAGGAGACATATGGAGATTCTTAAATTGCGCGCTGGTCAGACAGTTACTGTACAAACTAGAGGGGATCTGTGTTCCTGGAATAAATTATTTTATTTCTAAAAGTAGGAGAAATGGGATAGAGTGGGAAGAACTATGGGCTTAAAGTCAGGGATGTGGGTTTTAATTTCAATTCTTCCCAAAGTTTAAATTTAGTCTCAATTCTCTTAAGTATAAAATAGGTAGAAAATATATGTCATAAGATATTTTTTTGTTGGGGGAGGGCTACTAAATAGGATCAAAGTGGTAGATTACTTGGATGTCTTCTCTGGCTCAGAAAGACCCTCACATATTATCCTGGCTGGAGAAGGTCCTAGAATATGCTAAGCAAGTAGTCTGAGGAGTGATTTTAATTGGTGTCCTTCAAACAAACCACCTTGTATATTGTACCTCTCAAAACCTGCAGTTAATACTGGGAGTTAGTGTATAACACACACACACACATACACGCACACACACGTTTGCTTCTTTGTTTTTTGGCTGAGTGGCATGGGGGATCCTAGATCTCCGACCAGAGATGGAAGCCATGCCCCCTGCAGAGGAAGCGTGGATTTCTAACTGCTGGACTGCCAGGGAAGTTTCAGAAGTTTAGTATCAATATTTTTAAGCTCCCTAATGACTATCCTTGATGTTTTCAGGGTGAGTGCCTATAAACACTGCGCTTGGACATGACAGCAAAAATCTAAGGAGACACCAGCAAGATGACTTTCTTTCTTTGTTGTTCATTTCTTTGTTGTTGGCAGCATGGAGTCTTAATCACTATACCACCAGAGAAATCCCTAGGTTACTTTCTTGAAAACCAGGTTTCTCCATCCTTGTGTAGGCAATTAAGGGACTGCCGTCAGGTCGGCCCCACATTCCCGTTGTGAAATTATTTTAAATCTGCCTTCTCTCACCAAGTAACAAGCACTTGTGTTTGAGAAACTAAAATCACACCCTCTTCACCTAACACAGGTTTTTCTTTCTGTTTTCCATAGCAAGACGGGCATGTAGCCTGCACAGTAAAGAGGTCATAAATAATCAAGTTTAGAGAGTGTAGAGAACTATTCTTTCTCCAGGATTCCTACTCGAGGTCCAAGATCTGCACTTGGAAATGAAGGAGCCAGGGGTGAAAGAGGTTGCCGATGAAGGCAAAGACACAGCTTTTCAGAGCTGGGGAAGTTCGGGGTGGAGAAAACCTTTCAACATCTGCTGATAACTTTGCACTGAGATGAGAAGGTAACAACATGTGAACGAGTGTTACAGGTGGCTGAATTAATTAACTCCAACTCCCAACACCCCTGAACATCCGGTGCTGGGATTAGGGAGTCAGAGCTAGTTTACTAGAGAATCCCAAATCTCAGACATTATTTGGATTCAACTGGAACTGTTGCTGAAAAATCCAGGTGGGAAAAGTACTGGGGAAATGGGGTGGTTGGGCATTTTCTTTCTCCTCTGGGACAAAACGATTCTCTCCTTTCTTCCCTCTGCCCTCTCATCCTCTCCTCTGTCTTTTCTATGGACCGATTCTTCCTCTTTCCTTTCTTCCCTCCGTCTGTCTGTCTGTCTCTTTTCACTTCTGTCACCATTGTTCTAGCTCCACTCTTTTTCTTTGTCCCTTCATTTGTGATTTATTTTTGCTTAAAGGCACATGTGTACTGCTTGAGGAGTTTCCCTTATTTCCAGAAAATCCGATTTAACTACAAAAGTGAAAAAAAATACTGCCTCTACAAAAGTGGGAGTTTTAAGGAGGTGAATGAACAGCTATCAAGAGTGGCAAGAATGTACTAAGGCCATTTTAAGGTAGCATGGGTTTACCCGCCACTGACTGAGCACATCGGTGGCTGGTGGGATTTTATTTTCATAAGGACTTATCATCCCATCATCAAATGAAGGAATACTGGGTGTTCTCAGCTTCCATGGCAATGTTTCTGAAGGAGAAAGATGAAATTTAAGGGGAAAATCAGTCATTGAAATCTGATAATTGCACGGATTTTAGAATTAGGAATGGGATGAGTTTGATGAGAAAAGAAAATCTGGGTGCAGAGGTGGTGTGTTAATCTCAATTTATTTTTCAGTCTGGCTTCTCTGGGGATGAGTATTCGATTTCTACATGAGGGTGTTTATAATAAACTAGGCTTTGGAGTCAGACAAGACTTGAATTTTTGCTTGACCACTTACTGGCTGCTTGACCTTGGGAATAATATTTAAATTTCCTAAGCTTTGGTTTGCTCACCTTAAAAAGGGGGATGATGAAACCCTCTTCAAGGGATTGCAGAGAATTTGAATGACATAACACCTGTGAAGTGCCTGCAACAGACAGTGTGTTTAAGTGAGTTGTTATTATTTCCATCATAAAAAGAGCCTGTGTAAGTGCTTTGGTCATATTTAAAACACCTTGCTACTGAAATAATCACCTGGAACCCTCAACTTCTTTTAGAAAGAATGCTTTATATGAACATGAGTGAGGAATTCTCTGGTAGCTTTTGATATATTCATGGAGGAGCTTGGAACGATGCTTTAGACTAGGCTCAGCAAACTTTTCTGATAAAGAATCAGCTAGTAAATATTTGAGGCTTTGTGGACTGCAGTCTCTGCTGCACCTATTCAACTCCGCTGCTGGAGTGTAAAATCAGCTATAGACAGTATGTAAATGGATAAAGGTGGCAGTGTTCCAATACAACTTTATTATTTATGGCTGCTGAAATTAGGATTTCATATACTTTTCCTGTACTATGAAACATTATTTTTCATTTGGCTTTTATTCCCCCTCCAACCATTTAAAAAAAAATGTAAAAAATCATTCCTGGCTAGTGGGTTGTACAAAAACAGGCAGCTGGCTAGATTTGGCCTGAGCCGTGTTTTGCTGACCCATGTCTTTGATCTACAAGATGCTAAGACATCAGTTTGCTTTCTTCCTTTGGGTCACAGGTAAGGACTCAGAAGCCCAAAGATATGGCGAGCTGTGGCTGGAGTCTCTTAGCCGAGTGGCAGAGCTGGGATTAGAACCCAGATCTTTTGACTATTGGTCTTGAGATCGGTCATTCCTACCTTTTGCTGATTTTAGTTTCTTTGTCCTCCAAAACTTCCCGCGATCATGACATTCTTGTATTATTTGATTCTGTTAGCACACATTCTCAGTCATCTTGGGTGTTAGTTTTTGCCATGATCCCATTGCTTAACAAGGGAGGCAAGCCCAGATGCCTCAGGGACCAAGAAATTAACAAACCTCATTACAAAACCATAGGGAGGAGGGATGAGGAATGTGGTGAATTGGAGCACACGGGTCACATCTAACAGAGGAAATTCTATTCCACGCAGGTGACGGTGGCCTTTGGGAGTGAGTCAGAGACACCAGGTCTCCCGCCTTCTCAGAAGACACTTGAAATCTGGATCTTCTGTGGAATTTTAAGATATTAGCATAATTTAAAAAAGCTTATTATGACCAAACAAAGCACGTCTAGGGATTACAAGCAGCTTTCAGGAGATCAGTTTGTGATCTTTAACTCAGACCGTGATTTCTTCTTGGCATGACAGAAATGTATGCTATAAATATTTTTATAATTAAAAAATTTTAACTATGATAAAATACTCATACAATTGATCATCTTAACCATTTTTAAACTTATAGCTCAATAATGTTAAATACATTCACATTGTTCTGTACAGAGGTCCCCATTTCCCCCTATTCTCAACCCCTGGTAACATCCATTCTACTTCCTGTCTCTATGATTTGACTATATATGCTCTGTATTGGGCCTCCCTGATAGCTCAGTTGGTAAAGAATCTGCTTGCAATGCAGGAGACTCTGGTTTGATTCCTGGGTCAGAAAGATCCGCTGAGAAGGGATAGGCTACCCACTCCAGTATTCTGGCCTGGAGAACTCCACAGGTGGCGCTAGTGGTAAAGAACCCGTTCGCCAATACGGGTAGACATAAGAGACGTGGGTTCGATCACTGGGTCAGGAAGATCCCCTGGAGGAGGGCATGGCAACCCACTCCAGTGTTCTTGCCTGGAGAACCCCGTGGACAGAGGAGCCTGGTGGGCTACAGTTCATGAGGTCACAGAGAGTCAGACACGACTGAAGCGACTCAGCATGCACGCACACACGCTCTATATTGCCATGGAACAAATGGCAAAAAGTTAAAATTGAGACACAAGTAAAACATACTTTCTATAGATGGAGCAAACTCACTCTTCAAGAATAAATTGAAGCTTGAGGACTGCTGGTAGTGAGTGGGCACTAGATTAACCTGTGTCACAGTGTCTTTAAAACAGGCAGCCTCTGCCAAGGGGAAAGCAGGGAGGAATACACTGGCAGATTGGGATCGATATATATACACTACTGTATATAAAATAATAAGTAACTTAAAATTATATAATTTATTTTAATTTTATGTGAAGTTACTGGAATACAGATGTCATTGGCAACATTCTCAACACTAGAATTACTCTAGCAAGTATTGAGTTGAGGGCTTCCCAGGTGGTACTAGTGGTAAAGAACCCACTTGCCAATGCAAAGAGACATAAGAGCCTTGGGTTCAACCTGCATGTCACTTTGGCATGCTACAAGTGAAAATTAAATAAAGCAATGCAGTGGGTGTCTTGGAATGTGCATATTGAATGCCTTTTGATATAGATTCATAAATTGCAAAATTTACCAAAATTTAAGCCTGTTTGTCCTTGTTCCTACAGTGTAATGGAAGGTGCATTTTCCCCAACCCTGCTCAGCTTAGAGATAATCTATATATGAATCATCCTTGAAGAATTCAGGGCTAGGGATCCTGATCCTCTGCTCAGTGGAAAATCCAAGTATAATTTTGTAGTTAGCCTTCCTTATCTTCAGATTCAACCAAGTGCAGATTGTGTAGTAGTTTAGTGGTTATCATTGAAAAATATTCGTGTATAAGTGGATCTATGCAGTTCAAGGGTCAACTATATAGAAAACTTCAATACTCTTTTATGTCACTTCTTAGTTACTATCCTAGTGCATGATGTGAACAAGGAGCCTTCACAAATATTATCCCTGTTATTGTCACAACAGTGCCATGAGTAGAAAGTGCAGATATATTTCTTCCCACTTAACAAAAGAGGAGATCAACACTTGGAGAAATCAAACAGCTCACGTGGTTTGCATGGGGAGCAAGAGAACCCAGAAGAGAACTCAGCTTCTGTGTCTTCCCCGGGGCTCTCAGGCACCCCCTCCAAAGGTGTCCCTCGGAGAGAACCATGTGGGAGCTGGGGGCACCCCTACACTCCTGTTCTGAGCCGTGGTGCGAACCTGGAGATCCCAGCCTGGCCAGGCAGCTGCTGGCCTATCTGACGGGTCCCCAATACTCTCAGGATCTTCCTTATTTGGACTTCCTGTGAACTCACCAATATATCCCCGGCTTGTAAAGATCACTGATATTTTTCTTTTTTAAACCTTTTTCTTTTGTACTGGGGTATAGCCAATCAACAACGTTGTGGCAGTTTCAGGTGAACAGCAAAGGGATTCAGTCCTACATGGACATGTATCCACACTCCCCCAACCTCCCCTGCCATCCAGGCTGCCACATAACACTGAGCAGAGTTCCATGTGCTCTACAGTAGGTCCTTGTGGGTGGTTATTTATTTATTTTTTTAAACATAGTAGTGTGTACATGAGACACTCATTTTGATTTTATTCTCTTAATGGAAAGTCTTACTAAGGCAGCGTTGATGAAAATGAGAAAATGACAGCTCAGCCACTTTCTTCCTGGACCGCAGTAGACTCTGTGACCCCAAGGTAAGGGGGGAAATAGAGGGAAGATGACCAGGAGGAATGAGAGAAGGCGTGTATTTCAGTTCCTGCCTGGATGGGCACCCACGCTCTTCTCCAAGCTGCCAGCCAGTGTTAGCAGAGTGATGGAGAGAGCCCTGCCACTGGCACACCAGCAAACCTCGCTAATGTAATGGAAATGATGATTATTCCCAGGGCCTAGCATTTCCCTTCCTCCGGACTGTAGGGGTATTAAAGTTGATTGAACACATATGCTTTGGGTAGACAGCGCCTGCCATCACATATGGACATCAGTTTTCTTTGTGCTCAGGAAAGAGACTCCGAGACCACAAGAGCTGGGCAAAGGCTGAGCCGGCTTAGGGGATTATAAACGAGGGGGTCCAAGTCTCTTTACAGGGCAGACAGGGGCAAAAACCCAACTTTTAAAAAAAATTCCCCACATCTCTGCACAGAAAAAATAAAGCTCAAAGATACTTATTAAATTTAAAACAATTTTAATAATTTTAACAGAATCTGCATTTCCCCTCCTTTCTATATATATGTATATATGACAAAGATGAATAGGTTATACCTATTTATCTAAAATTTTCAATTTAGGTACAAAGTGTATGTATATATGTCATGGATTATGGAACTGGTCCATTTTACAGCGTGAATCCCATGTCCTCAGGATGTAATTATTTTTTGAAAAAATGTGTTTCTCAGAATGAGGGTTCCGCAACTTTTCTCAAAGCCAAAAAGTGATGCTTGTCTCGTTCACAATCATATGTCTAATGAATCACAGCTTGATTTTCCACACCGTTAGCGTGAGCAAATATGAGAGGCTGTTCTAAGCAGGCTGGGGAATCGGTGCTGCTGGGTGTTGAGACGAGACTTCTGGACACTCCACTGCTTGCTTGAAAGCCTCACCAGGCTCTCCCAATCCTGACACAGTGAGGGAAATGCTCACAGCTTCCCTGGCTGGCTGGTTATGGTGGCTCCACGTCTGGGCTGGATAGAAGGTTGGCTGTTTGTGCAACAGCTGGCTCTAATTATTCTCCTGGGTTATGGAGATATTTTGCTTGGCCATGTTTCACTTGCTTCAGAATAAGGCAAGTCTCTTCCCACTCCATGTATCAAAATATATTTGCTATATGGGGGAGGAATATATTTGGAGTATAGGGTTAGCAGATACACACTACCATATATAAAATAGATAAATGACTAGCATTTACTGTATGGCACAGAGAACTATGTCTAATATCTTCCTGCTGCTGCTGCTGCTAAGTCGCTTCAGTCGTGTCCGACTCTGTGCGACCCCATAGACGGCAGCCCACCAGGATTCTCCAGGCAAGAACACTGGAGTGGGTTGCCATTTCCTTCTCCAGTGCATGAAAGGGAAAAGTGAAAGTGAAGTCACTCAGTCGTGTCTGACTCTCAGCGACCCCATGGACTGTAGCCTACCAGGCTCCTCCGTCCATGGGATTTTCCAGGCAAGAGTACTAGAGTGGGGTGCCATTGCCTTCTCAGGTCTAATATCTTGAAATAACCTAATAATGGAAAGTAATTGAAAAAAAGGGATATATGTATATACATAAACATATATATATACATATATATATATATCTGAATCACTTTGCTATATACCTGAAACTAACACAATATTGTAACTCAACTATAAACAAAAAAATCTTAATTAAACATATATGTATTATATCTACAAGGAGGGAATTCATTTTAACTGTATGCGAAAAATATTTTAAAAGAGTTTTATTTTTAAAGTGCCCAGTTTTGCCAATCTCAGCACCTTTGTATTTTTCATTCTTGAAAAAACATCTTTTTGTTTGCTGTGTGCTAATTCAGAAAAATGTAAGGAAAACGTTAAGGTCACTCCAATCCTGCCATTTAAAAATATGAAAGCTAATATTTTAATGTGCTTCCTTTTTACTTTTGGCTGCATCTCGAGACTTGGAGGACCTTTGCGCCCCCACCAGGAATTGAACCAGTGCCCCAGGCATTGTAAGCGCTGAGTATTAGCCAGTGGGCCTGCAGGGAATTCCCTACCCTGACATTTTTAATAGGCATTTTCCCACATTTTCAAGCTGTTTTAAAGTATAATTTTAATGGTTTCACTCATCAATTAAGCTTTTAAAATAATACGAATTTTTCTTGATTATAAAAGTAACGAATATTCTTATTAGAAAATTCGAAAAATTAGAAACATGAAGAAATAAGATCACAGAAGAGCATATCAAATGGTAAATGTTTTTAGTGTATTTTTTCTCTCTTAGTCTCTCCCACCCCGCCCCTTATCCAGGTGCATGTTAAACACAAATACACACACTCACACACATATTTGTGTGGATGTTAAGTTTTGAAAAAAGTCAAATCGAGTGATTTTTTTACTCTTTTATTTAAAATTAGTTTACAGGGAGCCCAGCCTGGTGCTCTGCGATGACCTAGAGGGATGGGACGAGGAGGGAGGCTCAAGAGGTAAGTGATATATGTATAATTATGGTTGATTTGTGTTGTACGGCAGAAACCAAACAACAGTGTAAAGCAATTTCCCCCATTAAAAAAAAAATAAAATGAGTTTGAAATTTTTCCAATGGCCTTACAAAATCTTTGACAACCTTGATCTAATAGCGCCATCATATTTCATCGAATGGAGGTACCATCATTCATTATTTTTATATTGTTGATATTTAGATTGGTTGCAATTTTTACTCTTGTAAATAATGACACAAACTGCATTCATATATAAAAGCTTATCATATGTGAGCCAGTCATGAGGGCCTTTCCTAGGACAGTTTCTTGGAAAGAATAGAGTAGGGTCAAAGGAGATATTGTGAGTCTTCTGTCGGATACCGCATAGACTTTCCAGTGGCTTTCCCCCTGAATGTGCCCTCCTACAGCGGCCATCCCCATTGTTTTGGCACCAGGGACTGGTTTCGTGGAAGACAGTTTTTTTCATGGACCAGGGCAGTGGAGGTATGGTTTCGGGATGATTCAAGCACATCACATTTATTGTGCACTTCATTTCTATTATTATTACATTGTGATATATAATGAAATAGTTATACACCTCACCATAATGCAGAATCAGTGGGAACCCTGAGCTTGTTTTCCTGCACCCAGACTGTTCCACCTGGGAATGATGGGAGACAGTGACGCCTGAAGTGTGGGAGCAGCTGTAAATACAGATGAAGCTTCACTCGCTTGCCTACTTCTCACCTCCTGCTGCGTGGCCAGTTCCCAACAAGCCATGGACCAGTACCCGGGGTTGGGGACCCCTGTCCTAGAGGACTCGAGAGGGCTTGTCACGATCAGCCCCACGGTAGCCCTCTGTACCTCACTGCTGCTCATCTAGTGAGCAGCGAAAAGACTAACTCTTCTTTCCACTTTTAGATGAAGAAATGGCAGCTCAGGTAACCTCACCAGAGTCACAAGAACAAACCAACAGTTAAGAGGCGAGGCTAAGTGACCTGAATCTTAACTTCATGCTAGATCCTTGAAACAAAATAAAGTAAACGCCATTTGTGAAGCCCAGAGGCAACAGAACGGATGCAAAGCAGCAAAAGAGATACAGATCAACAGGTCTTCAGGCGTTTCACCAGCCAGTTGGTGACTCTAAAGGGAGAGACAGAAATAGCTGTTGCTTTGAAATGTAATTGCCTTGGTCTGTCTAGGGGAAAAAGTGTGAGAGCTCTAATTTGGGGAAGTGACAAACTAAAGTGTTTTGAAATGTACTTAAGAAAAAAAAAAATCAAAGTGCTGAGACAGCTTTGTTTCTCAAGAACCACAATAGAAATTTGGGATAGTTATAGTTTTTAATCAGATGTTTAAGGAATCCATGTGGTTTTTCTATTGATGGTGGTTGCATTTTTATTTTTTAATTTTTAAAAGGGAGCCAGACGAAAGTTCCTTGGGAGGTAAAGTCTCTGACCTATATTAATCAGAAAGCAAAACTCAAGCTGTTAACTCTTTGATGGCTCACTGTATTGGAAAGCAATTCTCAGAATTCCTCAGACTGGACACCGATCACAGAATTTAGCATCGATGCTGGTGTGTTCTATTCCACAGCTGCCCCCTGGTCTTGCTGCTCACATCTGGATAAATTTCCTGAGTCCTGGCAGCCTGAGCTGATGTTTCATTGAGGGATATTTACTCCCACACAGCTTGTTCAGCAGTAGCAGAAAATCAACTCAGATACAATTAATACCATGTTGTAATAAGGAGACGTCACCAAGAGAAACAGTTGCTGAATTGATTCTGATGATGCTGAGGAGGGTAACTACAATGATAATGGTGATTAATATAACCATTACTAGGTACAGACTCATAGAAGGAACATATTTTAAGTCCTGGCTTTGTTTACACTGTTGCAATCTTTCATGCTCCAGTTAGGGAAGGAGATCACACACAGCTGGAGATAAACTGTGTTGGTCTGAATTCTCTACATAATTGAAGAAAACACACTCAATATAATTCAGGTAGATGATGGAAGGACAACCCAAATACCAGTTATGTTTCCCCTCCCCTAATGGAGATAAACATCTGGAACTGCCAAAGTTCTTTTAAACTGAATCTCGTAAGAATGATCAGACCAAGGAATCCCATGGTGGTCCAGTGGTTAACCTTCCGTGCTTCCACTGCGAGGGGCTTGGGTTCTATCCCTGGTCAGGGAACTAAGATTCTGCATGCTAGGTGGCTGTTGTTTAGTCACTGTGTTGTGTCTGACTTTATGACCCATGGACTGTAGCCTGCCGGCTCCTCTGCCCAAGGGATTTTTCAGACAAGGATACTAGAGAGGGTTGCCATTTCCTTCTGCTTGGCCAAAAAAAGAAAAAAAGGTCAGGCAGTTGAAACTGAGTTAGAGAGAGCCGGGTGAGACCCTGATTACTCAGTATTCCTCCCTGTTTTGGGGAGAGGGGAACACAGAACCATTAGAACTCTTGACCTAGACGCTGTATTTACCTCCCCTATGGGTGGGAGGCTGTGTCTCCATGGCTACCATTCTTGTACCCAGAGGACAACTCTCCTGTATTGGACCTGTTTGGAGAGGTGTGGACCATTTAGCAATTACAGATTCTACCTGCCCGTAGTCCCCAGCCACTGTGACAACCTACAATGTTCCTGCACATTTCTCCTGGCGTAGAGCTCCACTGACCTGGGTGATGGGGAGTAGGGGTGATCACCAGAATTTGTGCAATTTAACTGACTCTTTTTTAAAAAAATGATGGTATTGAAAAAACATGTATTTATTTATTTTGGCTGCACTGGGTCTTAGTTCCGGTTTGCAGTATCTTCCTTATGGCACGTGAGCTTCTTCGTTGTGGGATCTAGTTCCTGACCAGGAATGGAACTGGGACCCCTTGCTTTGGAAGAGTGGAGTCTTACCCACTGGATCGGAAGTCCCTAATTGACTTTTTAGGTTGTGGGTGTTGGTTTAGTCATTAAGTCGCGTCTGACTCTTGCGATCCCATGGACTGTAGCCTCCTCTTCTGCATGGGTGAGTCGTGTATCACAGAAATTTCTCTCTCCATCTTGACTGTGAAGGGACTATTACAAAAACAGATGCTGGGTATCCAGTTTTCTTGGTTTCAAGTGGGTTCCAATGTTCTGCATCTTGGTTTCCAATGGTTTCAAGTGGGCCCAATGTTCTGCATTTTCTTTTCTTTTTTAAAAAATATTTATTTATGCATTTATTTCTGACTGTGTCAGTTCTTAATTGCAGCATGCAGACTCTTCATTGCAGTGAGGGGCGGGCTTCTCTCTACATGTTGCCTGGGGGCTTAGTTGCCCTGTGTGTGTGGGATCTTAGTGCCAGGACCAGGGATTGAACCCATGTCCCCTGCATTGGGAGATAGATTCTCCCAATGGACCACCAGCGAAGTCCCATTCTGCATTTTTAAACAAACTCCCCAGGCAATTCTGAAGTTGGCATCCAACTTAACAAACACTGACCCAGAAAATGTTTTCATTTTTTTAAAGATGAGAGAACATGAGGCTCAGAGCTACCCAGCATCATGGTGGTAGCGTGGGACTCTGGAGCGAGGCAGCCTGATAACGATTATGGATTATATAAAGGAGATCTCAGGAGGACAGACGTCCCAGACTCAGTGTCAGAACTTCTTTATTTCTCTAGCAGTCTGCCCTTAGGGCCTTTTAGTCTTTTCATTTAAGCTTCCAGCTCTCTAATTTGGCCATCAGAAGTAAATCCTGGAGGGTCATTTTGTGAGCCATCTCTTAAAAGGAGTTTGAGACATTTGCTCTTAAGAACAGTGGCATTTCTGCCCACCTGGAGAGAGTCAGAGACGGATGGAGAGGGGATGGGAAGGCCTTGGTCCCTGCATGGGGCTGCTGTGGGAGCTTTGGCCCCCTCCTTTGGCCACCTGCCACCCCACCCAATATGGGTACGTGGCAGGGAAATCTGTGAAAAATTCCAGTTACTGGGATCCTCCTTACTACAGCATCACTAAATGTGCTTTTATATTATTTTTTTAAAGTGAACTTCACAGTGAGAAGGTAAATTTCACTTCCTAACCCCCTGCCAGCGACCCACTCTGAACCCTGCTTTCCCCTGCCAGTCAATATTCCCAGGCAGTGCAGTCAGTCATTATGGACGTTCTGTGCAGAGGTGGTTGGATAGCAGCTTTCCTCTCTAATAAAATAAGGTGAATGATAATATTGGTTGCTGTTGTTCAGTTGCTAAGTCATGTTTGACTCTTTGCGACCCCATGGACTATAGCCCGCCCCCGCCAGGCTCCTGTGTCCATGGGATTTCCCAGGCAAGAATACTGGGTTGTCATTTCCTTCTCCAGGGGATCTTCCCAACCCAGGGATTGAACTCTTCATATCCTGTGTTGCAGGTGGATTCTTTACAACTGAGCCACCAGGGAAAACCCCCAAGCTCTGCCCCAAACATAAGCAATATTGTAACAAATTCAGTAAAGACTTAATGCCCACACCCGCCCACCCCATCCTCTTGCCAAATTCAACTGGACTCCAACATGGGCGATCAGAAACAGAACTGAGGGGTGTATTTACTTGCTGTGATCCATGAAGCCTGGGAACCCAGTGGGACCAGAACCATGGCCCAGCAGCTGGTTTCCTTCTTCTGCTCTTGCCTTCTGTGGTGTGTTTTGCACAAAGTGAACAGAACAATCCTTTAAAAGAGCTTTGATCAGGTCACCCCCATCCCTGGTCTAAACTGGCCAAGGGCCAGAATAAAGTCTTCATACTTAGAATCAAGTCTAAACTTCCCAGGGCAGTTTGGCCATGCACACTTGTCGAATATCCTCTCTCTCCCTCCCCTCACAGGCTCCACACCAGCCACATTAGTGTCTTTGCCATGACTTGGTGAGGCAGAGATAATCTTGCCTCGAAACTTCACATTTACCCTTTCCTCAGCCTGGAATGCTCATCTCCAGCCATCCATATGGATTGTCCCATCAACGTTCAAGTATTTCTTCAATATACTATCCATAAGACCATCCATAATTACTCCAAATATAACAACACCCACTCTCGTTACTCGTCACACCTTTAGCTATTATTCGTTTCTTTATAGCATGTACAGCCAGATCTCTTAGACATTTATATATTATTGTCTGTCTGTCCCCCAGTAGATGGTAAGCTAGGATATTATCTGTTTTTTGTCATCATTGCTTAGAAGGCTGCTTGGCACATGGTAGGCGTGACTCAGGTGTCTTCAACCAACAGTCTCTTGAGGAGATCAGAGGTGACTAGATGACTTAGTGATTATGAAATCCCCAATCTTTCCCCTATGTCAGCACTTCACGCTTCTCACAACCACTCCATGCATATCTTGGTGGAACATTGCAAACAATGGCCACGATTTCTTACCCACCCTGGATTCATGACCTGGCAACGTGACTTGTAGCTTCTTTCAAAATGGGAGTCTTTCTCAATTCTTGGACTAGGTTTGTGCCTTGCTCTGAACATGAGCAGACATGAAGCACTCACAGATTTGTAAGGTGCTTGTATGATGGGACCCTGAACCCTCATGTGACCAAGACATGGCCCCCCACTGTAGAATGGGACACGTGGCCCAGTTTCCCTTCCTGTCCCAGCTGGCATTGAGCCAACACTCAGAAGCTGAGTCTTTGACTTCAGACACACAAATGATCCCAGCTGAGAGCTGGCTGAGCTCACACCAGAACTGCCCCACTGAGTCAGCCCAGATAGCTGACTTGCAGAATCATGGCCTAAATGGCAATGCAGTTAAGCCACCACATTTGGAAGGGTTTGTTTCCTGGCAAAAAGTAACTGATACATGTGTGAGAAGGTAAGAGTTAAATAGTGAGAGAATGAGATTTTAGTTGGCTTTGACAGATGCTGGTGTAAGATTTCATAGTTCCAATAACTAGGTCAAGCCCAAGGGGTAACATTATTACTGCTGGGCCACGGGGTGGATATACCTGGCCTTTAATGAGGGTTTTTTTTTTTTTTTAATGCAGAGAATTAGTGCTTTCTAATTCTCCCGGTACCTTTTCTCTTTCAGAGGTAGAAAGGCAGGTCTGCAAAGCCAGTGTGTCTTAACAGCTTCAAGACCTTAGCATGGTGGATCATATTAGCAAGAGATTTGGGTAATTTTTGAACTGAAAGATCATGAAGGTCTAATTTTTGAGAAGTTAAAATAGGGAATCCAGAGAATCAGCTAGCAGAGCCACTATTTTTCCTGGAATTGATTATCTCAGGAGTTAGTCAGTTCAGTTGCCCAGTCATGTCCGACTCTTTGCAACCCCATGGACTGCAGCACACCAGGCCTCCCTGTCCATCACCAGCTCCCGGAGTTTACTCAAACTCATGTCCATTGAGTCAGTGATGCCATCCAGCCATCTCATCCATCCTCTGTCGTCCCCTTCTCCTTCCGCCTTCAATCTTTCCCAGCATCAGGGTCTTTTTTAGTGAGTCGGTTCTTTGCATCAGGTAGCCAAAGTATTGGAGCTTCAGCTTCAACATCAGTCCTTGAGTAATCCCATCATAAATGAAAGGGGAGCCCCAGGAGCAGAATGGTTGAAAAATCAAAGGCAGGTGCAGCATCAAGTTGTGGGGGTCACTTGTGAGGTCCAGCAATGAAGGCAACGTGATCTTATCTCACTGCCATTAACCAATTTTTGTGGCTTTGTGAGAACTTTTTATACCTAGGAAATTCAGATAATTTATCCTAAGACACAAATATCTGGCTCCCTGCCACAGTTCCTGGATAGATGCTCTAGAAGTGGTCCTTAAACTGGGATATGCCAGTTGAGGGCAGCCTGAGGAAGGAGTATTGGGTAGGAGCAGTGTGGAGTCTGTGTTGGTCCACGTGTGTGTTTGGGCTGGGCTGCGAGTTTTCCCTTGTTCAGAACCCAGTTGCTGAGTCTGGGGGAGGGGCGGATATTTACAACTTCATTCAGGGATCAGACTCCAGGAATCTGCTAATGATTAAACTGTGTAATCCATTGAAAGTTATTAGAAACCTTTGGAATATGTGCTTGTTGGCATGTATGAGAATTGAAGGAACTTCTAGAACATGTTTCCTAAATGCACACGTCCTCTGAATCACACCATGAATATATTTCTGCTAAAAAAAAAAATAAAAAGGATATTACATCAGGCTCAGAAATAAAACATCTGAATCAAGCTGCTCATATGACCCAGCTGCTTGTTGACTGAGGGATGATCTGTGAAGGGAAATCATGGGACATTGTTTTGTGACAAGTCAATCACACAGTGAGATGGGTGAGCTGTGAGGATGTATTCACTCATTAACCAAAAGCTGTTCAAGGGTTTGGGTGGTTTACTGTCTACATTCCTGGAAGCATTCAGTGCAGAAAAGGCCAGTTTTTCCTTAATAATTCCAGCAGATTCTTCAGGATGTAGAAAGGAATGTATTTGGGCTCTGAGAGAAACAATTTTTTCGTTCAATGACTATTCATTAAAGGTTGACCATGGGCCAGGCACTGTTCTACGTTCTTGAAGTACATTAGGGATAAAACTCACAAAGATTTTCTGTCCTGGGGTTGGTGTGTGTGTGTGTGGAAACTGACAATAATTAATATAAATATAAAGTTTGTCAGAGGAGATAGGTGCTAAGGGAAGAAAAATGCCAAGATAAGAGGTATCAGGAATGCTGGAGGGGGACAGTGGCAGCATTAAAAAGTAGTCAGGGGACTTCTCTGGTTTTCCAGTGGTTGAGACTGCATGCTTCCAGTCAAGGGGCTGGGGTTCAATTCCTGGTCAGGGAACTTGATACTGAAAGCCATTAACTAAAACATCCTGCATGCTGCCACTAAGACCTGGCACAGCCAAATAAATAAATAAATACATGAATATTTAAAAAAATAAAAATAGTAGCTAGTTAGGGTGGACCTCATTGAGAAGGGGAGATCTGGACAAAGGTCTGAAGGAGGTAAGGTCCACATGTCACCATGGAGAGATGACAAGCCTTCTTGTTTATCTCTGCATCTCTTCTCCCAAGAATCTAGTCAAATACTTTATAGGCAGTAGTGGTTTAGTAAAACTT
The DNA here is from genome assembly GCA_024291935.2 of Okapia johnstoni. Lineage (NCBI taxonomy): Eukaryota > Metazoa > Chordata > Mammalia > Artiodactyla > Giraffidae > Okapia > Okapia johnstoni. The sequence goes on from CM044327.1 coordinate 24,955,311, forward strand.
GACATAAATTAAAGTTGACCAGACATTTCTTCAGTAGGAAATGGGTGGCTTTTTAACAGATGAATGGATAAGGAAGATGTGGTACATATAGATAGATCAAAAGATAGACAGGCAGATAGACAGAGAGAGGAAATGGAATGGAATACTACTTAGCCATAAACAAGAATGACATTTTGCCACTTGCAGCAACATGGATGGATTTGGAGAGTATTATGCTTAGTGACACAAGTCAGACAGAGGAAGGCAAATACTGTATGATATCACTTGTGTAAACAGTAAAACAAACTAGTGAACAATACTGAAACAAGCTCACAGATGTAGAGAACAAACTAGTGGTTACCAGTAGGTAGAGGAAAGGGGAGGGAACCTTAGGGAAAGCGAATTAAGAGGTACAAACTACTATGTATAAAATAATCAAACTGCAAGGATATATTATACAGCACAGAAAATATAACCAATATTAAATAATAACTATAACAAAATTAAAGATGACCAGACATTTCTTCATCATGGGCTAGGGTGTCTTTTCTCAGAAAGGGAGATGGGTAGTTTTATCCTTGATGTGGCTCTATTTTCTTTTCTTTTTAAAATGTCTATTCATATCCTTTGTCCATTTAAGAAATTTTATGTATTTATGCTTATTTGGTTGCACTGGGCATTTAGTTGCATGTGGGATCTAGTTCCCTGACCAGGGATTGAACTCAGGCCCCCTGCACTGGGAGTGAGTGCTGAATCTTTGTCGCTGGACTTAGTCACCAGGGAAGTCCCTCTATTTTCTTTCTTTGTCCTTTCACTATCCTCTTCCCTTTGCAATCTGGAGTCTGTCTGGGTCACCCTAGTGAAAGGACACCATTTTTGCCTCAGCCAAGCTCTAGTTAAAGGTGAATGCCTTTTCTTTTCAGCAGTCACATTCTAGCTAGTGATGCTGCAGGAATGTGTACTGACTTTCGCCTTTCTGGTGGTGGCCACAGGCCCAAGGCAATTCCAAGACACAGCTTTTTTCTTCTTCCTCCTCCTGCTATGAGAACCCTGGCAGGAAAGCAGGAAGAAAACCCTGCCTCAGCTGTCAGAGGGGTAAGCTGTTAACTTCCTTGATTCAAGGGGAAAATAGAATTGATTGACAGACTAGAGAGAACTGTTCCTCATTTACCCACCAGAAGATATTATATGGCTGTAAGCAGTGTTCAGGAGCATGAGAAGGAAATAAACTATGTGTATAAGCTCAGTTCTCCAGGGAGGGAGAGCGGCTGCCAAACCCACACTCAGATTGTTTCTTTCTCTTTTTTTTTAGGTCCTCTGCGCATGCCATGCTTAATGAAGGTAATAAAAAGGTAAGATTATAAAGAAGAAAGAGACCCATAAAGGACGGAAGTTGCTTTATTTGCTCTCTTGTCAAGGAATTCTTCTCAATCCATCGGCATTTCAACACAGAAGGGGTGACTGGCTGAATGGCAGGCGTAATACAGAAGAGCAAATCAGGGTCAGATGGATTATTCAATGGATTTGTGGTGTCCCCAGCTTTATCATAGTTTTTTTTTTTTTGATGGATATCTACCCATCTACCTCTCAAGAGACTGATAGCTTGTTCTCACAAAAGGGAGCAGTTTCCGTTTTTGTTTTTGTCAAAACATGTGCGGTGCAGCATGCAGGATTTTAGATCCCTGAACAGGAATTGAACCAATGCCCCTATATTTTGAGTGCTGAGTCCTACCCATTGGACCGCCAGGGAAGTTCCTGGAGCTGCTTCTTGATCTTTGAGTACTACGTGGTGTGTCAAAAACTGGGTCAGAACTCAGACTCTGCTGTACTGGGTCATCTTAGACAGGTGGTGTACTGTTTATTTGCATCCTCCGTCAGTCTGAGTACACAGTTGGGCGGATTGCAGGCACCAAGTCAACATTCATATAATTAGGCTCTTCTATGCTTTTGGTGCCTCAGTTACCTCAACTGTAAAATAGTATCTAATACACCAAGAATGCCCTCCCCATTCTTTCCTCCAACTATACATGAAAATACTTCATCATCACATTATTCACTAGATTGAAATTAAGTCTGCGGAGCTTATTAACTCCTTAAGGTAAGAGTCTTTGTAAATAAACACTCGAGACTATTACCTTGCTTTTCCTGGAAACTTCCAGGTCTTAGGAAGTCCTGGGAAGAGTTCTGACAGGACAGGATAATCATGTTACCATTGCAAATAAAGGGCATATGTTGAACACAATATATCAGATTCTGTGTTTCTCTGTGTTAATTTCTTTAATCCTCACAACGAGATAGGGGTGGGGACTGCTATTCTCCCCATATTATAGATGGGAAAACTAAGCTCACAGAGCTTGACTAGCTATGTTTCCTAATATTAACAGTTAACAAGCAGCAGAACCAAGAACTTGGCCATTTAGCCCCAGAAATTTGTCTTGTAGCTACCAAGATAGAATGGCTCTTCAGAAAAGACTTTCACAGGAATCTTAGGCAAGCTTTGCTGTAAAGGAAATATAATGGCTCCCGGGTGACTTCTATTTATTTAGAGTTTGTCACCTTCCTCTTCACTGCTCATTTTTTTTTTTCCAAGTTTAAGTTTAAGAAGAACCCATAATTGCTGGGGCAATATTCGTTTTGACAGGCAATATAAATAGCCATAGAAATTCCTTCCTGTTCATGTACTCAGCTAATACAGGCCACTGTATTTACAATGGGCTAAGGACAATGGGAATTATTTGGAAGCCACAGTTTCTGTCCTTCAAGAGCTTTGCTGTCCATCAGAGAAACAAGAACAAACACCCAAATCCTGAAAGGACGTGGTGAAACAATGTATTTTATGTATCCAAGGGGACAACACAGACACCCTGCTTTGTAGAAACTGAACTTATAATGGAATAGAAAGTCAGGGAGATGTCTTGCAGGGGGCGGGGGCAGGGGACGGGCAACTTGACCCCGACCTTGTCGGGTGAATAGGACTCTGATGGGAGCGGAGGTGACAATGCAATTCCAGCCTAGTGTGTTACTGTCAGGGGTTACCCTAGAAGTTCCTGGAGCTAGGCTGGTGGGGTTCAACCCCTGGTTCAATTATTAGCTTCAAGTCTTGAGGAACTTCCCAATTTGGCCTCTTTGAGACTCAGTTTTCTCATCCAGAAGGAGGCAGACGGAGGGAAAGAGAGAGCCCCCAACAGATCAAGTGTTCCAAATAGATAAGAGGAGCATGATTTGTTCATGAGTAATCTGAAGCAGTGGGGTGAGGGTAGAGGGAGGGTTATTAACCTCCTCCTCTAGAACTGAGGGAAAGAACGGTCATTAGAACTAGCAAGCGCACTGAACTGAGGGAAAGAATGGTCATTAGAAACAGCAAGCGCAGTGTAGAGGAGGCCGCCTCTCAGGAAGCACTGCCTTTTACACGAGGGGCGCAGCTGGCTTAAAGGTGACGGAAACGGAAGAGACTAGGACAATGGACTCCTCAGCCTCGTCCCTCTGACCGCCTGCCTGGCTCCGCCCCTCTCTCCCTATTGGTTGAGCCCAACCAGGAAGCCACCTCCCACGGGAACTGGATGGGCTCCCACAGGTCAGGCCCCCAGGATGCGGGTCACGGCAGACAGGCAGATCGCGGGTCTGGAGGACAGGACAGAAGATACCTGTCACAGAGGGGGAATACCGTATTACCAAGGCAGGTAAGGCTGGCTGGTGCCATCTTGTCGACTCTGGAGAACTGTGTGCTGGGATATGGTTCTGAAGGCAGTGGGACCGTGGAGAGTTTTTGAGCAGAAGGGACAGAGTGAGGGAATAAAATCAACGCTGGGGTGGAGACAGTCTGGGCTAGACCTCAGGCTCCCTGCCTTTCCGGTGTTATACACTTTCTTTGAGGCAACCACAGCAGCTGTCAGGACCTTGCCTCCCACCCCTAAGGGCAGCAGCTCCTGCCCTCAGTTTGTAGTGGGATTCTCCAAGAAAACTTTTTTTCTGGGATTTCCCCTCTCTCTCCTTTCTTACCTGTTTTAAAATCTTTTTGCGGGTTTTAAAATCTGCCCTGATAACTGTAGCCTGGTTGGCTTTGAACTTTCTAGAAAGACAGAAAGCTGGATCTGAAGCAGCTCCCTGAACCACAGTCTCACAGCTGTGATAGAGACAAGTCACCAAAGGAAAGTGAAAGTGCCTCATGACAGCCTGACGCAGATCCCCTCTGACAGACACATGAGGTAATGACTCCAAATGAGCACCTTCCCAGGGACAATTGGAAAAGAGACTTCGAATTGTTCTTCAGCCTGTAACTCGTTTGCTGTAGAAATGACTGCGTTGGTTGTACTGCGCATTTCTTCTCTGAACAATGCCTTTATTGAATCAATTTAAATATTCTAGGAAGGAAGCGCTTTGTGAAAGAATCAACCTGATGCCTGGATGTGGGCTTGAAACATGGAGGTAAACCTGGAACCCAGTCTTTAGGGCTGTTTCTCTACCCCCTGATGGCTGCGTCTGTGTCTGCCTTGCCACAAAGGACTTGACCCTGTCTTTTCCCCATCATTTTTGGGTGGAAAAAGACTGTGGGGGAAGTGGCAATGGAAACCAGCAACAGGGACCTCAGGGAACGGATGGATTTGCTCCTGTCACTGCAGATGGTGATTGCAGCCATGAAATTAAAAGACGCTTACTCCTTGGAAGGAAAGTTATGACCAACCTAGACAGCATATTAAAAAGCAGAGACGTTACTTTGTCAACAAAGGTCCATCTAGTCAAGGCTATGGTTTTTCCAGTAGTCATGGATGGATGTGAGAGTTGGACTATAAAGAAAGCTGAGCGCCAAAGAATTGATGCTTTTGAACTGTGGTGTTGGAGAAGACTCTTGAGAGTCCCTTGGACTGCAAGGAGATCCAACCAGTCCATCCCAAAAGAGATTAGTCCTGGGTGTTCATTGGAGGGACTGATGTTGAAGCTGAAACTCTAATACTTTGGCCACCTGATGCGAAGAGCTGACTCATTGGAAAAGAGCCTGATGCCGGGAAAGATTGAGGGCAGGAGGAGAAGGGGACGGCAGAGGATGAGATGGTTGGATGGCATCACTGACTCAATGGAGATGAGTTTGGGTAGACTCTGGCAGTTGGTGATGGACAGGGAGGCCTGATGTGCTGCGGTTCATGGGGTCACAGAGTCGGACATGACTGAGCGGCTGAACTGAACTTTGTGAGGGGGGCTTTGAAGAGGATGTTGGTCTAGAGATGGCTTGAGATGAGATCAGTTGGGAAGTTTCACTTCTTCCTCCTTCCAGGTGCTAATTCCAAGCCTCTATACCCCAAACCAGGGGTACTACTGCTTCCTTAGAAAAACAGTCAAACAGTAAAACATTACATTTCTTTCTAGAAAGACCTTCATTCTTGTGCCTCTTATCCAAACTGTAGGCCACTCAGAAAGCTGGTTGATTGCAAAGAGTCTCGATTTCAAGGTGGGAGGAGTAAATGAGCCTCCATTTCTAATGAACACAGATGAAGCTGCAGTTTGCTGCTTTCAATCAACGACATTGGGTGAGAGCAGCAAAGGTCACCCCCTACCATGTGTTATAAGAAAAATCTGAGATCCCTTCATATTCCGGTCCTCAAGGGCAGTTTTCTGCCTTTTCCTGCTGTGTGCCCCTTGCTTAGAGGATGATAGATGAATCTGGACTGGGCTTCAGTTTTGCTTTTGGTTGCACATAAAATAATTGCTTTAGAAACAATACCCTCATGATTAAAAATCCACTGCAGCTAAAAATATTGAAATCAGGAAGCATCCCAAATAAAGGATTTGCCAAACACATCAGATAGGACAACATATTTTGCTGGCAGAACATAAAATAAATATCAAAAGACGAAACTAATAAGGCACTAGGAAGCACTGGAGTTTTACTGGGTACCATTTGTCCAAGATGTTTATACATCTCCATGTAATTGCAGCTAATCATATAAACTCTTTGTTTCAGCTTGAAATCTGTTCTGTTTGACACCTTCACTCCTGTGTTGATTATTTCTTTCCCATCTTCTGACCTCCTTCTGCCTCTTTTTTTTTTTTAAGAATAAATTATTGTAAGAGCATGGGCTTGCAAAGCAGGGATTTGATTCTCTCTAATTGTTTTCCCCCTTTTCCTCATCTTTTTATTTCCTGCAACTCCCAGATGCACCTCACATTCTCTCAATAAATCCTTCTTATTTTATCTTTTTACCTGTTATGCTGATCTTCTCCCTTCTTCCACTCCCACCACCCCCGCCGCTTTCTCATTCTTTCTTATTTCCTTAACTTCATTTTCTCTGTTTTATAGGATAGTTATAAGCTATACACATTCAGGTCTTGTGGATGGATTGTTCTGTTTCGTGGGCTAAGGGAAATACATGTCATGATATCAACTTACTCTCTTCGAAGAGAAAGTCTGGGACTTCCCTGGAGATCCAGTGGCTGAGACTCTGAACTTTCACTGCTGGGAGTGCAGATTCCATCCATGGTTGGGTCAGTCCCTGGTCAGGGAGCTAAGATGCCACATGCTATGTGGCTTGGCTGAAAAAAAGAGTGAGAGGGAGAGAGAGAAAGAAACCAAGACTATTCTTATTCCTTTGTCACTGCTTTCCCTGAACAACTGACCAAATGCAAGTTGAGCAACAGAAGGGGTGAACAATGGTCATGGTCGTGGTTATAGTCCTCTCCCTATCCCCAAAAGGGAAGCTGTACCCAGGGATTGGAAATTTGTGAATAGACAGAGGTGACCCATGAGAGAGATGGGAGTTTCTATTCGTCTATGGTTTGAATATCTGTGTTCCCCCAAATTCACCTCCAAGTGATGGCATTAGGAGGCAGGGCCTTTGGGGAGTGATTAGGTCATGAGGGTGGAGCCTTCATAATTAGGATTAGTGCCATTGTAAGAAGAGGGCCCACCCAGGGAGCTAACTTGTCCCTTCAGCCATGTGAGGGCTCAGGGAGAAGGTAGCTAGCTGTCCATGAAGAATGTCCTCATCAGAATCCTGTTTGCATCTTGACTTTGGACTCTCCAGCCTCCAGACTGTGAGAAATAAATTTCTGCTGTTTATAAGCCACCCAGGTAATGGTATTTTTGTTGCAGCAGCCTGAATGGACTGAGACAGATAGAGAGTAGTGTTTTGGAGACATGAAATGCAGAAGCCGGATGATGCTAGGGTAGAACAGGGGGTCTGTCTCACCCCATCCTTCCTTCAGCTCCTGTGTCCCCAGAATGGAGAGAGTCAAGGGCAACCGCAGGCACCAGGTAGACCTGGTCTTCCTGTCGGACCTCACACCCCCTGACTCATTACTCACTTGGATCATCACTGTTGGTCGTAGCTAGGCATGATCCCAAGGTTCAGCGATAGGAATTTTTACTTCCCTGTGTCCCAGAAAGGCCACTGGGATGTTCAAGTACATTATTTTAGAATATTTTCCCTCCTGCAACATTTCAATTTATTTGACATCTTCCTTCCGTTAACATCTCCAACGTTAAAACAATAGGGCATCAATTTCCATCAAGAATTTACTAGCTTCCTGCTCCCTGGGATTTCAAATTGCACCTTTTCCGATGGCTCAGTCCACAAACTCCCCTATGTAATACTCAAATCTCCACGAGGGTGAGCACTGCCTTTTGCTCTCTTTGAATCCCCAGAATTTAGCAAAAGGCATGCCATGGGGATGGAGCTCAAGAAATACCTTCCAACATTTACCACCTATGGATGGTGTTTTAAATTTTTTTTCACTTAAATATATTTTGCTTTCCAATGGGATTATAGCTGTTAGAGGGCGTTGCCTGCATCACCACCTCAGAGTGTGCTGTTTTTTTAAGTAGGTGCTCATTAGAGACTTGTTTCAATGATGATGATTAAACTCCACAAATATTTTATTGAATCCTTTCCCTGTGTCCGGCTTCCCTTGTGACTCAGCTGGGAAAGAATCTGCCTGCAATGCGGGAGACCTGGATTCCATCCGTGGGTTGGGAAGATGCCTTGGAGAGGGAAAGGCCACCCACTCCAGTATTCTGGCCTGGAGAATTCCATGGACTGTTTACTCCATGGGGTCGCAAAGAGTTGGACATGACTGAGCAATTTTAACTTTCACTTCACTTTCTCTGTGCCAGAAAGTGGAGTGGGTACATAGGATGAAAACATGAAAAAAAAAAAAAAGAAAAAGAAGACCTTTGGAAGTCATAATATACTTGATAATAATAACATATCTCTGGGGTCTGGCAAAGTGATGCACCTTATTTGAACAGCTGTTGATTTAATCACCACCGTGTAGACCCAATTTCATTAGATGATTGAATGGTATCACCGATGCAATGGACATAAACTTGGGCAAACTTCGGGAGATGTTAAGGGACAGGGAAGCCTGGAGTGCTGCAGTCCATGAGTTCACTCGACTTAGTGACTGAATAGCAATAGACCCAATTTCAGAAGTACTTGGTGTTTATCATCTGATCACCTGACATGATTAATGCAAGACAGGGGTTGAATTAATTATCTTTGAAGTGTTCTGAGTTTTTTAGTTTTTTTAGTCAGTGAACTGCATGTATTGCTTCTCATGTAATAACTTGCTCAAAGAAAATTTGAACCAACCATCCACACAGGCTCCATGCTGGGCACTGGGCAGAGAGAGAGGATGTATTGGATAAAATACGAAGTCTCCAGGACTCATGACTGGGACTCACACCAGCACTGCTTACCCCTCCTGTGAGGCCGATCTGCTAAGTGCAAGAAAAAAAGATAAAAATTGAATGTTACAGGAATGATTAATTTTGACTGCAGTGATCCTGGCAGACTTCACAAACAGATTGACATTTGAGTTGGACCTTGATATTGGATTTTGACAAGCAGAGACTGCAGGAAAGACCAACTCAGACAGGTGAAGCAGGATAAACAAAAGCATGGAAATCTGAAAAGTTCTGCCCTCAGTAGGCAATGAAGGTATGATAGTTGGTTGGGGTTGGAAGACATTTTTCAGGGGCTGTGAATGACCCAAGGCAGGGGTTGCCCTGGCATTTTCAAGGTCAAATTAGACCTCTAGTCAAGTTTTATTTGGCTCAGCACTAGGTTTTACAATTTTTTTTTTAATTGCTACCAGCATTTAAAAATCAGGAAATTTCACATACACGTACAGATTTTGGTGATGGTTTAGTTGCTAAGTTGTGTCCGACTCTTGGGATCCCATGGACTGTAGCCCGCCAGGCTCCTCTGTTCATGGGATTCTCCAGGATTCTCAAGAATACTGGAGTGGGCTGCCATTTCCTTCTCTAGGGGATCTTCCCAACCCAGGGATTGAACCTGGGTCTCCTGCATTGCAGGCAGATTCTTTACCGACTGAGCTATGAGGGAAGCTTCTCTAAAAAAAACAAACTAGCAATACTGTGCCTCTGGGTGACAAGTGGCTGAAACTGAGTAATGGCTGTTCCTTACAGATAGGCAAGTAGAGTTCTGCAACTTGTCACCATCTCTGGCTAACTGGCCAGCATCAAATGGCACAGACAGGCAGGTGCATTTGTACTCTCTGACCCAAAAGCTTTACCGACTGCTGTGTGCTGGGAGAGCGGGTGTCTGTTTCTGGGAGTTTGATCCAAGTGGGGGACTTAGATGCACATATGGATGGCTCTTGGGAGTTGGCAGACTATTCAAGGAAGGAAATGTGTCTGGAGGTCGTTCCAGAGGAATCTTGTTTGTCTAATGAGATCCTCGGCTGACACACCTGGTGGATTTTGAAAGGAAGGGGATAATGACCCTCACAGTTTAAAAAGATCTCTTTCCATGGCAACCCATGATGCTTTTGTCAATCTGAGAGCTTGTTAGCCTCCCTGTCTCTGGTTTATCTTTCCCTGATAAGTGAGTTTTCTTTTTCTTCTGGAATGCAGGCTGGCAGCATGCCAACGAGAATTGGAATTCATTTTTGGAACAAAGGAGGACATGCAGGCATGTTTTTCTCTTTCATTTCCTTTGTTCAGCGCTTATGCCAATCAGGTGTTCCTACTCCTTGGACCTTTGTGAGCTAACTTTTCACTTCCCTTTGGCTCTGGAAAAGGGCACTTTGGGTGCACTGACTGACTCCCATGCATTTGTGCTAGACTTTGGACATGAAGGCATAGGAGCGCCCCTATGGTATGTTTATGCAAACATACAGTGATACACACACAAAATGCAGGTGTTTGCGGACTTCGCACGTGGGCAGACCTGTGAGCTCTAGTTTGCAGGCCAACAGGCTGAGCCTGCTGCCCAGTCAGAGTGAGAGGTTCCTAACTGACAAAACCTCCTTTTTAGAAGAATAAAATAGAAGGTCACTGAGTCTTCGAGCTAATCTGTCTAATTAGATGCCTCTGAGCAAAATGCATAAAATTTGCATGAATTATCCTAACAGGAGAAGCATAGGACAGAGGAAGGAAAAACTACAGCAAATTTGCATTTTGATGGGAGTAGGGGAGGCCTGGAGACAACTATACTCCAGAAGGTCCTTTCTGCTTTTATGTTTAGGAACTACACTTAGGACGAGCTGCCCTGGGCTGCATGTTGTCAGCAAAGACGGCCCTGGCATCCTTGGCTTTGCAGGCAGCTCCTCCAAGTCTTGTCTGTGGACTGCCTTCCGGGGAAGCTGGCATCAAGCCCAGTGGGAGGAAGCTTCCTTAAATTAAGGCAGTGCCAGCGGCCGCGGGTAATCCGTTTCAGTACTGGCCTCTCCCTGGCTGGAGGGACAGTTACTGCCTCTTGGCCTCTAGGTGGCGCTGTTGCACCTATTGTAAGACGCACTTTGTAGCTCATCCCTGATATATTTAAGATGGAGGGGGGGAGAGAAAAGAGACTATTGAATAAAATACAGCTCCCTTTTCCTGTTGCTCTCCCGTTGCCTACTTCCTAACATCACAACCCTCTCCACCTAGGCACAGCCGCTCCATGCAGCCCAAAGGACACGATATGTTGTTTAACCTCGTATGCTTTGTTTAAAACCAGTGGTTCTTTTAGTTCCTTTGCTATGTGTGCACATAGCAAGCTCAGGGATAATTCACCGGAGAGCTAAACACCCCAAGATAATACTCGCCTCTCTCGGTTTTACTTCCCCCGCCCCCACCCTCTCAGCTCTCTTTGTTGCTGGGATGTTCACACTGCGGTGGGAACGTGGGCTGCGGTAGCGGCTTTTCCTTGGACCCGGAAGGCAGCGCTTAATAGTGGAAATCAGGGCTGAAGGGAGCAGGTGGGCAGTGATGTCACAGGGGAGATGGCAACCTGACCCAAATGGGGAAGGGACAGAGGGAAGAGAACCCATTACTGCCTCTCCCTTTCCATTCTTCCTGGCTGTCTAGAAAACCTGTCTCCTCCTGGGCTGACAGGTTTAGGCCAAGTGTGCGAATCACGTTCTGATGTCTAACTAGACCGTAGTGAAGTGGAGACGGAGGGGGAAGCACTCATTCATTAACATCGCCTCTGTTTTCCTGGTGCTGAGACTGGGCATCCTACTAACCCGTTAGGCAAAGGCTTGAGAACAGTCATAAAGGTGTTTGCAAAAAATATGGTGGGCATTTCGGGAGATGGGACTAATTCTCACAACATCATAGCATGTACAGTCTGCCCTCCATATCTATGGACTTTGCATCTGCAGCTTTTCTTAATACACCCACAGATTTTGCAGCCATGAATCAGGAGGGCCAACCACATCCACTGTAGGTCATTGTTTTGCATAAAGGACTTGAGCACCCAAGGATTTTGGTGTGAACTGGGGCTCCTGGAGTCAAGCTCTTGCTCCTATGGAGGGAAGAACTGACTGCAATGAACAAGAGGGAAAGATCAGGGGGAAAAAAAGAGATAATATTTGGCAGCACTATAAAGTTTGCAAAGACTTTTTCTCTCTGATATTGATCATCTCCTTCCCTCCAAATAGCAGTGTTATACCTATCTCACCTGGGAGGGTCTTGGGTCCATTCAGTGACTTGCTCAAGTTCACAGAGTGAAGGAACAGAGCTGGTTCTTAAAACCAGGTGGCCTGCCTCCAAGTTCTATTCTCTCTCCATAACTGTTTTATTTTTACCCTGATCAGATTCTTCAGTTGGGAAGCAATAATCAAGTCTAGCCATGAACATTTGCCTTACTTGCCACCCAAGAATCAAATCGAGATATGCTTAGGGCAAAGTAATAAAAGGGCAACAGTCTTCTTTTTTTTTTTTTAATGAAAATTCTGACTTTACTTTGACTTGAGAAGCAATAACCTTAGGGTATACTCTTTGTTGGCTTTCAATTTTGCTGTAGTTTTTTGTTTGTTTTGTTTTGAATTTTAATTTATCATTTTATCTGTTTGAGCCTTAATGGTACTCTCTGTAAAAGAGGTTGAATAAACTTTATCTAGGCCTTGGGCATCGAGGGAAAATAAATTAATGTTTTATGAGTCACTCAAGGGTCTTTGAATGAAAGATTCAAGACAAGCAATAGTTATTTTTATCATTGTTTTAATAGCAATTTATTAAGCCCAAACCTTAGGGAATCACAGAAGAATATATGATTTCCCCTGCCTGATTACATCTTTGAGTTTTGTAAAAGTTTATAATGGATGAAACAGTACTTAACAGCTTCATAAACCAAACTGTTACGCATGTTTAAATGGTCTTCACTCTTATTATCTTAACTAATGAATTTTGCCAGGCATCTCTGCTATAGCTGTATGATTTATAAAGATTATATTTACTTTTTCTCCTTATAAGAACCTAATGAGACCAAATTGGTTGCCTGTAATCAGCCACTGGCCTTTTTCATCTCTTTGGGTTTTATTTACGAAAGCTTATTAGAGCAAACGTACTGAGTAATAGGCAGCGATCGCTAGGTTTTGCCTAATGATCCCAAACAGCCAACACAGAATGCAGATAATGAAATGACAAGCTGATTAAAATGCAAAGAGAAAAGGAAATGTACTGGGGCCTCTTTTGAAAAATCCTTACCTAGGCAGAACACCCATGAACGTGTTTTCAACCTGAGAACATCTTCTTGTACTGAGACTTGCAATGAGACTGTGACACATGTCTCAGACGATGCGTGTTGAGCTCTTTGTTTTCCAACAGTGTGGGATTGGGTTACAGTATGATGCACAGGCGATTGTGCAGAATGGTGACTCCAGTGGCACCAAAGGTTGGATGACCCCTAAGTCATGAAGAGAAAACATAGGGCATAGTCTACAGGGGTTAAACTCAACAGCAACAGAAATAAACAGTAATTTGGACTAATATGGCTATTTTCCTCCTAGAATCTCTTTATTAGAGCCAACATCTCATACACCTTGGGTCATATCGACCCAAGTTAGAATTCATCACATGTCAATCCAATGCCCCCTCAAAGACATAAGCAAAGTACATGATGACAGGGCTGGATCAAACACCCACTACCATCATTGCTGTATCACAGTTCTGCACAATCTTTAGTTGTCTTTCATCCAGAGCATCTTTTTTCCTCCTTGTTATGATGTTCCTTTCATTTTACTAAAATGAAGACTTGCTACAGTCTCAGCAGAACGTTGAGCTGATTTTTCCCTAACCTGACTTTGAAGGCCCTCAGGGATGAGGGCCAAATTCATTGCTTTCCCAGATGTAAACCTTAAGTGTTTCCAGTCCTCTTTAATGTTCTAGCCTGTCATGATTTGGCCATTCATAAAACTTCCCAGATCTGTTTGAAGCCTTTCATACATTTGTTTCCTCCCACATCACCTGCTGGTGTAATGCATTGGCTAAGTTTATTACTCTTTGGGTGAACAACTTCCTCTGTAACGTTTCAAAGGATGTCCCCTTATACTAGTATTTTGAGACTTGGCAAGTAAATCTGTTTTTACCTTCTTCACATTATTGAAGATTTTACAGTTTAATACAAAGTTCTCTTTCTAGTCTTCACATTTCTAGGCAATGGATATCCTAAGGCCTTGGACCACCAGTTGGTTTGTGAAATAGTCTCTTTAGGCTAGTCCATTAGGGAAGCAACATTTGGGTTATTTGCTGACTTATTCAGCCCTTTGCTCTGAAAAAAATTTATTTCATTCACCTGGACTATATACTACACTCATCTAGAATAACCAAAAGTAAAGGATAAAAGCAGTTATGGAATCAGAATGTTAGAGGCCATTCTTACTGTACGGTGAAGAAAGTCAAGCTTAAAGAAATAAAGTGACTTGCCCAAGATCACACTATTAGTTGAAGAGAGACCTGGATTAGAATTGGACTCAGGCTGATATCCTTTCCAAGGTCTTAAGGTCATTCTTTGTTTTGTTTGTTTTGCTTTTATTGTTGTTGCACAAATGTGACCAAAAGTTCATAGTCAAAAAGTATCCAGACTGGGACTTCCCTGGCAGTTCAGTGGTTAAGACTTTGCCTTCCAGTGTGTGCAGCTTCCCTGGTGACTCAGTCAGTAAAGCCTGCAATTCAGGAGACCTGGGTTCGATCCCTGGGTTGGGAAGAATCCTCTGGAGAAGGGAATGGCTACACATTCCAGTATTCTTGCCTGGAGAATTGCATGGACAGAGGAGCCTGGCTGGGTGCAGTCCATGGGGTCACAAAGGGTCGGACGTGACCAAGTGACAAACGGTCTACTTTCTACACTTGCAGCGAGTGTGGGTTTGATTCATGGTTGGGGAGCTAAGATCCCAAAAGTTGCGGAGCTAAAAAACCCCAAACATAAAAAAACAGAAGCAATGTTGTAACAAATGCAAGTAAGACCTTAGAAATGATCCACATGAAAAAAAATCGCAAATAAAAAGTATCAAGGGTGAGATTATAAGTTGGCTATCCCAGTCAGGGCTCCTTCGTCCCCTACATACCTCCCGTTCTGATGAATGTGTTTGTGGCCGTGCTTGCCAAATGCCCGGTGCCGCTTCCTGTCTCCTCTACCCACCAATGTGATGCATATGGGCTGTGTTCCTTGCTGTCCCCCTCTGACCTTTTCTGCTGCCCTCCATCAACATGCTCTGTGGCCCCTGCCTGGTGATTTCCTGATCTGATACCGTAGGGTGGCCTGGGGACCCTGAAGGATAACACTCTTAGAGGGTATACCATTTCTAGCTGAGATACTCAGGGTCCCAAACTTGTGTTTTTTACCCCTTTCTTCCTCTTGTAACCAGAAGTGGGGTCTGGCTGCTTGTTGATCAAAAGCCAGTAAAGAGGCAAGTCTGGTGGAAAGTTTTCTCTATTTCAGATGCTGGCAACTGGAGCAGGGGAGGGCAGATTCCTGTCCAAAGGTGGACTCCCCTCCCTCACCCCCACCACCCCCCACTGAAAGCAGTGGACAAGGGCTTTTATAGACAGAGCAAGAGGGCTACATATAGAAACAGTTCTGATGGTCATCTTGAAATTGGTCAGTAGTGATCCGACCAGCGTCAGTCTTGACTGTTCTAAGTACAGTTAATCTTCAGTTCCAGGGTCGGTTTGTTGCCATTTCCTTGAGGCCAGTTCTTGGAATAGTGGCAGCTGATGTCGTGGCTACAGTCTGGTCATCATGTAGTTAACTTCTTCCACCTGGTGGGGTGTCAGTATCTATAAGACAGCTCACCGGATATGGCTCAGAATATTACCTATAGCCCTTGAGAAGGAATGAAAAGTCCTTGACTTTGCCTCATGGCTAAACTATCATTATTTGGTCTCCTTTGACTGTTTCCCTTTGTTTCTATGTTTTCTCACTTCTCTGATATTCTGGCAAAGTTTTTCCACAGACAAAAGGCAGACTGAGGACATGGGGCGGGGGTGTGAGGGGGGTGAGGACCATAAGTGTCCTGCTCCATTTCACTCTTATTACAGTGACACAAAGCGTGAATATTGCGGAGGCCCAGACATCTTGACCACCCCATGGGGAAGGTGATTTTACACGGAAGAGCCTTTTCCACTGCATTATGGCTTTTAGGAGTTGTCTTGGGGATGCAGGTGGTCCTTCATATATGATTCTGAACCTTCCTTTTGCATAGAGGCTGCAGCTCTGCTATTTTGATCCTCCTCCACCTTCCAGTCTTTTCCTCCCAGACGTAGGCATAGGGGTCGATGTAACTGGACATTGAACTCAGCCAAGAGCAGCATAAGGGCACCTGGGACAGGGCACTTGAAGGCAAGAACTCAAGGGAAAGGCATATGGAGATGAGGGAGGAGGAAAGACAGGTTTTCCTATTCCTACCTTTTCATTGTTTTATTACAACTCTTCTCCAGCAGTTGTGGTTCACTTCTTCCTCTCTTTGCTGTGTTTTATAGTTGTTAATCTCTTCCCTGAGCTTCTCCTGTTCTACTTCGTGGAATGCTCTCGTAGGCACATTTCTTCTTGAGTGGCTGAGCAATTTTTCTGTGTTGCATTGTCTTGGAGAAGTTTCCCTTCATGAAGTCTCTCCAGTTCTCCGCCTGTTGGTATTAATGTTCTTCACATCTACTTGTGCTGTGTGGGTTTCTGGATTTAAAGCAAACATTGAATCTTTCACATTCTGAGTCTAGAAGAATGATATTTCAGAGCTCAGTGCCTCGGCTAAAAGAATTGCCCAAACTTTAATGCTGTATGTTTATGGGCATCTTGTAATAACAATGGTGGATGTGATAACTGTTACCTTGAAGACTGCAAAGTGTATCTATGGGGCTTGCCTCATGGAACTGCCCAACCTGCCTGCCTGTGTAAAAGTTCCAGGTACCTGAGGGCTCTACCATCCTTATCATTGTAAACTCATGAGTAGAGATGACATAACTTCTCTTTTCCAAACTTTGCCCCCCCCCCTTTTGAAGAATGCTCTGCACACAGTGGGCTCTCAGTTTTCTGGATGGGCTTGTAAATCTCAATCCTTAACTTAAATACCCCTAGTACAGCTTTACTGTAATTTAAGAAAACCCAATATATAAAAACTAGAATTTACAGAAACATTATTTGTATTACAAAAGGATTTATCATAGGGCTTCCTCTAATAACAAACTCCTTTAGCAGATTCAAGTATTTTTTTTTTTCCTTAGAAGGCAATTTAATGTAGATGGAAAAAATAGATGAATTTGGCTAAGGGTCATAGTGATTGCATAAAACAGGAACCTTTGCTTCTTTGAGACTCAGGGGTAGGTATCTCTTTTGATCATATAATTTTGTCATATACAGAGGTAACTGTTATTATTATGAACCACATGTTCTCAATTTATGGAAATAGAAAGAACAGTAAGGTTAAGAAACATAGAACTAAAGAGCAGCCATCTCCTGGGTTTCAGCCTAGATACTAAGATCAATCCTATCATAGGTAACTTGAAAGGGAATTGGACACACACACACACACACACACACACACACACACACACACACACACACATCCTCTCTTTCCTAGGTAGGAAGAGTACAGGGCACTGGCCTGCAACCCAGAATAACCATGGCTTTGCTTGTGTACTTTCCCTGATGCTGCTCAGACCTGTCCTAAACTCCGTGATGCTCTATCTTTGCCCAACCCGGTGGACAACTTTCCCAGTGACTGTGGTTTTTCCAGTAGTCTTGTATGGATGTGAGAGTTGGACTATAAAGAAAGCTGAGCGCTGAAGAATTGATGCTTTTGAACTGTGGTGTTGGAGAAGACTCTTGAGAGTCCCTTGGACAGCAAGGAGATCCAACCAGTTCATCCTAAAGGAAATCAACCCTGAATATTCATTGGAGGGACTGATGCTGAAGCCGAAACTCCAATACTGTGGCTACCTGATGCGAAGAACTGACTCATTGGAAAAGACCCCGAAGCTGGGAAAGATTGAAGATGGGAGAAGGAGACGACAGAGGATGAGATGGTTGGATGGCATCACTGACTCGATGGACATGAGTTTGGGTAAACTCCGGGAGTTGGCAATGGACAGGGAGGCCTGGCGTGCTGCAGTCCATGGGGTCGCGAAGAGTCCGACACGACTGAGCGACTGAACTGAACCGAACTGAGATCACCCCCATGCCCCCAAGGCAGAGTAAAGAAGCGGACCCCAAGGCTCCCCAGCCGGGCCACTGACGGGCTCAGCTCAGCCACGGTGGAAACGCGCCGTCCCTGGCTTTCCTCTGATGGAAATAGTCGCGACCTCTCAGCCCTTTCTCTCTGGCTCTCACTATTGAAAGCCAATTTCCTGCTCCGATTTTATTCTTCTGAATAGAAACACGGAGCTTGCATGGAGAATGAGAAACTACTGTATCACAGGAAGCAATCACACAGAACACAAAAAGCCATTCAAAGTAATTAAACGACTCCCATCCCCTTTTCTCTATTTCTTTTCAGCTCCGCGCTGATGGGCTGTTTATCTTCGCCACCACAACAGCAGCAGCCTCAGCAGCTGAGGAAGCGGCGAGCCGTTTTCTGCCTCTGCTCCTGCCGAGAGGGCAGAATTAAGACAAACACTTTCATTCTTGGCTGCCAAAGCGTTTTAGCTTCTGAAAAGCAAGGCAGGTAAACGCCATCACCCCCGTAAGGAAATAAATAAATAAAGCCCTGGTGATGAGAGAGAAGCCCTCTGGGTGATTTTCCACTTGGAGGAAGAAAAAGGGGTGGGACCAGTGAGGATGGGGTGGGAGACTGGGGGGAGGGGGGAAGGATGGGGAGCTCATTCCTTCTAGCTCCTGGAAGCTTTTGTTCTCTTTCTGCTGGGGTTAAGGAGGCTGGGGCTCAGGTCCCAGCTATGCGAGAGCTTGCCAGCGACCTAAAAAAAGGGTGATGTGTTTGCAGCAGGCTTTGCTGGAAAGCAAAGGGGACCGAGGGGACCGCCCTTTTCCAGGGCATTTGCAGAGAGAGAGAGCTAAGAGGTTGGCCTGAGGGCTTCAACAATACCTCCACACCCCCACCCTGCCTTTCTTGTCCTGGTCCCACCGTGTCTGTGGCAGCTGCTTCAGAGATTGGATCCCGTCTTGGGCCTTTGAGTCGGAGAGAGAGGGAGGATCTGAAAGTGGGTCACTAGTCTCCACTCTTCCATCCGCCCAGTCTCACTAATGCAGCTGGAATGAATTTGTTCACTTGCGAAAAATCAATGTTTCTTCCAAATACATGGCGTTGGGACACTGGTGAGAGAGAGCCTGAGGAGGTTTGCTAAGAAAGGGCTTCTGGGCTGTCAAAAAGTCGGTCACTCCGTCCATAGCACATTTTAAGTGGGACCTGAGAGGTGTCAGAACGCATCCGCAGGAAAAAGCTCAAAACAGCAGTCTCTGAGGGGCAGGCTGCGCTGCCTTGGAATGCAGTCCCCTTGCATTGACTCACACCTGCTCTTACCCCTCAATACCAGCCCTGCTGTGACCCATTTTAGGTTTTAAGAAACTTTGGTTCCAGTAGACAACCTTGCCCAGGTTGAAAACTGTGCAGAAGATGGCCCATAAATTGCCAAATCAAGCTGTATGGACCATCTCAAGTCTACTTGAAGACTAAAGAACTTGCATTGCATTCCTCACTCACCACTGTCGCCATCGATTCACTGTCACAGGTTTAGCTTCCTGGTTTCTGTCAATTTCACTGCAGGTCCAGAGGTCCTGGACCCACTTCTTCCCCAGTTCCACCAGCCCTGCGTGGAGTGGCCTGTTTGGTTGAAGCTGAGGAGCTGGCACCTCGCCCAGTGCCCATTGACAGACCTGCAGTATTCAGCACTCATTTTGCATCTGTCATTATCTTTTGTATACAAGGAAGTTTAAGGTGCACTAAATGCAAATGGGCAATGTATATGTTGCCTTTTATTAGCTCTCATTTGAGCCTTTTGTTGCCAGGGACAGTTTTGCCTTGCCAGGATTCATCCGCAAGACCCTCGGTACTTGGTTTCCTTTGCTTGCCCCGTCTCATTTCTGAAAGCTGCATTTATCCAAGGTCTGTTTCTGCGGAGGTCACTGTGTCCTCCTTCTCTGGCCCATAGGGTGATGGGAACACCCACACTTCAGATGGCAGAGTCTTTCTGGGACAGTTTACTTAACCGTGACCCAGATTTTGGGGGGCGGGATAGTGGAGATAGTGTACCTGTCACTTATCTTATATGTGGCTATTTCAGCAGATAAGAGAACTATGAAAATATTTCCTGATAGGTCGTATCAAACGTTGCTGTCTAGACAGGAATGTTAAATCCCACCCCCCCTTTAAACATTTTTAACAGGACCTAGTCTTGCTATACTTTCACTTCATTTGCGAAAGTGTTCAATATGCTAGATGAAAATGATAATTCAATTTATTCTCTCAGTAGGAAACCTTGTAAGGCACAAGGGAGATGGGGCATTGCCTACTGAAAATTAAATTGACTCTTTGGGGGCAATGGCGAAAGATCTTGGAAATCTTGACTCTCAGGGCAAGTGCCTTGACATTCAAAGGTCACTAGGGTTAATATGCCTGCTTAAGCACTCACTTTACTCCTTAGGGTGGCTTCAGGTACTTCAGGTAATGTGACACATTTTAATTCTGACTTTTGGGTGAGAATTGGAACTAGTAAGTTGGTGGAAAATGCATTCTTATAATATTATTTTCTTGGAGATGTAGCCAGTGAATATTTCTGGTTTTAGGACAAGGGGGTATCCACAGTTGAATGTCAGACACCAGCAGGGACATTGTGCAAGGAGAGAGAGTCTGTCAAGGTCATGGAAGGTTGGGGTGACTGGAATTGCTTCCAAGCTGTGGTTGTATTTGAAAAGGCACTCAGAGAACTCAGAGTTGTATAGCGCAAAGGTCTACTACTTCATATATTTAGTTATACTCCATCAAATCAACCTTGATTTCAACAGGACTTCCCTGCATAGAATTTAAAGTTCTCTGTTTTTTGTTTCATAATATTCTTTTTTACAAAGTCTTTGTTGAATTTGTTACAATATTGCTTCTGTTTTATGTTTTGGTTTTTTTTTGACCAAGAATCCTGTGGGGTCTTAGCTCCCCAACCAAAGATCAAACCTGCACTCCCCTGCTTTGAAAGGTGAAGTCTTAACTATTGGACCACCAGGGAAGTTCCTGTTTCATAATATTCTTATCCATGAAAATGTTGACAATTTGAGAATGTTTCAAATTATCCTTGGTGTAAACTCAGTGATAAGGGTTAGTTCCTGTTTTTTGATTACTCTAAAGTCTCCATTGGTTTATCATTTGTTGAAGTGGGTTGACCCACCAAGGGAAAGCCTGGTGCAAATTAAATAGGAGAATAAAAATTAAAAAAAGAATCAAGCACTCGAGGGAATTTGTTTTCGTAAGTTTGAAGGCTACTTATTTTGTTTGTATCTATGATGCTGTGATAGGAGAAGGCAATGGCACCCCACTCCAGTACTCTTGCCTGGAAAATCCCATGGATGGAGGAGCCTGGTAGGCTGCAGTCCATGGGGTCGCTAGGAGTCAGAGACGACTGAGCGACCTCACTTTCACTTTTCACTTTCATGCACTGGAGAAGGAAATGGCACCCCACTCCAGTGTTCTTGCCTGGAGAATCCCAGGGACGGCGGAGCCTGTTGGGCTGCTGTCTATGGGGTTGCGCAGAGTCGGACACGACTGAAGCGACTTAGCAGCAGCAGCAGCATGATGCTGTGATGGAAAAGGAAATGGCAACCCACTCCAGTATTCTTGCCTGGAGAATCCTGGGGACAGAGGAGCCTGGTGGGCTGCTGTCCATAGGGTCACACAGAGTCGGACACAACTGAAGTGACTTAGCATGCCTGCATGCATTGGAGAAAGAAATGGCAACCCACTCCAGTATCCTTGCCTGGAGAATCCCAGGGACAGGGGAGCCTGATGGGCTGCCGTCTGTGGGGTCACACAGAGTCAGACATGACTGAAGTGACTTAGCGGCAGCAGCATGATGCTGTGAGGCAGGGTCCTTGAGTGAGGTTATTTTAGGTCCTTTGTACTTGAGTGCCTGTGTGAATGTTCCAGTTTCCACGACACCTCCATCCTTCCTCTTTGTAATAAATTTCCCTTTATTTCCCAAATAAGTGGGGGAGGCCTCCAGAACATTATCTCATAGGGGGAATACCCATGCGACCCAGGGGGTCATTCTGATCCTCCTTAACACTAATGGCAGTGTGTCCATCCAGGGGGCACTAGTTTCTTGCACCCATTTTGCCAAAGTCACCTTGATAGTCTGGTTCATTCTGTCAACCATTCCTGAGCCTTGTGGCCTATTCGCTATATGTGGTTTCCATTTAATTACTGCTTTGCAAACCAGTTGGAGTAACTCAGCCACAAATACAGGCCCATTATCTGATCCTATACTCCTTTTGGAGCCTGGCTTGTTTTAGCAACTTGACTGGACCACAGGGAATCCAAATATTGGATCAAATATTACTCTGGGTGTCTGTGAGGGTGTTTCTAGATGAGATTAACATTGGAATCCATAGACTATGTAAAGCAGATTGCCCTCCCTATATGTGTGGGCTCCACCTAATCTGTTGAAGGACTGAGTAGAACAAAAAGAACAAAAAGTAGAACAAAAAGACACATACATTTAGTCATGTCCAATTATTTTCGACCCCAAGGACTGTAGTCTACCAGGCTACTCTGTCCATGAGATTTCTCAGGCAAGAATACTGGAGTGGACTGCTATTTCCTTCTCCAGGGGATCTTCCTGACCCAGGGGTCAAACCCAAATCTGCACTGGCAGGTGAATTCTTTACCACTGAGCCCTGGGAAGCCCTTGTACTTGAGTGACATATAGGCTGTTCAGTAATCATTTTTTAAAACAAAAATATTATTTTTTCTGAATGAAAAAGAAATCAGTGCTTCTTTAGTGTTTGATGGTTAGTATCTGTAGTTGCTGAATGGACATGTGGAAGTCTGTATTATTACAAATGGAGTCCTCATTCAAAGATTGTATGATAGTGGGCAGTAGTCCATTCCAGAGAAGCAGAATAAATAGAAGAGGGAGGAGGCAGGGAGGGAGGGAGGGAGGGAGAGAGAGGTAAAAGTGAACTGTATTATAAAGAAATGGTGCATGGGATTATGGAGGCTGAGGTTTCAAGATTTGCAGTTGGCAAGCTGGAGACATCAAGAGAGCTTATGGTACAATCCCACTCTGAGTTTTGCAGGCCTTTTCTCAAAGGCCTGAGAACCAGGAGAGCTGACCCTGAGTCCTCAGACAGGAGAAAACCATTATCCCAGCTAGAAGACATTCAGATTCTGCCTTTTTGTTCTACTCAATCCTTTGACAGATTGGATGGAGCCCACCCATATAGGGAGGGCAATATGCTTTACATAGTCTATGGATTCCAATGTTAATCTCATCCAGAAACACCCTCATAGACACCCAGAGTAATGTTTGATCCAATATCTGGATTCCCTGTGGTCCAGTCAAGGTGACACTGTTAATGAACCATCTTGAAGTTACTGTAGAGGCTTAGCTTCCTGAGTCAGCTCTGCAGTGTAAACTAAAAACCTAAGAAAATGACTTCTTAAAGCCTACCCAGCATAGCATGATGTGATCCCATCAATTTCAATCTTAAAAGCATCCTAAGGAAGGAGCTGTTTCAAAGAGACAGAATACATTTTCATCTGCTCTGGCTTTCCCAGCTCATACTTACTCTGCCAATGTTTCAGGCTGCTCCTTATTATCAACGTACATAATTTGGGGAAGGTTGAAACAGCGCCCAGGATTCAGAATGGTATATGGATCTACTAATCCTTTCAGTGGGCAATTGGACTCTCCTTGAGTATACAATTGGGAGCTAAGTTTCTCATGGCAGCAGTTGCTGCTAGTCCTGAATTTAATTATTACATACTTTTGCATTAATAAGTGCAAATGCAGCACTACTGGGCCAAGAATACAACCTCCAATCTGTGCCCAGGCTTAAAAATCACCAGCGCCTTCAGAGGAGAAGCACTCTTCATATCACTAGTGCTGCCATTTTGGAAATGTCAATGACTGCTGGGTTTGTCCCATGGAAGACTTTGGCTCTGGGATACGAAGTGAGAAAAATGACATCAGCTTTGTAGGACTCCTTGTATAGCAGGCAGCCTCTTTCTGCCATCATCTTTGTATCTCTTAGGAATGTTTTAAGCCCCTTTGGCAACTGAACACCCTTTCCATTGACTGTGGGATATTAATGGGTCATGTAAACAAAGAACCAGTGAAACTAATTGAAAACAGAAAAATTTAGTCAAACAGCCATTTAGGGTCCAAGGGAGGGAGTTGGAGAGGAAGTAGATAGCAGACAATAGGCAATATGATATCAGATAATCATTTTTAAAAATGTATTACCCCCAGTGAATTTATTGAATGTGTGAGCAGGTTTCCATGAAACCAGAGCAGCCAGATGAATGGTCAGTTCAGTCAATTAGCACTGGCTTCTTTTCAGGCTTGTTCTCAGAGGTGTATATAAATTACGCAGGGTTGGCTCCAGGCTTTCATGAAGGTAAAACCTTTGTGAGAAAGCAACCTCTTTGCCCTCTCAAAATGTGCTCCGTTTGCAATTCCTAAGGCTGTGTGGTTTTCTATCATGGTAGGGTTGGACTGGAGATGGAAATCTTTGCAGTTCGAAAACCCGAAACCAACACAATTTGGAGCCAGAAAAGAATGGGCCTGGTAATTATGAATCTAACTGTTGTCTTCTTTCAACCAGACAGAAACTTGGAAGATGAGTAAAAAGGTTGAAATTTATGCATGTTTTCTTGTGTGTTATTAAACTAAAGAAGTAAAGCTTCCCTCGTGGCTCAGTGGTAAAGAACCCTTCTGCCGGTGCAGGGGATGCAGGTTTGATACCTGGGTCAGGAAGATCCCCCAGAGAAGGAAATGGCAACCCACTGCAGTATTCTTGCCTGGGAAATCCCATGGACAGAGGAGCCTGGCGGGCTATAGTCCATGGAGTCACGAAAGAATCAAATATGACTTAGTGACTAAACAACAACATCCCCAGAACAGTCTTATTAGAGACTCAAAAAGGTTATGGCTATTTCTCCAATCCTATGTCCTTCAATCAGGTGTTAATTAACCCTCCTTGAACCCCCTTACAAAATTTTGTGCTGTTTCCTCTTCCTCCTCCCACTTCTTCAATCAGGCACTACAGTTTTTTGAGCATTTATCTTATTTCATTTTACTTAATAAATCCTTCTTGCAATTCAGAAATGTCCGTATTTATCTTCTTATATTTTCCAGACTCCCAGCACAATGAATTATGCATATATTTTGCAAATAAGTGAATGAATGAATGTATACTCATCTTGACTTGAACTTTACTTGTAGAACAAGAGGCTGATTCAAATTCACAAAAAGATAGTACACTCTAAAATGCTGGGAGTTGAATTTGAATGTCAAAGTCACTTTTTTTTTAAACAAAGAAAGCCTTTCCCCATGGTACATAGAGGGGCATAGCTATTTTTGAAAATGTTGATAGGCAATTCCTGTAGGTTTGTATAATGTGAAGAAAAAAATTCAAAATTGTAACACTTTTGTCCTAAATCAATTGGTTTGGAGAATACCTCCTTTACGGCATGTCTTAAATTTTATCTTGTGAAACACAGGATGTATACAAAAAGGTTTATAAAATGTATATATCCAGTTTAAAGAATGATATTAGAATACACATCCACATAACCACCACTCAGGTTAAGAAATGAACAATTACTCTAGAAATGCCTTTGTGTTTTCTCTGAGAAAGCCTTGTCACACATTCCTCTCTTGTACTCACAGATAACCACTGGATGTTGAATGAATCATTTCCTGTTTTTTATACTTTCAATTTATTTTCTTTATACTTTTAATGAATGCACACCTATGAATAGGTGGTCAACAAGGTATTGCTTAGTGTTTTCTAAATTATATATAATAATGTTCTTGGATGGAAAGATTTAATATCATGACGATGCCAGTTATTCCAAGATTGCATTAAATTTGATTTCTAGATTGAACAAAATTTACATATACTTAGTAAATTTCAACAAAAATCGCAGTGTTTCTGGGAAGCTTGGAAATATAATTCTAAAGTTCATGTAGAGTGGGGAAGGGTCAAAACTAGAAAAGACACTCCTCAAAAAATGGCAAAAAATATGTTGTGTAGAATGGGGGGCCTTTACCTAATGGATATTAAGATTTTTCTTTTTTAAAAAATTATTCTATTTAATCAGAGTGCAATTGCTTTACAGTATTGTGTTAGTTTCTGCTGTACAACAGCGTGGATCAGCTCCATGTATACATATATTCCCTCCTTCCCAAGCCTTCCTCCACCATCACCTCCATCCACCCCTCTAGGTCATCACAGAGCACCGAGCTGAACTCCCTGTGCCATTCAGCAGTGTCTCACGGGCTGTCTGCTTTACACGTGGTGGTGTATATATGTCAATGCTAATGCTACTCTCTCAGCTCATCCCACCTTCTCCTTCCCCACCATGTCCACACGTCCGTTCTCTACATTTGCATCTCTATTCCTGCCCTGTAAATAGGTTCACTGTACATGCGTGAGAGGACACTTCGCTCTTGTCCAGCTCTTTGCAACCCTATGAACTGTAGTCCACCAGCCTCCTCTGTCCATGGGATTCTCCAGGCAAGAATACTGGGATGGGTTGCCATCTCCTTCTCCAGGGGATCCTCCCGACCCAGGGATTGAACCTGCATCTTGCGTCTCCTGCATTGGCAAGTGGGTTCTTTACCTCTAGTGCCACCTGAGAAGCTCCACATAGGTTCATCATAAAGCTAGAGCAATTAAGATGGTGTGGCATTGGTGCAGAGACTAATAAATAGCCCCCTAGAGCAGGATATTAGATCAAAAGCATGTTCATGATTATATGGGAACTTCATATACAGCAGAAGAAGCACTGTAGACCATCAGGAAGAAAAATGAACTATCTGTCTAGCAAACCATGATCCATATGAACAAAATAAAATTGGATCTCTTACTTCAAACCATGCACAATAATACAGCCCTACTGAATTAAAGATAAATATGAAAGGTAAGAGGGCTTCCCAGGTGGCGCTAATAGTAAAGGACCCACCTGCCAGTGCAGGAGATGTAAGAGACATGGGTTTGATCCCTGGGTTGGGAATATCCCCTGGAAGAGGGCACGACAATCCACTCCAGTTTTCTTGCCTAGAGAATGCCATGGACAGAGGAGTCTGGCAGGCTACAGTCCGTAGGCAGAGTCAGACACTACTGAAATGACTTAGCACGCACGCACACATAAATGAAAGTTAAGACAGTCAAAACTATAAACATTTGTGAAGAAATGTAGGAGAGTATCTATCAATTCTGGCCATGAATGACTTCTTTCACAAGATGATTGTTAAAAAAAGCACAGACATAAAGGAAAAGTTTGATAAATTCAACTACATTAAAAATAAGAACTTCTGTTCGTCAAAAGATGCCATAAAGAGACAAACCATAAACTGAGAGAAGATATTTTCAACAAATGTAACTGACAAAGATTTAGTATCCTGAACATATAAAAACCTCTTATGAATCATTAAGCAATAGGGAAACAACTAAATTCTAAAATGGGCAAAAGGCAGGAATATAAATTTCAGAGAAGAGGTAACCTATAACCAATAAACATGTGAAAAGATGCTCAATGTCATTAGTATTCAGTGAAATGCAAATTGAAATCACAATGAAACTTTATTGCCTATCTACCAGATGGGCAAAAGTTAATAAAAGGTCTTTCTCTACCCTTTGTGAGAATGTGGAGAAATAGGATGGGATCTCTGATCCACTTCTGGTGGAATGTGAACTGGTTCAAAACAGTGTGACATTATTCAATAAATTGAAAAGCACTGTATTATGCTGTCTTATTAATAGAAAAAAGTGATGGCAGGGAAGGTGGTAGGTCCTTGGAATTGTCACTAGATGCTCTTAGAAGTCAAACTGTTTGGAGGAAGGTTGGGGTACATTACTGGTTGGAAAACTCTCAATGGCTTTTTTGAAGCTTGGTATTTCTGCATCGGTCAATTTGTTTCTTAGGAAAACACATGAAATTTCATAAATCTTTGGTGCTAAGAACTGGTTTGTATAACTAAGTGAAGTGAGTGAATTTGCTCAGTGAATTTGCTCAGTCGTGTTCGGCTCTTTGCGACTCCATGGACTGTAGCCTACCAGGCTCCTCTGTCCTTGGGATTTTCCAGGCAAAAGTACTGGAGTGGGTTGCCATTTCCTTCTCCAGGGAATATTCCCCACCCAGGGATTGAACCGATGTCTCCTGAATTGGCAGGTAGATTCTTTACCACAGAGCCAGTTGAGAAGCCCTGCTCAATTCAGTAACAATGTGCAGATTGATGTCTTTAAATACTACTTCTACTGAAAGGAGCCAGCAATCCTTGGGAAGATGTCTGGGAAAGGAAGTTACATTGGAAAATGTTGTCTGGGCAAATAACAAGGCAACTATCAGGAACCACTAAAGTTTTGCCAAAAAGTTTCAGGAAGCAACTTGAGTTTGGCCAAATATGGATTAAATAAGTATCAGTAAACATAACTAGGCTGCACTGAACAGAGTTCTCCAGGCAAGAATACTGGAGTGGGTAGCCATTCCCTTCTCCAGGGGATCTTCCCAACCCAGGGATTGAACCTAGGTCTCCTGCATTGCAGGCAGATTCTTTACCATCTGAGCCACCAGGGAAGCCCAAATTTAAATACACATAGAATTAAATCCATGAGTTTACCATGCGTTAATAATAACCCTGGGAAAACAAACATAAGTGTTCATCATGGAAGGATGCCAATGGATCCACTTATTTAGGAAACTGGTATTCTAAATACTAGTTTTAGAAAAAGGGAAAGAATTTAGGAATTAGAAAAAGGGAGAGAATCAATCATTTGTGCTGTTATTCCCATGAACTATATGATTGGATAACTGGATGGTAGATATAGGGAAACTAATCATTATAGAAGTATTCCTGCTAGTTAATGAAGAAGGAAGATGAAATTAGAATATCACCATTTGTCATCCCCTGGTGAAACTACTGGATCTAGACGTTGAACATCTGTGGCTGCTAATACTATAAAAAGAGAAAGAATGAGGCGTTATGGACCTCATCATGGAAGAGCACACACTTCTCATGAAACAGTTTGTTAAGAAATCAAACCTGAATCTGGTCACTCCTCTAGGTCAAGCCAGCAGTACAGGAAGTTCAAAGAACAAAGAAACTCGTTTGACAACAACATGGAGGTGTAATTAGTGGAAGTCAGACTGTTGGAGTTTGTACAAGACAAATGATTCGGTTTCCTTAACAAGTAATTTGCAAGATAAAAGAGAAAGAAGGAAGGAAGGAGGACTTCCTTGGTGGCCCAGTGGCTGAGACTCTTTGCTTCCATTGCTGAGGGCCTGGATTCGAGTCCTGGTCAGGGAACCAGATCCCACATGATGCAAATAAGACCCTGAGCAGTCAAATAAATAAATATCTTTTTAAAAAGAAAGAAGGCAGGAAGGAAAGAAAGAAGAAAGATGGAAAGAAAGCAGGTATTTATAAATTAAACAAGCCTGATGAGCCAAAATGCACATCAGTTGGAAAGGCTGGGCTTTATCTGGAGCTTGATCCAAACACGCAAACTGGAAGAGCCAATCAAAAGCATTAGCTTTGTTCTTGATGCTTAAAAGTATTTTCTTAAAAATAAGTTTATTCTCTGTAAACCTTAGTTTCTCCATCTGTGTAATAAAGATAGTAAACATAGCCTCCCACATAGGACTTTTGTTACTGTTTTGTTGCTAAGCTGTGTCCGACTCTTTAGAGATTCCATGAACTGTAGCCCACCAGGCAGAGCTCTGTCCATGGAACTCTTCAGGCAGGAATACTGGAGTGGGTAGCCATTTCCTCCTCCAGGGGATCTTCCCAACCCAGGAATTGAACCCATGTCTGTTGCATCTCCTGCATTGACTGGTGGGTTCTTTACCTGCTGAGCCACTGGCAGAGCTGAGACTCAAATCCAGGTTTCCTGGCTGCTGGGTTCAAGGGCTCTTTTTCCTCCCTCACACTCCATCATCATCCATGTCACTGAAGTCTAAATGACAAAGGAAGAAAAGGCCTGAGTACAAAGGCCACATTATGATCTTTGCAATATTGCCAGAAATACTCGTGAAATAGGAGAATTTACTGAAAAACGTGAAAATAGATAATGTTGTACGTTCTGCCATTCTGCCTTTATACTTTGAGTGTTTCCTGAATATAAGACCAGTTGAAAGTTGCCTGGTGAAACTCTACAACCTTAATGAGAGAAGAAGGAAGGATGACATGCTCTTTAATCCTCAAAATAGCTTTGAGCATTAATATTATTGTTATAACCATATTTCGGATGAAGAAATTGAGGATTAGAAAAGTTAAATGTCAGCTAAGGTCACTTAACCAGAAAGAGACTGAGCTATGACTCAAATCCATCAATACTTTTAATTTTTTTAAAATCAGTTTTTATTAAAGTTGCAAAATGAATTAGCCATCAGTTCAGTTCAGTCGCTCAGTCGTGTCCGACTCTTAAGCCATACATATACCCATATCCCCTCCCTTTTGGATTTCCTTTTCATTCAGGTCACAGTTCACTCAGGGTTCCCTGTGCTATACAGCAGGTTCTCAGGTACTATCTATTTTATAAATAGTACCAATAGTGTATAAACCATGATTTTTTATATTCCATCATCACAGAGATAAAGCATAGACTTTAAAAAGGAAACAGTTCTGGTATTTTCATAAATCGAGAGGCAAAACCTTGTTCACTAGTTAAAAGAAACTAGTTGTTTCTCTGCTCTTTCCCTTCAAAATGTGGCTTTAAACCCTAAAATGAGATCATTGTTAAGGCCAAAAGTAATGGCCACAGTAAGATCTCAGTTATTCCAGTTTTAAGTGCTTCATGTACCTATTATTCCTTAATTTAAGGCCCTATCCATTATCATCAGGCCCATCTGATGTGCTCTTACACTTCCCATCGGGGGCCCATTCAATTCCTTTGTGGTCATTATGCATTAGCAGAAGGAGAGAAATTTCACTGAAGATACTACCAGTATTAAAATTAATTTTTCTCTTATTGTAGTAATTTGCTGTTATTATCATGGAAATCATATCTTCTTCAGACTGTAGAAAATTATCTCTTCTGGTTGTTTTAATAAAAGATTGTGTTTAGGGATGTCAATTGAACCTTGATTGTGAGCTACATTTGAATTAAGGAGCTGAAAGAAACAAACTTAAGATTAACCAGTTTTCAGAAAAAAATCATCTTACTGTCACTACCAAGTCTTTGAATTCCCGGATGTTTGAGAGAAAGAAACTCTAGAGTCACAGAATGAAAATTAGAGAATATTGTTTAAATCAGAGAAGAGGAAGACCAATATGTTTTTTGATAGTTCATGAATTACTCTTTTTTTTTTTAACTGCACTTCTGTCACTTAGTTTTGTGTCTTAATGTGATCTACTATGCAGTCTGTATATTACACATTTCTAGAAACTGACCTGGACTGACTTCTCAACTGCTAGCTCCTCTGCATGATTAGGTTTTGTCATGGATGGTTCAGAAATAATTTAAAATGATTAAACTATGTCACGTGATTGAGTTTACAAGAGGGACCTGCTGATGTGAATGAGATGGACTCCAATTCTATCATTATAATGAAATATCTTTAACTCTCACACAGATATTAATATCGTTGCTGCTCAAAAATCACTGCAGAACTTTTCATACCAGAGCATCACTCACAGAATTCCAATTTGTCATAGGTATTGCAAGAATCATTGAATCTTCTGGGCCAAAACCAAACCAAAACAAATAAACAAACAAAAAGCAACCAAATCAGTGCCAGGGCTCACTGTAACCTGGGTCAGTAGAGATTTTCTCTAGTTCTGGACTTCAGTAAGAAGCTCCATCCTTGGGCTCCGCTGGTGGCCCAGTGGTTAAGAATCCACCTGCCAACATGGGGAACACAGGTTCGATCCCTGGTCTGGGAAGATCCCACATGCAGCGGGGCGATTGAGCCGTGAACTGCAGCTGCTGAGCCACAACTACTGAAGCCGTGAGCCCTAGAGCCTGTGCAACAAGAGAAGCCACCACAATAAGTCTGAGCACTGCAACTAGAAGAATAGCCCCGGCTTGCTGCAACTAGAGAAAGCCTGAACACAGCAACGAAGACTCAGCACAACCAAATATCAAAATGAATGAATAAAACTGTAGAAGAAGTTCCATCTTTGCTACATGAGTCAGAGCAACACATACAAAATGACATGTTTTGGTTTCAAAAGGCTACGCCAAGGGCTCAGCCCTTTCATTTTATTTTTTGGTAGTATTTGGGGATATAAAGCAGAACAACTTGTCTTTCACTTTGGAGGATGTCCAGTCTAGACCGCTGGACTTCCCGACAGTTCCCTGAGTTGAATCATTTTTGTGTTTATTGCCCATCTGCCGTCACAGCTGTGTTTTACCAAGACATTTAGGTTACCTGCTGCTTCTTGTTCACCAGGTTCTACTCATGTGATGTCATCAGTAACATGGACCAGAATGATATTCCAGGACATGGTGAGATCATCAGAATCCCTGTGAACAAAAACTTTGGATAGTTTTTTTGATTTTTAAAATTAAAAAAAATATATATATATATATATATATATTCTGGCTGCACTGTGCAGCATGTGAGATCTTAGTTGTCCATCCAGGGCTCAAACCCGTGCCCCTTGCAATGGAAGTGCAGAGTCCTAACCCCGGACCACCAGGGAGATCCCCAAAATTTGGATAGTTGATGTGGCCCTGGAGTAAGAGAGTGAAGTTATACTCCTGACAAAAAATACAAAGTAATCCACTTCTGGTGATTTCTGTTCCATGCTTTAGAAAATGAACCATTTTCCAGATCAAGGCTAATTTTCCAGATCAGAAGCTAATTTCTGCTTCTATCTGCTTTACTTTTTATGCTTTTTACTATAGCTACCATATGGAGAGTGAGCAACCATGGGCCCTCCCAAAATAAACAGGCTGTCTACTGAAAAAAAAAAAATACGGGATTCTCACTAATTTTTTTTTTTTTTTTTGCATAGTTGGGCTCTGAAGAAGTAAGGAGATCTTCAAGGGGCAAGTTAAAAAAAGAAGGAAATAATATAAGTTGAAACTAAAATTGTAAACAATGAGCACATTTGGAGAGGTTGTCTGCAGGGATTTTACACCATCTGCACCTGTATGACTCTCCTCTGTTAAGTGTGTTTTTTGAGGATAGGTGAATAAGGCTTCCCAGGTGGCACAGTGGTAAAGAATCTTCTTTCCAATGCAGGAGATGTGAGTTCAATCTCTGGGTTGGGAAGATCCGCTGGAGAAAGAAATGGCAACCCTCTTCAGTATTCTTGCCTGAGAAATCCCATGGACAGAGGAGCCCGGCGACTGAGCACACATGCTTGCCTGCACTGCAGAAGCAAAGTGCTTTGTGTAGTTGAGAAAATGAGGGAGTTCAACTCAAGACTCCCAGATACGCTGTATGAGACTGGGAATAAATTGTGGAGATCCCAGAGAAGTAAGGCCTCTCTGGCTTTCACTAGAAGCAAAACTAAATAATAATATACCAATAGTGCTGCTTATTTAACTTATATGCAGAGTACATTATGTGAAATGCCGGGCTGGATGAAGCACAAGCTGGAATCAAGATTGCTGGGAGAAATATCAATAACCTCAGATATGCAGATGACACCACTCTTGTGGCAGAAAGTGAAGAGGAACTAAAGAGCCTCTTGATGAAAGTGAAAGAGGAGAGTGAAAAAGTTGGCTTAAAACTCAACATTCAGAAAACTAAGATCATGGCATCTGGTCCCATCACTTCATGGCAAATAGGTGGGGAAACAGTGGAAACAGTGACAGACTTTATTTTTTTGGGCTCCAAAATCACTGCAGATGAAATTAAAAGATGCTTTCTCCTTGGAAGAAAAGCTATGACCAACCTAGACAGAGACATTACATAAAAAGCGAGACATTACTTTGCTGACAAAGGTCCATCTAGTCAAGGCTATGGTTTTTCCAGTAGTCATGTATGGATGTGAGAGTTGGACTATAAAGAAAGCTGAGCACCAAAGAATTGATGCTTTTGAACGGTGGAGTTGGAAAAGACTCTTGAGAGTCCCTTGAACTGCAAGGAGATCCAACCAGTCCATCCTAAAGGAAATCAGTCCTGAATATTCATTGGAAGGACTGATGCTGAAGCTGAAACTCCAATACTTTGGCCACATGATGCAAAGAACTGACTCATTGGAAAAGACCCTGATGCTGGGAAAAATTGAGGGCAGGAGGAGAAGGGTATGACAGAGGATGAGACGGTTGGATAGTATCACTAACTCAGTGGACTTAGTTTGAGTAGGCTCCAGGAGTTGGTGATAGACAGGGAGGCCTGGCATGCTACAGTCCATGGGGTCGCAAAGAGTTGGACATGACTGAGCTACTGAACTGAAGTGAATGTAAAGAGGAATGTTTTCTCAATTTAGATTCTGAGGTTTTCCACAGGTCAAAATTAACAT
Source organism: Okapia johnstoni (assembly GCA_024291935.2). Lineage (NCBI taxonomy): Eukaryota > Metazoa > Chordata > Mammalia > Artiodactyla > Giraffidae > Okapia > Okapia johnstoni. The sequence continues at coordinate 24,989,593 of CM044327.1, forward strand.
TATGGGCTCACAAGTCATCCTGAGGGAGAGAAATAACATTTAGTTCCTTAAAGATTTCAGACGATGAAACTGTTACATATGGATATAACTTTGTGTGTTGACTTTCCGTTGTTACTGTATCTTGTTAACACAAATATAGTGGGTTAAAACAACACAGATTTATTCCTGTACAGCTCTGGACTTTAGACATCTAAAATCAAGGTGTTGGCTAGAATGTGTTCATTTTGGAGGCATCAAAGGAGAAGAACGTTTCTGTTACTTTTCCAGCTTCTAGAGGCTGCCTGCATTCATTGGCTCACAGCCCTTGCCTGCATCTTCAAAGTGCATCACTCTAACTTCTGGTTCCATTGTCCTATTTCCTTTTTCTGACTTCATTTTCTTGCTTTTCTCTTATAAAAGAACTCTTGTGATTCCATTACCCTGGGCCAACCCAGATAATCCAGGATAATCTCCCCATCTCAAGGTCCTTAACCACATCTGAAAAATCCCTTTTGCCATATAAGTTAATATTCACAGGTTTAGGCGATTAGAATGGGAATATCATTGGGGGAAAGTACGTTATTCCGTGTACCACACTATGCATGAATATTTAAAGATTTTTTTTTTTTAAAGAATGGAATGACAAAAATGACAAGGACCATGGCAATATATGAGTAACCATATAGATTTGAAAAGAACCAAATAAAAATGTTAAAGTAAAATGCAATTTTGTCAATTAAGAAAAGGCCAAAGATGTGGGCCAAACAACAGAGTATATGCAGCTGAAGAGAGAACTAGTGAACTGGAAAGGAAAATTGAAGAGTAATTCAGTTGGATAAAAAGGAGAAAAGAATAAAGAAACCAATATCAAGAATGAAAAAAAAGGGCATTGCTACATATTTGACAGATATTTAAAAAAATGAAGATATCATAAATAATTTTATTTGAGCAAATATTTTAAAAGATAAAATAGATAAAATAGATAATATTAAAATATTAAATATTTTATATTTAATATTAAATATTAAATAGATAATATTAAAATAGATAAAATAGATAATAAAATAGATAATATTTTGGTCAAAAGCAAAGTCAAATAAGGGTGAAGACTAAATATAATCTGTAAATTTTGTGATGTAGCCATTGTACATTTAGGGAGAGCTGTTGAGGAGTAATGATGGGACAGAAGCCAGATTAGAACAGGTTTACAAGAGAGTAGACAGTAACCATGGAGATCTATGGTGTGGGCTGGCACTCACTGCTTCTGGGCCCAGATGGTACTGCAACAATAGGTTTCAGGTCTTTAGCAGCTATATTTTGGCATGGCTAGAACAAGCATGGGCTGACAGCATGGATCCCGAGCTCTCAATATTAGGAGGCTTAAGTGTGGATTAGATATCACTTCATGGCTTTATCTAGAGTTGGCTCCATAAACCACACATTGGTATTGCAGAGCTAAAATATTTGGCTTGATTGACTCACCCTAGTTCCTTTAATGTCAAACCTACAATAAAATTATTCTTGTTGATCCAGACCATCTGAGAATTTCCCACGCAATTCTGGTTTTCTTTCAACAGAGAGATTTAGTCTTCCTCCATAGCAGATGTTTAAGCCTTGAAGGGAGTCTAACTTTGCTACTTAATTAATAGTGAACAGGATCCAGTTATAGGATTAGATGGCCCAGTGCATTAAAACAGGCTTTGAGCCCAAGCTCCTGCCTCTAGTTACTTGCATTTGGGGTTGAAGATTTGACAGGAAGGGGAATTTTGCTCCTGCAGCCCATTTCCAGGAAGTGACTTTCATCTGAACTACATTGATGGTACTTCTCCTTGGCGTCACATCTCTTGTGTTAGATCTTGGTTTTACAGAACAGCTGCAGCATTGTTTCAGATGAGATTGCAAGTAAGGTCATGGCAGGGAGTCTATTAATGAGACAACCTCAAAAATTCAGTCTAGGAAAAACCTCCTTCCCTGGGGTTAGTATTAAAATTTTTATAAATAATGTCTACATGTGCTTAAAATGAAAACGTTTGGTTCAGTTTATGAAGTTTACTTTCTGGATAAATTTCAAGTAATTTATTAGGCTTAGAACTTCCCTTGGTCCTTAGGGATCAATAAAGAAGGGCAGGAGGCACAAAACTATTCATGTACATCCCCTGAGGAATAACTTAGGCAGAGAGCCAGCCAATAAGAGCCACTGTGCTCCCCCGTGAGTTCCCCCTGGGTACCACTTGCTTGCTTGATTCTCTCAGAGTTTCTTTTTTTGGGTGTTTCATCCCACTTGATTATTATTTTTTTTAATTGCATGTATTTATTATCATTATTAGGAAAAATTGGGAATTTCAGGGCATTTTTAAAAAGAAAATGTGAATTATCTTTAGTTCATCATCCAGGAAACTTCTGTTAATTGTCTGATATGTTTCCTCCTGATTTGAGGAGTATGTCAGCTCTAGATTCCAGACCATCCAGGTCCAAATCCTGCAATATATTAGTTGTGTGACCTTAGGGATGTTCTTTTCTTTCCTTTTTTAAAAAATGGAATATTACTCAGCCATAAAAAGGAATGAAATTTGGTCATTTGTAGAGATGTGGATGGACCTAGGAAGTGTCATACTGAGTGAAATAAGTCAGAAATAGAAAAGCAAATGTCATTTATTAGCACATATATATGAAATCTAGAAAAACAGTATGCTGCTGCTACTGCTGCTAAGTTGCTTCAGTCGTGTCCGACTCTGTGCTACCCCATAGATGGCAGCCCACCAGGCTCCGCCATCCCTGGGATTCTCCAGGCAAGAACACTGGAGTGGGTTGCCATTTCCTTCTCCAATGCATGAAAGTGAAAAGTGAAAGTGAAGCTGCTCTGTCGTGTCCGACTCTTCGTGACCCCATGGACTGCAGCCTACCAGGCTCCTCCATCCATGGGATTTTCCAGGCAAGAGTACTGGAGTGGGGTGCCATTGCCTTCTCCCAGAAAAACAGTATAGATGATGCTATTTGCAAAGCAGAAATAGAGACATAGATATAGAGAACAAATGTATGGATATCAAGGGGAAAAGCAAGGGGTGGGAAGAATTGGGAGGTTGGGGTTGACACATGTACACTGTTGAACTATGTATAAAATAGATAACTGATAGTGAAGGACAGGGAACCCTTGGGTGCTGCAGTCCATGGGGTCACAAAAAGAGTCGGAGATGACTCAGTGACTGGACAACAAGAAATGAGAACATACCATAGAGCACAGGGAACTCTACTTAATACACTGTGGTGACCTGAATGGGAAGGAAGTCCAGAAAGGAGGGGTTCTGTGTATATGTATGGCTGATTCATTTTGCTGTACAGTAGAAATAATACAACAATATAAAGCAAGTATACTCCAATACAAGTTAATTTGAAAAAGTATTTCTTTGTTTCTACTTTCCCAGGAAACTGGAGTTTCATCAGCTTGTTTTCCTTACACTTAGAGTTTTTTCCCCAAATAACAACCTATTCCTACACTTTAAAGTAAGAACACTGGATAAAGAGGAAAAGTTGGAAGAGGACATCTGCAAATCTCAGACCAGTCTAAACAGTCACAGTAGTTGGTCAGGATCTTAGGGAGAGTGTATGAACGGGAAATGTTAGCTGATAAGAAAAAGGACGCCACCCTGAAATGTCTTCTTCACATTTCTCTTCTTTATTCTCCATTTCTCATTTTTGTTCATGGCAGGAGGTATGTGTATCTTATGTTAAAGAAATGATCAATCATTTTTTATAACAAGGAGTGTATATCATTTGTCTTCAAGGTAAAATATGTCCTACAGAATACACAGTGGAAAGATTTTTAGACTGAATTCATACACCTGATTCTTTATAGGAAGGGACAGTATCCTGTATCTTTGGGCAACTATATGATACTGGGCCACATGGTAGATTGTTAACTTCCAATGAGTCTTACCTGATAGTATTCAAGAATTTATATATTCTTCTCCCACGTGGACTTGACCTGGGTCACTAGCTTGCTTTGGCCAATGACCCAAGTAAGACATAGTCAAATGCTTGCAAATTGGGGTTTTCTTCTTGGAATGTGGCCCTAGGCCGTTGCCATGTCAAAAGCCAGGGTGAAAGGGCACAGAGAGTGAGGGACTGAGCCATCCCAGATTCTTTGCCAGCCTAACTGCTAGCAGTCCTTCCAGCTGGGTGAGCCACATGGAGTGCACAGAGAGAGTTCAGCAAGGAGCACCAAAACAATTGATAGAATCCTCCCAAATAATGTCCCCTGTTAAGAAAAGCAGTAAGTTTGGGGGTGTTTTATTGTACAACAATAGCTAAAATAGGCCAGAATCTTAAATTATCCTATTACATTAAAAAATTTTATTTAATTGGAGGCTAATTACTTTACAATATTGTAGTGGTTTTTGCCATACATTGACATGAATCAGCCATGGGTGTACATGTGTCCCCCATCCTGAACCCCCCTCCCACCTCCCTCCCCACCCTATCCCTCAGGGTCATCCCAGTGCACCAGCCCTGAGCACCGTGTCTCAGCATCGAACATGGGCTGGCGATCCATTTCACATATGGTAATATACATGTTTCAATGCTATTCTCTCAAATCATCCCACCCTTGCCTTCTCCTATTACATTTTTGAGGGTAATTATATTTATGATATTTCACAGCAAATCACTAAGTGTAGACCTATACATATCTCTGGACACATACATTAAGGACCAGATTGGTGGCTGTCAGGGACTCAGAGGGGAGGTGGAACGGGGAGATGCTGGTCAAAGGGTACAAACTTCCAGTTATAAGAAGTTATAAGATGAATAAGTTCTGGGGATCTAGTGTACAGTGTGGTGACCCTAACAATATTGTTATATGTACTTGAAAAATGTTCAGAGAGTAGACCTTAAATGTTCTCACCACACACACACATAACTAATTAAAAATTAGGTGTTAATTAATTTTATTGTGGCCACCACTTCATAATCTATACATATATCAAATCACTTTGTATACCTTAAACTTACACAATGTTATATGTTAATTATATCTTAAGCTGGAAAAAATTTTAAAAAATGACTGTAAAGAAATGGGACAACTTTCCATAAGGTAAACCCAGAATGTATTCGATTGTTCAGGACTCTATGTGTATATGCTCCGTAATTAAGGAAGGTTGGGCCCAAGGGTACGTGTAACTTGATGGCTGGAGAAGACATATGGATGTGTGTATCTGTTCTGTGCATGCGCATTCAGAGACAATGAGAGAAAGAGAGAGAGAGCAATCAGGGAAATGATTGGAAGGAAGCTGGTTAGACAGATACAGTTCTCCGTGGGTGATGATGTCCCAAACAATGCAGGTGGGAGAAATATGCTGACTTGCGAGTTCACGACTTAATGATAAAAACAGTCTCCATGTCGTGTTGAAGCGCCGGCTCATAATTAAAAGGTGAATAAAATCATTGGTATTCCAGGGGATTCATTCCTAGGATTCTTTCTATGTTTTCTTTATATTGGTTTGAAATTCTTTGCAAATCAAGTATATAGTGTTGGCACCACAAAGAAAAATGGGGCACTGATAGATATATACTACCATGTATAAAACATATAAGTAATGAGAATGTACTGTATGGCACAGGGCAATCTACTCAGGGCTCTGTGATGACTTAAGTGGGAAGGAAATCTAAAACAGAGGGGATATATGTATTTGTAGAGCTGATTCCCTTCGCTGTACAGCAGAACCTAACACAACATTGTAAAGCATCTAAACTTAAATAAAAAAAGTTCAAAAAGCAAATAGTCTTACTGTATACCAAATTGCCTATAGGACTGTACTAGGATGCTCCAGTTTTTTTTTTTAACTACACAGGATGCAGAAAAATAGACTTTTCCAAACGAATAGGAAAAGACAATATATTAAAGGATATTCACATTAGAATTATGTTTGTGAACCAATGCTAAGCCTTATTGAAAACATTATGTGTACATGTATGCGCATGTGTGTTTTGCAAAGCACATTTTCAGTAGCTAGGATGTTTTCCAAGTCGAGGTTTCACAGCCCTTGTACCATCATTGAGGTCACTGAGGAGTTGGACAGTCTACGGGTTACCCCCTTCTTGTCTGAACAGCTTCACTCCCTGTATACAAACAATGGCCTTTTGCAGTGAAATGAAATGAATCGTCTTGCAATAAACACTTCCCACATATATGCAAAGTAGTGAGGAAACTATGCATAAATATGTACCTAATTACTTTTGATTTATAATAAGCAATTAAAATGTACACACCCACCCATCCACCCACATCCACAGGCGCATAGATACATCACCACACATATGAAAAGACACTGCCACTCCTATTCCCATTTGGGATCTAAACCTCTTGACTGTTCTGGCATAGAAACCCACTTTCCTGTTAGATGAGAAAAACTGGAAGCAGTATTAATCAAATCCTTCTCACTGCTTCCCTAATTGTCTTGATATTATAACAGCGATGATTTCTTGGGAAGAAATCACTTGATATGAAGCGAAACGCTATTTGCCTAACACTCCATCCAGAGTCACCAGGTTAGATGGCTTTCTCTCTCTCTAGAATGTGGTGAGAGCTCACATGGAAAGAACGCAGGTGTGGCCTTGGGATGTGGTGTGTCCAGTGTTGCTTGGGGTCTAATGATACCTTGCCCTGCTGAGGAGTATGAAGGAGAATTCCAGCCAGCTTCTTTCTAAACGATTAGCTGAAGCACTCTTCTTTGCGCTCATAAATCATTTTTAAATTACAGTCTTACTTCCTCCCCCTTCTCACTTTACACCCTCCACCTGCATTACAGGGCTCCACCACCCACATTCTGTTTGAAAATTGAAGAATCTCTAAGCCAGTGTCCATGAATTTGAGCACGCTCCGGGAGACAGTGGAGGGCAGAGGAGCCTGGCGTGCTGCAGTCCATGAGGGTCGCAAAGAGTCGGACACGACTTATTGACTGAACAACAGCAACAATGCCAGTGTCCATGGTGATGTTGTTCACAGCAAGTTTGCAATGGCTTTGGGTTAAACCACCGGAATTTTGTTTATCAGCAGTGTGGCTGAAGGTATGGTCTGGAGACCCAGTGCTTCTGCAGAGGGCAAATGGGACTCCAGGGACAGTGTAAGGTGTTTGCACTTGCTCTCCCATGGCTGTGCTAGGATTTTCCTGGGAAACAAACACACAGCAAAAAATAGTTTCTGCATTCCTAGGAACACCAATCTGAAGACCGATGAACTGAATTCTCCTACCGGCATCTTTCAAGTGCCTCATAACGTGAGCCACTCATCTTTTCTCAGTCCCCCTCTGCTAGAGACCAACTGCCTGGGTTCCTTGTTTAAGTTTCTTGTGAAAACACAGATCCTTGGAATATCTGGGACTAGGAGGTCTAGTATGGGAGCAAGGAGTCTTGTGTGTTGTACGAGTACGTGGAAAATCCTTATGCTCACCAGTGCTTGAGAACTTCTGTTCAAGATGAGTGAAAGGGACTTCCCTGACTTGCCAGTGGTGAAAACTCCAAGCTTCCATTGCAGGGGGCGAGGGTTCGATTCCTGGACGGGGAACTCAGATCCCATGGCCAAGAGAAAAAAAAAAGATGAGTGCAAGCTTAGGCAGCATGAGGATTAACACTCTGACCCACAGGATTGCTCTTAGAATGAGGTTTGTAATTCACTGAGGATGGTGCTATTTTATTCTCCTGAAGTGATTTGTATCATCAAAATCCTATTGTGTGTGTGTGTGTGTGTGTGTGTGTACATATATACATATCGATCTATCAGCCTGAAGCATTTGGTCTTCAGAATCAGTAGAAAAAGGACGTTAACATGTATCAAGTGTCTACCACCAGTCAGGTACTCTGGCCCCATTTTCCTGTTGTGCTCAATGGCTAGTTTTGTCTGACTCTTTGTGACCCCATGGACTGTAGCCCACCAGGCTCCTCTGTCCATGGGATTTCCCAGCAAGATACTGAAGTGGGTTGCCACTTCCTCCTCCAAGAGATCTTTCTCACCCAGAAACTGAACCGGAGTCTCTCAAGTTTCCTGCACTGGCAGGTGGATTCTTTACCACTGTGCCACCTGGGAAGCCCTTTACTGTTGTTACATTATTTTATATACATGTTGAACACTACTGCCACCTTCATGTTATGGAAGGGATTGGAGGGGAGATATTAATGGTTAACTTTGTGCTCATAATCTGTCATATGTGAGCATAGCAGAGGCTGTCAGTGGTCCCCCTGTATTGATGGTCCCTTTCTTTCTATGTGATAAACTAAAGCTCTTTGTAACTGGGCACATGGACCTAAGGACTAATGATTGCATTATCCAGCCTTCTTTGCAGCTGGATGTAGGCATGTGATGAAGTTTAGCTCTTGGTATATAAAGAGAAGCCATGCGAAGCTTCCAGAGCAATCCTTTTGATATTTTTCATTTTATTTGATTAATTTTATCTTGCAGAAAGTGCAAAAATTTTAGGAAAGTACAAAGAATAATATAATAAATTGCTAGGTAGATGTTACCCAGCTTTAACAGTTTTCAACATTCTGTGAATCTTATTCTATTTCTTCTCCATCCTCTACCCACTTGCAATGCCCGTTACCCTCTTCTGGCCATGAAATACCTCTGAGAGGTGAGATATACATTGCCCTCACCCCTTGTTACTTCCTGCCAGCTGGAACACATATGTGACAGGTGAAACCTGAGTAAATATCTCCCACCACAGGTGAAAGCTACATATTGAAGACAGCATAGAAAAAAAGAAAGAAGGACCCTGGATTTCTGATATGTTTTTGAATTCATCCTTACATCCTGGACTATACACGGCTAGACTTTTGTGTGTGAGAGAAGTATGTTTCTGCAAAGTTTAAGCCACTATTCTATAACTTGCAGCCAAAATTATCTCTAATGTTTACTGTGGGTCAAGTAGAAGATACCATTGAATCTTTCTTACCAAAACAGAACAGCACCAAACCATTCTTGTCCACATTCCTGCCTTAGAAATTCAATGTCACACACAAAAATGGAATTGATAATTAAAGATGTTCACAGATTTCAAATGATCAATCTGCTCATCAGTGAAGTCTTTACTGTAGACTTGGTATATATAGGCCACCAAGTTGGAGATGTGTTGATTATAACATGGCCTTAGTAGTTGAATAATTAAAGTTAGTTAGTAGAAGTTGAGGTAGAGACTCATTATGATTTGTTCTCTATTATCTGCTTCCCCCTTCACCTTTACACTAGACCCCAAGTGTTCAGCTGAGCACATGGCCCTAAAGTGTACATTTCCTAGCCTTATTTGTATCCAGGGGTCATCAGGTTACTAAGCTCTGAACAATGGAATGCAAGTTGGAGAGATATGTTAGGCTTGAGGGAAGTATCTACAGGTGACAGGCAAGCTCTTCTGTTACCCCATTCTCCCCTTCTTACTTCCTGGGATGCAGATGTGATGATGGGAGCATGCAGGCTTTTGGGACCATGAGGTAGAAGCCTCGTGTTGAGAGTCTGGAGTTAGAATGAGCCCAGCCCCAAACCGCTTACCTCTAGACATCATTTCTGTGCAAGAGAAATAGAATTATATTTTATTTAAGTCATGTTATTTCAGGTTTTCTATTGCTTGCATCCACACCTAATCCACACTGATTAATATTCTCACACTTAAAAGAAAAAACCATGAAGTGTGACTGCAATTTGACTTTTGTTTAGGTTAGCTGGATTTTTATATAATCAAGGCTTACCATAATATTTTAAACAGATCATACCTTGAGTGCATAATTTATAATTTCTTTTTTTGCCGCACCTCACGGCTTGTGGTGGAGAAGGCAATGGCAACCCACTCCAGTACTCTTGCCTGGAAACTCCCATGGACGGAGGAGCCTGGTAGGCTGCAATCATGGGGTCGCTAAGAGTCAGACATGACTGAGTGGCTTCACTTTGATGCGTTGGTGAAGGAAATGGCAACCCACTCCAGTGTTCTTGCCTGGAGAATCCCAGGAATGGGGGAGCCTGGTGGGCTGCAGTCTATGGGGTCACACAGGGTCAGACACAACTGAAGCGACCTAGCAACAGCAGCAGCACGGCTTGTGGGATCTTAGTTCCTCGACCAGGGATTGAACTCGGGCCACTGCAGCGAAAGTGCTAAGTGCAGCCACTCCCCACGGTGAGCCCTGAGGAAACACAAGCTGTGAAAACACAGGGTACTGACCCCAGAGAGCTGAAGGGCATATCAAAGGAATTGATTTCAGTGAGCCCAGACTCTTGCATCTTCCTATACATAGGAAAGCACTAAGTTTTTTAACTTGGGACATCTGGTTTTCTTTAATTTGCAATAATCTTTTGACATTCAGACTACCTGCCCTTTGTTGTAAAACTTCTAATGACCTGGATCCTTCCCTCACCTCTTCAGAGCAGTTCTTTCAGGGTTAATTGAGATGTTGTCTCCTGGGCTTAAGTCCTAAAAATTGCTGCTGAATAAAACATAACTCTCAACTTTTAGGTTGTTAATATTTTTTAAGTCTACAGTTAAAAACTCTAGATATTCTTTGAATTAGAAAACAGATGAGTGGGTATGGTGAGTCTCTTTTCTTTCAAGCCCACCCTCTGACTTTCTTTATCCCTCTCCGTGCTTTGGGAGACTGACCAATATGAAACCTGTCAGTGCGTTCTCTCACTTTGCAGTTACATGAATAGCAGGCACTCACAGGTGACAGGAAAGGCAGGAAGAGTAAGTCAGGACATTTATTCTGATGACTTTCTACCTTGGCTGCTTCTCTTGAGTAAAAGTTTATATCAGTCAGCAACAGCTACATTAAAAAAAGTTTTTCCCAACTTAATGACTATTAAAAAAAAAAACCCACATTTCTTTAGATCATGGTTCTGTGGGGTGGAAAATTATGCTGGGCTCAGTTGGCTAGTTCTGGTCTGAGCCTGGCTTAGCCGGGTAATTTTGGAATCTGCAGTCAGTTTGTAGGTGGTCTGGCTATTGACTGGCCCAGGATGGCATCCCTTAGAAATTTGGTAGTTGGCTGACTATCAGTAGGGACAAAGGAAATAAGACACTTTTGTGTCTTGTCATCCAGCAAGCCTCTAGGTCATTCTCATGGAAGCTGGGTGGGTTTATTTATTTATTTTTGGCCGTGCTGTGTCTTCATGGCTGTGCGGGCACTTTCTCTACTTGTGGTGGGCAAGCTTCTCATTGTGGCAGCTTCTCTCATGGAGCACAGGCTTTAGGGCTCAATAGTCCTACACGGGTTTAATTGCTCCACATATGGGATCTTCCTGGACCAGGGATTGAACCCATGTCCCCTGAATTGGCAGGCGAGTTCTTAAACACTGGACCACCAGGGAAGTCCCTGGGTGGGATTTTAAAGGAGCAAGTGAAACACACCAGAGGTCTTGGGGCCTCACCTGCTACATTCTGTTGACTGATAAAACACAAGATCAGCTCATATTCAAAGGTTGGGGCAGGGGAAGACACTCAGATTTTTAGTAAAGAAACTAAAAAGCTACATTGCAAAGGGATGCTATGTCCTTGCACAAGAAAAGAATTGGAGTCCTTTTGATAATCTAATAAGTCACATCCTCCATCCAAATCTCTCTGCATACAGTTTTTTCTCTGAGTTTGTGTAAGTTTTCTCTTTTTTTGTTCATTATCCTTAGGGGTGCTAACAGCTCATGCTGTCATTAGCAGATTGCTAAGCTGTCCTTGTTCATACTTTCCCAAAGAGACACCTTCACTAAACTTTCCTGTTATCCAGCTTAAGTTTGTCTTCTGTTCCCCACCAAGATCTAGCCTGAACTATTGGAGTTTTTCTATGAAACCTGGCAAAGAAAACATCTGTTTTTACCTCTGGAAATCCCTCTTTAAGGAAAAAAAAAAAACAACAACTTTAAACCCATAAAAAAAAAATGTAAGAGCTAACAAAATTAAACAATCTTTTTGAAATATAGAACATTTTCCATCTTTATAGATGGAAACATAGAAATCTAAACAAAGCAGGAAATCAGAAATGAAGAATTGGCAGAAGGGAAGCCAGCAAGGAACAAATCTTGCTGTATGACTACACGGAAAATCTCAGAAAACTGAGGTACCTGAAAGTTGAGATAAAGGATGAGGAGAGGGACTTCCCTGGAAGTCCAGTGGTTAAGACTTTGCCTTCCAATGCAGGGCGTGTGGATTCTATCTCTGGCCAAGGAGCTAAGGATCCCACGTGTCCTGTGGCCAAAAAACCAGAACATCAAATGAAAGCAATCGTGTAACAAATTCAATAAAAACTTTAAAAATAGTCCATATAAAAAAATCTTTAAAAAAGAGGATGAAAAAACAAGAGGATTGAATAAGGTCTGCAGGAAGGGTGACTAGAGCCCTAGGATGCCTTCTAAACCCTTGCTGAAGACAGCTGGGTTTTCTAGTGGAATTGAATCCTTGAGAATCCGGATTTGTGGATAACGGGCATATTGATGAGCAGGAGCAATTTGTCTTAATGAGAACAGGGGATGTGAAATGAGAATGCATACCCTAAAATGTCAGAACCCGTGGCTCCTCTGCCATCTCTCAGCCCTCACCGTTCCAAGAATGCTTGTAGCCAGGTACTTACCACTTTTATGTTGGCAGAGCAGAAAATTGGGGCCTTCCTCTCTGCTGAAGTTGGCTGTTCCTAGAAAAAAAGATCTATAGATACTGACATTTGGATGTCCCCCAGTGAAAAGGTCAGGCCCTGACAGATGATAGTGGAGCTCACTTATTGACTATCTACCTTATATCCAGAAGTTCCATTTAGCTGCTCAATGCCTCAGTCCTCAATATTGCATTAAGACTGCATAATCAAGAAACACATCAAACATGACAGTGTCAAAAATCAGCCTAAGTGAGTAAGAATAAACTTGAGAATACAGACACAATGCAGCGAGCGAAAGAAAATTCAACAATAAAATACACAAAACAACCAGCAGAGCTATGATCCATATTCTCAGATCCATAAAAGTAGATATATCCATCAAACAGAAATAGGATAGACTGGCCAAAAGCAACAACAACAACCCCTGCTCCCTACACAAAGGCAGCATAAAGGAAGCAGGCCTAACTCTTGGAATGTAAAAATATAACAGCAGAATATTTTTTCTTAAACATTTTACTTTATTTTTAATTGGAGGATAAACACTTTACAATATTGTGATGGCTTTCTGCCGCTCATCAACATGAATCAGCCACAGGCATACCCATGTGAGTACTTACTCGTAAGCCTCCCTCCCTCCTCATCCCACCCCTCTAGGTTGTCACAGAGCACCGGCTTTGAGCTCCCTGCATCATACAGAAAATTCCCACTGGTCATCTATTTTACGTATGGTAATGTATATGTTTCAGTGCTACTCTTTCAAATCATCCTACTCTCTCTTTCCCCACTGAGTCCGAAAGTCTGTTCTTTATGTCTGTGTCTCCTTTGCTGCCTTGCACATAGGATCATCAGTACTCTTTCTAGATTCCATACATATGTATTAGTATACAGTATTTGTCTTTCTCCTTCTGACTTACTTCACTCTGCATAATAGGCTCTAGGTTCAGCCACCTCTTTAGAACTGACTCAATGCATTCTTTTTTATGGCCGAGTAATATTCCACTGTGTGTATGTGCCACAGCTTCTCATCCATTCACCTGTTATGGACATCTAGGTTGCTTCCATGTCTTAGCTCTTGTAAACAGTGCTGCTCAGTTGAAGAGTTAGAAGATAAATTTTAAGAAAATTCCCAGAATGTATGAAATGAAAAAATTATAAAAATTGGGGGCTTCATTTAAGAGCCGTGGTGTCAATTATAGGAATTTTAGAATAGAAGAAAAGAGAAATTGTAGAGGACATACCAAACAAATAATTTAATAAAATTTCTGCAAAGTGAAAAGCATGAGTTTTCATGTATGAAGGACCTACTAAGTTTTCACTGTAATTAATAAAAAAAAAAAAACTCTGACTTCGCTGAGGGTCCAGTGGTTAAGACTCCAAGCTTCCACTGCAGGGGGCGTGGGTTTGATCCCTGATTGGAGAACTAAGATCCCTTATGCCACATGGTATGGCCAAAAAAAGAAATATAAAAATGAGTCCGGCACTAGAAGGAGTATGACATGAGGTCCAGGAAACAAGATGCCCATGGGAGGGGGTAAGGGGCATTCCCATGATAAGGGTAGAAGGGTATTTTGTTACCCTTATAACAAAAATATTTGCAATAGGACAGGACAGAATTTTCAAAAGCAGCTGTTCCATACTGGAGCATCGCCAGGCAGGGGTGGACGAGGTTCTTCATCTGCCTGCATTTTGTGAGGGTGAAGAGCTCAGCTGTCAGAAGCTAGAATGCCTGGCTTTCAACTCAATTTCATCACTTACTATCCACGTAGCCAAATTAATGAATTCAATTCTCTGTTTTGCAAAATGGAAGAATAATAGTCCTACCACATAGGGTTGAGGTGGAATTAAATTCATACATATGGAGGGCTTAAAATAGTTTCTGGTACATATGTGCTCAATTGCTGTTGGCTTTTTATTATTAAAAATGTTTCAGAGTTCTGTTGGATATTTCGGAAGAGGAATTACTGATAGGCATATGGAATATTGAACAAATACACCTCTTTCCATGACTCAATTATAAATATTGAAGTAGTGCAAGTTACAGATGTCAAGGCTATTTACCATCAAAATTATGTGAGCTTTACTATTGATTTTACCAACACTGTGGTTTAAGTGCTTTGGGAGGTTTGTGGAGGGTGTGGTGTGTGTGGTGGGGGAAATGAGTTAGGTGAATGGACATCAAATGATAAACTATCAAGTTGTAAAATCAAATATAGCAGTATAAGCATATTATTTATACAGACAAAAGACTTAATATTGATTGTCTCTAGAATTGGGTATTAGAATGGAGGAAATATTGATTTCTATTATGAGCCCCATGATACTGTTTTTCTTTATTTTTATTTTTCACTTTTGCTCCATGGCACTGTTTGATTTTTAAAAATATGTACATGGGTACTTTGATAAAAATTTTAAAAAATAAATAATTAACATTAAAATTAATTTAATTAATGTTAATTTAATTAACATTAAAATTAACATATTAAAAATAAATAAATTAACATATGCTATAGAGCACAGTTAGCAAGGTAGGCAAGCAACATAAGCTTTATTATCAACAGTGATATATTTAAAATTCTTTGATTCTTTTGTCCAAAAATTAACTTCAGGGATTTGGAAATTGCAAATATTAAGCAATCTTCAAGTCTTGTCTCTAACAATATTTCAAAGCCAGTAGTGCTCAACATGGCTGCAAATAAAAATCATTTCAGTTATACGTTGTAGTCACCTAGGGAAATTTTAAAACTTCTAATGACTCAGATCAATTAAGTCAGAATCTCTGGGGGTAGATCCAAAAATCAGTATTTTAAAACTCCCCAGGTGATTATTATGTGTGACCAAAGTTGCAGACAACTGTATGAAAAATTCTGAGTGAAGTTTGATACATTTTTTTTCACTCATAGGCTTTATAGTAAGCAATGCCCACATTCATCAGCTTGCTAGGAACAGATGTGAAACTGGTGGTAGTTTACATAAATAAATAAATATAAAGTATAAATATATGTATGTGTGGGTGATTATGTGGGTGTATGTGTGGGTGTGTGTTTCCTACATACTGTAATTTGGATTAAAATCACGTTTGAGCACTTCTTTGGTTAATTTTGTCAAACCATATCTTTACACATTTTTTTTTGAGTTATTTAATGCATGAGTCATATTTCCAAGTCTTAGAGGTTTATATAGTGATTTCTATTGTTGAAACACACTGATTTGTGTGAATACAAGATTTACTAATGAACTAATGAATAATAACTAAATTACACTGGGAAGACCTAGTATTAATTACCATGTAATTCATACTGCAGTTTATAAATCAGATACAAAATCCAATAATTATAGGACAATTGCTATGTAATTAACTTGACTCCACATAGTAATTACAGGGTAATTTTGTCAATAGTTCACATCACATATCCATAAAGAGAACTGCTATTACTTTGCACCCTGGAGTTGAAAATAACTGGCTAGATTATTTTAGCATTGCTTTAGGGAGGAAACAATATATGATCTTTAGTTTAGGATGTAGACATCATCTCAGATTTAGTTTGTAACCTGCTCAGAACTTGGCACTGTAGTCAATGATACCAGAGATATTTAACAGGTTAACGCAATTAGGACGGAAGGATTTAAGCATTCTACTATTCTGTAACATCTAATATTTAAATTAAAATCATAGCTAATGAAGCAGATGAAAGTGGATGTGGAGGAATGCACTTTGATTAAGAACGATTGTAACATGGTAGAAAATGCTGTTTTTTCTTTGAAGATATAGCTGGGAGAGTTTTATTCTCCCTGAAATGGAGTTGGTCAAAGTCTTCTATAGCAAGCAGGTAGGGTATGACTTGCTTGGCTCTTTGCAGGGTGGTTTTTCTTTTTTCCAGATGTTTCAGCTCCACGGGCAGCACACTGTGCTAGGAACTAAGGAAGAGACATCCAAGAGAAGGAGGAACCAATAGAATTGCTGTGAAATGAGGAAAAAACCCGTCCTCTGCCCAACAAAGGGGCTTACAGTCTGAGACCAAATCTAAAGAAGGACAGGGACTTTCCTGGTGGTCCAGTGGTTAAGAATCTGCCTTGCGATGCAGGGGATCCAGGTTCGATCCTCAGTGGGGCAACTAAGATCCCCCATGCCGTGGAGCACCTGAGCCCGCGCCACAACTAGAGAGTTGGCAGACCACAGTAGAAGATCCTGCATGATGCAGTGAAGATCCCGTGTGCTGCAAGCAAGACCTAAAGTAGCCGAATAAATATATAAATATTAAAAAAAAGGACAAACACGTTTCTGCCCATGTGCAAGTGGAGCTGAGTATGTGGATTCTCTTCCTGTGGTTCAGCGTAAAGATAACACACGTGCCAATGACTGAGGTGAGTCATTTCTGGGATTTCACTGGAGTGATGGAAAAACAGTGTTAAGACCTAGATGTATATGTCATATCTCTACCACTCACACAAATGAGTAATCCTTGACAGACAGCATCCTGGGGGAGCAGATAAATCCCACACAGGGTGGGGTTCAGGAAAATGTTCAGAAAAGTCTCTTTCTTCATTAGGGTCATAGAAGTCCACAGGTATAGAGTTGAGAAGATGGTCCTTCAGAGACTCCAGGTTGAGGTTCTGGATAACCCTGGATTTGGAACATCTTATTCTAATTGTTTACAGTAAGAACCACAATAATCGTGGGAAGGTTATAAAAATGAAGCTCATTGTATATATGTACCATGCCTTCTTTATCCATTCATCTGTCAATGAATATTTAGGTTGCTTCCATGTCCTGGGTGTTGTAAGCAGTGCTTCAACGAACACTGGGGTTCATGTATCCTTTTAGACCATGTTTTTCTCCAAATATATGCCCAGGAGTGGGATTGCAGGGTCATATGGTAGGTCTATTTTTAGTTTTTTAAGAAACGTACACACAATGGAATGTTACCCAGCCATTAAAAAGAATGAAATAATGCCATTTGCAGTAACGCAGATGGACCTAGAGAGTATCATACTAAGTGAAGTAAGTCAGAGAAAGACAAATGTTGTATGATATCACTCATTTGTGGAATCTAATTTTTTTAATGATGCAAATGAACTCTTTTCCAAAATAGAAATACACTCACAGTATGGTTACTGGGGGTAAGGGTTGGGGGAAAGGATACTTAGGGAGTTTGTAGTCAACAGGTCACACAGCTGTGTTTAAAATGGATAACTAACAAGAACCTACTGTAGGGCACAGAGAACTCTGCTCAATGTTATGTGGCAGGCTGGATGGGAGGGGAGTTTGGGGGAGAAGGGATGCATGTATATATATGGCTGAGTCGCTCTGCTGTGCACTTGAAACTAATGCAACATTGTTAATTGGCAGTATTCTGATATAAAATAAAAAGTTAAAAAAAAACGAAGTTCAATTAAATGATGACACCCAGTCTGTTAGCTCTCAAAGCTTTCTTGCTGGCTTAAGGATGCCCAAAACTCAGCTCCTAGAACCACAGGAAGGTTTATAATTAGGAACCACAGAGGTGTTTGGAACATCTTTGAACTATAGCAAAATAGGCTGCAGACTTCCTGATTCCTGTCCACCCAAACATAATGAGGTCATTGCTGTTGGATCGATAAAGCAGTGAAACTACAAACAGGATGCAAACTGCACTGGGGCAAGACTTTGCAAGTGGAACAAATGCTTCTGTAAATGTACACTTGCTATCCTGAAATCTGAAATGCCCACCAAATTAGGGGGAAAAAAAGAACTTCAAAGTGAGGTCTTTAATGCCTTCCACAAAGTGTCTTCCTGTTAACTGAAGTCTTTTCTCCCACTGTGCACTTGGGATGTATCCAGTAACTCAGTCACCCGGAATCTCATCTTTTGCTAGGCAAAGCTGGCAGTTTCTTGTTACCAGGTTCTTCCCTTTATCTGAAACGACCCATCCGTCAGTATGTCTCCTGCCCAAATCTTATTCTTTAAGGTCCAGCATAAATGTTGCCTCTGCCAGGAAGCAAATTCTTATCACCTCTGTAAAGAGACTCCTTTCTTGGAAATCCTAGACATAGTCTGTCTTTATTTTTATACACATCTTCTCTATTGGCTCTTAAGACCCTGGGAGCAGGTACTATGATTTACACATCTTCAGATTATTCCAAGATATGTATTAAATTTCACAATACAGTTGAAACTGAAATGAATGTACTTTTGGTATTTCTTTTTTTAAAGTCTAAGTACTTTTAGGCTATACAAGTGACTGAACTCCAGGAGTGCTGATCCACAGAGTAAACATTTTTAGTGTGGGATTTTGACCAAAAAAAGGTACATTTTATCCTAGAAGTATTTTCTTGTTATCCTTCTGATGACTATTAACAACTTGCTTTATTGTCATGTAATTTTTTTGTTGTTGGAATATGATTGCTTTACAATGTTGTGCTGGTTTCTGCTGTACAGTGAGGTGAATCAGCTACACATATTCCTATATCTTCTCCCTCTTGGCCCTCTTCTCCCCACTCCACTCCACTCCTCTAAGTCATCACAGAGCACCGAGCTGAGCTCCCTGTTTTATACGGCAGGTTCCCATTAGCGATCTATTTCACTCCTGGTGGTGTATATATGTCAATCCTACTCCCCCAGTCCGTCCTGCGCTCCACCTCCCACTGTCCACATGTCAGTTCTCTGCCTTGAAAATAGGTTCATCTGTACCATTTTGACACTGAAGGTTCAAAGGTGATGTCTTTGAATGATGTTAACAGGGAGGCTAAGACTATATTATTGGACATAAGTGGCGATTTTGGAGGAGTTAAGGTATAGTTCCCTTAAAGCTTTGCAGGTACCATCAGATTTGAAAGTGGGAGCCTTGAAAAAGAGGTCATGTGTGCTGTTGGAGGAGCCTGGATGGGGGTTTCAGGAGATCAGGGCTGCCCGTCTCCCTCCATAACTAACCATGTTGTTTCCCTCAGTAATTTGTGGGGCAGGCCGGGGAACACCTCTGCAAAATCAGGGATTTAGCTTAGGTGATCACCAAGGCATCTCTGAGCTCTAGGACTTCGTGGTTCTTAAGACCAACATGCTGTGAATAAATACCTTGGAGAGAAATGCTGCAGTGAAAAGGAAATAGAAGGCTGTGATGAAACCTTGAATTACTGTGTTGGAAATGGTAAGTATGAAGCACAGATCATTTTTCCTTCAGAAGTGGTACCAGGAAAATCGTGGCTAGACATCCCTCTCTCCCTTTCCTTATTTCCCCAGTCATTTATCCTTGTCACAATCCCAAGGGCATTGTTCTCATATTTCTCAATGGATCTCAATGAAAGTGGAGCAGAAGGCAGGTTAAGGTATTGCTTCTCTTGCAGAACTCTTTATGGGAGACACAAGAGGCCTGGCAAGTTTCCAAGGCCCAAAGAAGCAGGTTTTTAGGTACCCTCGCATGGGACAGGCCCCTCAACTGTCATCCCATCCACCCTCATCTCAGGAAATAGTTGAGCAATTAGGATAAATCACTGGTTCTGATTATTTGAGAAATGTCTACTATTATAATTTCCATTATACTGGCACCATCACCTTTAAAACAGATCTGACAGATCTGTTTTCCTAACTACTTTATAGATTATAGATTATAAGATGTTCACCTTTTTTTTTTTTGGAAAGATTAATTCAACTTTAAACAATATGAAAATATGCTGTTTTTCACAGCCACTGTAAATAAGTTATATAATCTTCTGGAGATTATATAATCATTTGAAAAGTTGTATAATATACATTTAAAGAAATACAGCAATTACCATTCTAGGAGTTTACCATGAAGAAATAATGTTTGTATAAAGATATGCTGCATGTATCAGAAATATTCCACAGTTTGGCTTATACTGCCAAAATTGGAGCCAAAGTAAATATTCAGGAGCAGAGACTTGGTAGCATAAATAAGTAATCATGAACATGGAGGATGCAGGTCTGTATTTTTTTGGAATATAGTGTTAAGTAAAAAACAAAACAAAATGTAGGGTATGAATCCATCTTATAATTAAAAATTACTTTTTCAGGTATAGGAAAAAGTCTGGCAGGCTATTAATTAGTTTTCACCTGTGCTTTTGTTTCTTTTTTTTGTTCATTTGTTTTCTTTTTTTTGGAGTATAGTTGATTTACAATTTTGTGTTAGTTTCAGGTGTATAGCAAAGTGATTCAGTTATACATATACATATATTCATTCTTCTTCAGATCCTAATGTTTTCTGAAGTTGCTGTACCATTTTGTATTCCCACTGGTAAGGTACACAAGATGGAATCAAGATTGCCGGGAGAAATATCAATAACCTCAGATATGCAGATGACACCACCCTTATGGCAGAAAGTGAAGAGGAACTAAAAAGCCTCTTGATGAACGTGAGAGAGGAGAGTGAAAAAGTTGGCTTAAAGCTCAGCATTCAGAAAACTAAGATCATGGCATCTGGTCCCATCACTTCATGGGAAATGGATGGGGAAACAGTGGAAGCAGTGTCAGACTTTATTTTTGGGGGCTCCAAAATCACTGCTGATGGTGATTGCAGCCATGAAATTAAAAGATGCTTACTCCTTGGAAGGAAAGTTATGACCAACCTAGATAGCATATTAAAAAGCAGAGACATTACTTTGCCAACAAAGGTCCGTCTAGTCAAGGCTATGGTTTTTCCAATGGTCATGTATGGATGTGAGAGTCGGACTGTGAAGAAAGCTGAGCGCTGAAGAATTGATGCTTTTGAACTGTGGTGTTGGAGAAGACTCTTGAGAGCCCCTCAGACTGCAAGGAGATCCAACCAGTCCATCCTAAAGGAGATCAGTCCTGGGTGTTCATTGGAAGGACTGATGTTGAAGCTGAAACTCCAATACTTTGGCCACCTGATGCGAAGAGCTGACTCATTGGAAAAGATCCTGATGCTGGGAAGTATTGAGGGCAGGAGGAGAAGGGGATGACAGAGGATGAGATGGCTGGATGGCATCACCGAAGCAATGTACATGAGTTTGGGTAAACTCCGGGAGTTGGTGATGGACAGGGAGGCCTGGCGTGCTGTGATTCATGGGGTCGCAAAGAGTTGGACACGACTGACTGACTGAACTGACTGAACTGACTGAACTGAAGGTATGAGAGTTCCAGTTCCTCTGCCTCCTTGTCAACACTTGGTATTGTCAGTTTTTTTTAATAGTAGCTAATATGCAAAATATTTATAAATACTAACTCACTTGATCCTATTAGATGAATAGTATTATTCATCCGTAACTCACAATAAATAATAGTCATAAAATTTAACAATTATTTAATAATAAATAGATACCTCATCAGTTTTACTGATGAAGAAACTAGAAGAGACATCAAATTACTGTCTTAAGATTGCACAGCCAGTAGGTGGCAGAACTGCATTGAAACCCAGGCAGTTTAACCTCAGAACACATGCCCTTAGTATTATACTCTGCTTTGATGGTCTTTCAATCAGTATAGGAGAGAAAGGCTTTAATATTTCCTCTGCCAGTTTGAAAGTTCATCTATTTCTCATCTTGGAAAGCTGTGCAAAGTTTATTGAATTTCGATTTAATTTTCCAAAAAATGTGCTGTATGGTTCAGCATAGCACATTCCCATCAGCTAATTAAAGGATGTCAGTAGGCTGGCTCCTGAGAGATCTTTCAGAATGTCATGAACTTGCTGGGTTCCCCGTGGCCCAGCAACCTGCTCTAAGCCCTGAAAACCAGAAACCTGATTCTTTTGATGTTCCAGAAATGACTAAACTCAGCCACGCTGGAGAAATCAGGATACAAAGTTCATCAAACACTGATCCATTACACACAATGGTAATTCATTAATTTACAGTGAGACATATGATGATCAAAGAGAACAAAAATTTATTTCTGTTTGATGACACTCCTTCTCCCTGTAGAAAAGCTTTGTCGGAGCCAAATGATCATGTGAAGTTTTCCAGATGTGCCTAGAAACTTAAGGAGGAGAGTTCACTGTTTTTAATAGCCTGAAGGCTTTAAACACTTATTCACAAAACTAAGTCTTGGTAGTTTGTACCTGAAATACTGTTATTTTTCACTTCCATGGTCTGCATCAATATGCCCAGAGACCACTGAGACAGATCAAATGCTCTGAGTGAGAACGTCCAACATCTGCCTTTTCATCGTTTCACCTCTCATCAGTCCAGTTCCTCATTGATATCATGTTTCCTTAGACATGGATCTTTGGCCTAATTAAAATCAATTCTTATTCATCTTCAACCATCTAATATTTGTTGATGATCTATTATGCGCTAAGACAGTTGTAGAAGCAGGGGATATAGATTATTCTAGGAATCATTCTATCCTTTTAAGATTTTGAAGTATCTGTTACATGAAAAATAAGGCTGCCCTAAGAAGGTTATATATTGACATGAAATAGATCTATTTCCATGACGTGCTAATCTTTGATTTATCCTGGTTGCTAAACATAAAAAGTTCTTTCATTTCCCCAATCTATAGAAACTCCACTCTTTTAGAAAATTCATTTTTCCCTTAATTCTTTCTTATTACCCCCAATCAGAAAAATATCCTCTGCTGCTTTTAAATTAGGAAAGTCCTTTCTTTTTAGGTCATATTTTACTGTGCTTCAAAGTTATTTGTATATATATTCCCTAGTTTTCCAGATGATAAATTCATTGAAGACAGAAACTAAAGCACATGAGCTTTTAGTTTCCCACTTCCTCGCAGGTTCTTAGCCACTTGCAGGAGCTTAATGACATAAATCTACAGAATGAAACAAGGATGGGAGGACTTTCCTGGTGATCCAGTGGTTAATACTCTGTGCTCCCAATGCAGGGGCCCTGGGTTCAATCCCTAGTCAGGGAACTACATCCCATATACTGCAACTAAAGATCCTGTGTTCCACAACTAAGACCTGGTGTAGCCAAATAAATATTAAAAAAAAGAAAAAGAAAAAAAGATGGGGCAAATAGTCACCCCAGTCCTGTACACGAGTCCTATTGTTCCCCATTCATCCCATCACACGACTTTTTTCTTTAGCTCCATACATGTAGATGGGCCACTATTTTCAGGCAAGGTCCACACTTTGTCCCCTTCTGCCACCTTAAAGCCTTCATCATGGACCACGGCCCCAGGAGTGCCCTTCTTTCCTCTGCTTCCCCCCTTTCTGAATCTAATTACAGGTGTGCATGCTGCAGCCCTTCCTCTCTCCACTGGCTGCGCGGGAAATTCCTGACCTAATGGTCTGACCTGCAATACCACCGAGGCAGGTTTGTGCTGGCTCTCAGTCTGATGCAAGCAGTGGGGAGAAACGACGATGCCCTGCTCAACTCTGCCCCAGTTAAGCTGTCACTGAAAAGGAAACACCTGCTACCCAGAGAGTCTTTATGTTTCACTTTACCACAGGAGTCTACCGTGGACTTGTCAACTGATGGCTCTGGGACTAAGGTGGGAAAAAATTACATTATCTCCCCATGAAACTATCAAGTAAGGAGGGAAGTTTCCTCTGTATGATTGGATGCAGCCACAAAACAGGCTTACGGATGGTACAGAAGCACAAGTTGTATTTTAGAAAAGGAGCTGTTCTATGGAACAGGGGTGGACCATATCATTATGCAGTTGGAGTACTGGAGTCAGTGTGGGTCTCAGTTCCAGAGCAGCTTTGTCCGTCATTCCGGAATTGTTTGTCAAAAGACAGCAGCATAAAACCCCAGATCTGCCATCTTCTGAATTAGTATTGTTTGGGAGGAAGGAGGCAAAAGTGTGCAAGTCCCAACTCTATAACTTATTGTTTGACTTCGGGAAAAATTTTTAACTTCTTTGAAACTACTTCTTCATCAATATCGTGTGGGGGTTGTTGTTGTTCAGTCACTCAGTCGTGTCTGACTCTTTATGATCCCACGGACTGCAGCATGCCAGACTTCCCTATCCTTCACCAACTCCCGGAGCTTGCTCAAACTCAGGTCCATCGAGTTGGTGATGCCATCCAACCAGCTCATCCTCTGTCATCCCCTTCTCCTCCCACCTTCAGTCTTTCCCAGCATCAGGGTCTTTTCCAGTGAGTCAGTTCTTCACAACAGGTGGCCAAAGTATTGGAGTTTCAGCTTCAACATCAGTACTTCAATGAATATTCAGGACTGATCTCCTTTAGGATGGACTGGTTGGATCTCCTTGCAGTCCAAGGGACTCTCAAGAGTCTTCTCCAACACCACAGTTCAAAAGCATCAATTCTTCGATTCTCAGCTTTCTTTATAGTCCAACTCTCACATTCATACATGACCACTGGAAAAACCATAGCTTTGACTATATGGACCTCTGTCAGCAAAGTAATGTCTCTGCTTTTTAATATGTGTGGGGGTTAAAGTTTGCCTAACTAGTTCTTCTTTTTCCTTTAACAAATACGTTTTATTTTTTAATATTTATTTATTTTATTTTTGGCTGTGCTGTGTCTTAGTTGTGGCACACAGATCTTTGTTGACACATGCCAAGTTCTTTCTAGTTGAGTTGTGGCTCACGAATTTAGTTTTCCTGCAGCAGGTGGGATCTCAGTTCTCTGATCAGGGATCGAACCCACATCTCCTGCATTGGAAGGTGGATTCTTAACCACTGGATCACCAGGGAAGTCCCTGTCTAACTAATTCTAATCGTTTAAAACTATGATTAGTTAATGTGTCTCAACTCCGATACTTAACATTACTTAAAGTGCCAGTCGGCATCACTTTTACAAGGGAGAAATTTTTCTGAAGATTTACAGGGAAATCTCCTGTTCTCAGAGGGGGCAGTGAATAGTTTGAATTATGGGATAGTTTTTCAGAAATGCCATTTTTATTACTTTCAAACGGGCACAGTAAATATGCTAGGCTAACAAAATGTTGCCAGGGTGTTTTGCCAAATATAGATCTTTGTGTGAATGTATCAGAATGATAGGTAATTAACTTTTATTGTTGATACATCAGTGTGAGCTCTGAAAATGTTTAAAAACTGTTTATTCCCTTAAGTGGTTTCACAAGTACCTTTGTCTCTAGACTCTTCTTTACATGATATCCTATGTAAAATTCAGTGCAAAGATAAAACTGAAATAGTATTTTTCTCTACTACCAGACCTTAAAGATGAGTGTTTACGATGTTTGGAATGATGAAGAGTTGGTATTTTCAAGATTTTGCTGGATGCATTTTTCTTAAGCTTTTCTAGTTTTTATGTATTTATTGGGTTTGCTGGATCTTCGTTGCTGTGTGCAGGCTTTCTCTAGTTGTGGCAGGCAGGGAGGTACTTGTCATTGACGTGCGTGGGCTTCTCATTGCAGTAGCTTCTCTTGTTGCAGAGCACAGGCTCTAGGCTTCCTGGACCAGGATCGAACCCGTGTTCCCTGCACTGGCTGGCCGATTCTTATTCACTGGACCACCAGAGAATTCCGGGATGCTATTTATCATTCATTATGAAGCTCTAGAATCTTGGAATCTTTGCAAGATTTCTCTTCATATCTATGCCATTGATTCAGAAGTTTTGCTGCCTTGTTTGGTTCAGCTTGAAGTTTTAGCTTAACTTGAAAACTCCAAGAGGTTCTTTGGAGTTGAATCTCTTTTACTCAGTGAGTCACCGAGCACCCTCTGCTCTCCAGATTCTATCTATCTTTGTAATGACTAGAACCTTAGTTCCTATTTTCTTATCCTATGGGTGCATGCTCAGCTGCTCAGTCATGTCTGACTTTTCTGACCCAATGGTCTGCAGCCCGCTAGGCTCCTCTGTCCATGGGATTTTCCAAGCAAGAATACTGGAGTAAGTTGCCATTTCCTACTCCAGAGGATCTTCCAGACCCAGGGAACGAACCTGTGTCTCTTGCTGTCTCCTGCATTGGCAGGTGGCTTTTTTTTTTTTTTTTTTTTACCACTAGTGCTTCCTGGGAAGCCCATTTGTTGAATTCCTACCATGAGTAAACTGTAGAGGACTGAACAAAGATGAATAAGACACAGCCCTGCTTTTAGGGGCTTGTTCACAACCTAGTAGAGAAGGCTAGTTCCTTTATAATTATATTTCTATTTTCTAGAAGAACTGATTTTTCCTCTGTCCTCGGGCTTCCGTATCTACCACATACTGCAGAGAAAGAAGCTATCACCTTTTCTGCAGTGGTGACAACAAAAGGCACACTTTTCATTAGGCTTAAACTATGCCAAGAGAGAAATGACCTCAAGACAATATTACTTGGCTTAATTGCAGCTTCCATAAAGCAAACAATTTACTAAATTATTTGAAACTACAGAATAGTCTAGTGATATATTGAAAATCCCCAAACAAGTGCATAGTGATAAAGAATAATGGGGTTTTTTTCATTTTGTTTTGAAACAAGAAATTAAGCTCAGTTGTTGGTAGTGGGTTGGAGGGAAGGGATAAGGAGAATTTTGGCTCAAAGTGGTATCAAGTAATAGCTCACATGAAGGAAGAAAAAAAATGAGCTAGGGTGTCTTGACTACCTTCCATGAAGACAGGATCTATGCTGATCTTGCCATATAACTTCATTGCTTTCAGTATTATGAGAAAGAGGAAGCTCACACTTTTATGACGCATTGCTTTCTTTACCTGTTGACAGAGAAGCAAAGCCAGGTATGCCATCTGGGTAGTGTGACCTCAAGGCCAAGATGGCTTACAAAGGTTCTTCTCCTGGTTGGCGACAACCAAAGCTCCCACCATTAGTGCTTGCAGGTAGGTGCTTTCTGGAGATATTTACTCCATAGATGGATTAAGACTTTTTTACCTAGAAGATTAATGTGTTGGGTAGCTTACATATAGCACAGCTTTACTTATCTAGTGCTTGTGGTCAGTTGCTAAGTTGTGTCTGACTCTTTGCAACCCCATGGACTGTAACCTGCCAGGCTCCTCTGTCCATGGAATTTCCCAGGCAAGAATAATGGAGCCTCAATAATAAAGCATCAATTCTTCTGCACTCAGCTTTCTTTATAGTCCAACTCTCACATCCATACATGACTACTGAAAAAATTGTAATGTTCTAATCCTGTTATTATACTTGGGGAGAATTTATTGCATACTAAAGTTGAGATCCAGGCTCCCCACCCAAAAGCCTTCCCAAAACTTCTTCACCTTCAGAGTCATCTTCCCAAGTCTGCATATGTGGCCCCTGGAATATGTCCAGCCTTGCTCGGAGCTAGGCAGCAAACATCTACTAAGGGCAGAGGCTTGGATTTTTAATATAACAACACAGCCAATTTACAGGAGTAATATGATTTTCTAAATCATTGGAATTAGCTAGTCAAGCCTGAGAGTTACAATTATTCAGAGGCTCAGAAGCCCTAATAACATCTGGCAAACTCCAGCTGGGGCAGAAGGAAACAAAGCAAAAAAACCACACCATACACAACAAGCAAATAAACAAAAAACAAACCCAAGGCACCATCATCCATTTTTATTATGACATCCTTAGGGTCACCATGTCAAGGCATGAAAGGAAATTAAAAGGAAGCATCTGAGAGGATACTGCTTACAAGGATTCTTTACTTAGAGCTTGTTAATTTTCACAGTACAGTTGCCCTGGGTTGTGAATTAAAGAAACAGATGAAAAAAATATCGCGCCTTTAACTGTACTGGAGGCCCCATGTATACTCCTGTGCCTTTTGATGAGAAACATTAAACATTTTTAATTTAGCACATCAATTTGAAAATCTAATTTTTTTTTAATGCTTTGTAGCGGCAGACGCGTTCACGGTGCTGTCACGACCATCGAAGAATTATGAGAAACTTGAACCGCAAAAAGTAAATTAGAAAAATCTCATTTCAGTTACTCTAAAAAGAGGGGAAATTAGATTTTGATTAAAATCACTCACACATACAATTTTAGGTAAACTAATTTAGCAAGACTGACTATATCATTTTTTTTCCTGCCAGTATGTCCTTTTAATACTGGTAGTGAGGTATTTGTACCCATAATCTTTCTCACAACCAAAGGATGAAAAAAGGAACTCTAATAAAGTGGTCTCTTGACCACTGTGTACGAGGTCTGGTAGGGAGAGATTAAAGTAGTGTATTTGTCAATACAATAGACAGAGACTGGGAATGAATTAAGACTCCTTATACAGTCTTTTTAGCTGGCCCTCTGCTTTGGCTTTTCAACTTTTTTTTTTATTTCAACTTGGGAATTTTTACTTTAAGGAATGATGTGTCAGCTAATGTAGGAATTAATTGCATCATTAGTGCTGCATAATGTAGTCTATGGCCAGAGGCCCCAGTCTGGGTTAGACGAATACTGCCGCTTCCAAGGTGAGACCAGAGAACAGTAACTCACGGTTCTCATTAATTACAGGCAGACCCGGGTCCTCTCCAAGACATGGCCGGGTTGAAGTGAAACGATGCATATGGATATGTTTCGTAAACTGTAAAGTGCTGCTGAAGACTGTGGTGTCAGTATTGTTCTGACATCTACGTTTGGATGACTACCCTGTGGTGCGTGAGCTTGGCTGTCTGAAATCCCAGCCTAGAAGCTAGGTTCTAAGGGGGTAAAGGATTGATAGAGCATGTTAGTTATTAAGCATCTCATACCAAATCTCATTTTGAAAATTGCATTGTTAATGAATTAGAAACTTTTAAATTAAAGCTGAGGGGTGAATTATTAACTCTGTAAGAACAGGAATGGCATGGCTGGTCTACAGAAGATAGTGTCCAAAACCCATCTCCTTCCCAACTAAGCACGAGACGTGAAGATGCAGGCTTCCTTGAATTTGCCAGTGAGATGTAATGAGACCTCCATGACATTAATGGGTGTGAGAGCCTTTGAAAATGGCAACCTAATGTAAAGAGAAAACACCACTTAAAAAGAAATACAAACTCTATGAGAATTCCCTGGCGGTCCAGTGATTAGGCCTCTGTGATCTCACTGCTGAGGGCCTGGATTCAACCCCTGGTCGGGGAAAAAGATCCCATAAGCCACGTGGTGTGGCCAAAAGAGAAAAAAACAACAAACTCCAGAATAACAGTTCAGTGTTAGCAGAGGGACAAGGAGGGCAGAAAGAGAAGTTTTTATTCACCAATCCCTTTATGGCCTCTGTCTCCCAATCCTGGTATTCCAAAGGAATAAAATTGAATCAGGAGATGGAAGAGCCGAGAAATAAATTAGAAAAAGTTAATTAAACTATGGGCTTTGAGTGATAAGGACATCAATAGTGGTTCGTCATTTGTAACAATTGGACCACCCTGATGGAGCATGTTGACGGTGAAGGAGACTGTGCATACACAGGGAGCAGAGGGAACATAGGAAATCTTTGTACCTTCCACTCAGTCTTCCATGAACCTAAAACTGCTTTAAAAAGTAGAGTCTAAGGGCTTTCCTGGTGGTCCAGTGCTTAAGAATCTGCCTGCCAATCTAGCATCACAACTGGAGAGTAGCTCCTCCTCACCTCAACTAGCACAGCCAAAAACAAATAAAATGAATTTTAAAAAGTAAAATCTATTAAAGCAAAACACCTAAGATACATGGATAAGCACCAATTAATAAATTTGAGGTTACCAGAAGAGGTTGTAATGAATATACAATTTGAAACTAAAAAAAAATTTTTTTTTTTTAGTTTGTTTCTTATTAGGACTTAGAGTGATATGAAAAGCATGCCCTTGGCATTAGATACAATCATCTGAATCCTAACTCTGTTACTAACAAACTCTATGACTTTGGGCAAATTAATCTAAGTTTCAGTAATCTCAAATATAAAATGTATACTGTATCCACCCCAATACTGATTTCATGGCATTATTGACAAGGTTAAATGACCTACATATGTGAGAAATGTGGTATGTTGGACTTTATAAGTTCTTAGTTAATGGTGGTAGTAGTGGTTTTGTTGTATTAATATTATAACCTTTGTAGTGGTTAGGAAAAAAATGTACTGCTATGTGGTATTGAAGAAGGAATTCATAGGGCCTGAACTCCATCTTAGGCCTGTTCGTGCTGATCATGTTCGGCCACTTCTCTAATGGACTCTGAACTCTGTGCTTAGTGCCTGTGGAAACGACAATAGAAGGATAAGACCCCCGCCGGACAGGGGAACCTTGAAGATCGTATCCAGGTTACTCATCGCCTAAGAGAAAACATACACTAATTACCCCTGTCTCTGGACAGGCCGTAAATTTTTCTGTACCTATCGGGAGTGTAACCTCAGGCTTATTGATTATTGGCCAATTGTTTGAACTGTTTGAACACATAACACCTAAATGATGAGATTATTGTGATTGTATTTACCCTTCCTTTGTTTATGTAAGTCTCAAGGAATTTGGGGTGGTGACTTCGGGACACGTACACACGGGGTATAAAAGATTTTCACAAACCCTGGTAGGGGTCCTTGGCTAAGAGGAGACTCTGCCTTGGGCCCGCCGGTGTAATAAACTGCACTCCACTACCTGCATTGTCCTTCTGAGTGAGTTTGTTTCCCAAAATGCGTGGCTATAACATTATCATGTGCCATTTGTTGTTAATAGTTTGCAAAGTACTTTATAGATGAAGAGATGCTTTGAACATCATTTTTTAATATTCACAACAGATCTGTCAGAGAGATATTACTGCCTTTTGTTGCAGAGATGAGAGGTTGTTTCCTTATGCAGTTGACTTGCTTAAGATTATATAGTTAGTGTTTATGCTAGAGAGAAAATAAAAATAATACTCTGAATTTTGAGGAAAAACAACTGAAATAAAAAGATGTAGGAATTCAATGACAAAAAACAAAAATGAAAAATGGATGGTAGAGTTCAGGAAGGGACTGAAAACAACCAATAACATTTTATCAGAATGAAGGGCCATGTTAGAAGCAGTAAGTAGAACAGATGGAGTCTGAGGTATGGAGAAGATGCTTGAAAAAAATCACATAAAATCAAATGGGGGAAGAACCAAGATATTAAAATGATTCTGTTGCTGAAAGCTCAGCTTCTCTGTACACTGGTGCCAAATGAAATCTCAGAGACAGAGTTTTGGGTGAAGTAGAAAAGGATAGCTTTATTGCTTTGCCAGACAAAGAGAGACACAGTGGGCTTCTGCCTTCAAAAACTGTGTGTCCCAACCTGGGAGTATTTGATGAAGGCTTTATAACAGTGGTCTAAACTGGCATGCTGCAGTCCATGTGGTCGCAAAGAGTCAGACAAAGACTGAGCACTGAACTAACTAATTAACTAACTAAAGACAGGGTCTCTGACGAGATTAGGGTGTGATCAGGGCTTGCACTCCCTTACTCTCATCTCAGATAGTTGGTCCCCAATCTTGATGAGTTTCTCTGGTGAGTGACTACTGGAGCTTATAGTTGAGAGACTAGGCTCCCAGACCCTTCCTTGTATGGGAAAAACCCATTCAAGGCAATCCTATGAAGACCTGAAAGTAGGAAGCTAGCCACATATCTAGCAGTTAGAAATGATGTCTGTTTCTCAGGATCCTGTTCTCTGGTTTTAGGCAGGCTTGGCTGGTCAGTGTACAGTAATCTTGTTACTCTGGTGTGATGCACCAGATGGATGGATTTCACTCCATCCAATTTTAGGGTGGTGTGAGTAGTAAGAAGAATGTCATAGAATCCCTTCCATTTCTTTTTATGCTGCTGCTTAGGTGCTTGCTCTTTTCATACTTTCAACAGCACCTGGTCTCCTGCTTTGAAGGGATGCAAGAGAGCTTTCAGGTGAGGAGGGGGCCTGTAGAACATAAACTCATTCATAGCAGTTAGCGATTGACCAATGTGTTGTACACCTGTTTATTTCCTTCCTGCATGAGAAATGTTGGTCTCCTGTACCTAATTTCATAAGGGCTCAATCCTAGCCCACTTCTAGGTGCCACCAGTATATTGTCAAGACTTTGTCCCATGTTAGATGAGTTTCCAGGCATAGCTCAGAGAGAGTTTTCTTCAGGGCATAATTCATCTTCTTAGTCTTTTCTGCAGATCGGGGTCTCTGTGATGACTGAAGTGTCCCTTTGCTACCTAAAGCTTTATTTGCTGTTTGTGTTATTTCTGCAATGAAAGCAGATCCATTGTCGGCTCTGAAGAGTGGAAGGAAGGCCTGTATATAGGAATGTCCTTTAGAGTTTTTGTCACTTCCACTGCTTTTTTCCTTCTGGCTGGAAAGGCCTCCACTCAACCTTGATCCAGGTGTAATCCTCTTAAATCTTTAGCCAAAATCTCTTTGAAGAGGGCAGGGGAAGTTTTAAATCCTGGTGGGATCCTTGAGTCTGACAAAGCTCACAAAATTCAAGTTCACAGCAATATAGGTCTGAAATCACACCCACAGTGGCCACCTAGTTTTACCTTAATAACTCCATTTTGGCTTTCAAATACATTCCCCTCCCCACTGTCAAAGCAGATCCACAAGGCCTGTGTGAAAGGCCACAAAATAGGCTGCTTTTAAAAGTTAAACCATGTATAGGCCATAGTGACTTCCTCATACCTCAATACACATAGTTTTTTTCTCTGTCATTTCCCCTTTTGCTTCCAAGTCTTTCAATAGAAGACATTGATGATCAAAATGTCTATCCCTTGGTGCTGGGTTGATTTAGCTCTCTGCCCCAGGTGTAGAGGCCTCCTTTATATTTGCCTGGTTAATCCATGCTGGGCGAAAACTGATCAGGTATGTTGAACAAGCTCAGAAGTATGTGAATGAGGAAATGCTTTGTAGGCCACACACTGTTTCATTTATGCCTAATTGTCACACAAGCATGATACTTGTGCTTTTAGCAGTATACCTAAAGCAAGCAGTGATGCATCAAGTGTAATTACACTTTGATAACTTCACTCGGTAGTTTTCCTCTTCTCCTAAACATACAGACTTTAATTAACAGATCAAGAATTTTACATCTATTGAAACATAATCTTTTCCCCCATCTCCACTGAACATAGTCAAGATAAGACTTTTGTTTTCAAAGGAAGTCTAGTCCATTGACTGCATAGGCCCCTCCACAATGACTCTGGCATAATTCCTCAGGAGTCTCAGACTACATATCCAAAAGACCTCTTGGATCCTGGAAAGTTATACCTAGGGCCTATATCAGATTCTGTTTTGGTAGATTTCTCTTTTCTAGAAGTCCCCCAAACATCAAATTCCTGCACATACCAGGAGACAGTCTTTCCCATTCATCTGAAAAGGTTGCTCAGAACCCAAACGTCTCCAACTTCTGGGGGGACCAGGCAGAGAGAAAAAACTATTTCAATTTTACCTGGAGAGGTGTAATTTACCTAATTGCTCTAAGTAATAATTAGCCTGAGCAGGGGGTTGGGAAGAAGGCTTTCCCATATCTGGAAAACATGAATCAAAACCAGTAATAATTCAGATCAAAAAAGAAAGAAAAAACACAAAACCCCCAAACCCATAAACATTATAACTATATTCACCAGTTCACTTAGTAACCAATCCTTTGTTAACTTTTTATGAAGGCATCAGATTCTTCATTAAGTTATTTTTTTTCATAACCAGCTCAGCAGTATGACATGAAATTTATCAGAGATCTGTGTTTATCAAAAGGGATCCTTCACATAAATCTTGAAGATGAAGGATTTTTGCAAAGGCATCAGAGTAGAATAATTATAAATGACATAAAGACTTAAAAGGGTACAATTAGGCACCTGATTTCAGTGTAACTGGTAAATGAACTTGGTAACAATAATCAGAATTACATTTAATTTAACATGCCAAATAATCTTAGTTAAATACAGATCACTTAAAAGGCAAAGATGAAACTGGAGCCCATTATACAGAGTGAAGTGAGCCAGAAAGAAAAGCACCAATACAGTATACTAATGCATGTATATGGAATTTGAAAGATGGTAATGGTAACCCTATATGTGAGACAGAATAAGAGACACAGATGCATAGAACAGTCCTGTGGACTCTGAGGGAGAAGGTGAGGGTTGGACGTTCTGGGACAATAACATTGAAACATGTATATTGTCATATGTGAAGCAGAGCACCATTCCATGTTCTATGCATGGGACGGATGCTCAGGGATGGAGCGTTGGGATGACACTGAGGGATGGGAGGGAGAGGGAGGTGGGAGGAGGGTTTGGGAGGGGGAGCACATGTGAATCCATGGCTGATTCATGTCGATGTATGGCAAAAACTACTACAATATTGTAAAGTAATTAGCCCCCAACTAAAATTAAAAAAAAAAGAAAAAAAAAAGGCAAAGAGACTCACAAGCTGTTATCAAAAGCGGTATTCCAAGAAAACTTGAGTAGCTCACTCCCAACAAAATCCATTTACACAAGCAGAATTAATCCAATCTTAGAAAATCCTGATCATACACAACTCTAAAAACACATGTTTTCTTGTGGAGAATATCTCAAAAAGGCATCTTTAGTTTTCCTCTCTGCCAAGGGGAAGCCAATATTCACTAATTAATGTTTCATATTTTGTTTGAAAATGACCTACCTATTTAATTAAACTTATAAGATTTAACTTTAAAATTTTAAGTTACCAAGTAGCTGAGGAGAATACTCTAAAGTACACATTCCTAAAACAATTATTCCTAAAGACTTTTTATTCCTATACACTTCCCTGGTGACTCAGACATAAAGAATCTGCCTGCGGGAGACCCAGGTTGGGTGGGGAGGATCCCCTGGAGGAGGAAATGGCAACCCACTCCAGTATTCTTGCCTGGAGAATCTCTTGGCGGGCTACAGTCCATGGGGTTGCAAAGAATCGACAGGACTGAGTAACTAACACTTCACTTCACTTCATTTACCCAAAAGCTTTTGTCTCACTTGCATTGCTTCACCATTGGTAACTCTACAGACTTGTCTATATTAATCAAACTAACAAGCTTAAACCACCTTCCATAGCAGACATCAGTTCAATACTGAATATATCCCAGGTCATGTGGTCCTAAAATTTATCTTGATCAATTTTCTAGTCATTTAGGTTTATTTTTTAACCATTTAATTTTAAGTCAATTAAATAGAGCTCATTTACAAGTTAACTTTTACATAAAGATGTCTTTTTCATTATAGGGAACTGGAATGCAAATATAGGAAGTAAAGAGATACCTGGAATAACAGGTAAATTTGGCCTTGGAGTACAAAATGAAGCAGGGAAAAGGCTAACAGAGTTTTGCCAAGAGAATGCACTGGTCATGGCAAACACCCTCTTCCAACAACACAAGAGACGATTCTACACACGAATATCACCAGATGGTCAATACTGAAATCAGATTGATAATATTCTTTGCAGCCAAAGATGGAGAAGCTCTATAAAGTCAGCAAAAACAAGACCAGGAGCTGACTGTGGCTCAGATCATGAACTCCTTATTGCCAAATTCAGACTTAAATTGAAGAAAGTGGGGAAAACCACTAAACTATCCAGATATGACCTAAATCAAATCCCTTACGATTATACAGTGGAAATGAGAAATAGATTCAAGGGATTAATGTGATAGACAGAGTGCCTGAAGAAGTATGCATGGAGGTTCATGACATTGTACAGGAGGCAAGGATCAAGACCATCCACAAGAAAAAGAAATACAAAAAGGCAAAATTGTTGTCTGAGGAGGCCTTACAAAGAGCAGAGATAAGAAGAGAAGCTAAAGGCAAAGGAGAAAAGGAAAGTATACCCATTTGAATGCAGAGTTCCAAAGAAAACCTTCCTCAGTGATCAATGCAAAGAAATAGAGGAAAACAATAGAATGGGAAGGACTAGAGATCTCTTCAAGAAAATGAGAGATACCAAGGGAACATTTCATGCAAAGATGGGCACAATAAAGGACAGAAATGATATGGACCTATCAGAAGCAGAAGATATTAAGAAGAGGTGGCAAGAATATACAGAAGAACTATACAAAAAAGATCTTCATGACCCAGATAACCACGATGGTGTGATCACTCACCTAGAGCCAGACATCCTGGAATGCAAAGTCAGGTGGTCTTAGGAAGCATCACTACAAACAAAGCTAGTGGAGGTGATGGAATTCCAGTTGAGCTACTTCAAATCCTAAAATATGGTGCTGTGAAAGTGCTGCCCTCAATATTTGGAAAACACTCAGCAAATTTGGAAAAGTCAGCAGTGGTCACAGGACTGGAAAAGGTCAGTTTTCATTCCAATCCCAAAGAAAGGCAATGCCAAAGACTGCTCGAACTACTGCACCATTGTACTCTTCTCACAAGCTAACAAAGTAATGCTCAAAATTCTGCAAGTCAGGCTTCAACAGTGCATGAACCATAAACTTCCAGATGTTCAAGCTGGTTTTAGAAAAGGCAGAAGAACCAGAGATCAAATTGCCAACATCCGCTGGATCATCGAAAAAGCAAGAGAGTTCCAGAAAAACATCTACTTCTGCTTCATTGACTACCCTAAAGCCTTTGACAGTGTGGATCACAGCAAACTGTGGAAAATTCTTCAAGAGATGGGAATACCAGACCACCTGACCTGCCTCTTGAGAAATCTGTATGAAGGTCAAGAAGCAACAGTGAGAGCTGGACACGTAACAATAGATTGGTTCCAAATTGGGAAAAGAATACGTCAAGGCTGTATATTGTTACCCTGCTTATTTAGCTTATATGCAGAATATATCACGTGAAATGCTAGGCTGGATGAAGCACAAACTGGAATCAAGATTGCTGGGAGAAATATCAATAACCTCAGATATGCAGATGACACCACCCTTATGGCAGAAAGCAAAGAGGAACTAAAGAGCCTCTTGATTAAAGTAAAAAAGGAGAGTTAAAAAGTTGGCTTAAAGCTCAGCATTCAGAAAACTAAGATCATGGCATCTAGTCCCATCACTTCATGGCAAATAGATGGGGAAACAATGAAAACAGTGAGAGACTTTATTTTTTGGGCTCCAAAATCACTGCAGATGAAGACTGCAGCCATGGAATTAAGAGACTCTTGCTCCTTGGAAGAAAAGCTATGACCAGCCTAGACAGCATATTAAAAAGCAGGGACATTACTTTGCCAACAAAGGTCAGTCTAGTCAAACCTATAGTTTTTCCAGTAGTCATGTATGGATGTGAGAGTTGGACCATAAAGAAAGCTGAGGACCGAAGAATTGATGCTTTTGAATGATGGTGTTGGAGAAGACTCTTGAGAGTCCCTTGGACTGCAAGGAGACCCAACCAGTCCATCCTGAAGGAAATCAGTCCTGAATATTCATTGGAAGGACAGATGCTGAAGCTGAAACTCCAATATTTTGGCCACCTCATGCGAAGGAATGACTCATTGGAAAAGACCCTGATGCTGGAAAAGATTGAAAGATTGAAGGCAGGAGGAGAAGGGGACAACAGAGGATGAGGTGGTTGGATGGCCTCACTGACTCGATGGACATGAGTTTGAGCAAGCTCCGGGAGTTGGTAATCGACAGGGAAGCCTGGCGTGCTGCAGTCCATGGGGTCCCAAAGAGTCAGACATGACTGAGGAACTGAACTGAACTGAAAGACAGAACCAGAGATCTCACAGTCTTTCTGCCTGAGTTTTAAGAGGGCTTCTTTCCCCACCTTTTTCTTAAGTCTCAAGAACTAAAGACTGGTTTAGATGAAGTGTTCCAGAGGACCTGGACACAGTGGGAGAAAGAATTCCCAATTTTAATGGGGACAAAGCTGAAGATCTCTCAGTTCTGTAAAAATACTCTGGAGGAGAGGGATTATAAAATGGAAGAGAGCTGTGATCACCCCTAACAAGGTTAGTCCAAAGGGGAAAATCCTAACTATCATTCTTTCACAGGCAAAACCAGACGCAATAGGGAAGGACACCCTGGTGTTGTCACAGATGAGCCCTTTTTTTGAAAACGGTTCAATGTAAACACAGACACACATGCATACAAACAGCAAACATGGTCCCACAAACAACATATGTACAACTCTTTTCTCTGTGTTCCTAATTTTCCTTTCCTTGCAGAAACAACCAGTTCTAGACAAAATGGCTTTCCTTCATCTTTGTATCATCAGGCTGTTACCTAGCTGCTCACTTTATTACAAACTGCATGAATGCCTGAACATATGGAACTTCTCCTGTCTTTCTATTCCTGTGACAGAACAGCTCTAGCTGGAGAATAGTATAATAATTTAGGCTACTGTTCAAAGGCCATCTTTCCTCATTTTCAGCAATGTATGTGGGCAAACAGAATTACAGTAGAATTTCTATTTTTTTCATAGTCATAGATTTAGAACTACTGGTTTACCACTCTTCCCAGATTTTCCCTAGGGTTGGGGGGGTGAGAGCTATCAGTTGGAGGGAGGAGGAGAAGGAAAAGTAAAAGAAAAAGAAGAAGGAGAAGGAGATGGAGGAGAATAAGGAGGTGAAGTAGAATAAGGAGGAGGGGAAGGAGAATAAGGAGGTGGAGGTGAAGAAAAATAAAGAAAAAGGAGAAAGAGGTGAATAAGA
The DNA here is from genome assembly GCA_024291935.2 of Okapia johnstoni. Lineage (NCBI taxonomy): Eukaryota > Metazoa > Chordata > Mammalia > Artiodactyla > Giraffidae > Okapia > Okapia johnstoni. Next base: position 25,028,457 of record CM044327.1, read on the forward strand.
AAAAGAAGGAGAACAAGAAGAAAAAAGAGAAAAAAAGAAGCAGCAGGAGAAGATGAATGAAGAGAAGAGAAAGGAGGGAAAGTCCTTCCCCTGTTTGATCACTCAAACACACTGAAAACAAACAGGACCCTTGTCAGCAGATGGAAGCCTTAGGCCAGAAAAAGCCAACAGCGGAAAGCTCAGAGTGGCCACCTCCACCTCCCATTTAGCCCACAACCTTAGTCCAAGCTACACCTTACATTCTGGATTTCCAAAGCAGAAAAATCCCCAGACAGGAACTGGATGTTCCCCGGGCAGAACCGAAAGTTCCTTAGTGGGACAAAATCAAAGGAGCCTGGGAATGCAGTCCCAGGGACTTATCCAGATTCCGACAGAGGTGCAGCGATATAAGATGCTATCTTTTCTCCTTCCCCAAATCATTGAAAATAATTCCTCAGAGTAGGAAGTCCAGGATGGTCCAGGCAGGAGGAGGGGACAACTGTCCATGAGCAGAAAGGGCCTCGCAGCTGCTGGACCATCCCTCTTCTGCTGTCTAATCCCACCTTGGTGTTCCAGCTGCTGGGATGGCGAACAAGGGTTTGACCTGGGATTTGTCCTTTCCAGGCCAGGGTCCCAGGTAACCTGGCTTCTAGGAACGCCTCCCCTAGGACTGCCTCCAAGTCTGTCCCTTAGTGGTCACCAGAATTGTTACGGAAAGTTTGTTGAGAGTCTTGGAATCAGAGTTTCGGATGAAGCAGAAAAGCAGAGCTTTATTACTTTGCCAGACAAAGGGGGCCACAGCAGGCTCCTGCCTTGACAGCTGTGTGTCCCAACCTGGGAGGATTTGATGAGTTTTATAGCAAAAGTTCAAAGGTGGGGTTGCTGACGAGATTAGGGTATGATTAGGGTTCGAACTCTCTTAATCTCGTCTCGGGTGATTGGTCTCCTCATCTTGATGAGATTCTCTGGTCCCTTTCTTTTTTTTTTCTTTTTCATTTTTAATAAATTTATTTATTTTAGTTGGGGGCTAATTACTTTACAATATGGTAGTGGTTTTTGCCATACATTGACATGAATCAGCCATGGGTTTACATGTGTTCCCTATCCTGAACCCCCCTCCCACCTTCCTCCATCCCATCCCTCTGGGTCATCCCATTGTCCCAGCCCTGAGCATTTGTCTCATGCATCGAACATGGAATGGTGTTCTGTTTCACATATGATAATATATATGTTTCAATGCTATTCTCTCAGAACGTCCCACCCTCACCTTCTCCCTCAGAGTCCATAAGACTGTTCTATGCATCTGTGTCTCTTACTCTGTCTCACATATAGGGTTATCGTTACCATCTTTCAAATTCCATATATATGCATTAGTATACTGTATTGGTGTTTTTCTTTCTGGCTTACTTCACTCTGTATAATGGGCTCCAGTTTCATCCATCTCAATAGAACTGATTAAAATGTATTCTTTTTAATGGCTGAGTAATATTCCATTGTGTATATGTACCACAGCTTCCTTATCCATTCGTCTGCTGATGGACATCTGGGTTGCTTCCATGTCCTGGCTATTGTAAACAGTGCTGCGATGAACACTGGGGTACATGCGTCTCTTTCAATTCTGGTTTCCTCGGTGTGTATACCCAGCAGTGGGATTGCTGGGTCATATGGCAGTTCTAGTCCCAGTTTTTTAAGGAATCTCCACAGTGTTCTCCATAGTGGCTGTACTAGTTTGCATTCCCACCAACAGTGTAAGAGGGTTCCCTTTTCTCCACACCCTCTCCAGCATTTATTGCTTGTCTCTGGTCCCTTTCATCTTGTCTCCTGTGGTTTCTGGCCGCTGTCTCTTGATTAGCACCTGTTCTAATCTGCCTTTTGGAACTAAGGGAAGGTTACGGAGGCTGAAGCCTTGCCTGCAAGAAACAAGGGCCTCTAGGCCTGGGAGCCCCACAGGGGCTCACTCAGTTTCAATTCCAAAGAGGAAACAGATAAATAAAACAAAGCAGAATTCAGTATGTTAATAATTATTTTTAATGAGAGATAAACATGATAATAGAACTAATAGACTAATAAAATCGAATAAACTTTTCTTGGTGGCTCAGGCAGTAAAGAATCTGCCTGCAATGCAGGAAACTTGAGTTTGATCCCTGGGTTGGGAAGATCCCCTGGAGAAGGAAATGGCAACCCACTCCAGTATTCTTGCCTGGAGAATCCCATGGACAGAGGAGCCTGGCAGGCTACAGTCCATGGGGTTGCAAGAGTCAGACACAACTGAGTGACTTTCACGCACAATAAAACTTTCAAGAATTCATTGTCCTAAAAGCACACTGTTTCAAGTAAAGAAAAAAAGGTCAAAAAAAAAGGTATTGAGTTGTAGCCTAATTAGTAAACTTGAAGGGAAAGAAAACTCCTGTAGAAATCCAGGTAGAAAAAGCATGAGGGTAGATGTGAAGCTTACTACGCTCTATTAATAGTATTTTATCTTAAAATAGAGCAGCTAAATGTCTACACATTTCTGTAGAGATGAAAAAAAGACATAAAAATTGTGTTCTCTACCAACTTGACTTTCAAGTGAAGAGAAAGGCATTCTTAAACAAGCAAGTAATTGAAGAATGTAATGCTCATAAATCCTCTTGAAACAATTACTTTATGATGGAATCTAGCAGCCAAATAAAGGAAATTAAATAAGAGAATCAGGGATGGGGAAGCAATAGTATAAAAGATCGGAGGTAACCAGCGAATCTATTTAAATACATAAGAAAGTTAAGGAAAAAATAAACTACAGGGGTTTTGGTTACAGAAGAGGATATAATTGATATAAGCCTTGACAATATAAAATGATAATAAGCAGAAAATCTGCAGGGAGACAGGGAAGCGTGGAGTTAGAAGTACAAGAGAGGGGACTAATTTGTTCATCTTTTATAATTGGAAGTCAAAAGACACTGTACAGAGTTGATAAGTCAATAAACAGATGTTGAAACATTATAATTTAAAAAATTATTTTTAAAATTTTCTATGGCCTCACAACTTGTAGGACCTTAGTTTCCTGATGAGAGATTGAACCCGCACCCTCAGGAGTGAAGGCATAGAATCCTAACCACTGGACCGCCAGGGAGTCCCTCTGTGAATCATACAGTTTAAAGTTATAAAGAACTTCAAGAAGAGACTGACAACACATCTTTTAGATTATCAGAATGGAAAAAAAAATTAGCACTAAGAAAATACTACACTATTATGACTACAAGAAAAAGATAGCAACTAATCAAAGTACAAAAACAGAACCAGTAGCAAAGCAGAAAATATTAGTAAAAAATAAACTTATGTTTCTTATGAAAATGAGTATAAATGGAGTAAATTCACAAAGTAAAACAAAATGTCTCAGATTGTATGAGGGGCAGATTTAAATAAAATAATTTCAAAAGGTCAAATACAAATCGATAGACAAAGCCATCTCTGGCAGATGAATATATGCATGTAAGTAACAGACAACAACGATGGCAAACAAACCTCCAGACTAAAAGCAACAGTGATGAAAGTCAGGGGTCGTAACCATTAATATTTGAAAAAAATGAGTCCAAAACAAAAAGCATTACATGAATCCAAAATAAACAGTTTATATTAGTAATGGTGTACACCACCATTACACTGGAAATAAAACTTTTTAATCTTTTTGTACCAACTAACACAGCATCCAAATATTTAAGGCTAAAATTGCAGTAAATAAGTAAGAAATTGGCAGCTATTCGAATGCAACTGCTCTTATGCAGCGTTAGGTAACATAAATAAAAGTAAAATTACATTGAGTTTTTACAGTATAAACAATGAGTGTTCACATATACACTTCAACAAACACATATCTATTCAAGTTCATCTGGTATTTTTTAAAAATTAATCATATATTTTCAGTTAGATCTACTCAATGCAAAAAAATCAGCAATTTCTAGAAGTTTCTATACCAGAATTTTGGCAAATTTTCCTGAAACCAGAGTTTCATAAACTTGAGTTTGAAGACCTCTGGATTAGGAGGTAGACCTCTATTATTACACTGGCAGCGTGATAGGTTTCCTTTTGATATCAAGGAATATATATATATATATCCTTTATCCATTGTTATTTCAGAGAAAACATGGTCCTGATGACAGTTGTCTGGGCAGTTATTAGTTACAACCAGTTCCACCATTTTCTAGCAAAGGGACTAAAGAAAACCTAGAATCGTAAATCGTCTCTCAAAGATGATTTCAGTAATAATGTTTTAGGTTGCAGTGATTTTGAGCTCATCAGGGACCAGCTGCTGTGCTCATCAAGGTTCTTTGATCTTTCCCCTGTAACACACTCATAATTCACAGTCACTTTAATAGATGAGGATGTATTCCTGTTTGTAACAGAACTGGGAACTGAACCCATATCTTCTGAATCCCTGACCTTCATTTCTTTAAGCACATATTGCTTTGCCTCAGCACACACAAGTACTGAGGATAAAAAAGGAGTCTTCCTTTGACTTAACGATGTTACAAGAGATATTGGACTTAACTGGTTTTCTGACCAGAGCTCCTGTGGTTTCAGCAACTTTCCAAAATCTTCATTCTCAGCCTGAATGTCTTTGGTGTAAAATGTGTTTTAGGGGTTTATTCTGTATAGTATATCTTGCTCACACCTGATTGTTGTTACAGAGGAGAGCTGCAAATACAACATTTCCCTGGCAAAAATCTTTGCTCAGCCTTCTGCCCATACTAAACTAATCTGTCCCAGCTCTGTGCTAACATCTCCTGGACACTAATCTAGTAGCTCTGGTCCCATGACCATGGCACTGCATTATATACATATATATTTCTTCTAACACACCATGCATGTGGTTGCATGTATTATGAAGACTGTTTGTTTTTGTTTTCCTTTCTGGCCAGACCTCTGTCTACATACTCCTATCAGTTGAGTGCCTGGCCAGGTGTTTAGTAGGTTCTTGGTGTTTCCCTTTACAGACATATTTCATTTATAACAAAAAATGAAAAAGTTCTTATTTAAGATTATTCAGAAAGGTCATATGGTTTAAAAATAAAATATTGATTTGTTTACTGTCTTTCTAGATATCTACTCTGAGCTTTTTGGCTCCTGTTGAGGGATGACTCTCTCATAAGCCACTGGGAAGCTCTCACGATAACTAAGGAGATGGGCTGGATATAGTAGCTGTTTCTAGAAGAAATACATGCTAATTTTTTTTGTTTGTTTTAAATTTTATATTGGAGTACAGTTGGTTTACAATGTTGTATTACTTTCAGGTGTACAGGAGAATGATTCAGTTCTCCATATGTTTATCTGTCCTTTTTCAAATTCTTTTCCCAGTTAGGTTATTACAGAGTTTAGAATAGAATTCCCTGTACTATAGAGTAGGTCTTTGTCAGTTATCTATTTTAAGTATAGCAGTGTTCACATGTCAATCCTAACTCCCTAACTATCCATGCCCCCTCATTCTTCCCCTATGGTAACTGTAAGTTCATTCTCTAAATCTGTGAGTCTGTTTCCATTTTGTAAATAAGTTAGTTTAAATAATAGTTTTTTTTTTTTAGATTCCATATATAAGGGATATCATATGATGTTTGTCTTTATCTGAGTTGTTTCTTTAGTATGATAATCCTTGGGTCCATCCATGCTGCTGCAAATGGTATTATTTCATTATTTTTAACAGCTGAGTAATATTCCATTGTATATATTTACCACATTTTGTTTATCCATTCCTCTGTCAGTGGATATTTAGAATGCTTCCAAGTCTTAGCTATTGAAAACAATGCTGCAAAGAACACTTGGATGCATGTATCATTTTGAACCATGTTTTTGAAGAAATGCAATATTAACATGGGCAATATCTTTATTTTTACCATCAACACTGTCTGTTAGCTATTACACTTGGGCCCTCCTGGACAAGTATGGGAAACTTAATATCTATAAAGCTGGAAGTCTGGCTGTTTTAAAACCTGATGAAGAAAACTTCCCAGAATGGTGATTTTGTTAGTACAATGTACTGTCAGCATGCTATTTCTCATATTTCCCATTGGTGTCCATTTATACATTTATAAAAACAAAAAATTTAAAGCTGGACTTAATAATCTTTGTGTCTTAGGGGAAATATATGGACTTTTTTTTTTTTGCCAAACCTTGCAGCATGTGGGATCTTAGTTCCCTGACCCTACGCCTCCTGCACTGGAAGGTGAAATCTATGCTGAGATGATAATTTATTTCTGGTCCATGAGGCAGGCTTGCAAAAGTTCAAGAGAGCTGTTGATTAGTATCTGAGCTACATAATAGAACTGGCAGGAAATGACTAAATAGTACATTTTCATTCATTCAGTTCTTCCATAAACATTTGTTAAAGTACTTCTGCTCCAATATACTCTGTAAAACTCTGTAGGATGGGTGGGGAAATAAAGCAGCCATCTCCTCAGCTAGGCTACCAGCTCACTGAGGCCAGCATAGGTGTGCATATATGTTATTTTAATACAAAACAAGAAATATTAAGTATAATGAGATATGGATGTGAAGGACTTGGAGAGACCGTGTGTGGCTAAGATAGTTTCCGGCTGGGGAATCTAAGAGAAGACAATTATTGCGATGAAAAAGGAGAAATAGCTAGGATCTTGATACGCAGAATTAGGCAACAATATGCTTCCCTGGTGGCTCGGATGGTAAAGAATCTGCCTGCAGTGCTGGAGTCCCAGGTTCTATCCGTGGGTCAGGAAGATCCCCTGGAGAAGGAAATGGCAACCCACTCCAGTATTCTTGCTTGGAGAATCCCATGGACAGAGGAGCCTGGTGGGCTACAGTCCATGGAGTCGTAAAGAGTCAAACATGACCAAGTGACTAACATACACACACACAAACAATTTTAAACAGAGGCAGCACTGTGATCAAAGTTCTATCAACTTTTAATTGAATTATTTTTCTTAGGGTCTTGCCAGAGAACCAGGTCCATTTCCAATTAGACACCAAATTTCTGACCAATAATAACTCTGATCTCTGTGTTTGGGGCGTGTATGGCTCTACAATTGCAAACCCCTGGCTAGATGACAGTAGCCACCTCTTCAAGGCTCTTAAAGCCTGTGGATCACTGAGCATGTGGTCAAGAGACTCAGGGCATTGCAACCCATCTGTCCTTCAGAGCCCCCGGCTAGAACATTCTCCTCCTTGCCATCTGCTCCTGCCTGCTGTCCATCACCTTGGAAAAGACCTTCCTTTGTTGAGACATGTGTAACATAGGTATTGCTATGTGTTGGGTTCTGATTTTTTTTTTAAAGCATGGTAGGATATTCTACTACACGATATCATAATAAAGAAATTGGAGTTTTGCGGCAATGTCACTAATTTCTGTAATGTTGGCAAAGTCAGTTTACACATCTGCATTTCAGTTACTCTATTTGGAAGATGGGAATATTCCCATTGGATTTGTTTCTGCCATTCATAGCAGTTGAGACATAAATGAGGTGCGAGGTACCTCTTTGACCTTAGCTTTTTACATGAAAACAGATGTGTCTCATCCTTTGGACAGGTTTTAATTCTATTCATTGAGCTATGGAATTGTTTCTGCAGATTAAAAAAAATATGACTTTCTATCAGTTTTCTTTATAAAAGCAGAATATATTCAGGGAGGGAGAAATTCAAGGCACAAAATCATAAGTAATGGTCAATGCATTTTCAAAATCTCACATACATGAGGTCATCTTTTTAAACAATCCACTAGCACCAATGTTAAAGATTTTTTTTTTAATGTGGACCATTTTTAAAGCTTTTATTGAATTTGTTACAAAACTGTTTCTGTTTTATGTTTTGGGTTTTTGCCACAAGGCCTGTGGGATCTTACCTCTCCAACCAGGGATTAAACTGGCCCCTCCCTGCATTGGAAGGTAGAGTCTTAACCACTGGATGGCCAGGGAAGTCCAAGTACCAATGTTTAAAATAAGCCACCCAGTAAAATAATGCCCTTGAAACTAAGTTCCCCTGGAATTAATCCCACATGAAAATAAGATAGATGATAAAGTTTACATGCCATTTAAAATATTGCATTTCCCCTCTAGTAAGTTTGCAGGGTTCTCTAGCCATTCTAAGTAAGCACTTATTAAAATTTTGGGGCACTTTTCTACATGGTTGATGGGCCTGTAAACTTGAACAACTTCTTGGAGAGCAATTTGGCAATTTGGCATGCCTGAGAATTTATTTTAAGGCAGTAATCAGAGATGTGCCCAAAGATTTATGCATGATGATATTTATCACAGACTTTTTTTTTTTTTTTTAACAACAGCAGAGTGGAAACAACCTAAATGTCAAACAATGGGGTGGGGGGGATTGGTAAAATAAATTACAATACATCTATAGATAGAATACTGTGTGATCATTAAAAATAATGATCTCAAAGAACTTTTTAAGAAAATGCTCATGATATTTTATTAAGTGAAAAAGAAGAATTGATGAGCAGACACCACTTTTTTTTTTTAAAAAGTAGACATAATCTCTACATAGCAAAAAGGTTATGGATGTACAGAAAAATGTTCATAGTGATTATCTATGGATGAAACAAAGGACAATTTTTTCCTTCTTTATGCTTTTCCTCAATTTTTCAGTTTAGTCAGGCAGTTGCATCCAACTCTGCAACCCCATGGACTGCAGCACACCAGGCTTCCCTGTCCATCACCAACTCCTGGAGCTTGTTCAAACTCATGTCCATCGAGTCAGTGATGGACAATTTTTTTCTCAACTTTTAGGTGCAGATTTCTGACAAAACGTGGTCCACCGGAGAAGGGAATGGCAAACTACTTCAGTATTCTTGCCTTGAGAACCCCATGAACAGTATGAAAAGGCAAAAAGATAAGACACTGAAAGATGAACTCCCCAGGTCAGTAGATGCCCAATATGCTGCTGGAGATCAGTGGAGAAATAACTCCAGAAAGAATGAAGAGATGGAGTCAAAGCAAAAACAACAGCCAGTTGTGGATGTGACTGGTTATGGAAGTAAAGTCTGATGATATAAAGAGCAATATTGCATGGGAACCTGGAATGTTAGGTCCATTAATTAAAGCAAATTGGAAGTGGTCAAACAGGAGATAAGAGTGAACGTCGACATTTTAGGAATCGGTGAACTAAAATGGACTGGAATGGGTGGATTTAACTCAGAAGACCATTCATATCTACTACTGTGGGCAAGAATACCTTAGAAGAAATGGAGTAGCCATCATAGTCAACGAAAGAGTCCGAAATGCAGTACTTGGATGGAATCTCAAAAACGACGGAATGATCTCTGTTCCTTTCCAAGGCAAACCATTCAGTATCACAGTAATCCAAGTCTATACCCCAACCAGTAATGCTGAAGAAGCTGAAGTTGAATGGTTCTATAAAGACCTAGAAGACCTTCTAGAACTAACACTTTAGAAAGATGTCCTTTTCATTTAGGGGACTGGAATGCAAAAGTAGGAGGTCAAAAGACGCCTGGAGTAACAGGCACATTTGGAGTACAGAATGAAGCAGGGCAAAGGTTAATAGAGTTTTGCCAAGAGAACTCCCTGGTCATAGTAAACACCCTCTTCCAACAATACAAGGGGCGACTCTGTGCACGGACATCACCAGATGTTCAATATGGAAATCAGATTGATTATATTCTTTGCAGCCAAAGATGAAGAAGCTCTATACAGTCAGCAAAAACAAGACCAGGAGCTGACTGTGGCTCAGATCATGGACTCCTTATTGCCAAATTCAGACTTAAACTGAAGAAAGTAGGGAAAACCACTAGACCTAAATTTAGGTATGATCTAAATCAAATCCCTTATGATTACACAATGGAAGTGAGAAATAGATTCAAGGGATTGGATCTGATAGTCAGTGTGCCTGAAGAAGTATGCATGGAGGTTCATGACATTGTACAGAAGGCAGGGATCAAGATCATCCCCAAGAAAAAGAAATGCAGAAAGGAAAAATGGTTGTCTGAGGAGGCCTTACAAATAGCTGTGAAAAGAAGAGAAGGAAACGGCCAAGGAGAAAAGGAAAGATATACCCATTTGAATGCAGAGTTCCAAAGAATAGCAAGGAGAAATAAGAAAGCCTTCCTCAGTGATCAATGCAAAGAAATAGAGGAAAACAATAGAATGGGAAAGACTAGAGATCTCTTCAAGAAAGTGAGAGATACCAAGGGAACATTTCATGCAAAGATGGGCACAATAAAGGACAGAAATGGTATGGACTTAACAGAAGCAGAAGATATTAAGAAGAGGTGGCTAGAATACACAGAAGAACTATACAAAAAAGATCTTCATGACCCAGATAACCACAATGGTGTGATCACCCACCTAGAGCCAGACATCCTGGAATGTGAAGTCAAGTGGGCCTTAGGAAGCGTCACTATGAACAAAGCTAGTGGAGGTGATGGAATTCCAGTTGAGCTATTTGAAATCCTAAAAGATGATGCTGTGAAAGTGCTGCACTCAATGTGCCAGCAAATTTGGAAAACTCAGCAGTGGCCATAGGACTGGAAAAATTCAGTTTTCATTCTAGTCCCAAAGAAAGGCAATGCCAAAAAATGCTCAGACTACCACACAATTGCACTCATCTCACACGCTAACAAAGTAATGCTCAAAATTCTCCAAGCCAGTCTTCAGCAGTATGTGAACCATGAACTTCCAGATGGAACCATGAACTTCCAAGCTGAATTTAGAAAAGGCAGAGGAACCAGAGATCAAATTGCCAACATCTGTTGGACCATTGAAAAAGCAAGAGAGTTCCAGAAAAACATCTACTTCTGCTTTATTGACTATGCCAAGGCCTTTGACTGTGTGGATCACAACAAACTGGAAAATCCCTCAAGAGATGGGAATACCAGACCACCTGACCTGCCTCCTGAGAAATCTGTATGCATGTCAGGAAGCAACAGTTAGAACTGGACATGGAACAACAGACTGGATCCAAATAGGGAAAGCAGTACGCCAAGGCTGTATATTGTCACCCTGCTTGTTTAACTTCTATGCAGAGTACATCATGAGAAATTCTGGGCTGGATGAAGCACAAGCTGGAATCAAGATTGCCAGGAGAAATACCAATAACTTCAGATACGCAAATGACACCACCCTTATGGCAGAAAGCGAAAAAGAACTAACAAGCCTCTTGTTGAAAGTGAAAGAGGAGAGTGAGAAAGTTGGCTTAAAGCTCAACATTCAGAAAACTAAGATCATGGCATCTGGTCCCATCACTTTATGGCAAATAGATGGGGAAACAGTGATAAACTTTATCTTTTTGTGCTCCAAAATCACTGCAGATGGTGACTGCAGCCGTGAAATTAAAAGGCACTTACTCCTTGGAAGAAAAGCTGACCAACCTAGAAAGCATATTAAAAAGCAGAGACATGACTTTGTCAACAAAGTTTCCTCTAGTCAAAGCTATTGTTTTTCCAGTAGTCATGTATGGATGTGAGAGTTGGACTATAAAGAAACCTGAGTGCCAAAGAATTTTTTCTTTTGAACTGTGGTGTTGGAGAAGACTCTTGAGAGCCCTTTGGCCTACAAGGAGATCTAACCAGTCAATCCTAAAGGATATCTGTCCTGAATATTCATTGGAAGGATTGATGCTGAAGCTGCAACTCCAATACTTTGGCCACCTGATGCGAAGAACTGACTCATTGGAAAAGACCCTGATGCTGAGAAAGATTGAAGGCAGGAGGAAAAGGAGACGACAGAGGATGAGATAGTTGGATGGCATCACCGACGCAATGCACATGAGTTTTAGTAAACTCTGGGAGTTGGTGATGGACAGGGAGGCCTGGCGTACTGTAGTCTGTGGGTTCGCAGAGTCAGACACGACTGAGTGACTGAACTGACTGACTGACTGAGATTTTGTATACATGTATTATTATCTTCAGAAAAGGTTATATATTACGTGTGCTAGTCTTTTCAGACTGCTATAAAAAAATACCAAAGACTGGATAAGTTATAAACAACAGAAGTTTATTCCTGTCATTTCTGGAGGCTGGGAGATCCAAGATCATGGTTCCAGAATAGTCGTGTTGTGGTGACAGCCCTCTTCCTGGTTCATAGCTGGCGCTTTCTTGTTGGGTCCTCATGTAGCTAGGGAGGGGCTGGGCCACTCTTAGGACCACAGAAGGGACCGAAGTGAAAGTAGCCACTGGTTGGAAGTTGGCTCATCTGAAGCAAAGAAAGGGGCTAAGGATCTCTCTGGAACCTCTTTTAAAAGGCACTAAATCCTTTCATGAGGGCTCCACCCTCATGACCTAAGCATCTCTCCAAAGCTGACCTCCTAATCCTGGCATTTTGGGGGGTTAGGATGGATTTGGAGGCAGCACAAATATTTGGACCATAACATTACAGGCAGGCTTCGTTTTGCTGTACTTTGATTTATCGCACATATGGTACAAACATAACTTTTCTATGTCCTGGGAAACCAAAAAATTCATGTGACTCCCTGTAGTGCTGTATTCTCTCTATTGTGGTGATCTGGAATCGAACCTGCAGTATTTCTGAGGTATATGTCCATGCTCAGTCACTTCAGTCGTTTCCAACTCTTTGTGACCCCATGGACTGTAGCCCACCAGGCTCCTCTGTCCATGGGATTCTCCAGGCAAGAATACTGGAGTGGGTAACCTATCCCTTCTCCAGGGGATCTTCCCCACCCAGGGATGGAACCCGAGTCTCCTGCATTGCAGGCAGATTCTTTACTCCTGAGCTACTGGGGAAGCCCTTTTTGAGGTTGGCTTGTATATAAATATTTTTACTTTAATTTTTATTTTATATTGGGGGGAGAAGGAAATGGCAACCCACTCCGGTATTCTTGCCTGGAGAATCTTGTGGACAGAGGAGCCTGGTGGGCTGCTGTCCATGGGGTCGCACCGAGTCGGATACGACTGAAGCGACTTAGCAGCAGCAGCAGCATAGTTGATTTAAAATGCTGTGTTGGTTTCAGATGTACAGCAAAGTGGTTCAGTTATACAAGTATCAATTCCTTTTTAACTTAAATTTTATTTTTTGGGAAGATATAAACATTTTATTTTTTTGAAACTTTTGTATTGGGGTTTAGCTAACAATGTTGTGAGAGTTTCAGGTGAACTGCAGAGGGACTCAGCCATATGTATACATGTATCCACTCTCCCCCAGACTCCCCTCCCCTCCAGGCTGCCACATAACATTGAGTACAGTTCACTGTGATACACAGTAGGTCCTGTATAGCAGTGTGTACATGTCCATCCCAAACTCCCTAACTATCTTTTCCCCCCATTCTTCACGCCAGCAACTGTAAGCTCATTCTCTACTTCTGTGAGTCTCTTTCTTAACTTAAATTTTATATTTGAGTATAACTGATTTATAATGTGTTAGTTTCAGATGTACAGTGAAGTGATTCAGTTATACATATAGGTATATTCATTCTTTTTCAGATTCTTTTCCCACATAGATTATTACAGCATATTGAGTAGAGTTCCCTGTATGATACAGTAGGTCCTTGTTGGTTATCTGTTTTATATATGGTATAGTGTGCATATATTAATCCCCAAAATATATATGCCATATAATCTATTAATTTATGTAAAACATCTCCAAAATTTCCCTGCCTAATTCAGGAGATTCCTGACGTTTTGGTTGTTCTCTATCTTTTTTCCTGCTGGGATTCCCCATGAACTCCATTCTGACTTTGTGGTTGCTGCCCAGAGTTCCACGATTAAGTTCAAAGAAACTCGATTTCATCAATATATTCAGAAGGTGACATGACTCTGGGAAATGGGCTATCACTAAGCAAACTGAAAAAAAAAAAGACTGATTCCAGTAAAAATAAAAACAATTAATTAATTTGGAAAATGAACTGTAGGTTGCCAGTGAACAGAATTTCATTGACTCATTGAAAATATGAGGGGGAAGAGCTCTAATGATGACAAACTCCAGGATGGTTGGAGTGACTCTCCGAGGTTACTCTTTTTAATGAAATGTCTGTTGGGAGAACTTAAAGCCAATGCTTACATACACCAAATGTAAGGGTCCTTTCCAGTCCATGGAGAGAACAGGAAAAACCAACGAGTTCTTTTTCCTTTATTCCAGATTTTTAATGTTACCATGGACTTCTGTCATTCTGACACTGTCTGGTTGCAGTTTTCTAAGAGGATGGTTGCTCTTTGCATCTATATGATTCCTTCCTGATGACACAGAGGAAAGTACCACTGTCATTACACGTGACTCTCATGCTCTCCAGATATAGGGAAGAATTATTTGTGAACTTCATCCTTTTGTTGAAAAGTAATTCCTCTATTGTGGGGGACACATCCTACGTTACCTCCTAAACCACGATGACATTTAAAATATCACAATCTAGTTGGTATTAATACTTTGAGGTTTTGCTGAAAGACATCCGATAGGTCAGTATATATGTTTTATGCTGACCAAAATCCTACATCTAATTTGTTTTCCTACTCGGGAATTTTCTTTTCATATGATATCAGGACGTGATGAGAGATTTAGGCTTTTATTTCTCTTATTTATTTAGATCTCAATTTTTGCTTGATGTGTTTCCTTTAAAGAGTATTTTTCTGCATTTGGTCCATGATTATTGTAGCTGATTTTTATATTACTTTGTGGGGAATATGGCAGGAGGATGGTATGAATATTGTAAAATAATTGAGTAAATATCATATGACTTTTCTTCCTCACTATACAAACCTTTCACCTCTAGGAATGGGAATTGGTCTGAGGGCCAGTGCGTATGGGGAATCAGCATAGATAATATCAATGCAGTTTCTATTAGATCCTGACCACCACCTGAAGATAATTTGGAAGGTGTAGAAGCAGAAAATTAAACCCTGTAAATGCTGCCTGGCAAATTAAAAGACATAATTGATTATATTAGCCTTTTTAAATGCTTCTAATGGCCAGAGATAGGGTTTGCTTGGTACAGCTTTTCAACTTGCCAACCAAAGTTTACATTGTCAGCCAGCAAGGAATAGAAGTTGCCAAATGGCTCATATAAAAATTTCAACTCTCAGGTGCTTCATTTTATTTGATATTTTGCTCCTGATGCCAGACTGTCTGCTGGAGGCTACGGTCAGTGGGAGAATAGTAAAATCATTGTGTTGGAAGGGGTTCCCAATGCCCATCTACTTATTCATCCACATTGCAGCCAGCAGTTCTAAACCCACAGCCAGGCAAAGAGATTCTAGTGTCTTTTGAGTTGCTGATTGTGACGGTCACATCTCATACTCAGAGATCCCTGGAGAGGGTTTTTTGGTCTGCACTAAGGCATACCATTCTCTCTCTTCTGAGCCACAGTGCTGGTTGCTCTGTGATGCAGAGAAATCACTGCCCCTGAATCAGCACCTAAGTCCTCCAGGACTGGAGGGCTCTAGCGTCATGGAGGCTGGGCATTCTTTGGCAGTCCATTATTCCATGATGCAATTGGGCTACATTGGAACAACATTGGAATTCCAATTCCTGCATTGGAAAATCACCCTGATCACTCCTGCTTACTCCCATAAAGTTCTTCATTATACACACACTCACACATTACCTAGAGCTATTTAGGATGAAACAACAAAGGATTCACAGGTCCCCTCCACCTGGATGCAATTGCATTTGCTTTCTGAATCCCGTCTCTGCTATTAATGAATCACTACATATTTATTGGTTGCTTCTTATGCATACATCACCATCCTAGATGCTCCAGGGAAAGTGACAAGAGTATCAGTCAAAAGTTTTAGTCCTCAAGGAGTTTACAATGTGTTAGGGAGACAGTGCATGTTCAACCTTAAAATAGCTACACATAAGTCAGTTATTTGTGTCAACTGACATGCCTTAGGGACTTGTTCTAAATTCTGCTGCATTGTAAGTACAGAGAAGGTAGGGACTCAGAATTCCTGAAGGCTAACTTGGGGTCATTCCCTCATGTTTCCTCAGCAACTCAGCTAAAAGAGAGCACAGAACATAAGGTCATTGTGCTTAGCTGTTGAGAAATTTCCAAATTCAACAAATGATGTCTCCACCATTGTCCTTTTCTACCTGGGCGTGGGTATGTGTGTGAAAGTCACTCAGTCGTGTCCCACTCTTTGCGACCCCATGGACTGTAGCCTGCCAGGCTCCTCTGTCCCTGGAAGAAACAGTAAATGGTCATTGGCAAGCTATTTCCTGGCCTGCCAGCTCTGTTTGGAAATATCACTTACTGGAGGACTGGAACAGACACAGAGCCAAGAAAATTTTGCTGTCTTGTACGTGCTCTCACATTTGTATGCTGAGCCCAGTACCAGATTTTCTCAATTCAGATGAAACTGTGACTGTGAAAGAGTATTTAAGAGCATAAATAATAGTTATCACCAGCATTTATGAGCACTGTGACCCAGGCACTTGCTAAGCATTTTGTATACCTGATTTATTTTAATACAGCCCATATATATGTGATTTATTTTAATCCTTATGACAACTTTATGAAGTCAACTACTATTTTTGGTACCACTATTTTACAGATAGAAGTACAGAGCTTTAAGTGATGAAGTTGCTTGTTCAATATCACAGAAGTAATTACCACTGGCAGAACAAGGATTCTAGCCTAGGTCAGGGTAACACTGGTACAAGTTCTCCGAAAGTGTTAGTTGCTCAGTGGTGTCTGATTCCTTGCAACCCCATGAACTGTAGCCCTCGAGGCTCCTCTGTCCATGGGATTCTGCGAGCAAGAATATTGGAGTGGGTTGCCATTCCCTTCTCCAGGGGGTCTTCCTGACCCAGCAATCGAACTGGATTGATTCTCCTACATCGCAGGCAGATTCTTTACCATCTGAGCCACCAGGGAAGCCCTTTAAATAATCTCTGCTAAAGCATTTTATTTCTCCAATGGTCTTACAAATAATGGTGGTGGCAGCTCCTTTTCCAAGGGTAGAGAGGGGCTCTCTGGTGCCCCCTGTTGGGCCCTCCTGTAGTCCCATTTTGTCCTCATTGACCTTAGCAGGATGCACTGTACACAGGTATCACTTCCCTGCTTTACCCATAGAATCTGGGTGGGTCCTCATTCAGACACAGGGTCCTGCCTTGAGACAGACAACCCTTTGTCAGGTCAGGTCACACCTTTCACTTGGGCTCATGACAGTTGCTGGCCATTTGTGATTCTCTAATTACAGTTGTCTGAGGACAACATAAGTCTTCCTTTGATGCTGTGGCATCTTCAAGTCGGCCGTGTCTGCTCATAGTTTTTTGCTGCACCTGTAATTGTGGTTGAGGGTCTTTGCCTTCCAGATTCCTTCTTTCTGTTCAATATCACATCACTGTGTGTTTCGCTGTGGGCTCTGGGGTCAGTTTCCAGATCAGACCCATTCTAGCTTTGCTGCTTACCAGTAGCATGGCCTTGGGGAAGAAAAGTGAAAGGGTCAGTCACTTAGTTGTGCCAACTCCTTGCGTCCCCATGGACTCTAGCCTGCCAGGCTCCTCTGTCCATGGAATTCTCCAGGCAAGAAATTAGAGTTAGTTGCCATTCCCTTCTCCAGGGGATCTTTCCCGACCCAGAGATTGAACCTGGGTCTCTTACATTGCAGGCAAACTGTTACCAGGTGAGCCACCAGGCATTACTTGAAATTTCCAAGCTTTAGCTTCCTCATATCCAAAATGATTTAGTAGTTTGGGTAATGATGAAGATTAAAGAACGCTTATAAAATGCTTCCCTGGTGGCTCAAATGGTAAAGAATCTGCCTGCAATATGGGAGACCCAAGTTCAGTCCCTGGGTCTGAAGATCCCCTGCAGAAGGAAATGGCAACCCACTCCAGTATTCTTGCCTGGAGAATCTCATGGACAGAGGAGCCTGGTGGGCTACAGTCCATGGGGTCTCAAAGAGTCAGACACAACTGTTGCTTCTAACTGAACCCTTTGGTAACAATGCTGCAGCCACCTCAGGTCACCTGATTGGAAGTGGGAAGAAAGCTCTTTTCCAGTGACCTGATCCAGACCATCTTCCTTGGTCACACGTGGAGAGTTGTTCTCCTGATGACTATTTTCATATAATAAATCTCTGTGCCTCACTAGTGATATAAAGCCTCATTAATTAAAGCCTCACTGATTCAGAATTTAAGATACTTTGTTCACAGGCAAAGCTGAAATTTACATTTGTACTATCTATGAAAAAAAGGTTCATTAAGTAAATCAATAAAGTAAAGAAGATTGCAGGAAGCCTGTTTAATCTAATTAAGAAAACAAACTATTTTCAAGCCCTTCATAATACCATTGACATATAAACAATGTGCTCGTTACAAATGACTTTTATGTGTTCATTAAAGCATATTGAGGGAGATTCCTGTTTGACAACTTAAAAATGAATAGTGCAAGTAAATGTATTTAATGGAAAATAATGAAACTGCTTAAAAAATACTCTGCAGTTTTGGCCTCTCCTGTCATGAAACATAAAGTAAGGTGTTGGTTGAGGGGAGAGCAGACCTGGGAATCAGATAGACTTGACTTTTCATCTTGGCCCAGCCTGCGAACTTGGGTGTCAACTGGAAAAAAAAAGTGCAGAACCTAAAATTTGAGATAGAACCTATGTTCTATTCGGCGGACTTGCTGAGCACTTAAGCCTGGAAGTCAGCCTCTCAGGTGGCTCTGAGGGACTGCTCCTAGGAGATAAGGAAGGATTCAGGATATATAGGAGTTTTTGCAACAAAAACATCCAACGATAACTGTTAATTAAAGGAAACCAAACATCTCAAGTTAATGAATTTAGTGCTTTGCTATGCATGGGAGGATGGAACAGCCTGGGCTCATCAAAATCATTCCTTTGATATGCACATTAGTTTGATCCTTGTGTCAGGAAGATCCCCTGGAGAAGGGAATGGCTACCCACTGCAATATTCTCATCTGGAGAATGCCATGGATAGAGGAGCCTGGTGGGCTACAGTGCATGGGGTCGTAGAGAGTCGGGAATGACTGAAGCAACTTAGCACAGCGCATGCTTAGCTATTTAAGGCTAGTATCCTGCTTTTCTGCATCTTGAATCTCCCCCCACCCAGGGTGCACAATTGGGCCCCTACAGTGGGTGATGGCTTGAAGGCCACAGCATCCTTTGTTTACTTATATGGCAGGGTCATTTTTCATCCATGTGGGCAAGGTATGTCCTTTTCTTTTGGCTGCACCATGTTGCATGTGGGATCTTAGTTCCCCAACCAGGGATCAAACCCTCACTCCCTGCATTGGGAGCTCCGAGTCTTAATCACTGGACCGCCAGGGAGTGCTTCAGTGCTAAGTTGCTTCAGTTGTGTCCGACTCTTTGCCACCCTATGGACTATAGCCTAAAAGGCTCCTCTCTCCATGGGGTTTTCCAGGCAAGAATACCGGAGTGGGCTGCCATTTCCTTCTCCAGGGGATCTTCCCCGCCCAGGGATCAAACCTGCGTCTGTCACATCTCCTGCATTGGCAAGCACGTTCTTTACCAGTAGCGCCAACTGGGCAGCCCCAGGTATTTCTTTTCTATAAGCTGTGATTTCCTTTTCTCAAAGGAGTTTTGAGAAGAGTAAATGAAATAATATATGTAAAGTGCTTTTCACAGTTCTAGACATATAATGATAAAGCAACAAAAAGTAGCTGTGTTGTCTCATTTCACCCATATCTGAGAACCTAAGAAAATTCTTACTGTTCTCATTTTACATATGAGGAAACACAGGCTCAGAATAACTTCTCCTGGTACTAAGTGGAGCAGCACAGACACAGACTCAGGATTGCCCGGTTCCTCGAATACCCTGCCCAGCTTGACTCACCGCAGGGTTCTGTTCGGTGGCTGCCAGTGGGGTGACCTGCACCCCAGACAGCCCACAAAGACACGGGTGCATTCTGCTGGGTACACATGCTCTGCTGCATTAATCATCGCCGTGGTGGACAGCTTTCTCTTCAGGGCAGAGAAAGAACAAAATCTTTTCTCTGTCGCATTTATTTTATTTTTAAAATTTGGAAGAGGACGAACTTGGCAGTGAGAAGGAAAACAAGATTAAGGATATCTGAAATGGGGCTTTTGAGAGGAGCAGGAAGATTCTGGTATCTCAGAGAAGGGAGGGAAGAGAAAAGCAACCGAGTGGCATTGAAAGCACCAGGCTGACTGCAATCACGGCTCAGAGGAGCCAAGAGCCCTCGCTTTCATCCTGAAAGCAGAGCTTCCAAAATGATGGAAATCCATTGTTGACAGGAGGGAAGAAATATGGATTAAACCTATAACTACGTTTAGAGCATCAGGGGATGAATTAGCCTAATTGGAATATTAGTCTCAGTTACAGAGAGTAATTGCTACAGGCTGCCTCTGTTTTCATTAGAAATTTAATTAAGTTTATCAATGTTTGGCTTCTCCAGCCTTCATATTGCAGACTCTCCCTGGACAGCACTATTGTTTAAGAGGAGTTTTCTTTCATTTTGTTTTGTTTCCCAGGAACAGAGCAGGTCTGGGAGACTGCCCCTTCCCTTGCAGCCTGGCTTCTCCCACTCCAAGACTGGCTGACATATCTAACAGGGATGCACATAACCCAGTGTTGTAAATCAAATGTACATCAATAAAAACCACCACCACCAAATTGAAACAAAAGAAAAGAAAATAGGGCCTTCCCTGGTGGTCCAGTGGTTAAGACTCCAAGGTTCCTGTACACTTCTGAGGTTCAATCCTTGGTTAGGGAGCTAAGATCTCACATCCCACACACCATGCAGTGAGGCCAATATATATATATATATATATATATATATATATATATGAATTCTTTATAAATTTTTTTTTCATAAAAAATTCAGCTATAACCACATTCCCTAATTCTGAACGTTTCTGAAAATATATATTACTCTATGTTGGTTTAGTTGTAAGTTGCGTCTGACTATATATGGTGGTTTAGTCACTAAATTGTGTCTGACTCTTCGTGACCCCATGGACTGTAGCCCACCAGACTCCTCTGTCCATGGGATTCTCCAGGCAAGAATACTGGAGTGGGTTGCCATTTCCTTCTCCAGGGAATCTTCCCAACCGAGGCATTGAACTTAGGTCTCCTGCACTGCAGGCAGATTCTTTACCGACTGAGCAACAAGGGAATAGTAACATTGCATTAAGTAAAATAAAATAAAATAAATAAAAAGTAAAATAAAATAAAATAAAAAATGCGTTCATCCAAGTCAGTGAACTGAGCATTTTCTAAGTCAACTTGGGGAAGCACTGAAGTGTTTCTTTAGCCAACTCCAAGAAGAGTGCAGAGCTTCTCAGCTCTGCGAGGAGGACCCCTGGCTCCCTCTCTGTTTTCCTTCCTCTTCCTCTCCTCCACCTCTCGCCCCTCACTTCCTCTCCCTCCAACTTCACCTCACACGCTTTCCACTCCCTCCTCCTCCTCTTGCTTTTGCAATGAGCTGATGTCTCTAATGAATAAATTCCCTTCTGCTGCTGCTTCTCTTCCTGGCCACTTCCACCATTTTATTTAACACAGTTTTTGAATCTATAGATAGTTACTGTCTTACCGCTTTTATCCTCCCACCTCTCTCTATGTAGGTACAGATATGCATGTAAATAGACACACATTGTTTGTTTTAGCTGAATCATTTTTAAAAAGTTAAAAAACTTTATGTATACCACATTTTGTATATTCAACTTTGAAATCATGTAAATATGTTACATAATTATAAAAGAGAATGAAAAATTTAAAAGCCATCTCTACAAACCAAAAGCAAAACAAGATGAAACAAAGGAACAAAAAAGTGTGTCAAGTTGGCAAACCACCTAGAACAGAAATTACTTCAAATGGCTCCAAAATACCTTAATTTGGCTATAGATCACTAGTGGATGAACTGTAAGGACAAAGAGAACCAAAAAAAAAAGCTATTTTCAGTTAACATATACTTGGGGGTAGTATTGTTATTTTTGGTATTGAGACTGCTATGTGTATACTAAATGGGTAATTATGTTGGTTTTATTTATTTTAACTTTTTTGTTGGAGTATAATTGCTTTACAATGTTGTGTTAGTTTCTGCTGTACAACAAAGTGAATCAGCTACATATATACCTATATTATTTAAAGTAAGTGAAAAACATCAATATACTAAACTTCAATATCTCAGCATGTAAGAAGGCTTGTTTTGAAAGGAATTTTAAAAGAGGGACTGAATGAATGACTCTGAACGTGAAGTATAAGGATCTTCTCTCTACTGGAAGAATGCCTTAAATGGGGTCCTTTGAGAACTCAGGGACAAAGAGGCAATGTGGGAATTTAATTGTTGAAGACAATTTGTATCAAATGGGTGTCACGAGTCTCTCCATCTCTATACCATGAAAAAAAGAAAAAGGTCTTTCTTGCCACCCCAGCAAATGGAGCCTAAAGTTTTTTCAACATTTTATCCTCTTTGGTTAATAAGTTTCATTTGACAGAATAACTGATCCATTTCATCCTTTTTCTCTTGTTCCATGCCTGGTTGTAAAAAGCAGTGTGGTCTAGATTAAGGTTTTAGGGACCATCTCAGTGACACTTACCAGGGCAATGAGACATTGGTGAAGACATTAATTTCTCTAGTCTTCAGTTTCTCCTGTTGAAAAATAGGAGTGGGAGGGGAAATAGATCTCCTAGGAACTTAAAACAATCAAATTTACTGAGTTATTTACATATAACAACATGAACCCATTTTAAGTACACAGTTCAATGAATTTCAACAAAGTCAAGCATCCACATAACCGCCACTCAAGTCCTTTCTCAGCATCCTTTCGCCCCTAGTTCTTTCTATTTACAAACTAGTATATATTTTTCCTCTTTCAGATCTGTGTCCATATTTCTGGTACCTATATCTATATTTGTATCTATATTTGTTTCTGTTTTTGTATTTCTATATCTAAATTTTAATCTTATGTATGTAGGTGTTTATTTGAACCTGCATTTTTTACCTATCTCTGTTTCTACCCATTTAATACAAATAAAGAAAGGCAGTCTAGTCTAGGATTTGAGGGTCGGACTCTTGGGATTTGAATTCCATTCCACCTATTATTATGTATCTTCAGGAAAGTCATCTAATCTTTACATACCTGACTTTCTTCACCTATTAGATGGGATAACCACTTATCCCATTTAGAAATGTCTATTTCATGAGTTTGTAGTGAAGAGGAGGTGAGTTAGCATACGTAAAGTACCTAGAGGAGTGTCTGGTGCATAGTACTATTTAAACTGTGAGAGTTCATAGTGACATTTGAGTACTGAGGGGAGTCTTACTGAGTCCTGGGACTAAATTACTTGCATTGCTGTGCTTGGGGCTCCAGCTCCTTGATTTGCTTTCTGAAACATTTAGAAGTGAATTTGCTATTTCCTGGGTGAATGGAAATGATGTGATTTTGAAAAAACAATAGTCTATTTGCATTAGGTCATATCTTCTCAGGAACAGTACACTTTTGAGGGAAGCAGTCTGGTCTCCTGAAGACTCATGCCAGAGGGGGTTACCTAATACCTGGCAGTGATTCTGTTGAACATTATGTTTCTCAAGCCCTTTTACTTATAACCCTACATGGTAGTATTCACGGTATAACCCAGCTATCAGTTGCCTCTCTTTTTTTGTACTTGTAGTTATCTATTTAGTGGCTGTGCTGGGTCTTCATTGCCGCGCGGGCTTTTCTCTAGCTTTGGTGAGTGAGAGCGGCTCTCTAGTCGCGGTGCACAGGCTTCTCCTTGCGGTGGCTTCTCCTCGCGGTGGCTTCTCCTCGTGTGGGCTCTAGGGCATGTGGTTGCAGCTCCCGGGCTCTAGAGCACAGGCTCAATAGTTTTGGCACACAGGCTTAGTTGCTGCCAGGAATGTGGGCTCTTCCTAGATCAGGGGTTGAACTCATGTCTCCTACCTTGGCAGGCAGATTCTTCACCACTGAGCCACCAGGGAAGCCCCTAGCTGCCTCTTCTAAAAGCCTCTACCTCTTTCCACATCAGACATAACACTCAGCCACAGCAGCTTCTGTGTGTGCCTTACACGGCCTTGCCCAAGGCCTCATAATCTATTACAACTGGCTTGTGCAGAGCAATTGATCTCTTTTCCTGCTTTTATTTCCTCATTTGCGTGTCCTCCCCTACCTAGCACATCCTTCATCCAAAAAGGCTTCTTTAGCACCAGGGCTCGCCTTCCTTAGAGCTCAGTGACGAATTTTTGATAAACAAATGTGTCCTTTTGGCTGATGGCATTGGCAGAAGTATCTCAGAAATGATGAAATTATTAGGGATAATACTGCTTTAAGGAGTAGAGAACACATTCAGGGTCACATAGTATGCTGCAGAATATGACCCCAATTTCAGCTTGCCTGTCCCCAGATCTAAGGTGTTTGTGTTCCTCACTTCAAACAGTTCAGATGATTTCATTAAGCCTAGAGGAACCCAACAGTCTAGGGGACACAAAAAATGGAAGCTGAAACCTGCTTTTAGTCTTTTTTTTGGTGTGTGTGAGAGCTTTTTTTTTTTTTAAATCCCCTGCTTCATGTACAAGTCACACTTCCTCTCTTCCAGCTTTGATAAATACATATAATATTATGTTATATGTCTCTCTGTTCTTGAGTCATCAGAATGGATACCCAAGGCAATGGAAATTTCACTCTTCCTATTAAGCCTGTTGGACACCAAGTAAGTGGTTGTTTTTTTCTAGTTTCTTAATTCTGGTGCTGGTACTCCTGAGATATTTTTTCTCCTCGAGGAAAATAAAGGGATGGGAAAAAAATATTAGAATGTTTGAATCCATTATTTGCAAACTCTCAGACTGATGAAATTTTTTTTCCACGTGGCACTGAGAGGCTAAGACAGCTTATGTTGTTCTATGTTGTGTGATGCAGCTGTGTACCCCAAGAGTGTTGTGTTGCAAGCATGCTATTTTTAATTCAGAATTCAACTCTTTCTAACGGAAGGTTACGGGGTTTTGCTTTATGCAGTCACACTGGTGAGAAACAACAGGAAAGTGGACTTGTTCCAGTCTGTAGAAGTGACTGCTGCGCCCTGGCAGGATCACTGTGGCTTTCGAATCTCATCAATGACATCGCTTACTGTATTGGGTGTGTAAACGTAGACAGCGAAATAATAGCTAGCATTCTTCTGTTTGAAAACCAGAGCCTATGATGGATCGTCCTGCGTCTGAGCTTTGCTGGGGACCAGAGAGGGAATTACCGTGGGTTGCATCTAGTGTTTGTCAGATACTGGAAGCTGGTCTTAGTTGAAAAGGTAAAAGGATGTGTCTTTTTTATAGTAAATGCTTTACTGTAAGCAGATATTAAAAGATGACACTGTTGATAGATCTTCCTGGTTCTCTATTGGTAGGACATTTGCATCTTTGGGATTCATCATGTTAATGTAGAGGCCTGAGGGTGACACCTTACTTTATCACTACAGCTTAAAACCCCAATATATATGCACAACTATGCAGCCTTGCTTAGCATTTGTCATTAGAGCAAAGGGGTCTGGCAGTGGCTACATACCCTGGTGCATTGTCTAAATTAATCCATTGAGGGATATTGAATCACTTAATCACAACGCATTGCTGCCTTGGTAGGCACGCTCTCCCTTCATTAGATTTAATATATTTCTCATTATACAAATCTGCTGCTGTGACAATAAGTCTTGTTCATAAATCAGTTTGCCCTTTTGCTTTGTGGATGCGGAGAACTTTCATCAAACAAGACATAAATGGAGCTGTTAGACAGGAGGGTCAGAGCAGTCATCACCAGATAGTAATATCTATTCATTAAGATGATTTTTAATAGCACCTTTTAATGGGCAGAGGTAAAACAATTATGACCTGAACTTCCTGTTTGCATTGCAAACAGGAAAAAGGAAATGTAATAACAAGGAGTACTTGGAACTCCTCCAATCAATCCCCAAACTTCTTCCTCTTGCTCCTGCTGGATATAAACCAAATGCTTGGGGAGCCAGAGTTGGCACGTGTGGTCTCTCAGATGATCATGGTGCTATAAAGGCTGATTTAAAGTCCAAGGTGTAGGAATGATATGCATATAAGGATATGCAAAGTGCTTGGAAATCACTTGAAAAATAACTATCAAACAGTGGAGCTAGAATTATGATTATTGACTCCAGGAAAAATAGCCACTTTTATTTTTTCTCTTTTTCTACCCTAGTGCTCTGTAGATCAGAAAATTTGAATAACATTTTTGTAAGACAAATTCTGATTGATTGCATATTTAGTACAGCTCCTGGCACGCTTCTGGTCTTTTTTGTTTTCTTGATCATATTCTCCGCAGGATTGTCTCTGTTATTGATCTTTTCAAAGAACAAGCTTTTCTTCCCCATTGATCAATTCTAATGTTTTCATTGTGTTATTATTTTATTTCATTAATGTCTATTTTTATCTTTATTCATCTCTCTCCTTCTCCTTTATTTGGGTATTTTTCTTTTTAGCTTTCATGGATTGGAAGTTTCTCTATTTATTTTCTGCTCATTTACCTTAGATCTCAAATGCATAAAAGTAGGTTAATCATAGTCTCTGGCTCATGACATACCATCCACTCACATTCTGTGTAAGATTACTTATTTTACACAAAAAGCTCTTGTAAAACTACTATCCTACATGAAAGCTGGGGCCTTGCCAGTCTTCATCTAACCACATGGCCTCTCTATTCTCGCTCCTTTCCTCCCTGTACTTGAGGTCCCCATCTTCATTTTTTGTTTAAGCTTTTTTTTTGTATTGTTGTTGAGTCGCTAGGTCATGTCCAACTCTTTGTGACCCCATGGACGGCAGCCCAGCAGTCTCCTCTGTCCATGAGGTTCTCCCAGCAAGAATACTGGAGTGGGTTGACATTTCTTTCTCCAAAGAATACTGGAGTGGGTTGCTATGCCCTCTTCCAGGGGATCTTCCCAACCCAGGGATCAAACCTATGTCTCCTGCATTGGCAGGTAGGTTCTTTACCATTAGTGCCACCTATACCTAAAATTATATATCTTTATTTTAGTTGTTTTATGCTTTATGAGAAGACAATCATGTATATAATCATTTGGAACTTTCCTCCCATTTAATATATTTGAAGAAAGTAGAGAAAAGCACAAGGCCATTCAGGTATGACTTAAATCGAATCCCTTTCAATTATACAGTGGAAGTGACAAGTAGATTCAGGGGATTAGATCTGATAGAGTGCCTGCAGAACTATGGACAGAGGTTTGTAACATTCTACAGGAGGTGGTGATCAAAACCATCCCCAAGAAAAAGAAAGGCAAGATGGTTGTCTGAGGAGGCCTTACAAACAACCGAGAAAAGAGAAGCCAAAGACAAAGGAGAAAAGGAAAGATATACCCATCTGAATGCAGTTCCAAAGATAGCAAGAGATAAGAAAGCCTTCCTAAGTAAACAATGCAAAGAAATAGAGGAAAAAATAGAATGGGAAAAACTAGAGCTCTCTTCAAAAAAATTAGAAATATCAAAGGAAAATTTCATACAAAGATGGGCAAAATAAAGGACAGAAATAGTATGGATGTAACAGAAGCAGAAGATATTAAGAGGAGGTGACAAGAATACACAGAAGAACTATACAGAAAAGATCTTCATGATCCAGATAACCATGATGGTGTGACCATTCACCTAGAAGCAGGCATCCTGGAATGTGAAGTCAAGTGGGCCTTAGGAAGCATCACTACGAACAAAGCTAGTGGAGGTGATGGAATTACAGTTGAGCTATTTCAAATCCTCAAAGATGATCCTGTGAATGTGCTTCATTCAATATGCCAGCAAATTTGGAAAAGTCAGCAGTGGCCACAGGACAGGAAAAGGTCAGTTTTCATTCCAATCCAAAAGAAGGGCAATGCCAAAGAATGTTC
Source organism: Okapia johnstoni (assembly GCA_024291935.2). Lineage (NCBI taxonomy): Eukaryota > Metazoa > Chordata > Mammalia > Artiodactyla > Giraffidae > Okapia > Okapia johnstoni. The sequence goes on from CM044327.1 coordinate 25,056,194, forward strand.
AAACTACTGCACAATTGCACTATCTCACATGCTAGCAAAGTAATGCTCAAAATTCTCAAAGCTAGGCTTCAGTAGTATGTGGAACCGAGAACTTCCAGATGTTCAAGCTGGATTTAGAAAAGTCAGCAGAACCAGAGATCAAATTGCCAACATTTGCTGGATCATAGAAAAAGCAAGAGAATTCCAGAAAAACATCTACTTCCACTTCATTGACTACACCAAAGCCTTTGACTGTGTAACAAACTGTGGAAAATTCTTAAATCTCATCAAGCTATTAAAATTAAAAAAAAAACTTAAAAGATAAAAAAAGAAGAAACACCGAGTTTTCGGCCCTATCTCGTACCTTCTGAATCAGAATCTCCAGGTGATTCACTTGCTCATTAAATTTTGAGAAATACTTGTGTATAAAACAAAATGACTATAATTGTCCAACTCCTTTCTTAAAGCTGCAACTGTAACTGTCTGAATTTACACAGTCTTTGTAAACTTGAACAGCAGGACATCATACGTCCCTGGATCGTTTCCCCCCTGAGGGACAGAGGATAATTGCCTCATAATTATATTTGTCTCAGGGCAGGAAGCCTATGAGTCAATAAAGAATAAGCCCACAAGCGAAGATTCTGATTGGCTTCTGCTCCATTTACTTCTGCATTTCCTCTCATCAGATACAATTGCAAGAAAATAAATGGGCTTCCTTAAAGGGAGAAAGCAAACATCCACAGGAATCTGCTCTGGATTTCCTGTGCCAACTCAGTGTTCGCAGATTGCATTTGAACAGTTTCTCTGCTCTGCCCGAAGGAGAGCTGATCAGCAGAACTGAATGGTCATCCCATGAAATCCCTACTTCCAAAAAGTAGTTGGATGGGGACTTCCCTGATGGTCCAGGGGTTAAAAATCCACCTTGCAATGCAGGGGACACGGGTTTGATTCCTGGTCAGGGAACTAAGATTCTACATGCCATGGAGCAACTGAGCTCATGCACCGCAACTAGAAGAGTCCTTGGGTCAAAACAAAAGAGGCCACATGATGTGATGAAGATCCTGTGTGCGGCAACTAAGACGAGATGCAAACAAATAAATAATTTTTTTTTGTAAAAGAAAGAGTAGCTGGATGATGGCTCCAGAAAGCCAAAGGAGCAAAAAGATTTTCTCAAACCATTCCACATCTATGCATTAATATATGATACCGGGATCTGGTTTTTATAGTGAGGCTCCCAGAGCAGGGGCTTCCCTTGTGGCTCAGCTGGTAAAGAATCCATCTGCAATGTGGGAGACCCCAGTTTGATTCCTGGGGTGGGAAGATCTACTGGAGAAGGGATAGGCTATCCACTCCAGTATTCTTGGGCTTCTTTGGTGGCTCAGCTGGTAAAGAATCCACCTGCAATGCAGGAGACCTGGGTTCGATCCCTGGATTGGGAAGATACCCTGGAGAAAGGAAAGGCTACCCACTCCAGTATTCTGGCCTGGAGAATTCTGTGGACTATGGAATTCCATGGGGTCACAAAGAGTCAGACACGACTGAGTGACTTTCACTTTTCACTCCCAGAGCAGAGGGCAATCAGTTTGGAAATGAATGGAAATGCCCCTCCTTGAAATGGAACCAACCAGGCTTCTGCATTTGTCTGGGTGGGACTCAGTGGCCTGCCCAGTCTGTGTGCAGGACAGCTGCTCCAGGCAGGCTCTGCAGGGCTTTACTGGAGGTGGAGGAGGGCACCGGGTCTGCCCTGTGGTTGATGGATCAACCCGGTTTCCTTCCGAGGCTCATGCGCCTCGCCAGTCTCTTGTTCCTCACTCAATCCTCTGGCTCTCCCCAAATCCTTTACACCGATGGGCACTTTGATTTTGACAAATGGCACTGTCTGCCTGGAGACGAATGAGAGTGATCTGATTCTTATTTAAACCCAGCACATCTGCGGCAACCAGACATGTGTTGGAGCAGACAGCAACACCTGGAGCCCGGCAGAACACAGACAGGAAACGGGGAGGCCTGGGAATGGGGGGAAGCCAGGGAGGCCCAGAGGCTCATGCAAACCATTCCCCCAGCCTTTAGGGGGGAAGCGACCAGACAGTCTGATGTTCTTATTAACAGCCCTTTCTAATTCTGAGGCAGGTTCCTTGGGGCCCAGTCCAGTCCAATATTGCTGTGGAAACGAATCTCCTGCTCCTTTTCTCTTACAGGACACAGGGGCCTCTTGAATGTTCTCCTTTGTCACATTGATTTGTTTCAAAGCAGGCGTTTGCTGACAGCACCCCCATTAAGATGACCTCCCTGATTTATCAATCCCGCCAGGCTCCCTGACAGAAAGGGGGTTTGGTGCTTTTAAAAATAAGTTTTCTTCCCAGATGAAGCAAAGCGTGGAGAAAGGGGAAAGAGGAATGAAACGTGAAGCTTGTCAGTGTGAAAGGCAGTTTCATTGTTTGTCCTTTAACCGGCTTTTGTTCCCACCAAGGGAGGGTTTGGGTCTCTCCCCAGTTTGCTAGAGATGAAAGCCCAGTTGCCCAACCATGAAAGACAGGAAAGGACGTGGGGAGGAAGGGTTTCTCCTGTACTGATCCTTGGTCTTCAGATTGAAAGAGGACCTGGGGACGAGTTACGGTTGCTTAATCTATGTGGGAACGCTCCAAATATGAATCTGCAAGGCTTTGTGTCCTGGAAAGTTCTCTTGGACACCTGAAGTCCCCAGGGGAGGGAAATGGTAGAGAAATTTTATTTTTTCAAAGCTCCTTTTCATCTCTCTGAGCTCAAATCTTCTTCTTCTTCTTCTTTTTTTTTTTTTTACCAGCCATCAGAAGAATCATTGCCCTGCACCACCATCACCCAAGACACGCACATCACTCCAATGACTCTGGGAAAAATAGTCATGCACGTGGGAATGGGAATGGGAGCTAAAAATGGAAGGATGAGCCAGTATCTGCTGTAGATCGACAGCGTGGTGTAGTAGAAACTGCACTGTGTCAGGTAGTGATTCGGTACCAGAATAGGCCTGCCTGACATCTTTCCAGCTCCCTGGCCATGGAGAAAGCATTCTCACAATTTGGATTTCATCTCCTGCACTGCAAAATGTGGCTAGAGTGGTATAGGTTACTTAGCCTCTGTTCAGGTCTTCCTTATGATGAGGTTATATCCCCATAAGCCATTGTTAGGTTGAAAATGCATTTGAGGGAATTCCCTGGTGGTCCAGTTGTTAGGACTCATACTCTTGCTGCCAAGGTGCAGGTTCAAATCCTGCTTAGGGAACTAAGATCCCAAAGATCCCACAAGCAGCTTGATGCAGCCCCACACCCCAAATGCATTTAATACCCCAACCTACAGAATATCAAAGCTTAGACCAGGCTACCTTAATCGTGCTCAGATCATTTCTATTAGCCTATAGTTGGGCAAAATTATCTAATACAAGCCCTATGTTATAATGAAGTGTTGAATATCTCACGTCATTTATTAAATACTGTACTGAAAGTGGAAAAGGGCATGGTTGTCTGGGGGCAGAATGCTTGTAAGTGTCTCTGTTCACCCTCGTGATGGTAGGGCTTCACCTTCCACTGCCCAGCACCTCGAGAGAGCAGGTCACCAGCCTGGGGAAAGATCAAAAGTCCAAGTACAATTTCGGATGTGCGGGCGATCTGGTTGCGACATCTGTCACCCCACTGATCACCAGGGTTGACACGGCTGATGGGGCTGGCTGGGCGAGTGTCCCCTTCTTCCCTCACTGCTCCCCCTGCACCCCTCCCGAAGCTGCATGCTTGGCCGAAGAGGACGACCGTCCCCGATAGAGGAGGACCAGTCTTCAGTCAAGGGTATACAAGTAGCTGCTCTCCTCTGCTAGAACCTCCAAACAAGCTCCCAAGTAGTTTCTACTGAATGCGTATAGTTTTCCCTACCACCATGAAATAGAAAAGTCAGAATTTCATTAGGTTGTTGGTTAATCCTTTAGCAAATTCCCATGTTTTCAGAGGACTGAAGCAGATGCCTCAGGGTGCTTAGTGTTTACTTTTTTGAGAAAGGCTGGTTGTCTCACCCTCCTGGTATTCTTTAAATATGCTTTCAGAGCGATCAAAAACCACAGATAAAAGATACGAGTGAAAAACATTAGCATATTTTTCTTCCTGTGTAGGTGGATGCCTATGTAAATGTGTATTCTGTCCTCTCAGTGTGTGCTAACACAGGCGCGTGTGAGTGAGTGATGTATGAAAAACAGTGAGAGCAATTGAATTAGTTCTACTGACATGGTTATGCCTTAAAATCTGAGGAAGAATGAAGATTGGAGCCACCTAGACTCCTCCATGACTGCTACTGATGCTTTTTTCTACCCAGTAAAATTGGAACTACAAATGAACAAAACCAACCAACCCCTGGCAAATGATGGCTGATTAATGATCAAATCTCTGAGGAAGAGGGAAGAGTGACCTCTGTGTCCCAGAAGGGAAGGACTTCTCAGTCTCTGCCCTCTATGCTCTGAGAACAAAGAGGAAGAGGGTGTTTCCGCCGTAGGAAAGGAGAGAGCTGGCTGTTGTGGAGTCACCTGTGTGGCTCCATAGAGCCCTGTCACGTCACCCCTGCTAATTAGCAGAAACACTTTCTTGGCATCTATTATTAGAGGCAATTTTAGCCACAAAAGTTCTGAAGGATGAAACCTTAAAAAAAAAAATCCACGGAAGGATAAGAAAACTGGTTCAACCTGTGCGTTTTTATTTGAGTTGTCTGCAGAGGTGACTGAAGCTCTGGAAACTAATTAATACTCATAAAAATGTTTAGTTTTCCAATGGTCTATTCTAGCACTCCAGGGAGATGGTAGGTATAAGCAGGCATTGCCACTAACTTGGGCAAGTCACATAACCTCTTTGAGAAGTCCTTTCTATTTTTTAAAATTAGATCGCAAGACTGAAGAATGCCTAAGCACCTTGTCAATTCTGTGTTGCGTATATCTGTCTGTAGGACAATGGTTCACAGGGAGAGGTGGGGAGTAATTTGTTCCCCAGGGAAATTTGACAGTGCCTGGAGACATCTTTGATTGTGGTGACTCTGGGGAAGGGGAGATAGACTGTGGGGATGGTACTGGCATCTCATGGGTAGAGGCGAAGGATGCTGTTAGACACCCTATAATGCATGCGATGCCCCCTGTTTCCCTACTAACAAGTAGTTGTCTGGCCCAAAATGTCAATAGTGCCATAGAGTAACTCTGCTCTAGAAATAAACTGAACTTACATGCTTGATTTCACTACTAAAATCCCTTGGAAAATTAAAAATGATACAATTTCTTGATGATTACCACCACCCAACATTTTATAAATACGATGATTTTCAGAGGCTAACATTAGGTCCAAAAATAGATGGTGGGCTGGGGGCAGAGAAGCACTCCCTTATGATGGAAACATGATGCAGGTCTAGGGAAGGGGCTGTACCTTAAGCCCCAAACAGCTTAGGGTTGGATTAGATAAAGGTACTTAAAAATAATTTAATTGATTATTACTATTATTTTTGGCTCCACTGGGTCTTCATTGCTGTGCACACAGGCTTTCTCTAGTTGTGGCAAGCAGAGGCTAATCTCTAGTTGCAGTTCAAGGGCTTCCCATTGAGGTGGCCTCTCTTGTGGCAGAGCACAAGCTCCAGGGGGTGAGGGCTTCAGTGGTTGCAGCCCCCTGGGCTCTAGAGCACAGGCTCAGTAGTTGTGGTGCATGGGCTTAGTTGCTCTGCAGCATGTGGAATCTTCCTGGATAAGGGATCGAACCCAAGTCTCTTGCCTTGCAGGTGGATTCTTTATCACTGAGCCACCAGGGAAGCCCATAGATAAAAGCACTTTCAATCATCCTGTTTATGGTACTGTTTGTCCTTGTTACAGGCATTAGGTGACAGAGATAAAGGTTAAAATAAAAACTATTTCTTCAAGCTGCTGATAAAGCAGGTACAGCTATACTTGAGCTATTTATGCAAAAAACTGATAATCAAGTACCCTTCGGAGTCAAAGCTGCAACAAACAAGTGGCCTACAACAGCAAAAATTTATTATCTTAAAATTCTATAGTTTAGATGTCCAACACGGGTACCGATGCAGAAAATGTGGCCTCCGTGCACCGGTGCTAAATCGAATCTTGGAGACAGAGTTTTGGATGAACTAGAAATGAACAGAGGAGCCTGGCAGTCTGCAGTCCATAGGGTCGCACAGAGTCAGACACGATTGAAATGACTTAGCAGCAGCAGCAGGAATGAAGAGCTCGATCGCTTTGCCAGGCAAAGGGAGACACAGAGGGCTTGAGCTCTTCGAAAACTGTGTGTCTCAAATCTGGGGAATTTTTTATAGCAAAGGTTCAAATTTAGTCTGTCTGACCCTGACCTTACCCAGGGCAAAAGATACACTCTACACGTGAGATTAAGGTTAAGAATCCTGAGATGGAAAGATTCTCCTGGATTATCCCTGTGAACCCATGAGTCTTTAAAAGAAACTTCCCTGGTTAAAGGTTCTCTGGGCCCACAGACATGACCCATTAACAGCTACTGTAAAAACCACTAAAGGTTCCCCTTGTAGACTGATGTTCTTCTGTTGCTTAAAGATAGTGCAGACAGTGCAGAGGTCTCTGCCTTGCAAGACATGAGCATCCCCCTTAGGACCTCCCATCCTGATCATCAAACTAATAACTAGGGTGAAGCTACAGCATAACTTGGTCAGGGGAGTTCTGGACCAGCTAAGAGAAAATGAAGGAATGTCAAGACTTACCTAACATGTACTTGCGTGGTCTGGGTTACATATGGGACTGAGTCTTGAGATGCTGGATCAAGGTGAAATATAAGGTTGGATAAGGAAGAGTTTATCTATATGGAAGCGCCTCATCATACAGGATTTTAAAAGCCTTCAAGTTATTTTCCCAACACCCTACTGCTAATCAAGGGAGAAAGACAAATGAAAGATCATGAATTCAGTCCTAGCTGAAAACCATTCTATGATGGGTAGAACCCTCAAGCCTTGGTGACAGAAGCCTTGTTATAGAAATCTCAATCAATTGGGTATATAGTAATAAGAAATGAATTAGGACCCAATTATTCTTTAAAAATTTATGACTAATTTCTGGAGAACTAAGACTTGGGTTTGAACCCTGGGTTTGGAAGATCCTCTGGAGGAGGACATGGCAACACACCCCAGTATTCTTCCCTGGAGAATCCTACAGACAGAGGAGCCTGGTGGGCCACAGTTCATCGGGTTACAAATAGTTGGACACAACTGAAGCGATTTAGCACTGACACACTTAGTTTAATGATAACAAATCTTATTTACCCCAAACCTACATAATTATCCAGTCCCTAGATGATTTTATGTGACATGCTATATACAGCTATTCCAGCAACTAAATTAACAAAGTTAAAATTTATTTTTAAGAAAAGTTGTGAAATCATATTTTAAAGCTGAGAGAGCATGGAGAACATTTAATTCAAAGCTCTGTCATGACTGAGCTCCTATAGGATGATGACTGTATCCCCCCAAATGAACCTAATGCTGAGAACTGACTTTTGTTAACTCAGTGTTCAGCCCCCTGATGAATCCCACAGATATTACTTAACATCCCTAAGGTTGGACAGAATGTTCGTGGCAATGCAAAACTTAGCCTAGTTTTATAGTCATGCCTTTTTTTGAAAAAAGATCTTTCTTCTCCATTAACTATTCCTTGGTTCACTGAGAGATCAGCCATAAAACATAAACAGCCTTAAGAGAAGAGCCACACGTTCACATTATTCCTGGGGAAGTAGGTCTATTTTCACCTTGGGTTAATGGAATTCCATGAGGCAAACAGATGATTAGAGACTTTTGGATGAGTACAAGAGGGTCTTTCAGTACCTCTAAAATCTCACCTCCCTGATCTTTCCTTTATCTGGCTTATCTCTAAATTTTGCTGTGTTTTGGTGGTGCTGGTGGTCTTGTGGGGGGAGAGCCAGGGGAAAAGGGTGAAAATGGGCCATGAGATCTTTTGTTGTGGGCAGTATAATGATGATCCCAGATGCGACCTCTCTGGATCCACTGTCACAATCGTGTCAAACCCACATTTCTTTGATTATTATTATTATTAATTATTTATTTGTGGTTATGTCTTCGTTGCTGCGTGTAGACTTTCTTTAGTTGCAGTGAGCAGAGGCCACACTTTGTTGGTGGGACGCACTGGCATCTCATCGCTGTTCCTTCTCTTTTTTGCAAAGCACAGGCTCTTGACAAGTAAGCTTCAGTAGTTGTGGCCCGTGGGCTCAGTCGTTGTGGCTCACAGGCTCAACACAGGCTCAGTAATTGTGGTATACAACTGATGGGCTTAGTTGCTCCGAGGCATGTGGAATCTTCCCAGACCAGAGATTGAACCCATGTCCCCTGCACTGGAAGGTGGACTCCTATCCACTGTACCACCAAGGGAAGTCCATCAAAGCCACATTTCTTTGGGCTGCTCCCCAGCTACTGAGTGTGCATTGCAATGTTTTGAAGGATAGTGTGTTCTGGCAGCATCACAGGATTCTTCCAGCAGAGGATGTTGGCTTGGAGACATCCCAACAAGCTGCCTGAATCGTCTTGGAATCGTGCTGCAGTTGAGATCTCCTCCTGGTTACTCCTCCTCTTTTTCCTTTTGCAGCATCACTTCTGCATTCTCATCTGAAGATTCTCCCACCTTACATTGTTCCTCTTGCACTTCAGATCCTGTCTTGACACCTGCTTCTCAGAAGATCCGCACTAATGTAAGTGGTCCTGAGAATGCTCTGAGAAAATAGCAAAAAGATGAAGGTTTGGGACTGGATAGCTCCCTTTCTGGTGGGCAAAGGGAAGCCTGTCTTGAGTGGTGGATTGGATATTGATGCCTATGGAGCAAGGTGGTGGCCTGGTTGCAAAAGATTTCACTGGTGGGCAGGTAGAAAATGCCATGATGGAAGGGAAAATCATTGCAGCTGACGTGGAAGAATGATGCTTACCAAGACAATGGAATTGACTGATTACTGCTAAATTCCACTGAAGCTCTGCAAAAACATAATGAGAAATTGAGGACTATGGGAAAATAGCAGTGAAAATAAGAGAACACCTGATTCAGTGAGTAGGAACCACAGAAATGAAACCAGACACAGGTATATAAACCATATCATCCATTTTGTGCCTAGTAACTATAGATTTACAATTACGAAAATCTCTGCACATTGTGTGTGTGTGTATAGCCAACTTTCAGACCTGAGTTGAGGCTAAGGTATAGAAGGAAAGGAAGAATGAGATGTCCCTGGTGGTCCAGTAATGAAGACTCCGTTCTTTCAATGGAGGAGGTGCAGGTTCAATTCTTGGTTAGGGGACTAAGGTCCACATGCCTCGTGGTGCGGTGGAAAAAAAATTAAAAGTCAACTATACTTCAATAAAATTTTTTAAAAAAAAAGAGGAAAGGAGGAATAGATAGTACATTTCTGAATCACACCATTGTCTTCTAGAGATGAAGATTAGCTCATCCAATGGATAATAGAATTTTTTCTAATCTTAAAATTTATAGAAGGCATCATTGATATTTATTTCTATTTTGGTTTTGCATAGTAGTTTTCTTCCTAACAATCTGGAACCCATAAAGACAATGTTAAAAGCATGATTCATTTTACTTGAAAATTCTATTAGAAAAACCTACTGCTGATTTGGTGTGCAAAAAGCTGGACTTAGGTCCCTTTATAATGTTCTCTTCCCTACTATTTTAATTCTGTCTTCTTTGAATGATTTCTATCCTTTTCTCTCTCATTCTTCCTCTCTCATCTTTGGTATAGATTGAGCAAAGGATATTTCCTTCAGGGCTGATTGCTCATGTTACTGAATTATTTTCTCAAGTGTCTGAAAACAATTTTTTCCTTGGCTTTGGGACCAACCTCAGTTTTTTGTTACATCTTCAGTTCGGAAGTTGCTGATACAAAATTTTTCTGAGTTGCAACTAATAGATCTTGTTTTTCTTTAATGCCACTTAATTTTTGTTCTCGTTGCTCTAAATAATTAAAGACATTTGGGCCCCCTTTTATTTATCATGTAGGAATAGTCCACAAACTCTTAGTACAAAGAGTGCAGTTTTAAATTATTGCTGAGAGAGTGAGTTGTTATAATTATAGGAAGCTAAAGGCGTCTGGTCAATGTAAGAAGCTGGCAGTATATTCTAGTTTGAACTCTTCCTTCCATCAATGAAAAAACCAAAGCCTGTTGCTATGGACTGAATATTATGGACTGAACTCCAAAATCTCTACGCTGAAATTCTAATTAATGCCCATTATGATGACTTTTGAAGACGGCTTCTTTGGGAGTAATTAGGTCATGAGCATGGAGCCCTCAAGATGGGATTTGTGCCCGTGTAAGAAGAGACGCAGAAGAGCTTGCCTCCTCTTTCTACTCTCCACCACGTGAGGAGAATAAAATAAAAATACCAAGCTCCTGCCTTAAGAGAATTTTAAAGGGACAATTAATTTTCTCAAATTAGTAAATTGCTGGAGGTGGGAATGAGACACTCTTTTAAAATGATGGGACTTCCCTGATAGTCCAGTGGTTAAGACTTTGTGCTTCCACTGCGAGGAGCATGGATTTGATCCCTGATCAGGGAACTAAGATCCTGCAGGCAGTGAGGCCAACAGAAAACATGCTCCCGCCACTCCCCCCCCCCCCAAATAAACAACAACAACAAAACCATATCACATGCATTTCAGGCATCCTTATGTAAGCAAAGTTTTGAAAAGAAAATAAGGAAAGGCATACTAAGACAACCAAAAATAGCCCTTTTTATTCCAAACTAGTGTTCCAACACTCCCCACCTGCCTTGTGCCCTTAAATCTTTATTTGGAAGTGTGAGAATCTTGTGAATACAAGAAGTAGAATTACTGGAACGATCATTGGTGAAGCTGTTTTTAAAGCAATTTTCATAGCATTTCATTCATTTAATCGTGTTGCTAAAACAGAATCTTTTCACCATGAAATCCAAATACATTATTGAGAGGGTTGACAATCTTTGTGTCTGCTTGTGTGAATATTGAAATTCTACTGTCAGCAAATTTCAGTTGTATAATACAGTGTTATCAACTATAGTCACCATGTTATGCATTAGATCCTCAAAACTTATTCTTCTTGTAACTGAAAGTTTGTGCCTGTTTACAAACTGATTCAAGTTTTCACTCATCTCCTACCCTCTGGTAACCAGTGAAGTTATTTTTTTTTTGGTACTCCATCAACCATTTTTATTTTTTACTGATAATCTTCCTGAATGAAAGATAATTAACTGTTTAAGTTAATTTCTAAGTGAGAGATTAAAAATCAAGTACGGATCTTGGTGATTCTAGATTTATCAGGAAAAAGAACCATCTCTCTTTTATTAGCAGTTTACTCTCATAGTAAGAAATGCAAAGACCTGGAAATGTTTTCTAAGTATCAGGTACTTGAAGGACATATCGATGGCACAGTTCCCAGAGGGAGCAAAATAGACAATGCTTATGGATAATGAAACAGGGCATTCCCTGTGCTTCAATAAAAGTCTTTGAAACAAGCTCTTGAAGTTGTCTCTTGTGCTAAAGGATTAAGCCATTAACCTTAACTGTGCCAATGCATTCTTACTTTCAAATCCCACTTAATTAGTATCCAAGGTAATATTTAGCACAAACTTCATATAGAAGAACATGTAAAAGCATTAGCTGCTCATAAACATGATGGTCTTTTGAGACACAATAAAGGAAGAAGATGCCAGGCAGAATATAAACTGTTATCTATAGAAATGGTAACACAATTTGAGCCAAGAGGATATGTTGCCAGAAGGCTTAGTAACATAATAAAATGTAGCACCATCTAAAATTACTTTCTGTGATGCTAGAAATGCTCTATGTCTATCTGTTCAATAGGACCTCCAGTAGCCATACATGGCTGTTGAAGATGTGGCTAATGCAACTGAAGAACTTAACTTTATATTTTATTGAAGTTTAAATTAAATTGTCGCATATGGTTTGGGCTACCATATTGGACAGTGCAATTATAATGACTTATGATAAATCATTGCAGTACAATTGCATGGAATACTGATCGTGTTTAGGGGAATGATTGCCACATTAATAGATCTTTGCCACCGTCACCTCCTCCGCACCCCCCACCCCGCCATCCCCGACATTGGGTTTCCCTGTGTGGCTCAGCAGTAAAGAATCTGCCTGGCCATGCTGGAGACATGGGTTCAATTCCTGGGTCGGGAAAATCCTCTGGAGAAGGAAATGGTGACCCACTCCAGTATTCCTGCCTAGGAAATCCCATGGAGGAGCCTGGCAGGCTACAGTACATAGGGTTGCAAAAGAGTTGGACAAGATTGAGCAGCTAAAAAACAGCACCAACAACCTTCCTTGAAAACCTCTTTGTTTTCAAATGTAGTTTGCTTGACATCATAGTGGCTGTGTTGACAAGTCTTGTGCTTAAGGAAAAGTAAGATCGTGAAGTCAAATCTAGTCAAATCTATACCCTGAAACTGAATTAAATCTCCGAGACAGAGTTTTGAGTGAAGTAGAAAAGAATAGCTTTATTGCTAGGCCAGGCAGAGGGGGCCACAGCAGGCTAATTAGGAGGCGTTAGCCCATTGTGGCCCCCTCTGTCTGGCATAGCAACAAAAAAGTGCATGTTCTGACCTGGAGGAGGTAGTGAGGAGTTTTATAGTTATGGTTTAAAGACGTGATCAGCTCATGGACATTCTTCTGATGGTTGGTGGTGAGGTAAGTGGGAGTCAGCATCGTCAACCTTCTGGTTTCAACTGGTTTGGGGTGTAGGTGCTTGTGGGCATCATACCGTTAATTTCTCCCACCTGGCCTGAATTTCAGTTTTTGCAAAATAGCTTGAAGATATTGTTATGTATATCCCTTGAGGGGGAACCAGGACTCTGCCCCAAGCCTCCACTCTAATTTCTTGACTTTCCTCCCTGTCTCTACAGCCCCTCCCTTCCCTAATTAGCATCTGTTTCAACCTGCCCTTTGGAACTCAGTGAAGGTCTTGCCAACAAAGGTCCATCTAGTCAAAGCTATGGTTTTTCCAGTAGTCATGTATAGATGTGAGATTTGGACTATAAAGAAAGCTGAGGGTCGAAGAATTGATGCTTTTGAACTGTGGTGTTGGAGAAGACTCTTGAGAGTCCCTTGGACTGCAAGGAGATCCAACCAGTCAATCCTAAAGGAGATCAGTCCTGGGTGTTCATTGGAAGGCCTGATGTTGAAGCTGAAACTCCAATCCTTTGGCCACCTGATATGAAGAGCTGACTCATTTGAAAAGACCCTAATGCTGGGTAGGATTGTGGGCAAGAGGAAAAGGGTATGACAGAGGATGAGTTGGCTGGATGGCATCATTGACTCGATGGACATGGGTTTGAGGAAACTCCGGGAGTTGGTGATGGACAGGGAAGTCTGGCGTGCTGCAGTCCATGGGGTTGCAAAGAGTTGGACACAACTGAGTGACTAAATTGAACTGAAGTGAAGGTCTTAGGGGCTGAATAAAGCCCATTTCCTATAATCAAGAAATGGAGGACAAAGAAAAGCTATTGTGCCCAGGGGCCCCACAGAGTCCTGTTGGTATCAATCTCAGGGCTGCTGTTGACTTCAGAGATTGTTTTTGCAGGGCCAGATGGAATGGAGAGATGAATCTATGTCTTAATATCTTTTAAAAGATATCTTCCTTAAGAAAATTTTCCCCCAAATTCCAGATTGTGTTAGGTGGATTAATTTCAGTCTAACACCATTCTCTCGCTGTGTTTGCTGGTTAGAGCAGTGAGCTGATGTATCATTAACTTTGTATTCTGAGGCCATGACTAATTTGTCAGGAAGTTTTCTTTATTGCACAAGCTCTCAAAGGTGTTTATAGATGCATTTGAGTTCTCTTTATGGCTCCTAGGATGCACATATCTGAATCATAGGACCACCCCCATCCAGTTGGCTTATTATACACAAAGATGTACAGAACCATCTATAAAAGGAAGGACAAAGACCACGTTTGAAATACCCAGAGGCCAATTATCTTCACAGCATCTAGGTGACACTATATGGGTTAGGTTATGGCTCGAGTTATTTTCTAGTTGCTCTGCTTGCTTTGTGTATAACAACTGCCCACGTACCTAATGCAACAAGTGTCTTTACCAACAAAGAACACAATTATCTATCTCTCCACTCTGCTTCCCTTCTACTCTCTTCCTTCCTGTAACCTTCCAGAGTAATTACTACTATTTATTTTGGAAAGGCTCTGTGCTCTGCACTGTGGAAGGGCCTGAGATAAAGCATAGTTGGTTTTTGCTCTCAAATAGCCTAGAATTTGTCAGAGTTCTAAGTGCGTAGAGATTGTTCTATAAATGCTGGTTACCAGAACTTGCAAATTACTGGGGAATTAATGCATGGGAGGAGTGCTTATCGAGACCCTGAAAAAAGTGAAAAAAGCTCAGTTGTGTCCGACTCTTTGCAACCCCATGGACTATAACACGCCAGGCTCTTCTGTCCATGGAATTCTCCAGGCAAGAATATTGGAGTGGATAGCCATTCCCTTCTCCAGAGGATCTTTCAGACCTAAGGATTGAACCCAGGTCTCTTAATTGCAGGTGGATTCTTTACCGACTAAACATTGTACATATCTTCTGCCTTCCGGGAGCTTGCAGTTTAGGCAGGGAGGGGAAAAAAGCAGCACACATTAAATAAATATTGAACAATTAAATTTGAACTGTGAGACAGTGATTATTTTAAATATAAACAGGCATTTTAAAGGAGCAAAACTAGGGAATTCCCTGGTGGCCCAGAAGTTAGGATTTCACTCTTTCACCACTGAGGGCCTGGAATCGATGCCTGGTTTGAGAACTAAGATCCCACAAGCTGTGCTGCATGGCGGGAAAAACTTAAGAAAGAAAGGAGCAAAACTAATGAGAAAAGAGGTAGAGAAGAGGAGGTCTCTGTTTTTTGGGTTTTTTTTTTTTTTGGCTTCTTTTGTGCAGGCAATAGCTTTGGTCTATGATTAGTGGTGAGTGATCACACCATCGTGATTATCTGGGTCGTGAAGATCTTTTTTGTACAGTTCTTCTGTGTATTCTCGCCACCTCTTCTTAATATCTTCTGCTTCTGTTAGGTCCTTACCATTTCTGTCCTTTATCGAGCCCATCTTTGCATGAAATGTTCCATTGGTATCTCTAATCTTCTTGAAGAGATCTCTAGTCTTTCCCATTCTGTTGTTTTCCTCTATTTCTTTGCATTGATCACTGAGGAAGGCTTTCTTATCTCTCCTTGCTATTCTTTGGAACTCTGCTTTCAGATGGGAATATCTTTCCTTTTCTCCTTTGCTTTTCACTTCTCTTCTTTTCCCAGCTATTTGTAAGGCCTCCTCAGACAGCCATTTTGCTTTTTTGCATTTTTTTTCCTTGGGGATGGTCTTGATCCCTGTCTCCTGTACAATGTCACAAACCTCTGTCCATAGTTCATCAGGCACTCTGTCTATCAGATCTAGTCCTTTAAATCTATTTGTCACTTCCACTGTAAAATCATAAGGGATTTGATTTAGGTCATACCTGAATGGTCTAGTGGTTTTCCCTACTTTCTTCAATTTAAGTCTGAATTTAGCAATAAGGAGTTCATGATCTGAGCCACAGTCTGCTCCCGGTCTTGTTTTTGCTGACTGTATAGAGCTTCTCCATCTTTGGCTGCAAAGAATATAACCAATCTGATTTTGGTGTTGACCATCTGGTGATGTCCATGTGTAGTCTTCTCTTGTGTTGATGGAAGAGGGTGTTTGCTATGACCAGTGCATTCTCTTGGCAAAACTCTATTAGCCTTTGCCCTACTTCATTCTGTACTCCAAGGCCAAATTTGCCTGTTATGCCAGGTGTTTCCTGACTTCCTACTTTTGTATTCCAGTTCCCTATAATGAAAAGGACATCTTTTTTGGGTGTTAGTTCTAAAAGGTCTTGTAGGTCTTCATAGAACCATTCAAGTTCAGCTTCTTCAGCGTTACTGGTTGGGGCATAGACTTGGATTACCGTGATATTGAATGGTTTGCCTTGGAAACGAACAGAGATCATTCTATCATTTTTGAGATTGCATTTCAGACTCTTTTGTTGATCATGGGAAGTAGATGGGGAAACAGTGGAAACAGTGTCAGACTTTGTTTTTTGGGCTCCAAAATCACTGCTGATGGTGATTGCAGCCATGAAATTAAAAGACGCTTACTCCTTGAAAGGGAGGTTATGGCCAACCTAGATAGCATATTTAAAAGCAGAGACATTACTCTGCCAACAAAGGTCCATCTAGTCAAGGCTACCGTTTTTCCAGTGGTCATGTATGGATGTGAGAGTTGGACAATGAAGAAAGCTGAGTGGCAAAGAATTGATGCTTTTGAACTGTGGTGTTGGAGAAGACTCTTGAGAGTCCCTTGGACTGCAAGAAGATCCAACCAGTCCATCCTAAAGGAGATCAATCCTGGGTGTTCATTGGAAGGACTGATGTTGAAGCTGAAACTCCAGTACTTTGGCCACCTCATGTGAAGAGTTGACTCATTGGAAAAGACCCCGATGCTGGGAAGGATTGGGGGCAGGAGGAGAAGGGGACGACAGAGGATGAGATGGTTGGATGGCATCACCAACTCGATGGACATAGGTTTGGGTAAACTCCAGGAGTTGGTGATGGACAGGGAGGCCTGGCATGCTGCAATTCATGGGACTGCAAAGAGTCGGACACGACTGAGCAACTGAACTGATCTGATGATTAGTGGATAAACTAAACCAATCAAATCCATGACCATTGATGAACCTGTAACCATTTCCATATTAGCTTTGTACACTAAATTTATTGAGGTCTTGCTGCTGCTGCTGCTACGTGAATGATCCTTATAGTTTGAGACAACTATTGTTAATCATGAAAATTTCCACTGAGGCTGTTGAATAGTGCTAGACAGGGTGTGATTGTGCTGTAGCTCTAAGAGAATTTCTGAAGACTAGAAGTACTGAAATAGGAGACAAAAGAAATGCCCGATAGCTGCAGAATCTTTGGCGCCAAGGAATCTACATAGGGTACATTTGGTCTGTCCTTTCCAACTATTCTAAGTCCTGCCCTGTGCCTAGAGGTTGACCAGTGTAGATAGAATCAAGAGGTGCCTTGGCCTTCTGCTTTCCAGCTGGGCTTGGTCAATGGATTAGGCTGGCAAGACACCAGAGAGAGGCGAACGGAGTCAAGGTGTTGATTCCTCAGGCTTTCTGCTTTGGAATCATGATGGGTTGGCTGCCTTCATTAACTGAAAGGTCACAACTCCTGTTGGGGGATCCTTTTGGTGTCGCTGTCTCTCCATAGTCTAATAAGTGATCCTTGCCCCTTTAGGTCTAGAGATGAACCACCTACTATAAGGTACTGTACAAATCCTTGTTGACTTCCTGACCCCTGCCTGAACTCGGGTAGCCTCGGCCTGCAACAGCTTGAAGTGGGGCTTGGGTTCCCAGCAGGAGATTGAGGCTGAGTGCCAGCAGTGAGAGCACCAGATCCTAACCACTATACCAGTGGTCAGTGACTAGTGCCCTGGCTTTTTAGCTTTGCGGAAAAGAATTCCTACAAAGACAGGAAGTAGTGAAGCAAGTAAAGTACTTCTTAGGAGAAAAAGAGTACCGTAGGTGTGGATAGACACATGAGCAGGCTCAGAGAGAGTCACTGAGTGGCACCCTTGTGGAAGTTTGAATTACCTTTATGGGACATTTCTTCCGGGTTTCCTTTGGCTGATCATTTTGATTTGCCTGGTTCACATCCCATATTTGGCTTATCTCAGGATCCTCCCTTGTGTGCACACACATTTCTTAGCCAAGATGGATTCTGCTGCAAAGGCCTGTGGGCATAGCATCCCTTGACATCACTCGTCTTTGACCTTCAAGGAACCTGCCTGTGCATGTGTGGTCTGGGAAGTTTCCAGACTTCAAGAACAAGAAATACGTGGTCTGGGCAGGGCCCAATTTTCTCCCTTAATTGTCCTACTAGTCTCATCTTGGAGTTTCAGCCCACATGGAGTGAATGAATCTACAATCTCTTTACCCTGGTGCGAGGGTGGGGGTGGAAGGCATCCACTTCCTACCTATGTCCATTGCTTGGTAATAGAGTCGTTATTACACTCTCAAGTACCCAACTGCAGCAGGTTGCTGATTTCCAGTTTAGTGTAGATTCTGGGACGGCTGAGGAGATTCGAGTGGTTACATCCACCCATCATACCATTTCTTCCAAGCCACGCTGAGATGCTAACTTGGATGGCATATGAGAGTTTTTCTTTTTTAAACAGTTATTAAATTAACACAACATTGTAAAGCAATTATCCTCCAATTTAAAAAAAAAGAGGAAAAAGTAAATATTTATTTATTTGGTTGTGGGATCTTCAATCTTCATTGCAGCATGTGGGGTCTTTAGTTGTGGCATGTGGACTCTTAAGTTGTAGCATGCGGGATCTAGTTCCCTGGTCAGGGACTAGACCCAGGTCTCCTGCATTGGGAGCGCAGTCTTAGCCACTGGACCATTAGGGAACTTTCAGCATGTGTGAGTTGGAGTAAACCTAGTTGGTGCGATGACAGTGGTTGTAACCAATCATTTGCTTGAAAATACTGTGGACTCCATCTCTTAAGAGAATTCCAGCATGCAAGGAGACGGAGCCACCCAATTGTAGGCAAACAGTGACTGCCAGCCACTCTTGTCAACGTTTTCTGTAGCTACACCAGGATCACTTCCCATGTGCGCTTGCAAAAAGCATTGAATTACATGCACTGCTTAATTAGCTAAAGCTCTAACAGCCCCATTTGCATGTGAAAAATGCTGTTTGCACGAGAAAATACAGTTTTGTGCACACAAATGATTTGCTTATACAAAATTGTATCTAACATTTTGGGTTCTCAAAAACTTATTACTTAAAGCTCATGGTCTTAGAGCAGTTATTATAAGATGGGAAAACAACCTGATGACAGTCTTTCTTTTCCCACGTGCGGTTTTATCTTGGGCCTTCACATACTATCTGCTTGTCTTTAACTGCTCTCTTTCTGAATCTGCCCAGGAGATTCAAGGAGTTGGGGTGGGGGAATGGAGGGGTTGGGGGTGGG
Organism: Okapia johnstoni; assembly: GCA_024291935.2. Lineage (NCBI taxonomy): Eukaryota > Metazoa > Chordata > Mammalia > Artiodactyla > Giraffidae > Okapia > Okapia johnstoni. The sequence goes on from CM044327.1 coordinate 25,075,248, forward strand.
AGGGGGGGAGAAACAGAGGCTGACGTCCTGCTTCACTTTGCGCTGACAGCTGAGCTCTCATCATAGTGCCTTGCAACCAACATTGATGTGCAAATCAAGATCTCACAAGGATTTGCAAGTCCCAGGTGGAACTCATGGCAAAAGCATTTTAAAAACAAAATTGCCTTTTGACGTGTGAAATGATTAAGTGTGATATGCCCTTCCCTTTGAGGATAAACTTGGAGAACTCTGAAGTAAGACCCACAGGATGGCTGGTCAGACGTTAGTCACTCATTCCAAGGTAGTATGTTAACATCCCAGAGCAAACTTGGGGCTTTACTCTGGAGCAAAGTGAAATTATGGCACTGAAAACCTTTGGACTGTCCGTGTTGTTGTTTGTTGTTTAGTAGCTAAGTTGTGTCCAATTCTTTTCCGACCCCATGGACTGTAGCTTACCCTCTGTCCATGGAATTTTCCCAGGCAAGAAAGAATACTGAAGTGGGTTGCCATTTCCTTTTCCAGGGGATCTTCCTGATCCAAGGATTGAACCCTTGTCTCCTGCATTACCAGGTGGTGTCTTTATCACTGAGCCACCTGGGAAGGCCTTTGGACTGTCTGTAGCCCACATGCTTTTGTCTTAGCCATAAAATGATATTTCCTATATAAGGAATGTTTGGTATTGAAACTGTTAAGTAGTTTGAAAAGCTTAAAATTCCTGTAAGTAAATCAACCAACTCTGCCAAATAAATATTTCCTACCGTGGGCTGGGTACCATCTAGGCTGCCAAAGTGAAAATAAAGTGTTAGTCGTTCAATTGTGTATGCTTTGCAACCCATGCCCTGTAGCCCACCAGGCTCCTTTGTCCCTGAGATTCTCTGGGCAAGAGTACTGGAATAGGTTGCCATTTCCTCCTCCAGGGGATCTTCCTGACCCAGGGATTGAACTCGGTGCTCTCACACTGCAGGCAGATTCTTTACCATCTAAGTCACCAGGGAAGACTGCCAGAGAAATACAAAAAAAGTTATGGTCCTTGACCTCAGGGAAATTATATACTTATCAAGTTAAAGGAAATTACGTATGCAATTAAATAAGCAGTGAAGAATATGGTAGAGTGTCATATTCATATTGATATTTACTGAACACCTATTAAATGTTAGCCATGGTAGTAGGGGTAAAATGATTGGTCTTTCGCTTTGATGCAGAGGTGCTTACTATCTGGCTGGTGAGTGATGTGGGCATAGCTTGTATTTGTTTGAGAATTTGAGAAGGGAGAGGGCATAGTAGGTCGGGATAGTTGAGAAATGACACAGAATTTGAGCTGACTCTTAAATGATGGATAAGATTTAGATGGTTGAAGTTGAGGAGTCAGCTGTAATTGAAGAGGAGGAAGGAATATAGGGCTGGAAGCTGGAATATGCATGATAGGATGGGTTAGAAAAGGAGCCAACTGGCTTATTTTTTAGAAAAAAATTAATTATTTTATTGAGTGCAGTTAATTTTCAATTAACTGATGTACAGCAAAGTGATTCAGCTATACATCTGTTAGACATAAATATATATATTTTCAGATTCTTTTCCATTGTATGTTATTACAAAATATTGAATATATTCCCCTGTGCTATACAGTATGTCCTTATTGGTTTCCTATTTTAAATACAGCAGGGTGTAGCTGTTATTTCCAAATTTGTAATTTATCCTTTCCTTGCCCCTTCACCTTTAATAACCATAAATTAGATTTCTAGGTGAGTTTATTTGTTTTGTAAATAAGTTCATTTGTATCATATTTTAGATTCCACATATAAGTGATGTCATATGACATTTGCTTTTGTCTGTCTGCATTTGGTATGATAGTCTCTAGGTTCATCAGCATTGCTACAAATAGCATTATTTCATTCTTTTTATAGCTGCATGATTTTCCATTGTATACGTATACAACAGGAGAGGAAATAGCAACCCTCTCCAGTATTCTTGCCTGGGAAATCCCATGGACAGAGGTGCCTGGTGGGCTATGGTCCATGGAGTCGCAGAGTCAGACATGACTGGGAGACTGAACTCACACATGTATACATCTTCTTTATTCATTCATCTGCCAATGAATGAATGACACGTTGTGTCCATATCTTGGCTATTGTAAATGCTGCTGCTATGAACATTGGAGTGCATGGGTGTTTTTGAATTACGGTTTTCATCTTTTTGGGCTTCTGAAGTGGCTTAGTGGTAAAGAATCTGCCTGCCAATGCGGAGATGCAAGAGATATGGGTTCAGTTCCTAGGTCAGGAAGATCCCCTGGAGGGGGAAATGACAACCCACTCTAGTATTCTTGCCTGAAAAATTCCGTGGACAGAGGAGCCTGGCGGGCTACAGTCCATGGGGTCGAAAAGAGTCTGACAGGACTGAGCTTGCACATACTTTGTAACTTTCGTCTCTGTAACTGGTTTCTTTTTTTTAAGACAGGAATTGGTTTGGAGAGTAGTAGGGGATGTGTCCTTCTATCTTTGACTTTGCCCTAGAAACTTTAAAGACGGGGACCATCAGGGTACACCTCGGTGGGGAACATCAGTTAGGTGGCATGTCATGCTGCCAGCAACTGTATTCCTTTCCACTCCTTTCTCTTTAATTGCCAAGCATCTATCTTTTACAATAGAGTGCCTTTTCTTCTGCAGATAAGCGCCAGGTGAGCTCTCATTCTATATGTGGGAGTGTTTCAGCAGTGTCCTCAGCAAAAGCCCTCTCATCAATCACGCTTGACAAAGTCGGGGATGAGGGAGGAGGGGAGAAGTTTGCTTTTCATTTAGGGAGGCACAAAGGTCAAAGCCAGCTTTGCTCTCATAGGGTTTTCAGTCCCAATATTCTGGTCTACACCTTTCTTTCTCTCCTTGTCAGACTTGTAGCATTTTTTTCTGCCCTTTTCAACTTCTTTCTTATACGAAATGTATTTTACAATTCTCTGTCAAGTCCTATGAAATATCCTTGATGCACGAAGTCTAGAGGGCTTTTAAAAAATTCCCTCGTCTTGTATTATTCAGGGAACAATGATCAATCCTTTCTTGTCTCTACGTCTCCCTTCTTGACTCTGCTGTGAGGACAGTGTTGGGAGAGCCAGAGTGGTGGAGGAAGGGAAGAAGAGAAATGTCAAACAGAAGCAAAGTAATTCTGTGTTGGGCCAGCCACTGGCTCATGCTCAGAGCGGGGCAGATACAAGGGAGCAAAATGGAATTCCAGAGAAGTCTTGGACTGGCTTGGTGGGATGGGAGCAGGCCAAGCTGAGCGAGAGAGTGGACCTGCTGAGTAATTCAGATCGGACCTCAGTCTAGACTGGATGATTAGTACAAGTTAGAGAATCAGAACCTGACTGCAGGCAAACCAGAGGTTTAGCTTAAGCTCTGTGATGGTGAGTTAGGGCCAGGCAGGGGTCGGTGAACCAGTGAAGTTGCTCAGTCGTGTCCGACTCTTTGCGATCCCACTGTAGCCTACCAGGCTCCTCCATCCATAGAACTTTCCAGGCAAGAATACTGGAGTGGGTTGCCATTTCCTTCTCCAGGGGATCTTCCCGACCCACGGACGGAACCCAGGTCTCCCGAATTGCAGGCAGACGCTTTACTGTCTGAGCTACCAGGAGTCACTAGTCAGATAAAAATCAAAACCAGGAAGACATCACAGCACAAGGAAGAAGGGTGGGGAGGCACTCGGTCCAGGTGTAGAAATGGAAACTGGCTCCCTCCTGAGACCCACAACAGAGTGGAAAACATGCTCTCCCCTGGGAACAGGACTTAACCACACAGGCAACAAATTCAGCCACCTACAGGGCCCAGCAGGTACCCAAAGAGTGAGGAGAGCGTGGTGTAGGAAGGCATAAAGGAGTGGTGGGGACTGTGGCCAGTCAGACGCTGCTCATCCTGTCTGTTTGAAGGGGGAGGTTGCTCCTCAGGGCTAGTAGATACTTAGTCACCCAGAGGAAAACAAGCCCAGTGTTGCCAGTTCTGATGTTTTTCAAAAGAAAAAAAAATTGGATTTTTAAAACAAATCTTCCTTTTAAAAAAATCTTGGCAATGAATTCACATTTTTTTGAAAAACACCATAAGGCCAGGATTGTACAGGCTAAACCAAACACATCTGTGGGCTGCCCGTGTGCCAGTCACGTAAATGGAAAGAATGGGCTCCCTGCCACTGGACAGAATTGACATCTCCATTCCCTACTGCCTGACTGTCTGACTCTTTGGACCTGTGTTACTTGCCCTTTGAAAGCCTCTGGATCCTCATAAACAAGAGGTGGATAGTAATAATTTAGTTATAGAGTGCTGTAATTACTAGTGATATATGTGGAGTCCCTTATCTACTTTATTCTTTTAAGGACTTTAACACTAAGCTTTACATATTTAATGAGCACAATTTGATCTATTTTGACATATGCATACACCCACGAAACCATCACACAATTTAGTATAAGCAAGTCAAATGTTTTCTTGTACTTCTTTGCATTCTTGTCTGGAAAATCCCGTGGACAGAGGAGTCTGGTGGACTATAGTCCATGGGGTCGCAAAAGAATCGGACATGACTGAGCAACTGAACCGCTCCACCGCTAACTCTGCTTGGCTCAAGAAAAGACATCCAGGGACCAGGGCGAGGCTGATGGGATAGAGAATTCGTAGCAGTGGAAGGAAGGGGAATCTCACAGGGAAGGTCAGTCAACCAAGAGATCATCGAAATTGTGGTTGCTTTCACAGCGCTTGGTGGAAACCAGGAGCCATGTCCCCTTTCTGTAGGGGATACAAAAAGGCAAGGATGCCTGTAGTGGGAATCAAGACTCAGACCACTAAAAAGTAAATAACACAGAACACAAATGTATACACGATAGCAACAGGTAGTAGAGGATTAGTTTCCAAATTCTCGTTGGCTCCAGCACCAGGAACAAATTATTGTCTTTACTGATCTGGCTATGAATACGACAACAGTAACTTACCATGTGAAAGACTGAGGAGGCTATCTTAGCTCCTCAGTCTAAGAGTGGAGAATCTACCCGACTTAGTAACCAGTGGTGCCCACCCTGCTACCTCCCCCACCTCCTGTCTGTTCGCCTTGTCCCATCCCCCACCCTCCCCCACATCACCATTCTCCATTCTCTCTCAAATCTGTTTCTCTTTCTCTTCCTGTTTCCATCTGCTGTCTTATTCTCCTTTTTTTTTTTCTCATCCAAAGGGCTGTTAAGTCCTATATATTCTCCCTCCTATACATCTCTTTAAATTTGTCCCTCTTTTTATCCCTCTTTTTAATTCCTAGTGTCTATAAATTTCTATTTTCCCAACTCACTTTGCTTGATCTAGAATTATGAGTCGCCTTGATGCCTTTCTTTCTCCCCCAAAGCTGACGTGACTCTACCGTCTGTCGAATGAATGTCAGGCTCCTTGACATACTCTTCAAGGTCCTTCTACGCCTTTCTGCGCCCAGCCCACAGACCTATTTTTCCTTCTCCTCCCTTCATTCTGTAAACCCCAAGACCCTCACTTCAGAAGCTCTTTGCTGGGAAAGACCTCCATGGATTACATTCATTGTTGAAGGATAATTGATTCTGTGATTTTTCTTAGGCCCTACACTAAACTGGGTTTGAAACTCTTATGACTTTCTGCTTAGGGATATACATGCTTCCCTAAAGCATTTCTCCCATCCCCCTTAATGTTAACAACTTTAAAACATCCAGATAACTTAATCCATCATTAGCTAAGGTCTGTTTGGTCATTTTTCCAAGAGCCAAGCCTGTTTGATGCATTGCCCCCTACTTGGTCATCACAGTCCTGTGATGCATTATGTCACTCAATATTTTCACCCCAGAATAATAAATTGGAGAAATGAGACATCTGCCTACAATTTATTCCTGTTATGTCTTTTCCTTCCTGAAAAGGAAATGCCAGCACTTCTAAAATGAGAAAGCTAGGTCAACTTAACCCTTTAAAAAGTTACCGCAGATCCAAGGGACGTCACATCATTTTTTGTGTGTCTTACGTATTTGGCTGAAACACAAAAATATTTTTGCCTTTAGCTTGAAAAGGTGTTACGTTAATGAATTAAGAGTGAATGCGAACTTATGTGTCAGGCACTGTACTCACCACAGAGACCCACGGACATGGTAGACTGGGCCCTCAAGGGAGGTGGTTGAGAGCATGGAGTTTGGACTCAAGCCCTTTTTCTCTTATTTAGTAAGTGAATGCTCTTGGATCTATGATTGCTGAAGTCTTCAGTTCAAACAAATGTAAATGATCGTCTGTATCACACAGGGTCCAGGGTGGATGAAATGAGCTAGCATAAGCAAAATGTCTAGTGTGTATATAGATACATATCTCAAACTCTTAGTAAGTAGTATTATTTATAATTTGGTAGATGAGTATACAGACTATGATAACAGAGTAAGTATTGCTATGCTAGAGATAAACAAAGTAGCTGTAGAGAAGGAGTATCTAACAGAGTTTTGGGGTAGATTTCACTGATATTGTAGGAGTGCCTAACATTTATTGAGTGCTTATAAGGTGCTAGGAAATGTTTAATTCTCACCACAAGTTTTTGAGGTAGATGCAATTGCTAATGTCTGTTTTACAGACTCTGAAGGCACAGAGAGGTTAAGTAACTTGCATAAGGACACCCAGCTTCTTGCAAGGTTCAGGAAAGACTTCCCAAATGAGAAACACCTATTGGAGTTCCCTGTTGGTCCAGTGGTTAAGAATTCACCTTGTAATGCAGAGGACTCGGGTTTGATCTCTGCCTGGGGAACTAAGATCCTACACGCCGTGGAGCAAATAAGGCCGCGTGCCACAACTACTGAGCCTGCACACTCTGGTGCCTGTGTGCACAACTAGAGAGTCTGCGCATCACAATGAAAGATCCCACTTGCCACAACTAACCTCGATGCAGCCAATTAAATAAATAAATATTTTTTAAAAAGAGGGACACCCATGGCCATATCAGCAAATCCCTATACATATGAAAGTTAGTAACTGGATACGTTTGAGGATAAGAGGCAAAGGATCTCCTTACAGGGGTCGAGGTGATGCACTTGAGGAGTTGAGAGTCGTGACAATGGAGAAGAGAGGAAAAAATCTCTACCAGGTCTAAAGGGGGGAAAGCAGGGACCAGCTTCATGCTTCTTTCCTATGATTTCTAGGGGCTGTCAGGGTGCCTTGTATAAAGTAGTTAGCAGTAAATTAATGAATTTAGAAAAATAATCTGTAAAATATGGTTTGTCACAACCAGTATATTCATAGGAAACAGCAAGAAGCATCCATATAAATATTATGCCTTTAAAAAAACTTGAATGATAAAATCACTAGTCATTCTGTGGAGAGAGGTTTACTGTCTCGGGGGAAAATTGTTTTCTGTAAAGACCAACCATGAATTATCTGTTGATTTTTTTTTTTTTTAAATAATAGAAGGCACCTGGAAAACAGGGAGAGAGAAGTGGAAGATCCAAATGGTCAAAGATTGAAGCAGATGGGGAGAAAGGCACACGGTGCAGCTTGTACGGTCTCTCTTGCTGCTGCTGCTGCTGCTGCCAAGTCGCTTCAGTCGTGTCCGACTCTGTGCGAACTGCAACCTGCCAGGCTCCTCTGTCCATGGGATTCTCCAAGCAAGAATACTGGAGTGGGTTGCCATGCCCTCCTCCACGGGATCGTCCTGACCCTGGGATTGAATCCAGGTCTCGTGCATTGCAGGCAGATTCTTTACTGCAAAGCCACCAGGGCTTCCCTGGCGTCTTACTCTGAGCCAAAGTCACTGGTCCACTGAAAGGGAACAAGCCAGCTTGCTGAACGATGTCAACACAAACCAACAACAGAACCTGGAGAGCTCCTCAAAAATCATCCAGCTCAATAAAAATTTAATCTCATCAGTTGTCTGACACTGAAGACTGAACAATTGGTTACCTTACAGGGTCTTCAAAGTTTTTAGCAGCTTTCGTTGGATGGTGCACTCTGTCTTGGGCCTTTCTGGTGGCTCAGCGGTAAAGAATCTGCCTGTAATGCAGGAGCCATAGGAGATGTGGGTTGGATCCTTGGGTCGGGAAGATCCCCTGGAGAAGGAAATGGCAACCCACTCCAGTATTCTTGCTTGGAGAATCCCATGGACAGAGGAGCCTGGCGGGCTACAGTCCATGGGGTCTCAAAGAGTCAGACACCACTGAAGCGATTTAGCATGAATGCACGCACACTGTCTTGCAGACTGGCTGCCAGAGTGAACACAGCTTGCAAAGGAAGTGCTGTCAACCTGGGGGACTCTGATCCAAGGCACCCTCTAGGCTCCGCTCTAGAGGAAGGTGTGACAAACTTCCAGTCACGTTAATAGCACCAACCTTTAAGGTAAAACTGTACAGTCTGCAAAGCACCTTCACACACTTTATCCCTCGGTTGTCGTAGAATCCTGATGGAACAGACTTTACCACCCAATTTATTGAGATTTGAAGGACTGAGTCTCAGAGCACTGAAGTGTCTTGGGTTGTGTGGTAAAGCTAGGATACCCGTCTCCACCATCAGACTGGAAGCTCAGTGCTTGTTCCTTATCATCCAGTTTGCTTCTGCAGAGTGGTCATGGGGGTTATTTCTAGAGCTGAGGTCTGTTCCCAGGCCAGTGTCCAGAGAACCCAGAAATAAGGACGGCACATACTCTGTGATGATTAAATGAGCTTCTGTTAGCTAGGATTCTATAACTATTTTTAATTAATTAGTTCAGTGGAGTCCATTCAATGGAAGAATCTACATGTACTAATTGAAGAGTGTTTTTTTTTAAACTCTTTAAGAACGCTTGAATCTATTCTGTACGATGATTAATATATATAACTTCTACACACAGACGGGCCTACCTGGTGGCTCAGTGGTAGAGAATCCGCCTGCCGCTGCAGGGGATCCAGGTTCAATCCCTGCGTCAGGAAGACCCCTGGAGAAGGAAATGGCAACTCACTCCAGTACTCTAGCCTGGGAATCCCATGGACAGAGGAGCCTGGCAGGCTACAGTCCATGGGGTCGCAAAAGAGTCGGACCCACCTGAGCAACTAAAACAACAACCAGCACACATATTATCAGTGCCGCGCTGCTCACTGATATGTCTCTGTTTTTTTTTTTTCACTAAAGAAATTCCAAAAAGTGCTAACAAGTCTGTGCACCTAACAAAGTAGTCGTGGTTTCCTCTAGACCAGGGCCGTCCACAGACATGTGATGGTGGTGGTTTACTTGCTAACTTGTGTCCAACTCTTTGACATCACTTTACAACGTTGTGTTGTTTCTGCTCTACAGCAAAGTGAATCAGCTGTATGTACACATATATCCCGTCTCTTTTGGATTTCCTTCTCATGTAGGTCCCCACAGAGCACTGAGTCATATTCCCTGTGCTACACAGTAGGTCCTTGTTGGTTGTCCATTTTAAATATAACAGTGTGTTCATGCTGATCTCAAACTCTCTGACTATCCCTCCCCCCTCCCTTCCCCCCAGCAAAGTTCATTCTCTATGTCTGTGAGTCTGCTTTGTAAATAAGTTCATTTGCTTAATTTATTTTTAGATTCCTCATATAAGAGATATCATAAGGTATTTCTCTTTCTCTGTCTGACTTACTTTACTCAGTACGACAATCTCGAGGTTCATCGACATCAAACTTCAGTTCTAAAAACGTCATAGAAATGTGTGGATCTAGCCAGGTGTGAGAAAAAAGAAGTGGTTGAATCTACAGGGGATTTGGAAAATGTGGGTCCAGCCTAAATTCAAAATTAAAGCCCCAAAGAGACAACAAGTCTGTGCCAGTCTAAAATTTCTGGGGACAGTATTATCTCCAGTATAACACAAGCAGTATGCCTGTGTTCTCTTTGGCACCAAAATACATTGAAATATTGTCTTGATGTTCTTCCACTATTGCCATTATTCTATTCATACCTTCTGGTAACAACAGCTTGGAGCATTATTGCTTGAATTTATGATTAAAATATTACTCTTATACCATGTGTAATAACACATAGTCTGGAGATGATCCTGTGGGCATTTTCCCCTATGATATTCTCTTTTTTGGTTATGACAAGGGGTTTTAGCATGGTGATAAGTGGATGTGGGAAAGGCCTTTTTCACTGGCTTAGGAGATTTTATCCACAAGGCTTTGTGGAAGAGTCCTTTCCTTGTCAGTTAGAATTCGCTGGGTGGAAGGGCTTCACTGGTGTCCATATATATTTTTAAAATTTTATTTTTGTGGCTGTGCTGGGTCTTCATTGCTGTGCACGGACTTTCTCTGGTTGCAGTGAGTGGGGGCTCCTCTCTAGCCGTGGTGTGCAAGGGCTTCTCATTGGGGTGGCTTCTCTTGTTGCAGTGCACAGCCTCTAGGTGCCCGGGTTGCAGTGACTGCGGCTTCCAGGCTCCAGGGCACAGACTCAATAGTCATGGCACATGGGTTTGGTTGCCCCTTGGTAAGTGGGATCTCTCCTGATCAGAGATTGAACCCACGTCCCCTGCATTGGCAGGCAGACTCCCAACCTCTGGACCGCCACGGCCATACTGGTGTCCATATCTGCCTGCCCCAGGTATGCATTGCCACTCAGGTTGTTGTGACTTACTATCAGTGTGACAACTAGGTAATGAGAAAAATCTATGTTTGGGCACACAGAGGTATGTGACTGGTTATTATATTTCCTCATCTGGGAGACAATTCAATATAACCCTGGAGACGGGAATCTATTTTCATCTCTCTCCTCTCCTGCTTGCTTTCTCTGCAGTTACAAACGCACAACTCCTTAAGCCAGTTGAGGTCTAAAATGTTACATTTTAAGGGAAGGCATCTAAACGATTAAGAGGTTAAAAAAAATTGAGGTCTAAAATGTTACATTTTCAGGGAAGGCATCTAAACAATTAAGAGGTTAAAAAAAATCTGCCTCTCCCTTCCCATGTATGAAATAAATATTGGTTATGCCGAATTGGCTGTCCTGTGCCCTGTTAACAGTCTTCTGGTTATCCAAAGCACGGTCTCAATGGCTAGTCAATAGTGCCCCAGGGAACATTTATGCAATGTACAGAAGGGAAAAATTCTACTCCAACAGGAAAGTAAATCTAGCATCTTTAGGCAAATCCTTACATGATTAAAAGAAAAACAAAACATGTGAGTATGTGGGAGTATGTGTGTGTGTGTGTGTGTAGAAAGATTTGGTCAAGTGAGAGCTTTGATTGCTTAATCTATTTCCTTCTAATCCAAGTTTGGGCCATCTAGTTATCAGCATAGATCATATAACATGGGGGTGGGACGGAGGAGCTATGGATAGGAAGAAGTAAACAGCAAAGCTTCACATTATAAATTTGTTCCTTATTGCTTACAGCTCCAGGCAGCCTTAAGAATCAACTTTTATTAGCTCCCTATTAGGGGACCATTTCCCTTATAATTTGATTATTAGAATGGATATATTTGAAACCTACATTTCCATATAGATAGAACCACTCCATTTTTAAGACCCTGATGCACTCTTAAAAACTCACTGAGAGACTCCATCTAAGTTTCCTCAGTTGATTGTTTTCAAGAATGAAGTGAGAATAAAATCCACGGAGCTCAGAGAGAGAGGGTCGAGGCCAGGGAGTGGAGAATGGTAAAAGTTGGTGCTTTGAGCCTCATTAGATACAGGAAGTGTTTTATTTTTCTTGATCCTTGGCCAAAGACGTCAATTAAGTGCAATTTACTTTTGGATTTTTCCCTCTTTGCTCTATCCAACGATATTTTAATTTTTATATTTTATTTTTATTTCTTTCTTTTCCTCTTGTCTCTCCCCCTTCCACCTAACATATGCATTGAGAATGCTCAAACACCTGCAGAAATCCTGCTGACCCGTCTAGTACTAAAGAGCTTGTTTCCTGATTCTCTGCTGGCATTAGTAATAATAGCTAACACTCATGAACGTTTTGCTGTATGCTGAGCCCTGATGACATTGCCTCATCTTCACAACTACTGATGTGACACGTGCAACTATCATTCCCATCCAACAGATGAGTAGGAATCTGTGGATTCGGGTGTTCAAGCAAATCACCTAAGGTTATGTACATAGTCTATAAAGGATGAGTTGGGAGTCAAATTCAGGAAGCTAGTCCATTGGCCAAATTCTAGACCTTTCTGCCTTACTGCCTGCAAAGCATGTCCATAACCATTGCCTCATTTAATTCCCACATCAGCCCTGAGATAGTTGCTGTCATCACTCCAATTCTAAAGACACACATATAGGTTCAGAGGCACTACATCGTTTGGATCAGCCCTCTTAAATTTTTGTTTTATATTGTTGTATAATTGGTTAATAATGTGTTTTAGCTTCAGGTATAAAGCAAAGAGATTCAGTTATACATATGTAAGTATTCTTTTTCAAATTCTTTTCCCACTTAGGTTATTACAGAATATTGAGCAGAGTTCCCTGTGCTATACAGTAGGTCCTTTTTGGTTATCTATTTTAAATACAGCTGTGTGTATGCATCAGTCCCAAACTCCCAATCTATCCCTTCCCCCTGGTAACCATAAATTTGTGTTCTAAGTCTGTGAGTCTGTTTCTGTTTTGTAAATAAGTTCATTTGTATCAGTTTTCTCTAGATTCCACATATAAGTGATACATGATTTTTGTCTTGACTAACTTCACTTAATATAATAATCTCCATTCACGTTGCTACAAATGGCATTATTTCATTATTTTTTATGGCTGAGTAATATTCCATTGTTTATACGTACCACATCTTCTTTATCGGTTTCTCTGTCAATGGACATTTAGGTTGCTTCCATGTCTTGGTTATTGTAAATAGTGCTGTGCAGTGAACATTGGGGTGCATATGCCGAGGAGTGGGATTGCTGGATCGTATGGCAGCTATATTTTTAGTTCTTTATAGGAACCTCTATACTGTTCTCCATAGTGATTATACCAGTTTGCATTCCTACTCACAGTGTAGGAGGGTTCCATTTTCTCCACACCTTCCCCAGCATTTACTGTTGGTAGACATTTTTGATGATGGCCATTCTGACCTGTGTGAAGTAAGTCAGTGTCTTTAAAGTCACTGCTTTTCTGCTCCTCATGTTGAGAGAAGTTTTGGAGAAGGTACAGATCCTATCTCCAGTCAACAGGGAGGGAGTTCCCAAGGGGACGCAATCCCTTGGGGTATTCTTCACAGATATGAAACTCCAGAATACACTTGAAGTTTAAAGTAATTGTAAGGTGGAGCTCTGTGGAGACAGCGGGTATCGTACACCTTGTTATGTCTCCTGTATGCTAATCATTTCTACTTCTACTTGATCATGGTTGGAAAATGCTACTTCATTTGAGACAGTAAGGATGACAAGGAGAAACTGTTCTATTAGCAGAACAAGGGGAAATTAATCCCTTCTAGCTTTCCTCTCCACTTTGGCCAAAACTTTGAATTGAGTGTGTAATACTGAGTAGAAAAAAATTGATTAAATACGGTCATATAAAACCAGAATCGCTCCAAATTGATTCCCTTCTCATTATTTTTTATTCCATTTTATATTCCTGGGGCACATTCATTGAGAGCAAAAGGCATCCTCTTAAAATGTAACACTAGGGGTTGTTCTTAAAATTTGGATGAAAAAGAAAAGATGATTTAGTTCAGTTCAGTCACTCAGTCGTGTCCAACTCTTTGCTACCCCATGAATCGCAGCACACCAGGCCTCCCTGACCATTACCAACTCCCGGAGATTGCCCGAACTCATGTCCATCGAGTCAGTGATGCCATCCAGCCATCTCATCCTCTGTCGTCCCCTTCTCCTCCTGCCCCCAATCCTTCCCAGCATCAGGGCCTTTTCCAATGAGTCAACTCTTTGCATGAGGTGGCCAAAGTATTGGAGTTTCAGCTTCAACATCAGTCCTTCCTTCCAGTGAACAATCAGAAGTTGGTTGGGTTTAAATGTAAGTCCTTTTTTCTTGGAATTTCATTTTCACTATGTACTTCAAAGGTGGGTAGACTAATATACAACTGCTATCATCAAGTAAGACCTGGGAGTTGGAGCTGAAGTATATAATACTTCTCTGCAGTGAAGGGAAGATTTCCTCAGTAAGAATCCTGATTATCATTTTATTAATGATAATGCATAGGAGATCAAAAGTGCATTAGGCACAATCTAGTCCAAATCCCTTATTCAGTAGGTGAGTTAACTGATACTTAGAAAAATTGACTTGCCCAATCTCTTCTCGGGATGAGATATGCAGGAAACCAGGACAGGGTGGAAGTGGAGATAAAGGGTAAGTATCAGACTGGAAGAGATACATGTCTGGTGGGTTCTTTGAGCAGAGGAAAGCTAAGAGAATATTCAGGATCAGAAATATGTTACTACAGAATATGAGATCAGAGAAACATAATGGAAACAACAGGACTTCCCTGGTGGGCTAGTGGTTAGGAATCTGCCTGTCAATTCAAGGGACATGGGTTCGATCCCTGGTCCAGAAGATTTCACATGCTACGGGATAACTGAGCCTGTTGTCACTACTGCTGAACCCGTCCCCTAGAGCCCGTGAGCCACAGCAAGAGAAGTCACAGTGTGAGAAGCATGGGCACTGCAACTAGAGAACAGCCCTCGCTCACTGAAACTACGAAAAGCCTGAGCGCAGCAATGAAAACCCAGCAGAGAAAAAATAAATAAATACATTGCTGTTGCTGTTGTTTAGTTTCTAACTTGTATCTGACTCTTTTGTGATCCCATGGAGACTGTAGCCCACCAGGCTCTTCTGTCCCTAGGATTTCCCAGGCAAGAATACTAGACTGGGTTGCCATATCCTTCTCTGGGGGATCCTCTCAATCCAGGGATCGAACCTGAGTCTCCTGCATTGGCAGACGGATTCTTTACCACTGAGCCACCAGGGAAGTCCAAAACAAATAAATAAATAAAGACTGAAACAGTGATCCACGTGAATGCCCAAAGCAGTGGTATTCTCGTGTGTCCCTGTAGAGAGATCCATTTGCAGCACCCAGAGCTGAATGGACAAGTCTTCGTTCAAGGAGTCACACAGGAAGTCTGAGCAGAACCAAGATAAAGTCCTATGTTCCCATTTTTCCTGCTACCCTGTGGCCCTCTTACTGTAAGGGGTGTGCTCTGGGTAAATCACATGAACTCTAGACACTCAAATCAGACATGGGATCGGCTTTCAGGTCTTTGACTCTGACCTTGGCAAATTACTCCTTTTGGTTTTCTTAAGGTTAAGTTGGGATACTACCTCGTCAGGGTGTATAGAAACAATACAATAATATATGAAAAGCATTTAAGACAGTGTCTAGCAAAAAGTGAGCTTGCAGTGACTAGTAGCTATGATAATCACTATCGACTAAGAAGACATGCCCTTTGCTTTCTGTTTTTATTGTGAGCTGTGCTTCACTCTGACACTGATCTCCTTGATGCCAGGGTCCTGAATCTCTGAGAGCAGTGACTGAGGAGAGGATGCCATCCATGACTGTGCAAAGGGATTTCTTTGCCTGAAATTGGCTCCTGCAGGAATGGGCCTTTCGCTTTATCATCAGCACATTCTAACCAGTTGAACACATGACTCAGATAAGAAGCTGATCGTCAGCTGAAGTCACAGCTCAGAGTTTGAAAACTTAGTCTCAAGTAGACATGCTTCCCTGGTGACCCAAATGGTAAAGAATCCACCTGCAATGTGGGATACCTGGGTTCGATCCCTGGGTTGGGAAGATCCCCTGGAGGAGGGCATGGCAACCCACTCCAGTAATCTTGCCTAGAGAATCCCATGGACAGAGGAGCCTGGTGGGTTACAGTCCATGGGAGATGACTGAGTGACTAAACACAACAGACAGTACTAGCTTGGTGGGAAAAACCAGGACTTGTAACTGTGGTTAGGGATTAGGCACAGTCAATGAATGGAAGTTCTTAGGACTTTTGGACATAGCCTTTTGTTTCTTGATTCATCTGTGAAAAATAATCACATGGCAAAAGGTGAATAATTTTATGTGAAAGAGAATTGATACTCTCTGCTTAGAAGTAGCCTGGAGAGGAGAAAATTGATATCAAAATACTATTATTTAACAATTCATATGAAAAAATCATAAAGTAATAAAATTTCCTAGTGAGGATTTTGGAAAGAGAATTTATATACTTTTTCCTTTTTAATATTCACTTTTATAAAAGTATAATTGACAAATAAAACTGTAATGTGTTTAAACTGTACAGTGTGTTGATTTGATATATGTATACTTTGTGAAAGGATTCACAACATTGAGTTAATTAACACATCCAATACTTCACATATTTACCAGTGAGTGTTTTTGTTTTTCTGTTTTTGGCTAAAACACAAGTTCTACTCTCTCAGCAAATTTAAATTAAAGGTAAGTGTTATGAACTATAGGGTCTTCCCAAGTGGCACAGTGGTAAAGAATCCGCCTGCCAATGCAGAAGACATGAGAGACGTGGTTTCAATCTCTGGGTCAGGAAGCTCTCCTGGAGAGGGAAATGGCAACCCACTCCAGTACTCTTGTCTGGGAAGTCCCATGGACAGAGGAGCCTAGCGGGCTAGAGTCCATGGGGTTGCAAAAAGTCAGACATGACTGAGTGACTGAGCATGATATGATTATAAACTATAGTCACCTTGTTATACTTGAGATTCTCAGAGCTCGTTCATCTTATAACTGAAAGCTTGCATTCTTTATCGGACCTTTATTTCCCCCACTCCTCAGTCCCTGGCGACCATCATACTAACCTGTATTACTATGTATTACTAACATGTATTACTATGAGTTTGACTTTCTGAAAAATATATTCCACATGTAAGTGATACTATGCAATACTTATCTTTCCTGTCTAGCTTATTTCCCTTAGCATAATGACCTGCAGATTCATGCATTTTAGCTCAAATTGTAGGATTTCCTTCTTTTTTTAGAGACTAATATTCCACTGTATACTGCATAGTCTTCATCCGTTCATCCTTTGATGGACACTGATCATTTCCACATCTTAGCTATTGTGAATAGCAATAATTATTGTTAATAATGGTCAATAATATGAACATGGCAGTACATATAGCTCTTTGAGATAACGGCTTAGTTGCCTTCAGATGTGTTTCCAGAAGTGGGATTGCTGGATCATATTGAGTTCTAACATATGCGTTCTCATAGAGAATATTCCATGTGTGTTCGAGAAGAATGTGTACTCTGCTGCCGTTGGATGGCATGTTCTGTCTATATATATATATATATATATATATATATATATATATATATATATATATATATATATATATGTCTACTAGTTCTGTCTGGTCTAATGCATAGTTTAAGTCCAATGTTTCTTTATTGATTTCCTGCCTGAATGATCTATCCATTGTTGAAAGTGTGATGCTGAAGTCCCCTACAGTTATTCTATTCACATCTCTTTCTTCCTTCAGATCTGTTAATATTTTCTTTACACAGTTAGGCACTATGATGTTGGGTTCATAAATATTTATAATTGTAAAATCTCTTAAAATTGTTAATATTTATGATTCTTAAATACTGACAATTACTATAATTGAACTGACCTCTTTATCACTGTATAATGATCTTCTATGCCTCTTGTTACTGGTTTTGGCTGAGATTCTATTTTGTCTGATATAACCACCCTTGCTTTCTTTTGGTTTTCTTTTGTGAAGACTATGTTTTTCCGCTCTTTCACCTTCAGTCTATGTGTGTCCTTACTTCTGGAGTGAATCTCTTATACATACCATAGGGTTGGGTATTCCTTTTTAATCCATCCAGCCATTCTATGTATGAGATTAGATAAATGAGCCCATTTACATGAAAAGGAATTATTCATCAGTATAAATTTTCTATTGCAAATTTGTTAATTTGTTAATGGGCTGTTTTATAATTCCTTTGTTCCTTTGTTGCTCTCCTCATTTGTCATTTCATGATTTTCGCTGATGGTATGCTTGATTTATATATCTCCTATATATTTTTGTTTCGTAGATACCACGAGGCTAACATCTCAGAGCTATAACAGCTATTTTAAGCTGGTAGCAGCTTTATTTTTAACAATACAGAAACTCTACATTTTACACCCCCGTTTTATGTTTTTGATGTCACAATGTACATCTTTTATGTTTTTCTATTAGCTGATTATTGTAGTTATCATTATTTTTAACACTTTATGTTTTAACGTTTATACCTTAGCTACAGATGATTTACCAGCCACCATGATATTATTGTTTTTAGTCACTCACACTGTGTCTGACTCTTCTGCGGCCCCATGGACTGTAGTCCACCAGGCTCTTCTGTTCATGGGGTTTTCCAGGCAAGAATACTGGAGTGAGTTGCCATTTCCTTTTCCAGGGGGTCTTCCCTGCCCAGTCATTGAAACTGTACCTGCTGCACTGCATGCAGATTCTTTACCACTGAGTCACCGGGGAAGCCCAATGATATTATTAGAGAATTCTGAATTTAACTATATATTACCTTTGCCAGGGAGTTTTAGTCTTTCATATGTTTTTGTGTGCCTAATTAGCAGCCTTTCATTTCAGCCTGAAGAACTCCTTTCAACATTTCTAGTGCCAGGCTAGTGGTGATGAATCTTTCTGCTTTTGTTTATCTGGGAAATTCTATATTTCTCCTTCAATTATGAAAGACAGCTTTGCTGGTAGACTAATTTTGTTTGGCAACTTTTTTTTTCTTTCAGCACCGTGAATACAACATTACACTCACTTCTGGACTGCAAAGTTTCTGCTGAAAATTCTGCTGCTAGTCTTATGGGCATTCCCTCATACTTAACAAGTTATTTTTCTTTCCTTCCTTTTTTTTTTTTTTTGGCCATGCCTCGAGGCATGAGGGATCTTATTTCCCTGACTAGGGATCGAACCCTCGCCCCTTGCAGTGCAAGCATGGAGTCCTAACCACTGATCCACCAGGGAAGTCCCAACAAGTTATTTTTCTTTTGCTGCTTTTAATATTCTCTCATTGTCTTTAACTTTTGACTATTTAGTGAGTCTCATTGTAAGCCCTTATAGATTCACCTTATTGGATCTTCTTTGGGCTCCTGGATCTAGATGTCTGCTTCTTTTCTCAGGTTAGAGACATTTTCTGCCATTATTTCTGTGATCCTGAGTTTGCATATATTAGTCCTTCTGGTGATGTCCCATAAGTCCCTTAAACTATCTTCCCTCTTTTTCATCCTTTTGACTTTTTGTTCCTCTGATCGGAAGAATTCCACTTTCCCATTTTCAAGTTTGCTGGTCCTTTCTCCTATTTAATATAGTTAATTCTGGAAGCCCTCTATAGAAATCCTTTTTTTTAAACTCAATTGTTATATTCTTCAACTTTAGCCTTTTTGTTGTTGTTGTTGTTTTAATATTTTCTGTTTCTTTGTTGAAAGTCTCGTTTTATTCATATCTTGCTTGCCTGATCTCAGTGAGCATTTTTTTCTGACTGTTATTTTGAATTCTAGTGAGCAAATCACTTATCTCCATTTCGTTAAGGTTGGTTTTAGAGATTTATCTTGTTCTAAGGTTTGGAGCATATTCCCCTCCACATTTGATAAAAGAGTCACCTATCCCAGTACCGAGAGACTAGTCTCATGTAGGAGGTATGCTTCCTTAGTCCCATCCAAGCACCTTTGTGACCGTCCAAACTTCTGTCTTTGTTCTTAGTGGCTACCGGGAGTTAAGGGTGTGCCAACACCCATCAGTGCCCCCAAAGGCATGCAAAATGCCCAGATGTCTCTTTAGGCTCTTGGAGGAACTAACTGCCTGCCCCTTCACCTCCCTAATTGGAGGCCCAGGTTTCAGGCTGCATCTGGGAAAGTCAGAATGTTAGATTTTCAGTCTAGCTCTTGTTTGGAAGAAATCAGGAGCTGGTGGGTGTTTTTTCTTTCATTTGTTACTCACTCTGTGCTGAGCCATATTGAATAGTCACTGGAAGTGCTTGTGCACCCAAATAGAATTGTTTCTTTGTTTTGTGTGGTCCCAAGGGACTCATGATTGCTAAGCTCTGTCAGCTCCCAGAGCTCGGTGACTTGGGAACTTGTCTCTTGGGTGGCAGCAGTAACGGTTGGGGTGCTAGGTGTGTTGACAAGTTCCTTCCAGGAAGAAGCTAGAGGCTTAGCTCTCAGCAGAGACAGCAGGAGATGTGACTACCAACTTTATCAGGCTCCCAGGAGGATCCTAGTCAACTTCCACATGTAGGCTTATTAGGAGATGAAACCTCAGGCTGCAGCTGGAAAAACATGCAGTCAAATTGCTTCCCGGAAGAAGCTGGGAGATGGGGTGTTTTTGCTTGCCCTGTGTTGAACCTGGAGAGCTGCAGGGAGTACTTATACACCTGCTGAAAAGTTGCTTTTTGTTTGTTTAATATGGACTTGGGGACTCAGGAATGCCAAACCCTGTGGGCTATCAAAGATAGATGGCTGAGGGGCCCTTACTCAAGTGGCAACTATATAAGTTGGGGCACTAGTTGTGTGGATAAGCCTCTTCTTGGGTGATGATTCAGTTTGCTCTTGGAGTGAGTTGGGGAAAGAATGTGTGAGGGAAGTGCCCACAGACTCTTTTGGGCTTTAGAGAGGATCGCAGTCAGATCCTAGATTAGAGACTCATCAGAGGCTGAACCAATTGGTAGTCCTGGGCTGCTTGTTAAGAGAGAATGCTTGAGCTGATACCTAAGGGAAAGTAGGTGTTCTCAGTCGTTCAGTCATATCTGACTCTTTGCAACCCCATAGGCTGTACCTAAGGGATGATTTGTAATTACATGATAAGGGAAAATGTAGCAAGAGAATGTTTGCTAAGTAAAGGGAACAGTTGTCATTAACCTCAAGGAAAGAGAAAGCATGAAAGTGGTATAACCTGCTTAAGGCACAGAGTTAAGTGTGAACAGTGGTGGTGCTTGGGGCAGGGAGGGAGAGCAGGGTCTGAATTGTTAAGGGACTTTATCCAGAGAGCAAGAGAAGGAATAGAAGAGTTTGAAGCCTAGAGGACAGATTGGACCTTTTTTTTCAGGAGGTTGCCCTGGCGATTGGGCTTCCCTGGTGTCTCAGTGGTAAAGAATCCACCTGCAACATAAGAGCTGCAGGAGACACAGGTTCAATCTCTGGGTCAAAAAGAGCCCCTGGAGAAGGGAATGGTAACCTACTCCAGCATTCTTGCCTGGAGAATCCCACGGACAGAGGAGCCTGGCGGGCTACAGTCCATGGGGTCGCAAAGAGTTGGACATGACTGAAGCAACTTAGTATGCACGCATGCGTGCCCTGGATATACTGTGAAGGCTGAATTAGAGTGAAGAAAGGGAAACCAATTAGCAGACAGTGCAAGAGATGATGATGGTTTGAACTTAATGACAATAGAAATAGGATGCATTTGAGAAATAGCAGAGGGAGAATTGACAAGACCAGTGATTACTAGGGTGTGGGGTAAGGTAAAGACTCATAATTTTCTTCATTGGATAACTGAGTGGATTAATATGAAATTCACTGTGTTACAGAGAGCAGCGCAGCAAGTTTCAAAGCCAAAATGGAGATGAATTTAGTTTTTCATATTTGACTCTGTAGTGCCCATTGGTTATCCAGGTGATGGAGAAGAGTGTACATAAAAACAAGAGATCTGAACTTGAATATACATTTGGCATTTATCAATATACAGAAAATACTTGAGGTCTTGGAGACTATATGGGGATGAGAGGGAAGAAGGCTGAATAAGAGAGCAAAGTTAAACGACTTCCCTGGTGGTTCAGGGTTAAGAATCCCCTGCCAATGCAAGGGACACAGGTTCGATCCCTAGTCCGGGAAGATCCTGTGAGCTGTGAGGCAACTAAGCCCACACACCACCACTACAGAGCCTGTGCTCTAGAGCCCAGGAGCTGCAACTGCTGAAACTTGTACTCTGGAGCCTGTGCTCCACAGCAGAAAAAGCCAGCACAGTGAGAGGGCCGCACCCCACCACTAGAGGGTAGCCCCTGCTTGCTGCAACTAGAGAAAGTCTGTGCACAGCAGCAAAGACCTACTGCAGCTGAAAATAAACAAATAAAGTCATTTAAAAAAAGAAAAGTAAGAGAAAGAGGCGCTTAATATGTTACATGAGCTCTTGATCTTACCCTTCTGCCTATATCCATCACTAAGGTTTAAAATTCTATATTAAAGCAAAGATAGCCATGTCCTAAATTAGAGATTTCTGAAGCATAAAGAGTTCATTACCTCGGATACAATTAAATTGTTCAGGTGTTGAGTATCCGTGAAAAGATAATATCATAAATATCGTTTAGGGATGTTGATCATGTGAACTCCAATCTACTGAAATAATGCTTAGGATCACATTGGAAAAAATGAAATAACCTTGCTGAAGCTAACAAGAAAATTGTAATTACAACTATATATATAATATGAAGACATAAATAATAATAAAAACATGCAAATAAATAGCAACTACTCTTCAGATCTCAAACCCTAGAACTAGGTTAGGAACTCCTTTCTCCCAGGTATTATAAAATGTAATTACTTGAGCTTTGTAATTACCTAAAGTCTGAGCTTAAATCAGCCATGCTACCGAAGGCTCTTTTATAATCTATCACACACCAAGCACACATCTCAATTTATTTGTCTTCATTTGAGGAAGAATAACTGAGCATCAGGGAAAGTCAATCAAGAAACTAGAAAAAGCGCTGAAGATATAATGATACATGCATGATGAATCCAAACAAGGTAAACTAGCTTCTACCAGAACTCTGCATCTATCATCCTGCAGATAGATGGGCATGTTTCACTTTATATTTTGTGAAGGTGTTAATTCAGGTGTTAATTTCCTGCATCAGTAAGACTGGCTCTAATGCGAGGTGGTTTCAAGGATTTTCAAATTCAAGAATATAAGAAGGCATCCTGTACTAAATCTTAACAGGTAGGGCTCTCCTTTCCATTAGAGCAGGGGTTCCCAACCTCCAGGATCTAATGCCTTGTGATCTGAATCCAAGCTGATGTAATATTAATAGAAATAAAGTGCACAGTAAATGTAATGCACTTGAATCATCCCAGAACCATCACTCCCCTCCTACCTCAGTCCATGGAAAAATTGTCTTCCATGAAACCAGTCCCTGGTGCCAAAAAGTTTAGGGATCGCTACACTAGAGGCAGATTTAAAACCACATGGATTAATATTAGAAGGATAGCAAGTGTTTGAATAAGGTGTTTCAAGAATACTGACATCATGGACATTTTTGAGATTAATTTTACTCTTTATTAGTAATTGCAATGGCAATTAGTGAATTCTTCTCAGACATTTTCTAGAGTGCTGTCATACATGGCTTTGCCTTGGCTGGACCATAAACCTCGTTTCAGGACTTGGACAAAATCCAAGCGACTGGAAGTATTGTGCATCCTGCCTTCATGTTCGTCATCACGAAACCATACAGAGAAGTCTCCTTTAGTTCCATATTTCTTCATGTTATCTTCTTCCAGAAAGCACTTGGATTTCTTTCTTTTTTTTTTTAATGTTTATGATTTTAATCACAGCAGCAACAATAATAATAACAGTAACAGGCATTATTAGAGTGAGTGACTTTAGTGAAGTTGCAGTGTCCATATATAAAATCTATTATAATTCCTATATTATTGGGGCTTCCCCAATGGCTCAGAGGGTAAAGAATCTGCCTGCAATGCAGGAGACACGAGATGCAGGTTCGATTCCTGGGTCAGGACGATCCCCTGGGGGAGGAAATGGCAACCCACTCCAGTATTCTTGCCTGAAAAATCCCAGGGACAGAGGATCCTGGTGGGCTCCAGTCCATGGGGTCGCAAAGAGTCAGAAACGACTGAGCGACTAAGCATAGCACAGCATATACTAACCACAAGCGATTAGAGTTGTTAAACAGATTTGTTGGGGTACAGTTGACATATAATGAACTGCATATATTTAAGGTGTACAACTGGATAAGTTTTACATATACATACATTCATAAAACCATAACCACAATCAAGAAAATGAACTTTTCCATCCATCTCAAAAGTTTTCTTTGCCCATTTGTAATCCCTCTCTCTCACCTCTCCATGCCCTTTCTCTACGCTCATGTTTTCTGTCACTATAAATCGGCTTGCAATTTCTAGATTTTCATATATGTGAAATCATAGTCTATGTATTCTTTGGCTTCTTTCACTCAGCTTTATTTTGAGGTTCATTCACGTTGTTTGGGGTGCTTCAGCACTTGGGTTTCTATAGCCATCACTGTCTACCTTTTTTTTTTCTTCTCTTTCTCCCACAAAAGAAGAAGAGGAAATATTTTATCGTGTCTCACTCAAGCCCTCTGGGTAACAAAAACCCTCTTCTCCCGTTTTCAGGAGCTTGTGCGAGCAAAAATGAAAGACAATTGCTGTCTTTTTTTGGTAGCACATATGAGAGGAAGCTTTTTATACCAGAAGAGATGAATAAAAGAGCTCACCGTTCCATGGACCCACCTCTGGGTTAGGCAGCTCTGTTCTCAGTACTTGGTGAATGCTAAGGTTACTGCATCCCTATGGCTACCAGAATATGAATTGTATGGCCTTGAAAATGCCTAACGGTGCTACCTGTCCATTTTAAGTTTAAAAGTATATCACTCTTACAGTTGGCTTTAGTCTGCAGCGTTATGTACTGGAAGGGCAGAAACTGAGCTGTTCTCACAGCGTGTGGTGATAAGTGAACTGCTCCAGGCAGACTATCATTGCTATGGGTGTGCGGTCTAATGTCCAATCTAATGGGCATTTTACAGCTTTGTTTAGCTTGGTTTATTTTCTTCTGCCTGAGCACTAGTGCCTGGAGGAGTGTCATATTCAATGCTTGCCTCTCATCTTCAATATCCTGGAGTATCGTGTTTAAACTATGATGTGCTATAGGGACACACCTTTCAAGCAAGAAGGTTTGAAATGGGAATACCAAAGTTCAGAGGGTTACCTGTGCAAAACGAATCACCCCCAGTGCAGCTCAAGTTTTACCCAAGGTTCCAAATATATCTCAGAATTATTGCAGAAAGAAATCTCAGCCATCCTGTTAGGATGGATTCAAAGAGACCTGCTGAAGGATTGTTTGTATACATTGGCAAGATGAAGTTTGTATGGCAAGTTATCCTGTCTGTATGAACAGAGATGTGAAAAGCTTTACCAGGGTCAGTGGGAGACTCAAGGTGAGCTTGGGTTGCATATATTCTCTGTGACAGACATAGCACCTTTTTATCTGTCTGTACCTCTGTTTTCTCAAATCAAAGGAGTTATTGAAGTAATTAATTGGCCCCTAAAATCTGTTCTCATTCTGTCTATGTATCTAAGAGCTGAGAATTCTCAATTTCAGAACAGCTTTCTTGCCCCATGACTGCATGCTTTCTATCTGGGGATTTCTTGGAAGTGTATCCAAGAACATAGAGAAGTACATCTAAGGACTGTTTTAACATTTGCTTATTCATTTATTTTCATTCATTGCAGGTTTTTCTCAAGCCTATTATAGGATGGACACTGTCAAGGTACAGGGGTTATACTTGATAAGGAAAAGATATGTATATGTATGCATGTGTGCGGTCTTGTCTGACTCTTTGCGACCCCCATGGACTGTAGCCCGCCAGATTCCTCTGTCCATGGGATTCTCCAGGCAAGAATACTGGAGTAGGTTGCCATTTCCTTCTCCAGGGGATCTTCCTGACCCAGGGATTGAACCTGTGTCTTCTGTGTCTCCAGTTTCTGGCAAATAAAGAGTTTTTCAGTGGGAAGAATGGTCAAATAAGCTTCAAGTCCAACCAAGCTGAGAAATGATGTCTATATGATACTATAACTGTGGTTCTCAGTGGAAATGATTTTGCTCCCAGGGGATATTTGGCAGTGTCTGGAGACATTTTTGACTGTTACTTCTTGGGGGAAGGGTGTGGTACCTAGTGGGCAGAGGCTAGGGATGCTACTGAACATTCTACCACATTCTGGATGCCCCCACAGCAAAGACTTATCCGGCCCCAAATGTCAGTACTGCTGAGGTTGAGGAACAGCCAAAACATGAAGTCAGCCTAATTAAAACCACAGGCCCCTGGAGGCTTATCTAGCTTTTAAATGAATTCTACAGGAGTGTAGAGGAAAAGTGGCAAAAGACTTTGCGATGATTTGAAGTTTCGGTTGAGTCATGAAGCATGAGTAGACGTGAACCAGCTGAACTAATGAAGAACGGGAGGGAAGAAGAGTTTTCCAGGGAGAAGATCCATGCAGAATTGGAGGGTGAGGGATCCTGGGATTGTGACTGAATGGCAGGTATTTCTGCACAGTGCAGAGCCCCTGTGGGATCCATGTGGGTCCTGGCTAAATTGCTAAAAATCTTGTGTTTTTTTCTTGAAAGTGATGGTGAGATGCAGTGAATGATTTTAAGTAAGACAGTAACTTGGTCAGATCTCTGTGGGTTTTTTCTTTTGCCCCGCCTAGTGGCATGTGGGATCTTAGTTCTTTGGCCAGGGATCAAACCTGCAACACCTGCATTGGAAGTGCTGAGTCTTAACCATAGAACCACTGCTGCTGCTGCTGCTGCTAAGTCGCTTCAGTCGTGTCTGACTCTGTGCCACCCCATAGACGGCAGCCCACCAGGCTCCCCCGTCCCTGGGATTCTCCAGGCAAGAATACTGGAGTAGGCTGCCATTTCCTTCTCCAGTGCACGAAAGGGAAAAGTGAAAGTGAAGTCACTCAGTCGTGTCCGACTCTTAGCAACCCCATGGACTGTAGCCTACCAGGCTCCTCCATCCATGGGATTTTCCAAGCAAGAGTACTGGAGTGGGGTGCCAATGCCTTCTCCACAGAACCACTAGGGAGGTCCAAAATCACTGTTTTCTAATAATCAGTCTTTGAGGGAAGGTGGTTCTAAAGGGGTGAGAGTGGGAGGCTGTGATGAGCCATTTGTATTTAGCCCAGGCACGATGTGCTGAAGACCCACATGGGCAGTGAGCATGCAAATGAAGATACAGTCACAGGTTCAAAACCTTGAGACTATAGTGTTGTCACAAGAGGTTCCCAGTTAACTGTGGATGTTTCAGAACAGAGAATACTAGAGGATGACTCTCAGGTTCCATCTCTACTAGATAAACAGTGATGGCTTTTTACCAAGATAGGGAACATAAAAGGAGGGGTGGATGTGGATGAGAGAGAGTGGTGGAGGACATGGAATTCCTACCTTGTTGGTGGCAAACGTGAAGCCAGCTTCATTAAAACCACTTGTCCTTGGGCCCTCATTGAGCTTTCAAACTTGGCTTTGCATGGAACACATGGAATGGTTTCCTGAAACATAACCTGATGTGTTAGCTTGGCTTAAAGATGGAAATACAAGAAAACATCTATTCTGACAGGTTTACAAGCAGCACAAACTCATAAAGACATCCCTGTCAGAATTGTCTGCTTGGCCTTTATCGGAAGCAATTATTCCGGACAACTGAAGCATATTTATAAGGGCACCGGCTAGACATAACTCAGGCTGCGTTATCTTGATGGCTGCTGACTCTTCGCCTGCAGACCATATTGGCGGTCACAGATGGAAGAGGCCTGAAATCACCTGCTTCTGTCCTCCTTTGATTGGTTACTAGGGTTGGGATGAAGGCTTGGTCTCCAGGGCAACAAAGGCCTCTGGGCTGATCAGTTTGGATTACCCTTCTCTAGGTGCTCTGGAGGTTTCCTGGCCACTTAGAATTATAAGAGACTTTGGTCTTAATGGACTTGCTTCTGATTTTTCTTATCACAAGCATTTTCTTTGCGTAGAAAGCTAGCCAGCAGAACATTGATTTATTCATAATTTCTGAGATTAGAATGTGTGTTCTTTGGTGTTTCCTGCATAACTTGGTTGCCATCTTGACTTTGTCCTTTTCTTGGGCTCCAGGAATGGGGTAGGATTTTATAGTTGGTGTGACAAGATCTACTTCACCCCACTTCCAAGAACAGCATCCTACGTAACTAAGCACTAAGATATGTGCCTCTACTCTCTCTCTTTTTTTTTTTTTAACAATTTTTAACTACTTTATAAAAATTTTTTCAAATTTATTTTTAATGGGAGGATAATTGCTTTACAAGGCTGTATTGCTTTCTGCCGTACAACAACATGAATCAGCCATAAGTATACAAATATCCCTTCCCTCTTAGAGCATCTCCCTAAAGCCGCACTGGGCTCTGCATCTTTAGCCTCCCATCACCAACATTACCCACTTAAGTGAATGATTAATTCACTTAATTCTAATAATCAGCCTTTGGGGGAAGGTGGTTCTAAAGTGGTGAGAGTGGGAAGCTGTGATGAGCCATTTGTATATAGCCCAGGCGTGATGTGCTGAAGACCAACATTACCCACTTAAGCACAAAGTTTGTGGCATTAGTAACTTCCCTCATGGGCAAAGGCAGTTCTGGCATCCTGGTTGTTATCTTATCTCTCTGCTTATCCTCTCTCTTCCAAAAACTGTTTTTCAGATCTTTGGTGTTTTTGTGCATTTATTTATTGGAATAGTGTTTATTCAGCACTTTATCTTGGGCATCTGAAAATAAGTTAGAGAAATTGGAGTATTATTGACAGTGATAAGAATTATGTCGATAAAGCCAGAATCAAGAAAAGCAGAGCTTTGCATTTTAAATTATACTAGGAGCTTAGAAAGAGCGAACTGGAGTATACTGGAGGTCATTGGGAGGAAGAGTAAGGGGCTTAAGTTGTTGGAAATCAACTGAGTCCAGAGGTTGGTCCAAATCCTGGGAGGTCAGCAAGTGAACCAACTCAGTAGGACCCATCAAAGGCTGTATTAAAAAAATAAAGGGGTCAAGGCTTGGACAGAAAGCCTAAGAGTCTTCTTGGGGAGCGCTAAAGGCAAGGAAAAGAATCTGAGCAACCCTATGCCTACAATAGTAATAAAACTTTCATTTGCATTATGTTGTGCCATTTGCAAAGTACTTTCAAATACTACCCTCTTTGTCTCATTTAATCTTAACCACAGTCTTATGAAGGAAGTTATTACTATCGACATTGTACAGGAAATGTCACAGAAGGTTGGCCACCTGCCCGGGAGCACATAGTAAGTGGCGAAGCTTTGAGAAGAGAGCCCTGGTCTTTTGACGGGAGGTTCAATATCCTCCCCACTACATCCATATTCCATCCGTACCCTGGAGGGAAGTGATTTCTTGCGTTCTAAGCTGTCGGTTCAATGTGATGTTATTGATGAGCTCATATTGCAGAAGGGACATAAAATACAATGAAGGACAAGGATTCTGCTGTTTGGGGATAGTTGTCACAGTAACTCAAGGGATTCTTATAGGTTATAAGGGTTCAGTAGGAAAGTTATCCTGAAGCACAATTCTGATTTCATAGCTTCTCTGCTTTAAAACTTAGATTACCAATCTGTGGCTGAGGCTTTCCTCTCTCTGGCTGGTACATGCCACTCTAGCCTCTTTGTTTCCCATCGTATGTGTGGGTCACACAACTGCACCAGCTGACCAGGCAGGCTTAGTCAGCCCTTTCTTATCGCCATCGTGTTGCAACGCTCTTTTCTTCTCTTTCCCCCGTATGATCCTACCTGTCAGTCAATATCTGACTCATATGAAGTCTTTTCACAGACGGCCTCCATTTCCTCCTGCCCACCAACTGCCTGTCCATGCTGTGTATTCCCACTGCATTTTGTTTGCATCTTTTTTTTTTTTTTTAGTATTTTTATTGATTTATTTATTTGGCTGCTCTGGGTCTTAGTTGCGGCATGTGGGATCTAGTTTACCGACCAGGGATCAAATCCGGGCCTTCAGCACTGGGAGCTCCAAAGAAGGCCTTTGTTTGCATTTTTATATGCAAACTTAAATATGTGCATGAACCTGCCAGGTGAACAAAGGAGGTTATTGAGTGTAAAACACATGAACAATGACTGTGGCAAGCCCCTGAGCTCTTCACCTAATAGGAAGCCACTGCTCAGTTCTGGGCATAAAATGAGCCCAGTTGTGTGTGTGTGTGTGTGTGTGTGTGTGTGTGTGTGTTTGTGTGTGTGAAATTCCTTGGTTTAAAAAATATTGGCAAATGGGAGGGGGGTTCAGGATGGAGGGGACACATGTATACTATGGTCAGTTCATGCTAGTGTTTGGCAGATACCATCACAATATTGTAAAGTAGTGAAAGTGAAAGTCGCTCAGTCGTGTCCGACTCTTTGCAACCCCACGGACTGTACTGTCCATGGAATTCTCCAGGCCAGAATACTAGAGTGGGTAACCTTTCTTTTCTCCAGGGGATCTTCCCAATCCAGGGATCAAACCGAGGTCTCCCGCGTTACAGGCAGATTCATTGCAGCTGAGCCACAGGGGTATCCTCCAATTAAAATAAATACATTTTTTTAAGAGAAAAAAATATTGGAAAATAAATAATTCAAATATTTTTGAAAATCTGAGTGGGGTTAACAAAAATCTGCCTGAAGGCTGTATTTGGCTGATGATCCTACTTTCTGACCTTATCCCGTAGACTTTGGGGATGGATAAAAGTTACAGGTCAGAATATACTATCTCAATTATTAATTGTAAATACACTGAGAGTGAGAACAACATGAGATCATCTTTCCAACCATAGCGTGCCTTTTTAGGAATAGGTGCTTAGTTAGTTTCTGTTGAATTGCAGGCAGCCTTCAGAGGGTAAGGATTGGAGAAAATGAGCTGGCTGGATGGGGCATGCTATTTTAGGTTAGACAGGTTGAGACCACTTTTTGTAAACTGTATCATTTGGATGTTTTATTAATCACTGCTGCCAGTGAATTTAAATATTTTAATGATTGGTATATTTTACTCTTAGCATGCCCTGGGGCTTTTTTTTTAAGAAATGGCAGGTTAAAAAAATGAAAATAGAATCCCTGCTCAATCAGCATTCCAACTGCCAGGTGACACTTGGGTGCTTGCTCCACTCCAAATCTGGGTCAGCATGGCCTTCGGTGACTGGGACACCTGCCCTGCCTTCCCTAGCAAATTTGACCTGCTGAAATTGGGCTTCTTAACCAGAGTTATCTTTCAGGTCAGAACCCTGAAAATTATCCCCTGAAACAACTCTCTCTTTGGAATGTGAATCTCCATACTGCTAGCAAAGCTTGGAAGAAGGGAAAAAAGAAAAAAACTTCACCACCACATCTCAATTTTGCCTTTGTCACTATTAAAATAACTTTTCTAAATTATAGATTAGCTCTGTTTGGGGGAGCCTCTGGGTACAGGCAGATCTTGTTTCATGGCATTTTGCTGCTACTGCATTGTTTACCATGGGGAGGTGTGTGATAATCCTGTTTAGAGCAAGTCTATCAGTGCCATTTTTCAACAGCATTTGCTTACTTTGTGTCTCTGCGTCATGTTCTGGTCATTCTTGCAATATTTTAAACCCTCCACCAGCAATAAGATTACGAATTCCTAAAGGCTCAGGTGATGCTTAGCATATTTTAAAAATAAAATATTTAAAAATTAAGGTTTTTTTTTATATGTAACACTCTTGCACACTGAAAATACAATAGAATGAAAATACAACTTTCACATGCACTGGCAGACCAAAAAATTCACGTGTCTCACTTTATTACAACATTTGCTTACCTGCGGAATGAAACCCACAATAACTCCAAGGTCTGACTGTTCAGAACTCCTTAAGGTTATTCAGCATTTATTAAAACAGAGGTTGGGCAAAGTGAGTTTATTTACCAAACCTGAGAAGAAGGTGCCAGTGAAAGGATAGACATGTTGGGGGTTTGATTTCAGTTTCATTTTTAGTAACAAGCGTCCTTGTTCGGTGCCAGGATGCTAACATATTCACTCTTGGAAAGAGAGTGGTTTCTTGCTCTGTTGCTTCTCTTTTCTGCACTAAAGCATCACTCTCACATGGAGCTGTGGGCACCATCTTTGTTCGTTTTTATGCTAGGACTTTCTTGCCGTTGGCTCCCGCCATGGAAGGGTCTAACTTGACCTTCCTCTGTTCCCTTTCCTCCTGCAGCTCATCCAGTGACCACACTTGTGGAGTCATGATCTGTAACTGTCCTGCGACCCCCTTCACCTCATGGGTCCTGCTCATCACTTCCCATCACGACTGCAGTCTTGCCTTTTTCGGTGCCAGGGTTTGCAAATTTCTCACTATCCGCATTGCTATCTAATTCTGTAGATCAATAATAGGCAGGGTGTGAAGCCCGAGTCACGTCACAAAACTGTGATTTTTTTTTTTCTTTCCCTCCCACTCAACCATTCTGAATTGTCACTTTTCTGCCAATTCTTAGACATGGAGTTGAAAAAATACATAAACAGCTTTGTGATTCTCCTGAGGGAGTCTTTGACCTTTCCTTTCCATTGTTTTCACTTTTTTCCTCCCTCACTGAGGAATCAACAGTCTGCATTTTGAAACAAAACTCCTTGCTCTCCTCTAATAAAGGTGAAACCGGGTAAGGAAGGATTTTAAAAGACTCCACTGGGAAGACTTTGGGAGGGATTATGAATAGGGAAAAAAAAAATATAGACCTGGATATTTTAAAGAATATAAAGATCTTTCCTTGCAAGCAGGTTCTCTGTCTTCACCTTCAGCCCTTTGACCATACAGAACCCTTGACACAGAAACACGCACCCACGTTATTCTGTCTTCATAAACACAATTCTCTGAATTCTGACTTTAAGGAGGATATGCCATGGAGCTAATAAAGCTAAACCCCTGAGAGAGGTCCCAGCAATATGTTCATATGGTTATATGCTCTGTAAAACTTGCCAAAGTAAGATATTTTAAACCACAGTTGGCTTTTTGTCCATTCCAACTTTCCCAATGACCCACTGTCCCCAGTGACCTTGGGGTGTTTTAAGGATCTCCCTAAGGGAATTCTAGTTGAGGACATATTTAGTTTGGGTTTAATGAGCTACATTTATGTGACTATCTGTCCCTTCCACACAGAGTTAAGTTATTGCCAGCCTGGTTTTCAGGAACACTCCCACCTACTGATGTGCTGTCTTCAGGGCAAACTGGTTAATTAGAAAGTTGTCACTTAACAGGAAATTTAAGTTAGGTGCTACACAAGAAAATTTTAAACGTCCCGAAATCTTGAAAATTCAATATGAAAGAAACTCTAAACGGTTTTCCCCATACTTTGCAATCTTACAAATAGGTATGACATCACTAATGTTGAGTTATGAGGTGGAAATCTTTCCAGACGATTGATACAGGAAATTTTGATCTACCATAGCTAAATTAGAGACTTCCCTTGTGGTCAGGGGCTTCCCTGGTGGTCTAATGGTGAAGACTCTGTACTCCCACTGCAGAGGGCACAGGTCCAATCTCTGACTGGGGAGACAAGGTCCAACATGCTGCAACTAAAGATACTGCATGCTAGGATAAAAACTTTGGGGCTTCCAGGTGGCACTAGTGGTAAAGAACCTACCTGCCAATGCAGGAGATACAAGAGACAAGGGTTCTATCCCTGGGTCAGGAAGATCCCCTGGAGGAGGACATGGCAACCCACTCTAGTATTCTTGCCTGGAGAATCCTATGAACAGAGGAGTCCATCATGAGAAATACTGGGCTGGATGAAGCACAAGCTGGAATCAAGATTTCTGGGAGAAATATCACTAACCTTGGATATGCAGAAGACACCACCCTCACGGAAGAAAGTGAAGAAGAACTAAAGAGCCCCTTGATGAAAGTGAAAGAAGAGAGTGAAATCCTAAGTCCACAGGATCACAAAGAGTAAGACATGACTGAAGCAACTTAGCACAGGCAGCTAAATTAAAGATTCAATTATGTTTTCTATTCTCTTGGTAGAAAATTATTTTTTATCACATTAGTATTATATGAATAGGTAATCAAACAGTTGGAAGTCAAAACGGTGGTGAAATATTATAGATGTGTGTCACAAGGTTAATTAATAAAAATGTTATATTATTTTCTGGATTTGTGTGATGCTTGTGGCATTTCCCAGCTTTTAAAAATTTGTGATGTGTTATGATTTTTCCCTCCATATATTTGTGTACCCTGATTTTTTGCTTCTTTTCTTAAAGGGAGACTTCAAAGTTGTAAAAACTTCAGGCCCCACAAAACCAGGATCCATACTTGATGTGAAACAACACCTGAGCTGAGAAACATTCTGTGATTTGTCTCAATTGTGTAGCTAGTACTTGGTACAAGACAGCTTGAAGATAATAAGTCTGTGTCCAGAGCTTACCTATTTATCTATGAGGTCGTATTGTCTTTTATTTTTGTAAATTAAAAAAATTTGTTTATTGGCTGTAACAGGTATTAATTGCAACATGTAAATTCTTAGTTGAGGCATGTGGGGTCTAGTTCCCCAACTAGGGATCAAACCTGGGGCCCCTGCATTGAGAGCCCAGAGTCTTAGCCAGTGTACCACCAGGGAAGTCCCCATACTCTCTTTTAATGGAGGCTATTTGGGTTGGAGAGGTTCAGAGGGAAGCAAGGCTCTCTCCAGATGTTCTGCTTTAGTGAAAATGGTAGAGGAGGTTTGAAGTGTTAGAGAGTTATGGGGAGATTGTATCTAAAGAACTTAGGTCTTTTCTTCCTCTCTCTGTTCTCATATCTGAAAACAAATATAAAATATCTCTCTTTTTTCCTTTCCTGAATATCGGCTTGGTGGTTTGGGACCTTTGTTTGGCTTTACGACTTATTAGGAACAGCACTGGGGATCAGGTGCTACCTGCTATGGACTGAATTATTTTCTCGATCAAATTCACACTTCAAGTTGTAAGTCCCAACATGACTATGTTTGGACATAAAGCCCATGAGTGCTAAGTTGCTTCAGTCATGTCTGACTCTGAGACCTTGTGAACTGTAGCCCACCAGGTTCCTCTATCTATGGGATTATTCAGGCAAGAATACTGGAGTGGGTTGAAATGCCTTCCTCCAGGGGATCTTCCAGACCGGGGATTGAGCTCACCTCTCCTCTTCTCCTGCATTGTCAGGCCAGTTCTTTATCATTAGAGCCACCTTTTTACTGTAAAGCCCATAAAATGAAAGTGAAAGTGCTAGTTGCTCACTTGTGTCTGACTCTTGTGACCCCATCGACTGTAGCATGTCAGGTTCCTCTTGTCCACAGGATTCTACAGGCAAGAATACTGGAGTGGGTTGCCATTCCCTTCTCCATGGGATCTTTCCCAACCATGGTTGAACCCAGGTCTCCTGCATTGCAGGGAGTTTCTTTACCATCTGAGCCATCAGGGAAGGCCATAATGAAGTATTAAAGATTACACACACTAGTAAAGTAATGCTCAAAATTCTTCAAGCCAGGCTTCAACAGTACGTGAATCATGAACTTCCAGATGTTCAAGCTGGTTTTAGAAAAGGCAGAGGAACCAGAGATCAAATTGCCAATACCCGTTGGATCATAGAAAAAGCAAGAGAGTTACAGAAAAACATCTATTTCTGCTTTATTAACTATGCCAAAGCCTTTGACTGTGTGGATCACAACAAACTGTGGAAAATTCTTAAATACATGGGAATACAAGACCACCTGACCTGCCTCTTGAGAAATCTGTATGCAGGTCAGGAAGCACCAGTTAGAACTGGACATGGAACAACAGACTGGTTCCAAATAGGGAAAAGGGTACATCAAGGCTGTATATTGTCACTCTGCTTATTTAACTTATATGTAGAGTACATCATGAGAAACGCTGGGCTGGGTGAAGCACAAGCTGGAATCAAGATTGCCGGGAGAAATATCAATAACCTCAGATACGCAGATGACACCACCCTTATGGCAGAAAGTGAAGAGGAACTAAAAAGCCTCTTGATGAAAGTGAGAGAGGAGAGTGAAAAAGTTGGCTTAAAACTCAACATTCAGAAAACTAAGATCATGGCATCCGGTCCCATCACTTCATGGCAAATAGATAGGAAACAATGGAAACAGTGAGAGACTTTATTTTTTGGGCTCCCAGATCACTGCAGATGGTGACTGCAGCCATGAAATTAAAAGATGCTTACTCCTTGGAAGGGAAGTTGTGACCAACCTAGACAGCATATTAAAAAACAGAGACATTACTTTGCTGACAAAGGTCTATCTTGTCAACACTATGGTTTTTCCAGTGGTCATGTATGGATGTGAGAGTTGGACTATAAAGAAAGCTGAGTGCCGAAGAATTGATGCTTTTGAACTGTGGTGTTGGAGAAGACTCTTGAGAGTCCCTTGGATTGCAAGGAGGTCCAACCAATCCATCCTAAAGGAAATCAGTCCTGAATAGTCATTGGAAGGATGATGTTGAAGCTGAAACTCCAATACTTTGGCCACCTGATGCGAAGAGCTGACTCATTTGAAAAGACCCTGATTCTGGGAAAGATTGAAGGCAAGAGGAGAAGGGGAAAACAGAGGATGAGATGGTTGGATGGCATCACCGACTCAATGGGCATGAGTTGAGCAAACTCCAGGAGTTGGTGATGGACAGGGAGGCCTGGAATGCTGCAGTACATGGGGTCTCAAAGAGTCAGACACAACTGAACTGAACTGAACTGAGGTCATAGGGTGGGGCCTTAATCAGAGAGGATGGTTGACCTTATTAGAAGAGGAAGAGACATGAAAGAGATCTCTTTCTTGTCTCTTTCTCTCCCTCTGCAGGTGCACAGAAGAAAGGCCATGTGAGGACACAGCATTAAGGTGGTCACCAATATGCCAGGATGAGAGGCCCTACCAAAAACTAACTCTGAGAGCAACACCTTACCTTGGCCTTCCAGCCTTCACAACTATGAGAAAATGTGTTGCTACTGTTTAAGCCACTCAGTCTATGATATTCTGTTAAGGCAATCCAAGTGGATGAATGCATCTTTTATGTCTGATAATCTACTGAAAAATGCAGGAATGAAGGGTTTACTAGCTCAAAGGTGACTGACGTATCCTAGAATTGAAATGATTACTGTCTAAGAATTTGCATTGGGTTAGCTGCCTGCCTTCTTTTAAAGGAGTCCTTTGAAATAATTAGTAACCAAATATGGGTTAGAAAAAAAAAAGAAACACTTGTATAGCCAAATGAAGAGAAAATATAGTTTCCACAAACTTTTCTTTTCATCACAATTTCTTTTCCGATGAGGGCCCAAACTTCTGTGCTAAATGCTAATCAAATGGGCCACAAAGAGAACGAAGAGTGAAGTTGATAAATGAAGATTCATTAAGGTAGAATAAAGCAAATGTTGTCAGTTATAAATATGTATTACATAGACCATTTGCAGAAAGCATGTGAAGGTGATGTCAAAAGCTCAGCCTTTCTGTACACCGGCACTGAATTGAATGTCGGAGACAGAGTTTTGGGTGGAGTAGAAAAGAATAGCTTTATTGTTTTATCAGGCAATAAAGGCAGACTCCTACCTCAAAAAACACCATGTGTCCCAACCAGGGAGGATATGATGGGGAGTTTTATAGCAACAGTTCAAGGGTGGGGTTGCTAACAAGATTAGGTGTGTGCAGGGTCTCAGGACTTCCCAGGTAACATTAGTGATAAAGAACCTGCCTGCCAATGCAGGAGATGGAAGAGACCCAGGTTTAATCCCTGGGTCAGGAAGATCTCCTGGAGGAAGGCATGGCAACCTACTGCAGTATTTTTGCCTGGGAAATCCCATAGATGGAGGAGCCTGGCAGGCTACAAGTCTGTGGGGTTGCAAAGAGTCAGACTCAGCTTGGCAACGGAAGGACAATAGCAGAGGGGGCATTTGCCATCTGCCTCTGCAGGGATTAAATCCTGTTCTGCTGCAGCTGTTGACCTTCAACATGCCCTGAAGAAAGTTCAGGGTTGAGAATGCGGCACTTTGCGCTCCAGGAAACCTGGTGAAACAGGTCTTTAGATGGTTAGGTATTTTTCAGGAACTGATTTTATGAGTACAATCCTTGCATCTGCTTGTATCTAGAAAAGCATTAAATCCCTTCACGATGACTTCTGCTCCTTGTGACTAGCAGAAATCCTTTTGTAAGATATACGCTTGATTGTATGAAATCCTCCTTCACCAATATCACATATATTGACCGTACCCCTCTACTTCCTTGGAACAGTTTCTCAGAGTTCTCTGAGGTGATGTCTCCCAGGCTACAATCCTCATTTTACCCCAAATAAAATTTCACTCACAACTGTCACATTATACATCTTTTATAAGTTGACAAGGATAAGAGACACAATGTAGGTGAAAGCTTCTAACACAGTGCTCAGCCCAAAGTAGGAAGCAGTTACTAAATAAATGATGACTATTGGATGACCTCAACTGAAATGCTGATATTCTGGATTCTAAACTTTTAGAGGCTTTAAAGAGATGATCTAGGGCTTTTTCAAGTGTCCTTGGTTCGGTGAACATAGAACTCCCAGGATGTATTCAAAATGCAGTTCTATTTTTTTACCAACCCTGCCCCAGTATCATTTTTTTCCCCATGGGCGAGTTACTTTTCTATGTCCCTAGTTGGAAAGTTTGGAAACTATGGGATGGAAACATACCATAGTTTTTCTGTTCATTGTTAGGTAACTGACAGTCACGTGATCATGAGTCTGACAACACAAACACTGCTTTTTCTTGGTAATTGGAATGCATCTGATCCAAGATATTAACCAGCCTTCCTCAATCTTCCATTCGAAGCACTCCTTTTCTTTCCTTGGGTGGGTAGTTGATTTCAGTCTTCCTTCAAGGTTGGTTTCTTTTATTTCTCACTTACCTCCTTCCCAATATAGCAATTTACACCATTTTGTTCCCCTAGTTGGGGACTAGGGAACCGAGAAATGAAGGGATAAGGCAAGCCTTTCATGGCTGTGCTCCATCAAGCTCTCTGCATTTGGTCAATGGTGAGTTGCTTGTCTCTGGGATCTTCAGTGGATTCTTCAGAGCTTGCGTGCTAAGTCACTTCGGTTGTGTCCGACTCTTTGCGACTCCATGGACTGTAGCCTGCTAGGCTCCTCTGCCCATGGGATTCTCCTGGTACGGGAGCAGGTTGCCATTTCCTTTTCCAGGGGATCTTCCTGATCCAGGGATTGAAACTGCATCTCCTACATTGCAGGAAGATTCTTTACCGCTGAGCCATTGGGGAACTTGAGCTTTTTCAGCATTGCATGGAACATACAGAAAACTGTCTTAAAGCTCCGTCTTAAGTACTTCGGTTAAATGTTATCATCTGTCTCATACCAGCTCCCCATCCTGCTTTGTAGGAGAGAACTCAGCAGTTCAACAACTCTTTCTAAAGTAAATGTCACAAATCCTTTTTCTTTCTATACTGTCTGGCTCTGCTTATATTCTTGGTCCCTTGGAAGGATCCACGATTTATGGAGCTTTGTTTCAGTCATCCCTTAAAAATATGAGTGATGCTCATGGTAGTGCTTTCATGGAAAAGTCAGTATTTACATTCTCTTCCACAAACAATAAATTGATATCTGTCAGACCATAAAAATTTAATCCCTCAGAGGGAGCTGTCCATTGTTTGTAGCTTTTTATATAATGAGGATCAGCGGAGATTTTTATTTGTAAAGAGCTTCACTGTTAAGAAGATTGGTAAAGGACTGCATTGGTGAAACCAGTTTGATCAGGAATTTCTCCGTATTTCTAATTGAATGACTATTTCTCATTTAATAAAATATAAGCCTGTTATGTAAACTGAACCGGCTTCCCGGCAGGTATAGCTACCACCATGGCTGTTGTTGCAACTGGCATTAGGGCAACCAAAGGGTCCTGTAGGAATCCCTGGCTTTTCAGATCTTGACAAAAAACTTGATCACCTTGAACTCTACAGTGCTTGTTCCCATCATCTCACTTTCTGCTTTATTTGTTTAGTAATTTTACTGACAATATGAGAGCTGAGGACAGGGAGAGAGGGTCACAAGGACAGATCTCATGGAGAAACAAGCAAGAGGCAACATATGGTTTTTTTCCCAACAGGGGCTTTCATCATCCATTGGGGTCCCTTTGTTTACTGCATCTCAGAGAAACCATGACAACTGTATTTGTCTCTATTTTCTCTCCCCTTGATTCTCTGCCTCCATCTGTACGGTATTCACCAATGAAGTCAACATTTTTTTTTTCTCTTTTTTCATTATAAACAAAAGTACACTTATGTGAGTTGATTTTTTTTTTTTTAAGTAAAAGAAAATAAAAATTGACAGGTGAAAAAAGAAACAAGCAGCTTTCTGACACCACACAAAACCACTCCTTCCTTTCTTCCTCCTCCTTTCTACAGAATAATTAGCGTGAGTTGATTTTTTTTTTTAAGTAAAAGAAAATAAAAATTGACAGGTGGAAAAAGAAACAAGCAGCTTTCTGACACCACACAAAACCACTCCTTCCTTTCTTCCTCCTCCTTTCTACAGAATAATTAGCAATTTTCCCTCCCCAGCATTTTGTTTAGACCAAGTCTAGCCAAAGACCGTCTTGGAGTAACACTTTGCACACAATAGTAATGTTTTTGCATTAATCATAACACATTTTTATAATATTTTTCAGTTTACAAAATGCATGAAAATCCGCATGGCCTCTGGCTACTCTTCCCTGGTGGCTTAGTGGTAAAGAATCCACCTGCCAATGAAGGAGATGTGGGTTTGATCCCTGGGTTGGGGAGATCCCCTGGAGAAGGAAATAGGAACCCACTCCAGTATTCTTGCCTGGGAAATCCCCTGGACAGAGGAGCCTGAAGGGCTGCAGTCCATGGGGTCACAAAGAGTCAGACACCACTTAGTGACTACACAAAATAAAAAGATGCATATTATGGGCATTATTACCTGTACTTTACAAGCCTAGATATTGTTAAAGATATACTACTTTTGCTACTAGAATTTATGATCTAGATGCAGTCTGACATACAAATGATAAACTATAAGAAAAAGACAAATTTTAAAAATATGTACATTTGAAATTTGCTGAGAGAGTAGATCTTAAAGTTTCTCAATGTATTCTCTTCAGTATTCTTGCATGGAGAATCCCATGGACAGAGGAGCCTGGCAGGCTACATTCATAGGGTTGCAGAGTCGGACATGACTGAAGCAACTTAGCACACATGCATGCATGGTGATGGATGTTAACTAGACTTATTGTGGTGATCATTTTGGAATATATACAAACACTGCCTTATTATTGAAACTAACATAATGTTATATGTAAACTATGCCTCAGTAGAAATGCATAAAATAGTATCATGTAGCATAGATTAGATAGCAATTACTTTGGATTTGATAAACCACAATAAGACTTTAGGAAAGAGAAAATATTTGGGCTGACTACTAAAAGAAAAAGATAGAATTTTGTCCAACTAAGAAAGAAAAGAGAAGTTTAGATAGATAGATGGGCAAGATTATATATGTATCAATACCTGGGAGAGCATATAACTTGTTTAGAACAATTTCTGGAAGCTGAGCTTGCTTTTAACTTTATGTTGATTACATATTGTAATAAGGTTTGGCTGTATTGCACCAAATAAAGCAAAATACTAAAGTTAATGTAGCTTTTGTTACTTTAAAAATGTGATTGTTATATTTTTTAAAATTATATATGTAGCTTGCATTGTGTTTCTTTGGAACAGAGGTGCTTGAGACCATTACATGAGAAAAGAAAATGCATTCCAGTCTTTTTATAAACATTACATTTTTCTTTATTTTTTTGAAGCTAATCATATTTTAAAATCAGTGCAGTGGTTTTACATTTTTTTCTTTGTTTTTGATGTTCTTCAAAGTTTTCACTGTAATTTGGCTAGGTGTAGATTTATTTTTATTTATTCTGCAGAGGATTTGGTGGGCTTCTTCTAATGTGTCTTTCTGAAATTCTGGAAAATCCTTTTCAATTAGGTCTTTGAATAAAAATTCTTCCTTTATGTCTATTTTTTCCTATTAAGAATGTTTATTTGATGTATTATACCTTTTTTTAATTCTCTAGACTACAAGTATCTTAGTTATTATTTTGTATCTCTTTTTCTATGTGTTGAATTATGGATGATTTTCTCAGGTTTTTCTTTCAATTCATTAATTTTATCTTTGTCTGTACTGTTAAATCCTTCCATGATATTTTAATTTTGCTGAGATACTATTGTTTGTATATGGAATTCCCTTAGATTCTTCAAACTGTTATTATTTTTTTTCATACTGTCTTATACTTGCCTTTGGTTTCTGTCCTTTTTTTAAGCATTTTAAACATAATACTT
Source organism: Okapia johnstoni (assembly GCA_024291935.2). NCBI lineage: Eukaryota > Metazoa > Chordata > Mammalia > Artiodactyla > Giraffidae > Okapia > Okapia johnstoni. The sequence goes on from CM044327.1 coordinate 25,117,230, forward strand.
TCAAAGCTTCTTTCTTATTGCTTACTATTTTTAATTTTTAGACTGCACATTCTTTCATCTACTTTTTAATTGTTTCCAATTATACTTCATTTCCTCATGCTATTTAAAATATTTGGTTATGAACCCAGGTTCAGCATTGGCCATTTCCATGGAAACGATAACTATAAATCTTGTCTACAGAAATATCTTTATAGTTTGGTCTTGTACGGGTCTCTGATAAAATCTGGATCAGTTTTTGATGTGAATTTCTTGTCTTGGAATTCATGTAAATTCAAATCATAGTCCTGAAAATGGCATTGGTCGGGATTCAGACTCTTTTTCTGAACATGGGCCTGAATGGATGGAAGATTTCTTTGTCACACGTCCTTCAGTGCCAAATTCTTGTAGCCCCTTCTACAGATAGGCTAAGTCTTTGTGACTTTCAGCTCATGAAAATAAGGTAGCTCTGAAGGGCGGATCCTCAAGTTATAGCCTGGACTCCCCTCTTTTTCTAGCACCTGAGGCTCTTCCTTTCTTGGTGTCAAGTTTGGTTATGTTTCCAAGAACTTTAATTGTGTTTTATTCAACTTTCTCAAGTTGTTTGAACCAGTGGAGTATGTACATCTCTCCATCATTCCAGAAGTATCCTGGTTGATGATATTTACTGATTTTTTCAGTAACCACAGTGAAGTCTTCCAGGATTTTGCAATGGGTTAATCACAAACTGGAAAACAAATGGACAGATTTACATTACTTACATTAATAATGCAAATGCAACAGATTTATGATAATTTTCATTATTATAACTGTGCAATTTCATATTTACTTAAAAACCATCTGGTGAAGGCAGTATTTATTTCTCCTTGGAGGTCATATCATTGACCCTATTTTATCAGAGGATAATTATTCTATTATTAAACTTGAATACAGACAGATATAGCCTTACATCCTGGTCTTGGCCTTTGAAACTTTGTTAGAGATGATTCTTCATGGGTTTCTCATGGTTCTGAATGTCTTAAGAGATACTGCTTGTCCTTTTCGTCTCTATTATTTTTTCAAGCATGTATAGTGATTCATTTTGGAAGGTAGAGATGTCATCTCCTTCTGGGTTATATGGCAAGCCTGTCTACTGCCCACTATAAAAGACTGGGATTCCCTAAGCTCTGGGTTCCTCTCTTGTAATTTATCCAACTTCTTATGCAGGCATCTGGGCCCACGGATGTCACCCCTAAGGGACTTGGGCACAAAAGGGTCTGATCCAAATATGCAGATGCTCATCTTGCTTGATTTGCCTTGGCTAATGAAATCACTTATCTCTGACCTAAAGAATCCCATGTCTTCTGACAACATCCATAAACCTTGACAAGTTAATGTGTTAACTTATAAGTTAGCTTTCCAGTTCTTGACAGAGGTTTACAAGAGGTTATGCTAGGAGGTTTTTCGGCGGGGTGTGGTGGTGGGGAATTTAACTTAAAAAGAAAAGAACAGATTTTGGCACAACTTCTCACTTTTCTACCTGCCGCCTGCCTATTACAAGCCTGGATGTGAAGTCTGGAGCAATGGTAGCTACCTTGAGAACATTAGGTAGAGATGGATTCTGATATAACTGAGTCATTTAACAAATGTCAGCAGCTTCTCAATACTTTGTGATCATGTTAAAAGAAAGGAAAATGAAATGAATGAAAACAAATTCTCAAGTCAACAAAAACCAAGGCAAAATGAGCTACTGTTAGCTAGATCCTATATTTCTTTGACCAACACCTTCAGTACTATACCCATTGATCATTTCCCTGAGAAAATGATGTTTATTCTGTTTAAAATATTGTGCTGGGTGTTCAGAAGGATAAGGAATGTTCATTATTATCCTGCCCTTGAGGAGGATATGGCTTTTTTGGGGAAAATGGTAATTAGCAAAATGAGGTAGTGCTATAAATTTCCAAAAGAGTGGAACAGGTAATAACCGTTATTGGAACTGAGGGGAAAGAGCCTGGCTGAGCTTTACAAGCTTGGAGGGCTGCCCAAACCACGGCGTGCAGTGGAGCCACTTCCTCAGGTGTCAGATGAGAACGCTGACTAGCATCAGATGTTTTGGAACTGTAATTTTAATAGCAGAACTATTTTATTAATGGACATTTACAAAGACCTTCAATCTATAAACCAGACAAGAGATTCTGTGAAGCATAAACCCAGAGTCAGATCACTGGATGCCATGTCCTCATACCTTCCAAAGTCCAAAAGGCACCTCTCTGAAGCCCTATAGATCATAGAACAGAATTTGAAAATTATCAGGCATGATGACTGCAGAGGTATAAAGCTAAAAGACATTCGTTCCTCAAAGATCAAACTTGTCTGAGCTTCGGTGGGTCCCTGTGCTAGCCTTACTAACACAGTGAAAACCTAGCCAGATTCCCATCCCTGTATCACTTGATCACGTAGCCACAGACGCAGCCTAAGCGGAATCCACCAGCCTCTAGACATGTGTCATTCGGGAATGTGGATGAATCAGTTCAAAATCCATCATCACTAACGAGAAAAACCACTCACAGCTCATTCCTCACTGATTGTGGGTGGGTGACTTAGCCCCATTTAGTAAGGGAGGAGAGTTCTTACTTGGAAATCAGCATTTCGAACATCATGAAAGGAAAAATGCTTTTTAGATTCACTTCTCCCCCACTGGACCCAGAGAGAGAGGCTATTGTGGTCATTAGCTTTTCTGGCATTAAATCTGCTGGGTCTGACTAGTCCATTTGATTTCCGGTTTATCCTTAAGCCACAGAAATCGAGTTGCTGGGTATTTACTTGGGATTAATGACCAGTTAGGAGAAGCTGTGCTTTATACCATTAACCTGAGCCAGGTGCTAATTTCTCGAACATGCCCTGCAAACAGAGGTCATTATTGCTTTTTGAAAGTGTGAGTGCTGTCTTAGAAACCACAGGCTTTATTTAAAGATGGAGTCATTTTGATTCGTCAACACGGCATATTTCTGGAGAACGATGCCCTGTGTACAGGCCAATCTGATTGCCTGGAAACGTCTCTCCGTGCTCTTGCTGTTCAGCCGATAATCCACTTCTAGACGTGGGACAGCAGGCTGGAAACTGTAGCAGGTTCTATTTTCAGCACCTAAAATCAATGCCCCCCTCCAGCAACCTGGTCTGTTGCCTCATTATGTTCCCTGCCTCGTGAGCTGAGCTCGGCTTCCCTTTGCAGGAGATTAAAGCGAGTCAGGGAGTATGATAAATGCTTTCAGTCATATCTGCTGTCATTTGAATAATACTAGGTGTCAGGAAGAAATACATCCCCAGCCAGTTTTAACCAACCAACCTGCATGATACCCTTCTTCCCCTTAGTGTAGGAAGAAGCAGTGACCTGGAAACCTATAATCCCCTCCTTCTCCCTCCCCCGCCCCAGCAGAAAAGCAAGTTGTGTTTATAAGTTCTCAGGCTGGCTGGGTTGAACATTCTCTCTGGAAAGGTCCTCTTTTCATTTATCCAGCAAAATCCAGAAGTTTCTCCTAGTTTGGGGAGGGGCATCTTCTCTACTTAACAGAAAAGAAAGTGTGTCCATTTTGCCAGAAACTTCCAAGTTTCGGAAAAACCACATCAACATTTTTTGACTAAATCTCGTTCTGTGTGTGTGTGTGTGTGTGTGTGCTTCTTAATTCTCATTGAAGTGTACTTGATTTGCAATGTTGTGTTAGTTTCATGTGTACAGCAAAGTGACTCAGTTACACACATATATATGCGTGGAAAGTATAAGCGGACTCTTTGTGACCCCATGGACCTTAGCCCACCAGGCTCCTCTGTCCATGGAGTTCTCCAGGCAAGAATACTGGGGGAGTGTAGCCATTCCCTTCTCCAGGGGATCTTCCCAATCCAGGGATTGAACCCAGGTCTCCCACATTGCAAGCAGATTCTTTGCTATCTGAGCCACCAGGGAAGCCCATATATATGAGAATCTTTTTCAGATTCTTCTCCATTATTGGCTATTACAAGTTTCCCCGTGCTATATGGTATATTTCTTGCCGGTTATCTATTTTCAATCTGTATGTGTTTCAATTACCCTCAGTGGATATGCCTACTCATCCTTCGGGTTTTCTACTGATGAAATAGAAGGGAGCAAAGGTGTGATGAAAAGCATCATTGGATGAAGGAGTAGGGTATAAGGCATGAGTTCTGGTCCTTCCTCTCAAGTCACACAGGCTGTGACGACCTACCCCAGCACTGGTGTGACCAGACCCGGCCTCAGGCAGCACCAAATCAGGCTTAGCTGATTTTCAGTGGCCCCAGGGTCCCGTTAGAGGCTATTTGCCACACAGGTGAGTTCCCCTTCGTTCATCTTTCAGTAAGCCAGGGTCCTCAGCTCTGTCCCCTCTCCCTGTTGAGACCAGATCTCAGGAAGGGATTTGATGGATTTGCTCTTGGTGGAATATTAATGGCAGGGATCTTCCCTGGGCAGTAGGAGACTGGCACACCTTAAATGTGGATTGTGTGGATCCACCTGAGCATTGAAAATCTGAATGCTCTCAGAGAGTGCCATCTGGCATTCTTGGAATCCAAGGATGAGTGCCCAAGGGCTCTGTTGTGTGTGCTGATAAACTGGGGGACTGAAAAAAGAAAGCTTAGATTTGTAATTTTCACCGGGTTCACTAGAACAGCTATTCCCATAATGGCTGAGTTCAAGCTACCAACATCAAGGCACTGAATTTGGAGATTCATATAATCAGCTCCTGTGAGCCACTCTAACTCTTTTCCTGGCCCTTTTTTAAGGGATTTGCCCAGTGTGGATTTTGCATTTTTCTTTATAGCTTTCTGATTTTTCTGGAAGTAAGATAGAGTAGTATTAAGGGTTAGACTGAGAAACTTCACTTTGAATCCTGGATCTCTCCATTACTTACAACCTTTATGGTTTTGGACAATTTAACATCACTGAGCCTGTATTTCCTTGACTATAAAAATTAAGGATAATATATATCTCTCAGAGGTGTTCTGAGAATGAAATCCTATAAAAGATGTGAAAGAAGCTAGCACATGTTAGTGGCTCAAAAAAATGTTTTTAGAATCTTCCTTTCTGGAAAGAAGTCTCATGTCTATCATATTTATTTACTTCTGTTTAATCTTATTTTAGTGAAAGAAGTGTGAAAGAAATCTTATTTTAGTGAAAGAAAACAGTAATCAGTGAGGACATATATGAAAGTGGCCACTGCTTCCACATAAGGAGGCTGGATCCTTTCTTTCTCTGATTTTCCTTTTCTGGCTCCTATTCTAGTGCTTGGTGAATCCTTTGCTATGGAACTCAGTCATGAACAAACATCCTCTCCCTTTTTTTTTGGTAATTTTTAGCCACACTCCATGGCATACGGGCTTCCCTGGTGGCTCCATAGTAAAGAATCTGACTTCAATGCAGGAGCCGCAGGAGATGTGGGTTCGATTCTTGGGTTGGGAAGATCCCCTAGAGGAGGAAATGGTAACCCACTCCAGTATTCTTGCCTGGGAAATCCCATGGACAGAGGGCTACAGTTCATGGGATCGCAAAGAAATGGACACGACTGAAGAGACTGAGCATTCATGTTTGCCATGGCGTATAGGACCTTAGTTCCTCAACCAGGGATTGAACCCATGCCTCCTGCATTGCAAGACGGAATCTTAACCACTGGACCACCAGGGACGTCCCAACATCTTCTCATATTTGGATGGTGACACATATGTCTGATCCATATTCTCCTTCTTGCCTAAGAGACAGCTTGTATATTGGTTTTTAGCAATTGCTGCATTTGGATTTCAGAACTTTTCAGTACTTCTATGAGATGACTTTGCTTTTTAACAAGGATAAGGATTTTGAGTCAAGAGAATAGATGTCACAGCTAACATCCATTCATACTTTCTGCATGTTAGGGACAGTGCTGAGCCTTTTTAACGGGACAGTCTCATTTTAGTCCTCACAATGACCCTATGAGATGGGCTCTATTATCCAGTTTTACAAATGAAAAATCTGAGACCTAAAAATCTTAAGTAATTTGCTCAAGGTCACAGAGCTGCAGAGTGATTGATCTTTAGTTATGAAATTTCAAGTATCAGTGAATTTCTACGTGGGGTAAGTTGGGGAAAAAGAAATCTTTTTAAAGGTCTAACAGTCATGCCTCATGGGCAGTCTTTGCATGGTTAATTCTATTGATACTTGACTGTAAGAAACTCTTTGAGGGCAGAGATCTTGTTCTATTCATCTCAGTATCTTCTCATCAGTGCCTGGCATGTGCTTTGCACAAAGTACTCAGTAAAGGATTGTTGAACAAAATCTTTAATTTACTCTACACTGTACATTTATTAAGTGATAGGTTCTTTTCTAGGCACTGAAGATAGAATAGTAGAAAAACAAAAATGCAGAAAAGATTCTTGTTCTCAGAGACCTCATATTCTACTAGAAGGAAACAAAGCATATATAATAGATAAGTAAATTGTTTTATATATTTGTTGTTCGGTCACTAAGTCATGTCCAAGTCTTTGTGACCCATGAGCTGCAACATGCCAGGATTCCTTGTCCTTCACTATCTCTCGGAGTTTGCTCAAAGTCATGTCCATTAAGTTGATGATGCCACCCAACTATCTCATCCTCTATCATCCTCTTCTCTGCCTGCACTTAGTCTTTCCCAGCATCAGGGTCTTTTCCAATGAACTGGCTCTTCACATCAGGTGGCCAAAGTATTGGAGACAGCGTATTAGAAGATGCTGCTGCTGCTGCTAAGTCGCTTCGGTCATGTCTGACTCTGTGCGACCCCATAGACGGCAGCCCACCAGGCTCCGCCGTCCCTGGGATTCTCCAGGCAAGAACACTGGAGTGGGTTGCCATTTCCTTCTCCACTGCATGAAAGGGAAAAGGGAAAGTGAAGTCGCTCAGTTGTCTCCGACTCTCAGCGACCCCATGGACTGCAGCCTACCAGGCTCCTCCGTCCATGGGATTTTCCGGGCAAGAGTACTGGAGTGGGGTGCCGTTGCCTTCTCCTACTAGAAGATGATAATTGCTACCAGAAAATAAGGTAGGATGTGGGAGACCTGGGTTTGATCCCTGGGTTGGGAAGATACCCTGGAGAAGGAAACAGCTACTCACTCCAGTATTCTGGCCTGGAGAATTCCATGGACTGTATAGTCCATGGGGTGGCAAAGAGTCAGACACAATTGAGTGACTTTCACAAAGTTAGAGGAGAGGGGGTTCAATAAAACTCTGGTATTTGGGTAGAAACTTGAAAGGGTAAAGGAGTGAGCCACGCGGTCATACAGGGAAATGTTCTAGGCAATGGAAAAGCCCTGAGGTGAAATAGCCAGGAGGCCACTATTGCTGGAGCAGAATGAGCAAGAGGGGAGGGTAGGAGGAGATAAATCAGAGAGTTGGGAATTGTGCCATTTGGAGGGTTTTGTAAAGACGTTGACTCTTACAATGGTGCAGTGAAAAGCCACTGGAGGGCTTGGAGCTGAGCATCAGTGGCCTGACTTATATCCTAAAAGGATCACTGTAGCTATTGTGTTGAGTGCAGATACTGAAGAAGCAAAGGTTGGGAGCAGGAAGCCATAGTAATGATCTTGGCAAGTAAATGATGGTGGCTGGGACCAAAGAGGTAGAAATAGTCAGCAGAATTTGAAAGACAGGAGTCAAAGATCATTTCAAGCACAGGGAGACTGGGATTGCCATAAGCTGAGCTGGGGAAGACTGCTAATGGGGCAGGTTTTGGGGAGAAGATCAAGATTGCAATTCTACACAGGTTAAATCTGTGGTGTCTAGTAGGCATTTGTCTATTTGACGGTTGGATAAGGAATATGAAGTTTAGAGGAGATGACCGGCTCGGAGATTTTTAAAAATAACTGGGAGTGATAAGCATTTGGATGGAACTTAGAGCAGTTTGGAGGAAAACAAGAAGAGAAGTAGTTCAAGAATTCAACCCTTCGGGCCCAAAGTCAGGGAAGAAAATGGAAATTCACAAAGAATATTAAGAAAGTGTGGTCAGAGTCTGGAGAAAAATCAGAACTACATGGTGTCCTGGAAGAAAATTAAAAAGTGTATCTAAGGGGAAGCAATGAACAACTGTGTTAAATGTTGTTTAACATTTGTTTAAACAATGTTGTTTAACTCTGGGAGCTGGTGACGGACGGGGAGGCCTGGCATGCTGCAGTCCATGGGGTTGCAAAGAGTCGGACACAACTAAGCGACTGAACTGAACTGAACTAAAGGGGAAGCAATGAACAACTGTGTTAAATGTTCCTGGTAAGTCAATTAAGATGAGAACTAATCATGGACCCAGGATCTAACAACATGGAAGTTGCTGGTGACCTTAACAAGAGCAGTCTCAGTGGAGTTTTGGTGGCCAAAGCCTAAATGGAATGAGATTAGGAAAGAGTGGAATGAGATAAACTGAAGACAGAAGTAACTCTTTCAAGGAGTTTTAATGTAAAGGGGAATTGAGACATAAAGCAGAAGCACAAAAGGGAAGCGGGACTAAGAAAATACTTCTTATTATCATTATCTCTTAAGTTGGAGAAAGATAAGTTGCTTTGTGCTTATAGAAAAATATTGGGTTGGCCAAAACGTTTGTTCAGGTTTTTCCACAAGATGTAACAGGAAATCCCTAACAAACTTTTTGGCCAACCCAACACAACAGAGGTGAGAATGGGCAGTGTAAGAGACAGGTTGTAGGTCCTTGTCAGAATGGGAGATGGCATTTTGTGCAGATGTGCAGGAGTAGAAGCAGTCTACCTTCTACCTCATTCATAGTAACAGGAGGGAAGACAAAATATACACGTGCTGGTTCTTCTAGGCTTCTTTGGTCAAAGATTGCTCAAAGACTGTTTGTTTGTATCATTCAGCATTTAATGTTGTTAAGTATGTGTGTATCACAAATATGCAGGTATATGCATATATAATGGGCTTCTAGGTGGCTCTAGTGGTAAAGAACCCACCTGCTAATGCAGGAGACATAAAAGACACAGGTCTGATTCCTGGGTCGGGAAGATCCCCTAGAGGAGGGCATGGCAACCCACTCCACTATTCTTGCCTGGAGAATCTCATGGAAAGAGGAGCCTGGCAGGCTACAGTCCATGGGGTCGCAAAGAGTCAGACATGACTGAAGTGACTTAGCACACATGCATGCAAGCATATATAATACAATGCAAAGATTGTCCATTTGGAATATATATATATATATATATATATATATATATATGCACACACACATGCATATGTGTATATATATGTATATGCATATGTATGTATACATATATGTGTGTACATATATATATATATTCCAAATGGCATATGTATGTAGTGATATTCTCTATGAGGTGGGAAACAATAACGAATAATTTTTCCTTCAGTGAGTTTTCCCAACTCTTTAACAATATAAAGCTACTCAAAAATTTCCAATCTTTCAAAGGCATACTGTTAAAGCTCAATTAGTTTTTTTTTCCCCTGGATCTCCCAGTATTAAATTAAAATGAAAGAGCAGTTAAATATATTTAGGACACTTTATTTAAAGTGTTTTTCAATCAGGCAACAATGATTTTTTTTTTAAGAGTGAATCTTTGAAGTAAGTCAGCTGCTGCTTCTCTCCCATAATTGAAGCGAGAGAGAATTACAGAGAAGGAGTCCAGGGCGCTCTCTCGTCCAGACAAAGCTGTGATGATTAGCAGAATGAATTGCAAATGAGGAAGACAATAGGGAAGAAGGTTCTTTTATGGGGGAGACAGGATGGGTGGTGCAGAAAGGACTCTTAATAATTACAATCTAGGCTCAGAAAGCCCTTGGCGATGTGAATAATTCAGCAGCCATTAGAGAAAAGAAAACTTTGGAGAATGTCAGCCTGTGGATACCAAAGTGAAGAGTATAAGGGCAACATCTCTGTCCATCCTGAATAAGCCTCTCTGATGATGGGTGGAAAACAAGAAATGGAATCTGTTTGTTATGCCCTCTCAATTAATTAAGGGACAAACATGAAAACGCTTTTTGTTTTTCTAAGATTACTGATCCCAACTCTTTGATGTCAAATCTTTCTTCCCTTTGGAGGGTAGATCCCTTAATCCATTTTGGTCAGATTCCACCATTTCCCAGATAGTTTCAGTTGTTAAAAGACTGTTTTGCACTTGACTCATGCCACATTCAAGATTTCCTTGCTATCATTGTATGTCAGGCTTACAACTAGGGAGATGGGAAGTGGGGAGGAAGAGCTTTTCAATACTGTGTCAAGCAGGCTGCTTCTGGATGGTTCAATATGTGATGTTGTTGTTGTTCAGTCACTAAGTCAAGTCTGACTCTTTTTGACTCCATGGGCTGCAGCATGCCAGGCTTCCCTGTCCTTCATTATCTCTTAGAATTTGCTCACACTGATGTCTGTTGACTCCATGATGCCATCCAACCATCTCATCCTCTGTTGCCCCCTTCTCCTCCTTTCTTCAATCTTTCCCAGCATCAGGGTCTTTTCCAATGAGTCAGTTCTCTGCATCAGGTGGCCAAAGTATTGGAGATTCAACTTCAGCATCAGTTCTTACAATGAATATTCAGGGTTGATTTCCTTAATGCTTGACTAGTTTGATCTCCTTGCTATCCAAGGGACTCTCAACCAAGGAATCCTATGGTCACGGGCACAACCCAGGACCTCCTTCATACTGAAGTAGGTCCTTTGGTTAAGTGCTACCTAGGGTGTGATTCTATGACTGTGATTCTAGTGGTGGTGTGCCGGGAGCCAGCTCACGAGATCCCACCCATGACAGAGTCATGAGGTAAAGGGCTGATTGAGCACGGCTTCTCAGCCCTCAGGAATTCTCGGAAGGCTGCCCCAGCACTCACCTTAAAGATGATATCTGTCTTTCTGATGTTTGCTACAATAAACCTCTTCTTATTTTCTGTGACTTAGAAAAAAGGTTTTTTCTGATTCTCTTCTAAAACAGATCATTCTGAAACCTCAAATCAACAAGGCCCCTGAATGGTAGCACCCTAAATAAGATTATCTGAGATATAGAGTATGCTGATCTAAATTCTTTTTGCTAACATATTGGTTTGTTTAATAAATGTACCTGTGCCTTTGGAGCTAATGTGCATAACTGCTCCCTAGTAATAAAACAGCATTGAGAGCCTCCGCACAGAAAGCCCCTATGGGCACAAAACCTTTCGCAGGAAAAAAGGCTTGTTAGGAAGTATAAGAAATATTGCTTTATGAAACTGTTACTTAGTCTATATTTATTCACTATGTTTTTACTCTTAACGTATTTAGCCTATATAATGAGAGCATAATAGTTAAAGATTTATATAAGTAGAAGTTTAGCTTTAATACAAATAATAAGACAATTGTAGGATTAACTGATGATTCTTACTTAGGGCTGACCTTCAGCTTGCTGTTCTATGACTTTATGGGACCACATTCTTTTCTGTTAAGCTCAAGGCGTAGAATAATTACCGAAAACAGGTTTTACCTTGAAACTTTCTATTGATGAATTCTTTCCTGCTGTGCCTGATACAAAAGTGTTCTGACTGATCAACCCTTATCAATAGGAGAGTCACAAGACGTTAGCAGGCCCCCAGGCCGGAAGATGATGTAAACAAAATGAGCTAAGATATGCAAACGATGTCGGTAAGGGTCAGCACTGTCGACCCATTAAACTGATTTGGCATGACTCTATACTTTACATTGGTTTATGTACCACTAAAAATATAAAAGCTGTCTTAAAAACGATAAAGTTAGAAGACACTTGGAAACACCACGACTCGCTGTGTCTTCTCATTCGTATCGCGGACGCCGTCCATCCTAAGGGAACCCTGACCAGCTGGAGCAGGACTCCGGCAGTGGTGCTGGCTGAGCCTCTGTCAGCAGGAAAGGCAAACCCATATCCAGAATAGGTGTCTATTTTCATGAGAATGTATTGTGTATTCTTCAACATTCAAAGGGACCCATTGTAGCCAGCTTGCCATCGTGTGGTCAGTTGATCTTAAGGGATAGTAGCAATCCCAGTTTGGGTCTCTGTTGCTTACAAGTTAGACATTCAGAGGTGGTGGTGGCTAGATCAGCCTTGGTAAGTGAGAATTCCCACTGTTGGTCCCATGCATGGCTCTGCCTCTGCCACTTTGTTCAGGAGTCTGTTTTACAGCACCTGGGATGGCAGCTGACAAAGGTTGGCTCATATCAACTGACTGATTCAGCGTATCTCATCAGTAATTTGCTGCCTCTAATGTGGAGGATGCTCTCTGATGGATGTTAAAGGGTAATGTTATACTTGTGGCTGTGTTCCCATCCGTATACTTCTACTCAAGTTTCTTATCTCACCGAACACTGACTTTCTTGACCCTGATCAGTACCCAAGCCATTTGCCATTGCCCATAATAGGGCTTCCCTGGTGACTCAGCTGGTAAAGAATCTGCCTACAATGTGGGAGACCTGGGTTCAATCCCTGGGTTGGGAAGATCCCCTGGAGAAGGGAACGGCTACCCATTCTAGTATTCAGGCCTGGAGAATTCCATGGACTGTATAGTACATGGGGTCACAAAGAGTTGGACACGACTAAGCAACCTTCACTTTTCATAGTATATATATCACCACCATCCAGAGGCCAATGGAATCACAGAGTCATAGATCACACACAAGGTAGCACTTAACCAAAGGACGCATTTTACTGTGAAGGAAATTCTGGGGTAAGCCCATGACCATAGGATTCCTTGGTTTCATCATGTATTGAACCATCCAGAAGCAGCCAGCTGGCTTGGCATAGTAATGTTCTATTCTGCTTCCCCACTTCCTGTCTCCCTGCTTATAAGCCTGACATATAATGAGAGCAAGGAAATCTTTGAATGTGATATGAGAGTCGAGTTCAAAATGGATAGTCTTTTAATAACTGAAGTTATCTGGGAAATAATGGAATCTGACCAAAATAGACGTAGAGAGATAGATAGATGAGAGATAGATGAATTAACCTCAGGCTTCTTTTCCTTTCATTCAAAGAAGATGATTAGATGTGTACTACCCAAACCATCCATTGGGAAGATATTTTCTCTCTACTGCCTGTTTTTAACTATTTATTTATTTGGGTTCCTAGGTGGTGGAGTGGTTAAACAATCCGCCTGTCAATACAGGAGAAGTGGGTTCAATCCTTGGGTCAGGAAGATCTCCTGCAGGAGGAAATGGCAACCCACTCCAGTATTCTTCCCTGGACAATCCCATGGACAGAGGAGTTTGGCAGGCCAGTCCATGGGGTCGCAAAGAGTCAGACAGGACTGAACACACATGTATTTATTTTATTTTGGCCAAGATGCCTGGCATGTGGGGTCTTAGTTCCCTGACCAGAAATTGAACCTGAGCTCCCTGCCTTGAAAGCGTGGAGTCTTGACTACTGAACAGCCAGGGAAGTCCTCCACTGTCTTTCAAGGCTATCTTTGAGTGAGATTGTGAAGCAGCTCTCATCCATTTTTGGCCGCCACTCCCTGACCACGTACATCCATCCATAAACCAGGCTTGAGTTTTTCCTTTCTTCTTCAGCTTGTCTTATGGGACTTCCCAACACAGTCTCCTTGTGAGCTGAGAGTCATGATGGTTTAACTGTGATATCATTTGAGCTGAGGCCAGCTTGGCTGTGCTCTCTGTTCCCACTAGTGCTCAGTCCCTTTGCATGGCCTTTGGATTAGCTTGACATTCTTGCTTAGGAGGTCAGAGACCCAGCTTACGATGGGCAGTTCTGGTTGCACATTTATTCGATATTTCATCGTTAAGTATTTTCTCTCCATCAGGGTCCAGGAGCATGTTAGAGCTGTTTTTTTTTTTTTTTTTTCTGTTGTTTTTTAGCTTTTTTTGTTTGTTTCCCCAAAAGCTTATAATTCTCCACTGGAGGAGTGGAGGACCACAGATTGTGTATTTTGATTCTCCTCTGAGCTTGTGGTTAACAGGCGTCTTTTGCCATCACTGACACCTCAGACACCATAGTGTTTGCCAGCACGTGTTCCCCAAGGGACGGGGCTAGTTACACTGCTGGCTGCACCTGGCATGGGGAGCTTCCTACTTCCGGCTCCACCCCCAGTTCTTCTTCCCCATCACCAGGTGTGTGGGCTGGAGTGGTGTTCGCAGGTGTGGAATAATTGTTGTTGTTTTAGTTTCTAAGTCATGTCTGACTTGTGACCCCATGGACTGTAGTCCACCAGGCTCCTCTGTCCATGGGATTTTCCAGGCAAGAATACTGGAGTGGGTTGCCATGCCCTTCTCCAGGGGATCTTCCCTACCCAGGGATCGAACGTGGGTCTCCCACATTGCAAGCAGTCGCTTTTACCGTCTGAGCCACCAGGGAAGCTCACAAGGGTGTAACTGATCTCTGAATTTCACCCAGAATGAAATACTGTTTATAGTTTGCTATCTAAGGCGGAAAAGGGACAGTCAGCTTCAGAGATTCATACTTGGCCTTCCACTGTCAATGGCTCTTACCTCAAAGGTCAAGCACCTGAAGTGAGATTGACCCCAATCCAATTGAATGGCAATAGGTCTCTTTGAGAAAGGATTTTTTTTTTTTAGTCACTCCGTAGTGTCTGACTCTTTGTGGCCCCATGGACTCTAGCCCAGCTCGCCAGGCTGCTCTGTCCATGGGATTTTCCAGGTAAGAATACTGGAGTGGGTAGCCATTCCCTTCTCCAGGGGATCTTCCCAACTGTGGGATCGAACTCAGGTCTCCGGCATTGTAGGCAGATTCTTTACTATTGGAGCCACGCTACCAGGGAAACCCTGAGAAAGGATTGGGAGAATCATTAAGAGTATATACTGCCCTGGTGGTGCCAGGCAATATGTTCTAGTTTTGAAAACTGGTTTAGGCATGTCATCTGGGCAAGAGATGGTGACTTTCTATTGGGATGACCTCCCTCATCCTTCTACTCAACCATTTTTACTTACTTCTGATTATATGTACCAAGCTGTATCCTTGTTGGTTCCCCCACCCCTCATTTTGCCCATAGGATGCTTTATTAAATATCTCCACAGCTCTCTAAGATCAAGACCTTCAGCTACTTCTCTGACCTGGCAGCCTGTTGCAGTAACTGCAACCCCGTGGCTCCTGGCAGTTAAATGCTGCCACCTGGTTTATACTGCTTCCGGAGAAATATTCCATGACAACCTTTTCCACCTCCATCTCTGGTCCACAGAGGAGAGCTGTACTGAACGTGGTGATGCTGATAACTTCTCACCATCTTGCTCCTGATGTGTTTGGTGATGGTGTGTCCTCTGGCTTTTCCAAGAAACAAAATTATCATTTTCACCGTATAAGGTATGTCCTCTCCAGCATGCCCACTTCCCTGAATCTTTTAATTTCTTTCTCTAGTGTCTGTCATAGCAACTCAGTGATTTCAGTTTTTCTCAGCATGCACGTTGCTTTCTCCAGGCATCCTTGATAGGGTGTGAAATCCCTTATCCCAAGTGGATGCCTGGAGATCGATCAACTTTCATTATTCAGTCATATGTGTGTGTGTGTGTGTGTTAGTTGCTTAGTCGTGTCCCACTCTTTGCAACCCCATGGACTGTAGCCTACCAGGTTCCTCCATCCATGGAATTCTCCAGGCAGGAGTACTGGAGTGAGTTGCCATTTTCTTCTCCAACTGAGTCATATATTTCAGCTTTTTTAATCAAGCAGCCTCAAAATCCAGTCCTATGGGTATTCCAGTAATTCTTGTTGATCCATACTGGCTAATTATGTAACTCCTTTGGACTATAGCCTTTTTCTTAGCTGGACTATATAATTCTGGCATCCTAGTTATAGCTGAGCAAGAAAGTGGGATCTTTTCTTTTCAATTTGTTTTTTATATTGAAGTATAGTTGATTTATAATGTGCTAATTACTGCTGTACAGTAGTGACCCAGTTATACATATCTATACACTCATTTTCATATTCCTTTCCCTTATGCTTTATCACAGGATATTGAATATGGTTACCTATGCTATATAAATTAATAGTACAAACTTGTTTATCCATTCTATATATACCAATGAGTCTGGTAGTTCTTTAATTTCTGGTTATATATATATATATATATAGTATAACAATAAAATAACTCCAAATACACCATTTTAACAACTTTTAAGTGTACAGTTCCCCTGGTGGCTCAGATGGTAAAGAATCCACCTGCAGTGCGGGAGACCTGGGTCCGATCCCTGGGTCGGGAAGATCCCCTGGAGAAGGAAATGGCCACCCACTCCAGTATTCTGGCCTGGAGAATCCCATGGATAGAGGAGCCTGGCGGGCTACAGTCCATGGGGTCACAAAGAGTCAGACATGACTGAGCAACTTCACTTTCTTTCAATGGCATTATTTATATTCACAACCATTTTCACTATTTTCAAAACATTTCCGTGTAGAAACTCTATATTCATTAAACAATAATTCTCGGCACTTCTACCGTATTTTATGTTTCTGTTAATTTGCTTATTCTGGGTATGTCATGTAAGTGGAATCATAAGGTATTTGTCCCTTTGTGTCTGGCTTATTTCACTTAGCACAGTGTTTAAAAGATTCATTCATGTTGTAGCATGTGTCAAAATGCCATTCCTTTTTTATGGCTGAATAGTATTACTTTGTTATGTATATACCATATTTTCTTAATCCACTCATCTCTTGATGGATACCTGAGTTGCCTTCACCTTTGATTTTTGTGAATAATTCTATAATGAACATCTGTATACAAGGATCTCCCTGAGTCTCTGTTTTCACTTTTGGGGGGTATATACCTTGGAATGGAATTGATGGATTATATGGTAAATCTACATTTAACTTTTTGACAAGCTGCCAAATGAATACTCGTTGTCTGGTCCTTTTACCCCTGAAAAATGTACCAGCTACATGGCTTAAACCAGGCTGTCCTTTTAGTTTTCCATCTGACCCTCAGGAAATCCTCTTATTCCTGCTGTGTCAAATTTGGGAAAACAACTGATATACATCTGTTCCTTCTCTGCATCCTGATATCTCCCTCCATGAAGTGTGTCATGCTTAACTTGCTGTTGAGCACAAGAGCAAATTCTCTTTCTATATTAGATGAGCAGATGGGTATCAAATGCCACTTTCTTCTTACAATCACCTTTGATCTTTACTAGAGCCTGGGCTCCAGAGAATATGGAGCGCCTCTTTACCCTCCCCTCCAAGGAACCATCGAGGAATCTCAGTACAATGTGCAACCCTGCTTTGGTCTCTAGACTCCTGTTCTAGGGGAACAGAAATGCCACTGACAGTAACAGAGAACAAACAGGCAGGAGAGCTAAAAGAGTCTGTTTTATGCTGTAAATATACAGAAGTCTGTTCAGCTTGACTTCCTGGTGTTGGTCACAGAGACTAGAACCCCATCCCGAGTGAGAGCTGCTTCTCTGTAGCAGGGAAGGAATTCCTGGGGAGGGATGTGTTGTGGCAGCAGGAAGAGCCCACATGGTCGTCATCAGGAAGCTTGGGTGACAGTTCAGCTCTGCCGTGTACTTACTGCTTGGTGTTGGGAAAGTCACTTATCCTTTGTTTCTCTGTTTTGAAATGGCTAAATCACATTGTCTCTCTGTGTCATAAAATATCATTTTGAGATTTAAATTGAGGTATGGGTGTGCAAACATACTGCAAAATAATAAAATGTAGTTCCAAAGGTAATTTGATATTCTTGAGAAAGTAAGTGGTACCCAAGGTTATTATTGAGAGTGTTGGTCCTGAGGTGAAAGTTGACTAAAATACTAAACTTGTAGACTACTCTTTTTACCTACTCACCCATCTATCTACCCATCCATCCATCCATCCATCCATCTGTTGGTCCATTCATTTGTTTACTCACTCATTCATTCAACAATAACTGAGCAGCCATGTTCTGGGTGCTAGAGATACAGAGAAGAACAAAATATGCATCCTGTACTTAAAAAAGTGACAGTCTACTAAAAACGGAATACATGTAAATAGACAAAAACAATACAGTGGGACAGAAGTTTTGATGGATGTAGATTGGTGGGATATTTTGAGCATGTTGGAGGGCATCTAACTCCTGGGAGAGTCAGAGAAAGTGAAGTTACCATCACAACAAAGGCTGGGAGAGTGAACACATTTGAATTAGGCTGGACATCTTCCGAGTATGTCCCACGATGCAAATTACCTCCCGGTTTGTGTTCTCAGATGCTGCCAATTTTCCTGCCAGGCAACATCTGCTGTAGCACCTGTAAGCCTCACGCTAATGATTATTAATGACACTCTCTTTCTGCATTAGAGTCGATTGTTGAGGAAGCAACAGCACAAGCCCCTCCACACAGCTTGTGCCTTGGCTATTGCTGATGTTGGTGCCTTATGTTGGTGCCCCTGGGATCCAGCCACCTGTCTGGGATCACTCCTGCCTGCAGCAAGCAGGGCCTTAGCTTCCCTTTTGTTGTGTCTTCTCTTCCTTAAATATTCATTTTGAATCTGGATTTTATATGAGTTACATGGTAATAGTAGCTGTCATTTAAGTAGTGCTTGCAGGGTATCAGGCAATAGTCTAAATATAGAGTGAAATGCCACAGGGTCATGACATCTGCATTTTATAGAAGGGAAATTGAGGCACCAAGAGGTTAAGGATTCCTAGATCACCCAGCTAAGAAGCCGAGGAGTGACATTTCTAACCCAGGCAACCTAGCTCTGGAATTCCCAGTCTTTACCACTGTGGAGTATTATCTTTCACACATAGTATCTTAGAGTTTATAAAGCAGTTTCGTATACAATTCATTAAATTCTGCTAGCTGGTATAAAGCAGGTATTAATATTTCCCCATTTTATAGATGAGGGCACAGGGCTTTAGAAAGTCTTTGCAATTTGCCTAAAGTTTCACAGCTTGTAGCTGGATCTTGGAACTAAGATTTCTAATTACAAGTAATCTTTCCAGGTAGCATGTTTATCCAGATTGACAGTTGATGTCAAACAGGGTATTCATACAGAAATGGCTCATTTAGGAGCATTTGAACCTTTGGCCCTTTCATCATCTTACTGAAGTTTTGCTCCCAAGGGAAAAAAATTGCATGTAGACACAGAAAAGTCTTCCCAACAACCCTGTTCTCCAAGACCTGATTTTTCCTTTTTCTCTTTAGCACAGGAAGAAAAGCTAATTGAAATTCATGCCATGGTCTTATGAACTGAGTCAGAAGAAAAGAAACACTTAATCATTTAATGCGATGATTGTCTTTTCAAGCAAACAGAAGGGAATAGGATGGGGTGGGGCAGGCAAGAGGAGAGCTTGCAAGATATCTTATGGGAAGTTCTTTGGAAACATGACTCCTTGATCTTTGCAGTTTTTTGGAGCCCTCCTGTGTAACTAAATATATACTTCTTTCTTATACTGTAGCCAATAAAGGGGCTTCCCAGGTGTCTCAGTGCTAGAGACAGCAGGAGACTGGGTTTGATCACTGGGTTGGGAAGATCCCCTGGGGGAGAAAATGGCAATCCACCCCAGGATTCTTGCCTGGAGAATCCCATGGACAGAGGAGCCTGGTGGGCTACAGTCCGTGGGGTTACAAAAGAATCAGATATGACTGAGCTACTGAAAACACACACACACACACACACACACACACACACACACAGAGTCAACAAAGAGAAAGCTAGCTCACTGTAGTTCTATATTTGTTTTGATGTCAAAAAACAAATTCAAATGTGTGTGTGTTGATCAACCAGGGTCAAATCTTTATGAGAATCCATCCAACTGGGATGATGGATGCATTATCCATTTGAGATACCTGGGTTCCTTCTATGCTGTTTACAAGGCCAAGTTAGATTTGTTTCTTTGAGTCAAGTTTAGTTATTAGGAGGACAGACTCTGTCCTTGACTGCTTTCTGCCCATCCCCTTCGCCCATCATCTGTTCTCTCCTCTGCAGTTAGGCTCCAAAGTCATGGTTTATGTCTGCATGTAGTCACAATTACTCTAGAAGAATCCCCCTGACTCCCCAAGAAGAACACACTCTCTGAGCTCATGCAGATTGCATTGTCCTAGTAAATCCAGTTCACAGCCAGTTTTGCCCTCTAGCACTGAAAGAACTATTTGTTTCTTTGACTTTTTTTGTATTAGATGAAATGGTTGGTTTGTGTTTAGAACCATATGTTCTAAATATGTTTATCTCTAAAAAGGTTATTTTCATCTGATCTTGCCTATTTGAATTTGCATAAGTAAATGTCATCATGATGGACGTGGGTCATAAGGCATCTGTAC
Organism: Okapia johnstoni; assembly: GCA_024291935.2. NCBI lineage: Eukaryota > Metazoa > Chordata > Mammalia > Artiodactyla > Giraffidae > Okapia > Okapia johnstoni. The sequence continues at coordinate 25,137,392 of CM044327.1, forward strand.
GTGTCCTGTATGTTGAAGATAACTAATATTAACATGTTGAGTGATTCTGGATTAAGGGAGAACAGTTAGACCACTGTTCATGGCTAAGGATGTCACAGAGTAAGGAGGCATTAGAGTCCAAGGATATTTCACAACTGAAACGATTCTTACATTAGACTGCTCTGAATTTCCTTTTTGTGTATTGCATAAAAGACTATGTCATGTTCTATCATGAACTGTTGACTCATGTTACTCTGCCTAGTAACAGCTCCTCAAAGTTGGTCGTTCTTTATCCATGGTGGAAGAATTTATGTTTTTATGAAAGATTGTGCATCAGATATAAATGCTATAGGTGTACATAGCATTTTGGAAAGGAAATGAAGATAGAGAAGGGCTGCGTGTTCAAGTGTGTGTCTAACACATGTGGCCCTATTTTCTTAACTCTAAATATTGTGACATCAGAAGTTATTTGAGCCTCCATTTCTTCGTTTGTAAAATGGGGATAAATATACTTGACTCATCAGTTTCAGGTTTGTCCTAAGGATTTAAATAAAGCAAGATATGGGAAGGCACTTTTGAAATGAATGGAGTTGTTAAAATGTAACGATTTCCTATTATACATATCAGAATTTTTATTTTATAATTTTAGGATACTCTTTTGAACTATTTATTGGTATCTCTATGTATTAAAATCACTTTTATATTAGAGAAAACAAATCATTGCATTTTTAGAGGAATCATTTAAAGGAAAAAAGAAACACAACTGATAGTTAATACTATCAGTATTAACTGTATTAAATCAGTTACATTTTATGAACACAAAAGAGAAGGAAAATATAAATGGAAGAAGAAATGTAAGTAATATTTGAGGCTGTTAATATTCAGTTAGGTAAAGATTATAATTCTCTTAGAACATGCAGAGGAAAGTTGATTATGGAACTGAGTTGATATATGTGATATATCAGGTGGTAACGTGTGGCATGGAAAATGAGTAATAGACAAAAGAGATGGCACCCTGCATGCTTTTCTGTAAACTTCAGGATTTGGATAGCCAGGAAGATTTCCAGCATGTGTGGACATGTCACACTTCTTAAGCACCTTTTGTTTTAAAAAATGGTCTGGTTATTTGAATATTGTTTGTGTCTTTAGAGGCACGTATTTTGATGACGTATCTCCCAAAGGAATGACTGGAGTATTATACCAGCTTCCCAATGGAATAGACCAGTATACCAATAAACACTCCACTCTTCCAAGTTCAAGAGAAAGGGAAAAAAGCTCAGGCCATCCCATCTTAAAGTCCAGCAAATTTCCTAGGGATTCAGATAATCTTCTGATAATACAAATAGAAACGATCTTAAAAAAAACTTTTAGATACATTTCTTTATCTTACAGGTATATAAAGTAGCTAGAAAGAGTGCTTGCCTACAGTAACATAGCTTTTTTTTTTTTTTCTTTTTCTTTTTTTGTGGCTATGCCACATGGCATGCAGAATCTTAGTTCCCTGACCAGGGATCAAACCCGTGTCCCCTGCAGTGGACTGCAGGGAAGTCCCCACATAGTTAATCTGTTAAAGTCTGGTTTTCTGTCTCTACTTAGCTACTAATTTGATAAAAAATAAAATAAAAATAGTTTCAGTAGTTTTGAGACAACCACTTTCTGATTTGATTGAATGCATTGATCTAGTTAATTATGAACTTGCCAAGTTTCCCCCAAACCTCAGTTATGAAGGAAACCTACTGGCATTTACCTTAGAAATATGAGCTTTCATTGAATAAAATGGCATTAAAGTTTATTCTTTTTTATTAAAGCAACAAGAACATAATTCCTAATGCCAGAAAGGTCAGCTATAGTTCAGCTACCAAAAGCAAAGTGAGGAGATTGTTTTATTCTAACACGAAGTTCTTTCAGATTCAGAAGGCAGGAGTAGCTACTAAGTCATCTCCTAGGAATGTTTTGAATCTGAAGAAAACATTGGGAGTGATGGTCGCTTAAAATATATCCACAGATGTGACATTCCTCCCTTTAAGAGGTATAGCCTAATTTTCCTCTTTCGTAGGCTGGGCCGAATGACTGTTCTCTAACAGGATAAAGCAGAAGTAATGATGTGCAACTTTGGAGGCAAGGTTGTAAAAAGGCAGGCAGCTTCCTTCCTGATCACTTTCTTGCATTGCTGTGTCTGGGTGATGTTAGCTCCATGTTGTGGAGAGGACCGTGTAAGTGAGGAATTGAAGGCTCCTGCCAAGAACTAGCAAGGAATGAAGGTATCTGGCCCATAGTCACATTAGTGCACCATTTTGGCAGAATTAACAGATCCTTTAGCCATGGTGAAGCCATCAGATGACAGCAGACACTACTGACATCTGTCTACATCCACTCAGTAAGCCCAAGGTGGTCGACTCATCCTGGTTTGCCTAGAACTTTTCTGGTGTTTGTACTGAAAACCCTATGTCCCAGGAATTCCCCAAGTTCTGGGCAAACTAGGATTGTTCATCACCCCCAATCTTTTCTGAATTCCTGACCCATAGAAACTGAAATAATCACTGCTATGTTAATACTAAATTTTGGGTTTGTTACACAGAAGTAGATACTCACACTGGAGCAGTTGTTTAATACTGTTTAATACTGGTTTTGATGCATTTCTGCATCAAAAAGCAGAAATGAAGATTTGTCTCCGACACTCATGCACACAATCTTCCCTCCAGAGTCTGACTTTAGGCTTCATAATCTAATGGACAACTGGCTAAAAATCCAGTCATTTTACCCATTGTCTTACCCCCTAATGACCAGTCAGATGATTTTTTTCCTAAGTGTTACAGTTGTTTTGACATCTGCTGGATAATTATCACACTTCTAACCAGTGTTACTCAGTATAGTGTATGCAGACTACAGACCCCAGGATCAGCTGGAGAATCTATTAAAATGCAGATTCCTGGTTCCATTCTAGATGGGGCCAGGAATCAGAATTTCCGGGGCCTGGGGATCAGAATTTTGTGTGCTTATGAGGCTTCTCAGGTGAGTCTTAGACGTGGCTTTAAGAGAAATGATTTTTAAAATCTGGCATTCACCACCAACTTTCAAGCTGATAGAGAAAATACTTTGACTATTATAGGTTATGAAAGAGCTGTTATTGATAATAGGATTACAATTACCCGTGGTTTCAATCTTCGGGAAGCAGAGGCATGAACACCAAAAGAACAGATGGATGAGTTCAACGATTGCTTTCAGGAGATGGTTTCATAGGTCAGCAAACATGCTGTGGACTCATCTGGGGAAGTGCCTGGTGTTATCTAGTGATGGGAGCCGCGGAAAATCACCGAAAGTCCACTGGCTGTGAGGCATCGGTGCATATTTTCCCTTTCTTGTGAAGTTAGACAGACATCTGAAGGCCCAAATAATCTGTTACAAATGCAAACAATTATAACTGCAGTCAGGCTGTTTCTGAAGGGAGACGAGCAAACAAACAGAAGACAAATTGAGGAGGCACAGAAGAGCCCAAATGAGAAAAACGATTGCAGTTCAAAACGATTGCAGTTCCAGCACGTTGACAGCTATGAATAATAAACACGCCCACTTCCTAGCACACACAGCTCTGCTAACGAAAAACCCTACAGATGGTACCAATAACGCGCCCATCACGAAAGGGGAGCGTACACCCAAGTGAGATCCTTAGGGAAAGCAACTCTTCCCAGGAAGAATGTGATACAGCAGAAGCAAAGGAAACTAATGGAAGCAACGGAAAAGGAAGGCTGGGAGACGCTCCTTGTTTAGTTATAAACAAACAGCAGGGAGTCAAGGAGAAGAGGACGACAGAGCATGAGGTGGTTGGATGGCATCACCGACCCGATGGACATGAGTTTGAGTAAACTCCATGAGGTGGTGATGGACAGGGAAGCCTGGCGTGCTGCAGTCCAAGGGGTCGCAAAGAGCTGGACACGACCGAGTGACTGAACTGAAGTGAGGGGGTTAAGGAGACAGAACAGAGGGGGTCGCAAATGAATTCCACATGGCATACTTTTCTCTTTTTGATGCCCACATTTAGTTAGCATAGATTTGATTAGCTTCAATTCAATTAAATTGAATTCAACTCAATTCATTGTTATGAACTTCAATACTTCCTTTAGGCACTCAGGTTATCCAGGATTGAGTAAGGTGAGGTTCTCATCTTCCAGGAGTTTAGAATCGAGAGAGCAGGAGTAGGGAAGAGTAAGTAGAAATACAAACAACTAGTGTGATGACTGTACCAGTCTCTACTAGAAGGTATACTTCATGCTCTCCTCCGTATCCTAAAGGGTATTTCCTGTGTCCTTCTGGGTGGAGGAAGGATAAAACTCATCTACAAAATTCATACAATTTTGTTGTTGGTGGGTTACTGTTTCAGATTTTTAAAACTGCTATGTTTATTTCTCTAGAAGGACAATATCAGATGAGTTGATTTAGTAAAAATTATTAGAGGAAATATTTCTTTCTGACATCTTTCTTTAAATTATGCTGCTGCTGCTTAGTCACTCAGTTGTGTCCGACTCTCTGTGGCCCCATGGCCTGTAGCCCACCAGGCTCCTCTGTCCATGGATTCTCCAGGCAAGAATACTTGAGCAGATTGCCATTTCCTACTTCAGGGGGTCTTCTCCTTCCAGGGATCAAACTTGTGTCTCTTGCCTCCCCTGGATTGGCAGGTAGATTCTTTACCACTAGGGCTGCCTGGGAATTATAGCAGACATTTATAGCTGATATTTATAAGTATATAGATTTCTCTCTTCCTCATAATAATTATGTGGAATATCTACTATTAGCTACAGTTTAGAGATGATGAGAAGAGACTGAGACAACTTAAACTAAGTATGTTGCCCAAGGTCATACAGCTAGCAAGGGGTGAAGCTGCAATTGCAACCCAGGTCTTTCTAATGTTGTTAGCATGCTATCTCTTAAAAGCCCTTATGTTGCCTTTTGAGATAGAATAGAAGGAGATGAAATAAACTCTAAGTAAATGTACAAATAAACTAAAGGCATCCAAATGAAGAGGCAATTTTTTTCTGACACGGGGTTAGATATTCCAAAGGCATAGTGGCAACTGAATTGAGTCTTAAAGGATGAAAAGAATTTTAATAAAGACTTGAGAATTGAGGAAGCAGCAGGACAAAAAATATCAAGACACACAAGTTAAGGGTGCATTTTGAAACTGATCAGAGTATAGGGCACACAGCATTATGGAGAGAGGAACAAGACTAGAATGATAATTTACAATTAGATATTTTAAAATTCATGATAAGAATTTGGAGTTTTATTCTAGAAGCAGTCATGAAGGCTTTGCAATTTTAAAGGAGGGGAATGAATGTCAACGTTTGGGGCAGAGAAAGGCTTACTGCAAGGGCCATGCAAGGAGAAAGAGTGGCTTATGCTAAAAAGACCCAAACTCCTCCATGTCTTTGAGGGAAGCATTTTTAAGGGCAAGGTGAGGGAGTGGGGTTGCACGGTGCATGATCAACTCATATGCAATTCTGATTGGCTGATGGTGAGGTTACAGGGCGGTGTCATAGGGGTTACCGTTGTCAATCTTTAAGCTCCAGTAGGGCTGGTGGTCGGAGAAGGCAATGGCACCCCACTCCAGTACTCTTGCCTGGAAAATCCCATGGATGGAGGAGCCTGGTAGGCTACAGTCCATGGGGTCGCTAAGAGTCGGGCACGACTGAGCAACTTCAGTTTCACTTTTCCCTTTCATGCATTGGAGAAGGAAATGGCAACCCACTCCAGTATTCTTGCCTGGAGAATCCCAGGGACTGCGGAGGCTGGTGGGCTGCCGTCTATGGGGTTGCACAGAGTCGGACAAGACTGAAGCGACTTAGCAGCAGCAGCAGCAGCAGGGCTGGTGGTGATATAATTACTCGTGGTCATAAAGTAGTTACCTTCTTCCACTTGGTGGGAGCTTAAGCATCTGTGAAACAACTCAGGAAATGTCCATTAGATACTATTATATAGGTACTTCAGGAAGGAACTAAAGATTCTGTGACTGCCATATAACTGATATTGTGTTTAAATTCTTACTAGTTCTCCTGGCCCAGCTGCTATTTTTGTCATTACATGTTCACATGCTTTCGATCATTGACTCCTGTGACTCCGGGGAGTCCTGGGAGACTACAGCTTTTCTATAAACAAGAGGAGACAGAAGACATGGCGGGGGTGGGGGGGTGGGGTGGGGGCAGGGTCTGTCTCTGGAAGGCCTCATAGTGTCCTGCTCAGTTACAATATGATGAACAAGAGAGGCAACAGAGGCAATAGACAACAAACGTTGTCACAGACAATGTTTACAGTCTGTGAACCTACTTAAGAAGCTATTGAATAGTGTAAGCTGACACAAAGCAAGCAAGCAAACAACCAACAAAAAACCCCAAGAATACAGTCAAGAGCAGAGGTGTTACAGAGAAGAGAGTTATCCAGATTTGCTGCGAACCTATATGCAAGGGGTAAAGACGAGAAAGCTGTTGAGGGTCACTCCCAAATTTTCACATTTGATTAGGATATAAAGGTGTTATTAACAAGGCAAAAAATTCAGCAAAGAAGTGGTTTTAATGAATAGTTTAGCTTTAGACAATAGGGTTTCAGAAACAAATGGAAAACGGAAAACTTGTCCAGGAACTCGAGAGAGAGAGAGAGTCTTGTGACATGGATGGGAGCACTTATGCTTTTGAGGGATTTGTAAGATGATCTCCATTTTATCTACAGGAAACGTGAGGCATGAACAGCATTCACTTCCCTGTGAGGATATACAAACATCTAACTTAAAAGAGTTGATTCCCACCAACATCCGATGAGGAAAATGGACAGTCTTTGACTATTGTTAGCCTTCAGACCAAGGGGGAGAAAATAAATAATTCATATTCTATAAACATTCTGCAAATTTTAGCCAGTATTCAGGCTAGCATCAAACATTAGAATATGATGGTATAGGTGTTTCCATAGTTCAGTATTCATACCGTAAACTTTTTTGCTGACTTTTATCATTTCCTTCTTAGTTAAAGAGCAGTTTTGCTAAATACATTGTTTCATGCTGTGTCTTGAAAGCTTTTTCTGCAATCTTGATGTTGTTCTTTCTACAACCTCTCAAGAAATTTATAAGTAGACACTGTATGTATCACAGTTGAGGAATATGTTGACACTGTATGTATCACAGTTGAGGAATATGTTGACACTGTATGCATCACAATTGAGGAATATGTTTCTATGCTCCAGAATTAAAAGGGAGAGATTTTTGCAGCTGTCATCTTGAAAATTAATTATCTTTTATGTCTCGTGTATGGCACATTATCACATTATTGTAGAAACACTGAGAGTATTGTTTTAGCTAGTGTGCTATAATGCTAAGAGCATAATGGTTATAATTATTTTCTGATAGAGTTTAAAGGGACCTGAATGATTTTATAGTGAAAGTCACCATTCTTGGAAAGTCTGACTTGTAGATTTTAGTTTCCAAAGTTTAGGAATAGGAAAAATCTTTCTGTTGGTTTATAAAAATCCTGGAGATATAGCTTTCCCAGAACCTAGCTTCTGAAATTGGGATCAGGCAAGAGAATATCCAAAAAAATTCATACCATGTGACTTGTATTTTCTAAACATCATCTCTCTCTCTCTCTTTTATGCTTTTCTGGATAGACTTCTGAGCCGATAAAAAAAAAAATAGGATTAAAAAACCAGCAGAGATATTTTATGGTGGCTATATTATCTTCTAAAGCCTTAATTTGTCCACTCACTAAGTTTGGAGGCATTTCAGAGCTTCAGTGCATCTGGGAAAGAAGTGGCTTGAGAAGACGCCTAAGTATTCCATGTTTGATTGAGCATATTTTCCGAGGTCAGGCAGGTGTTCCATTTTTATGTCTTAGGAGGTAGAACTTTTATTATCAGCAACCTATTCCATACCCACATGTGATGAGTTGACCATGAGTGAGTCAAATCCCTGTTTTGTCTTGAAGCACCTGGTGTTTCATTAGGGTTTTCAAGACAGGAAAGGACACTCAGTCTTCTAATTCTTGAATCAATGAATCTCAGCTTATTTATATTATATAACACGAAGTTATATATATTTCAACACCAATAATATATGATTAGTCACTTAATTGCTTAGTTGTGTCGGACTCTTTGTGACCCCCATGGTCTGTAGCCCACCAGGCTTCTCTGTTCATGGGAGTTCTCAGGCAAGAACACTGGAATGGTTTCCCTTTCTTCTCCAGGAGATCTTCCCAACCCAGGAATCGAATCTGCTTACCCAATAATACCCAACCTTAAAAATATTGTGCTCTGAATGAATGTTATTTTTTAAAATATTTATTGGAGTATAGTTGATTTATAAGGTGTTATTTTCAGGTGTACAGCAAAGTGAATCAGTTCAGTTCAGTCGCTCAGTTGTGTCCGACTCTTTGCGACCCTATGAATTGCAGCACGCCAGGCCTCTCTGTCCATCACCAACTCCCGGAGTCTACCCAAACCCATGTCCATCGAGTCGGTGATGCCATCCAACCATCTCATCCTCTGTCGTCCCCTTCTCCTCCCGCCCCCAATCCTACCCAGCATTAGGGTCTTTTCCAATGAGTCAACCCCTCTCATGAGGTGGCCAAAGTATTGGAGTTTCAGCTTCAACATCAGACCTTCCAATGAACACCCATGATTAATCTCTTTTAGGATGGATTGATTGGATCTCCTTGCAGTCCAAGGGACTCTCAAGAGTCTTCTCCAACACCACAGTTCAAAAGCATCGATTCTTCGGCGCTCAGCCTTCTTCACCGTCCAACTCTCACATCCATACATGACCACTGGAAAAACCATAGCCTTGACTAGATGGACTTTTTTTGGCAAAGAAATGTCTCTGCTTTTAAATATGCTATCTAGGTTGGCCATAACCTTCCTTCCAAGGAGCAAGCATCTTTTAATTTCATGGCTGCAGTCACCATCAGCAGTGATTCTGGAGCTCAAAAAAATAAAGTCTGGCACTGTTTCCACTGTTTCCCCATCTATTTCCCATGAAGTGATGGGACCAGATGCCATGAGCTTAGTTTTCTGAATGTTGAGCTTTAAGCCAACTTTTTCACTCTCCTCTTTCACCTTCATCAAGAGGCTCTTTAGTTCTTCTTCACTTTCTGCCATAAAGGTGGTGTCATCTGCATATCTGAGGTTATTGATATTTCTCCCGGCAATCTTGATTCCAGCTTGTGTTTCTTCCAGCCCAGCATTTCTCATGATGTACTCTACATATAAGTTAAATAAGCAGGGTGACAATATACAGCCTTGACGTGAATCAGTTATACATATACCTATGTCCACTCTTTTTTAGATTCCTTTCCCATATAGGTCATTACAGAGTGCTGATAGAGTTCCCCATTCTGTACAGTAGGTCCTTAGTTAACTATTTCACATGTAGTAGTGTGCATATGTCAAGACCAATCTCCCGATTTATCCTCCCACATTTCCCCCTAGTGTTATTAAGGTATCATGAGAATGTAGATTGTTCTTTCATGAAAATAATTAAATGATAATTTATCAAAGGAGTCAATATAGTGAGAGCTTCAAATTCAGGCATTTGTGTCAGATAAGCCTGCTTTGAGACGAGCTTGGCCATTTATTAATGGATCAAGTTGGTCAAATGATTTGAACTATGGAAATTCTCAGTTCCTATAATAGCATAATTACACCTCAGAGTTGTGAGAGTTAAGTGACAGAATGCATGTAAGGTGTTGAGAAGAAAAGAAAATGAGGTGATTTGGGACTTATGTATCTCGACCATTCATTAGCTACAGGAAATTTTAATGATCTCTATTCAGGAAAGTCACTGAGAGACAGCATTATTTATGCATGATTTGTGCACAATATGGTAGGTAAACTGGGGTTGGAGGTAAATAGAATTGTGGGGTAGGGCAAGGAAACTCCATATACACCCATTGTCTTCAGGCAAGATGCATGCGTGTGTACTTGGTCACTTCAATCATGTCTGACTCTGGGATCCCATGGACTGTAGCCCACGAGGCTTCTCTGTTCGTGAGATTCTCCAGGCAAGAATATTGGAGTGGGTTGCCATTTCCTCCTCCAAGGGATCTTCCCGACCCAGGGATCAAACCCACGTCTCCAGTGGCTCCTGCACTGGCAAGTGGATTCTTTACCACTGAGCCCCTTGGGAAACCCTCAGGCAAAATGGTACCTACCAAAGAGAGACCAAATGGGAAGAAGCCAAGATGCTCACTTAGAAACAATATTGAAGGTAGGAGTGGGTTTCATAAAGGGGCACTTACAACTTCAGGCACCTGGGGAAAGGAGTTATAAAAAGATTATTCAGTTACTACTATGTGCAATTTGTTATGTTATTAATATATACATCATTGCATTTTCATAATTTTGTAACATAATGGTTATTATGTCAATGTTGGAGATTGATTTCTGTAAACTTGGAAAATTTAATTGTCCAAAGACTATGCACCGAGAAAATTCTGAGGTCATGATTTAATTTCTGGGTTGTAATGGTAAAGTTCATGAACTTTCCATGGTTTGTAATACTGCCTCCCTCACCTGCTTGTATGTGCTGGACATGGGACTGAAAGAAATGGATCAAGGAAGATAATATGATGGATAGATTGGCCTAGAGAAACCTATTGGAAGGGTCAAGGTGGATCTCATCCTAGTCTTCCCTTTTTAAGATGCATTTGCAAAGGCCACACAATAATATCCCGCAAAACTAGACCACCACCACCCAGGGCTGGAACAGGACCAATTAGGGAACCACATGCTATGGTTTTTCCAGTAGTCATGTACGGATGTGAGAATTGGACTATAAAGAAATCTGAGTGCTGAAGAATTGATGCTTTTGAATTATGGTGTTGGAGAAGACTCTTGAGAGTCCCTTGGACTGCAAGGAGATCCAACCAGTCCATCCTAAAGGAGATCAGTCCTGAGTGTTCATTGGAAGGACTGATGCTGAAGCTGAAACTCCAATACTTTTGGCCACCTGATGCGAAGAACTGACTCATTTGAAAAGACCCTGATGCTGGGAAAGATTGAAGGCGGGAGGAGAAGGGGACTACAGGATGAGATGGTTGGATGGCACCACCGACTCGATGGACATGAGTTTGAGTAAACTCCGGGAGTTGGTGATGGACAGGGAGGCCTGGCATGCTGCAGTCCATGGAGTCGCAAAGAGTCGGACACGACTGAGTGACTGAACTATTGAATGCTGACTGAAGGCTGAAAACAGATTTGGGGACAGAGAGAAGATTCTCTGAATTTCGAAGTGTGGGAAACATACACAAAGCTTAGATACAATAGACTATAGCCAGAACAAGTCTGAATGGTCTGAATTCAACTTTGTAATTCTAAATTTTAGTCTACAAAACTTGTAACTGTGGAAGCTTTCCCTTGCTTGTAAACCCATCCGTTTCACAAACCCTGTGGGGACACCGGTGTGTTTTCTTTGTCGGCTAGGGGTCTCTAAGCAAACTTGCCAGGTCAGATGTAAAAATAGCTTGTGGGTTTGTTCGAGGGTAAAAAAAAAATAGTCTTGGCAAACCTCAGTCAGCATAATAGAACATGACAGATATACGACTTGATACGTCCCTTTAGGGACCAGCATGGTGATGGAGGCCCAAGATCAGCTTCTAAGTCCAGATTTGAGGAAATGGAAGAATCAGAGACAATTTTGCATGTAGCTCCTTCCTTCTCTAGCCATCTCCTTACATATAATACTCATTTACTGACTCAACAAATATTGATGGAGCATTACCTGTGACCCAGAAACTATGCTGGATGGTGGAAAAGTATCAGTGAACAATTCAGAAAGTGTCCCTTGTAGTACTTACATTTCTGTGCTGGGCAAGCAGAGGATAGACAATACACAGATGTATCAAGATGGAAAATAATTTCAGTTAGTGGTAAATTACTTCATGGCAAATAGAGAGGGAAACAATGGAAACAGTGACAGACTTTATTTTCCTGGTATCCAAAATCACCACAGATGAATCAAAAATCCAAAATTACTGCAGCCATGAAATTAAAAGACACTTGCTCCTTGAAAGAAAAGCTATGACCAATCTTACAGCATATTAAAAAGCAGAGACATTACTTTGCCAACAAAGGTCCACATAATCAAAGCTATAGTTTTTCCTGTAGTCATGTATGGATGTGAGAGTTGGACCATAAAGAAAGCTGAGCACCGAAGAATTGATGCTTTTGAACTATGGTGTTGGGGAAGACTCTTGAGAGTCCCTTGGACTGCAAGGAGATCCAACCAGTCCATCCTAAAGGCGATCAGTCCTGAATATTCATTGGAAGGACTGTTGTTGAAGCTGAAACTCCAATCCTCTGGTCATCTGACACAAAGAACCCACTCATTGGAAAAGACCCTGATGCTGGGAAAGATTGAAGGCAGGAAGAGAAGGGGACAACAGAGGATGAGATGGTTGGATGGCATCACCGACTCAATGGACATGGGTTTGAATAAACTGTGGGAGTTGGTGATGGACAGGGAAGCCTGGCGTGCTGCAGTCCAAGGGGCTGCAAAGAGTTGGACACAACTGAGTGACTGAACTGAAGTGACTGAATAATGAATAAGGAAGGAGTCAGAGAAGAGCTGAGGAGAAGTGGCTGAGGGAAAAATGTGAGCATCAGGGCTAAGGTAGGTGGTTAGGGAAGATTTCTTTGAGGAGGTAGCACCTGGTGTTTGCACAAATACTCCAAGAGGGAAGGAAGAAGGGGCACAGTGAGAATGCTTCTGGAACAGAAGAGGGTGACGTTGGAGAGGTAGAGAGAAGTGACAGCAGTTTATAAAAAGCTCAGAGAAGAGCTTGGATTCTCAAATATGTGTAGATGTGTTTTGATCTCAGTTTTTTTTTCTAACTCATAACAAATAAAGCCAGATAAATTTAGTAGTGTATTTCCTTCATCTGAATAAATCCTTCCCCCCACCTTTCCTTCATTTCCTCCCAGAAGGATGTATTGTCGGAGAAGAAGTTAATTTAACAAGAAAAGCTGAAACTGACAATGTGGAACCTTGATTCTCTTGCAAATGCAGTCCTGATTATTACAAAATCTGCCTATGACAAGTCTAATATGTTTCTCTTTACTGGTAAATTATTATTCATCCTGAAAGGTGTGAGGACTTAATCCATTGCATTTAAGGAGCTCACAGCCTGAGTACTGCCATTATAAACCCATTTCTTTTTCTTGAAAGGCTCTAAAAAGTGCTTAAAATGTGCCAAGGTACTTTCCCTCAGTGTCACTATTGGTTTAGCTCTGTTGACTGAGGATTTATCTACTTGGGATGTGTTTTCTCTGGTCCTCTTGTTGCTAATATTTTGATTGGAGCTTCGTTTGCTTCATACCCCAATAAAACAAAACAAAATATTCCAGTTGGTACTATTTCCACAAGTACAAGTACTCTAAGAAGCGGTACAAAATAAAGTCAAGAGTGAGGACGTTGGAGTCAAGCAATGTATACATCTCCACCACTTAAAAAAAAATGTATGTACTTTATTTTTGGCTGCACTGGGTCTTTGTTGCTTGTTTGGGCTTTCTCTAGTTGTGGTTCTTGGGCCTCTCATTGTGGTGGCTTCTCTTGTGGCTCTTGAGCTCTAGGGTGCTCGGGCTGAGTAGTTGTAGCCCCACGGCATGTGGGATCTTCCCAGAGCAAGGACTGAACCCAGGTCTCCTGCAATTGCAGGCGGTTTCTCAACCACTGGACCACCAGGGAAGTCCTCCGTCATTTGCTTAGCGTCTCAGCTTGAACAATTTACTTCCCTGAGCTTCAGCTTCCTCTCGCACGAAATAGAGCTAATAAGACTTACCTTGTCTGCTTGCTTAAAGGAAGATGTAGAATGTGGTACCTGGATGTCAGACAATGGGCATTCAACTGATATTAACTTGTGCTTTAAAAACTGACACTAAATATTGCAGTGGTGGATATGTGTCTTTATGGCTATAGAGTGTACAACACCAAGAATGAATCCCAGTGTAGACTGTGGACTTTGGGTGATTTTGATGTGAAATGTAGGTTCACGAATTGTAATGAATGTACCAGTGTGGGGTAGGGTGTCCATAGTGGAGGAGGCTGTGTGTGTGGGGGGGAGGTATGTGCAGTGGGTATGGGAGATGCTCTGATTCACTGCTGTATTTTGCTCCCAGCCTAGGCAGCAGCTCTGTTTCTCAGTTGTGTCTGGCTCTTTGCAGCCCCATGGACTGTAGCCCACCAGACTCCTCTACCCATGGGATTTCTCAGACAGAAATACTGGAGTGCCCTTCAATTTCCTTCTCCAGGGGATCTTCCCTACCCAGGGATTCAACCCGTGACTTTGCATCTCCTGCACTGGCAGGTAGATCCTTTACCCACTTAGTGCCACCTGGGAGCCTAAGACTGCTTTAAAAATAAAGCTCGTTAATTTGAAAAATAACATGAATAAGTATTAGTTATTCTCTTGTCTTCCTTTCTTGAGGCCTTGACCTCTGGTTCTACTGCATTGCCAACCTCAGCTCTGCCTTTTCCATCTGCCTGCCCTATTCCTTGTTCCTTAATAAATGGCATTGATCAGTACTGTGCAGTGTGAGCAGAAGAATGTATGGGAGAATGTTTGGGAGAATGAGTGGGGAGGGAAAAAAAAAGCATAGCCAATCCAAAGTGTTAACATTCCCATTCTAAATGTCTCTAGGTCCTACCTGCCATCAGAACAGTTCACTGGTACCATCACATAAAGTTTTACCCTCTTATCTTGATTTGTTAACCCTTGTACCTGCAGTCCTGTTCTTCCTCTCTCTCTCTTTTTTTTTTCTTTCTTCAATCTACCAGGAGAAACTAAAAAAAAGCTTACTTTCTTAACACAGATCAATTTTCTTTCTTTGGTTTTGTTAAGGATTATTACGTTTTAAAGGGTGAAATCACAGCTGTATACATAAATTTAGAAATTAACACATGACAAATATTTCACTTATTATTTAATGAGCGGTCAAGTAAGATATTCCAGTTGGATTCAAAGGAAAGCTTGAAGAATCACATGTATATAATGGCAAAACTGGTCAATATTCATAGGGCAGTAAGAAACTGTCTCTTCTATGGACACAATTTTCACGTCTATGCACAAGAATCATTTGCATTACTATCAATATTTTGCAACTGACATGAGTTTTTAAAAGAACTCAAAGAACAATAAAAGAAGGAGACGACCTGGAGGAGTATGCCAGAAAGGACTATTTTCCCTGATTGGTTTTTTTTTTTTTTCTTTTTTCTATTTCAAAGTCAGTGCACAGTTTTACTTGACAGCTCACTCCTGGCTTATCTTGACCATGCACAAATAGACTGTTTTCACAGTATCTAAATTGTCCATCAGTTACACAAGATAGCTAAACAAAGATCTATTCTTTCTTCCCAGAAGAATGTGGCTGCCATCTTTGTTTCCCTTTTGCTACTATGTAAACAAAATACTTGATACATTAAACACATTCAGTAAATGCCACTTCCCCTTTGCCCTTCCTGACTTGTTCTCAGCCCAGTGAGTTTGCTACATGCTTTGCAGTGTCTCCTTGAGCTGGAAGTACTCTTCCCTCTGAATGTCCACATATTTGTACTGTAGCTGCTCCATCACAAAGTTGAGTATTTAGTGTCATAAAAGATACAGATAAGTCTTATGAAGCTATATTTGATTGTATTTTGATTTAAATCTCATTTTAGCACCAGAAAATGGTCTTGAAGAAAACTAGGCATGAGTAGATGGCATAGAATTGGGAAGGAAACAGACAGGCTAGGACTAGAAGTCCTTTGAAATCTTTCTAATTATAGTTTCATTGAGAAGATAAAAAATACTTCTATTAAGGTAGTGAGGTAAAAGCAAGGAGAAGTTATTTCATTGCCCTTCATAATATGGAAGAAGATCTTACTTTTTTCAAGCCATTAGTCAGTATTATAATGTTGTGTATAACTGTGCTTCTCAGAGTGGATTCCATGGTCTAACTGCATTAGAATCATGCATAGGTTTGTTAAAAATAGATTTTTAAACTCGAATTTTTTGGGTGGTGGACATTACCTACTACATCAGAATATCTGGAGCTGAGGCTATAGAACCTGAATTTTTATGAAAGATTTTAGATGACTCTTAAGTCTACTGAAGTATGGACACTAGGGTTGTAGAAAATATTTTTATATTCCAGAGGAATGATTGGGAACTCCTACTAAAATGGCTACTGAAGTTCAGTATAAAGAACAATGCCATAGCTTTCAAAGACCTAAATCTGACCAATCCTCTGTCAAAAATTGGCAGGTCACCTGAATAATTCTATAAACCTCACTGGTCCTGGGTTTTTCAGGAAACGATTTGAACCTAAAGATCTCTACTACTCTTTCAATCCTAAAGTTTGATTTATTCTTGTGCTAATTAAGCATGAGGATAAACCTTGTCCTCCTAACAATATGTTCAGAGAGCACTGTCTATTTGGGTGGGTCGGGCTCACGAACATTCATTCAACTGCCTGATAACAGATCACTGCAGAGAATATCACTGTGCACAGTTCACTGATATCACTTCATGAACAATTAGTCACCCTCGTTCTATTCATGTGATTGATTTGTGTGCGTGTTTTCCTTTGTTTGGTATATGTAGCACTCTTTTCTCTTAAACTGAAGCAGAGATACACTTTTAAATTTCTTCCTGGGGGGACCCTGCCCCTGAAGCCTGAGGCAGAATTAAATCAGAATCCAGGCACTCAGCATCATGGGCAACAAAAGCCCCATTGTTCTTTCAGAAATAGACTGAATGGCAATGCTCGCCCTCCCTTCTACTAGAGCTCAATTAATTTGGTTGGACTAATTTTTCTTCCTTTATTAACTGTCCTCTGTGCTTAATGGGACCAAATGTGAGATGGAAAGAAGTACTCAGGTGTCTATAGTACTAATTTTAGCATCAGGGACCATTGTGTGGGGCTTGGAGCCAGGTGCATTTCCGTCTTAATGAGGTGGCACCCCTTTTGATGCTTTTGACCTTGTCCATTGTAGGTGGGAATTTGTAGAAACCATTTCGACAGCTTCAAGTGCAGTTGACAGAACTGTCTGCACCATTCATCCTTATCCATTTCAGCACCACACCAGAGGGCCAACTGCCGTTTTCTGTAAATAGAAAGTAATATACATTTATCCTGTCACAGAACAGACACAAACATGGGTTGACACCTCCTGTTGGCTCACTCGCCCAACAGGAAATCAGCATTAATAAATCTCAGATGGTCCTTATTTTGTTTAGAGTCGCACACCAAATTGACAAGCTTCTTATAGCACCACCAAATCTGTGGCCAATACAGAACAGTAGATCCTGTAAGGTAAAACTCAGCGAAAGAAGCTGTGTGGCCAGAGCTGTTCCTCCCAGTGACGTCTCTGATCACCTACCCAGAGACACCTGTTGGCTTGTCCTTCACCTCAAATCCGACGAATCAGAAACACTAACGCTGTCACTCCTATCTGTAAATCCATGTTTGCTGACCTTTGTGACACAACTTAAAGGTTAGTTTTAAAGTGTTTCCCAAGGAAAGATGATGCTGATTCTTGATCTTTGTTAATACTTGATCAGTCCCCCTATTGAGTGTTCTCGAGAAACATTAACTGAGATGATGGCAGTTTCAAACAGTCTTGTGTTAGTTTATTTATTTTATTTCCCCCCAATCCACCCCCTCACACCTTTTCAGTGACAGCTCATTCTAATAAGTCAAAACCAGTAGAACAAACAAGTGAAACCTTTTCCCACCACCGTTCTCTTTCTCTTATTAAGAAACTGCCTTGAAAGGGAAAAGAAGAGAATTGGTACAACCCACTTCCATGGCAAAGCTCTTCAAGAGCACAGGTTTTGTAACATAGTAAGTTCTCCTGAGATGAACACAAGGTAGTTTGAATAATTTGATGGCTGTTTATAATTTCAAGGCTGTTGGGCATAGTAGTAAGTCACTGATTTAACAGTGATGCTCAAGACTTGCTAGCCTGGCTCAAAACATCTTGTTAATGTCTACATTTCTTGAGGAATAATATCTTTCCTTTCTTTTTGTTTGAAGTAGAAAATCTTAGAAGGGTAAGATGTGTCTAGTGACAGTAAGAACCGGAGTCTAGGAATACCATATGCTATTTTTGGCTCATTGGACCATTCCAGCTTCATCCGTTCTTAAGATGTCAAGAAGCCACTACCTGTAAAATGCTTATACTGCTGGAATAAGAGTGTGTGCTGTGTGTCCTTGAGAGTGAATGGCAGTCTTTTTCTCTTGGAAGCTTTAAATCTTCTTCTCCAATTCTGAGTCTCTGCCAATATTTATGAATCATCATCCTTCCATTTACTTCTTTTGCCTTTAAAATTTTTTTTTGTTATCATTAATTTTTTTCCTCTTTGTAAATTCTTTTTGTAATTTTAGATTTTAGCCACACTGTATGGCATGTGGGAACTTAGCTCCCCAATCAGGGATCAAACCCATGCCCCCTGCATTGGAAGCATGGAGTCTTAACCACTGGACTACCAGAGAAATCCATTACCTTTGTTTAAATTAAAAAAATTACTTATTATTTGTCTATTTTAATTGAAGGGTAATTGACCTACAACACTATATTGGTTACAAGTACATCATGTAGTGATTCCATATTTCTATGCATCACAAAAAGATCACCACTAGTATTTTTACCTTTTTATTGCTAATTACTTCTTTGCTTCTCATATTTTTTTTCCCACTCTCGTGTACCCAACCATATTTCCAAAGTCCAAGATGTGCAAGAAGAAATGCATTGATAAAGGAAATTGCTTTATTTCTAGCATCGTTGATTACATAATGTTGTCAAAAATACATTGAGTTCAGAATCAGAAGGACTAAGTATTACTTTGTCAGTTCTATTAACTAGTTGTGTGACCACTGACATTTTAAATAACGTGAGTTCAGTATATTTATCTGAAAAAGAAATTGTAGTAACAGCCTTACTTAATACATAGGATGAATATAAATATCAAATATGTTAATCTAGTTAGAAATGTAACCGTATGTTACTTCTGGAAGGAGTTAAAATGAAAAGAAAAAACAATGAAGGACATTTTCTCCTATAAACGCAGTGATTTGAGCATACTCCAGAGTTTTACATATTGACAAAAGGTATATAAGTCACACTCAGAAAAAGAGGCGTTTGTTTTTGGCTTTTTTTCTGAGAAAATAGTAGTCTTCCCGGTATGGTTTTCCCATGAGCAGTTCTTTCCTATCCCAAAATCAGATCATAAAAGTCTCTGGGGCCCAAGAATCAACCAAAGTAGAGTAATCATTGAAATTCAAGAGTCTCTACAGACCAGAAAGCGTGACAGTACAAAGCCTGGACAGACAGTACAATAGCCCCTGGCCAGCCAGGTCAACAATACTGAAAAAGAATTACTTGCTTTTCGAGGTTGTGATGAACACTCTGAAGGAAACACAGATTGGGACCTCTGTCTCAGTAGTTACTGCAGTGGGCAGACAGCTGAGCCCGGTACAGAACAATGCCTGGTGCCAAGTACACATGGTTTATCAGATATAAAGTAGTGGGGTGTTTTTCCAGTTTAGAGGCAAAGGCAACACTTCCCTGAAACAATGTAATCCAATGCCAGAGGCAAAAGCCAAGGAAACAGAGATGCATGAAAAGAAAAAGAGTCTTGGTAGCACAGGGGGGAAGGATCAGGGGAAGGGATAGTTAGGGAGCTTGGGATGGACATGTACACACTGCTATATTAAAGTGGATAACCAACAAGGACCTATTGTAGAGCACAGGGAACTCTCCTCAGTGTTATGTGGATGGGACGGGAGTTTGGGGGAGAATGGATACATGGATATGTATGGCTGGGTTGCTTTGCTGTGCACTTGAAGCCATCACAACATTGTTAATTGGCTATCTTCCAATATAAAATAAAGTTTAAATAAAAAAGCGGAGAAAACAAGAATAGTGGTAAGGGCAATAGTAACAGAAGCTAAAAGAGACGGTCTTAAATACTACCAAGGGGGAGGACTTTCCTGGTGGTCCAGTGGTTAAAACTCCACCGTCCAATGTAAGGGATGCAGGTTCGATCCCTGGACAGGGAGCTGTCATCCCACATGCCTCTTGGCCAAAAAAGCCAAAACATAAAACAGAAGCAATATTGTAACAAATTCGGTAAAGACTTTAAATATTACCAAGTGAGCTTAAATGTAGAGGTGGTGCCCACTGACATCTGGGGGAGGGTTCTAGAGGAACCCTCTAAGAGGAAATCAGGTGTGGATAATTAGAGGATCTTTGTAGGACCTCAACCAAGGCTAAGAATTAGCAGATTAGGAATTATAGAGGAACCAAACCTATGTTTTATGTCAGCGTAATAAGGAGAAAAGGAAAGATATGCCTATTTGAATGCAGAGTTCCAAAGAATTGCAAGGAGAGATAAGAAAGCCTTCCTCAGTGATCAATGAAAAGAAATAGAGGAAAATAGTAGAATGGGAAAGACTAGAGATATCTTCAAGAAAATTAGAGATACCATTTCATGCAAAGATGGGCACAATAAAGGACAGAAACGGTATGGACCTAACAGAAGCAGAAGATATTAAGAAGTGGTGGCAAGAATACACAGAAGAACTATACAAAAAATATATTCATGACCCAGATAACCACAATGGTGTGATCACTCACCTAGAGCTAGACACCCTGGAATGTGAAGTCAAGTGGACTTTATGAAGTATCACTATGAACAAAGCTAGTGGAGGTGATGGAATTCCAGTTGAGCTATTTCAAATCCTGAAAGATGATCCTGTGAAAGTGCTACACTCAATATTCCAGCAAATTTGGAAAACTCAGCAGTGGCCACAGGACAGGAAAAGGTCAGTTTTTATTCCAATCTGAAAGAAAGGCAATGCCAAAGAATGTTCAAACTACTGCACAATTGCACTCATCTCACATGCTAGCAAAGTAATTCTCAAAATTCTCCAAGCCAGGCTTCAACAATACATGAACCGAGAACTTCCAGATGTTCAAACTGGATTTAGAAAAGGCAGAGGAACCAGAGATCAAATTGCCAACATCTGTTGGATCATTGAAAAAGCAAGCGAGTTCCAGAAAAAAACATCTATTTCCGCTTTATTGACTACGCCAAAGCCTTT
This sequence comes from Okapia johnstoni, assembly GCA_024291935.2. Lineage (NCBI taxonomy): Eukaryota > Metazoa > Chordata > Mammalia > Artiodactyla > Giraffidae > Okapia > Okapia johnstoni. The sequence goes on from CM044327.1 coordinate 25,158,482, forward strand.
GACTATGTGGATCACAACAAACTGTGGAAAATTCTTCAAGAGATGGGAATACCAGACCATCTGACCTGCCTCCTGAGAAATCTATGTGCAGGTCAAGAAGCAACAGTTAGAACTGGACATGGAACAACAGACTGGTTCCAAATTGGGAAAAGAGTATGTCAAGGTTGTATATTATCACCCTGCTTATTTAACTTATATGCAGAGTACATCTTGTGAAATGCTGGGCTTGTTGAAGCACAGGCTGGAATCAAGATTGCTGGGAGAAATATCAGTAACCTCAGATATGCATATGATAACACCCTTATGGCAGAAAGTGAAGAAGAACTAAAGAGCCTCTTGATGAAAGTGAAAGAGGAGAGGGAAGAAGGTGGCTTGAAACTCAACATTCAGAAAACTAAGATCATGACATCTGGTCTCTTCACTTGTGGCAAATAGATGGTGAAACAATGGAAACAGTGGCAGACTTTATTTTTTGGGGCTCCAAAATCACTGCAGATGGTGACTGCAGCCATGGAATTAAAAGATGCTTGCTCCTTGGAAGAAAAGCTATGACCAACCTAGACAGCATATTAAAAAGCAGAGACATTACTTTGCCAACAACGGTCCATCTAGTCAAAGCTATTGTTTTTCCAGTAGTCATGTACGGATGTGAGAGTTGGACTATAAAGAAAGCTGAGTGCTGAGGAATTGATGCTTTTGAACTGCGGTGTTGGAGAAGACTCTTGAGAGTGCCTCGGACTGCAAAGAGATCCAACCAGTCAGTTGTAAAAGAAATCAGTCCTGAATATTCATTGGAAAGACTGATGCTGAAGCTGAAACTCCAATACTTTGGCCACCTGATGCAAAGAACTGACTCATTGGAAAAGACCTGATGCTGGGAAAGATTGAAGGCGGGAGGAGAAGGGGATGACAGAGGATGAGATGGTTGTATGGCATTACTGACTCGATGGACATGAGTTTGAGTAGGCTCTGGGAGTTGGTGATGAACAGGGAAGTCTGGCATGCTGCATTCCATAGGGTCTCAAAGAGTCAGACACAACTGAGCGACTGAACTGAACTGAATAAGGTACACACATGCTTGTCTTTTACTTTTTAAAAATTAAATCATTTGTTTCTATATTTTCTATGTTAAAAAAATATTGAGTTAATAGAACAGAAATGACCAAATTTGAGTTGATTCAACTAACATGCAGACAGTATTTTGGGTGCCGAATGGGCATTGATCTTGGAAGAGTCTGCAAAACCTATTGCTGAGATGTTGAAAATCCAGCTGCATCCAGAATAGGAACTGTCTCAGGTGTAAGCATGCCAGAAAAGGTATAGAAAAGTATGTCAGAAAGGTTGAAGATGTGACAGAAATGCCAGATTTTGTCCCTAAAAATAACTACTTACCACACACACCAAAAGCACCTCTAGAGCTGGGTCAGTAAGCTACCTATTCCCTCTCTGCACCCATCGCTGTACTTCTCTTACTGGGATCCTCATGACATAAAGGATGCTGAAGCAGTTGAGAATCCGGGACTTGCCTGGCGGTCCAGTGGTTAAGAATCCACCTTGCATTGCAGGGGTCACAGGTTTGATCCCTTGTTGGGGAACTAAGATTCCACATGCCGTGCAGCAACTAAGCCCAGGCACTGTAACTACTGAGCCCAAGCTCTAGAGCCCACGTGCCACAACTAGAGAGTCTGTGTGTGGAAGCGAAAGATCCCACATGATGCAATGAAGATCTTGCATGCTGCAATTAAGACCCAGCACAGTCAAATAAATAATTATTAAAAAAATAAAGTAGTTGAGAAGTATAAAGGTGTAAACACATCACTCAGATTATTATTATAGCTATCATTCAAAATAATCTTTGCTCTTTCTTGTTAATATCATCTCCTTTGATGCCTTATTAGGTTGCTAGTTCTTCATTTCAGTGTTCACCCTTCTTCCTTCGACAACCACCAGGACTCATCCTAACATGTGCCCAGCACTGTGCTTTGACAGTGCTCCAATCTTCAGTAAAGCAGACACATCTCTACACCTTATGAAGCTGATAGCCTAATGAGGAGGTAGAAATCACATGTCTAATGGTACAGCTGTGGGTGAAGAATACACGCATCATTACAAGCTGTGATGAGTGTAAAAATTCGCAGGGCTCATCGTACCATTTTTCTAGATTCCACACGTGTGCCCAGTTGCTCAGTTGTATCTGACTCTTTGCGACCCCATAGACTGTAGCCCTCCAGGCTCCTCCACTCATGGAATTCTCCAGGTAAGAATACTGGAGGGGGTTGCCATTTCCTCCTCCAGCGAATTTCTGCCCAGGGATTGAACCCACATCTCCTGCATCTCCTGCATTGACAGGCAGATTCTTTACTTTTGAGCCCCCCAGCTGAAGCCACACTAATGCATATACGTGGAATCTGGAAAAATGGTACAGATGAACCTATTTGCAAGGCAAGAATAGAGACTTCCGAGAATGGAAGGATGGACACAGTGTGGGGGAAGGCCGGATGAGTTGGGAGATTGGGATTGACATATATACACTACCATGTGTAAAATAGATAGCTAGCGGGAACCTGCTGTACAGCCCAGAGAGCTCAGCTCTGTGCTCTGTGATGACCTGGAGGGGTGGCATGGGGGAGGTAGATGGGAGGTTCAAGAGGGAGGGGATATATGTATACAAGTCCATGGGCTCGCAATGAGTTGGACATGACTTAGCAACTAAGCAACAACAACATAGCTGATTTACTTCATTGTACAACAGAAACCAACCAACATTGTAAAGCAACTACACCCCAATTAAAAAACAGACAAACATGTGTAGGGCTCACGATAGGAAATAAGCAGGAAGTCTTGTTTCTATTGGGGGTTCAGGGAATGCCTCTGGGATGAAGTGGCTTTTAATCTGAAACCTTAAAGATGGACAGAAATAAGATAATATAGGTGTGGGACAAGGGCACTTTAAGCACAGAGGACAGTAGGTGCAAAGACACTAAGAGGAGACTGACTTGGTATATTTTGAAAAAAAACAAAAGAGAGAGAAAACCAAGGTGGTCTAGTCCAGGTATCAAGAGGATGAGGGATGTGCAGAGGAGAGGCTGGGGTTGGTTGTGTTACATTCAGCCTCGGGTTTTATCTTGTATGGGATCCCCAAGTTCCTTATATTCAGTCTTCTCACCAACTCATCTCTCATCCCTGCTCTGTCTTCTTTATAATTATTTCTGAATTCCTTAGGCCCAGATTTTTCAAATAGCTCCATCTTCTGTTGGCCGCCAGTTGCCCTGTTCCTCCTTCGTATTTCATTTTATTCAATATATTTCATTCAATTATAATTCAATGTATGATTTCATTAAAATATAATTCAGTTATATTTCATTCAATATAATTTCAAAGTTATACATCAGAAAACAACGATGACTGAAAAAAACAGTATGTTAAAAAGAAAAAAAGAATGATACCAAAGTAGGCGCTGGAGCCAATAACTAGAGCCAACACCGTGCATAAGATGCATTGGATGTTCAGAAAGGAGCGCTTCCTGGGGGACCCCGTGCACAGGATAAGAGGGCAGTGTTTCCTGTGACACAGGGAAGTCAGCATCAGTGCAGCCAAGGGCTCAAAGGCAAAATGGACTAGAGGAAGATGTATTACCGAAACACGGGTTTTATTTTCCTTCTCCTAACAGTCATATCAGCTTGTTCCCCATTCGTCACTCAGACAGTGGACTGTCATACCAGCAAATGACAAAGGATTCTGAAGTGCCCTGTGTCACTGTGGTACTTAAGGTTACGCTTCCCTGGCCAGAGCCCATTGGTTCCACGCACCTGGGTCTGGGACTCCGGGGGACCATCCTTAGGGTTTTGGCGACAGCTTTCTAGGTGACCTCATTAGCTCCGAGAATCTCAGAGGATACAGGCACATCTGAGGAGCACTTCCCAGAGGTTTCGTTTCCTAGGTGACTTGCCCTTAATCTTTTAAATTCTCTCTCTCCCCTTAGTACCTTTCCAGTCATCACTCCCATCCTGAGATATAGGGCTCTGCGGGCAGCAGATTGGGAAGGTGGAGAGGTATAGAGGAAGGGGAGTTAAGGAGGATAAAAACCTTTTCCTTAAGGACTTTTTTGGTGGGGACTTCTATGTTTTACATCTGTGCCCTTAAACAGACTCTCTTGGGAAAAAATGTATTTACATAATCCCAATGGCTACCATTTGGGAAATTGTTACTCACCAATTAAAGGGATGAAAAAGCGATCCTGAGGTGCCTAAGTGCCTTTTGATCTTGGGAGAATTTGCCTTAAAATTCTCACAAGCTAATTATTAATATTGCTTTATTATTATCAAATTTTTCCTTGGGAAAATATTATCTCAGCAATTTCTAGCTTTTGTAAAGTCTGTATCAGCACAAATTTCCTTTCTTTTGCCTGTTGCTTGATTATTTTTATCTAAAGTGAGAATAATAGTCAGTAGATCCCACAGGGCATCCAATGTTAGGAATTATCCTCTAGATTTAAATATGTGAGTTTAAATACAGCTCCAGGTGAAACCCCTGGGGGCTTTGCAGCTGAGAGAATGTACAACCACAACTTGCATTTTTTTTTTTTTCATATTCCACATTACTGTCTTCTGAATATAATATGGGCTTCCCTAGAGAAACTCTCCTAGGAATAAAAGGAAAACTAATAAAAATAATGCTTAGCCATATTATTTTTTGGTTGTACTTTTTTCTAAACTCAGAGGGCCACACCAGAAATGAATGGCAAACAGCTAGAGTCCATCTTTGTGGAAGGAGAAATTAGCTGTGAACCAGAACCCCCAGGAAGTGATCTTGCTGGGTTACAAATGTGCAGAATTGGTCTAGTTAAATGGTCATTCCCTGTCTCATTAAAAAAAAATACACATTAAAAAAATCAGGGATAATAGCCTTGCTTTGTTGCTTTCACAGTGAGTGGTTAACTGTAGAGATGGAAGAATGATGAGTGAAAGAGAGTGAGCTTTGGTGCGGGGTCTAGGGGTTGGTGTTCAGACTTACTCTGAAAAATAAGGTTGTCCTAAATTCTAGATGCTGAAAGGGCTGGGGAGGCATGAAGCTTTCTGTTCTGTCGTTTTCTTGTCCCGTTTTCCCCTTTACCTGTCCTCTCCACCCTACCTCTCTCTTGATGGAAGGCATCCCAGGGCTGGGCAGTTCTACATCACAGAATATCAGTCTGGGAAGAGTTGCTTTTCTCTGATAATGTTTCTTGTCTTTTGGATATGCTTTTAGGTGCTATGATGTCTAAGATCTCCATGTCTGTTCACAAAATAAAGTTGATATTCTCTAAGACTTAGTCCTTAAAATAGATGACTATTTAAAGGGATCTTAAATAAAGACACAATAAGTATACAGCATCCAGATAAGAAGGTAGGTACTGAAATATAGCTCAGGTGAGAGATCTAGTGGGAGATCATGATTTCGAGTCATCAGATGTGTGCTACTTAAAGTCCTCAAGGTATCTGGAAACTTGCAAGGAGAAAGAAAGTATGTCAAAGGAAAAAGGAAACAGAACAGAAATAAGACTTTGCAAAACTCCAACATTTATGGTGCAAACAGCTAGAGAGAATAGCAGAAAAACACGAAGGTACATAATTAATAGCAATATGGAAGATACAAAGCACATGATGCCAAATTAAAGAAAGAACATAGACATCTGTGCATTTTTCATATCTGCTTGGGTAAAAATGGAAAGAATAGATGTATGAATATGTGTAACTAAATCCCTTTGCTGTACACCTGAAACTAACACATCTTCGAAAATCAACCATACTCCAATATAAAATAAAAAATTAGAAATAAATAAATACACATTCATGTCTAGCAAATGCAAAAAAAAATAAATAAAAGAGAGAACTAAACCATAATTCTACCACATGTGATTTCCAGCAAGCCTGCTGCACATGGGTATCTACAGTCCCTCAGAGGTAACCTTGAAACAATTCCGTCTGCCAATCAGCCAGCAGCAGAACAGAGCAAAAAGAATTAAATAGCTCATGAGGTGAGAGAAGCAATCTTGTTAAGTTGGGATTCTAAGTGACCCCTGACTGACATACCTCCAACTTGGGGAAGTCTTTGGCGTCCACCGTGTTGAGACTGAAAGAGCAGCTTGTCTTTTGGTGTAATAATTACAGAAACTACAAGGAGAGTGAATTTTCAAAGTTAAGCTTGTGAGAGCCTCTAAAAGGGATCCTTGCTGGTATCAGAAGGTGGTTACTCTGCCTGGCTGAGGGCCCAGCACTGGAAGAGGTCATACGACCTGGAAGGGTAAGCTAAGGGTCTGTGATTTAAGTGAAGATGGAGGTTCCTAGATCTGGAAAGTTTGGAAAAATTGAGTCATTAATATAAACCAATTGTGTTTGTGATTCCTGGACTAAGGCTTGTTTTGAAGATTTTTTTTTTTTTGATGTGGACCATTTTTAAAGATTTTTTGAATTTGTGACAGTGTTGTTTCTGTTTTATGTTTTGGTGTTTTGGCTGCGAGGCATGTGGGTTCTTGGTTCCCTTACCAGGGATTGAACCCTCACCCCCTGCACTGGAAGGCGAAGTCTTAACCACTGGACTACCAGGGAAGTCCCAAGACTTATACTGAAGAGATCATTAATCATGCAACAGGAAAACCTAAAGGATTCTTGAAGGACCAATTCGAGGCAAGGTCCTGTGGGGATTCCCCACCCACAATTCCTTCTCTTGATCCTGGGAGAGAAAGACCTTCTATTCTCCTTGTTGCAAATAGCCGTTAGTCTTGTAAATGTAATTCTGATGTTGTAAAAGTGAGGAATCTTGTAAAAGTGAAGAATCTTCCTGCTGATGTAGAACTGGAGTCAGAAGGAAGGAGAGAGATGCTTGCACGTGCTGAGTTTTCACAAAGAGCCTGGGAAGTTGGTGGTAAACAGAGCTGGGGTGAAATCTTGGATTTTTCTCTGGGATCATGGCTTATCAGTTACCTCTGTTCCATGAAGGTCATCCCCACTGGGGAACAGGAACTCAGGGGGTGGGCAAAAAAGGTGGAATGCTTTGAAACGAGAAGGGAGAGGGAGTTTTCCTCTGGTCTTTGGAAGGTGTTAGCGTGAGGAAGAGAACAGTGGAACGAAAAATATTGTCCTGTGACAAAGCTGCATAGGCAACAGAGAGATTTGCTCTGGATGAAAAACTGGAATCAAAAGTGGAAAAGGCAAACTTGCAACAGAACAAGTCTTTAAAAAAAAACCTTTTTTTTTGTGGCTGTACCATGAGACATGTGGGATCTTAGATTCCTGAGCAGGGATCAAATCTGCGTCCCCTATATTGGAAATTTGGAGGTTTAACCACTGAACAGCCAGGGAAGTTCCCTAGTAGAACAAGTCTGAAGAACAGACAGGTGTCTGAGTTCAGCTAAAGAAAAATGTTAGCTACTACCTTATTTTCTGACTTCGCTTTCTCCAGGTTTTTGTGGATGGGTGTATGATTTGTCCATGAAAAGAAAAGTGAAAGAGTGTCTGACTTTGTGACACTGTGGATGGTAGCCCCCAGGCTCCTCTGTCCATGGGATTCTCTAGGTAAGAATACTAGAGTAGATTGCCATGCCTTGCTCCAGGGCATCTTCCCAACCCAGGGAAGATGATTTGTCCATATCTATTGATTAAAATCCTGCCCTGGGTTTACACCTAAGTTAGCCAGAGACAGGGAGTGTAGCAATAGTCTCAGGCTGTTCCTCATACACCCCTGCTTAATCAACACACAGGAGCACAGGATAAGGTCCGGGTCTCAATGGCCCAGTTAGGATTGCTGGTTGCTCATCTTTCTGTTGGAGATTTGTTGCTGCCAAGTAAATGTTGCATCTGTGTTCCCAGTTGCCACGAACTGCTTGGTGAAATGCTCTGGTTCCTGGCCCACCTTGAACAACCCAAGAGAGATGTTTTAGCTGGAACTTGGATGCAGGTTTGTGGGGTGTTCTTTACCCTCTGTCTGCATCTTTGTGGCCCACAGCTTTGCTCTGGTCTTTGCTGCAGGAACCAGTCGCTGCAAATCTGGGCTTCCAGGATGTTGTTGCAGCTGCAATGCCTACCTTTGTCCTTTTTCATCCTGGGGATCTGTTGCCACCACCGCATTTAACACTTCCGGGGGCTCCACTGGGCCGTTTCAATGCATGCACACTCCTGTAAGTATAAGAACATCACCTCCGCGTTGAGGAGCATTTGACAAAGAGAAGATGGGAACCAGAGGGAAAATACTCCCTTTTTCTGTCTCAAATGGATACTGTGGGGGAGAGCTGATGTGTTTAAGTCCTTGTTAGAATCAAGTCTCCATTGCCCAAAGCGGTTCTCTCGGTAATCACTGTGAGATTTCTTTTTCTATGCACCTGCCTTACCCTCTCTAGTCCCCAGCTCCTGCAGCTCAGAATCACCTCCCAAATATTAATAAAAACTGCATTCATTTAAGTCTTAGTCTCACACTCTGCTTTTGTCAAGAAATCTAGCTAAGGTGTTTTTGTCCTCATCCATTTTCTTTTGTCAAATGAAGGAGCTTTTCCTTCCACTTCTATCCTCTCTGGTGAAAAACCCTTAAAAAATAATTATTTTTTTCAAATAAATTATTTTATTTATGTAAAAAAATTTTTGGCCATGCTGCAAGGCAGATGGGATCTTAGTTCCCCAACCAGGGATCTAACCCACACCCCCTGCTGTGATAGCACAAAGTCTTAACCACTGGACTGACAGGGAAGTCCCCAAACAAACTATCTTATAACAGTTTTGAATTTACAGAAAAATTGTGAGGAGTGTATAGAGAGTTCTCATATATCCCATTATTAACACCTTACATGCATATGGTAAATTGATTACCATTAATTAACTATTATTGTTAACTAAAGTCCATATTTCATTTTGAGCTTCCCATGTGGTGTTAGTGGTAAAGAATCTACCTGCCAATGCTGGAGATGCAAGAGACATGGGTTCAATCCCTGGGTCGGGAAGATCCCCTAGAATAGGAAATGGCAACCCACTCCAGTATTCTTGCCTGGAGAATCCCCATGGACAGAGGATTCTGGAGGCCCCCAGTTCATGGGGTCACAAAGAATCGGACACGACTGAAGCAACTTAGAATGCACACATGCTCTATTCAGATGTCCTTAGTTTTTACCTAAAGTCCTTTTTGTGTTTCACCACTTATGTGTAGTGGTCAGTGATGCCCTAGGCTTCTTTATCAGATTTCTACACTGTAAAGTTACTTTTTTCCATACTTTCCCTACTTCGCTCTTTGGAAGCAAGTTTTTAGGTACAGCCCACACTGAAGAAAGGGAGAATTATGCTCTTGTTTCTTTAAAAAAAATTTTATTTTTAGTTGGAGGATAATTGCTCTATGACGTTGTGTTGGCTTCTGCCATACAAGAGTGTGAATCAGCGGTAAGGAGACATATGTCCCTTCCCTCTTGAACCTCCCTTGTTCTTGTTTATTGAGGGCAGAGTATCTAGATGAATTCTTTGGAATTCTCCGGCACAGGAGATTTGTCTATTCTGTCCCATTTATTTCTTTGTTCAGTCATTCATATATGTCACCAGGGACTCAAGGATGTTTACTCTCCTTTGAGTTATAATCCAGTATTACTTTATTTTCTTGTATAGTTTCTACATTGGCCACTGGGAGCTCTTTCAGCTGCTTTCTGGATTCCTTTGCTATAACTCCGTCATTGTGTGTTATATTACATTGTGTATTACATTGTAAGATGCTCCAGGATCATCTTATAAATTTTCTGTTGTAGTCTTAAAATTCACCATTGCTCCAAAGTGCCCTGGTTCTTTTTATTGGAAGGTAAAGCTAGAAACCAAAAAGTGGGTGTTAGGTGCTCTGTAAATCCTTTTTAAATCTTCTCTTTCATTCTCTTATTTCATTCTCTAAACAGAAGTACCTTTGTTGTTTGTCTTAACTGAGTCTATCATATAGTGTCTACTTTTAGGGACATAGTATCTGTTTCATCTGATTATTATCTATTTGTAGCATAGCTCATACCTTCTCTTACACTCAATCGAACCACATCTGATTTTCCTAGGAGTCAGTGTGCATTTTTAACCATTTACACAGTCTCAGGAATGTGACAGGTGAGTGTGACCATAGAAATCACTGGCATTGCCCTACTCCATACCCAACAGAACTAACTGGCTCATGGGATGAACAAATGACCTGTTAAGAGGTCAGTTGAGGTGACAACTTGAGGCCACACCATGTGGGACTAGACTGCTTCATCCAAGATTCGGTTTATGCCCTGAACCAAGAACTGATGTGTGATATCATGCATCCCACAGTCAGAAACATGAGTCAGGAAACCAAAGGGTGAAAGCTGAATCGGTCCCTCTCACAAGCATCCGTGCATCCTTAGACATTATTGGTTTAGAGGTTCTGGTTCCCATAAAAGAACACATGTACACAAGGGTATGAGTAAGGTTTCCACTGGGTTGTAATTGACCCTGAGCATTAAGAGAACCTAGCTTCATCACTATATAGGGTGGCACAGAGGATATTGTATGAAACTCAGTGGTTACTGGGGTGTATCTTGGTGTTTTCACTCTTGGTGAGAATGATGAATGAGCAGTTGGAGCAATCATGACCTGGAAAGTTTAAGGCAATCAGGGGCTGAAATTTCTCAAGGATAAAAGTTTGTGATACCCTAACAAGGAGCACACTTAAATCCACTAATGTTATGGCTGAGTGTAAGGAATATTTGGAATGGATGGTGGAGACAGGAGATGAGGGATATAAGTTATGGAATTGGGACCAGTTGCAGCAGCAGAGACTGGAGTTTGTTTCACTAACCATTTCACACTGAGTCTTTTGTAGAGATGGAGCTTACTACCGTCATGAAGGCTGTATGATGGCAAGAATTTACAGAGGGTGTAAGTGGAACCAAGTTGTTCAAAGGCTAAACTGTGCTTGACTTCTTTGATAGACATCTTTGTTAAATTTTTGTCTCATATGACCTAATTCAGCATCAATGGCACGTTGATTTCTTACTTTCTGCCCTAGGACTTCTCTGCTACCATCATACAGATGCTGGAATGAGCCCACTCAACTTTTCTGGTATATCTGAAAACCTGGACCTGCCTTCTAAATTCACATCCTTTGCGACAATCATTAACCAGTGGGACAATGGAGCTCCATTGCGTTTCTATGGGTAGGTTTGCGGTGGTCTAAGGAGGAGGGAGAGAAAATTGCATGAGCAGAGGAATCTGAAATGACATAAAAATTCTCTCTCTAGCTCATGCTGCTGCTGCTGCTGCTAAGTTGCTTTAGTCGTGTCTGACTCTGTGCAACCCCATAGATGGCAGCCCACCAGTCTCCCGCATCCCTGGTATTCTCCAGCCAAGAATACTAGTGTGGGGTGCCATTTTCTTCTCCAATGCATGCATGCATGCTAAGGCGCTTCAGTCATGTCTGACTCTGTGCAACTCCATGGACAGCAGCCCACCGGGCTCCTCTTTTACGGGATTCTCTAGGCAAGAATACTGGAGTGGGTTGCCATTTCCTTCTTCACTAGCTCATGCACTGGGTTCTAAAATTTTTTCTCAAATTCTATAGCCTGGGTAGTTTTTTTTTTTTTTAAATCTCTTTGCTTTTTGCTTTCACAGATTTTCATTAGGTTTCAGTTAGAAGTAAGGCTCTATGACAAGATCTGGAGAATGCAGAGTCATGCTCTTAACGACCTTATGAGGTCTTGGTACAGTGAAGAAATCTACAGAAGACTGTGTGAGTGCAACTGTGTGTGTGTGTGTGTGTGTGTGTGTGTGTGTGTGTGTGTGTGTGCGCACATACACTCATGTGCACTGAGAACTTGGTCAGGGAGACAGGGAATAAAAGAATCATATTAAAAATAACTTTCAGGTCTTCTCCCACCTGATCTTGAGTTCATATTGAAGGGCCAGGTATGAGCTTGGGGCAGCTGTGTGACAGCAAGAATCATCAGGCTGTTGCTAAATTGCTCTCACTAGAGAGACTGAACCACTGACACAGGTATGATTGAGAGATTCACTGTTGTCTCTGTTGAGACACAGGAGGCTTAACGATTCCCCCCACCTTCCAGGCAGGCTGCCTACCATCCACTGCCCTGGTGGAGATCACGAAGGCTCATGATCCTCCAAAACATGACCGTGATGCACGATCACCACTGGCATTCAAATAAACTAACAAGGAAATTGCATTTACCATTGCCCGTGTTCTTCAGAGCCAGCAAGCCCCTTGTAATTAACCAATGGAGTTAAGAAGTAGGGTTCAAGGCACCAACATTTGCTAAGTGGGGAGAATCATGTGGCCAACTGACTTGATTGAAAGTCATTTCCCTGTGCTGTGCCCACAGCAAAGCAGGTGAATATGAAGAGCCATGTGCACATGTCTGGCACGTGCTTATGTGTCTACACGTACGTGTGCTCATAACGTGTGCACACACACGTACTTTTAAAGGAAAAGAGTATACTGTTATGGAAAGGAGCACTAATTCTAGGGCAAAATGACTGGTTCTGGAACATCCCTGGTGATCCAGTGGCTGAGACTCTGTGCTCTCAAGACAGGAGGCCTGGGTTCAATCTCCAGCCCGGGAACTAAGATTCCACATGCCACAACTAAGAGTTCAAATGTCAAAAGTAAAAGGTCCTGCATGCCACAAGCAAGACCCAGTACAGCCAAATAAGGCAATATATAAATAAATATTAAAAAACAATTTGGGGTCTCAATACAGGCTTGGCCCTTTAGTGGGTGACTTTGGGGATTATATTAAATAATTCATTGAGTGTTATGAAGATTATTATGTGTCTATAAAAGACATAATAGATGCTGATAAGTGATAATATTATTAAAGCAACTGCATTAAAATATATTTCACATGTTACATAACCTTATAAAAAGACAGATGGAGGAAGAAAGATGGGGTTTTGAGAGAAAGAAATCAAGTACATGAGCAGAAGATGAAATATTTTGGATGAAATATCCAAAGAAATCACAGGTCCAGAGGAAAGTCCCACCCAGTACTGGGAGTCCAGGCATCTTATTTTGCTAGGTTTCTCTCTTTTCCCCTACTATTTCAACTGATAACATCTTTGTTGTTGTTGTTTTTTTGGCTGTGTGGCATGTCAGATCTTGTTCCCTGACCAGGGATTGAACTCTCACCCCTTGCGTTGGAAGTGTGGAGTTTTAACCACTGGACTGCCAGGGAAGTCCCAACTGGCAACATCCTTTACATAAAATTTTTCTTGAAAAAAGGGAAGCTGTCTTTACCTCTTATTTTGCTTTCCTCCTTTTCCTTTCCTTTGCTGGTTATCCAGATCCTACTTTTCTTAAAGGGCTAGTTCGAATGTCTTGCTTTCTGAAAAGTCTGTCCCAACACGCAGCCCTCAGGGTCATTTCCCCTCAGACCTTCTGTAGCATCAATGGCCTGTATCACCATCCATGTAGCTCTCACCTGCAGGGCTTAGTTAAGGCACATAAGTAAGGAAAGTCTTTCTGACTGAGCTATGGGCATGCAGAGATCTAGATCCTCTTCATCTTTTCTTTTCTGGGCTGAGTATAATCCTTCATGCATAATAGAGGCTCTGTGAATGATATATTCTGCTATTGGTGATGATGCTGCTGTCAAGAGATATTGTGCTGTTAATAATACTTTTCGAAGTTTCCTCACTGAACACCTACATGGAGATGAGTGGAGGGTACAAGTCTACATTATTGCCTCCAATTGATGTAATACAACTTCTGACTTTTGTATGATATTTAATATGACTTATCTCCTCTTACATAGTATCTATAAAAAACACTAATAACAGGATCCTCAACCATCTCTGTGAGGTGGAAAAAGAGTTATGTTATTCCTATTGGATGGATCATAATAACTAACACTTAATGGGAGTTTCCTCTATTCCAAGTACCATTTTAGATGTTTTTCTTTTGTATGAAAACTTATTTAATCTTGCTAACAGTTTTATAAGGTAAGCATTATTACTATCAGTTTTATACCACATATGCATAAAGAAGGTAGATTATATTTTGTGCAGTTTTTACCTCCTTCCGTGTAAGAGGATCGTGGATCCCTGCTCTTTGCTGCTCGACTTCCTCGTGCTTCCTACAGTTGAGATAGACTTCTCTGCACATTGAGATGATATCATCACTTAGGCCAATGAAATGTCAGTGGAAGAGACAGTAGGCTTATTTCAATCGTTTGCTCTAGAAGCCGTCTCATGGCTGGCCATTGCTTTATTTTATTTTATTTTATTGAAACAGAGTTGATTTACAATGTTGCATTAGTTTTGCGTGTACAGCCAAGTGATTCAGTTATACATATACATATATTCATTCTTTTTCAGATTCTTTTCTCATGTAAGTTATCACAGAATATTGAGTAGAGTTCCTTGTTCCATACAGTAGGTCCTTGTTGGTTATCTATCTTATATATAGTAGTGTGTGTGCTCATCCCAAACTCCTGATTTATCCCTCCCCTTGCTACATTTCCCCTTTGGTATCCGTAAGTTTGTTCTCAATATCTAAAAGTATATTTCTGCTCATCTGTGTCATTTTTAAATTAGATTTCACATTTGAGTGATATCATATGATATTTGTCTTTCTCTGACTTAACTACTTAGCATGATGGTTTTTAGGTTCACCCATGTTGCCGCAAATGGCATCATTTCATCTTTGTAATGGCTGAGTAATATTCTGCTATATATATATGTACCACAACTTCTTTATCCCTTCCTCTGTTGATGGACATTTAGGTTGCTTCTTGGCTGTTGTGAATAGAGCTACAGTGAACTTTGGAGTGCGTGTATGGCTTCAGATTATGATTTTCTCTAGATATATGCCCAGGAGTGGGATTGCTGGATCATATGGTAGTTCTATTTTTAATTTATAAAGGAATCTCCATCTTGTCCTCCATAGTCTATGGCCATGCCACCCTGAATGTGTCCAATCTCACTGCTTTCTTACAATCTGTTATAAAGCCTATATCTGTCAATAAGGAAGATGCATAGAACAGAGCCACAGAGCCTCAGGACCACAGCTGATCCACAGTCACAATGTGACTTGGGTGAGAAACAGATCTTCATTATGGCAGGCCCTTGAGATTTTTTTTGGGGGGGGGATGTTGTGTAGCATAAACAAGTATAAGCTCTCTAATACAGAAAGGAGGTGATTTGTTCAAGGTTACTAAGTGGTTACTAATGGTTACTAAGTGGCAAAATTCAAGTTTAAAAGTAACCGATTTGGTTTGAAAAGCCCCATATTTAACCACCCCATCATCATGCTTCATAATAGATAAGGACACTAAGGTCTGGAGAGAGAATTGCCTTAGCTCTTCTAAATCGTACAGGAAACATTTCGCTGAGTTTGGGATAGGACACTAAGCCCTGCTGCTGTTGTTTTAGCCACCAAGTCGTGTCTGACTCTTTTGTGACCCCATGGACTGTAGCCCTCCAGGCTCCTCTGTCCATGGGATTTCCCAGGCAAGCATACTGGAGAGGGTGCCTTCCCTTCCGGGGGATCTTCCTGACCCAGGGATTGAGTCAGTGCCTCTTGCATTGGCAGGCGGATTCTTTACCACTGAGCCACCCTGGAGGCCCACTAAGCCCTGAGCACTTCCGATGACAGAGTCAGGATCTCGACTTGCAGTGGTACTGCTGCTATGACACTATTCCCATCCCACTGGGAAAGTCTCATGGTCCAGTGGTAAGATGACTCTGCGGTGGAGCTGAAGTTGGCCAAACTTCCCTCTTCAGCATTCAGGCTTTGTCTCTGCGGCCATCCTCCTCCGTGGCTATTACTTATGAGGGATGAAGGAAGAGGGGAACTGTGCAGAGTTATTTGTTTTCTGCAAAGCCAGAGGATTGGAAATATTTTAGAAACATCTCGGGTTGACATGAAGGATAAAACGTTAAACATACAGAACCCAACACGGCCTCTCTTGGGACCTCTGTCTTGCTAACGGCAGGATTCACTCTGACAGTGTTCTGCGGACTGAATGAGGGGAAATGGAGAGCCTCGTTCAAACACAGGCTTGAGTACAATGGTTCTGAAGGCTTCATGCTGAGTCCTGGGAGGGTGTTCATGAGAAAATATAGCTTGAGTGCTAGTTTGCACCTAATGCAATATCAGTGTCTACTGGTGAAGGGTCAGGGCATTTGATGGCTGAATTCAGGTCTTTTCTGCTTGGTTTTCTGTAGACATGAACATCCCTAGGAATCAGAGAGGAACCCACATTGAGAAATACATGGGTTTTAAAAAAATTGGAATATAGCTGCTTTATGGGCTTTCCAGGTGGTGCTAGTGGTAAAGAATCCATCTGCCAATGAAGGAGACATAAGAGAGGTGGGTTCAATCCCTGTGTCGGGAAGATACCCTGGAGGGGGGCATGGCAACCCATTCCAGTATTCTTGCTTGGAAAATCCCATGAACAGAGGAGCCTGGTGGGCTACAGTCCACAGGGTGGCAAAGAGTCAAATATGACTGAAGCAACTTAGCACGCACACACATAGTTTCTTTGGTTCATTGGTTTCTGCTGTACAGTGAAGTGAATCAGCTCTATGTATACACATATCCCCTCCCTCTTGGATCTCCTTCCTTTTGCCTTCCATCCCTGACTCCCCTTCCCCCAAGATCCCATTCTTACATGCACACATTTTAGGAGAATGCAATTTAGAAATTACCACTGCCACAATTTACCTTAAAAATGTTTCCTATTTTTACCCTTTGGGATGCTGAACAAAATGGTCAGGCCATGATCATATTAGATGATTAAGTCACTATTGCCTCCTAGTAAGCTGCAGAAGCAGAGACCGGAAAGGTTTCTTTGATCTCCCATCTCTAACATCCAGCATTTTGCAGATGACATTTGTGGGCTAGATGTGTTCAGTGGGTTTGCCTGGGACTGTAGTATGGAGCAAACCAGCAAGTTGGGAGCAATGTGCAGATTTCCAGAGCAATGAACTTTTTATTCATACTCTTTGCTTCTGAGGAAGTGAAACTGATGCCTTGCCCTGTTGGATAAGGGATAATCACATCACATCCCACAGACAGAAACAAAACAAAACAAAGCAAAACACATTGCCTCCTTAGATGAACTCAGTAAGCAAGAATACTCTGTTTGGAACTAGTCCCCTCAATAAAAGAAGGCTTGAGCCCTAGTTAGTTGCTATCTTTCTAATGAAAATAATTCTGTCCTGGACTTTTGCAATTTTGACTTCTGTAATCATATGATGAGCTTGCATTTAGAACAATTGTGTGAGGAAACTGATGCTTTCCCACCAAGGAGAGACCTATTGTGTCTTTGTGGGTTAGTTTGGGTCTTCCAAGAAGCAGACATGAAAACGGGATTAGATGTACATGTGCTTTCTTCTGGGAAAAGTCTGTGATGGATAAAGGGTGAGGAGGAGTTAAGCATCGCCCCCAACCACAATACAGGTGTGACACCTGTGGAAATGGGGAGGGGAGAGAGGAGTGGGCAGAAAGTCTCATACTGCAGTGGAGACCTGTGAACATCTTGCCCAGGCTAGTGGGGAGTCTCTGAACCAAATTTACCCATCAAATGAACCCCACACTGGGCAGGGATTGCCCACTTCTAGTCTATTATTATCCTCAGTGATTGGCGAGGAATAGCCCAAGGGAAACATGGACCACTATGACAGTAAAGTTAAAGATGTAATGGCTGGCTACTGTCAATCAATTATTTTCCCTGCAGTCGGCCCTTTGGAAGGAATATTGGGCCTCCAGATATTGGTAACCTCATGAATTTTTCCCTTAAAGCCTGCTGTTTTATTTGGGTATCTCTTTCTTCAGAAGGCTGGATTAACATAATGTACTTAACACTTTATAGTGTCTGAGTCAGAGATGAAAATAATTTGTTAGGTTCTTATAAGTAGTCAACAATTGTAGATGCTGGTTATAGCAGTGAATCAAACAAAAAAGTTTGCTTGCCCTCACAGACCACACATTCTCCGAGTGGAAGAAGGCAAGCCATAAATCTGAATATAGTTGACCCTTGAAGAACACAGCGGTTAGGGGCACTGACCCCCTGTGCAGTTGAAAATCCTTGTATAACTTTTGATTCCCTGAAAACTTAACTCCTGATAGCCTGCTGTTGACCAGAAGCCTTACTGATAACATAGAGTTGATTAACTCTTATTTTGTATGTTATCTCTATGTCTACATATGTTTTACGCATTCATGACATACCTAACTTGCTCATAATTCTCTTGATATTTCTAGGCTATGTGGTTCATTTGTGAGTTTTTTCAATTGTTGCAAACCTCCGAACTTTTTCCCAATGTATTTATGGCAAAACTCCACATTATCAGTGGACTCCTGTATTTCAAATATGTTGTTGAAGGGTCAACTTTTTGGTTTGAACTGGTTAAGTGGCCTGGAGTGAAGTAACTCAGGGGGATGGAGCAAGACAAGGGCTATTACACGAGTAAATACATGAGGGGGGTCTCTCAAAGAAGATGGTATTTGGAAAAAGGCTCAAAGGTGGAAAAGGGGGAGCCATGTTGGAAATGATGTTCCCACACATCTTGGACTATGTTTTTAAGGATATTTGAGTAGTAAACAGGCTTGGGAGCTCAGGAGAGCCTGTCCCTTTAAGTTGGGTAGATTCATTTCTTGATGCATATAATAAATATGGACTCTATCCCCTTCCCTGGAGAATTTCTAGGATAATGAAGTCTCCCTCCTTCCCCCAGAGAAGGTTTGCTTCCATTCCAGGGTACTAAGATAACAGCTCTTTCTGGAGGGGAGGCCGAACAGACTGCATAGCAGTCCCCATGTAAGACAAGGCATCTCCTAAACTGAATGTTTAGGAGATGCTTGTGTCAACTGTGACACAAACATGCGTGCGCTACTTCCACCAGAGGCTGTTCCTGTCTTCCTGCGACTTGGATGAGCAATGGAACCAATGCCAGCATCACGTGTGTGCTGCCTGCTGCTCTATGAGTAACAGACTGTCTAAACCCATTTGGGCTTGTTTCCTTACTGATCCTCTCTCTTGCAGTTTAGCTATTGCTTGACTACTTGGCACCATGAAGATATTTAAGGGAGAGGAAATTCCAGGCAGAGGAAATTGCCAGTGCAAAGATCTTGAGGTGTAAACATGCCTGGTTTATTTGATAAACAGCAAGAAGACCAATGCAACTGAGTAGAATGAGTTGGGAAAAAGTAAAGAGATGAGCCTAGAGAGGAACGCATAGTGGGGGCAGGTTATGTAGAAACTTGTAGGATGTTTTAAAGACTTTGGTTTTCCAGTCTCAGTAAGATAGAAATCTAGTGAAGGTATTTTGAGAGGAGGAATGTAAAAATATGACATATTACAAGAAGTTCAGGGACTTCCCTGGTGGTACAGTGATTAAGAATCTGCCTGCCAGTGCAGAGGACGCAGGTTCGATTCCTGATCTGGGAAGATTACACATGCCATGGGGCAACTAAGCCCATGCGCCACAACTACGGAGCCCACGCTCTGTGACAAGAAGCCATGGCAATGAGAAGCACGTGCATCGCAATCAGAGAGTAGCCCCCGCTCACCACAACTAGACAAGGCCCCCATGCAGCAATGAAGACCCAGCCTAGCTAAAAAAAATATTTTTAAAAATTTCAGTTTTTTTTTTTTTTTTAAGTTCACTTCAGTGATCGGAGCAAAGCATAGGAGGGCAAGGGCAGAGGCAAGGACACCAGTTAGGTAGTGATGGCTACAACGATGTTGTCATTGACCAGGGTGATATCAGCGGGTGTAGTGTAAGTGGGCGGAGTTGGGGTAATTTTGAAGATGGAATGAACAGATTTGCTGATGGACTCAATATGGATTTTCTGTAAGGGAAAGACAAGTGAAAATGATGATTTGGTCAACAATTTGAAGATTTGGGTTGCTAGTCATTAAAATAGGATAACTCTGATTGGGGCATACTTGAGGAGAAGGAGTATTAGCAGTTCATTTCCAGCAGCTGCAGTCATCAGTTAGACATCCATATGCAGACATGACATCATAGCAATATTACGTAGAGATAAAGTAACATTTTTGTTGTTGTTGTTACTTATTTGTTTTTGCTGCTTCATGCAGCCGGTGGGATCTTAGTTCCCCGACCAGGGATTGAACTTGCAGCTCCTACATTGGAAGCCTGATAGCCTAACCACTGGACAGCCAGGAAAGTCCTAAAGTAACATGTTTTTTTATTGACAGATTTTGTGGGGCAAAATTGACATAAAATAAGCCATCCATTTTTGTGTATAATTTAGTCAGTTTTGACATATGTATACCTTCATAAAACCATCGTCATAATCAATATAAAGAATGTTTCCATCAACCCTTAAAGTTTCTTCATTGCCTTTTGTTGTATTTGTTTCATCTGCCCTACTTTTATTCCCATGCGATCACTGATTTGCTTTCTGTCATTATAGATACATAAATGAAATGATGCAGTATGTTCTCTTTTTCTGTCTGGCTTCTTTCACTCAGCATAATTATTTGGAGATTTATCCATGCTGTCTCATGTATCAGTATTTCATTCCTTTTTATCATGGAAAAGTATTCCACTGCATGGATGTAACAGGGTTTATCAATTCACCTTTTGATGGTTAGTTGGGTTGTTTGCAGTCTGGGAGTGTTGCAAATAGAGCTGCTATGAAGATTTATATACAAGGGTTAAGTCTATTTTCTAATTGAATTTTTTTCCCTGTGTATCCTAGATATAAGATCTCTGTCAGATATGTGGCTTTTGAATATTTTCATCAAATAACTTGCCTTTCCATCCCCTTAACAGTGCCTATCATGGCATTAAAGTTTTAAAATTTTGAAAAAGTCCAACATCAATTTTTTTTTTCTTATGTGGATCATGCTTTTGGTGTCTTTCCTAAAAATTCTTTTCCTGTCCTTGGTCCCAAAGATTTCCTTCTATGTTTTCTTCTAAAGGTTTTGCAGGTTTATGTTATACATTCAAATCCATGATCCATTTTGAGTTAGTATTTGGGTGTGGGGTGAGGTCTAGATTGAGGTTCACTTTTTTGTCTGTGGTTGTCAGTGTTTCAGAGCCATTTGTTGAAAGGTCTATTCATTTGTTGAAAGGTTATTCATTCTTCATTAAATTACTTCTGAAGAATTTGTCAAAAATCAGTTGGGCATATTTGTGCTGTTCTTGATTATGGTAACTACGTACAAAGTCTTAGCATTGGGTGGAGTGATTCATTCTACTATATTCTTCTTTAAAAAATTAGTGTTAGCTATTCTAGTTCCTTTGTCTCCATAGAAACTATAGAATAGCTTGTCTATAGCTATTAAAATCTTGCTAGAACTTTGATTCTTTATTACCAGTTTTAAGCAATTTGATTATAATATGCTTTTGCATAGTTTTGTGCATGTTTATTGTTCTTGAGTTTCATCTAACTTCTTAAAACTGTGTGTTTATAATTTTCATCAAACATGGAAAAATTTTAACTGTTATTTCTTCAAATATTTTGTTTCTCCCTTTTCATTATTTCTAGTTATCTACATATTAAGCCACTTGAAGTGCTCACAGATATTTTTCACCTTTTAAAAAATTATTTTTTCTCTTGGTGTCTCATTTTGGTTATTTTCTGTTATCATATCTTCAAACTTACTATATTTTCCCTGTAGTGTCTAATCTACTATTAATCCCATCCAGTGTAGCTTTCATCTCACACTTTGCAGTGATTAGTCTTCATCTCACAGGTTCTATTTGGGTGGTTGTCATATTTTCCATGTCTTTAATTAACATTTGAACATATGGATCACTGTTACGATGGCTCTTTTAAAATCCTTGCCTACTAATTCTAACATCTGTGTCCATTCTGGGTTGGTTTTGATTGATTAATTTTTCTCCTCATTCTGGATCATATGTTGTCGTTTCTTGCCAAAGTGTGAATTTTACTTTTTTGGGTGCTGGCTATATATATTTTTTATTCTTACATGTATTTTTGAGCTTTGCTATGGGATGCTGTTAAATTACTTGGAAATAGTTTGATTCTTTCATTTCTCCTAAGATTTGTTAGGGGAGATCTGAGTAGTTCCTAGTTCAGGGGTGACTATTCCCCACTATCTAGGTAAGATCTTTCTGAGTATTCTACTCCATGCCCTGTCAGTCATGGTATTGAACCTACTGGAATCATCTAGAAGAAAAACTAATGAGATATTTTTCAGTCTGGGTGGTGGAAATGGGCGCTGTTTCTGGATCCAGTTTGAGCCCAGGCATTATTTTCTTGAATTCTTCTCGATTATTCTTTTTTGTTCCGAAGTGGTTTCCTCGTACACACGCACTGGTCAGGATTCACCTCTGCAGATCTCTGGCATTCTCTCTGTGAAGGTCTTCTATACTAGCTGCTTTGACATCTTAGGACTCTCAGTTCTGGCTCCTCAACTCAAGGGCTATGCCAAGCTTTGCCTGGGTTCCCCCTTCCTGCATCATAGCCTGGAAATGCCTTTAAGGCAGTGAACTTGGGCATTTGTAAGACTCATCACAATGGTCTTTCTTCTAGATGATTCCAGTAGGTTCAAAGTGGGTGGAATGAAATTGACTCCAAGATAAGGATTGTTTTGTTACTGTTTGGAAGGCAGGCTTCTAAAGAGGCTTTCATATATATAAAGGTAGTCTTTTTTCCTCTTCAAATAAAAATTATGTTTGAAAATATGTTAACCAGAAAAGTTATTTAGAGCTCAAAAAAGTCCTTAGATATTGTCTAATTCTACCTTCTCACCTTATTGAGAGTACTGAGGTCTGGAATAGGTGACGGTCTTGCCTAGGAACATACCCATTGGGTAGTGTCAGAGCTGGAATTTGAACATGAGGCTCCTAAGTCAGTCTAGTGTTATTTCCACTTTACTAGTCACCTCAATAATGAGAAAGCTGTGCCTGTTAGCACACTTAGATTGTTATTATTGTAACTGCACGTCAAATAACTTTATATATGTTTTCAACATTTTGAACTTTCAAAATACTTCCACATCTGCTATTGAATTTGATTCACACAATAGCCTGTGAAGTATTTATAAAGTAATTTCATTTGAAAAATAAAACAGAGACGACCCCACCAATTAGGGCAGGTCTCAGAGTTTAAAAAGAATGTGTCCGATCAGATTAATGGAGAAAACGTTGTTCATCATTCTCCAGTGGTGTCTTCTAGACCAGAGATGGGGGAAAATAGCTTTGTGGATGACATCTTCAAACATTTTAGACTTCATGAAAAAGTCACATTTTTTAGTGTTGACTATATCAAGGGTCACAAATTTACACATAGCCCAACTCTGATGTGCAGAGAAAATGTACTTTCTTTATATTGCTATTCAGGCTTTATCTTGATACCACACTGGCTGTTTAGGTGGACAAAATTTCAGTTTGGTTCAATCCTATATAATACTTGGTCCATACTAATCATTTAAATCTTCCCGCAAGGTAAATGCCAGTTCTATCTAGAAAATAATATTTTGGTTCTCAGCTATCTCTACCTCTCACAGTGAGAGAGTAGCTAAGAATATGCATATGAAGACTGAAGCAAAAACTTAGACAAACTTGGGATAGAAGAGAAGGCATGAGTCTTTGAAGAAGCATCTTCTGTCTTTAGCAAATTGTGGAGTCATGTTCCTTGTTTGCTGATTGCTGTTGGCTCTGCTGAGATTCGTGATTTATGATTGGAGCCTAAAACTAGTGTAAATAACAGTCTGGCTGGTCACTCTTTTTAAAATAATTTTATTTTATTATTATTTTTAAAATATTTATTTATTTGATTGTCCTGGGTCTTAGTTATGGCACATGGGTCTCCCATCTTTATTGCAGCAAGTGAACACTTAATTGTGGCATGTGGGATCTAGTTCCCTGACCAGGGGTTGAACCCAAGTCTCCTGCCTTAGGAGTGAGGAGTCTTAACCACTGGACCTGGTTGTTCACTCCTGGCTTGAGTAGTTCAGGGGATGTGGGGAAGGGGACTTCTGGCTGTCCAGGCATCACTTTGGCCTTTTCCCTGGTATTACAGGTCCCTTGGGGTCTGGTTACAATTATTATTCAGTTCTGCCAGTAGTAGATTGCAACGATAATTTCAATTCCTCAATGCTTCTTTTGTCCATGTATTTTGCAATCTACTAAGGAGGTGAAGTCTACTCTCCATGCTTCCCTATCTCTGCCATGAATCAGATCTATTTGTGTGATTTGCATTGGATGCTTGTTGGAAAAGCGGCTTCTTTTCTTCGTTTCAAAATGAGGCAAAGTGATGGTGTGACAGTTCTGAGCCTTGACAGTCAAGAGGCTTGCACGTTTCCCCTTGCTCTCAGGTGCCTCTGCCATCCATGAGATGACGGAAGAGCTACCCTGCTGGAAGATAAGACATACTTGCAACAGAGTGGAAGTGACTAGTAATCCCAGTCCAGCTCAGTCTAGATCAGCCAGAAGTCAGGCTACCCCAGAAATCTGAGCTAGTGCAGCCCAAATCAACCGATTGCCACAGTCATGAACAATAACTACGTACTGTATTGTGCCATTGAGGTTTGCTGTTGCTGTTGTTTGTAGCAAAAACTAACTGATAGACCACTTCACCCTTAAATATGGCCATCGTCTGGAAGTCCTGCCAACCTTCTTTGCCTACAGTCAATGTCCGTCAGCTAGACCCCAGCTGGAAAAAAAAGCTTGTA
This sequence comes from Okapia johnstoni, assembly GCA_024291935.2. NCBI lineage: Eukaryota > Metazoa > Chordata > Mammalia > Artiodactyla > Giraffidae > Okapia > Okapia johnstoni. The sequence continues at coordinate 25,183,116 of CM044327.1, forward strand.
GATGAAACAGGTTGTATTTATTTCTCATTATAGTGAGAAAACCACAGAGTGCCTCAGTAGAAGTATGCTTGAAAGAACCTATTAGAGAGTTTGGGCTTTTGTTGGGTAATTTGGAGGAGAGTCTAAGAAAGCAGAGTCTTCTTGATTGGGTGTTGTCAGAAACGAAGGCAGTTCTATGATTGGGTGTTTCAAGAAATCTTATCTATAGGGACGAGTTGATAGTGAGAATTAGTTGTGATTGTAAAGAAGTAGCAGCCTTTCACTTAGGGAGGGGAGAGGATGGGTGTTTTATGTTGCACAGTGACCTTTGTTCCGTGTTGCCTTATCATGGTCTCAGAGCCATTCACTTCACATAATGTTCTGGGAGATCACCAGTATCAAAAGGAGAACAAACTGGCTTGATTGTGAGCATCAGACCAGCTTGTACTAATACTGAGATCTGATAGTGAATGCTAGATCAGTTCTAGAAACATCAGCAGCTGTGTTTTCACTTTCTCATTATTTTCAAAAGCATCCCAGAGGATCCACAGGGATTTCTGAGTCTCACTGATGCCATACGTGGGCTGAAGGTGACTCTACAGAGTTAGCTTCGTACCCTCTTTTCTCAGCTCTGTTGTGCATAGTATCTTGTGTCCTGATGAATACACTCCCAGGGTATTGTGTGGGTATGTGGAGACTTTGAGGTGAGGATAAACAAGAAACTTCAACAGGTAGAAGGAAAGACTTTTCCTCCTCTATGCTGGCATGCTCCTCCCTTATTTACTGTCCTCTTCCTGTTCCAGGTCACAGGAAGGAAAGTGAAGACACTTCTCTCTTCCTGCATCCAGCTCCTCCTCAACTCTTGCGGTGAGAAATGTGTTTATTTAATTCTCACTTTAGAGAAGCAGACTAGGGCAGTGTTATGAGCTCCCGAGAATTTCTAGCTCTGCCACATGCTAACCAGATCTTGGACAGAAAAGATATCTCATGGTGACTGTTGCTACTCATGCCTCTTGTCAACCACTTCCTAAGGTGAGCAAGGGGGAAGGTGAAAAATGGGGAATTAGCTCTGGTTTTGTGAATATGGTTGGGGGTAAAGAATCAAAAGTGTCTGTTTCTCTAAGCTGATGCTGGTTTTCCAGCAGACTTAAAATAAATTTCTTTTTTTAAATTTTGTGATAAAAGTCAAAATCTAAAGCATACTATTTTAACAGTATTTAACTGTAAAGTTCATTGGCAGTAAGTACATTCACATTGTTGGGCAATGCTCACAATCACTCATCTCCCAAATTTCTCACCTTCCTGGACTGAAGCCCTGCCCCCATTAAACACTGATTCCCCATTTACCCTCCCCACCCCCAGCCCCTGGCATCCACCAATGTACTTTCTGACTCTATGAATTTGACTATTCTAGGTGCCTCTTCCCTGATAGCTCAGTTGGTAAAGAATCCGCCTGCAATGCAGGAGACCCCGGTTCGATCCCTGGGTTGGGAAGATCCCTTGGAGAAGGGATAGGCTACCCACTCCAGTATTCTGGCTCAGAAAATTCCATGGGCTGTCTAGTCCATGGGGTCTCAAAGAGTCAGACATGACTGAGCGACTTACACTTTCACTTTCCTATGGCGGAATCAAACAATACTTGTCTGCACCTAATGTATATTGGCCCTGGAGAAGGAAATGGCAACCCATTCCAGTATCCTTGCCTGGGAAATTCCATGGACAGAGGGGCCTGAGGGGCTACAGTCCATACAGTTGCAAAGAGTGGACATGATTGACTGACTGAGCACAATGTACACTGTAATGCAATTTTAAGGTTAACTTAATATATGTGCTACAAACAGGTTGTACCTTCTTTTTTTCCCCCCTGTCCTATACTGTGGGCCCTCATCAGTCATCTACTTGATACATGATAGTGTACATATGTCAAATCCCATCACCACCCTTGGCATCCATACGTTTGTTCTTATGCCTGTGCCTCTATTTTTGCTTTGCAAATAAGTTCATCTGTACTATTTTTTTAGATTCCACATGTATGTGTTAATATATGATATGTGTTTTTCTCTTTCTGGCTTACTTCACTCTGTATGACCCTTTAAAATCAATCAAATCTCTACTGGTAGGGCTAAGAGGATTAATTTCCTCCTTAAACGTCTTCTTTATGGTCTATAGAAAAGAAATATTTCTCCTCTTACCATGTCTTTAACTCTCTTTAGGTCAAGTGCACCAAGAATGAGGGCAGTATGTTGTAGCCATTAGAGTATAGAGGAGAAGCTCTGGGGTCAAACTTCCTGGCTCCATTCATAAGTTCACCAAGAAAGTGAGCAAGGGAAATTTACTAATCTTTTCTCACCTTAGTTTCCTATCTATGATGTAAGGGTGATATGAAGATCTGCCTCATACCTCATTCATTCATTGTCATGATCACATGAGTGATTTACCAATAGCATTTAGAACAAGGTCTCATGTTTAGTTAATAAAAATAACATAGCTTCTCAAAGCAGTGTTTGCCATATAATTATACAGTACAGATATTTACTAAGGTTATTATTAATATTTTTATTTGCAAATGAATACTGGTTCTATTAAGCCAAGGAAATATTTCCTTCTCCCTTCCTGATCTGTAATATAAATATTCCTTGCCAAAGGGCTCTCTTCCTAGAATAGGGAATGAAAGATAAGTAGGTCCCTTTTTTCACTTTCTAGAGCTTTGTTCTCTGTAGTGAATGGCTTTTATAGTGTATTTGAATGTAATTGATGCTTAATGATTATTTGTTGAATGAATGAACAACTAGTCTTTCCCATAGCTCTTGATTTCTCATCCTTTTATTCAAGAGCTTAGGGTTCTTTTGATTGTAAAATATTGCTTGAAACTGCACTTTCAACACTTAGAATATCACTGCAGACTGATTTCCAGACTCATGGAAAGCAGTGACAGGAAGGTGGCTAGTAATAAGTTTATTATACAAGCTCTGTCCTTTGCAGAACATATGAGAAATGTCAAGTGGCCTTGAATTCCCTTAAACTGTAAAGTGTATTTGTCCATCATGTCCATTTCTTCCTCTTTTCTCCCTGCCTGAAAAGAAGTGTATCTTCATATTTAGATGCAGCAAGGAGATTCACTGATGGATACTGTTTTTATATTGGAGTGAGAATTGATCTGATTCCTCATCATTTTATGAGAAGTCAGTGTTGGAAAGTACCACTGGAAGTGGGAGCACCATCCAGGATGATAAGGCTGCTCTGAGGAGCTGTGTGTTTCCCAGACTGCTGGTCTGTGGGGAGGAGGGAAAGGGAATGGCAGCGTACCTTTCCTGGGTGCTGGAACCACAGTGCCACCTGCAGAAACACACAAGGTCTGAAGCAACCCAGAGCAGTGGTCCCTACAACATGGGCTCATGTTCATTGCTATGCAGGAAGAATTTATGGCTAGTCTATCTATTGTTGCTGTTTAGTCATTCAGTTGTGCCCGACTCTTTGCAACCCCATGGACCCGCAAGGCTCCTCTGTCCATGGCATTTCCCAGGCAAGAATACTGGAATGGGTTGCCATTTCCTTCTCCAGGGGATCTTCCTGATCTAGGGATCAAATACACGTCTCTTGCCTTGGAAGGTGGATTCTATACCACTGAGGCCATAGCTGATGTTTAATTCATTCAAAAATTATAAGGATATAAATACACAGATATTGGTGGTACTTACTCAAAAAGTTGATACATTCTGGGATTTTGTAAGAATCACTTACTCTAATGGAAATAAAAACAAAAATAAACAAATGGGACCTAATTAAACTGAAAAACTTTTGCACAATGAAGGAAACTGTAAGCTAGGTAAAAAGGCAGCCTTCAGAATGGGAGAAAATAATAGCAAATGAAACAACTGACAAAGAATTAATCTTCAAAATATACAAGCAACTCATGCAGCTCAATACCAGAAAAATGAACGACCCAATCAAAAAGTGGGCCAAAGAACTAAACAGACACTTCTCCAAAGAAGACATACAGATGGCTAACAAGCACTTGAAAAGATGCTCAACATCACTAATTATCAAAGAAATGCAAATCAAAACCATGATGAGGTACCATCTGACACTGGTCAGAATGGCTGCCCTCAAAAAGTCTACAAACAATAAATGCTGGAGAGGGTGTGGAGAAAAGGGAACCCTCTTACACTGTGGGTGGGTATGCAAACTAGTACAGCCAGTATGGAGAACAGTGTGGAGATTCCTTAAAAAAACTGGAAATAGAACTGCCATATAACCTAGCAATCCCACTGCTGGGCATATACACTGAGGAAACCAGAATTGAAAGATACACAAGCACCGCAGTTTTCATTGTAGCACTGTTTACAATAGCAAGGACATGGATGCAACCTAGATGTCCATCGGCAGATGAACAGATGATAAAGTTGTGGTACATATACAAAATGGAATATTACTCAGCTACAAAAAAGAATGCATTTGAGTCAGTTCTAATGAGGTGGATCAGAGAAGGCAATGGCAACCCACTCCAGTACTCTTGCTTGGAAAATCCCATGGACAGAGGAGCCTGGTAGGCTGTAGTCCATGGGGTCGCTAGGAGTCGGACACGACTAAGTGACTTCACTTTCACTTTTCCCTTTCATGCATTGGAGAAGGAAATGGCAACCCACTCCAGTGTTCTTGCCTGGAGAATCCTGGGGATGGGGGACCCTGGTGGGCTGCCTTCTATGGAGTCGCACAGAGTCGGACACAACTGAAGCGACTTGGCGGCAGCAGCAGCAACAGCAGCATGGAATTTAGAAAGATGGTAACGATGACCCTATATGCGAGACAGCAAAAGAGATACAGATGTAAAGAACAGACGTTTGGACTCTGTGGGAGAAGGTGAGGGTGGGATGATTTGAGAGAATAGCACTGAAGCATGTATATTACCACACGTAAAATAGATGACCAGTGCAAGTTCAATGCATGAAGCAGGGCACTCAAAGCTGCTGCTCTGGGACAACCCAGAGGGATGGGGTGGGAAGGGAGGTGGCAGAGGGGTTCAGGATGGGAGGACACATGTGTACCCATGGCTGATTCATGTCGATGTATGGCAAAAACCACCACAATATTGTAAAGTTATTAGCCTCCAATTAAAATAAATTAATTAATTAAAAAAAAGAAGCACTTACTCTTAGGGTAGGCAAGAACTTTTAAGGTCACCCGTCTTGTTCCATGTTATCCATTTCAGTGTAGCTATTGCTGTCTGTCCAAATCCCCAGAACTCCAAGGTTTAAAGCAGTAAGTACAATTAACCCTTGAATGACATGGAGGTTAGGGGATCCAATTCCTAGTGCATTTGAAAATTTATGTATAATTTTTGACTTCCCCCTAAACTTAACTACTAATAGCCTACTGTTGACCAGAAGCCTTACTCATAACATAAATAGTCAATTAACACAGTTTGTATGTTATATGGATATCTATATGTTCATGTCTGCATACCAAATTTTTTCTTAATTTATCTTCATATTTCTAAGCTATGCAGTTTATCTGCAAGTTTTTTCAAATTATTGCAAATCTCAAAAAAATCCAATATATTTATTGAAAAAATTCCTTGCATAAGTGGATCCATGCAGTTCAAACTCATATTGTTCGAGGGTCAATTGTATTTATAATTGCTGCCTTTTCTGGCTCAATTCAAGTCTTGAATAGACTCTTTTCTTGATTGTTCGTGGGATAGGATTCAGGGTGAAATGTTGAGGATATGTATGGCAGAGGGTGGGTGGTGGGCTTGGGGATGGTTTCTCAGCCTTAATACTACCTAGCCGATCTTAGTATTTAATAAAATTGGCTTTTAGAGATTCTGGTTCTTGGCAAAGAACAACAACGACAACAAAAACTACCACCAAGCTTCTGTGCCCCCTGTCCTTTCCCACCTTTTATAAGGTCAAAGGAAAATTACAGAAACTCATGCCCTGAGATGAAGAGGGATGCTACAGTTATTAAATTCAACTCTCCAGCAAGCAGGAGGCCCCTCTGGTACCAAGAACACCTTTATAACTTGTTGCTGAGAGGCTCAGAACCACAGGGCTCCAAATCCTACCCCCTCTCAGGGGCCACGTGGCCATGTGAGCTTCCTCAGAGAATGAAGACCTTAAAATCCTCTTTGTTAGCAGATATCCTCCTGTGTCACACTGAAATCCCCCACCCATTGTGGGGAATTTTTCTCTCTTGCTCCACAGAATGTCATGATTTCAGTTGGGATTTGGGCTGTGGAGGATGTAAATCTACGACAGCTGGAAAATGCAATTTAATTTATAGTAGAAACAGTCTTGTTGTCTAAGTACAGTTATATTAAAGGTAATCAGGGCTAAAAAGTTGTACGTAAGTCTATGCGGTCTGTTGGTTCTGTTAGATAAAGTTCTACTGATCTCAGTGAGTCGTGTTCATGTGTTTGTGGTCAGTCAGTTCTCAGAAGGGGATAGGCTGGCTGGTCTAGAGTGGTCTCACTTTCATGTCCTGTAGTTGGTTGATGATTGGTTGGTGTGATGGGAGTGATTATCATTCATCATCCAGGCTGGTCCAGGCTTTTTCACATAGTAGCTGGTCGGGGTTGCAAAAGAACAAGACTTCTTGAATCTGGGTTCAGAAGTGGCACATGGTTGCATCTACCATATCCTGTTGGCCAAAGTCAGTCTCACAGATCAACTCAGATTCAAGGAGGTGGGAAGGGGAAAGCCTTAACTCTTTGATGGTAATAGATGCAAAGTCGCATGGCATAGCACCCATGGCCAGGGATACCATGTAGAAAGGGGAATAATTGGAGCCATCTTTGTAATTGGCATAAGATTGATGATGCTAAATACATTTCAGCCAAATGAATCAGTGGCCTTAAAGGACACCTAATCCCTCACGACTGTAAGCTTCAATGCTCTCTACTCCATCTTATCCAAATTGTCACCCAGCTTTTGCTTGAGCACCATCCATAATAGGAAATTTTACCTTCAATTATAGCCCACTTCTGGAGCCAGTGAACTGCATTAAACTGAAGAAACTACTCATCTGTTTTTCTGTGACATATTAGAATGATCTTCAAAATTCATAATAGATTTAAGAGTATATTTTTAATAAGATGCTATGCATGGTTTCTGAAATAGGGATCATCTCTCCTTCCTTCTCTGTCTCTCCCCCACCCCAATTCAGTACAAAGGATTCGTGTATTTTTGAGGACCAGTGTACTACAAAAACATCTACCCAGATTCTGTCAAAGACCCAGAGGTCAGAAATTGATGCACTCCAGATGGTGTTTTTTCTATATGGCTTTTATGATGGTCTCTGCTATAGAACAGTTCCTGCTGCACTGAAAGAGGTTCTTCCAAAGGGGTCACCTGTCATTTCCAAAGGGCACTGCAGACATTCTGAGCTTTCCTGGTGGCAATTCTGTGAGGTCAGTGAGAGTTTCCCCTCTTCTCAATTTATGGGTAAAGGTTTAGATGCAGGAAGTATGCCCTAGTTCACAGGATATGTTGATAGTTGAACTTCCATAAAAACTCATGGCCCGAGACTCGGTCATTTTGCTGACCTGTGCTTTTATAGGTAGGTGACGACAGGTTGAGTCCTTGGACTTGGCTTTTACCCTGCAGCTCTCACTCAGCTGCAAGTCAGAGTCTAGACTATACAGCAAAAAGGGCTGTCAGAGTCTTGTATGTTAGGGTTGGGTTCTGATCTGCTTGTGAAAACAGTTTCGTGGGTTGTAGATAAGCGTTTTAAAAAGGGAAACAGAACAGAAATAAAAAGAATGAAATAGAAAATAGATTTTATTCATAGAGCAAATGTTAATAAAATGTTTTTATTGTGTACATATAAATATGTATTTGTATATATGTAGGTATATACAGTGTTACAACTTAAATTATTATTTCTTACTGTTGGCCATAGTAAATAAAAAAACTTTTTGAAGTCATTGTTGTAGTCTAACATTCTTTATTTTAGAACTCAGGAACTGAGGGTCATGGATGTAAAGTAAGTTGACCCAGGTTACCCGGAAGGTCAGTGGCCAAAGGCATATTTAGAATTTAGGTTTGCTAATTCCCATGGGAGGCAGCATGGCCTAATGGAAAGAGCAGAGAATTTTCAAGTGGAAGTTGGCTCAAATCTTTGCCCCATTACATACTGGTTGTATAATGGTAGATGCTTATCTTTATTTTACAGATGGAAAAACTGAGGCTTGAAGAGGTTAATACTTAAGTCTTATGCTTAGGGTAGAGGTTAAATTAAATTACATGATATAGAGGAAATAATTGAGTCCTGGCTTATTTGGTGAATAATTATTTCAGGCCAAGAATTTTGTTCTCTCTCTTATTCCCGAAGATCTCCATTACTCTGCTTTTTAAATATAATTTATATATATATATATATGTGTATATATAGATAGATAGATAGATAAGACTTTGGCATAGTAAATGATAAGAAACACCTGAGTAATTCTAAATTTAACCCCATGTAACACATAAAAATGTGTTTATGAGTTTATAAAGATTATAAGGAAGCATATAGTTAATTATAGGATTATAAACTAGAGTTTATGAAGATTATAAAGAAACACATAGTTAACCTAGTGGACAAAAATGAAATATATATATACATAAAAAGTTATTTTATGAAACAAAGCAAATCTTGATAATTTTATATTCATATCTCCCTCTCCCAATAAATACTATAACATCTCTGAAGAGGGAGATGCCTCTGTGGGGTGAAGAAATCAAAGGGGGCTGCCTGGAAGAGGTTTGACTCAATGATATTTGAAATATCAGTAGAATTTAGAAGGCTGGGAAGAAGGTAGCATCTTGGGAAAGAGGGAGGGCACAAATAAAGGCACTGAGGTGGAAGGCCTAATCTAATGATATCATAATGAGTTTGGGTGATGTGGAAGCCACAGACAAAGAAGCAGGAGGAAGGAAGCCTGGGATTAAATTTGTGGAAGGCTTGGACGGCTAGATCCAGGATTTGGGATGGTAATTTTGCAGGGATGAGGTCCTATAAGAGATTTTGTCTGAGTAGTGGCATAAGAATAGAGTTTCATTTTATAAGGTTTTTTTCTATGTAGACCATTATTAAAGTCTTTACTGAATTTGTTACAATATTGCTTCTGTTTTATGGTTTGGTTTTTTGGCCCAGAGGCATGTGAGATCATAGCTTTCCAACCAGGGAGCAAACCTGCATCCCCTGCATTGGAAGGCAAAGTCCCAACTATTGGACTGTCAGGGAAGTACGAGAGAATAGAGTTTTAAAATAATTAATTCTCAGTTTAGCGGAGCACACAGTATGTTGGAGATGACACTTCTTGTGAAATTTTAATCATGGTGGGCTGAATGATCTTCAGTCTTTGTAACCACATGGTCACATTAAAAAAAAGAAGAAGCAGAGGTAACTGACTCAGTTTGAAGAAATTCAAGTTTAAGGCCAGGCTGGCAACATCATACCTCATGAAGTTGGGGTAAAGCAGATTTGGAAAAACCTACCCCAAAGCATTAGGCAAGAGGTGAGTAAGATGCTAAACTCTGGAGATCAGTCATGGAGAGAGGAATCGTCCAGTGTTGATGGGGCCAGAAAAATGGTTGAGATGGAGGAATGACCAGTACCCGAATGAAATTGTAGAAATTGTCCTATCAAAAATGACTGATGGCCCCTAGAAGCATATGAAATGACTAGTTGGAGTTCAACAAGGGCATTGCTGTTGACAACCTGTGAGGGCGGGACAGGAAATGGATGATTTAAGGTTCTCACCCTCAACCCAAGAATAAAGAAATCACTGCCTCTAAGCTCAGCACAGAGCAAGTAATTACTCTACTTTCCTTATTCTTGAGGCTGTGGTCTTTTTGCTCTCCTCGTAATCCAGAAGCGTTCTTTTCATGTCATCCCAAGACCCAGTTTTTCTTCTTAAGATAGGACTGTTGTGAAAACCAAAAAATACAGGATATAAATATTCCTTGTGCCTCTAGTACACTATAAGGGTGCAAAACAATCACATTGTTATTGTTTTTATTTTCATTACTCTACTATTGGTATTTTCTTTCTCCAAATATCAGTATATGCTTCCAGAGGTAACTTGCTAAATAATGGACAACGAGAATAATAAAAAAACCTGTAATTAGCATCTTTGAATTAGAGACATACTTTGATGATACTATTTGTATTTTTTCCAGCTTTATTGAGGTCTAATTTATTAAAAAAAAAGAGTAAAGTGTACAATGTGATGTTTTACTGTTTGTATATATTGTGAAATGATTGCTACCATCATACTGATTAACCATCATCTCAAAAGCTGAACTCACACCAATCTCTCTCCCTTGCTCTATTTTTTTGGCCACATGGTAGGATGATGGATCCTAGTTTTCTGGCCAGGAATCGATCCTGCACTCCTTGCAGTGGAAGCACGAAGTTTTAACCACTGGGCCCCCAGGGAAGACCCTCAAAAACTGAACTCACAAAAGCAGAGAGTAGAATGGTGGTTTCCAGGGTCTGGGAAGTGGAGGGAAATGGGAAGATGTTTGTCAAAGGGTACATAGTTTCAGTTACGATCTGAGTTGTATTTAATTAGCCAGTCTTTAGATTCATAGCACCAGACTTTTCAGTTGAATATCTGACAGACCCTGTAATAAAAAAGTGATAAGAATTTGGGTGTGTGCTTAGTCACTCAGTCATGCCCGACTCTCTGTGACCACATGGACTCTTTGTAGCCCACCAGGCTCCTCTGTCCATGGAATTTTCCAGGCAAGAATATTGGAGTGGGTTGCCATTTCCTACTCCAGGAGATCTCCTCGACTCCAGGATCAAACCCACATCTCTTGTGTCTCCTGCACCATGGAAGATTCTTTACCACTGCCCCACCTGGGAAGTCCTAATAAGAATTGAAAGATCTTTAATTCTTCTTGTCTTCCCTCCTTCCCCCCTTCCCCTCCTCTTCTTCTTCCTCCTTCTTCAGTCATAATCACAGAGCTTTCAGCAGTTCCTCAAATAGCATGTTTTCCAGACTCTTTCTCATTATGGATATCTTTATGTTTTCACGTTCTTGTCCTGTACTCATCCTCCCCCTTTTATTAGGACGATGGAACCAAACACAGTGCTCCATCTATGGTGTAAGTTTAGTGAGTCACAGAGGAGTGATTACCCGATTTGTCCAGGACACAGAATTTCTACTAGTGCAGTTAAAAAGATTAGATTTGTGACATCAAAATAACGACACAAATTATACTCAAGTTATTTACTTTTCCAATTTTGCTCCTGGTCCCTCTGCCATTTGTTCTATCAAGCTGTGATATTATTGACTCATCTCCCGACATTTCTAGCTGTCTCTGCCTCTCCCAATTTAGGCTGGTCCCCAGCACTGTAACTATTGTTTCCACTATGGCAGAAGACTCAGCCCCTCCAGTACCCAGACTCAACCCAAGTGGAGCAACAGAGACTCAAGTTCAACTGGTCTCTTTGGAGTTGGACTAAGTGCCATGGGGCATAAGTTCTGGCTGCTCCAATGGCTGCTTGAAGAGCCAACAGTCCCAGACAGATATTGGAGGTTGTTAACATCCCATGAGACAAAGTTTGACTAATGACAGAGAGGAGATAGATGGGAGCAGTAGAATTTTTCCCTTTTTCCTGATGGACTGTTCTGAGATGCATTCAGTCCAAAATTCAGAGGTATTCTCTGTGAATGAAAAATCAACTAAGTTTTCTTGCAAAGCTCTGAGCAGCATGATATACACAACATTTAGGTGCTTTTCCTCTTTTCCTGCCTCACATTCCCACTTTCTTCAATCTAGCTGGTCAATGTTGCCATAGAAACAACAGTACATAAACTTTGTCTTGGGTTCTGTCATCTAGGGAACTTGGACTAGACACATTCTAATTCATTTATTCTATACACATTTACTAATGCTTCCCAGGTGCTCCAGAAGTGTGCCGAAAAGTTGTGGCACTTACTTGGAAAGTGGCCCACAACCTAGTAGAGGTGTTTTTTTTTTTTTGGCGTGTTACTTATGAATCATTGTTAAATCCCAGCTTTTCTAACTGATATTAGTACAGTTGATGTGTAATATAGATTAACATGAAGTTTGGCACTAGGATTTAAACAGCTCTTTATCATAGCATTTTTTCATGTCATTTAACATATTTCAAGGTTTTGGGTTTATGGTCAAATATAAAGTCCCATTTAATAAATATCTGATAACGAATTGACTGTTCACCTGAAGCTGAGTTGTTGATTTCTTGTTTTCCTTCACCTTCTCTCCTGTTTCTCTGTCTTCTGCCTCTTCCACGGTCGCCTCCTGTTTTTCCATCTCCACCTCCCGCTCTGTCTCCTTATCCTCTTCTTCGCTCTCTTCCCTGTCTTTCTCTTTCTCCTCTTCTTTGCCTACACATCTAATGCTCAGAAGAGCATCTTGGCATGCAAAGTTTGGTCTGATTTGCTTTTTTTTTTTTTTGACATCTTTAAGAAAGATTCCTGGAGATAGAAATTGTGTCAAAGGGTACGAGTAAAATGCTTTAAGGCTACTGATAGGGACTGCTAAAGGGAGGGGTTCAGGATGGGGGGACACATGGGCACCCGTGGCTGATTCACGTTGATGCATGGCAAAAACCATCACAATATTATAAAGTAATTATCCTCCAATTTTACATTTTTTCATTTTGAATTGTATACTTTGTATTTATTGGAGTTTTGTATTTTTATCAACTTGTAAGAAAACTTTACATTAGGAATATCAGCCCTTTTCCTGTTGTATTTTTTGTAAATATTTTTCTTAGCTTGATGGTTGCTTTTTAATTCATGATTTTATTTTATAAACATGTCATAGCTGTCTGAAATTTTTTTCTCAATACTTTATATTTGTTTGAGTTTCAGCTTTGTCTCAACTTCAAGTTAAACAAAAGATACCTTTTTCAAAATCATTCATTTAAAAAAAAAAGCAAAAATGGAGTACTAAGAAAAAAAAAGCACCTCACATTTGAGCCTGATCAGACAAGGGTCAGAATGAGGCAGTATCTCTTCATCTGAGCAAGATGTTTGACTGCATCTATGTAGTGGTCCTATCCCCATTTGATAATAACCCACCACAACCATGAAGAAAACTGGCTGGACTGGAACAGGTTTGCTTATGAAAAAGGGTGGATATTCCTGGGAAATAGCAAAGGCACCCTCTGTTCTCACGCTCTTCTTGTTCATTCTCCAATGCCATGTTATTTCTGGAGAAATAAATCAACATTTCCAGGTCTTTATTTTTCATACAGAGAATTGGGACAAACCTTAAGGGAATAATCATGCAACATGAGGCTGTTGCCTGAGTTCCCTGTGAACAGAGGTCCAACAGCATCTCTGTGACCACATCCACCCCTAGTAGTTTCCTCTGGGACAGGAGACCAACTGGCATCCTGTTATGAGGCATTATTCTAGCGTGGGTTGTGATTCCTTCTTAACGATGTTGTTTACTTTCCCTACCCTCTCTATTTTTTTTTTAAATTTTTATTGGAGTTTAGCTGCCTTACAATATTGTGTTACTTTCTGCGATACAACAAAGTGAATCAGCTGTATGTATATACATATACGGACTTCCCAGGCGGTGCTAGTGGCAAAGAACCTGCCTGTCAATGCAGAAGAAATAAGAGGCTCAGGTTCCATCCCTGGTTCAGGAAGATCCCCTGGAGGAGGGCATGGCAACCCACTCCAGTTTTCTCGCCTGGAGAATCCCATGGACAGAGGGGCCTCGCCGGGCTATAGTCCACAAGGTCGCAAAGAGTCAGACATGACTGAAGCGACTTAGCACACACACACATATCCATATGTCCCCTCTTTTTCTGATTTCCCTCACATTTAGGTCACCAGAGAGCACTGAGTAGAGTTCCCTGTGTTATACAGTAGGTTCTCATTAGTTACGTATTTTATACATATCCTCTATAGTTTTTAAATAATTAACCTTGATCAAAAAGATAGAAACTAATTAAAAGTAGCTCTTCTCTTTGTCATCCTTACTACATGTAATGGTGTGTTGAATGCCCAGCAATCATTTTTTAAAAAAATTATGGTTTCTGTTGTTCCTGTTGTTATGGTTTCTTCTTCATTCTTGTCCTCTCTTTAGGCTTGCAAGGGTAAAATTCACCAAAGTGAAATCAATATTCACCATATGCGGGGCCCTGCGTGGACTGGAGGGTCTGGGTCTAGGGACTGACTGTCATTGGCCCCGAGCTCTACTGCCGTAATTCACTCTTGACCTTGACCGAGGAGGCCTCTTTGGGCCCATGCTATCAATCACCCAGCACTTTGAGCCGTGGACCAACGTTTCCATCTTGCGGGGGAGAGCTGGAAACTCTGGATCTGCATTCATTTAATACAATATAAATCTGATCGTGTCTGTTGTCTATCAACAGATTAATTTCACCTTGTTTCTCAATTTCTTTTTCCAGAAAAGAAAATGACTATCAAAGTCAAAAGACCATGCTCCTATCTGGAGATCTCTGTTCCTTTGCAGAGATCCCTGGAAAGAGATCTCCAACTTGCTTGGTGCGCACTTCCCCTGAATGTCACCATGAGTCTGACAACAGAAGACAAAAGAGTCTGGTTTGTACAAGAATGTCTCCTGTGCTGTTTAACTTTACGGCCACTAAATGTTCCTGGAGCCCAGCTGCAGAGATGGATAACACATACGTTTAGCTTTAACCTGCAAGCTGTTCAGGGCAAAAGAGCAGAGGAAATTCAATTCCAGGCTCCCGTTGTTCCTGATCAGACTTGACGTGTGTGCCTGAACAATAAGATTTGTGACCTCAGCAGAATAAATATAAACCTAATTCCGATTAGCATGTATAAATAGTTGTGCTCCAAGCACTTGGTCTCCACTTTGGACCTTCCAACACAGGGGAAGGGATGGAGTATAGGCTTGGAGCCTAGTAGATCCAGGGTCTTAGTTTCATCTCTCCCATCTTTTAGAAGCTCCTTTGGGTACGTTCCTTCACCTAGCTAGACTTTACTTTCTTAATCTTAAAAATGAGGATAGCAATAGTCCCTGTCCTGTCACCTTGTTGGAAGTATTAAATGAGAGCAGGGCATGCGATGTGCTCCATCCAGGGTCTAGAGTGTTTAATAAGAAAATAATAATAACTACTATTAATAATAATAAAAATATTAAAATAATGCTATAATCATTTGCAACTAATAACAAATATCCTATAATGATGCATTTTATCTACACTCCTGGCCTCTAATAAAAAGAACACTACTAATAAGCCTTTTTTACCATTATCCTCATTATCAAGGGCTAAAAGAAGAGATCAAACACATCATTACACACATGACTCTTCCAAGGACCTAAAAGCAGTTCACAGACAGAAAGGCTTTCTGACTCTTACGCTGATATTTTTTCCTCTTTTGTGTGCTTTCTTAGGACAAAGGCATACAGTCTGTGTCATATCTTGTTTGTATGATAGCATGAAATTTATTTTCTTTTTCACCCATAAACTGGAATTAAGCCACATCATGCTAGAGAGCACCTAATTTACAGTTACGTGTGAAATAGGTATGGAAAGACACAAACTAATTTGAGCTCATTTTCAGAAATCAGAGTGGGTATCATTATTGCTACTTTGCAAAGGAGCTCAGAGATTTCCTAGGTGAGGAAACCCTGTGAAGAATGACTCCAGTTCTTTTCAGACCCAGAAGTAAAACCTAAGGTTTCGACTTAAACGTGTTTCTCAGTCTTTTCTTCTACCTTAAAAAAATAAATAAAACAGGCAAGTGAGGAAACAAAAAACTAGACTTTTTTCAGAGAAATAGGCAGAAAACCATTTATTTTAATGGGGGGAAGGACCTATGGATTCTTCCCAAGTGAGAGGACCTGCGTGCTTTAGGTTGTCGTTGTTTAGTTGCTGAGTCACGTCCTGATTCTTTTGTGACCCCCATGGACTGTAGCCCGCCAACCTCCTCTATCCATGGAATTTCCCAGGCAAGAATACTGGAGTGGATTGCCATTTCTTCTCCACGGCATCTGCCCGACCCAAGGATCAGACCAGTGTCTCTTGCGTCTCCTGCATTGGCAGACAGATTCTTTACCTCTGAGCCACCTGGGAAGCCCATGCATTAGGGGTTAAACACAGGTTGTTACAATCATCCAGAACAATTCTAATTTAGTATACTTGGGAACAATCAAAATGAAAATAGCAATTAATGATAGAAGTAATAGTAGTAATGGAAATGTAGCAGTGATAGTAGATAATTTCTTTGATTTTTTCTGTGCTGTGCATGCTCAGTCACTTCAGTCATGTCCTACTCTTTGTAACCCCATGGACTGTAGCCCACCAGGCTCCTCTGACCATGGGATTCTCCAGACAAGAATACTGGGAACGGGTTGCCATGCCCTCCTCCAGGGGATCTTCCTGACCCAGGGATTGAACCTGAGTCTCCCGCATCTCCTGCATTGCAGGCAGACTCTTTACCCACTGAGCCACCTGGGAAGCCCATTTTCTGTGTTAAGCATTTTACAAAGCACTATATTCTCTATCACATTTAAACTTTACAAGAAACCTATTATACAGGAGTTATTATTCTATTATCCTAATTTTACATATGTGAAAACAGATTCAGAGTTAAGTAAATACCCAAGGTCATTTTAATTCTTAGAGAAATATTTATGGAGTATCATAATATGATTCATGGGAAGATCCTGGCCAGAAATTGGGTGTATAGACTTTAATACAACAGTCAGAAATCTTCTTCTTGGAGCTTTCATTTTAGCAAGAGAGGCAAAGGACAGACAAAATAAATAAAACATATAGTATGATAAATGTAATAAGGAGAAAAATAATGCAGAAATGCAGGTTAGAAAGTGTCAGGGATATTGTCATGTTAGGTGAGTTATCAGGAAAGGCTCAACTAAGAAGGTGATGTATGACTAGAGACCTAAAGAAACTAAGGCAGCCAACTTTGCAAACAGTTGGAGGAAGAACATTTCAGAGAGTGGAAAATATCCCAAAGTTGGGAGTATGTCAAGAGCGTTTGAAGAGAATCCAGGGGCCAGTGTGATGAGAATGAACTCATGAGATCAGAAAGAGGATGGAGGGTGAGATAAATCAGTAAGTGATGTAGGAAGCCTTTTGAAAGTTTTGAGTGGAGAAATAATAATTTGGCTTCCTTTCCTTTTTTTAATATTAATTTTTTCATTGGGGTATAATGGCTTTCCTCGTGGCTCAGAGGGTAAAGCGTCTACCTGCAATGTGGGAGACCCAGGTTCAATCCCTGGTTCGGGAAGATCCCCTGGAGAAGGAAATGGCAACCCACTCTGCTACCCTTGCCAGGAAAATCCCATGGATGGAGAAGCCTGGTAGATTACAGTCCATGCAGTCGCAAAGAATCAGACACAACTAAGTGACTTCACTTCACTTATAGTTGCTTTACAATGCTGTGTTAGTTTCTGCTGTACAATGAAGTGAATCAGCTACATGTATACATATATCCCGGAGAAGGCACTGGCGACCCACTCCAGTACTCTTGCCTGGAAATTCCCATGGACGGAGGAGCCTGGTAGGCTTCAGTCCATGGGGATGCTAAGAGTCGGACACGACTGAGCGACTTCACTTTCACTTTTCACTTTCATGCATTGGAGAAGGAACTGGCAACCCACTCCAGTGTTCTTGCCTGGAGAATCCCAGGGATAGGGGAGCCTGGTGGGCTGCTGTCTATGGAGTCGCACAGAGTCAGCCACAACTGAAGCGACTTAGCAGCAGCAGCATACATATATCCCCTCCCTCTTGGACCTTCCTCCAATGCCCCAACCCCCATCCCAGCCCTTTGGGTCATCACAGAGCACCGAGCTGAGCTGAGCTCCTTGTACTAGACAGCAGATTTCTACTAGCTATCTATTTTACACGTGGTAGTGTATATATGTCAATTCTAACTCTCGATTCATCCCACCCTTTTCTTTATCCTCGCCCTCCGTGTTCACATGTCCATTCTCTGCACTTGTGTTTCTACCCCTGCCCTGCAAATAGGTTCATCTGTACCATTTTTCTAGGTTCCACATATATGCGTTAATATGCAATATTTGTTTTTCTCCTTCTGACTTACTTCACTCTGGATGATAGACTCTAGTCCATCCATGTTTCTACAAATGCACCAAAAATAATTAAAAATTTATAGAAAAGTTGCAAAGCTAGCACACAGCGTTCCCATATACAATTCTCCTAGTTCCTCTGATGTTAACATCTTACCTAACAATGGTACATTTGTCAAGACCAAGACATTAATATTGGTACCCTATTACTCCATAAATTACAGACTTAAACTAGATTCTCCCATGAATGTTCTTATTCTGTTCCAGGATTCATTCCAGGATTTCATGTTGCATTTAGTCATCAAGTCCCCTTAGTCTTCCCTAACCTGTGACAGTTTCTCAGACTTATCTTGTCTCTCCTGACCTTGAGAGTTTTGAAGAGTACTGGTCATATTTTTGGTAGAACATCCTTCAACTTGGGATTGTCCAGTTTTTCTCTGGGATTGTGACTTTGGGGGAAGAATGTCACTGAGGCAAAGCACCCTTCACATCATGACGTATCAGTGGGTAGGTGACATCTACATGACTTCTGACTTGGTGACGTGAACTTTGACCCTTGTTTAAGGTGGTGTCCTGCAGGTTTCTCCATTGTAAAGTTACCATGTGTCTATTTCCCTACTCCATTTTTTGGAATTGAGTCAGTAAGTCCAGCCCGTGCTCAAAGCAGCAGGTGAATTAATTTATGCCTCCCTGACCTCCTTTTTAACAGGTGGTCCTAGCTGCAGTGCCCAGAAAAGCCTGGGAGGGAGATCAGCTAGGACTCAGTTGCACAAATCCAGCAGGAGATGCTGACGGCTTGGGCTAGGGTAGCAGCAGTGGAGGTGGTGGGACGTTGGTTTCTGTGTATATTTTATAGGTACACCCTAATAGGATTTACTGACAGATTGCTTGTGGAATGTAGAGAAGCAGTGAGGATGACAACAAGCACCTAGGAAAACAGGTGCCTTTGCTGAGATGAGGAACATTGTAAGGTGAGAAGGTCACGTTGTTTTAAGTGACGGAGGCATGAAGCTGTAAATCTGGTTCTCCCTGACTCCAAAGTCCAAACTCACCTCCTGTGTTAACTCCATTTCTTTATTTCACTTTCATCATCTGGGAAGTATCTGCAGATAGAAATTACAATAAAATTTCAAAGTCTTCTTCTTGCAAGCTTACTCTACTCCTCTCCCTTTGCAGCTGGTTCTTCCTCCAGGGGTCCAGCAGAGGTGTGTTTCCCATGCTCAGTGCTTCCTAGGCAGCTTGCCAATAGCAATACTTAGCATGGGTAGCACTTGGGGACAGCCATCTCCTATTATGGTCATCATGAACTTTTATTGGATTCCTTTATCATCTCACTGCAAATGCTGGCTTCTTCCCTCCTAATTAAACAGTCACTTTTTTTTTTATTATTATCATTGACAAGATTCTCCAATAACAGATACCCTAAAGTGGTTCAAATTGGTCAAGGTTAAGGAGATTCTCTATGATATTCGGCACTGAAAAATAATGCTCTTTTAGAGATGTTTGGCCACATTGGACACATTGATTTAAACAACACAAGTGGAAAAGAATGCAGATATCTGACAGTTCCTCTCCTTTTGATGCCTCTTTTGTTGATTTTACTGGGAACTCTGCAGTAGAATTGAAGCCAGAACCACACGAAGAGGGGAACACTTGAACTTGGCTGTAGGAACAGATTTGAGATATTGTTTTCAGCAAATCTTGGGAACATGCTGGTGGTTATCTACCTGCTAAAAATATTTTCTCATTATGATTAGAATAATATCCAAAGTTCTTGTTATGGAAAAGAACTAATGGATCCAGCCCCTTTCTACCTGTTGATCCTTAGTGTTCCAGACAGAGAAGCCAACCTCTGCCCTGACACGCTCAGTCTTAGCTGAATCCATTTGTCCTTTGCACTTGTACCATTTGCATTAAGTCTTCTTCCCTTGGTTTTTGCCTGATCCATTGATTTGCACTTTTTTACATCTCAGGTAAAAGTTTACCTTTCCAGAGGGGGCTTCTTCCATACAGATCTAAAAATGGGACCCATGTGTTATTCTTTCTTAAAGCAAACACTTCTCTTCACCACTTTCTAGCATAGAACACTGTTCATTGCAGATCCTGCACTTTGAATAATCTGAAACGATTGTGTATTTCCTCACTTGCCTGATTATTTTTTGACTCCTTCTGCAGGACTACAAACTCGTTAATGGCAGAGGTGTTATTTCCTTTTTACTCTGCTCTATCCTCAACAACTGGACGAACACCTTGATTACTAGTGATCAACCAGTGTTTGTTAAGTGAATGTATTAGGTGTTCTGAGGAGTTTCTAAAAACAGATTGTGAACAACTCACTTCATCACCTTCAACAGGAACACGTGGAAAAATGTATCCAAGGGTAAATAAACTATGGGGGACCATTTTTTTTAAAGGAAACATTTTTTATTTAAAGAAGTCACAATCTGGGGACCTCCCTGGCTATCCAGTGGTCAAGACTGCACGTCCACTCCAGGGAGGATGGGTTCAACCCCTGGTTGGAGAAGTAAGATCCCAAGTAAATTAATAATAATAATAATGTCACAATTTCAATACCCTAATACAAATATTTTCATACTTTTGCATATTTTCTTCTTATGTTGTTGAAACAGACAATTCATTCTACATAAATTGTAGCTACTATATTGATACAATATTAAATTATATATTCTCATTTTTGTCATGAGAAGGAAATGGCAATCCACTCCAGTATTCTTGCCTGGAGAATCCCAGGGACGGCGGAGCCTGGTGGGCTGCCGTCTATGGGGTCACACAGAGTCGGACACGACTGAAGCGAAAGCAGCAGCAGCAGCATTTTTGTCATTTTATCGTAAACATTTTCTGTACATCAACTTTTTTTAAACTTTCAATTTTATATTTGAGCATAGTTAATTAACAATATTGTGATAGTTTCAGGTGGACAGCAAAGGGTCTCAGCCATATATATACACATGCATGTATCCATTCTTATGGGAAAATCTTTATTCATTTATTTTTAAACTTTTAATTTTATTTTGGGATATAATTGATTAACAGTGTTGCAACAGTCCCAGGAGAACAGCAAAGGGACTCAGTCATACATATACATGGAACCATTCTCCCCCAAAGTGCCCTCCCATCCAGGCTGCCATATAACAGTGAGCAGAGTTCTGCATGCTATACAGTAGGTCCTTGTTGGTTATCCATTTTAAGTATAGCAGTGTGTACATGGCTCTCCCAAACTCCCTAACTATCTCTCCCCCCCACCCTTTATGGGGAAATCTTTTGATATGAGGATTCAAATAGCCATTTTGGACTGTTCAAGAAGGAGCAGCCACAGTGGGGTGCTGTACAACGTGCATGAGGGGAATCCAGCAGAATAAGGCCAGAAGCAGACATTTGAGCAGAGCTAGTAAATTTCTTCCAGGATGCAGCAGCCGTGTGGCAGGCCACTTCAGTTCCATGGTTCCAGTTAGTTTCCATGGACTGACTTTCTGCCGCATGTCAAGTACCCCAAGAATCCCAAGTTGTTTTACAGTGCAGTCCCCCAAGGGGTTGTCAACAAACAGAGAAGGAGGGACGGGAAGGCATTTTGGAAGTCAATTATCTTTAGAAGTTCATTTATCTGTTTCCATTTCAGTCTCTTGGGAGCAATAGCCAAATCCTCTAATGGGTATTTGATTTTTTTTTAATTTATTTATTTTAATTGGAGGCTAATTACTTTACAGTATTGTAGTGGGTTTTGCCATACATTGACATGAATCAGCCGTGGGTGTACATGTGTTCCCCATCCTGAACCCCTCTCCTACCTCCCTCCCCATCCCATCCCTCAGGGTCGTCCCAGTGCACCAGCCCTGAGCACCGTATTTGATTTTTAAAGATGGAAAGTGAATGGGAATCTGGACATCTCAAATTGGGTTTGAATCTGATGCCTAAAATAATAGTGGAAAAGTATATAAAAAGACTCGTGTCTTCTGGGAAAGTGTGCTCTCCTTATAAAAGGGGATACTGAAACCAATGTAATTTGGTCCATTTACAAGCTACAGCAGTTGGTAGTTAAGACTCTGGACTGTGTCCTTTTCGTCAGAGTCCTCAGTGTTTGGATGTGTATCAGATCAGATAAATGTGGGCTATGGAGCTGGTGTTCAGGTATAATTCTTGAATACAGTCTCTGGATCCAAAATCTGTTTAACCTTGGCAGGAGGCAAAGCCACTCCAAATTCAGAGGCAGGTGTGGGCACTGAAGGAGCTTTGTGAGCCGGGCTACACCTTGCAGTCCATGCTGGAAGGATCAGGGAGATTCAGGAAGGGAAAAACAGGTTCATGGTTCCTGGGCACAATTCAGGTTTTCTAAAAAGCTAAGATGCTTTAAGATTTGAGCATAAGCAAGCCAAAAGAGGAGATGACTTTAGCAAGAAAACTTGTATCGAGGAGCAGAAGCCAATAAAAGGGGGCTTTACACTATATCTATAGAGAAAACACCATCTGATTTATTTCCCCTCTTGCGATTTTGCTTTCTAATTTTTCCTTTTTTTTTGCTGTTTTTATTTCTTTTCTTTAAAAAAATTCTCATTGTAAAGTAACTATACTGAATAAAAATTTAATTAATAAAATAAAAACTCTGACGTTCAGTCTCTCCTGGAGGAGGGACCCTGGTTTTTCAAATTTTAGATTTGTCTAATATTTGTCATATGCCACTCTTTAACACTTTCTCCCAGTGCAGTGCCTAGTGCAGAGTGAACTGTATAACAAAGCTGGTTCTCTCTCTTTTCCATCTGACCTGGCACAAAATGAACCTTTGTTTTTTTGCATTTTGCATTCTGCTTTCTTTCCAATCCCAAAGATGGTTTTATGGCATGGCACACTAAGGGGTTAATGACTGCCGAAAACATAACTATTCTTAAAGAGCAAAGTGACAGAAATGGAGATCAGGTGGGTACCTTTGGAATGATGTTGTACTGACTTGTAAAACTCTTTGGCTGTGGACATTATGATGGTGGAGTCAGAGATTATACAAAAACAATGTAGCATTTCATCCCAGCTCAGTCCAGCATGTTCTGCCTTCCAGAGATTCCCCACTGCCTTCTTCCCAGTGTTTTCTTCAAGGACGTATAGGACTTGTTTTGAGAGATGCTAGAAGGGCTGGCAAGCAAGCAGGGAGGCTCTGACCCGGCTGAAAAATTCTGTCTCCCTGACTCTGGGAGCTGATAAAATTGCCCCTGTCCTGCTGGAGACAGTAGGTTAGTTTCAGACTGCTGTGTACCATGTCAGGGGTTGGAACACACGGAGAAAAAATAAATCTAATCTTCAGACACAGTTGTTCTTTCCTCAATCTACCACATCTACCAGAGAAATCAGATCTGGCAGCTCAAGTGCCCGAGACCAGTACAACGTGTACTTTCTGCCTTTCCACAAATTAGACTCTTGGAGATGCGGTAAGAGGAAGAAAAGAAGGAACAGAGGGAAAAGCAGCAGAAGAGAAAGGCAAGGGTGAGAAGTCTGGGGCAAGGGACCGGATAGAATCGAAGTTTCCCCCTCCCCATGTCCAACCCCTGTTCTTTGAATATCTGTGCAAATAGTTAAATAGTTCAGACATATTAACAATATTGTCTTGACAGCTGAACTTGGTTTGGAGTCTCCTTTAGAGGATAGCAGAATCGTTTTAGTCTGCCTCTTTGCTTCTGAGACAAGAAAATTAACACAGTAAGAGATGCGGCTGTGCATGTATTATCAGAGCCCCTTCTCCTGGCAGGAGTTAGAAGAGATTAGAGTTTGTTAACACATGAGGCTTTTTGAAATAAGGTGTATATTTCAAGGGATACTTTTAATTTGCACTTTGCTGCCGGTGTGTAGTTAGGAGAGGGGGACAGTCATATGGTGCGTTAATTCCTGTCACACAGGACTGGGCCCCCCTACCCCCAGGCATGGCTAGGGCAGGGACCCCCAGGAGCGAGAGGAACTGATGCTTCTTGCTTGGCCATGTGTCTGGCTGGAACACTGCCCACCACCCACCACCCAAGACATGGGTAACATCTTGGTCTCCATCCTTGTCAAGGAATAACTTCCCTTCCAACCTGGCTTGGCCCTTTGAAGAGGTGCTCCTGTCACCTCGAATGTGGAAAAGGATTGTATTTGTCAGACTTCTCCAGAGAAAAAGAATCGACAGTATACATATATATGCGCACACACACTACTTTGTATGTAATATGTAATATATGTATAAATACTTATATGATATACATATAAAATGAGATAATATAATGTAAAATTATATATAAATATATAAAAGGAGATTTATTACAAGCAATTGGCTCACACATCATGCAGACTGAGAAGTCCCACTGTCTGCCATCTATAAGCTGGATACCCAAGAAAGCTGGATGCATAATTCTGGTCTGAAGTCAAAATTAATGCAAAAAAAAATCCCTACTGTGAATCAACTATCATAATTTTTAATAAAGACAGGCTCAGTGTTACCGATTTTTCTTTCGCTTCTGGCTGCAGTGCAGCTCAGCTGGGCGCTGACCCAGCCAATGCCGTTCTGCGGTCAGAGACCTTTCTCCCTAATGTTGCTTTCTTGCCAAGGGAAGAAGAAGAGACCATCATGTAGCAGCTGGGCCCAGGCCAGAGTGGTAACTTCTGCCTCCAAGCCTGGTGCTGAGACAACGATTTAATACGCTGAGCATTCTCTCTTCTACTGCTCACTGGCTGGGGTCCTAGTAGAAGTAGTAGTTTAGTCCCTAAGTCGTCTCTGACTCTCTGCAACCCCATGGACTGTAGCCCATCAGGCTCCTCTGTCCATGGGATTCTCCAGGCGAGAATACTGGAGTGGGTTGCCATTCCCTTCTCCAGGTCCTAGCTCAGTGTAAAAGGAACTAGCCAATCGGGAGTGTTCTCATCATACCTGGGCAAATGTGCCAAGGTCATCATTTTTTTTAATATAATTTTATTTATTTATGGCTGCTCTGGGGTCTCCATTGCTTTGTGCAGGCTTTGGTGGGCTAGAGTCCATGGGGTCGCAAAGAGCTGGACATGACTGAGAGACTGACATTTTCACTTTTTCACTTTTCAGTTGCAGTGTGTGGGGCTCCCCTTCAGTGAGGTGCCCAGGCTTCTCAGCGCAGTGGTGTCTCTTGGTGCAGAGCACAGGCTCTAGGGCGTGGGCTGAGCAGTGGGGCGCAAGGGCTTAGCTGCTCCACAGCACATGGGATCTTCCTGGATGAGGGATCAAACCCTTGTCTCCTGCACTGGCAGGTGGCTTCTTTACCACTGAGCCACCAGGGAAGCCCTAAGGTCATCATTTGAGAAGCCTTTTCAGCTGTCTTGGAGTCAGGACCACTTCCTTTGTAGGACTTTGGGGGGTGGCCATGAATAAGACTCCATGTCCTGCAGGTCTGTTCTCTGCGACAAGAGTTGGGGGTCTGAGGACAGCATTTCATGGAGCCTGGTGGATTCTTTGTCCTCTTTTCATCCTAGGTGGGGCTCTGGCCCTTAACACCTAAAAGCACTTCTGTTAGTCAGACTTCCCTCTGGTATACGATTTGAAACTCTCTCGAGTTAAAGTGTTAAATGATTAATAATCTGCATGCACCGCTGGGCAACAGTACTGGCTCGAGTCTTTGATCTTTGCTAACAGAAATAGTGCAACAATAGGTACCAGGCAAGATGGAAGGGAGGCAAAAATAGGAGTGTTTTCTGTTGGTATGAAAGCCAGCCATAATATTCTGATTCAGTTCAGTTCAGTCACTCACTCATGTCCAGCTCTTTGCCACCCCATGGACTGCAGCCTGCCAAGCCTCCCTGTCCATCACCAACTCCCGGAGCTTGCTCAAACTCACGTCCATCGAGTCGGTGATGCCATCCCACCATCTCATCCTCTGTCATCCCCGTCTCCTCCCGCCTTCAATCTTTCCAAGCATCAGGGTCTTTCCCAGTGAGTCAGTTCTTTGCATCAGGTGTCCAAAGTATTGGAGTTTCAGCTTCAGCATCAGTCTTTCCAATGAATATTCAGGACTGATTTCTTTTACAACTGAGTGGTTGGATCTCTTTGCAGTCCAAGGGACTCTCAAGAGTCTTCTCCAACACCACAGTTCAAAAGCATTAATTCTTCGGTGCTCAGCTTTCTTCATAGTCCAACTCTCACATCCGTATATGATTCCTGGAAAAATCATAGCTTTGACTAGACAGACCTTTGTTGACAAAGTAATGTCTCTGCTTTTTAATATGCTGTCTAGGTTGGTCATAACTTTCCTTCCAAGGAGCAAGCGTCTTTTAATTTCATGGCTGCAATCGCCATCTGCAGTGATTTTGGAGCCCAAGAAAATAAAGTCTCTCACTGTTTTCATTGTTTTCCCATCTATTTGCTATGAAGTGATGGGACCGGATGCCATGATCTTAGTTTTCTGAATGTTGAGTTTTAAGCCAACCTTTTTTCTCTCCTCTTTCACTTTCATCAAGAGGCTTTTTAGTTCTTCTTCGCTTTCTGCCATCAGGGTTGTGTCATCTGCACATCTGAGGTTATTGATATTTCTCCTGGCAACCTTGATTCCAACTTGTGCTTATCCAGCCTGGCATTTTGCATGATATACTCTGCACATAAGTTAAATAAGCAGGGTGACAATATACAGCTTTGATGTACTCCTTTCCCGATTCGGAACCAGTCTGCTGTTCCATGTCCAGTTCTGACTGCTGCTTCTTGATCTGCATACATATTTCTCAGGAGGCAGGTCAGATGATCTGGTATTCTCATCTCTTGAGGGATTTTCCACAGTTTGTTTTGATCCACACAGTCAAAGGTTTTGGCATAGTCAATAAAGCAGAAGTAGATGTTTTTCTGGAACTCTCTTGCCTTTTCGATGATCCAACAGATGTTGGCAGTTTGATCTCTCATTCCTCTGCCTTTTCTAAATTCAGCTTGAACATCTGGAAATTCATGGTTCATGTACTGTTGAAGCCTGGCTTGGAGAACTTTGAGCATTACTTTGCTAGCGTGTGAGATGAGTGCAATTGTGCAGTAGTTTGAGCATTCTTTGGCATTGCCTTTCTTTGGGGTTGGAATGAAAGCTGACCTTTTCCAGTCCTGTGGCCACTGCTGACTTTTCCAAATTTGCTGGCATATTGAGTGCAGCACTTTCCCAGCATCATCTTTGAGGATTTGAAATAGCTCAACTGGAATTCCATCACTTCCACTAGCTTTGTTCATAGTGATGCTTCCTAAGGCCCACTTGACTTCACATTCCAGGATGTCTGGTTCTAGGTGAGTGGTCACAGCATTGTGGTTATCTGGGTCATGAAGATCTTTTTTTTGTATAGCTCTTCTGTATATTCTTGCCACCTTTTCTTACTATCTTCTGCTTCTGTTAGGTCCATGGCATTTCTGTCCTTTGTGTGCCCATCTTTGCGTGAAATGTTCCCTTGGTATTTTTAATTTTCTTGAAGTGATCTCTAGTCTTTCCCATTCTATTGTTTTCCTCTATTTCTTTGCATTGATCACTAAGGAAGGCTTTCTTATCTCTCCTTGCTATTCTTTGGAACTCTGCATTCAAATGGGTATTTCTTTCCTTTTCTCCTTTGCTTTTCGCTTCTCCTCTTTTCTCAGCTATTCATAAGGCCTCCTCAGACAACCATTTGGCCTTTTTGCATTTGTTTTCTTGGGGATGGTCTTGATCAATGCCTCCTGTACAATATCAAAAACCTCCGTCCATAGTTCTTCAGGCACTCTGCCTATCAGATCTAATCCCTTGAATTTATTTTTCACTTTCAACGTATAATTGTAAGGGATTTGATTTAGGTCATACCTGAATGGTTTAGTATTTTTCCATACTTTCTTCAATTTAATTCTGAATTTGGCAATAAGGCATTCATGATCTGAGCCACAGTCAGCTCCCAGTCTTGTTTTTGCTGACTGTATAGAGATTTCCCATTTTTGGCTGCAAAAAATATAACCTATCTGATTTTGGTATTGACCATCTGGTGATGTCCATGTGTAGAGTTGTCTCTTGTGTTGTTGGAAGAGGGTGTTTGCTGTGACCAGTGCGTTCTGTTGGCATAACTCTGTTAGCCTTTGACCTGCTTTATTTTGTATTCCAAGGCCAAATTTGCCTGTTACTCCAGGTGTTTCCTGACTTCCTACTTTTGCATTGCAGTCCCCTATAATGAAAAGGACATCTTTTTTGGGCGTCAGTTCTAGAAGGTCTTGTAGGTTTTCAAAGAACCTTTCAACCTCAGCTTCTTCAGCATTATTGGCTGGGGGATAGACTTGAATTACTGTGATATTGAATGGTTTGCCTTGGAAACGAACAGAGATCATTCTGTTGTTTTTGAGAGTTATATATTCTGATTAGTTGACTTTTTTTTTTTTTAAAGAGGCAGGCTCCCATGCCATCTGGGACTTGAATAGCTCTCCTTAATGTTTTCCATAAGAATACCTTTGACAGGGACTCAGTTCCATTCAGTTCAGTTGTTCAGTTGTGTCTGACTCTTTGTAACCCCATGAACTGTAGCATGCCAGGCTTCCCTGTCCATCACCAACTCCCAGAGCTTACTCAAACTCATGTCCATTGAGTCAGTGATGCAATTCAACCATCTCATCCTCTATCATCCCCTTCTCCTCCCACCCTCAATCTTTCCCAGCATCAGGGTCTTTTCCAGTGAGTCAGTTCTTTGCATCAGGTGGCCAAAGTATTGGAGTTTCAGCTTTAGCATCAGTCCCTGAAACCCCAGAGGATGAGATGGTTGGACGGCATCACCAACTCAATGGACATGAGTTTGAGTAAACTTCAGGAACTGTTGATGGGCAGAGAGGCGTGCTGCAGTCCATGGGGGTCGCAAAGAGTCGGACACAACTGAGCGACTGAACTGAACTGAACTGATTGTTGTTGATAACAATAAAGTAAGTGTGTTTTTCATTTATCTTATTTTTGGCTATTGGAATATAATTGCTTTACAATGTTGTGATACTTTCTGCTGTACAACAGTGTGAATCAACTATATGTATACATGTATCCCCCTCCCTCCTGGATCTCCCTCCCACCCCCATCCCATCCCTCGAGGTCATCACAGAGCCCCAAGCTGAGCTCCCTGTGTTATACAGCAGCTTCACACTAGCTATCTATTTTGCACATGGTAGTGGATATGTATCAATCACCCAATTCATCCCACCCTCCCTTTTACAATAGCAAGAACATGGAAACAGCCTAAATGTCCAACAACAGGTGAATGGATAAAGCAGATATGGTATATATACACGATAGAATATTGCTCAGCCACTAAAAGGAACAACATGGGGTCATTTGTAGAGACATGGATGGACTTATAATCTGCAGCACAGAGTGAAGTAAGTCAGAAAGTGAAAAATAAATGTTGTACATTAACCCATAAATACGCACTCTAGAAAGTGTTTTGCAAATTATGAATTATCTCACAGGTTTATCCAGCCTTTGAAATAACTCTGTGAGGTAAGAAACATCATTCTTCTTCTATTGTTGAGAAACCTGATGTTCAGAAAGAATAAGCTATTTGCTCATTTATTCATATAATAAATCTCCAAGTGGTAGAATTGAGACTCAAACCGAGGTCAGCCAGCTACACATTCCTGACTCTTTAAGACTGAGGCTTCTTCAAAACCACATTCTGAGAGCACTTATGCCCACAATGTCCCGGCTCAAGCTAGAAAGCTCTTAGATATAACTCTTTCTTTAAAGTGTGGCCCATTGAGACAGGAATGGTCCAAGAATACCCTGTGTCAAGTGGGGTTTCCTCATGGAGACTTCAGCTTTACTGAGCATCTTGGAATATTTGCATAGATTTCTTTCCTCTGGCAGTCCTGGAGAGTGTCATTTCTGTAGGGAAGATGGCATATCAGACTCTGGAGAATGAGTCTACTGAGACTGCTCTTGAGGGGTGTGTGTGTATGTTAGTCATTCAGTCGTGTTTGACTCTCGTGACCCACAGACTGTAGCCCACCAGGCTCCTCTGTCCATGGGATTTCCCAGTTTAGAATACTGGAGTGGGTTGCCATTTCTTTCTCCAGAGGATCTCCTGACCCAGGGATCGAACTTGGGTCTCCTGCACTGTAGGTGGATTCTTTACCATCTGAGCCACCAGGGAAGCCACTCTTGAGGTGCCTTTCTATATTCAGCTTCCAAGTCGGCTGAGGTTGACCCTTAGGAGCCTTGGAAATTCCCACAAAGCTGGAATCACACTATCTTCTTACCTGGGCAGCAACAGATGCCTCATGTATACTCAGCAAAAGGCAGAGCTAAGGGGAAATGTCTTTGAGACTTTGTTTAATAGGTCAATTAGCTCATATTTGGGGAGACATGACTTGCCTGCAGTATTTATCTATCTGTGAGCGTTAACAAGCTAGATCGTTACGGGAATACACAACCATAATAAGTGACTCCAACTCAGAGGTGACCTGATATTTTCTTTCTTGGAGACTTTATTTGCTAGGTTTGGTTTTCTTGTGATCTCACAGAAACACATTTCTTCTGCAATCCCCTCTTTGAAGAAGTAATATGTCAAACCCAGAATCTGGCACCAAAGCAAAGATTCCCTTTACTTTCTGCATTCTGATGCTTGCCAGAGTAGTAAAACTGGGACCAGATTGCAAGTTTCTGCAAAGGGAGAACAGGGAAAACATGTAGAAGAAAACAGAAGGTATTCTTGCTTAAAAATAAACTAGCTGGTGGACTTCTCTGGTGGTCCAGTGGTTAAGAATCAGCCTGTCAGTGCAGGGGACACATGTTCGATCCCTAGTCCGGGAAGATCCCACATGCCTTGGGGCAACTAAGCCAGTGTGCCACAACTACTAAGCTGGATCTCTAGAGCCTGTTTCCATCACAAGAAAAGCCACCTCAATGAGAAGCCCTCACACCGCAACTAGAGGGTAGCCTGCGTGCAGCAACAAAGACTCAGCACAACCAAAAATAAATAAAATTTAAAAAGAAAAAGTTTTTTAGAAAGTTAGCTCCTGGTGGTGCGGGGTTGGGGGGTAGGGGGTGGAGGGTGGAAACAATGACCTCGTTCTTCATTCATTGATGATGTCTTTTTACAAACAAAGGAAAAGCATGTAGCCTCCTTAGCACCATATGAAGGTACATCTTCCTCTGAAGGATAATTGTGCTGAGAGGAGGGAAAATCAAGATCGGAGTAAAAGGACAAAAAGTAAGAGACTGGAGTTTGGAATCCTTCTACTTTACAGTAGGTGGAGATACTGTACCTTTAACATCATTGGCGCATAATTTCTTCATATTTTTATTATCTTATGCATTTCTCCCTCACAGCATACTTCTTTCTGTAATTATAGATTTTGCCATCATACTCAGCATGTATATGGAGATAGTTATTGAGGGAATTATTTTCTTAGTATTTCAAAAGAAAACTGAATTTTAAAAGGCCGAGGGATGTTCTGGAAGCTACATCTCAGAATAACTAATAATAACAGCCAACTGGGCTTCTGCCACATTTTCCCATCTTTTTTTACTTGTGGTGAGTTTCTTCTACTTCAATCCTAATGACACATGAGCAACTTGGGATTTTTTTGGTTTTTGTTATTTAAAGAAATGGAAAAGTCTTCTTAAAAGAAAATAATGCTATTTCTCTTCTCTCAGCTGACGACTTGAACCGCTACATCTTGAGAGTGTGTGGACAAGCAAGCACGTGGGTATACACACACACTACATTAAAAGCAGTCACCTTGACCTCTTTCTAAAACATAATTTTCCCCTCTGTGTTTAAGTCTTTCTATTTCTTGCTCTTTCTTAGCCTTATCTGTCTTCCAGATGTATCAAAACCTTTACACTAGATTCTACACATTTTCTGCCAAGAATGAAAGTGGGGGCTGACTGAGCTTCAGAATCTTCTCCATCTACCTTCCAGCTGCCTAGGTAACGCAGCTCTGCCATGCTAGCTTAGTTTCAGATATTTCTACCCTGTCAACTTACGGGTTATGCTTCTTCAAGACTTGGCAGTGTCTGGTTGGTAAGAAAGAAAAGAGTAGATTGATATTAACACTCGACCCGTGCTTTTTGCCAAACACTTGCTTACAACATTTGTCATAGCTACTGCCTTTTGTCTTAAAATGCTCAGTCCATTCTTAAAAAATTTAAAAATGGAAGTATTATTTCTGCCTGCTCAAAGAAAGACTGTCTCTGTTAGTATTAGTGGTAAAGGGATGAATGGAATCTGTTAAATTTACTAAAGGTCTTTCAGTGTTTTCTATCTTTTGGATCTTTATTACCTTTTTGTTTTCCATTCAGACAGAAGGGCGTTGCTTGTGGAAGCCATAATTTAACTCTGAAGAATTTTTCTGGAAGCCTGGCTCCTATAAAAAGATTTCTTCCATTTAATAAACTTGATCAGATTTTAGCCTCAGGATAGGTGCTGGATCAATCTGTCTGTCTTTCTCTTTCTCCAATCTTCTGTCTCTCCTCTCTCCCCCTCTTGCATAATCTTTCTCATTATCAAATTATTTCTGTGATTCATGTCTTTCCTTACTCCTTTTCATTGGACAACAAGCATCTTCAACCCACCTGCCCGAGCAAGGGAATTCCAGAAGCCTTCCTAGACACAATAGAAAAAAATTCAGAGACAGTGATCTCATGGCTCTTTCACCAGCTGGATCACCAGTTGGAACACCAGTACTGTCAGCTCCTTTCCCTCCCTTCCTAGATCCCCATGAGGACCAAAGGTGTTAGCACAGTTCCTGTGCTCACCAAACTGTGTGCTGTGCTTAGTCGCTCAGTCGTGTCCGACTCTTTGCAACCTCATGGACTGTAGCCCGCCAGGCTCCTCTGTCCATGGGGATTCTCCAAGCAAGAATACTGCAGTAAGTTGCCAAGCCCTCCCCTAGGGCATCTTCCTGACCTAGGGATCAAACTGAGGTCTCCTGAATTGCAGGTGGATTCTTTATCAGTTGAAATACCAGGGAAGCCCAGTGAGGCCGGCCAAATTGCAAAGTTAGAATGTGGAGCAGAGAAAGGGTTACTGCAAGGATATGCAAGGAGACAGGTGGCTTTTGCTCTAAAAACCCCTGAGCTTCTGGAAGGGCTTCAGCAGAGCATTTTTAGAAGCCAGATGAGGGAGGTGGGGTCTTAGGTTCTGTGATCAGCTTGTGCAGTTTTCTCTGATTAGCTAATGGTGAGACATGGCAGGTGGTGTCACAGGGGTTAACATTATCAGTCCTTAGGCTCCAGGAGGCCTGGGGCCATCTGCTCAAGGTCATCAAATAGTTAACATCTTCCATTTGGTGGGGGATTGTCACATATGCAAAACAACTCAGGAAATGTACATCAAACACTGTTATCTATTCAATAGGTGCTTCAGAGAGGAGCTAAAGCAGAGGATTTGCAGAAAGACCTCTACCCACCCCTCTCCCAAGGTCTCAAGGGGTCCTTCTCCCTTACAAAGGCATATGATATGTCAGCAAAAGGAATTAAATGTGACCACCGTAATTTATTCCTCCTCTGGACTCTTTTGTTGCTGTTGATTTCATCACTGTCACACTTTCTAATCACCTCTGCAGCTGCTAAACTTCCTGGCATTTTCTCTGAGAATATGGTAGGTCTCTAGACTTAACTTCACCAACAGTATAATAAACTTCTGAGTAGCATCAATTTCTTTAACATCCAGAGTTACTAAAAAAGTTATTTGGGTTTGCCAAATTTGAAAAATATAGTTATAACTTAAAATGTGATTTCTTGAAGATTTAAATTAAAATGTACCTTGATAATTCTCAAAAAAAAAAAAAAAAGCCCTTTAAGTAATTGTAATCAGTGGTATGTTGGAGCAGACTCATACCAGAGAGCAAGAGCAGATAATTAAATTTTCAGGAATTTTGAGAGCAAGTTGTAAAATACTGACATTACTAAAAATTAAATTAGAAATTAGAAATAAATTATATCCAAAACAATTGCAATGAAAACTCAAACTCCTCCCTTCCTAATTGTTTCACTACATTTTACTATTATTGGTGCTTTCTGGTTTTTAAGGTCTATTTTTCACATATAGTGAAAACGAAACGTGAAAGTGTTAATTGCTCAGTCATGTCCAACTCTTTGCAATTCCATGGACTGTAGCCCACCAGGCTCCTCTGTCCATGGAATTATCTAGGAATATTAGAGTGGGTTGCCATTCCCTTCTCCAGGGGATCTTCCTGGCCCAGGGATCAAACTCTTGTCTCCTGTTGGACAGGCAGATTCTTTACCATCTGAGCCACCAGGAAAATACTGTATAACATTATTAATGACACATCTCTTCCCAGTTCTGCATTGCACAAAGTTTTACATTGGTTGCTTGAAATGGGTCATTGTGAACCTATGGACATGGCCAAAATTGATAAATGTTATAAATCAGGAGTTTTTCCTGAGAGAGTTGCTTTTTTAGCATTTATCATCATGCCGCTGTATGTGATTATTCCTATTTTAGAGATAAGAAAGCCGAGGCTCAGAGGTTAAATAGTCAATGAATACCCTAAGGCATGGTATGTGTGCAGGGGTAATTTATCCAGGATTGCAGAGGTAACTAACTAGATCAATGTTGTGAAATGGAGCATTTCCTGCCATTCAGTAAACAAGGATGTCATAGCCTCCAGCGATTTCAGGCCTCCAAGTATGAATTTCTGACCCTGGAGGGTGGCCAAAAGGGAGAGCAAAGCCTTGATCCTGCAGCTGTTGGCTGCTGCTACTCCGTAACGGGAACTATGAACTAAGGATGTGAAAAACCAAGAAGCCAAGAAGCTGGAAGCTGGCCCTAGATAGCTGAGATGCATATGAAAGAAATGATTTCAGTGAGCCCAGAAGCTTGCATCTTCCCATACATAGAAAAGCGCTAAATTCCTTAACTCGGAGATATCTGGTTTTCCTTAATTAGCAATAATCTTTTGATGTTCAGACTACTTGTCTCTTTCAAACTTCTCTACATCCTTAGTCCTTCCCTCACCCTTACCTCCCCCGCCCCCCCTCTCAAGTGACCCTGAGAGGCTCTCTCCCAGGCTTGAAGTCCTAAAAATTCCCACCAAATAAAACATAACTCTCCATTTCTAGGTTGTGACTATTTTTCAAGTCAACAATGTGAAACTTTGCATTGGTTTTACATGTCAGCTCTGATACCAGTATTTAGTGAACAATTGCTCTATGTCAAACACAATACAAGATGCTCTTATATACATGGTCATGAGATGAAGATAAATATTATTGTTCTTATAGATGAGGAAACCGGGGCACAAAATAATTAGATGATTTGTCCAAAACCTTTAAAAATTTTTTTTGTTTATTTTTGGCTGCACTGTGCCTCTGTTGCTGCTCATGGGCTTTCTCTAGTTGTGGTGAGTGGGGTCTATCCTCTAGGACTTCTCCAGAGAACACAGTTTCAATCCCTAGTCTGAAAGATTCTATATGCCACAGTGCAACTAAGCCCCTGTGCCACAGCTATTGAGCCCATGTGTCCAAAATCTTTTTATCGAGTTCATCTTAGAGTCCATCTCTCCCTGGCCTCAGAATAGATGACCTACACCATCTACTTTAAAACTAATAGGTCCAAATCTTGATGACATGTCCTCTTCAAAGGTTACTTCCATTAGAGAGAAAAATGTGCAAAAATAATGGGCCAGTCATGCAGAATCTTTAGCATGTATATGTCATTCTAGTGAAGTGTTTTAGAAATTGGTTCCCTAGTGAAGGAGGGATTGGGAAACAGCCCCGTAAGAAGAATCGGCAGGGGAAATATCAAATCACTCCAGTTCTTTGTCCTCAAGCTCTGACCCAATAATTCTGGGTCATGGGAAAGTGACCTAAAAATATAAAGACTCAGAATTTCGTTCAGTTGGGTAAAGTTTAAAATGCAAACACCACTGCATCTCTGCATGACATTTAGTGTCTCCTGTTTCACTCCTCAGGTCCTTGCGTCCCAGGAGAACCCTTCAGGCAGGTTTTTTATGAACATACAAGCCAAATACTTTGAGAGGGTACAACAACAACAACAACAAAACAGTTTCACTTTAGCTCATGGGACCCAACTGTTCCAGTTGCTGCAGCAGGTAGAACTTTAAAGACAAGCACAAACCAGAGGAGACCAGATTCTACACTAATGTTAGGTCTTCAGTTATAAGCGACTTTGGAGAAGAGTCTGCAGAACTCTAAATCTCAGCTTTGGTCCAAAAAAGAAGGTGGATACATGATTCAAAGCATCTTGCTTAGAATTGAGGGAGAATGCCACTGGGAAATGGTCGGTTTGTGGGTAAGGGGTCAGGCAATTTTCCATTTTCATGTACTATTGATAACCTTGCATCTGTTCCTATGTATGTTAGGGGGTCATTTTGATTTCAGAATCTCCTAATGGGATAACAGATCCCCTTACAAATACCACCTTATTTTTTCTGCTATGAATCAGTTGCATACAATGGTGTGTAACTAAGCTGTGTAACTATACTCCAAACCTAGAGGCTTGAATCAATCATCTAATTTTGCTCGCGATTTTGTGGGTCAGAAGTTTGAGTAGGCTTGGCTGGGCAATTTTCACTTGGGGATCTCCCACACAATTGCAGCCAAATGGCAGTTGGGGCCAGTGTCCTCTGAAGTCTTGGCTAGGTTAGACCTATAACATGGTTCAGTGTGGAGGTAGCAGTGGACACTGGCTGTTGGCTCATCTGGGGAAGACAACCAGAGCTCTTATATGTAGTGTCTACAGCATGACAGCCTCAGAATCGTCAGGCATCTCACTTGATCCTTGGCTTCTTCCGGAGTCCATATTCCAGGAGAATCTAGTGGTTTTCGTGTGGCCTCCTGTCGCCTAGTCTCAGAAATCATGTGGTATCCTACCGTGTGTAAAATAAACAGCTAGTGGGAACCTGCTGTATAGCACAGGAAGCTCAGCTTGGTGCTCTGTGGTGACCTAGATGGGTGGGGTGGGGGTGTTAGGATGGAAGTCTAAGAGGGAGGGGATATATGTACACATATAGCTGATTCACGTCATTGTACAGCAGAAACCAACACAACATTGTAAGCAACTGTAACTCAATAAAAAAAGTAAGTGATATCCTTTCTGAATTCTATTGGTCAAAGCAGTCATAGACCAACCCAGATTCAAGGGCAAGGGGTGTAGACCCTCCCTTCTTCAATAGAGTAGTGTCAAAGGATTTGGAATACAATCAAAATGCAGTTATAGGAATAATAACTGTATCAATTTGCTGATTATATAGCAACAGCAAAAACTACCGCAAAATTTAAAAACAATGGGTCATCTATTTAACTTACTATTCTGCAACTAGTAATTTAGACTGGACTCGGCTGGGAGAGTCTTGCGCTCTTTGCTGGGTTTGCTCATGCATCTGTGGTCAGCGGGCTGGCTCTGACTGATCTCTCTGAGGACTCTGTTTGGGCAGAGTTGACTCTGGTCTGTGTGGACTCAGGTCCTCTGGTTGGCTACCCTTAGCCCCTTCCCATGGTGGAAAGAAGGCCTGAGTACTCTTCAGAGCTTGCAAAAGTGCCCCCTCATCACCTCTGCAAGCCCAATTCCAGGGTGTGGGGAGATAAAGTGAAAGTTGCTTAGTCATGTCTGACTCTTTGCGACCCCTGGACTATACAGTCCATGGAATTCTCCAGGCCAGAATACTGGAGTGGGTAGCTTTTCCCTTCTTCAGGGGATCTTCCCAACCCAGAGATCGAACCCAGGTCTACCTCATTGCGGGCAGATTCTTTACCAGCTGAGCCACAAGGGAAGCCTGTGAGGAGAAATAGTTAAAATAATATTCCTGCCCAGGCCTTGTGGCTCTAGAGACCATGGTTGTAACTCCTACACTGGTAACAAAGTTTCTGTTCATAAGGGTGACATTGTGACAGCTAATTGGGGAGGGCATATTTCTATATGCCAACAAGAGGGTCAAATAGTACCAACACATGATGCTGTGGTCAGTGCTGGTTCTCTTGACCACGAACCATGTCCTTTTAAATGATTTTGTCTGATAAGTGACATTCAAGTGAATTCAGCTCGTATCATTAAAGCTACAAGGAGTTTTATTACAGGCTTGAAAAAGCTAACAGAGGAAGTTTACAGTCCCTGAGTTGGATGGTAGAACTTGGTGCTTACTTAGTCTTATTTCCT
Source organism: Okapia johnstoni (assembly GCA_024291935.2). Lineage (NCBI taxonomy): Eukaryota > Metazoa > Chordata > Mammalia > Artiodactyla > Giraffidae > Okapia > Okapia johnstoni. The sequence goes on from CM044327.1 coordinate 25,221,239, forward strand.
CATTTATCAAGTGAGGGAGTTAAACTAAGTGATATGGTTCCATGACATTCTAAAATCTAAGTCCCGTTAGCATCATAGTTGTAAGTTGATCTAAAGCTCTTTCAGTTCAGTTCAGTTGCTCAGTCATGTCCAACTCTTTGTGACCCCATGAATCGCAGCACACAGGCCGCCCTATCCATCACCAACTTCTGGAGTCTACCCAAACTCATGTTCATCGAGTCGGTGATGCCATCCAGCCATCTCATCCTCTGTCGTCCCCTTCTCCTCCTGCCTCCAAGGATAACGAATGTACTACAAACAGCAGGATGGTATTTCCAGTTTTTGATTTTTTGTACAGGAGTCTCCTCTTATTCATGGTTTCAGTTACCCATGATAAACCATGGTCTGAAAATACTAAATGGAAACTCCAGAAATAAACATTTTCTCAGTTTTAAAATGTGGGCCATTCTGAGTCGTGTGATGAAATCTCATGGGATCCCACTAGGTCCCACCCAGATGTGAATCATCCCTTTGTCCAGTGTATTCGACCCTATCAGTCACTAAGTAGCCTGGATCACTAATCAGACCCACTGTCAGTATTGGAGTGCTGGTGTTCAAGTGACCCTGATTTTAAAGAATAAAGACCCCAAAGACAAGAAGAATGAAGCTGAAAATCTGGTTGTGACAAAGAGAGGCTGTAAAGGGCTTCCCTTAAGTGAAAAGATGAGAATTCTTTACTTACCAAGAAAAATGCTTAAAAATTGCACCTTGAGGTTGCTAAGATCTATGTGAAGAACTAATCTTCCATCCATGAAATTGTGAAAAAGGAAAAAGAAATTTGTGCTGTTTTTGAGGTAGCACCTCAAACTGCAAGTGATGGCCACAGTGAGTGGTAAGGGCTTAGTTAAGATGGAAAATTCTACAAGATATTTTGAGAGATACCACATTCACTTAACTTTTATTACAGTACATTATTATAATTTTACTATCTTATTATTTATTATTGTTAACCTCTTACTGTGCCTAATTTACAAATTAAACCATATCACGAGTCTGTATATATAGGAAACAAAGTATATAATAGGACTTGGTACTATCTGGGTTTCAGGCATCCACTGGGAGTCTTGGAATGGATCCCCTGTGGACAAGGGCGGGGACTCCTATATATTCTTCAAGAATGTCTTAAACCATCTCCTTTTTCAGTTCCTAGAAACACATGTCCTGCTGATAATTAGAAATCAATGATTTCTTTACAAAACATAGCCTTTGAGAAACAGTGTATTCATATGATATGTTAATGGATGTTTGGATAGGCATTACAGTGATTACTGCTTTGGCAAAATAATAATGATGATAACAATAATGGTAATAATGGGACAGTGCAATTAAGAAGAAAGGTACAGGGACTTACCTACTGTCCCAAAGGCTGCACTCCCAAAACAGTGGGCCTGGGTTTGATCCCATAGCCAGGGAACTGGATCCCCTATACCCACAGAGAAGATCAAAGATCCCATGTACCACAATTAAGACCCAGCACAACCGAATAAATAAATAGGTATTTAAAAAAAGAAGAGTTGTACAAAGGAAAAGAGATGAAAAGAGAGGGAAGTGTATGGGAGAAAAATGAGAAAACACAGAAGTAGCTCAAAATGACATCTTTTGGCTTATATAAGGGTTTTGGTGAAGCTGACTTCAGAAATGGTCATTGACATGGGGGTTGTTTGCCAAGTGCTGGTGTCCTCTGGGGACTTCCCAGGTGGCTCAACGGGAAAGAATCTGCCTGCCAGTGCAGGAGACGTGAGGTCAGTCCCGGGGTTGGGAAGATCCCTTGGAGGAGGAAATGGCAAAATCCACTCCAGTGTTCTTGCCTGGAGAATCCCATGGACTGAGGAGCCTGGCGGGTTCATGGGGTCTCAAAGAGTCGGACATGACTTAGCCACTGAGCACACACAGTGTCCTCTGTGGAAACGTGGAATGACATCTGTCCTTCAGAGGTGGGTTTTCTGGTTGGTCAAGCTGGAGGTATCTTAAGAGAGATTCCAAAGCCTGGAGGACATTGGAAGATGCTTTCCATTACCCTGGTCACCTGGAAACAAGAGACTCAGCGTCTCCATCATTTTATAATCATTTTATAGGTACTCGTTTTAACAGAGAAGTGCAGAAATGATCTTTTACCTACACAAGTACAGGCAAGACCACAGGGTGAAGTAGAAAGAGCAGTGGCGTCATAGCGAGTGAGGGCAGTGTTTGTATAGACTCTTGCCATTTAATCTCGCTGAGCCTTCATTTTCTCATAAGTGAGAAGCAGGTGTCAGATTGGGGTGGGTGGATGGGTGATTGGAAAGATACTGCCCTGGATGAAAAATAAAATGATTTTCTACAGTTTTTCTGACTGTTAAATTGATGACAAAATTCTAACTTCCTCATTATGGCATTTTAAACAAATGCAGAACCGCTAACGTTATAAACACGTAGAAAAGTGTTGGTTGTTCAGTTGTGTCCGACTCTTTGCAACCCCATGAACTGTAGCCCGCCAGGCTCTTCTGTCCATGGAATTTTCTGGGCAAGAATACTGGAGTGGGTTGCCATTTCCTTCTCCTGGAAACACGTAGAAAATCATGTCTCAGCCAGCATGTTTATAATGATCCGTTTACAAATTTCAGAAAATTTGTCAGCCTGTATAAGCTGGCGTCAGCACACATCAACACAATCCCAAGATGACAGAAATATTCACACCTAGGCAAATCAGAAATGTCAAGTTGGTCCAAAGTTGTATAAATAGATACAGGACTTAGTGATTAGGGAATAGGATTTTAATGTCCATACAGAATAAAAGATGTAGCTGTGGGTCCAGATGAGACCAATTGCTGAAAACAGACATCAGCAAAGAGCTGGGATCCCTGAGAGCTGCCCAGGTTGTTAGCTGAATGAGAAAACATCATTAAGTCCCAAGAAATGGCATGGAGATATCCCCTTTATGTTGTGGGTGAGAGCAACTAACAAATCTCCAATTAAGAACTGAAGTTCAAAGCTCAGCCCATGCCCAGGTATGGAATACCAATTTACACTCCACAGACAGACATGAATTCTAAGTTGATAAATTAAACATGTGAATACTGGCCCTGGACAGGAGAATTCTCAGAGGTGCCCCGTAGAAGCAAAACAAAATTTCCCTTTAGAGCTTTTGTCTTACAGGAGGAAAAGGATTCACTCAGGAAAGAAACATTTGAGCTGAAGGTAACACTCATTCAAAAATTACACACTCCAAGAGGAAATGAACTGTAATGAAGGGATTCAGCAGATACAATGAACAGCAGGATTAGTATTCTAAGAACTTGAGAGAGTAAAATAATCTGAAAATATAAAATTAAAAAAATAATAGCAATTTAAAAATAGATAAAAATACAAGAAAAGAATGGTCATTAACAATTAGAGAAAATAAAATGTTGGAAGAGAATGTAATAACTAAAATTAAAAGCTCAGTGGAGACTTCTACTTCTGGAAAGAGGGAGCAGATATACTTTTATTATTCTTTTAAGCACAACTGAAAACCCTAAAAAAATACATATGATATGTATAATGTAATATAATTTTATTTTAACATGTCATTAGATGATATATGTCATAATATTATATATTGTGATAATATTATATATGCTGTGATATTATATATTATGTGGGCTTCCCAGGTGGCTCAGTGGGTAAAGAATCTGCCTGCAATGCAGGAGATGCAGGAAGATGCAGGTTTGATCCTTGGGTTAGAAAGATCCCCTGGAGGAGGGCATAGCAATGCACTCCAGTATTCTTGCTTGGAGAATCCCATGGACAGAGGAGCCTGGTCTACAGTCCATAGGTCTGTAAAGAGTCGCACATAACTGAAGTGACTGAGCAGGTATGCACATTATATATTATAGTATATTATACATTGTAGGTGTATTATTATATGTGATTATCTGACACACAAAATATTATACCATAAGACAACTCTGAAAGATGGAAAGAGTGAGGCAGATGGGTTAGAGTCCTAGGCCTCCAAGGAATGACATCTTGGTGAATTCTCTAGGATTTCTTTTTACCTTCTGTATTCAGACTCAGGGCTGAAGAAATTAGCAACCTGGAAATGTCAATGATTAGACACATAAAACTCCATCCAAAACTTTCTCACTCAAGCCAAAGGACCAAGAAAGGGGCAGTCTAGCAAGACAGAAAACTGTTAGATAATAACAACTCTATCCTAGCCAAACACCACACTAAAAGAGTGTTCACACCCTCACCCTTTTGCAAAGGCTGAGTGAGGACCCTAGACTTTACCCTCATTAGGCTGTAACAAGGAACCTCAATGACTCACCTTGGTAATGTCAAAGTTGAATTAGAACTTTCATCCCCACAAGGTAGTAATGACCCTGTCCTCCTCCCCTCATCACTGATGCCAGCAAAGACCACATGAGGAAACTTACTCCTAGCACTGATGAGGTGTCTCTTTGTCTATGTGCTGGGAGTACGCCTAGTGGATGCCTAGTGGAGATTCAGGCCTTTTACCATCACCAGAGGTAGTAAGACCACTCTTTCCCCGACCATGTGGTCAGTGGAGGCCACCTCAGGAGCCAGAACTCCTACCCTATCAAGCAGGAATGACAAGTTCCCAGCACAGCTGTCGATGAGAGCTGAGTAGGGAACTCTGACTTCCAGGACCACTGGCAGTAATGAAGCGACACTTGCCAGTCCCCTTGCTGGAACCGTGTCAGAGGAAGCCAGAAAAAACAGAAGGGTGAAATAAGACCCAGAGTCTCATAACATAATATCCCAAGTCCACAGATTCAATAAAAAATCACTGTCCTACCAAGAAACAGAAAAAGGTGAAGCCAAATGAAAACTCCAGTACTGTCACCAACGAAGGTTGCCAGCACTAAGATAATAGAGATGTTAAGGTTTTCTGACAAAGATTTGAAAATCATCAGTATGAAAAATGCATCAGTGAACAATAACAAATATTTGAAGGAAGTGAAAAAAAGTCCCAGATAAAAAAACAAAACAAAACAGAAAGTTTCAGCAAAGAAATAGAAAATATATGAAAAAAAAGGAAATTTTAGAACCGAAGAATGTAATAACTTGAAAATAAAAAAAAACCCTGCTCTCAGCAGCAGATCCAGTTGCTGTAGAACCATTTATTGAAAAGGTGCTTCTGATCCTTTGTCAAAAATTAAGTTCATTTATTTGTAAGAGTCTGTCCCTGAGTTCAGTTAGTTTATGTCTCTATCCTTGTGGCAATAAAAACATAGTCTTCATGGCTGAGGTATATAAACTAACGTCTTTAAATTAGAAAGACTCATTCTTCAGACTTCATTTTTATTTTTCAAAGTTATTGTAGCTTTTCTAGCTCCTTTTCCTTTTTATGTATATATATTTTACTATTATCTTGTCGACATACACACAATGTGTAAATACATACAAGGTGTAAATACACACGGGGTGATGTGTAAATACACATAAATGTCTAAATATATACAAGGTGATGTGAGTAAAATCCGATGCTGTAAAGAACAATGTTGCATAGGAACCTGGAATGTTAGGTCCATGAATCAAAGGAAATTGGAATTGGTCAAACAGGAGATGGCAAGAGTGAACATTGACATTTTAGGAATCAGGGAACTAAAATGGACTGAAATGGGTGAATTTAATTCTGATGACCATTATGTCTACTACCGTGGGCAAGAATCCCTTAGAAGAAATGAAGTAGCCCTTATAGTCAACAAAAGAGTCCGAAATGCAGTACTTGGGTGCAATCTCAAAAATGACAGAATGATCTCTTTTCATTTCCAAGGCAAACCATTCAATACCAGAGTAATCCAAGTCTATGCCCCAACCAGTAATGCTGAAGAAGCTGAAGTTGAACGGTTCTATGAAGACTTATAAGACCTTCTAGAACTAACACCAAAAGAAAAAATGTTCTTTTCACCACAGGGGACTGGAATGCAAAAGTAGGAAGTCAAGAGATACCTGGAGTAACAGGCAAATTTGGCCTTGGAATATAGAATGAAGCAGGGCCAAGCCTAACAGAATTTTGCCAAGAGAACACGCTGGTCATAGCAAACACCCTCTTCCAACAACACAGGAGAAGACTCAACATATGAGCATAACCAGATGGTCAACACCAAAATAAGATTGATTATATTATTTGCAGCCAAATGGAGAAGCTCTATACAATCAGCAAAAACAAGACTGGGAGCTAACTGTGGCTCAGATCATGAATTCCTTATTGCCAAATTCAGACTTAAATTGAAGAAAGTAGGGAAAACCACTAGACCATTCAGATACGACCTAAATCAAATCCCTTACAATTATACAGTGGAAGTGAGAAATAGATTCAAGGGATTAGATCTGATAGACAAAGTGCCTGAAGAACTATGGACGGAGGTTTGTGATATTGTACAGAAGGCAGGGATCAAGACCATCCCCAAGAAAAAGAAATGCAAAAAGGCAAATGGTTGTCTGAGGAGGCCTTACAAATAGCTGAGAAAAGAAGAGATGCTAAAGGCAAAAGAGAAAAAGAGAGATATACCCATTTGAATGCAGAGTTCCAAGAATAGCTAGGAGAGATAAGAAAGACTTCCTCAGTGATCATACAAAGAAATAGAGGAAAACAATAAAGTGGCAAAGACTACAGATCTCTTCAAGAAAGTTAGAGATACCAAGGGAACATTTCATGCAAAGATGGGCTCAATGAAGGACAGAAATGGTGTGGACCTGACAGAAGCAGAAGATATTAAGAAGAGGTGGCAAGAATACACAGAAGAACTGTAAAAAAAAGATCTTCACGACCCAGTTAATGATGATGGTGTGATCACTCACCTAGAGCCAGACATCCTGTAATGTGAAATCAAGTGGGCCTTAGGAAGTATCACTATGAACAAAGCTAGTGGAGGTGATGGAATTCCAGTTGAGCTATTTGAAATCCTAAAAGATGATGCTGTGGAAGTGCTGCGCTCAATATGCCAGCAAATTTGGAAAAGTCAGCAGTGGCCACAGGGCTGGAAAAGGTCAGTTTTCATTTCAATCCCCAAAAAAGGCAATGCCAGAGAATGTTCAAACTACCGCACAATTGCACTCATCTCACACTCCAACAAAGTAATGCTCAAAGTTCTCCAAGCCAGGCTTCAACAATACATGAATTGTGAACTTCCAAATGTTCAAGCTGGATTCACAAAAGGCAGAGGAACCAGAGATCAAATTGCCAACATCCTTTGGATCATCAAAAAAACAAGACAGTTCCAGAAAAACATCTACTTCTGCTTTATTGAATATGCTGAAGCCTTTGACTGTGTGGATCACAACAAACTGTGGAAAACTTTTCAAGAGATGGGAATAGCAGACCATCTGATCTGCCTCCTGAGAAATCTGTGTGCAGGTCAAGAAGCAACAATTAGAACTGGACATGGAACAACAGACTGGTTCCAAATAAGGAAAGGAGTATGTCAAAGCTCTTTATTGTCACCCTGCTTATTTAACTTATATGCAGAGTACATCATGCAAAATTCTGGGCTGGAAGAAGCACAAGCTAAAATCAAGTTTGCCAGGAGAAATATCAATAACCTCAGATATGCAGATGACACCACCCTTATGGCAGAAAGTGAAGAACTAAAGAGCCTCTTGATGAAAGTGAAAGAGGAGAGTGAAAAAGTTGGCTTGAAACTCAGCATTCAGAAAACTAAGATCATGGCATCTGGTCCCATCACTTCATGGCATATAGATGGGGAAACGATAGAAACAGTGAGAGACTTTATTTTGGGGGCACCAGAAGCACTGTAGATGGTGATTGCAGCCATGAAATTAAAAGACGCTTACTCCTTGGAAGGAAAGTTATGACCAACCTGAACATCATATTGAAAAGCAGAGACATTGCTGACAAAGTTCTGACTAGTCAAGCTATGGTTTTTCCAGTGGTCATGTATGGATGTTAAGAGTTGGATATAAAGAAAGCTGAGCACCGAAGAATGATGCTTTTGAACTGTGGTGTTGGAAAGGACTCTTGAGAGTCCCTTGCACTGCAAGGAGATCCAACCAGTCCATCATAAAGGCAATCAGCCCTGAATATTCATTTGAAGGACTGATGCTGAAGCTGAAACTCCAATTTGGCCACCTGATGCGAAGAGATGACTCATTGGAAAAGACCCTGATGCTGGGAAAGACTGAAGGCAGGAGGAGAAGGGGATGACAGAGGATGAAATGGTTGGGTGGCATCACCTACTCGATGGACATGAGTTTGAGTAGGCTCCGAGAGTTGGTGATGGGTAGGATAGCCTGGTGTGCTGCAGTCCATGGGGTCTCAAAGAGTCGGACATGATTGAGAGACTGAACTGAACATACACACACAAAAAGATCTGAGATTTTGGTAAGAATTGCATTAAACCTGTCATCAGTTTGAGGAGATTTGAGTTCCAATCACTGAACATGGCAACTTTTTCCTCTATCTTAATATTGTTTGATTATTTTTCCCTGAGGTTTGTGATTTTAAGCATACAGGTTCTATAAATGTTTTCTAAGATTTATATGTAATTCCTTCATTTTGGGGGTAAAATGATAACTGCTGTCATAATTTAATGGTATTCATTGTATGTCAGTATTCATATGCTCATGGCTAATATTTTGGAATTTAGTTAATTTTTTATTGTGCATTACACATTCTTGTTAAGCTCAGTCATTAGTCCTGGAATTTTTTTCTGTAGATTTCTTAAGATTTTCCAATATATGAAATGGAGATTTTTTTTTCCCAAAATGTCTTTTTCATTCTTAAGTACAACATGTACTTTTACCATCACATTATTTGAGGAAATATGTAAAGAACGTGTTTTTAAGAGCTTTTCTTTTTTCAGAGTGTTCCTTTTTAAAATAACCTCTATTTTATAAATAGAGTGTCTTGATTTTTGAGATTAATAGTTTTTCTTAAGATCTACTCTCTTAGTCACTTTCAAGTATACAATACAGTATTATTAGCTACAGTCACCATGCTGTACATTATATCCCCATGACTTATTTGTTTAACTAAGAGCTCATACCATTCAAAAAAAAAGTTCCCCCCAGCAATATTCTGTTTCCCTTGAACTCTTTTTTTTCTTCTGATTTGTGTTAGTGTTTTCACGTATTAGATTTCAATATCTGATGAGCATTGGTTGTCTATTTGTTTTTAGGAATGTGGTTCTAAAAAGTGTTTGAACTGCTATGTTCATTGACAGGGATCATCAAAGTTGCCAATAAACAAGAATAAAAGTTTCAGAAATAGAGAGAGACACAAGAAAAGGCAGATTATAATTTTTAAACAAGGATTATTGCTCTCTTCTTCTCTGTAGGGTTATACAGCTTCACCCATTACGTTAACATTTTTTTTTCCTTAATTTATTTGTTTGGCTGCACTGGGTCTTAGTTGCAGTCAAACAAATAAATTAAGATCAAATAAATTTGATCTTCTTTGCAGCATGAGGGATCTTTGTTTTTTTCCTTTTTTTAAGTTGCAACATGTGGGGTCTAGTTCCCTGACCAGGGATTGAACCCAGGCCCCCTGCATTGGGAGCATAGAACCTTAGCCACTGGACCACCATGGAAATGTCTCCACCCATTACATATGACTTGTTTGCTCATTTTTATTCACTGGCCTCTGCCCCAGTGACTTTGAGCATGATCATGTGACATGCTTTGGCCAATGGAATGAGACATGTGTCACATCTGAGCAGAAGGTTTGTGTGTGTGTAATTTGACTATGTCTGTCTCTCTGCTACCTCCACCAACAGAAAAGCCTTTCCACGGTTATGGATTCTCCTTCACTCTGGGTCATGGGATAAGAAAATTCATGGGGTGCAGACAAGCCCAGTCCAGCTAGGTATTGACCAGCAGAGCTGAGATCAATTATAGTCCTAATGACAAAATGAGTGAGCAAGAAATGAGCCTTTTCATATGTTAGTGATATATTAGGGCTATTTGTTATGATTTAAAAGAAAGCGGACTAATAAACCAATAGGCTAATCTTAGGCTGTTTTTCTTATTTTATACACTGACCTTGAGGAATCTTATCCAACTAAAATATTGAGGAATCTAAATGTCTATTTGAAACTTTATCTTTCTTTCAAGCTTTAGACCGATATTTCCATTTGCTAACCTTAGCCCAAAAGTCATTCCATTTAAAGAAAATTTTCTAAATCCTTTCTCTTTGTACTTGTCCAGCCAAAGTTACGTGTTCCCACTCTGTGATTTAGAATCACTTTTAACATGCCTTTATTTATAATGTTTGCCTCATTGTAATGCAATCACTGATTTTATATATGCTTTTTGCCACTAGACCAGACCTCCTTGAAAATAGAGACCTTATCATTAGAGCCTGTAGTACAGCTTGTGTCACATAGTCATGTTCGTTAAATATTTGCTGAAATAATGTGATGGTAAAAGTAATATTGGATTCAAAAATAAATATTACCACAGTTTTAGAGAAATCTACATCTCCACATGTTGGAAAACTACTGTGAGGAAACAAACGTGGCTAAAAATAAGGAAAAAGAGGCACAATTTTAAAGTACAACATCTGTTTTCTACGTAGATGAAAGCAGGTCATTTTCAACTAGAGGAGGGACAGCCCCAAATATTCAGTACAAATTTATGAAATTCTATTGATTTGCCACATTTTTAAAATCTACAGTTTTATGCTAAGTGCAGAGAATCTTTTTTTAAAGAATAAATGGAAAGAAGAGGCTAAAGAGGAAAGGGATATTTCACTGACAATCTATCTGTTAGACTGTATGCTACATATTTTTTATTGTCATATTTCATTCTCTTAAGAACCCTTCATGGGTCTGTTTCAGTTACGGTTTTCTCAGGGTGTGTGCCCAGTAGGGGAATTGCTGGATCATATGGTAGCTCTATTTTAGTTTTTTAAGGAACTTCCATACTGTTCTCCCATTGCAGCACTATTTCCTAAATGTCCATTGACAGATGAATGGATAAAGATGTGGTGTATATATATATATATATATATATATATAACTGAAATATTACTCAGGCATGAAAAATGAAATTGGATCATTTGTAGAGATGAGGATGGGCCTAGCATCTGTCATATAGGGTGAAATAGGTCAGGAAGAGAAAAATAAATATCATATATTAACACTTATTTGTGGAATCTAGAAAAATGGTACAGATAAACCTATTTGCAGGGCAAGAATAGAGATGCAGAGGATGGACATGTGGACATGGGGAGGGGGTGGGGTGGGATGAATTAAGATTGAGATTGACATATATACACTACTCGTGTAAAATGGATAGCTAGTGAGAAGCCGCTGTATAGCATAGAGAGCTGAGCTCGGTGCTCTGTGGTGACCCAGATGGGTGGGATGGGAAAAGGGTGTGTGTGGGAGGCTCAAGAGGGAAGGGATATATGTGTACACATAGCTGATTCACTTTGTTACACAGCAAAACTAACACGACATTGTAAATAAATAAAGAACTCTTCGTGATATGTATGTGTAGACACAGACTGGAGTTAAATCATCTATCCTAGACCACTCTTCTACTAGTGAGTAGAACCAAGGTTCGAGCTCTTGTGTCCTGATTTCTCATCTGGCAGTGTTTTGATGATTTACTCTGCTTTCTTTTTAAGAGCCCTTGCTCATGTGTGTACCAAGAGGTCATCGTCCTCCCTTATACACCACTATGAGAGGAAAGAAGATGAAATGTTATGGTAAAATGTTAGTATTCTAGAGAGAAGACAATCAGGACCTAATCAGAATTTCATGGTTCCTTCTTCCTCAATGAACTGCTTGTTGATTTGATGCTTCCACATGTTTTCAGTGATCAGTCTGTGATTTATCATCCTGAAACGAATATGGGTTTGAATGTTTAAACTGGAAAAGGAGTTTCCCTAGACAGGCAGAATGATCTAATTTTCAGCCATTAATAGCATGTCCATTTCCATTTCCTTTCTGGCATCTGAAGGACTGCATTATAGACTCACTGACCTGCTACATTTAATTTGAAAAACAAATCCTCTTTTGAAATCATGGGGATCAAACACGTTATTAGAAAGAGCAGGACTCTATTTTCACCCCCGGGACTAAAAATAGCAGTTAGGGTTTGACATGCTTTGCAATGAGAAGATATTACTAGAATAGAAATTATTATGAGACTAGACAAATGTTTGCATTTTTGAAACTGCAGGTTGTTTTCATATACAGTGTTTTTGAGCAACAACCTTTGTGAAATACTTGAGTATTTTAAGAATAAGTTTAACAGTCTAATGATCGCATTTTGTTTCTCACAGCTTCTTTTGGTTATGGGCTTTCCAAAAGAAGACGCTGAAGAAGATGAAAAGGAAAGTGAGATGCTTGGGCCAAGATGCAGTGGACACTTCAGCTGTAAGCACTAGGCTCTGTGCTCTTTCAAGTAATCTTCCTTACTTTTTCAAACACATCATTACCCTCTGCTTGCTCATCTCATTTCTTGCACATACATGTTTGTTGAAGATTATAAAAAATGTTACTGATTTCTTGATTTCATTGATTTCATGTTGAGTGTCTACTTTGTGTCTGTTGGTGGTGTGTGTGTTTGTGTGAGTGTGTGTGTATGTGACACAAGTGCTATTAGGGACATGAAACGTGGAAAATAGAGAGCAACTGAGGACATGAAGAAGAGGGTTGTTTTTTTTAGGTAGGGTATTCAAAGCAAGCTCAAATCAAATGTGAGCTGAATCGTGCATTGTTAGAAAAAGTTACAGGAAGGACAAGGCACAGGTTCTGGGAGCAAAGAGAGCAGAAATTCTCTTAGAATATACAAGCAAAATTTTCTTCAATATTCAGGCCAACGTTGCTGAAGTATGGGAAATGGGAAGAAGAGGTCAAAATGATTCTGAGCATGTAGGGAAATACAGCCTTGATGAGGATTTTTGTGGTTTATTCTAATTGCAATGGGAGCTCACTGTGGAGGTTTAACTAGGAGAGGGATCTTATCTGATACAAATGAAAAGTTCAAGTCTAAGAACTAAAGGTTTATTTGTTTACCTATTTATTTATTTTTGTCTGTCCACATAGCAGGTGTGATCTTAGTTACCTAACCAGCGGTTGAACCTGTGTCCACTGCAGTGGACTGCCAGGGAAGCCCCATAAAAGCTAAAGGTTTAAAGTCCTGATTTTACCACTGTTTTAAATTGAGGATCAGCAATAATGATGAAGAAAGTAGCACAATAATATTGTGTCTTTTCTCCCATTTCCCTCTGGTGAGCCCATGGTTTGGCTGAATGTTTGTGTTATGGCAAGAATCAAGCCTGCCTGGAGCCCCTCTAGCCTGGTGGTTTGCCTCCATATGTCAATGAAGTCTGATACCAGTTGGCGATAGAAATCAACACAGTGTACTTGCTCAATCACTGGAGCATTTTCTGTCTGACTAGGGGTGGTGGACATCAAGTGAATTTGATGAATTGTGGAGTAATTCACTAACTGGCAGCTGGGACTAGAATGGAACCCCAGACACAGACTGAAAAGGTGACAGCCTTTCAAGCAGCAGTCCCTGGAATAACAGCTCATGAACTTTGCCTGCAGCCTCTCTTGGCTGGCAGTAGAATGTGCCTTCAGCCGTGCTGGCAGGGAACATGTGGCCATCTGTTCTACAGTATCAAATTTTCGTAGTGTCCTGTCATTCAGTGAAAACTGCTCACACACCAAGCAGAAGGGAGAAATCTTGAGCATTCCCCACCTCTTCATCTAAAGAAGGAATGATTTCTGGGTGATCTGTGGACAGAATACAAGGTATCATCCTTCTGAGATTGCCTGGAAGTGGCAATCTGGGAAGTTAATGCAAATTTTAGGTTCAGAATGGCTGATTTGTAGTTGCTACATCACTGTGGTTATTCTGCAACTCATTAGGCTGCTGATAATGTCTATTGGAGGATATTTGCCTATTCATCTGATCTGCAATGTGATTCTTTCTTTCAGTGTTCTGCAGTACTAGGACACTGAGAAACACTATGTTTCTCTCTATGTGTATGATATCAAAAGTCTAAATATACAGGACTAGTCTTTCCTGGTTAATCTCTAGGTATGATTCTGGAATTTCTTGTAGCTGTCTTATTACTGAAAAGCTATAAATAAATATTTTATCCAGTACTCTTTCTTGCAAGACAGGTAGAAGGCAGGCATAATCACTAACCCCCTTTCTACAGGTATAAAACCTGGTAACTAGAGGTTCCCTAAGAGAGTTGTGCAGAAAGGAATTAGTAAGTCATTAACAGGAAAATCAATTTTAACCTAGACAGCATATTAAAAAGCAGAGACATCACTTTGCCAACCCATGTCCATAGAGTCAAAGCTACGGCTTTTTCAGCATTCATGTATGGATGTAAGAGTTGGGCCATAAAGAAGACTGAGTGCTGAAGAATTGATGTTTTCAAACTGTGGTGCTGGAGAAGACTCTTGAGAGTCCCTTGGAGAGCAAGGAGATCAAACCAGTCAATACTAAAGGAAATCAACCCTGAGTATTCATTGGAAGGACTGATGCTGAAGCTGAAGCTCCAATACTTTGACCACCTAATATGAAGAGCCAACTCATTGGCTCTGACGCTGGGAAAGATTAAGGGCAGGAGGAGAAAGGGGGTGATAGAGGATGAGATGGTTGGATGGCATCACTGACTCAATGGACATGAGTTTGAGCAAACTCTAGGAGGTAGTGAAAGACAGGGAAGCCTGGCATGCTGCAGTCCATGGGGTCACAAAGAGTCAGACACAACTTAGTGGCTGAACAACAAAAACAACAACCATATATTCAAATGTAGTAGATGAGGGCTTGAACTTTCCCCCTCAGAGAGCATATATTCTTCTTGGAGAGATGTGATACATAATTAAATTTGCTGACATTTAAACTGAAAATGCAATATTACAGAATTAGTCTAACAGGAGGATTGACTATTCGTACAAGAAGGAGAATACCATATTAAAAACCTAGACTTTACCCTATGTGTGTTGTGGAACTATTGACTGGCAGGAAAATAGTCATATTTGTCTTTTAAAAAGATCGGTCTGGCAGCAGTGTTTAAATACACACATGCATATGCATACATACATATCCATATACTGAAAGCAGAAACCAAACTACTTGATTATTTAATGAACAAAGAAAAACCAAGCCTAGCTCCTGGGGCTCAGGATTCTCAGGCAGTTGGTTTTCTACCTTTGTATATTCTTCACCTATTTGATACACACTATCATATTCAAACTATGTGTGTTGGTATTAAATGAGAAACGACTCGTAGAAACAACTAGGGTTCCGTTAATGGTACTAGGTTAGTTGAGTGGCCATTTGGAAAAATAAAATGCAATTGGATCTCAACTTCTGCCTCAGATGGTGAAGAACCCACCTGCAATGCAGGAAACCCAGATTCGATCCCTGAGTCAGGAAGATCTCCTGGAGAAAGAAATGGCTACCCACCCCAGTATTCTTGCCTGGGAAATCCCATGGACAGAGGAGCCTGGTGGGCTACAGTCCATGGGGTTACAAAGAGTTGGACACAACTAAGTAACTAACGCTTTCACTTTTAACTTTCACAACTTATACCAAAAAATTACAAATGGATCATAGATTTAATGTGAAAACCTGAATCTTAACTTTTAGAAGATACCATAATAGAATTACATATATGTAATTACATATATATTACATAGTAGAATTACATATATGTAATATATATATATGTGTGTGTGTGCATATATATATATATATATATATATATATATATATATATATATATACACCTGAAAAATAAAATGCCAATCTGTAAGAAAAATGACTGATAAATTCAGTTAGATCATCATCTTCATCACCAACATCTATGCGCATAACCCACAATAAGCAAAAGTCAAAAGGTGTGACAAATCAAGAAAACATACTTGCAAGGACTAATTTTTCTCATATTGATTTTCTAATAACAAACTCTAGTAACTCAATAGAAAAAAATAAGCAATGGCAATTCAGAAAAAAATATAAATAGCTCAAATATATGAAAAGATGTCCAATCTCACTCATAATATGAAAAATACAAATCAAAACTATACTGTGATACCAGTTTCACCACCAGTTTGGCATATATGTTACTACTGACAGGAGACTGGGGAAGCAGGCACTTTCAGACACTCTGGATAGGAATGTAGATTGTTATAGTCTCCAGCGGGGGAGCAGTGTGACAAAGGCTATCAAAATAGCAAATGCAAAATACCTAACTACCTTTTGAGCCAACAAGTCTACCTCTAAGACTGTATATATGAAGATATACTTTGCATTCATTAAACTATATATACCTGACTTTATTCAAGACAATATTTTTGAAATAGCAAAATATTAGAAATAATATCCATCAACGGTGCGTTATGAAATTACAAAGCAGACCAGCTATGGAATAACATGCAACAGTATCAAGAAACAAGAAGAATTTCTTTATGTCCTGTTATAGAACTTAATAACAATGAAAAAAATCAAGGAGCAAGCAGGTATATCTATATTCTATACCTACATAATATTGGAAAAAGATTAGATGTATATGTGCATGTATATTCGGAGAATTAACTTCTTATACATGCATGAAATATCTTTGAAACAAAAGAAAGTGATACAATTTGCTGACCCAGAGGAGAGACTAGTTGTCTGAAGCTGAGGACTGGAGAGAGGATCTTCACTATGTGCTCTTTCTTTTCTCATTTTGTATCGTGTAAATGCATAATGTATGGAAACTTAATATTAAAGAGTAAAACAGAATTAACCATCAGAAGATAAAGATAAGTTCACAATAAGCGAGTATATACTGTCCTAAATTACTCAGGTATTTTTTTCCTCATCTGGTTTCTTATTTAACCTTTATCTCTCTGTTATCATTCCTTTCACAAATAAGGAAATTGAATTGTAGAGACAAGTAACTTTTCCAAAATCACATAGCTAAGGATTGAAACTTAGCTATCACTAATTTGGCCCTGCTTGCATTTTAGTGACCAATTCTTTGCTTGTCTCAATAAAGATTTTTTTTTCTTTTTCACAGTGGACATTACATCTATCTGGCACAGAGCATTTCCAGAGTCATTTTCTTTTTATAATTTAGGAAGTTTAGGGGTAAGGTTGAGTCCAAAGAAAGTCTGCAGCCCAAGGAAAAGAAACAAAATCTGAATGCACAGTTTGCTTCTCTCAATTTAGACTTCAGTTAGCCACTCAGCAGTAGATGCAACTGGCAACTCCACCTTATGGCAACTTGAAAAATGTAATAAATCATTCATCTTTGCTTGAGAGGTCACTTTATTACAGGATGCATGGGGTGATGAGCAGCAGTGAAATACTCAGAAGGGCACCAGGAGACCTGCTTTGGTCTGTACACCCTGTGGGCGTTATGCTTATTCAGTTCTATTTTACTTTCAAGGAGAAAATTGTGCCCTATAATTATGTGTCTCTTACTTGTCAGTTCCTGAGAGATCCTCTGACACGTAGGGTGCCAATTATATTGACAGATCCTGTTCCTTGAATTCCACGGTGGCCTGGCTTATCCATGCCCTCTCCCACCTGCTAAGAGCAGATCATTAGAAGAGGTAGAAAGACATCACCAGGAATGGTGCTCAGCCAACAAGATGGAGGGGCCGTTTCCTTTTAATCATGACCCTCCCTCTGACAGAGTAAGTTGCAAGGATGAGACTCATGTAAAACAAGAAGTCTCAGAAGCACAAAGGTGTAAGAACACAGAGAAAGGGTTCATGCTGGTCTCATTGAAATGAGATGGGCTGTGAGGCAAGTCTCCAATTCATGGCTTGGTTTTGTTGTTATTTGATTTAAAAAAAAATAGGGCATCTATTCTGGTAGGGTTAATTAAAGTCTGGGTTGAAGCATGAAGATGCCATTTGGCGGTAGTTTTGTGACTTGGGAGCTGAAGGTTCTGATTCAGGTCTTGTCCTTCATAATTAGAGGGACTCATGATATTAACTTGGCTAGACAACTGTGCCCAAATTAAGAGATCTGTAAGACATTATTTTCTTCCTTCAATAAGCACATATTACATTTGTGCTATTCGGGACTATCCGGTGTTACTTTGTATGTTGCGTGTGTGCTCAGTCACTCAGTTGTGTCCAACTTTTTGGGACTCCATGGACTGCAGGCCACCAGGCTCCTCTGCCCATGGAATTTTCCAGGCAAGAATACTGGAGTGGGTTGCCATTTCTTCCTCCAGGGAATGTTCCTGACCCAGGGATTGAACCTGTGTCTCCTACTTTGACAGGCATATTCTTTACCACTGAGCCACCTGGGAAGCCCAGTTTATACGTTAGTGGGTGTTAAATTAGTGCAGTCTTTTCAGAGGGCTGTAAGGATGTTTCAAATATATCATTATAATGTTCATATATATTCAATCAACAATTCTACATCGTCATTTTTCTTAAGGAAGTATTTGGAAAAATATGCAAAGATGTACAGAAAGGATGTTCGTTGTATTATTTACGGTAGATAAAAACTGTGAGTCTTCTTTAAGTATACAAAAATGACACAAAAAAGTAAATATGCAGTCGTTGAAATGAAAATGTCAATCTGTACTTACCAATTTAGGAAATTGTTCATGTGTTATGTGAGAGAAACAATGTACAAAGCTGTATTTGTAGTATGACTCTGATTTTTATATACATGATACATATAATACATATATAGTGTAAAAATATATGATAAAATGCGCCCAGAAATTTTCTTTGTGTAATAGACCAAGTAATATCTTTCTTTTCTTGAAATGTTTGTTTGCTCACAGTTTTTAGTTTATCTACTGTAAACTGGAACTGGTAAGATGAAAAAAAAATTCTGCTAGGGGATCTATCACTCAAAGCACTCTATCTGACTTTTAAATCAAAGTGACAATAAAAAATAGATGGTATTATATGCTCTAACTAAATAAAACTAGTGTACTTATTATACACTGAATGAACATCTTTCATATTAATACATGGCAGAAAGACTGCCTAAGGTAAGACCCACTAGAAACTTTAAATTGCATTATTTTTCCCTTGCTAATATGTTATCCTTGAATTGCATTTTATCTTTTATTTATGTGAAACCTTACTTATCTTCAATTTATATTCAACTATTTTCTTATTTTCACATTGGGAATTAATGACATTGACAACTGTGAGTAATATTAATGGTTAATTTCAAATCGATGTTTTTATCCAAAGAGAGATGATCACTGATACATAAGACTTATGAAGACAGTAAGCAGTTTCTCATTCTGCATTCTTCAGTCTCTCTCCATAGCCCTACTACAGAATTATTCATCAAATAAATTGAGATGACAATGATAGTACATCCAACTACACATATTTCATTCATTTCCTCACAGATATTTATAGAACCAAAGACAACGAATAAGGTAGTGAGCTTGGGGCAATAGGGTATATAAAATTCATTATTTCAAAGAGCTTTTCTTCAGGTGGGTGATATTTACATATCATCTGTATCCATGTAACATGTAAGTAAAAGTATGTATGAACACAGTCTATGAGACTTCAGAAGAGGGAAGAATTGCTTCTGTTTTCAGACACCTAATCAGGCTCCACGAAATCTGTCTGGACATTGAAGGCTTTGAGGTATTTCTCCAAATGGAAATTAGAAGGCGGTCTATTGGGTCTGTCACAAGCAGCAGAGTAGAAATGGGAGATGGAAAAGCTTCTTTGGAGAGTGACTCCCAGTTTGGATAGCCAATAGAATGAGTTATAAGTAAGTAATCAGTGGAGAGGTGGATTTGGATCAGAATATGGAGAATTTGAATTCTAAAGAAAGAAGCCTGCACTGTATTCAATAGGCCTTCAGTAAGTTGATAAGTCTGCAGCATTTGAAAAGGTGCTGATATGATTAATTTGTGCCATAAGAGAATCAATCTGGCAACACCTCATAGGATGACTGGCGGAAGAAGACATTTATTTTTAAATGTCTCAATTAATCATCAGAAATTTGTCAATAGCAAATGATTCATTCCTTTCCATGTTTATAATGCTCATTACTATAGTTTTTCCTCCAAGTTCTTTTTTATTCAGAGTTGCTCTGATAAGAGACATGTGCTTGCTTGAGGAAGAGGAAGCAAGGAAGATGACGGACTTAAATTTCAGTAAGACTGTTTTCATTCCAAGTAGATTTGTCATCATTCTAGCCCAAAGAAGGCATTTCTATACTGGCTGAGCATTTATTTTCTGGAATCAGAATATTTAGTTCTGAAGCCTATCACTTACTAGATATGTGACTTGGAAAACTTACCTGTATTTTCTGTTCCTCAATTTATTTACTATTGTATAGAAATAATTATTGAATTATTCAATAATAATTATTGAAGAGTTTCTGTGATGATCAAATAAAAATAGGAATAAAATGCTCAGAACAGTGATTGTCTCATGCGTGTGTGCATGCTGTCTCTTCAGTTGTGTCTGACTCTTTGATGAGACCCTATGGACCATAGCCCACCAGGCTCCTCTGTCCATGGGATTTCCCAGGCAAGAGTACTGGAGTGGGTTTCCATGCCCTCCTCCAGGGGATCTTCCCCACCCAGGGATCAAACCTGTGTCTCCTGAATTGCAGGCAGATTCTCTATTGCTGAGCCACCAGGGAAGCCTGGATTGTCTCATAGTAAGCCTTTAAGGACTGCTGAAGATACTGTTTTAACCTCCTCTGTGAAAAACAAACAAAAAAACCCAAGATCCCAAGATGCTACGTTGCTTCTGGATTTGAATTGGTTGTACTTTCCAATTCTGCAAGGAGGAAACCAGACCCAGCGGTTGGTTGGTTTGTCTGCTTATGGGTTTTGGTTTAGCAAGAGATGCCACCTAATTTATAGAGAAGATGGTAAATTAATACAAGGCTAGGGAATTCGTTTCACAGCTTAAGTGAGAAAATTTAATTCTTATAAAACATATTTTATGTCCTAAGTGAACAAACACAATTTCCAATAACAAAAATAGTTTACAAATTTAAATGGTCAAATTATTTTAGTTATAGAAGCCTTACTTTAGGAAATAGAGGAAAAGAATTTCATAACTGAGCTTAGAAAGTTGGTATGGTATAATTCTGTAAGACTTGAAGCTCCTTTTTTTTTTGTTTATATGGCACTGGACATCGCCATGGGCTCTGAAATACAAAGAGCAGATAATTATTATCCTTCCCTTGATTTCATGGTTAGGAGGACACTCTGAAGGCATAGTTCTTATTACTGAGACTTTCATTTCTTTACCTAAAGTTACCCAAAGACATTCAAGTCCGTGATTTCTTATTTTTTATCCCATTTAGAAATTGTGGACCCTACACTGCAAAATCGTTCAGTGTATGTCCAGATTGGAAATTCCATGAGTATAGACGTGTGGATTCAGTACTCCTGGGTGGGTAAGTGCTTGCTGGAGTATTGTACTCCTGAGGTGACATGGTAAGTGGTTTGATTTCATCTTGTGTGGCCATGTGATTTCACAATTGCAAGTGATTTTAAAGATCATTTATCCCACGAATATCTAATGAGGGTCCACGAAAGGTCAGACACTATGCAAAGCACAGGATTAAACAAAGCATACAAGGTGCCTGCCCTCACTGAGCTTGCATTCTACTGCAGGAGACAGATGATATGTGACATAAATAAATAAACAAGACTATTAAGATTGTGCTAAGTTCTGAGTAAAATGAATCATGGCAACAAGTAGCTGTGGAGACTGTCAGATCAAATTGTTGGGGAATTCTTACTGAGATGATGACATTTGGGTTGTATCTAATCTTAGATACCTCTTTCCAGATCCTTTGTCAAAGAGCCTGCGGTATTCAATAAAGATGGTGGGGTTCTTTTGTTTGTTTATTTTTAATAAACTTTGTATTTTAGAAGAGTTTCAGAGTTATAGAGAAATTGAGAAAATAGTACAGAGTTTCCATGTGCATTATACCAGTTTCTCCTGTGGGTAACATCTTATATTAGTATGGTGGATTTGTCATAACTAATGAGCCAATTTTGACACACCGTTATTAACTAAAGGCCATACTTTATTCCTTAGTTTTTACCTTATGTCCTTTATTTCTCTTCTAGGATTCCATTCAGGAAACTGCACTACATTTTTTTGTCTTATCTCCTTAGAGGTCCCTAGGCTTGACTGTTTCTCAGATTTTTTTGTTTTTGATAACCCTGACAATTTTGTGGAGTACTGGTCATGTATTTGGCCCTCAAATTAATATTTGTCTGATGATTTTTCTCACAACTGGACTGGACTTTGATGGGTCTAAGAGCAGACTACAGAGGTAAACGGTCATTCTCATTACATCATATCAAGGATATACACAAGCATCATGAGGTATCAATGAATTATCACTGTGGATATAACATTGATCACCTGATTGAGTCTGGAAAATTGCTCTCCCCCGCTCCTGTTTTTAGTACCTGTTTTTAGTGTATTATTTGGAAGAAAGTCACTATGTATAACCCACACTTAAGGAATGGGGATTCATGCTTCAAGGGTGGAGCATGTATGCAAACTGTTTGGAATTCTGCATGGGAAATGTGTATTCTACATCACTTATTTATTCATTCAATTGTTTATATTGGTGTGAACTCACAGGTACATAATTTATATTTGACTTATAATGCAGTTTTACATTATTTATTTTGTTACTCAAATTTTTTTCAGCTTTGGCCACTGGGGAATCTTTCAATTAGTTCTTTGTATCCCTTTGATATACTGCCATCATTGTAGTTTTTTTTTTTTTTTTTAGCACTTCTTTAATTTCTGGCACTATAAGAAGTTCCAGGTTCATCTTGTAAGCTTTCTGGTACAGTCTTCAAATGAACCGTTTGTCTGAGGAGACCTGGTTCCTTTTTACTGGAGAACTGACTTAGAAACCAAGACCCACGTGCTTATTGTTGCTGGGGTGTTGTTGCTTCTAGTCCCCAAGCTGAGAGTGCAAGGCAATGTACGTATGTGTGTGCTCAGTCGCTTCAGTCATGTCTGACTCTTTTAGACCCTGTGGACTGTAGCCCATCAAGCTCCTCTGTCCATGGGATCCTCTGGGAAAAATTACTGGAGTGGGTTGCCAAGCCCTCCTCTAGGGGAATCTTCCATATCCAGGGATTGAACCTGGGTCTTCTGTGTCTCCTGCATTGTAGGCAGATTCTTTACCCACTGAGCCACCTGGGAAGCCCATGTGTGTGTGCTGCTGCTGCTGCTAACTCGCTTCAGTCGTGTCCGACTCTGTGCGACCCCATAGATGGCAGCCCACCAGGCTCCCCCATCCCTGGGATTCTCCAGGCAAGAACACTGGAGTGGGTTGCCATTTCTTTCTCCAGTGCATGAAAGGAAAAAGTGAAAGTGAAGTCGCTCAGTCGTGTCCGACTCTTAGCGACCCCATGGACTGAAGCCTGCCAGGCTCCTCCATCCATGGGATTTTCCAGGCAAAAGAGTACCATGTGTGTATAATAACACATAAATAAATTTATGAAATTTATAAATATTTCTATATGTAGCTAACTCTGTGTATATCAAGCTAAACATGAGTTCATAACGATGTCACTAACTCCAATTCATTGTCACATTGTTTCTTCAAGCTTCATCCTCTTGCTGATCTGAAAACTCCACCAGTTAGAAATCTGCATCCTTGCATCCACCATGCATTGACTCAGTTGTTCAATTTCAGTATACACACACAGTTATTCCTGAATCCTTAACCTGTGTCCTTATGGGAAACAGCTTTATAAATGAAAATATGATGCTAATATAAAATTTTTTTCTTATTACTATGAATCTGTTTCTTTACAGTAGTTTGCTGTTCTATTTTTGTTTTCTTGGTCAGGGAATTTTTCTTTCAATTTTTTTTTGATGTGGATTATTTTTAAAGCGTTTATTGAATATCACCTTTGTTTTGTATTGTTTTTTGGCCCCGAGGCATGTGGACTCTTAGTTCCCTGACTAGGGATTGAACCCACACCCCTTGCATTGGGAGGCAAAATCTTAACCACTGGAATGCCAGGGAGGTTCCCCCTTTTCAAATTTTAGATGCAAACTTTATTTACAACTTTATGCTGCTTAGATAGCAAGAAAATGAAGGAGGGTTCTTTGCCATCCAATCTGTTTAATAAATGTGTGGGTAGAAAACAGACCATAAGTATTTTGTGGATGTGAAATAGAACGTGAGAAAGGATATGAACAAACTGTTCTTTTTATGAAAGGAATGAGGGGAGAAGACAGAGGAGTCTAGAACCAAGAATATAGAAAGCTTAGTTGATAAGAACAGTAGAGATAGAAGATAGCCCATTGGTTGGCTGTAGAGGAGGATTTGGGGCTTCCCTGGTGGCTCAGATGGTAAAGAGTCTGCCTGCAATGCAGGAGACCCGGGTTGGATCCTGGGATGGGAAGATCCCTTGGAGAAGGAAATGGCAACCCACTCCAGTGTTCTTGCCTGGAAAGTCCAATGGATGGAGGAGCAGCCTGGTGAGCTACAGTCCAAGGGGTGGCAAAGAGTCAGACACGACTGAGTGACTAACACTTTCACTTTTTCAGAGGAGGATTTTGGAAGAAAGGGAAATGAAACAGTTTCCTTACATAGCGTGAGCATATAAAGATACACTCCAATATTTTCTTCTAAATATTTCGCATTTCACAATTAAGGCTTCCTTTTACAAGTGTCTGTGGTATTATAAAAATAATCCTCCTTTTTCATGTGGTTAACCGAATATCTGAGTGCGTGTTATTGAATAGTCCACCTTTCCTTGTTGATCTGTGTCGCTGCCTTTCATTCATGCTCTTCTTTCTTTAACTGTATGGGTCTGGATTCTGAATTCTTTCTTCCATTGGTCTATTTCTACATCCTTATGTGATTCTGCATTGTCTTAATAATTATAGCTTTATGATAATTTAATATCTCATTAGATAAATTGTTCTGGCTTGTTTTTTTCCCCCAAAATTGTCAGGATAATTATGTCATGATTATTCTTGCTCATAGTTGGTCAACTTCCATGAAAAACCCTATTGTGATTGTGAACGGCATTGAATTTGTAGACTAACCTAAATAATATTGAGTCAAAGCATTTATGAACTAAGTCCATTTGGGTTGCTACAATAAAAGTACCATAGACTGGGAGGGCTCTTAAATAACAAAACTTTATTTCTCACAGTTCTGGTGGTTGGGAAGTTCAAGATCAAGGAGCCAGCAGATTTGGGATCTGGTGAGAGATTTCTGATTTTCAAAAACAGCCATCTTCTTGCTGTATCCTCACAGGGGTAAGGGGAATCTCTGGACTGTCTTTTTTTTTTTTTTAATAAATTTATTTATTTTAGTTGGTGGCTAATTACTTAACAATATTGTAGTGGTTTTTGCTATACATTGACATGAATCAGCCATGGGTTTACATGTGTTCCCCATCCTGAACCCCCCTCCCACCTCCCTCCCCATCCCATCCCTCTGGGTCATCCCATTGCCCCAGCCCTGAGAATCTGTCTCATGCATCGAACATGGAATGGTGTTCTGTTTCATATATGATAATATATATGTTTCAGTGCTATTCTCTCAGAACGTCCCACCCTCACTTTCTCCCTCAGAGTCCATAAGACTGTTCTATGCATCTGTGTCTCTTATTCGGTCTCGCATATAGGGTTATCGTTACCGTCTTTCAAATTCCATATATATGCATTAGTATACTGTATTGGTGTTTTTCTTTCTGGCTTACTTCACTCTGTATAATGGGCTCCAGTTTCATCCATCTCAATAGAACTGATTCAAATGTATTCTTTTTAATGGCTGAGTAGTATTCCATTGTGCATATGTACCACAGCTTCCTTATCCATTAGTCTGCTGATGGACATCTAGGTTGCTTCCATGTCCTGGCTATTGTAAACAATGCTGCGATGAACATTGGGGTACACATGTCTCTTTCAATTCTGGTTTCCTCGGTGTGTATGCCCAGCAGTGGGATTGCTGGGTCATATGGCAGTTCTATTTCCAGTTTTTTGAGGAATCTCCACACTGTTCTCCGTAGTGGCTGTACTAGTTTGCATTCCCACCAACAGTGTAAGAGAGTTCCCTTTTCTCCACACCCTCTCCAGCATTTATTGCTTGTAGACTTTTGGATAGCAGCCATTCTGACGGGTGTGAAATGGTACCTCATTGTGGTTTTGATTTGCATTTCTCTGATAATGAGTGATGTTGAGCATCTTTCCATGTGTTTGTTAGCCATCTATATGTCTTCTTTGGAGAAATGTCTGTTTAGTTCTTTGGCCCATCTTTTGATTGGGTCGTTTATTTTTCTGGAATTCAGCTGCAGGAGTTGCTTGTATATTTTTGAGATTAATTGTTTGTCTGTTGCTTCGTTTGCTATTATTTTCTCCCATTCTGAAGGCTGTCTTTTCACCTTGCTTATAGTTTCCTTTGTTGTGCAAAAGCTTTTAAGTTTAATTAGGTCCCATTTGTTTATTTTTGCTTTTATTTCCAATATTCTAGGAGGTGGGTCATGGAGGATCCTGCTGTGATTTATGTCGGAGAGTGTTTTGCCTATGTTTTCCTCTAGGAGTTTTATAGTTTCTGGTCTTACATTTAGATCTTTAATCCATTTTGAGTTTATTTTTGTGTATGGTGTTAGAAAGTGTTCTAGTTTCATTCTTTTACAAGTGGTTGAGCAGTTTTCCCAGCACTACTTGTTAAAGAGATTGTCTTTTCTCCATTGTATATTCTTGCCTCCTTTGTCGAAGATAAGGTGTCCATAGGTGCGTGGATTTATCTCTGGGCTTTCTATTTTGTTCCATTGATCTATATTTCTATCTTTGTGCCAGCACCATACTGTCTTGATGACTGTGGCTTTGTAGTAGAGCCTGAAGTCAGGCAGGTTGATTCCTCCAGTTCCATTCTTCTTTCTCAAGATTGCTTGGACTGTCTTTTAACAGGGTGCTAATCTCATTCATGAGAATACTGGAGTAGGTTGCCACTTCCTCCTGCAGAGGATCTTCCCCATCCAGGAATCAAACCCATTCTTCTTGTGCTTAACTGCATTGGCAGGCAGATTCTTTACTACTGCATCACCTGGGAAGCTCTGCTTAGAATTAGCTTCAGTTTAGTGTAAAGTTTCATTACTAGCAAGTTCTACCTTCCAGAAACACTGGAACATAAACATAATTCAGCCAAGTTCTTTGCCACGTTATACCAAGGATGACTTTTTTCCATTGTCCAAAATGTGTTTCTCATTTCTATAACAAGATCTCAGCAGAATGGTCTTTACCAACCATTTTCTTACCAGCATTCTGTTCAAGATCCCTTGGTATTCTCTAGGAAGACTGAGAGTTTCTCTAAAGCTTCTTTTTTCTTTCTGAGCTCTCATGAGGATCACTCTTAACAGTTTATTGTAATGTAGACTGAATCTTTTTAAGCATAAACCTCAGAACTCCTCCAGCCTCTATGCATTACCCAGTTCCAAGACTGCCCCCTCGTTTTTAGATATTTGTTTCAATATTACCCCAACCCCAGGACCAATTTCTGTCTTAGTCCATTTGGGCTGCTATACTATAAATACTACAGACAGGGTGACTTATGAACAAAATAATTTTTTTCTCACACTTCTGGAGGCGTAGAAGTTCAAGATCAAGGAGCCAGCAGACTTGGTATCTGGTGAGAGCCCCCAGCTGTGTTTCACAGATCACTATCTTCATGCTGCATCCTCACACGGTGGAAGGGGAGAGGGAACTCTCTGGGATCCCTTAGAAGGGCATTAATCCTGCTCATGAGATCTCTATCCTCATGGCTTAATCACCTCCCCAAAATCTTCCATCCAAATTCCATCATGCTGGGGGTTAGGTCACAATATATGAGTTTGGGGAGGAAACAAACATCAGTCTACAGCAGTTATGTATACAATTCTTTGTGTTCACTCAGTACGCTGGCACCCAGCAATTTCACTCCTGGGCATACACCCACAGAGAACCATAATTCAGAAAGACACGTGCACCCCAGTGTTCATAGCAGCACTGTTTACACTAGCCAAGACACATGGCAGCAACCTAGGTGTCCATCGACAGATGGGTGGATAAAGAATATGTGGTAGATATATGCAATGGAATATTACTGAGCTGTAACAAGGAACAAAACTGGGTCATTTGTAGAGACGTAGACGGACCTAGAGACAGTCACACAGAGTAAGTCAGAAAGAGAAAAACAAGTATCATATATTAATGCATATTTGTGGAATCTAGAAAAATGGTATAGATGATCTTATTTGCCAAGCAGAAATAGAGACACAGACAAAGAAAACAAATGTGTTGGCACCAAGGGGTGGGGGGAATGGGGTGTGGGATTGACATATACACACTATTAATACTATATATAAAATAGATAACTAGTAAGAACCTACTGTATAGCACAAGGAACTCTACCCAATGCTCTGTGTGGTGACCTAAATTGGAAGGAAATCTAAAAAAGGAGATATATGTACACGTATATCTGATTCACTTTGCTGTACAGTAGAAACTAACACACCATTGTAAAGCAACTGTAGTGCAATAGGGAAAACATTATTAAAGACGAGGAAACCAAGGCATTATATTGCTGCACTGGCATTATATTGGAAAGATCATTTTAAAAGATCGTTAGTAAATACCAAGAATTATGACTGGGGCAATGTTTTTCTGGAATTCTCTTGCTTTTTCTACGATTCAGCGGATGTTGGCAATTTGATCTCTGGTTCCTCTGCTTTTTCTAAATCCAGCTTGAATATCTGGAAGTTCTTGGTTCACATACTGCTGAAGCCTGGCTTGGAGAACTTTGAGCATTGCTTCACTAGCACGTGAGATGAGTGCAACTGTGCAATAGTTTGAACATTTGTTTCCTTTATGCCCTTATTCCTCATATAGTTATTTTAAGAGATATATATCACATATTTTCCAGCTGTTAGCATTGCTTTATATTATTTGGTCATAGTGTTAAAAATGGAAGTTTTTACATTTGCTGTTTCTCCTTAAAAATGGATAAGGAAAAAAAGTTTATGTGAAGACAAAAACCTACCATGTAACATTATAAAACAATTTGGAAATTGTGGCAACAAAATAACCATTGCAGCATTTTTGAACTTCTGTAAAAATGACCCATTTTCCAACAACTCTTTACACATCAACATACGTTGTTCAAATATTTGATATGATTCAGCCATTTCATTTTTACATTTTGAAGCACATATTGCAAATAGTCTAATCATATATAGTCATTTGTGCAAGTAATTTTCTCAAACAACAAAACAGTACATAGATGTGTAAGAAAGCATGGCTGTTTAAATATTTGAATAACACTCAGATAATGTGTTTTAATCAAATAGAAGTGATTTCCCTCTTTTCATTATTATTTGATGCTGATTCATATAGTCAAACACTGTTTGTAAAGTTCTCTTTTGAGCATCACACATTTAAATCACACCACTTTAACAGGTAAACCCAAGCAGTACTACTATTGAATGTAGGAAAATGGACCTGATTCTGTTCTGTGCTAAGGGACCCCTTCTCCCTCTATCTCTTTGGAGATCTTGCCTTGAAATTTTCTAAGTGCCCCTAACCTTCAACTGTCAGGGTGGCATTACCTTTTAGGCAAGGTACCATGAGCCCTTACACCTTCTAAATGGGACATTCAATTTGCCATCCATCTGTGGGGTCAACCAGATGCCCGGAGGAGCCCTGTAACTCATGCAACCTGTCACTTCCTGGAAGATGGTCTGGGCAGCACGTCATTCTTGCTACAGCCACCTAATTTCATTCTTGGGAAACTGGAACATCAGAAAGATGCTGACACATGAAATCCCTTGGCAGTCCAATGGTTAGAACTCTGTACTTTCACTGCAGGGAGTACGGGTTCTGTTCCTGTTTGGAGAACTAATATCCTCCTGAAAGCTGCTCAGCACAGTCAAAAGAAAAAAAAGATGCTGGCACAGTGATTTGGGGTGACTCAAAAAATATTTGCTCATGTATCCTAGAGGGGGCTACACCCCAAAGATGTGTTATGAAAACACACCCTCTCCTATCCCATCTCCGTGGTCTGTTTCACTGAGAGTAAATCCCAGTGGACCACTTTAGCCTTGTCACTTATCTTTTACAGGAAAGTGATTCCAGCAAGTTTCCTAAGGGTGGAAAAATCTTAGAGGAAGCACAATAACCTTTGCATTCCCATCTTCTCCTTAGGAAGTCAAGTTTATAGTTATTTCCAGAGGAGTTAAATGGGCCTCACTTTCCTGGCATGCATGCTCAGTTGCTTAGTTGTATCCGACTCTTTGTGACAACATGGACCGTAGCCCACCAGGCTCTGCTGTCCATGGAATTTTCCAGGGAAGAATACTGGAGAGGGTTGCCATTTCCTTCTCCAGGAGATCTTCCTGACCCAGGGGTCGAACCCGCATTTCTTACATCTCCCGCACTGGCAAGCAGATTCTTTACCACTACTGCCACCTGGGAAGCCCACTTTCCTGGGAGGAGGGTTAATGCCATCCTCCATGCCCACAGTTGCTATGAGAATCCTGAGAGATGGAGCCTGACTCCTGGATCTTACTGATGGTTCACAGGTTCTAAGGCCAAGCCCCAGAATCCCAATGCAATCAGGTGCTGAGGCCCAAGCAGTGTGATGAAAAACAGTGGTAAAAGCTTCATATAAATCTATGCTTTTTTTCTTTTTTTGTAGCCCAAATGCCAAAATATGGCAAGAGAGAGGCCATTTTCACTGATTTCTGGCCCATTCAGAAATACTGAAAATCTCTGGAGAAGCAGTGGTAGGGAAATTTACAGCTCAGGTTTGCTGACCCAGTAAATTTAGATGAGAATCAAAATGTATTATTGGTTCGTGGGCTTTTTCTTTCTTTGCAGGGGAGCAGACAAGTTATGAAAGAGGCTCTGAAAACTCATCCAAATCTGTCCATGATGATGTGTTAACGTTCTGGGAGAAAAGGCTTTTGGGGAAAAAACAGTCTTTTTGTTTTCAAAACTTTCTGTTTGCTTTTCCTGGATTACTCCTGCCTGAGACTAAAAAACAAGTAGAAAAACAGTGATTTAAGCACAATAGTAATAGATACAAATCAATTCTCATCCAGTTATTCTGTATTATGAGTGGGATCTTTGGAGATATTAATTCACTATTCACAACACTGTATAAATAGAGAATGGTGATAGAACTATGCATTTAATTATTTATTTTCTGACTAAGGCATAGAGAAGTGTCTTCAATGGTATTATTACAGAGTCACACATCAGGTGGCTGAGCAAATATCAGAGAACAGAATACAGGTGATCCGAGGGTCTATTATCTCATGCCCTCTGAAACAGAAGGTCTGGAGGGGGATTCAAGGGATTCAGGAAGCCCATCCTCCATATTTCAAAAGGCTTAAATAAGGAGTTGAACTCAGGGACTTCCCTGGTGGTCCAGTGGTTAAGCCTTCGCCTTCCAATGCAGGGGATGTGGGTTTGATCCCTGGCCCTGGAACTAAGATCCCACATGCCTCGATGCCAAAAAAACCAAAACATAAACAATACTATAACAAATTCAATAGACTTTAAAAATGGTCCACATGCAAAAAAAAAAAAAATCTTTAAAAAGGTAAAGAAAAAAGTTGGACTCAGATTCACAGGCTCCTTCTGCTCACCTCATTCTGTATTCTACACAGTAGACTTGGAAGAAAGTCACAAGGATTCTGAGAACTTGACCAGCTGCCTGGGGGACGCTGGGGCTAACTTCTCCTGAAGCAAATTGCCAAAATCTTATTAGTGCAGAGAGAAATTTGAAGGATAAACTGTAAAAGGAACAGAGTGGAGGAGGGGGAAAGAGGGGAAGAAAAAATGGAGGGATCTATTGATTCTCTAATGGGAGTTAATTTGAATTTTTTGGTTAGAGTCCGTGGGCACAGTGCTACTGCATCAATT
Source organism: Okapia johnstoni (assembly GCA_024291935.2). Lineage (NCBI taxonomy): Eukaryota > Metazoa > Chordata > Mammalia > Artiodactyla > Giraffidae > Okapia > Okapia johnstoni. The sequence continues at coordinate 25,253,125 of CM044327.1, forward strand.
TAATGGGCTAAGCTGAAAGCAACAGAGACAATACCAAAAGATGTGGACCACAAAGGGAACATCCCTCCATTTCATCTGGGTGTGTGCTCAGTGGCATTCGACTCTTTGTGACCCCATGGACTGTAGCCCATTGGGCTCCTCTGTCCATGGGACTTCCCAGGCGAGAAGACTGGAGTGGGTTGCCATTCTTCCCCACTCAGGGATCAAACCCAGGTCTCCCACATAGCAGGCTGAATCTCTACCATCTGAGCTGCCAGCAAAGCCCAGAAATGGGCATATTCCCTATAAAAAGTTTTAGTCAGGAACAGAAAATAAACATTTTCTATTGAGCATAATTTGGTTAGGAAACAGGTGAGTGTACTTCCTGAGTGATGCAAAATTACAAATAGCTCTGTGATCTTGAAAATTATCCCTTGATTTCACCCATATTTATCACATATTGAATATCTTAGGAAATGAATCACCATCACATGATTAAAATAACCTCTGTATTTTAATTCTCAGGGCTCCTATGGGAATAAAATCAAGCTTATCTGTACGTAAAAAGGAACTGAAGAAGGGATGCAAAGTCTTACTGAAAGAATAATAAAAATGCTTTTAGAACCCTACAATGCTAGCAGTATTCTATGACTGGAGAGAGACTAGGTTAAACATTGATAAATTGACCCTGGGGGATTAGTGGGTTTAGCCTAAAGAACACACACGCACAGACACACAGACACACAGACACACACACACACACACACACACACTCTTCCTGATGTTGTAAGTACCCTACATACAAATCTTCAAGTTGCAAACTTTCAAAGATGTGAATGGTGCGTTCTCATGTCCAATCATGTAAGTTAGTTCATCTGTCTGGCATTCATTGTCACGTGAGTGCATCCTCTGTACTGTATAGAGGGCAGAAGTGCAGTGTCTTTATTTCAAGACCAGGAAGCAAGAGTAAAAGCAGTGGTGATGTAGCTGGTACTTAATGTACTTTTCACAATACTGTACTGTACGATGAAACATTTTTGGTTACTTTTTGTGTTTTTTTTTTAATGTATTCTTTGTGTGAAAAGTATTATAAATCTACTACAGTACAGTACTCTATAGCTGCCCCGGAGAAGGAAATGACAACCCACTCCAGTATTCTTGCCTGGAGAATCCCATGATGGAGAAGCCTGGTGGGCCACAGTCCTTAGGGTCTCAAAGAGTCAGACACGGCTGAAGCAACTTAGCATGCATGCACACACTATATAGCTGATCGTGTTAGTTGGGGACCTAGGCTAACTTTTTTGGACTTCTAAACGAATAGGACTTAGGAACACATTCTCGGGATGGAACTCATTCCTAAGTAGAGGACTTACTGCTCCAGGATTCTAAGCCTGGATGATGCCCATTTTCCCCGTAGTGTATTTACTCAGATTGAATGGGTTGATCATTGAGATCTGTCAGTTACTGTCTCAACTCATGGAGGAAAATCACACAGAGAATCGTCCTCCTGGGTTGATTCTAGACTCTCATTATGTCACCATGTTCCACTCATGTCACAACAAAGGCTCACAGAAAGTTAGAGACGGTAGAGATCTTTAGTTCTCCCCTCTGTAGATAAGGATGCAGGTGAAATGACTTGCCCAAGGTTACTTGTGCTTCCTGGAATATCCCGATCTAGAATCCCCTGGAGTCCCCTCAAATGTTCTCTTCACCACATCATAGTTGGCTCAGCAACTTTAAGGCCTGTGTTTAGAAAAATTCCTTCATTTCATTCCAGGTGCTTTAAATTTATATTTAGAGCTAGTTGTACTGTTTCGAGGATGAGAGGATATTATAGGGCACCCCTGGATTATTTCAGTTGTGTGTGTTTGGGAGCTTGGAGGGAGATGGAGAGCTAGAGCTCATCAGTGAAGTACATTGTCAATCACTTAGCTACAAAAATAAATAAGAATCTTCAGAGAGAACGTCTGTTTATACTGTGTGCTTATGTGATCTGACAGTCTCACTTCCCAAAATTGAATTAATAAATCATTCACAGTACTGGCTGGAATAGTTAATACACTTTCCGTGCCCCAGCAGAGAGGAAAATGGCCCTGCTTTCCTTAGCTTTATGACACATTAAGCCTAAATAGAATTAATGATTGAGCTCTTGAATCATATTTACTGTGGAAGGCCCCACGTGAAGACCAGTGAGCTACAGAAATATGCAGGAAACTTCTTCTATTATTAAAAACAGCTTTTTTTTAATTGGCTCTGGAAACTTTGTTCAGCTGTTGAGTTATTACTTGATAACATAAACCATGTGCAAGGTTTTAAGTATATTAAACTATTAGGATTGGGATTTGGGGATTGCCATGTACCCACTGCTATATTTAAGATAGGTAACCAACTAGGATCAACTGCAAAACAATTTATAAGGAAAACATACCCATGTTTTATTATTAGTATTTTGTATCATCATACTATTTATTTTTTCTTTAATTTGTATTGGAGTATAGTTGATTTACAATCTTGTGCGAGTTTCAGGTGTATAGCAAAGTGAATCAGTTATACTAAGACATATATCCCCTCTTTTTAAGGTTCCTTACCCATCTAGGTCATTACAGGGTATTGAGTCGAGTTTCTTGTGCTATACGGTAGGTTGTTACTAGTTACCTATTTTATATATAGTAGTGTGTATATGTCAGTCCCAATCTCCCAATTTATCCTTCCATCCCATCATGCTATTTAATCTGTCTTGAATTTTCTGAATCTCTTTATACCCTGTGGGGAGAGAGAAGGAGGTTAGAGATGGAAGGACAGAGGGAGGGAAAGAGAGAAAGACAGAGAGAGACAGAGATTGAACAGAAATGCAATTCTTGATGACCTTCAAGGGGCAATTTAACGGAAAGAAGAAATCTTCATCTTAAAACTCAGTTCTTAAATAATTCCTGATGTTTTCTAGTCACTGGGACATTCTGAAGTAGATGTGGAAGACAGCAATAACAATTAGATATTTTAAAGGGCGGAGATAAACAAACACACTGAATTCTTCTCTCCTCTTGCTAGAGCAGTTAATTATTGAAATCTTAAGTTTATTATATCTAATGAATAATTAAAGCATAATCTTAATGAAATATACTTCAGGATTTTAAAGTGAGAGCAAAACACGATATTTTACTGCAACAACATCAGGACATGTCTTTCTTCCCTTTGGCAAGTATTCTACTCAAGAAAATGCTGTTTTTATGGTCAAAGTATATTTTCTTCTCTCTTACAATTCTAGAATAAGGAGGGTAGATTAAAAGGTTATTTCCTCCATTCTTCTGGCTTTAGACGAAACCACTTCTAAAATCATCCCATGCATATTTTTAAAGGAGCTCCATGGATTTACTTGTTTTTACATTTCCTTTAAATGACACATGTTACTTGCACAGATATCATGCATATTATGTATTTTAAGTTAGAGAGATATGTCTCCAGTAAAAATAAATGAACCTTTTGTCTAAAACAAGACTCTGTACCAATATACGCAGGCCAGAGATGGACATTCCACTCAATCATAGGGCTTTTCAGAAATGTTAAGGTTTTATTTTATTTTTATATTTTTTTATCGATGTTTTGTTGATCATCAAAAATATTATTGAAAGAAGGAAATAGGTAGGGAGGTAAAATAAAATATTTACCATTATCAAATGATGACTAACTAAAGGTACCTTCTTTGAAAAATAACACATAGAGAAAAGGAAAAGAAGAGATGGCCTCTTTGAAACCAAATTTTCATTTCTCTCACTAGACATAAGGGTGATATCATATTATTTACCTTTTTTATATGAAAATTTGTTCTACTTCCTTCTGAATATTAATTTCTACAATCCAGACATGCAGAGGATATGGCAGGAAATTTGGGGAAATATTTATAACCCCTGAGATAGGTTACTTGAGTGAATAGTCATATAGCCTTGCCCAAGATAGAAGGCTGGCTAAACTAGGAAAATGCTGTAACCCTCAGAAGCCAGAAACTAGAAGTCCAAAAGCATATGTGTGTGTTAAAAGTTTTGGCAACTCAGCAAGTGTGAGTAGAATCAATGAATAACATCTCAAGGCACCAAACTTAACAGGAACACTAACCCAGTTCTTTTAAAGCTCTTCTTGGATACCACCTTTTTATTCAGAAAGGAGAAGAAACAGAAGTTGAACTTTTGGTTGGTAAAACAAATTAACAAACAAAACACTTTTGTCTTCTTTTTACATCCTAAATATTTGCTTAATATCTTAGATTAACTGCATTTTTGTAGCCAGAGACACATAAGGAATGAACCCAACCTTCAGTCCATTATCCAAATTTTACCCAGTGCTGTAAATGTCTTTGCTGAGTTAATTAATCCCTTAGAGATTTCTCTTCAAATCAGATTTGTGTCCTTTGTTTCTGAGAAGCTGAAGAGCTGGCAACTTGCAAAGCTTTTGCTGTCCTCAATTTATAACTTGAGAACAATGATAGATGGGAAATTAATCAATTTAGGACATAATAATCAGGTAGAAGTATGAGAAGAAAAAAAGACACAGAACAGTGATTTATTAGTTTTTAAGTTTTCACCACCTGGATCTCAAGATAGTAATTGAATTTGTTTTCTGATCTAAGAAGCCCTAAATTCTTGGGTTACAAATCCTTGCCAACCACTGCGTTGACTGAGATGGTTGACATTTGTTTATGAGCTGGATGGGAGAGCGACAGGGCTAGTGCAGTGGGAAGCAGATGAAAGGAAGTGAGTGAAAGAGAGCAAAGGGGAAAGCTGCCTTTTCTTCTTAAGACTGAAGAACCTACTGACACCATTTCTAAAAATACAGTAGTTTATCAATTGCATACAAGACATCTATTTATGTAAAAGTAAATAATACAAGTGTGCAAAAGAGAAGTTAAGCTGCTGCTGCTGCTGCTGCTGCTAAGTTGCTTCAGTCGTGTCCGACTGTGCGACCCCATAGACGGCAGCCCACCAGGCTCCACTGTCCCTGGGATTCTCCAGGCAAGAACACTGGAGTGGGTTGCCATTTCCTTCTCCAAGGCATGAAAGTGAAAAGTGAAAGTGAAGTCGTTCAGTCATGTCTGACTGTTAGCGACCCCATGGACTGCAGCCTACCAGGCTCCTCCGTCCATGGGGTTTTCCAGGCAAGAGTACTGGAGTGGGGTGCCATTGCCTTCTCCGGAAGTTAAGCTGGCAGAGTGCTATGTTTCTAATAATAGAGGCAAAAATATTGGGTATGCATCATCGATCAGGATTCCCCAGGGAAACATCACCAATGAGAGAAAGAGAGAAACTGATGTATTTAAAGTGTTGGCTCACACTACTGTAGGGGCTCACATATCTGAGATCTCTGGGGCAGGTTAGCAGGCTCTAGATCCAGGGAAGAGTTGTTATTGTAGCTTGAGTACTGCAAACTACTGATTTAAATTGTTGCTTAGTTGTTAAGTTGTTTCTGATTCTTTTGCAACCCTACAGACTGCAACCCACTGAAGTCCACGGGGTCACTCTGACACAACTAAGCGACACTGAACTGAACTGAACTGAGCTACCGGGGAAGCCCAATTTAAATGTTGAAAGTGAAAGTTGCTCACTTGTGTCTGACTCTTTGAGACCGCATGGACTGTAGCCTGCCAGGCTTCTCTGTCCATGGAATTCTCCAGGCCATGACACATGGAGTGGTAGCCTGAATTTGGGGCTTCTCAGATTGGAAAACAAATTCAACTACTATCTTGAGATCTAGGTGATACGAAAACTTAAAAACTAATAAATCACAGTTCTGTGACATTTTTCCCTTCTTGTACTTGATTTATTATGTCCTAAATTGATTCTTGGGCTTCCCTGGTGACTCAGTGGTAAAGACTCTTCCTGTGAATTCAGGAGACATGGGTTCAATCCCTGGATCAGGAAGATTCCCTGGAGGAGGAATGGCAACCCACTTCAGTATTCTTCCCTGGGAAATCCCATGGACGGAGGAGCCTGGTGGGCTACAGTCCAGGGGTTGCAATAGCCGGACACTATTTAGTGACTAAACAATAACAACAAATCGATTACTATTGAAGGGTAATAATAATAAGCTATTACTTACTTGGCTAAAGAACCTGCTGAAAGGTGCTAATTTCAGCAACCTGAGTCAAAGTGTACTGAAGACAAGTGATTTGGTATTTATCCTTCATCTGCCTGGCAAGCAGACTAAGATATTGCCGATACTTTTTCTTGAAAAATGAGACAGATCTTGGTAACGGAAAATGAAGTAGGAACCAAAGGAAGAAAAACAGTTTATCAGTGCTGACATGGAAGTTTCTATAGGACATGAAGGTGAAGAAATCCTGCTAACAGTTGAGTACATGTTCAATGCATCTTGAGCTCACAGAACAAGCATCAGTAGAAAGTTACTTTTGAAACTATTTAATGTATGGATGACAATCAAGGTTGTGTGAATGACCAGAGGGAGGCCTAGAATAATAAAGAAGTGTTCTGAGAGAACACGAGGAAGTAGAGGAAGACGAATTAGCAAAGCGCACCAAGGAGGAATAGTGATGAAGAAGAATGACAATGAGATACAGAGAATGAGAACCAGGATAAAGCGGTGTACGGAGGTCAAGGCAGTAGAAAACTTCAAGATGAGAAGAGTATCAAACATCAAAAGGAAGTTATAAAAAGACCATGTTTGAAAACATCCCATTGGGTTTGAAAATCAGCTGTGAACAAGTGCCTTTTGCTGGGGTAGCTTAAATAATGATTTAAATCATGTCCTTTTAAAAATTGGAATATAATGGTTTTACAGTGTTTTGTGTTAGTTTCTGCTGTACAGTGAAGTGAATCAACTAGACGTATAAATATATCCCTCTCTCTTGGAACTCCCTCCCACCCCACTCCAACCTCCCCTCTCTAGGTCATCACAGATCACCAAGCTGAGCTCCCTGTGCTTTATAAGTCACATCTTAATACGCCTACCCCTGTCTTGAGTGAAGTTCTGTGCTTTGCTCTGTAGGTAATGTCTCTTTTAATATTTCCTATTCCCTTTTAATACCGCGACAGGCAGGTATTATTATCATTGTCCGTATTTTATAGATGTATACACTCAAGTTTAGAAATGCTAAATATCTTTCCCAAGGTCATATAGCTCAAGATTGGGATGTGCTTGTCTAAGGATTCCTGTTTGAATGCTAAGTCTGTGCTCTTCATTCATCTGCTTCTTTTGGTCCATGGAGTAAAGGAGGTGGACCGAGTTCATAAGGTCTATGGAATGAATGAGAACTGATGAAAAGGGAGAAAGATTACAGATTATCATTTTCAAGGGTAGTAGTAGGTAGCAGAAGGATGCACCTTTGAGGTCTATTCTGAGGTCTGAGAAACTTGTGTGTGTTTGTACCTTGCATGAAAGGAATCAAGAGAAAAGAGGGCGACTTCCTTGGTGGTCCAAAATGATAATAGAATCCAGATGGAGTTCTTCTCTCCTTGGATTGATGGATGGGTGACCACTTAGAATGGTGTTTGACAATGAAGACAAATAGAGGTACACACAAAATGGAAGTAGGTCTTAAGAATATAAACATCTGAATCTAAGGAAAGGGATTAGAAGGGAATTGAGACCAAGTACATTTCCTTTCAGACAAGTGCTCTCCTCTGAATGGTCCGGCCAAAATCTCAAAGCCCCTGTCAATACCACCTCTCATTACACCTAGCTTGATGTAGCTTAGTACCAAACAATATGCCCCATTAATCAAATTTAAGGCAGTAAAAGTAGAATCTGGGAGTTGTTATCTGAGTCACTTTTCCCCAGGTAAATAGGAATGTGTTTTTCTATAAATTGCTTTGAGGTGCCCTGAGATTTCTTTAATCGAATCGCGAGAAATGATGGCCAATACTTATTTGATGGGGTCGTGTTGACATGTCTTTTCTTCCATTACATTTTCCCCCAGATAATAAGGCTCCACAGACTTCTGGATTAAAAAAACACAAGATTACTATCACAAAAGGAGGAGGTGAAAAAAAGTTTGCTGTTTGCTTCCAATGGTTCAGCAAGTGCTAAAAGTCCTCATGGGGTTGGAAAGTGAAAATTTCATCCTTTTAGTAGGTTCCATCAGACTGGTCATATTTGGGAACAAATCTGTACAATACTATCCCCTAAACCACAAATAGTGCTCAGAGACATCCTGAAATCTAACTAGAATTGTTTACTAACATTTAAACTAGACTCCATTTAGATCTAGAGACAGTAATATGCCTTGAATAATGTAATTTTATCCAAACTTAAGCATGTCTTTGTATGTAGAAGATACACATTCTTCATTCATCCTTGATGAGCACAGAAACATCAAAGTTGTCATCATTCTATTTGTCAAGATTAGTTCTTTTTTATTCCTCTTTAGTTATTAATAATGCATAAGCATAGAGGTCTTTGGGCTCATTCTAGGTTTCTGTCTTTGTTCTTGTTTTCTCAGCACAAAAACTTATCAAAGCTATTTCTCTAATCTATTGTTCTTTGCCTTGAATGCTCTTTGTCAGATGCTTATCTTTGAGGTTTTAAGCCGTTAAAAACCCTCTTTTAATCTCCCTTTATCGAATTGCACTGTATCTGGCTACAGGCTCTCCTAATATCATCGTCTCCTTTTTGTTTACAACCAGATCTGAGCATGCAGATAAAAGATGACTGGGACACAGTGAAGATTTCCTCTGCTGCCCCTGTGAAACATGCATGAGACATTCATCAACTTCTCAAAGATATTTTAGAGGCATGATTTTCCAGTTCTAACCTCCAGGTGGCAAAATCCAATTTTCTGATCCCACATTTATCTTCTACCCCTCCCTATATTTCATAGTCAGGAAGGGCATGTCTAATATTCACCATGTTCAGCCCATGTCCACCACCTACCTTAGCTGTTGGGTGTCAAAATATGGTATATGTAGAGCAGGCATGCTATTGCTTTCTTATACCATGATATCCCCTCTAAGACTCTTCTGCCCAGCCAAGATGGACAAGCCAACACTTGGTACCCATATTTCTGTGTTATATACTAATTTTCTAGTTGCTGCTCAATTTTCCCCATACACTGATATTCATACCAAATCTTAACCATTTCAATGTGTTCCCTTCTTTCTATCCTAAACTTACTCATTTATACTTGAACACTCCATAACCAGCGCTTCTTAAAATTGCTTGCACATTGGAGTCACTTAGGGAACTTAAAAAACATTTCCACTGCCTGGTTTTCCATCCCAGACCAATTAAATTAGAATCTCCACATGAGGCTCAGACATCAGTATTTTATGTAAAATTCCCGCAGATAATTATACTATGCAGCTAAGTTTTGAAAACTATTGTTAACCCAATAGTTTGCTGTGAGATTTTTGCTCATCTTTATTATTAGACAGTGTTTGCTTTAAAAAAAAAAGGGGGGGGGCCTTTTACTTTCTCTGAAGTTCAGTTCAAGTCTCTCAGATGTATTCTGTAAAGGTTGGTGCTGACAGTCTGATTATCTGAGTTAATGCAGTCTCACATCCAATTCTCCCAGGGAGAGAGTTACAATCCTACACAGTTACAATCCTCTAATACTCACTTGCAGAAACTCAAAGATTGGGCAAAGTAAGTTAATAACTTTCTTCTAATTATATGAAGGGAGGAAAATTTCTAGAGAGGTGGGGGCAGCAAATGAGCAGGGGGCAGTTCATTTATCCTGAAATCAGAAACGTGGAGAAGTAATACTCCCTTTAGATCATCCATCAAATCATTGACTAGCTCAAGTTCTGCATATTGGAGACAAATCAACATTTTATCTCTTTGATTAGTAATTGTGCCTTAACAATATGCCACATGCACGAATGGGTTGGGTTCAATCTTTGCCTACTGCAACTAGAATGCACTTATTTAGAGAGGATGCTTACCTGCAGCTACTGTCATATTGGGGGACCAGATGGCTTCAGGATGTGGTCTTCCTTATGCAAATGATATTTGCCTCGAGCCTTGCTTGGAATATAAATTAAAGCATCACTTCACAGTAAACTGTATATGTTTGGTGATCAATACGGAACTCTAATTTTCTCAAGTTAATGCCTTTTAATGACAGGTTCCCAATGCTAGCTGTAGACAGTTACATGCAAGATTATAAATCATGGTGATGTCTTAGCCCTGAATTATTAATCTTTGCTCCCCCCTGCATTACATAATTGATAATGACTATATTGACAGTTCCAAGAGGGCTCTGGAGATGGATCTGTTCAGTGCAAGCAAAAGCATTACCACCGTGGAGTGTGGCAAACAGCACTGAAATGGCATGCTGTGTATTCTAATGAGTGGATTCTGTCACCTCGGTTGTTTCCTTGAGTTTCCCAGGCTTTCCCTTCTCCTAGGAAGGTTCACTGTGGTCAGAAAGTGACCTAATACTAATAAACATGCTAGCCCTTACCACGAATATTTGCTCCCGGTGCACTTTCATTATTTTTTTCCTATTTTGAATTAATTTTTAACAATTGGATTATAATTGCTTTACAATATTGTGTTAGTTTCTGCTGAACAATGAGGTGAATCAGCCATAAGGATACCTATATCCCCTCCCCCTTGAGCCTCCCTCCCTCCCCAGCCTCCATCCCCCCCACCCAGGTCATTACACAGCATTGAGCTGTGTTCCTTGTGTTATACAGCAGATTCCCACAAGCTAGCTATTTTATACACGATAGTGTTTATATGGGGCTTCCCAGGTGGATCAGTGGTCAAGAATCTGCCTGCTAATGCAGGAGCTTCGGGAGACTTGGGTTCTGTCCCTGGGTTGGGGAGACCCCCTGGAGGAGGACATGGCAACCCACTCTGGTATTCTTGCTGGGATAATCTCATGGACAGAGGAGCCTGGTGGGCTACAGTCCATGGGGTCGCGAAGTCAGACACGATTGAAATGACCGAGCACAGCACAGACAGCACAGTGTACATATGTCAGTGCTACTCTGCGAGTCCATCCCACCCTCTCCTTCCCTCCATTTGCAGCGACGTGGATGAAACTGGAGTTTGTAATACAGAGTAAAGTAAGTCAGAAAGAGAAAAACAAATATCATGTATTAATGCATATATACATATTAATAGAATCTAGAAAAGTGGTACTGATGAACCTATTTTCAGAGAAGGAAGAGAGACACAGATGTAGAGAATGGACATGTGGATTCAAGTCATATTTCATGACTTTTACTAATGGGCTTCCTTGATAGCTCAGTTGGTAAAGAATCCACCTGCAATGCAGGGGACCCCAGTTCGATTCCTGGCTCGGGAAGATCTGCTGGAGAAGGGACAGGCAACCCACTCCAGTATTCTTGGGTTTCCCTTGTGGCTCAGCTGGTAAAGAATCTGCCTGCAATGTGAGAGACCTGGGTTTGATCCCTGGGTTGGGAAGATCCCCTGGAGAAGGAAAAGGCTACCCACTCCAGTACTCTGACCTGGAACATTCCATGGACTGTATAGGCCATGGGGTTGCAGAGAGTCAGACACAACTGAGCGACTTTGCTTTTCGCTAATGAAAAAAATACATTTCATCTCTCAGTGGAGCCCATTGATTCAATAAATCTACCTGAGAGAGAACTAGTGAATTCTTCCCAGTGGATGTGCATTCTTTATGGATTTACCCTGCTTGGCAGCAAGTGGAATGCAGCAGGAAGGGTACACAGACAATTTAAGGCAGGAGAGATGCCCGGAGGCCCACCATAATGACTAAATTGTCTCAAATGCATGTCTCTCTTGGAATGGGGATTTTATTCATTGACAAAGAAGCTCTTTCCCCATGAGTCTGGCTGATTTCCTCTGACAAAGGGGATGAATGAAAATTATTTGACAGTTTGACTTAGGACAAAAGTCTGGTCTAGAGGGAGCAATCTACTTGTGTGTGACTGCTCTGTGAAGTATACCCACAATATATTTTTCTCCATACGGTTGGACTATTCCCTAAGTGGCAACTGGCTTTTCATATTTTCACTATAAATGCAAGCAAGTTGTTAACACCTCCACTGACCGTTTTTGTTTACAGCTTTTCCTTCCATTTTACACGTGCAGTGGGGAGCGAGGGCCTCCCTTTCCACACCACACAGATGGGTACCTGCCTACGGAAAATGCATGGCATTTAAAACAGGCCAATTTTTATTGGACCAGAAGGGAAGCTCTCTCTCATAATAATGGACCACATGGCCCTTTCCCTTGTCCGTTCCTTGTTAACTCAGCAAAACAAATGCTGGATAATCTAATCAAAGCGCTTTTTAACCATTGTCTCAGGAGCCCATTTGGCAATTGGATGCTGTAAAATCATCTCTGCTGCCTTCCTCCTTTCTCTATTGCTCTTGTGCCCTTTCGTTAGGCCACCCATCATGATGCAGTCGTGTCAAGTCATGGCTGGATTCTAGAAGGCCTTACATTTTGCTTTTGTGCTAATACCGTCACCTTATGCTGCTACATCTCGTTCCTGTATTTGGACAGTAGTCACAATAATTCATGCCCTGACCTATCATTCACATACGAAAGTTCTTTGAAAAGTGTAAAATGGGATGTAAATCTATGGAGTCAGTAATATTGTTGAAGGATGTATGGTCCAGAGAAATAGACAGGAGTTGGTGAGCAGAGAGCATCCTTGGGTTTTCTTACCAAGGGTCATTAAACCAATACATGAAACCTTACTTGCTTTGTCTCTCCCTTCTCTAACTCATTTTAAATGTTTTGAATTTATCATACAGTTGATAACTTATTGAGTGCTTTCTTGTTCCCTGATTGTCAGTATATACTGCCCCAAATGACATTCTATTGTCATCTGATTTGAAACTTAAACTGTTTCATGTGTGTTTAAGTTATTTTCTCAACCAGGTGGCACATGCCCACACTGTTTAAATAGCACAGTGTAACATAGTCTGTCCTTGAGAGATCCCAACAAAATGAAACACTCTGTGTATTTTTAGCTTCCCTTTACGTAAGGGTGGGCATAAAGTTTATTATATGCTTTTCCAGTTAAGCCTCAGAGAAAGAATAGATGTGCTGATGTAGTAAGAATTAACCACATCCCACATGAGAGTAGCCTGGGCAAATCCCACTGGCGCAATTAGTATCTGCTAAAGAATGCACATTTTGTAATTTCTGACAAAGAAAAGAAATGGTGTTTGAGTCAGAATCCTTGGTCTGATATCTTCAGAAAGAATATGCATTGCCCTTTTAGACATAATTTCCTATTTGAACTAATCTGCATTTGTACCACTAAGTTTTTTATCCTACTTAAATACATATTAAGGAATTAATGCTCCTCATTTTAATGAATATGTCAATTTTCTAATGTTCATGCATGCCATATAGTGGAATAGATTTAAGCTGTGGTGAGATCATGGCTAAATCACTTCCGGTTGTATAATCAACTTAAGGAAAGAAGATTGACTTGCGGTTACTCGGGGAAAGATATCGCTTCATTTTGTAGATGAATTGGAACACTTAGGCTAATAACATAATGGTAAAAACTAATTTGACACCAATTATTAGAGAATGGTTTTAATTCCATAGCTTTAAAATGCCCCTGTTCTATGTATATGAGAAGCTTGCATTTTCTCTAATATACTATTTTTATTTTTAAGTATATTCTGGTTAATAATATGTTCCTCAACTTGATGGATACTATGGTCTTTCCAGTTTTCAACATTTCTCTACAAAAAGAGAGTTTTTAAAAATTTTCCTTCAGGGAGCCCCTGGCAGCCCAGTGAGTAAGGCTTCGCCTCCAATGCAAGGCGTGCAGGTCTGACCCCTGGTCAGAGAGTTAAGATCCCATATGCCTTGTGGCCAAAAAATCAAAACATAAAATAGAAGCAGTATTCTAACAAATTCAGTGAAAGCTTTAAAAATGGTCTGCATCCAAAAAATCTTTACTTCTAAATAAAAATGAATTTAGAAGCTAACTTCTCAAACTGAGAGGGAAGTTTGCAATTTAACTTTGTGGTAATAAATCCTGCCTGTTTACCAGGTTTTGCCACCCATCTTGCTCCATTGCTAGAGCCAGCTCCTTTCTGCTCCTTAGTAAAATGCTCTGTACTCACTACCAGGCCATCCCCATGCTGCTAGCCTAACTCTGAGTTGTTCTCTGTTCAAATTTTTAGATGTTTCTTTCATCGCCAAGGTTCTGTTCTGTCTTCTTCTTTCTCCCTTCCCTTGCATCTTCATTTCTTTCTTCCTTCCTTCTTTCAAGTATTGAAAGTGTCTTCAGTCCACATGTGGCTGCTTTGCTACTTATCCAGTTCCCTTTATTCTGCAGCCACAAAGGAAGCATCTTCAGCTCACAAATACTTCCCAAGTTCATATCCACCCCCACTGCCCCCTTCATGATGAGCAACCTCATCACTGTTGGTCAATAAAACGCATTTGCAGAATTTAATAATTATTTAATAATACAATATTAATTCAATTTTATAATCAATTAGAACTACGAGGCTAAGTACAAACTAACAACATTCCCCTGACCCACCCCTCCTTACTTGTAATAGTCTTCTACAAGCCATCTCTTTCAAAGTCATCCTCCTCTGTTCCCTTTTTATGGTTCTATGATGATATTGTTTCAACTGATAGTCAGGTTTTATCTTGTTTATCTTGTTGTACATGGCTGATGTATTATACCTTGATTATATTTCTTTTCCACATTTCCCAATGGAATTATACCCTTTCCATTATGAGCTGAGTCCTGTCCTTCTAAAATTTGTATGTTGAAATCCCAACCTCTCGCTCTTGAATGTAACCATATTTCGAGAAAAAAGATGTTTAAAGTGGTGACTGAGTTAAGACGGGGCCGTCAGGATAGGACCCTAGTATAATACGACTGTTGTCCTTAAAAGAAAAGAGACAGAGTTGAACAGAGAGAGGATCTTAGGAAGAGGCAGCAAGAGGGCAGCCATCTGCAGGCTGAAGACAGAGGCCTCCGGAGAAACCAACCTGCCAACAACTTGATCTTGGACTTCAGCTTCCATAATGCTCAGAAAGCACATTTCTTTTCAGCCATCCAATCTTTGGTACTTTGTCACGCCAGCCCTAGCAAACCAATATGCCCTCTCTGAACCCCAGAACACCTTAGTTATTACAACTGTCTTACAATTTTCCAGGAAACCTCTCAGATAACTCGTTCCCTTTCTTCCTGTTGTTGTGCTCAGTCACTCAGAAGTGTCCTGCTTTTCTGGCAAGAATACTGGAGTGGGTTGCTATTTCCTCCTTCAGGGGATCTTCCTAACCCAGGGATTGAACCAGCCTCTCTTGCATCTTCTGAGCTGCATATGAATTCTTAATCCACTGAGCCATCGGGGAAGCCCCTGTTGGACTTATGCTAAAGCCTGACACACACTTCACCCCCATCCTTGGTTGCATCCCCTTTACTGAGTTCAGTATCTTCCTATGTCATCACTTACTGTCTTGTTTTGACAGCACACGCACACCAGCATTCTCATGAAAAAAAGTAGGAAGGGAGATATTGTTTCAAACTTGTATATCTGGAAGTGTTTTATTCTGCTCCCACACCTAATTGACAAGTTGGCAGCATTTATAATTGCAGTTTGAAAACCATCTACCCTCAGAATTTTGAAGGAATTGCTTTATCATCTTTTAGATATGAGGGTTGTTGCTGAGAAGTCCAATGTCTTTATACTTTTTGATGCTTTTTTTATCCTGATTTATTTCTTTTTTTCAAAGGTCTTTGGATTTTCTTTCTTCTCTTGCTTTCTGAATTTGCATGCTGACGCACTTTAGGAAATTTATCATTCATTATACTGAGACTTAAACTATTTTAGTCTGGAAAATAATATCATTATCTTCTGGAAGATTTTCTTGAATCATTGTACCCCAGATTTGGCTCCTTGGAAAACAGACTATGAGAGAGTGATTAATATGCAAGAAGCGTGGATCTCCTGCACTGATCCTCTATTTTGCCGTATATGTGGATAGGTCTTTAAGATCAGTGGGCCTCACTGTAGTAATACTGGGTAGAGACCCAGCTGTGCTTTTTTTTTTTGAGGGACCACAAAAGGTCAGTATTTTTAAGTCTTTTTTGGGTATGTTGAATTTTTCCAGGGATGATTACTCCAAACTCCTACCTATTTTGGCCAAAACAGGATATTCTTGCAGTGAAGCAAAACTAAGTAGGTCTGAGGGGTATCATCAAACAGTAACTTTCAAGCCAAATGTCTCTTCCTCACCTTTCCTCTGTGCCAGATGTGCTAAAATATGGGAAATCTTTGATTCTATTCCTCCACAAAATAAACCCCCAGTTTCTGGGAAGGGACCAAGTATTTAAATATTCCCCACAAGGATATTCAGATGGTCTTAGCTTTCAGTCTCATGCCTCACTGTAGCCTTCCTTAAAATCTATTGGGTTGGCCAAAAAGTTAATTAGGATTCCTCATGTGCTGGTACAGAAAAACCTGAATGAACTTTTTGGCCAACCCTAGAATCTTCCCAGGTGGTGTTAGTGGTAAAGAAGCTGCCTTCCAATGCAGGGGATGTCAGAGACGTGGGTGCATTCCCTGGGTCAAAAAGATCCCCTGGAGGAGAGCATGACAATCCCTCCCAGTATTCTTGCCTGGAGAATCCCATGGACAGAGGAGCCTGGTGGGCTAAGGTCCATAGGGTCACAATGAGTAGCACACAACTGAAGTGACTAAGCACACACATAATATCTCAATATATAAGCCTTTAGAAGCCTCTGTTACATGATTCACTTGTTGACATCTCTTTATCCCCTGATGGCTCCATCCCCCGGTCTTTGTGTTGTGGGTTTGTCTTTACTCTCATTCGAATGGGATTTCTGGAAAGAGCAAAGAAAAAGCCCTCAGGTATTTAATCCTCCACGTTTAACCAGAGGTTCTCACTTTATACCAGAAATGTAAAATTCTATAGAAGTCAGTGGAGGGAGAGATTATTCTTGGCTGAGGGGTGTGAGTAGGTCAAGAAGCTTTATGCAATAATAAAGATACTTCCTTTCAGAGTCTATAAAAGACTGGGCATATGGCTTTTTATTATGAATACAGTCTGTCTAATCTGTAACAGCACTGAAAATGCTGTTGAATTTCTTCTGGCAAAATTGATTATTGATTTTTGTGATACTGTCTGGAGAAGGCTATTTTTTGTTGTAGATTCCTTCTCATGCAATTAAAAAAATAAAAAAAGGAGGAAAAGAAAATATATAGTGACCAGGATTAGATTAGGCTTTCTTTCTATCTCCATTTTCTCTATCCCAAGCAGAATTAAAGTCTTGAGGAGGAAAGGTGCTTAACAAATAGTACTTGTTCGTATCATCGATGCTATCATTAATCTAATAGGGCTGCTCAAAGTTCTGTGGCTGATCCATTTAGTGATGTCAAAATAACCTTGTTAAAGAAAAATGCTTAACTTGACCTTCAAAACCTTTGCCCTTTTCTTTCTTATTTATTTTGAAATTTGCCTCTTAAGACAAAGTAAATAAAAATTATCCTTAAAAACTCCCTCATGCTTATTTACTCATTCTATGATTTGGAGGTAGTCTTCAAGATAGCAACTCCACTGGCATGAGATGTCAGAAAATGCAACTGTCTTACAGTTTTAATTACATATTATTACAAAAACTTATAAGCTTTATTTTGGTGACATTATTTTATTTGGGGGGAGATGAACCTATAACTGTCTGATTGTCTTCTCAATGCTTTTAGGTGTCTTATTTTTTTTTTAAACTGGAATATGGCAATTTAATAATTATGAATATGGTTTAGTCATTTAATGTCAGCATCTATAGAAACAATTAACATTTTTTTTGACAACCAAGCAAGCTCTGGGAGTTGGTGATGGATGGGGAAGCCTGGCATGCAGTCTACGAGGTTGCAAAGAGTCGGACAAGACTGAGTAGCTGAACTGAAGACTTTTCTTGGAAACTCAAGGGGATGAAGCATGAGAGGATAAAAGATGCACCTTGGCTTCTACTCCTAATATTCTACTGAATTTGCCCCTTCAAAGATCAATGGTGATCTTCTAGTTGACAAATCTAAAGGCTGTTTCTTAGCTTTTGTTCTCCCTGAAACGTTTTACTAAATGATGGAGAGAGCTCTTCTTAAAAATTTTTACTCGCATTGTATCAGATTTTTCTGTGTCCCCGTTAATCAACTCACCATTCCTGTGTGTGCATTGTGTGTGTGTGTGTGTGTGTGTGTCTGTGTGTATTTGTCCTTCATTCTCTTTATCCACTCTAGGGAAGTGCAGAAACTATGCTCTGTGCATCTTAGCCTGGTGTTTAGTGGCAGTTCAACTAATGTTGTTGTTTAGTTGCTAAGTTGTGTCCTATTCTTTGTGACCCCATGGAGTGTAGCCTGCTGGGCTCCTCTGTCCAGGGGATTTCCCAGGCAAGAATACTGGGGTGAATTGCCATTTCCTTCTCCAGGGGATCTTTCCAACTCAGGGATCGAGCCCACATCTCCTGCATTGCAGGTGGATTCTTTACCACTGAGCCACCAATAGTAAATGTAATAATTTTAAATATCATGATAATGGATAATAGATTTATGAAGAGGACAGAAATGAAGAGAGATGAATAACCACTTCTTTGATTAAACAAAGCTATATATTTTGATTCTATTGCTAACCTTATTTCCATGTTTCTCCTATTATTTAGAGACAACTCACCAACGCAAATTTTCCATCACATTGCACATCACAAAGTATATCCACATTTCAGATGTTCATACATATAAAAGAGTGTCATTATCTTCTTCCCTTCAAATCAAGTGCCCCTTAGTGTTTTCCTGTTATCGTGTACTTGTCATTCAGGGCTTGCCACCTCATTCATCTTTGACATGTCATCTTGGATGACTTCTACACTAATAGCGGACTGAATTCTTCCTCTATTTTCTTACCTCCAAAATTTTACATCAATATTATCACTACTGTAACCCATAATTCTTCCTTTATTTTTTCTTTTCCTAAAAGTTTATTCAGCAGTTTTCCAGGAGGTGTGCAATAAATGAACTAACCAATCAATTAAGGTGTCAATCACTCAGTTAATGAATATTTATCAAGAGCTCCATCCCCCTAACTCCAGGGAGGTAGTCACTGAGGTGGGGATTAACTTAAACATAGTCATAGAATGATTTCTTTCTCCATCTCAGAAACCATCCATCAGGCCATTTTTATACAGAGTGACATTTTAAGAAGATTCTGAGGGGCTTCTCTGGTAGCTCAGTGGTAAAGAATCCACCAGTCAACACAGGAGACACAGGTTCAATCCCTGGTCCAGGAAGATCCCACATGCTGTGGAGCAACAAAGCCCATGCATGATAGCTACTGAGCCTGTGTTCTGGAGCTGGGAGCCACAGCTACTGCAGCCAGCGTGCCCTAGAGAACGTGTCCCAAAACAGGAAAAACCATCGCAGCGAGAAGATCAAGCACCACAACTAGAAAGTAGTCCCACTTGCCACAACTAGAGAATAGCCCTTGTGCAGCAACGAAGACCCAGCACAGCAGATAAATAAGTAAGATTCTGAGGTGAAATGTCTCCTACCGTCTGGTTCAACTTATCTCCTCCCCTTACCTCCTACTCTTCTGCACACAGCTGTCGTTCAAGATAGAGGGATACAGTGAGACCACTGGGTATGCCGTGGGTCTAGAGTTTCCCGCCTCTGAAACTTCACATTTGTTGCAATTCCTCTGCCTGCAGGAAAGGTGTCTCAGCTACTTTAAATATCCCTCTAAACATGGAGGAAACCCACTTCCTCCATGAAATCTCAGCCAATCATGCCAGGCCTTAGTGGTTTCCTTTTGAGTGATACCCTTTTGAGTATCTCAGTGGTACCCTTTCGAGTACCTACCTTACATATGGATCACACAGCTGGCTTGTCTGTCATTTGGGTTTCAGTCCAAATATTGTTTCCTCAGGGAGGGCTCCCCAGTGAATCTAAGGCAAGTCTTCTCTCAATCTCTTTTGATCCCTTTATCTCGCTTGTTTCATGGCACTCACTATCCTGACACTTTTTTGTTCATGTATTTTTACTGAATCTGTCTCCGCAAGCTTTCAATTTCCATAAGGGAGGGCAACTTGTCTTAGTCACTCTCACACGCTCAACACACACTGGTACTTACACATATCTGAGGAATAAACAAATGAATCATAATGTTTAAAGGGACATAAACATATGTTTAATATGTCCGTAAGTGCCATTCTCATCACTTTATGTGTATTTGGTAATTTAACACTTACCAAAACCTTATGACATATATTGTACTATCTGTGTGTGTGTGCAAAGTTGCTTCAGTCGTGTCTGACTCTTTGCAACCCTATGGACTGTGGCCCACCAGGCTCCTCTGTTCATGGGATTCTCCAGGAAAGAATACTGGAGTGGGTTGCCATTTCCTTTTACAGGGGATCTTCCCAACTCAGGGATCAAACCTATATCTCTTGCATCTCCTGCATTGGCAGGTGGATTCTTTACCACTAGCACCACCTGGGAAGCCCATATTGTACATCATTTAACTAAGGCAGGAGACCAAGGTCACCCAATACTAAATAACAGAGTGGAGTGTCTTGTTTTAGAGTGCATAAGCTACATTTATTTTTATTTATGTCAAAACCCCAAACTAAGAGGTAAAAGAATGATATATATTTTCTCTTGAACTGTAGAGCAAGTTTCTTGAATATAGGCAAGAAAATCTCATAACTCTTTTTGTCTCCCATAGTAGCTAGAATTATCTTGTCTGAAGTGCACAAGATTTAGCAATAAGTGTGATGTCACAAAAGTGAAACCTAGGTTAAAAATGAAACACCCTTCAGAGCTGTCCATATGGGATATAACTGCATTCAGAAAGGGGGGGAAAAAAACCCCTTCAAATTCAAGAAGGAACAATCAAGAAAGAAGTGAAATCAGATACCATCTTTTTTTCCTAATGGGTTCTTTCCCTCTCTCCAAAGAGGGTAATCACACAGGCATCATTAGGAATTAGAATAGAAGAGACATTAATGTTTTACATCTTTTCATAAAACTAGAACCTATTTAGCTATCTCTAACCTTGAAGTACTTAGGTCCTGGGAAGTGGAGAGTGAATGATGGTTTATGCTCATGTTATGACATCTTTTCCAGGGATATCATAAGATCAGCTTTCTTAGACTGTTTAGTTGTTTCCGTTTACATCCCCAACCAGGAAGAACTGTAACTCTGATGAACGACTTTCTTTACCAGAGCAGACACCTCATTTCCTGCCTTGAAAAATTTGGATTAGCATCCAAACTGTCCCTAGAGGTGGAAAAAAAAAGTACAGGAATGCACCAAATCAAAGCTATTCTGAATAGTGATTGTAACATGTTAGAAAAACTACCCTGCGTTGACTTATGTAGTTTGACCTGATGGTGCTATATAAAGTTTCCCCATTTTCAAACAATCAAATCAATATTTCAAGATGTGTGAACTCGGGGCTTAAGATAAATTCAGCAATTCAACTGAAAATCTGCCTGTATACTCAAAAATAACAAATCAATGAATTTTGACCATAACTTTGAAATTGATTTTTTAGCTAATATCATTATAAACTTATTATAAGCAACATGAAAAGAGGGTGTAATTTGTTTCTATGAATTCCACCCGTGCAATCAGATAGATTTTTGTCTCATATTAAGCTGCTATTATATCGTCTCTGTAAAGTCATCCTATATGTGATATCTATTGATGCTTCAAATGGGAAAATCAGAAGTCTAAGCTGTGGTTGCAGTGTTCTGTCGCTAAAAGTGTAGATGCAATGCATACTCCAAGGTGTGATATTTGCCCTGTGGTCTTTCTTCACTGCTGCTGCATCTTTGTTTTTCTTCTTGTACTACTTTATGGTAGCCCAGTTTGTTTCATCAAAGCCCCTAAGTCATGTTGCAAACACTTTCTGCCAGAGAATCCATTCTTTTTTTTTCTGCCCATGCTCTGGAAGCCCATATCAATAAGATATTGTTATAGAGCTGTCATTTTTGTCCTACAACAAATCTCACTGTAGCAGAGTGTCCTGTGGCTGCAGATGCTATTAATGTTTTCTCTGCTCTGTCAATTGATTTCAAGGCTGCCTCCCTATCAGGCCGCGTGCTCCTTCAAAAGCTACATAAGCCAGACTGAAGGGAAGGATCATAAAAGTGTCTGACAAGCTCACATCATCTTCACACAACCTGCCATTGCTGGATAAATTCTTCCCAGGTGGATCTTTGTGTAATAGTCTCCTCAACTCTCCAGTCAACTTTCCTCTTTCCCATGATGGGAAGTCTCTTGACTGAGCTAGAGAAACCATCTGGATATTTTGTGGTCACAAGGGCCATCATACTCACTTTCAAAATAAAAATAAAATGGTCAAGTAGGCATTATTTCTCTTTTAAGTCTTAAGTCATAACTGACATAGCAATGGATATCACTGAAACGTTTATACTTTCGTTTAAGGAAAGCTGTCCATGGCTTCCACTGCTGATTGCTTCTCCAAGTGTGTGGTGATTTGCACATTACCCATCATTCAAGATGGGATTCTGCTTCAATCTCCTGTCCTTCAGTCATTTGGTCCTTGCCAAAATGTCCTTGAAACTGGTCCTACCCAAAACATCCATGAGCATATTTAGTCCATGCCAAATGAATTTGCATAGGACCAAATGTCAAAGACTTTGGTGTAGACCAAATGTCTTACGGATGTTTTGGACAGGACCAGATGTCTACAAAACTTTGTGCATTCCAGTTCAGACAATGGCTAGGTAATGGCCGTGACAGAGGAGCCATGAGAATGGATGGCATTGCCCCCAAAAGTGAGCTGAGTGAGAATATCAGTGTATAAGGGTGGGTCAAAAGTACCCATGCACTTTTTCCGTCTCACCCTTGTTCTCCAAAATGGGATCATTTGTTCTTGTTTTTTTCCATTTGTTCTTTTGATACTCTCTGCTTGCTCATCTTCTGTGACTCCTCTCTTTCCACATCGTGGGGAGTTTTCTGATACTGAAAACCTTGTTCATCAGTCCTGTGGGTTTCTGTGACATTCATTGAAGTGAAGTGTTCTCTCAACTGGAATGCAACTGTTTCCATTAAGGGCTCAAACAAACCCTGCATATGACTTGATCTCCCAGGACACACACAACTCATTCAGTTCCAAAGATCTCCTTGTATCCTCTGGAAAACATAAAAATTACTCAGCAGGAGTCCTAAGGACCTGGCCTCAGCATATCTTGTCAACAAAATGTCAAGGACAAGTCAAGGACAGTCTTTGTATTTGCAATGCAAGCATATCATGATAGACAATACACATGTCCATAAAAAGTCAACAGAAACCAGAAATTTGAGGGAGAAAAGAAACTACTTCTCATTTGAAATGGTTCATAGGAGACTTCTTCCTTTTCTTTTTCTGACCTCTTCATGTTCATTATCTTATCATGTTGACAAAAAGTAGATGGTGGCATTCCTTTATTTACATAAAAATAGCTTTCTTTTAATGAGAAAAAAAAATGGAACATGAAGGACTAATAGTAGAAGTCACAATCTAGAAATAGACCTGGGTGAATATCAAGACGAAACACTGATCCTGTAGAGAAAGAAAAATAATTTACCCTCTACCCTTCCAGGTTCTTGGTCTAGACACTCCTTGTATTAAAAGAGAAATTAACAGAAGGACATAAGATTTAATTTAATTATATATATACAAAGATATGAGATCCAAAGAAATCACCAAAGCTATCAGCTTTTATACCTTTTAGATAAAATAATAATAAATTTGCAGACTCGTCAAGTTAGTAAAGAAGTAACAAGCTTTGTTCATACAACCTTCCGGGCTTTAAATTCTCTGTCTCTGGTGATAGGATCTATTTCTACTTCCCAGTACAAGGAGGGTACTTTTCACTTGGGGGTTCAATTCCTGTCTTCAAGGGGACAAAGGTGGGTAGAACATTCTCTTTGAGCTGGCTGTTCCTTAAATAACAAATAATTAATATGCTAATATGGCACATTTTGGGGTAACCTGCTTTCAGTCCCATCAACTATTTAAAATCAAAGTAAATTCATCATAAAGGTATAGATCCAGTATACACAGCAGGTGGCCAATGTTCTTCCTTCCCTAGGGCCAAATGTACCACATTCCTGTTCCTATAAACATTTCTGTTACATTGACACTTTCATAAAAACAACCCCCCCCCCCCCAAAAAAAAAGCATCTCTCTTTGGCAAGCACCAAAGCCAAAATGTTTTCGAGGAAAATAAAATTTTGCAAAGGATGCTGAGTGGCTGTAGAGGACTAAGGCTGTCATTACTGTCTGCTTTATTCTTATATCATTGCCTCAACCCTTCCACTAATGTCTCTGAACACAGTGGGGCACAGTGTAGACACCTGAAGAAGCAGTGGTGGGAAGGTGGTGTGGGTGGGAGGTAGACTCAGGAGATGTCCCCTGCCCGGAGACCATGGGTAGGAGAGGAAGAGGAGGACAGCAGTCAGGGTGTGACTGGGTGGAAGCCGCTTCAGCTCTTTGCTCTACTTGGCGATGCTGCCATCACACAGACAGGTTTATAGCCAGGGCAGATGGAGGTGTCAAAGGAGAAAGACAACACAGACCCAAAGGGAAAATGGTTTGCCCCCTGTCCAATATGAATGAAATGGGGCATCATATATACAGTGGAATATTCAGCTCAGTTCAGTTCAGTCGCTCAGTCGTGTCCAACTCTGTGTGACCCCATGGACTGCAGCATGCCAGGCCTCCTTGTCCATCATCAACTCCCGGAGTCTACTCAAACCCATGTCCATCGAGTCGGTGATGCCATCCAACCATCTCATCCTCTGTCGTCCCCTTCTCTTCCTGCTCTCAATCTTTCCCAGCATCAGGGTCTTTTCCAATGAGTCAGCTCTTCGCATGAGGTGGCCAAAGTATTGGAGTTTCAGCTTCAACATCAGTCCTTCCAATGAACACCCAGGACTGATCTCCTTTAGGTTGGACTGGTTGGATCTCCTTGCAGTCCAAGGGACTCTCAAGAGTCTTCTCCAACACCACATTTCAAAAGCATCAATTCTTTGGCACTCAGCTTTCTTTATAGTCCAGCTCTCACATCCATATGTGACCACTGGAAAAACCATAGCCTTACTCATCCATAAAAAGGAATGAAATAGTGCCATTTGCAGCCACTTGGATGAATCTAGAGATTGTCATACTGAGTGAGGTAAGACAGAAAAAGACAAATACCATGTGATATTGCTTATATGTGGAATCTAAAAAAAATGGCACAAATGAACTTATTTACAAAACAGAGTCAGAGATGTAGAAAACAAACTTACAGTTACCAAGGGAGAAAGGGGAGGGGAGAGATAAATTGGGAATTAGGGATTGGTGTATACTCACTACTACATAGAAAATAGATAACTAATAAAATCCTACTGTATAGAACAGGGGACTCTACTCAATTCTCTATAATGGCCTAAATTGGAAAAGAATCTTAAAAAGAGTGGAGATATATGTATGTATAACTGACTCACTTGGCTGTACAGCAGAAACTAACACAACATTGTAAATCAACTATACTCTAATAAAAATTAATTTATAAAAGGAAATGGGGCATCTGTGATATTCTGTGACCTGAGGTTGTTATGAACCTGAAATGAGAGAATTGCTGTCTCATTAGCAGTCATTGATAATGCCCACGTTTGGTGGGCCCATCGGAGCTAAATGAATAAGCTCTCATGAAGGGCATGGAGAGATATGGGCATTAGAATAAACCCATCGATGTCCCAACAGGTGGAAAATACAGCTCTTATCGCTCTCCCTCTTCTTTTCTGTGCTCATGAGATAATAGCACATGTACTCATTCAAAATGAACTATTGACTATGACTTTGCACAGCCACTCTACCTCTTTCTACTAATCTAGGGGGATTCGTAATGTTATCTCCTTGCGGCTCAACCCTTCTGAACCTGTCAAATAAGTCCTCTCACAATGCATATTAATCTGAGACATGCATTTGAAAGAAAGAGCTGATAAGTCCATCTTTAAGATGTGATAAGTGTAAAACATTTCTAATGAACGAGTATTGTGTCAAACATCTGCAGGATCACCAAAACCCGGGGATATTTAATTAAAAGCACACACACACAAGATAATGAGGGGGGAAGGAGACTCTGCCTGTATGTGGGTTTCTAGTTTCTAAACGTCAGCCATCTTTTGCTGTATTGCTGCTACTTAAATATTGCACCCAAAGTCATGCATGAATTTGAAAGGAAACGTGCTGTGAAACACTCTTTAATTGGTATATGACTTCTTCGTGTGGGTCTGTGTGTGTGTGATGATAAATAGTTTAGGCATCAAGGAAGTCATAAACACATTATCAGAGGTAGTTCAGTTCTTTGGCAATTGATATTGTACTGGGCAGAAATATTTGTCTCAGGGATAAAAAGAAAGAACACAGAAAATAAAAAAAAAAATTCCCTGAAATCTGTGCTGTGAGGCTAAACTGGGAAGCTTAAATAATCATTCCTGAACAAAGGGAACTGCATCGTCAGAAGCCTGCCAGAAGTCGAGAACTCATTTAAAGGGAATTCTTAAAGGCTACTTCTGTCAAGGAAAGTTAGGTTGAAAGATGACAAGTTTTCCTTCCCCTTTTATAGGCTATAATTTACCCTTTGAGAACTATTTTCCTTCCTTATCTTTGCTTCAGATTTACTCACTCTAGTTGTTCAAAAAGCACAGTGATTTAGCAAATGGTGAGAGAGGGGCTGCACCTTGCGAAATTGTAGTATCCTTGAGTCCCATGGAGACTGTCAAGGTTTCATCTCTCCCCTGTTATCGCTGGCTAAAACTCCTTTTTGCCCTTTTCAAAGGTCAGGGTCAGCAGATATTTTTGTAAGGGGCACATTTGGACTAAAGAAATGAGCAAGTGTGCTGACAGCAAGACGCTTCTGAAAAAGAAACAAAGGAAAGGTCATTGGCCTGGAATCCTTCCTGGGGGTGGAGGTTTGGGGCAAAGGGACAAGGAGAGGGTGGGACAATAAACTATCGGGATTTAGCACTGGGTCTGTTCACTGACATGAGCGTGGAGGATAATGGCCAGTGCCAAGGGAGAGGGATGTGATAAAAGAAGCACAGAAGCCAGGATAAACATCTCTTCTCCCTCCCTTTCTAGGGGTAGCTCATTATCTGTTTATTCTTAAGAATTCTGAATGTTCTGTACAAGTATGATGTTAAATGTGTGCATTGGGAAAAAAGTGATAGCACCCCAAGTTCAGACAAGATTGGGCATGTTCAGGGAGGTATGGCCATAGACAATAGCACCCCAAGTTCATTCAAGAAATATAAACATGTTGAAACAGTGCATAAAAAGTCCTAATTCAGTTTGTAGCACTAACCTCAACAAAGATGCTCTTTGAATCTCATACCAGTTAAATCACAGCCTTTATTTTTTTCCTGATTCCTCTGGGTAAAATAAAGATGTAATGCCAGGTACACAATGTCATGGTTATCATCATTGGAAGATTCATGCTTTCCATGTCTAGTGTTAAGCAAACGAAAAGAAGGCGTACGCTTTTGTATTTTCATGTGTTTCTAAATTAAAAAAGAAAATCACACAGGTCTCTCATACCCTGGAAGAATGTATAAAACAGGTAGATAAAAAAAGACAACATTTTAAAAAATAACATAAAATATATTGACTGTATCTGTTGCCTTCTTATTTGATGTAATTTAGACAAGATATACGGAAATATGGTTACTGACATCTCAGTGTTGGACTGTTTCTAATCACAGTTTTACTGTTTCCTTTTTTAAAAAATTTGTTTATTTTTTAAATTTATTTGACTGTGCCACATCTTAATTGCAGCATGTGGGATCTTTAGTTTGATATGTGGGATCTAGTTCCCTGACCAGGGATTGAACCCAGGCCCACTGCATTGGGAGTGTGGAGTCTTAGCCACTGGACCACCAGGGAAGTCTCTACTGTTTCCTTTTTGACTTATATTGGTGATCATTTCTAATTTGCTGGGAGTTTTGTTCATGCATTTCAAGTTTGGCCACTTCTTTTGTCTACTATTCAGCTTGTATTGTTTTTCTTTCTTGATAAGCTTCTCTTTTTTCTTTTTAAAAACACTTTCCCTCACATTTTTAATCGAAGTACAGCTGATTAAAATACTATATTAGTTTCAGTTGTGCAACATAGTGATTCAATATTTTCATAGGTTGTTCTCCATTTAAAGTTATAAAATATTAGTTGTATTCCCTATGCATTATATACATATTCATTACATTTGGGTATCTTGTTTATTTTATACCTAGTGGTTTGTACTTCTTAATCCCTTTCCTTATTTTGCCCCTCCCTCCACCCCTCCCCCCTCTGGTAACCACTAGTTTGTTCTTTGTATCTCTGAGTCCCTTTCTGTTTGTTATATTCATTCAAGTTTGTTTTGCTAAACCTTTAGCATATTTTTTTTTTTTTACTCCATTGAAGAAACAGAGGGAAAATAAAGCAACTGTTGAGAAAAACTGTGATTAGAAGAAAGACTATTATGAGATTTTGATTTAGGTTGCTTTAATATTTTTTTCCCTCTAAAGTACTTTTAAACTCTTTTCCCAGAAGATGCTTGTTCTGCATTTGTATATAATTTATCTTTGTACTAAAAGCTGCATTTACATCCAAGGATTTATAGCCTGGAACCAACTTCTTAGTCTACAATAGAATTTCTTCTTTTTGAACTTACATTAATTCTAGGTTTCTTAAAAAGTAAATTGTCTATGTTTTGTTTGCATATGATAGTTTATCAAAATAGAAACACATGATTGTTTCTTGAAAGAGTATTACAGTAAGTCTTAGAGGTGATACATAGAATGTGGTGAAATTAAACTGACAATAGAGAAATCTGTGTATTTTAACAATTATTGATGAAGCCAAGAGAGCTTGGATGAAGAATAGCTATCGGTTCATAATAATTTGACGCCAATTTATATGAACTTGTTAATTTTACGAATTGGTTTGCTCATTTGTAGAAAAACTGGCAATGACATAGATTTCACAAATAAAGTATAAATATATATTTAAATTAATGTTTTTTCTTTCATATAGGACAAATTTAGTCACAGCTTATGTTTCATGTTATAGTGATTTCATTTTTGTGTCAAGTAAACAAGTGATTCACAAAAATCTCTTATCTCTGCCTCTGTCCCTTTTATTGACGTTTCACTTGATGGGGTTTTATCCTCAGAAATTACCTTCTTTTTCCCAGGAAATAAAATTATCCTAAGTTTGCTTTAAAAAAAAGCAACATACAAAACAAAACAACAATCACAAAACAACACTGAAGAAAGTCCAAGAACTGTTCTCTCTATTTTCTGCTTTCCTAAGCTCAGAAGCCTTAGTTTATGGAAATAAGGGATCCATTATTAAGATTCAGAATCCCTGAAGAAAATTTATTCTTACGGCACCCTTAGTACAATCCTTAGGTGTATTTTCTTCTACCTACTTCTACTTTTTCACCTGCTTCTCTTTTTTCAAGAAAACTTGTTAATCAGATATTTATCCACTGTTGAATATGGGCAAACATTTGGTTGACACAGAGAAAGTCTATAGTTGGAAGTTTTCAGTTTCTTGGTTTGCATTTTTAGTGGCTCCTATGAACATTTACTTATATTTGCTGTAAAGCCTTCTTTATTAACTATATCATGTTAGCCATACAGGGGAAATCAATTTCTATCACTCCAAGTACTGAATCTAGATCTCTGAGTTACCATTTTACTCCTTCAGCACTGATGAAGTTCACTTGTTTCCACATCATTTAAGCCTCAAGATGATAAAGTCTATTTATAAGCATTGAATCCAAGAATGAATGATATTATGTAAATGCACAGAATCATTATTTTATCCCAAACCAAGGAGCATTCCAGATCAATGTTATGATACGTTGTTGAATTTATTGTTTTAGTTCTAATGACACACACATTACATTGTCAATTTCAAGTTACTGGGCAACTTGTTCCAAAATGCTTCCATTCATCATATTGACGGTGATGTTAATCAAATTGACTATCCTTAACAGAAAGCCCTGCTTCATTTGAGTTATATTGCTTTTCTGCCTATGGGGAACATTAACACAATTAACAAAAGCAGATTGAATGCTAATAAAGAAAACAAATGAAGATTTGTTCATAATCTTCAAAAGAATTGTAATGATTTAATTAAGGTGTATGGTACTTTTGGAAGGGAAGTGATAAAATGGGGAAAAAAAAATCCTTATGAGAAGGTGAAAGGGAGGGCCAAAGAAACTTGTTAAAGAATTCTTCAGCTTTTGTAATTTTCATTGACTTTTAATATCAAAGAACAACAGACAGGAGTCCATTGAAGATAGAAGTTAGCACTTGAGGAAAAGAAAAAAAAAAAAAAAAGAGGATCAATCAAAATCTGAAGCTTGCCAAATACTTGAAAGCTATAGAAACAGCCGGAGGGAGAACAATAGTTTGGGGTGCTCCAAGGGAATAAAAGAAATACTTAACGGGATGAAATTAAGGAGCAAGGGAAAATTCGAACTGATAATCAAACAATGTTTTCTGGCAGCCACAGATGATCCATTCCTAAGCGATGCTAGACTTCCCGTGGAGATGTTTTCCTTTAAAGTTTTATTCTCAGCCATTCAGAGGAAAACAAAGCTTCCTAAACTATGAGATGAATGAAACATCAATGGTTGTGAAGACTGTTGGCTCAGTTAAACGTACCGAGGTCTTTCGGGGTAAGAATAGTAATGCAGTAATAACGTTCAAACTTAGACTAGATTCTGAGGCTCGTCCATCTCGTTAATAACCCAGGAACAAGGAGCAATTCACAGTAATTTGGGAAGTCATAGCTACTCTTTAAAGTCATCAAAGCACTAATTCAGTCTTTGAAATTCGTATATAACTGAGAAGGAGTTATGCCTAACATGGCACCAGAAGAATCTATGTGTCATGGACACATGCTGCCTCCTAGGTGGATGTCGGATGCAGTCTAGCTGGGAGCCACGCCACTGACACATGCAATATGAGGGCGTCATCTAGGGCTGACACGTGTAGGATTGAGTCCAAGGGGGAATCAGTGAAGGTTGGACTCTTCAGGGAAGTCTTTATGGAGGTGGGCTGGGAAGAGTTAACAAATTTGAATTTGTGAAAGAGGTAGGAAAGTACATAGGAAAGTGGCTATATGAAAATCAACAAGGCAAAAATGAACATTCTGTTATTTCACAATATCGTGAAATTTATGAAGTCTATGTATTTACCTTCCTTTTTTAAAGATTATTTTCTGGAAGTGGACCATGTTTAAAGTCTTTATTGAATTTGTTACAATCTTCATTCTGTTTTTTAGGTTTTAGTTTTTTGGCCCCAAGGCATGTGGGATCTTAGCTCCCCGACCAGGGATCGAACCCTCACCCCCTGCACTGGAAGGCGAAGTTTTAACCACTGGACTGCCAGGGAAGTCCTAATGTGTTTAACTTCTTAAAATGTATGGGCTTGCTTATAGGAAGAGAATTTTATACTGAAAGACCCTAGACCATTATGTTTCTTATTAAAAATAAAAAACAAACAAAGAGATGGCATATTCACAGCTCAGTTCAGTAGCTCACTTGTATCCGACTCTTTGCGACCCCATAGACTGCAGCACGCCAGGCCTCCCTGTCTATCGCCAGCTCTGGAGTTTACTCAAACTCATGTCCATTGAGTTGGTGATGTCATCCAACCATCTCATCCTCTGTCGTCCCCTTCTCCTGCCTTCAATCTTTCCCAGCACCAGGGTCTTTTCCAATGAGTCGGTTCTTCGCATCATGTGGCCAAAGGATTGGAGTTTTGGCTTCAGCATCAGTCCTTCCAATGAATATTCAGGACTGATCTCCTTTAGGATGGACTGGTTGGATCTCCTTGCTGTCCAAGGGATTCTCAAGCGTCTTCTCCAACACCACAGTTCAAAAGCATCAATTTTTTGGTGCTCAGCTTTCTTTATAGTCCAACTCTCACATCCATATATGACCACTGGAAAAGCCATAACTGGCTAGACAGACCTTTGTGGCAAAGTAATGTCTCTGCTTTTTAATATGCTGTCTAGGTTGGTCATAACTTTCCTTCCAAGGAGCAAGCATCTTTTAATTTCGTGGCTGCAATCACCATCTGCAGTGATTTTGGAGCACCCGAAAACAAAGTCTGTCACAGTTTCCACTGTTTCCCCATCTATTTGACATGAAGTGATAGGACCAGATGCCATGATCTTAGTTTTCTGAATGTTGAGTTTTAAGCCAACTGTTTCACTCTCCTCTTACACTTTCATTCAGAAGCTCTTTGGTTCTTCACTTTCTGCCATAAGAGTGGTTTCATCTGCATATCTGAGGTTATTGATATTTCTCCCGGCAATCTTGATTCACGTTTGTGCTTCTTCCAGCTCAGCATTTCTCATGATGTACTCTGCATATAAGTTAAATAAGCAGGGTGACAATATACAGCCTTGACATAATCCTTTCCCGATTTGGAACCAGTCTGTTGTTCCATGTCCAGTTCTAACTCCCATTTCTTAAAGAATTTTCCACAGTTTGTTGTGGTCCACACAGTCAAAGGCAACAAAGCAGAAGTAGATGTTTTTCTGGAACTCTCTCACTTTTTTGATGATCCAACGGATGTTGGCAATTTGATCTCTGGTTCCTCTGTCTTTTCTAGATCCAGCTTGAACATCTGAAAGTTCACGGTTCACGTACTGTTGAAGCCTGGCTTGGAGAATTTTGAGCAGTACTTTACTAGCGTGTGAGATGAGTGCAATTGTGCGGTAGTTTGAGCATTCTTTGGCATTGCCTTTCTTTGGGATTGGAATGAAAACTGACCTTTTCCAGTCCTGTGGCCACTGCTGAGTTTTCCAAATTTGCTGGCATATTGAGTGTAGCACTTTCACAGCATCATCTTTGAGGATTTGAAATAGCTCAACTGGAATTCCATCACTTCCACTAGCTTTGTTCATAGTGATGCTTTCTAAGGCCAACTTGAGTTTACATTCCAGGATGTCTGGCTCTAGGTTGGTGTTCACACCATCGTGATATTCACAGAGATGCCTATATATGAGGAGCATCATATGCAACAGAAAAGTTGCAATGAAAATTTTAAGACATGAATGCTAAACACAGTTCTGCTGTTAACGAATATCACACTTTTGGTAAGAAATGTCACCTCTCTGGACCTCCATTTTGCCTTCTATAATAAAGAAGAAACTGAATAAAATAAGTAAACATGTACAGTAAGCTTTCCCAACTGCTTCAATGCTCCTTTCCTGCTCTATACTTCTAAAATTCTCTTTGAATTGATTTGGAAAAAAGTGTAGAGCTGTACAAGTTATATTAATTTGGAATGTGGGAAAGCTCATTATGGGTTTAGGTTGAGTTGGGAACACATAAAACATATCCAGTTCAAAGGAAGAGTGAAAGGAACTACAAAGGAACCAAGAAATTGACATCCTTCTTTTCTTATTTCTTCTCCTTGTTAGTCTTTCCTCCATTGGCATGGTGGGTTGGGTCCTAACTTCGGATCCCATAAAGAGAGGCCAAGCTAACATCCGACAGATGCAAGAACATTTAGCCACGTCTTGTCTGGTTACAATAAAGAAAATGATGGAAGGATTCTGATGTTCGCTTTGGAAAGAGAAGCGTCATTCAATTAGTTTGATTCCTGAGCTAGGCAGTGTTTCCTTTTGCTTGCCAAGTCACTATTTCAATTAGGACTTAGGTAAATACTTTAAAGACTACCGGCTAGTTTCCTTTCATACACACTCAGAGCAATGCACAAGGATAAGGTAGAGCTGGAAAATCCTATTTGACAGAGGGGATTTTTAAAAAATGTGTACAATGAAGGGACAGAATAAGTTCAATACAAAAACTTTCTGCTTTTCAACACAGGGACTTTCTATAGTGCTTATTGTTATTAATCTAAGTTCTGCTTGAGATGTAAGGGAAAAAACACACATTTCCACTTGCTTATGTCAAATTATTACTTTTCTACTTGGAATATGAAAGATTTTGTGTTGCTCAATGCCTGTGTTTATGAGTATTAGGACACAAGTTAGGTTAGAGATAGCAGGGAATGAAATTCCACGTATTTTAGACAATTTGTGGCTTCACTTTGAAAACAAATAAATTAAACATAAGCTGCTTAAACACAAATTAAAGACAAAGATAGAATAGACAGGACATAGCACAAACCCATGTCAAGTAAGGCTTAAGATATAAAGTCCTAGGTATTAGCACATTTGGTTTGTGTCAGTGGTTCGGAATAGCAAGATTCATTGCTCTAGACTGTAGCACTGATGAACAGTTGTAAAGATGGAGATATTAATATCTTGTAAAACTATTTAAATAATGAAGTCTGCATAGAGTTCATGTCAAAACAAGAACTAGCCCCCAACTAAAATAAAATAAATTAAAAAAAGAAAAGAAAAGAAATCTAACCAGTAAACATGAGTGACTAGTTCGATTAAACCCCATCAGCCTGAAAATCTCCTAAAACCCATTAAGAGGGACTTCCCTGGTGGTCCAGGGGTTAAGATTTGCCTTCCAATGCAGAGGACGCAAGTTAGATCTCTGGTTGAGGGGCTAAGATTCCCACATGCCTTGTGGTCAAACAAAACACAAAAATAATATTGTAACAAATTCAATAAGGACTTTAGAAATACTCCACATCAAAAAAATCTAAACTATAAAAAATAAAACCCCCTGAGATAGAAGATTCAATCTAGAACTGATATTCCAAATATTTCATTAGTTTGTCTTAACAAGGAATTCAATAACAGGTTGTGGAAAAGGCCTTGGAATCTATATGAGGAGTTCCGAACCTCCTGAATTTGATTCTACTGTTTACAAGATATGTGGTCTTGGGCAAGATACATGTCATACACAGATAATACTCCTACAAAAAAAAAAAAAGATGCTAATGCCTACTCTTCTTTACTCACAAAGAACTGTGAGAATTGATTGAAATTATATTTGTGACATAATAGTACCCACTCCAGTACTCTTGCCTGGGAAATCCCATGGACAGAGGAGCCTGGTAAGCTGCAGTCCATGGGGTCGCTAAGAGTAGGACACAACTGAGCGACTTCACTTTCACTTTTCACCTTCATGCATTGGAGAAGGAAATGAGTCCAGTGTTCTTGCATGAACTCCAGTGTTCTTGCCTGGAGAATCCCAGGGACGGGGGAGCCTGGTGGGCTGCCGTCTATTGGGTCGCACAGAGTCGGACACGACTGAAGCGACTTAGCAGTAGCAGTAGTAGCAGTAATTAAATAATAACTCAGGAACCAAACCCCAAGTTCTTAGCATTATCTTAAGTACTATAATTGAATCACTTTTTTTAAGATTTTATTTTATTTTTTTTGATGTGGATGATTTTTAAAGTCTTTATGGAATTTGTTACAATATTACTTGTGTTTTATATTTTGGTTTTTCAGCCCCGAGGCATATGGGATCCTAGCTCCCCGACCAGGGGTTGAACCCACGCCCCCTGAATTGGAAGGTGAAATTTTAACTACTAGACCACCTGGGGAAGTCCCTAATTGAATCATCTTTTAATTTTCACAAATGACCTAAGAGTCAACAGTACCTTTCCATCTTAAAGATGAGAAAACTACTGCTCAGAGAGATAAAGGGGTTTATCTAAACTCATTTGATAAGTAAGATTGAGAACAAAGCTTTAAATTTGTTCTTCTCAGTCCTAAAGCCTGTACATTTCCCCCTGTACCACAGTAATCTTGGAAAACTAGAGAGTGTCTAACAGATGTCTCTAAGTAGAAAACATTGTCAATTATGAAGTTCTGTCACTACAAGCAGAATTATGTTATAAAGTTTCCCTATGGCAGCTTTGGCTATTTCTATTTTGGTTTTGCAAGCAAGGTTAGAAAGACTACCAAAAAATCTACTCATGTATACGTATGGCGGAGTAGCTTTGCTGGGCGCCTGAAAGGATCACAGCATTGTTAATTGGCTACAATTCAACATAGAATAAAAAAATATATAATATATACTAAAAGTCTACTCATTTCTCAAGACCCATTTCCAGTGCCACTTAGTATATGAAGCCTTCAATTAAATTCCTAGTTAATACTACTTACTTCTTCCTTGTATCTGTATGATGTCTGTCATTTTTAATAGTCTTCACATTTTCCTATGCTTATCTTTTCCTTGAGACCAGCGCTGTTCAATACAGTAAACATGAGTGTCATGTGGCTGTGTAAATTAAAATGAAATAACTTTTAAAATGTAGTTCCTTAGTCAGCTAGTCACATGAGTTAAAGAGCTGCATATGGCTATTGGCTGCTGTATTAGATAAAGCAGATACAGAACACTTCTATCATCACAGGAATGTTTCAGATAATGATGCTCTAGATTGGGGTCTCCAGCCTTCAGGTTGTGGACTGGTACTCTCTGTCAGATCAGTGGAGGCATTATATTAGAAATAAAGTGCACAATAAATGTAATGCACTTGAATCATCCCGAAACCTGCCCCAGGTTCATGGAAAATTTGTCTTCCATGAAACCTGTCCCTGGTGCCAAAGAGGTTGGGGACTGCTGCTATAGATCACAGGTTTAAAACTACAGAGTGTGGGCAGAATCTGGCCACTGCCTGCCTTTATATATTAAATTTTATTGGAAGACAGCGATGCCCATTCATTTCCCATTGTCTCTGGTTGCTTTTGTGCTACAGGGGCCGAGTTGGGTAGTTCCAACAGAGACCAAATGGCGAACCAAGTCTAAAATATTTACTGTCTGATCCTTTACGGAAAGTTTGCCAACTCCCCATTTAGACTATAAACTGCTTGCTTGAGGCTTAAAGTTCCAATTATTTCCTTTTTTTTTGGATGGTTTGGGTTAGTAGGGAGAGGTTCCCATTATATTACTAATAAATTGTCTAGTAACAATCAATGTGTTTGCTAAATTAGGTAGACACCAAGTTAAAAAATTAACCTATAGTTCTGCATCTTGTACTGCAAGACCTTTGGCTCAGATGATAAAGAATCTGCTTGCAATGCAGGAGACCTGGGTTCAATTCCTGGACAAGAAAATCCCCTGGAGGAGGAAACGGCAACTGACTCCAATATTCTTGCCTGGAGAATCCCATGGACAGAGGAGCCTGGCAGGCTACAGTCCATGAGATCGCAAACAGTCAGACATGACTGAGTGACTAACACTTTTGCATCTAGTAAGTGATGGAGTCAAATTCAAAACAGTTCGTCTGATACAGAACCATGTGCTCATTTCATGGCATTCTGTTGCCTTTTGATTGGCTGGAGTCATTAATGCACTAGTAAAAAGTGGATGACGCCCTGAAGTCAGGGCCATAAGCAAGATCTCCTTGTATAAGCTTTATTCTCACACACGCCTAAAGGCAGTTGTATCTTAAGTCATCAAGAGTAACACAGACAATTAGATTAATAAGATACAATGAAAATAATAATGACCAAGCACTTTTGCTTGTGAGTTATCCTTTTTTTCTCTAATCACACTATCTATTTATCTACCTGTCTATCAATCTATCTATGTTCTCAGTTGCTTACTTGTACCCCATTCTTTGAGACCCCATGGACTGTAGCCTGCCAGGCTTCTCTGTCCATGGGATTTTCCAGGGAAGACTACTGGAGTGGCTGCCATTTCCAACTCCACTATCTCTCTCTCTATCTAATTGTCTATCTACCTAAGTAGTTCAGGGAATAAGCTTTGCAGCTGAATATGAAGAATAATGGAATACACAACACATGTGTGTGTGTGAGTGTGGGTTTGTGAGTGGGTGTGTAAAAGAGAGAAAGATTGAAAATGGTGACAATCATTGGAAAGTGTGTGAGAGTCTGGCTTTGGTCAAATGCTAATAAAATGTATATTTATTGGGCACAGGCACTTAAGTGGTGGTGAACATTATGTGAGCAAGTGAATTGCCCAACACAGTTACCAAAGGGTCTTCTCACTACGGGTGCTGTATTTGAGAAGTTTCTTGAAAACTGAAAGAGATTCTGTTTGTTTCTTCCTGTAAAAGGTTTTTTTTTTTTCTTCCTCACCAGAAAAACTTGTGATTGTCCATAAATCAAATAGAAAGGCAGCAAGAAACAGAATGAGAGATTCTGCTGCCCCTCTGGGTTCTTACATTTTTACTCTATAAATACAGGAAAAGATCAGTTCTCTTCCTTTGAATCATTCTTAACTGAAGGGAACAACATCTCAGTGCTATCTCAAAAACTGATTAATTTTGCATAATCTGGACAGATAACATCTCGTTCAGGGCTGAGGAGCATGAAAAGAGTTTAGTGCAGTGTCCTTGCCGTACAATTAGGTATTGATATCAATCTTCTGACTGCCTTTGACGTGGAATTGAAGAGCTTTATAAGAAAGATAATAAAGCTATGAAAGGTAGACTCTGTATTGGCTGAAATTAGATAATTAGTTTAGGATTTCTTCAGTTACATATTTAGGAGCAGGAGAAAAATGAGGACCTGATGCCTAGCCACACAAGCTAATAATATAATCTATACAAATTGATGAGTGTACACGGATACTCAAGAAATGCTAAACACTGCAGTGTGAAGATGGAGTCTGGGTTAACAGAGGAAGAGTGGTTATAAAGCACACACACAGCCAACATAAAACAACCTACCTTCAGAAGACAGAAGAACAATAAAAGGTCAGGGGAAAAATGTACTAAAGGGTGCAGAAAGCATTCTAGAATCCCAAACAAACCACCCCAAGTCTATTTTTAAATATAGAAAAATCTAATAAATGAACTTAGTAAATTAGCTTTGTTTTTAAAGCTCCAGAAGAAAGGTGTTGAGTCTCTCCTCACCTCATCTAAATGGCGCAGGCATCATGGTGATGAGACTTAAGGTAAGTGATCACTTAGTTGGCACTCGGCCTTTATATGGAATGGACTTACCAGGTGGCACAGTGGTAAAGAATCTGCCTGCCTATGTAGCAGACACAAGAGACATGGGTCAGGAAGATCCCCTGGAGAAGGAAATGGCAACCCATGCCAGTATTCTTGCCTGGAGAATTCCATAGACAGGGGAGCCCAGCTGGCTATAGTCCTTGGAGTCGCAAAGACTTGGGCACGACTGAGCAGCTGAGCAGCAGCAGCTTGTATGTGGAGCCAGTAGGTGTAAAACAAGCCTTGATCTCTCAGAGGTGAAACTGAGACTCATATATGATGGAAAAGACGTGCAAACTGTAGATTATCAGCTTGAGAAGTAAAAGTATATGACAGTAAGTATTACAAAACCTCCCTAAATGATTTAGACCCCTTTTGAATAAAGTTACCCCAGAACAAATTGTTTTGTTTTTGAAATACTCTTTTGAAATTGTTCTCTGTGCACTGGGCACATTTTTCTTATATACATTGCATTTTTATTTATTTATTCCAAAAAATAGAGGAATAGAGACCCAGATGTGGACAACAGACGTGTAATCATGGGGTGGGGAAGGGGGTGTGAGATGAATTGATACACACACACACACACACACACATATATAAATATATATATACACTACTATGTGTAAAATAGCTAATGGGAAGCTGCTGTATAGCACGGGGAGTTCAGCTTTGTGCTCTGTGATGACCTAGGTGGGTGGGATAGCGGGGTGAGAGGGAGGTCCACCAAGGAGGGGATATATGTGGACACAGAGCTTGTAACTGTTTTAATCTAGTTATAGCACACCTTCACCTTCCAAGTGGGGGAGCTTGTTTTCAAAAGTAGTCAAAACCAATTTCATCAAGTGTAAATAATGGGTAGGTGGTCAGGCTAGCTTATATTATTTTTAATAAAATATAATTGGTGAATATTTAGCATTGAATTGGATTTTTTTAGTAGTACAAATACTGCCTACGAAGGCAATTGCAAGTCTTGCTCTAATTACAATTGGACTAAAGAATACTTGTTACATGCATCATAGACCTACTTTACTCTCTTTGAAAGTTTTTTGTTGATAAAAGGAGCTATTCTAGAATGAAGAGAAGATGGTGTTGCTGGATTCACCTTCCTTGTTCCACTGCTTCAGTTTCCATGACAGTAAGGCAGTTCAGTAACTTAAAGTTGATGGAATGGCTATGAAAATTCATATATCATCTTTTCTCTGAAATTTTATCATGTTTGAAATGAGATTCTGCTCCATAAGAAAGATGATTCCATTTGAAACCTTTAACTCAGGTACAAATGAAACAATGAATGATTAAGAGATTAAATTCTACTTTTTGTCAATAGGAAGGTCTCTCTTTTGCAGAAACAGATTACTGATCTGAGTTCACTTTTCTCCTATGGAGAGAAAGGGAAGGGATTGTCTTCATGGAGAATGGCTGATTTTAATATTAATTCACAGGAGTGAATCCATTTGTTCTTTAAAATGATGCCTTTTCTATGTAGTTTTGGTTGGATTTTAATATAACATCATAGTCATACATTTGGTTTTGGGTATGGTCTTTTGAGTGGGAGGGAGGATTTTATTTGTCAGATTAAGTCACTTGTGTGTACATGTGTATGTGTGTGTGTTTAAGGAGGGAAAGGAAGAGAGAGAGAGGGAGAGAGGGAGAGAGAGAGAGGGAGAGAGGGAGA
Source organism: Okapia johnstoni (assembly GCA_024291935.2). NCBI lineage: Eukaryota > Metazoa > Chordata > Mammalia > Artiodactyla > Giraffidae > Okapia > Okapia johnstoni. The sequence goes on from CM044327.1 coordinate 25,293,631, forward strand.
GAGAGAGAGAGAGAGAGAGGGAGAGAGAGAGAGAGAGAGGGAGAGAGAGAGAGGGAGAGAGAGGGAGGGAGAGAGAGAGAGGGAGAGAGAGGGAGAGGGAGAGGGAGAGAGAGAGAGAGAGAGAGAGAGAGAGAGAGAGAGGGAGAGAGAGAGAGAGGAGAGAGAGGGAGAGGGAGAGAGAGAGAGAGAGAGAGGGGAGGGGGGGGGGAGAGAGAGAGAGAGAGGGAGAGAGAGAGAGAGAGAGGGAGAGAGAGAGAGAAATCAGAAAAAATGCAACCTCTCATTTTAGAGGTTACATAAAATCCAATTGACCTTTTTAAAAACATCTAATTGTCATGCACTCAGGTACTTTCCGGGCTCAAACTGGCAGTCAAATATCACAAGAAAGGTTATTCTTGTTATTTCAAAACCTGTTTGAACCAAGAAGTATTGAGTGTCCTTGGGGAGATTCTAATTAAACTCATCATGGTCTTCTCTTTAATTAATTAATTACTTAATGTTTGTCAAGTGTTTTGGAGATGCTAAGTAAAATGTATTGCTAATTATTATTTATGAAAAGCAAATAAGTCATTAATGGTTTCTATTTCCTCCCAGGTATGTTGCTTTGTCTGGCTAAGTTTTATGAACCCAAATAATAGTACGTTTTTGTAGTTTTCTAAGATGCACAGTACAAAGTGTCGTTTAAATCTAGAGACATATAATAACTAGGTAATATTTTTTCCCTTTCTCTCCATCTAGTCTATGTCCTCCAGTTTTACCAGTGATTAGTTTTCTCTGTAGAATAAAATAGAGGTGGTATGTAAACGTCTAGCCGTGTTTTACAGTGTGCTTTGCATTATTTAAATAAACTTTAGAATTATATGAGAACCTTGAATTTTTGCATTAATTTAAAAGGAACATTTAAGGAAGAGAGGAATAAACGATTGTTTTTCCCATAATAGTCTTCACAGACATTTCTTAATAGAACAGCTATTTCACTCTATGTTCCATCTTACAGTATTGGTGATAAGAGGAAATTTCAGTCTGTTTGAACTCAGTGGAATTTTGACCTCACTGTTAACAGAGCTCATGAATATATAACTACAGGAAAATACTGCTTGGGGCTTGAAAAACACACACACGCGTACAGCAGTGTAGAAAATGAAGGGACGGAGACAGCTAACAACTTGAGTTCTCCCTGATCTGTGTCTCTCATTCATCACTAGATGTTCCAGCGCTGAGACACAGGAATCCAGAAGAACAGCTCAGTAGCAAATTTTGAGACTTGGAGACATGTAATCTTTGTTATTGAACCTACTGTAGCTGCAAATCATGTTTTAAAATATAAAATTGCAGAAGGTTTTGCAACCTTTAAATCTTTTCTTGTCATTTTATGTTTCTGGTGTTAAATTCTGCTGTGTTAATGTCATCTTCACTTGGTAATATTTACAGCACCTAAATCAATGTTGAGGACACGCAGAATATTGGAGGATCAACTCTACTTATTCCAAATACACTTTAATATTTTGACTGCCAGACCAGAGTTCGAGAAATAACTGTGGTAGAATGATAATGAGAAGTTTAACAGTTTTATGATGGTTGAAGCTGACTTTATGAAAGTTGATAAATTTCATCTTGTAGGTTTCAATTTCTCATTCCCTACCGAGAGATGGAGAGAATACACTGATACTGCATTTCAAATTGGCTAGATCAGAAGGAACAGCGGCTAAAATCCATTACAACCCAATTACATCCATCAGCTGAAGCTGTGTGCATTCATTCGTGAACATCAGCATTTAATCCATAAAGAGGAACTAATGAGAAATTTGAAAATGGAATCCACGCATCAGTAAGTTTGGAGAGATTTTTCTGGGATTAATGATCTGCCAGAGAATCTTCAACATGCTGGAAAGCTATTCTCTCTGGGTTTGTTTACTGACCAAGGGGAGAAAAAGAGGTTTCCTTCTGTCTACTCATCAGATACTTGAAAGATTTTACTCATCTTAGTCCTGGAAAATGGGATGCCGTGTGCTTTGGAAGTAAGGTATGTTTTGGTGGACACTGCTGTCTTTGAATGGGAAAATTTAAATTATTAGGTGGGGAGTTTCCATTTACATGTTAGTAGCAAGAATCCTAAACAAATTCTTCCACCTTTGAAGCCACTCACCAAGCAGTGTCCTTATGCTTGAATCCTGGGAGCATGTTTAGAGCTGCACATACAAACAACAATTTTATACTGCAGACATTTAAGCACAGTTTTATCTTTTTTACTCTTTGGTGATTGCATAGATAGGAATAAATATTCTACTTGTTGAATTCCAATTACTTAAAGAGGAACGAGGCAGTATATGAATGGTGTAGTATCAATTTATTCACAATTGCATAACTTCTTACATGTAATTTCTGACTGTAGTAAACATGAACTTTGCAAAAACTGAACATTGGATGAAGCTCGAGAATTTGGGAGGATTTCTTCTCATCGAGTGAAAATGATTTCTGTTGGCATATAACTCAAAGATATTACTATTCTGAGGTTTGTGTGGTGTAGTCATTCAGATGAAAAAAATGTGTGTGTAGAACGTGGAGGATCCCACCTCTATTGATGTCTGGAAGAGGAGTTAGTTTCCATTTTCAAATCGTGTTGGACAGTGGGATCTGTTCCTTTGTTTTCAGGACTTCCTGGAGGTTTATCCACGTAGTTGTGCATACACCACCTCATGATATCAGTGGCTTTCATGGAGGTTAAAATGATATGAAACTACACAGTCCTTATTTTTTTCCTCCTCCTGTAAAATTTCAGCGAGAAGTTTAACTGATTTTCCCTCCTTGGGAAAATATCTACATTGCTAAAGCATACGCAGAAGAGTTTGGTCTTTGTAATTTTGGCAAAGGGGAACCTTGGGGAATTTTCAGTGGAGGGATAATGCCCACATTTCAGAAAGATTACTCTAGATGCAGTGAAGACTGGATTGGTGTGAAGTAGTGAAATGGAGGTGTGGAGATCACAATAAGGATGAGTTGTGAGCAAGAGAGGACTGCCATTTGAAATGGTGTTGGGAGAAGAAATGTATTGATGGATATGTCAGACATGGAACCAACAGAACTTGGTGATTGAAAAACCAGGTTTTTGTTAGGACAACCAGGTTGGTGTTGGTGCCATTATTGAGATGGACACACTGGTTGGGAGCGGATTAGATGCCTTTCATGTCATTCCTTAATCTTCTTGAGAATCTTTTTTGAATACAGCTCCTGAGATACGGTGCCTCGGAGTGAGCTCCTACCGTCATACTTCCAAGAGACAGGCTGTAGCTCTGAATCAGCTGACCTGAACTTGTACCCTGGTCCCGCCTTTCTTACAAGTGAAAAAAGAAATCAAGCGAGAGACTTTTAAATAAGAAATTACATAGTGACTGTCTCTGTGAATATCAAAATATATCCTCAGGCACTTTTAAGAAAATTTTAGGTTTTCTTTTCAAAGTCTTTCTGTTCATATGTGTTCAAGGGACTAACACCACCTAAGGAATAAATCAGAGAATTCAGGGCTTTTCAAAGCTGGGAGGAGTCTACCTGAGATGGAGACATTTCTGATTCCTGCGTTCTGGAGATTTCTGTGGTTTCACAAGTAGTGTCTAAAAATATCTATTTTTAAAAACCTTCTTAATTACTCTCAATTCTGACCCCATTGACTCAAAAAGGACTGAGAAGCGGAAGGCCAGGTTTGTTTGATAGGAAAGGGGCAGAGAGTAAAGACAATAAATAGATGAAGAGGGGTAAAACAGACACAGATCTGAACTGCATCAATAGATACATTATCTGTGTTTTTAAATGCGGTTACAGTTTTCAGTGACATGAAAGTCTATAAAGTATCAGGATTTACAATATTTAAAAAGGACCATTTCACAGTCCATTTTAGTGCAACACCCTGCTGAAGATTCATGAAATTTGTAACTAAATGAATGTAAGTGAATTTACATGAAAGGTTGCCTAATCCTTGTGTTGTCCTTCCAGAGTTAAGCTGTGCTATTTCTATTTTCTGATTTCTTTATTTTATTTTCTCATTCCTAAGTGTTTTCCCCTCTCTTTCTCCATTGTATTTATTTAGCAAGGCATTGAGAAAATAGGCAGTAGACGTTTCCATAGCCATAAATATGGATGTATCTTCATTAGCAGTTAAACATGGCAGATTTTTCTGCAGCACCTCAACTGAATCTTAGTAATGCAACAGGGATACAGAATGTAAGTAGTGGGTTGTCATGAGACTGGTTAAGGTCTATTCTGCTAAGTACAAGTTGGCTTAGATTTTCTTTTATCATCTTTTAAATTTTGAACTAATCATGCATTTACAGGAAATTGAAAGGATAACACAGTTCAGTTCAGTTCAGTTGCTCAGTCATGTCCGACTTTTCGCGACCCCAAGAATCGCAGCACGCCAGGCCTCCCTGTCCACCACCAACTCTCGGAGTTTACCCAAACCCATGTCGATTGAGTCAGTGATGCCATCCAACCATCTCATCCTCTGTTGCCCCCTTCTCCTCCTGCCCCCAATCCTTCCCAGCATTAGGGTCTTTTCCAATGAGTCAACTCTTCACATGAGGTGGCCAAAGTATTGGAGTTTCAGCTTCAACACCAGTCCTTCCAATGAACACCCAGGACTGATCTCCTTTAGGATGGACTGGTTGGATCTTCTTGCAGTCCAAGGGACTCTCAAGAGTCTTCTCCAACACCACAGTTCAAAAGCATCAATTCTTCAGCACTCAGCTTTCTTTATACTCCAACTCTCACATCCATACATGACCACTGGAAAAACCATAGCCTGACTAGACGGCTAGTCTAGTTGGCAAAGTAATGTCTCTGCTTTTAAATATGCTATCTAGGTTGGTCATAAACTTCCTTCCAAGAAGTAAGTGTCTTTTAATTTCATGGCTGAAATCACCATCAGCAGTGATTTTGGAGCCCCCAAAAATAAAGTCTGACACTGTTTCCACTGTTTCCCCATCTATTTCCCATGAAGTGATGGGACCGGATGCCATGATCTTAGTTTTCTGAACGTTGAGCTTTAAGCCAACTTTTTCACTCTCCTCTTCCACTTTCATCAAGAGGCTCTTTTGTTCTTCTTCACTTTCTGCCATGAGGGTGGTGTCATCTGCATATCTGAGGTTATTGATATTTCTCCCAGCAATCTTGATTCCAGCTTGTGCTTCTTCCAGCCCAGCGTTTCTCATGATGTACTCTGCATATAAGTTAAATAAGCAGGGTGACGATATACAGCCTTGACGTACTCCTTTTCCTATTTGGAACCAGTCTGTTGTTCCATGTCCAGTTATAACTGTTGCTCCCTGACCTGCATACAGGTTTCTCAAGAGACAGGTCAGATGGTCTGGTATTCCCATCTCTTTCAGAATTTTCCACAGTTTATTGTGATCCACACAGTCAAAGGCTTTGGCATAGTCAATAAAGCAGAAATAGATGTTTTTCTGGAACTCTCATGCTTTTTCGATGATCCATCGGATGTTGGCAATTTGATCTCTGGTTCCTCTGCCTTTTCTAAAACCAGCTTGAACATCTGGAAGTTCACGGTTCATGTATTGCTGAAGCCTGGCTTGGAGAATTTTGAGCGTTACTTTACTAGCGTGTGAGATGAACGCAATTGTGCGGTAGTTTGAGATAACACAGAGGGGTCTCATTACCAAGTTTCCTTCTAATGATTATGTAAATATAGTGTAATAGCAAAACCAGGAATGCCTGTGTATGGTTTTATGCCATTTTATTACATGTGTAAATTCTTAAAACTGCCATCACGATCAGGATACAAAACAATGTCATCACCATAAACATCTATTGGTGCCATCATTGTAAGCTTGAATGATGTAGGGAAGTCTTGCCATTCTTTAGGTTACTTACATCTTCCTTCAAACTCTGTGCTTTTATTTGTTTAACTTGCTTTACTGAACTGAGTACGACCTTTAATACACTACTGAATAAAAGTGTTAAGCATAAATATCCGTACCTTACTTCCAATCTTAAGGAATCATTTGTTTTCAAAATTGATACGATGTTAACTGTAGTTCTTGTTTTACATGGCACTTTTCATGTTGAGGAAATGTTTTTGTCTTCCTGATTGTGTGTGTTTGTTTTGAAGAAGTGTTGAAGTTTGCCCAGCATATGTTTTTACAGTTCATTGACCTTTTGGTTTTTCAAGAAATAAGAAATATGTGTTAAGGTCTCTGAATTCCCTCATATTAACAACATTTTGACATGTGCTTAATACTACTAGGTGCACAGATATTTATAAAGTTTATATCTTTACTGTGAAATATATTTTTTTCAGTTAAATCTTTTAAATCCTATTTATTTATTTTTTAAACTTAAATATAACATGTTTGATATTAATACTGTGTATTCTACTCTCTTGATATCTCTCTTTCTGGCATTCTTTCTCGTTTCCTTTTAATTCAACATTTCTTGTAGACAATGTGCATTTTTATTCAGCATGAGAGCTTTGTTCTTTTAATAGATGTTTTAGGTTTAATGTTGAAATTTATGCATGTAGTTAATATGCATGATATAATAGATATGATGAAAGAAAGAGAAACTTGGCACTGAAGAAATAGGGAACATGTAGCCTGTTCAAGAACAAATAGGACATATAAAAATAGGTCAAGAATTATGTCTTAAGAGAAATTCCAATTAATTCCTAAAGCAAAAATAATACAGTCCATAGTTCCTGAATATAAAGCCATAAAGTCAGAAGGTTGAAAGACATATTCAGGTAAAACCTCAAAAATGTCCTTCTAAATAAATTATGAAATAAAGACAGTTCAGTTCAGTTCAGTCGCTCAGTCGTGTCTGACTCTTTGTGACCCCATGAACCACAGCACACCAGGCATCCCTGTGCATCACCAACTCCCAGAGTCCACTCCAACCCATGTCCACTGAGTCGGTGATGCCATCCAACCATCTCATCCTCTGTTGTCCCCTTCTCCTCCTGCCCTCAATCTTTCCCAGCATCAGGGTCGTTTCCAATGAGTCAGCTCTTTGCATCAGGTGGCCAAAGTATTGGAGTTTCAGCTTCAGCATCAGTCCTTGCAATGAATACCCAGGACTGATTTCCTTTAGGATGGACTGGTTGGATCTCCTTGCAGTCCAAGGGACTCTCAAGAGTCTTCTCCAACACTACAGTTCAAAAGCATCAGCTCTTCTGTGCTCAGCTTTCTTTATAGTCCAACTCTCACATCCATACATGACCACTGGAAAAACCATAACCTTGACTAGATGGACCTTTGTTGACAAAGTAATGTCTCTGCTTTTCAATATGCTGTCTACGTTGGTCATAACTTTCCTTCCAAGGAGTAAGCATCTTTTAATTTCATGGCTGCAATCATCATCTGCAGTGATTTTGGAGCCTAGAAAAATAAAGTCAGCCACTATTTCCACTGTTTCCCCATCTATTTGCCATGAAGTGATGAGACTGGATGTCATGATCTTAGTTTTCTGAATGCTGAGTTTTAAGCCAACTTTTTCACTCTCCTCTTTCACTTTCATCAAGAGGCTCTTTAGTTCTTCTTCACTTTCTGCCATAAGGGTAGTATCATCTGCATATCTGAGTTTATTGATATTTCTCCTGGCAATCTTGATTCCAGCTTGTGCTTCTTCCAACCCAGTGTTTCTCATGATGTACTCTTAATGTAAGTTAAATAAGCAGAGTGACAACATATAGCCTTGACGTCCTCCTTTTCCTATTTGGAACTAGTCTGTTGTTCCATGTCCAGTTCTAACTGTTGCTCCCTGACCTGCATACAGGTTTCTCAAGAGACAGGTCAGGTGGTCTGGTATTCCCATCTCTTTGAGAATTTTCCACAGTTTATAGTGATCAACACAGTCAAAGGCTTTGGCATAGTCAATAAAGCAGAAATAGATGTTTTTCTGGAACTCTCTTGCTTTTTCGATGATCCAGTGGATGTTGGCAATTTGATCTCTGGTTCCTCTGCCTTTTCTAAAACCAGCTTGAACATCTGGCAGTTCATGGTTCACGTATTGATGAAGCCTGGCTTGGAGAATTTTGAGCATTACTTTACTAGAGTGAGACAGGGCCTAAATGAAAATTAACAACTATGGTGATGCTAAAGACATTAAGAGTAGCACAAATCAAAAGCTCTAGTATCTGTCCAAAGTTGTACTGAGCTGAAAAATCAGAGCATAAAAATGAATATATTATAGAATAAACTTTCCAAAAAAATTAAAGTAAGAAGCTGGGGGAGAAGCAGTGAGACAAAGCAAAGTGAGGGAAAATAAAAGGAATTAATAGAGATGAAACTAGAAACAGATAAATGGAAAACAGAAGTAGAAAGTGGAAGTGATCCATAAAACGAAAAACAATCTCTGTCAAATTATCAATAAAATGGACAAACTTAGATAGCTTTCACCAATACAGAAAAATAACAGTAAGAAGGAGAAAATAAATGGCATTCTAAATATTTGTTATTGTTCGGTTGCTAAGTCATGTCTGACTGTGATCCCATGGACTGCAGCATGCCAGACTCCCCTGTCCTTCACTATCTCCCAGAATTTGCCCAAACTCATGTTCATTGAGTCAGTGATGCCATCCAACCATCTCATCCTCTGTCACCGCTTCTCCTTTTGCCTTCAATTTTCCTAGCATCAGAATCTTTTCCAGTGAGTTGGTTCTTTGCATCACGTGGTCAAAGTATTGGAGCTTCAGCTTCAGCATTAGTCCTTCCTTCCTGAGTGAATATCCAGGATTGATTTCCTTTGATTGACTGGTTTGGTATATAGATTATGTTGAAAATTAAGCACCTTAAAAAAATTCATTTTTCTAGTGAAAAAATTACCAAAGTTCATCTAAGGAATGGTAAAAAGTGTTGCTAGTACATGGGAAAAGTATTAAAAGCTTATCTATCATGACATGGCAATAGCAGAATCAGAGTATTTTATCAGTAAGGCTAATTGCACCTCTGAAAAAGAAATAATTTCCTTGTAATATGTTTTTTGATTAAAAGAATGGAATAGAATCTTTCTTGAAGCATTCTATAGAGGTAATATAACTCTGGTGTCAAAATTGAATAAAACTAGCACATAAAAGAAAATTCATGAATACAGATATGAAAATCATAAATAAACTATTACCAAGTTAATTTCAGGAATGCATTAGCAGACTGCAAATACATTATGCCCCAAAGGTGTATGCCAAGAACACAGAAATATTTTAGATTATGAGACATGTGCGTTAATATAATTAGTGCATTAACAAATTAAAGGAGAAAAGTGAATAAACATTTCAATATGGATGATTAAATCACTTGATTCATTATAATATTTGTTAGTGACTTGGGAAAAACCTACCTTAGTAAGTTAGTTATAGAAATAAACTTTTAAAACATGGCTTTAAAAAAATCTACCAGAAACCTTAAAAAACATCATTAATAATAGTAAAGTATTTTAAGTGTGAGAGGTTATATAACATACCTCCCTCTGAAAAAAGGTCCTCATCTCTGCAACCTGTGAATACATTACCTTACATGCTTAAAGTGACTCTGCAGATGTAAAGAAGTCAAAGATCTTGAGGTGCGAAGATGATCTTGGGTTATACGGGTAACGGGAGTTAAAGAGAGAAGAAGGCAACGTGATGATGGAAGCAAGAGGTTTGAGTGATATGAAGAAGGAATGTGGGGCCAAGGAAGGCAGGCAGCCTGCAGAGGCTGGTGTAGCCAACGGGCACGTTCTCCCTTGGGGCTTCCAGCCTGAAGCACTCTGCCAATACCTTAATTGTAGCCCCCACCCTACTGGTGGCTCAGTGGTAAAGAGTCCGCCTGCAATGCAGGAGACACAGGTTCGATCTCTGGGTCAGGAAGATCCCCTGGAGAATCCACTCCAGTGTTTTTGCCTGGGAAAATCCCATAGACAGAGGATCCTGGTGGGCTATAGTCCATCGGGTCACAAAGAGTTGGACACGACTGAGCAACTGAACGTGCACACAAGGTTCACTCAGGACCTCCGGAACTATAAAATAATGCATTTATGTTTTTTATGAATCAATGATTTTAATAGATCATATGGGCTTTAATGTATTACATTTCGTATTCCTATTGATTTTTTTCTTTGTCTTTTTAAAATTGAAGTATTGCTTTACAATGTTGTGATAGTTTCTGCTGTACAACAAAGTGAGTCAGCTCTATGTATATATACATCCCCTCCCTCATGGATCTTCCTCTCCCCATCCCACCCATCTAGGTCATCAAAAGTAGTGAGCTGAGCTCCCTGTGCGGCAGCTTCCCACTAGCTATCTATTTATACACGGAAGTGTATATATGCCTGTCCTACTCTCCCAATTCATCGTACCCTCCCCTTCCTCCACTCTGTTTACAAGTCCTTTCTTTACGTCTGTGTATCTATTCCTGCCCTGAAACTAGATTCATCTGTACCAATTTTCTAGATTCCACATACATGCATTAATATATGATATTTAAGTCACAAAGTTTGTGGTCATTTGTTACAGTAGCACCAAGAAAACTAATACAAAAAAGAATCTGCAGTAGGTCAGAAATAAGAACAGAAACTCAGTTATTATGCTAATATTGATATTTTTGAAGATAATAGGCCATGCAATAAAATGAAAGTAAAAGAGTATGTCTGTGTGTGTATATACACATACACACATCATCTATCTACATATCTATATCTGTCTATCATCTATATAAAACAAACTGATTGTCTACCAAAAAAAAAATATCATGAAGAATCGTTGGAAAACAACCATCAGAAATAGTAAGAGTCCAGGAAAGTAGCCAGATAAAAAAAATCAATATTGAAAAATCAATAACTTTCTTATACAGTAGTAATGACTAATTTAAAATGTAATCGAAAAATGGGTCCCATTTAGAATAGCCACAAAGCTCATTAAATACTTATGATGAGGTGTGGCAAGAAACTTGTAAAGCTTATTTTTAAAAAACTAGAAATTTACTGAAGGTCATAAAGCACGCCCTGAAGAAAGGGGAAAGTTACCTTATGTCCCTGGCTAAGAAGAATTCAGTATTTGAAATAAGTAATGTGTCTACCAATTATTCTTCATATTAAGGTTAATCTGAAAATGTAAATCTGTGATGATTTTATACTTATTATGAAAAAACATGCACAAAATGTTAAGATAATATTTGAAAGGAAGACCAACTAGAGACTAGCCCTAACAAATATCGAAACATATTATTGCATTAAAGCAATTTAAACAGCTTGGTTATTGCAGGAAGTAATGATAAAATTGATGGTACAGAATATAACATTCAGAATTGTTTGTTTTTATGAGGATTCAACTTATCCAAAATTTGACATATGAAGTAGGAGGTAAACAATAAAAAAATTTCACATTGACACTTTGACAACTGGTTATCCAATTGGGGAATTTCATTTAGCTCTCTCCATAACCTCATTAAAGTGTAATTTTCTGCAGATGGGTTCAAAAGCTAGATGAAAGACATATCCCAAAGCTCTCAGAAGAAAATGCAGGAAAATATTAAAAATATTAGAGTTGCAATGATTTTCTAATTCTAATACAAACCTAAAAGCAACAAGGTAAATAATCTGTACTGCTGACTGCACATGAATTATAAATTATATATTGTTAAAGGGATAAAAAATATATGCATCATCTCTGACAAACAAAGCATTAATCATTAAATACACTAGAAATTCTACAGATCAATGAGAAAAGACAAACAGACCAGTAGAAAAATGAGCAAAGGACTTGAAGAAGCAATTCACACACACACATACTTGTACACACAAATATAGACATCAGTATCACTAGTATTCACACTAAATTAGCAGAAAACTAGATGAATGAAAATTAAGGCTCAGCAAGGTGTTATAATGAGAGCTTACTATGTAACAAATCATACTAAAACAGTAATTCTTAACAACAAATACTTATTACTTCACATTTTCTGTGTTTAGGGATCTGGGAGGTGCTTGACTGATTGTTTCTGGCTAGAGGACTCAGGAGATTGCAAACTCTTGGCTGGGGCTGCAGTTAATCTCAAAACTCAACAAGTGAACTGAAAGGTCCACTTCTAAGCTCACTCACACATTTAGATCCTTCAGTTCATTGTGAATGACTGGACTGAGGGTCTCAGTTCCTTGCCAGGGCACATGGGTTTCTCCAAGGGGTAATACGGGATCTTGATTGCCCCAGCACAAAAATGAAGGAGACAGACAGACAGACAGATGGAAGCCACAGCTATAACATCCCATCACTGAAATGGGTTTCCGAGATGGCGCTAGTGGTAGCCATCTGCCTGCCAATTCACAAGACATAAGAGACGCAGGTTCGATCCCTGGGTCAGGAAGATCTCTCTGGAGGAGAGCACGAAAACCCACTCCAGTATTCTTGCATGGGAAGTTCCACAGACAGAGGAGCCTGGCAGGCTATAGTCCCCAGGTCGCAAAGAGTCGGACACAACTGAATCGACTTAGCACGCATCACTGAAATATTCTACTTGTTAAAAGTGAGTCAGTACATCCAGCCCCTAATCAAGGGGAGAGAATTACAGAAGTGTGTGAATATCAGAATATCAGGATCATGGAGAGCCATCTTAGAGATTCTCGTAATCTTAGTTGGAAAATTGATGAGGGGATTACTTTCAGAGGACAGTTTGGTTTTATCTACTGAAGCTTAAACTTCCCTGGTGGCTCAGATGGTAAAGCGTCTGTCTACAATGCGGGAGACCCGGGTTCGATCCCTGGGTCAGGAAGATCCCCTGGTGAAAGAATGGCAACCCACTCCAGTACTATTGCCTGGAAAATCCCATGGACGGAGAAGCCTGGTAGGCTATAGTCCATGGGGTCTCTAAGAGATAGACACGACTGAGCGACTTCACTTTCACTTTTCACTGAAGCTTAAAAGGCACAAGCCCTGAACCAGTGGGTCTATGGAGTTTGGTGCAACAGTTGCCAAGAATGAGGTAGAGTTCTGTATTGACCACGTCATTAAGCCATATTGTTAAGTGACAAAACAAGTAATAGAAGAGTGCCTTGACTCTAACAGAATGTCACTAGGTAAAAATAAGCAAAGCAGAGCTCCATTATTCCGCCCGCATTTCTATAATTCTGAGACCTTGAAAGTTGCCTGGATCCCATCCCATTCCACCCCTACCATAAAGCCAAATATCCAGGTGACTGAATTTCAAAGTGAGGATTATAGTTTATTTTCTTTCTGCAAAGGTTTTTTAAAATATATATATATAAATACCTGTATTTACAACTGTATACAGAAATAAATTTATCTGTTTATAAAAAATAAAATAATAAATAAATCAAGGCAAAATAAGTTTAGAAATAAAAATGTTTGGACTACATACATTTAGAAATGCAATGTTTTGCTTTATAAACTCATGAAATGTTTGAAATTCTTTTGTATAATTAACTTTTTTTTAATGATTAACTTTTTAAAATAATACAGGGGTAAGTGATTTCTAAAACAATGACGTCACTGATAGCACTTCTAATTTAGTTGGATTCCCAAAAATCTTGTGGCGTCTTAGGTTCACATAAACATTTTTCATGACATAGGTTTTTTTCTTTTATTGACTAGATATCAGTTACAAGTCACTGAATCTGAGATTATGTCTTACATCTACAGTAAGCTTAAATTCAAGTACTGGAAAAAATATGTTCCAGATAGTTGTAGATAATATCAGGTCAAGTCATATGTTTATGACAGTCTCTGTAGGATGACAAACTGATGGAACATTAAACATGGAAGCAAAGCTGGGTGGATTTTTCTTCTGACTGAAACACAACAAAAGCAAAAATAGAACATAAAGTGGTAAGCCAGCCAAGTTGAAGTTTTTAGTATGGCAACATATACACTTTCTGGTCTCTTGTCTATTACGTTTACTAATTGGGTTTCTGCTTTGTGATAAGATAAACATTCTAACTTAAATAATTTTATTCATATACAAACACAAAAAATCTTCCAAACTGTAGATACATAGCTTGACACAATTTCACACAAATGAACACTTTCTGTAACTTCCAAGCCAAAGAGATTAAACAGATTATCAGCATTCAGGAAAGCCCTTTGTGCTCCCCACCCATCACCACCCATCTCCTCGACCCACTGAAAAATACAATCCTGGTTTCTAACTCAATACATTTGTTATACTTTAGGGATGCTTCAAAACAATTTCTGAAGTGATTCACCAAATTATACTCTTACCAGTACTGAAGTTCCAAGTGTTTTATATCATCCCATTGTTTTCACTGGTAGTTTGTTTGCTTTTAAACTTTTCTGCTAAGTACTTAACTGGAATTTCATTTGGCTTTAATTTATATTTCCTTGATCATCAGTGAGACAACATCTTTTAACAGCAATTAATCATTTTGATGTTTTCTGAAGGGCTCGATCAAGACTTTCGCCACTTTTTCTATTTTGTTGTGTATCTTTCTTGTATTGATTTGTAGGAGTTCTTCACATATTTTGACAATGAATCCTCTGTCAGATATTACAAATGTCTTTTCCCACTGTGTGATTCACCTTTTTAGTCTCTCAGCGATGCCTTCTGTAAAGCAGAATTTCTTTATTTTAATGTAGCCTCATGTAACAATAATTTGCTACAGAGTTAATATTTTGTGTGTCTTATTTAAGAAATTTTTGCCTGCATAAAGGACATGAAGGTATCCTTTTTTTATATTCTAGTAACTGTATCACTTTACCTTTCATATTTAGACTTGCAGTTCACCTGGAATTCATTTTGTGTATGGACTAACGTAAGAATCAAGATTCATTTTTTTCCCACGAAGACAACCAATTGACACAGCGTCACTTGCTGTAATACCGTCCTTTCTCATTGCAGCTCCACGACACTTTTATTCTAAGCCGGATGACCAGGTATGTGCAACATTTTTCTGGACTCCTATTTGTTTTCCAGTGCTCTTTTTATCCTTGTGCTAATGTTACACTGTTTCAAAGACTGTACTTGATAAAATTATTGATACAAACTTCTGTAAGTTCTCCATTTTATTCTTAAGATTGTCTTTGCTATATAGACTTGGTCCCTTGAATGACCTTGTGAATTCTAGAACTATGCTGTCAGTGCGTGTATGTGTGTGCTCAGTCATGTCTGATTCTTTGTGACCCCATGGACTATAACCTGCCAGGCTCCTCCATCAGTGGGATTTCCGAGGTAAGAATACTGTAATGAGTTGCCATTTCTTTCTCTGGGGGGATCTTCCCGACTCAGGGATTGCCTGCATCTCCTGCATTGGCAGGCAGACTCTTTACCCTTGAGCCACCAGGGAAGCTTCCCACTATTTATACCATCAGTTAATTACTTTTTAAATTATTTCACAAAAAGTACATACACACCATTAATTCCCTATTCTCATATCTTAAAGAAATAAATAGCAGTTTAAAGTACAAGATTTGAGAAAAGAAATAAATACTTTAAAGAATAATGATATTTCTAGGAACTCTAGTATTCTTAAAGAATCATCATTTCTAGCATGATAATGAGCTATGAGGGTCCAAGTGTTGTTAGGAGGTCAAGGTTATAAGGTGAATATTTGCTATTTTCAAGGATAATTCTGTACTGAAGTATACGTTCTGCCTGCATTTCATCTTCCTGTAATAAATGTTGAAATAAGTCTAATACATGTCTACTCATTAAGAGAAATTTATTTTTATTTCCCACTGTTTATTTAAATCAAATGAGTGGGTCTTCTTTTTCCCTAGCCTCAGTCTCTGAAAGAACATAGATCAGGTAGCCATGAATTTTCTGGTCCCTCTTATAGTCACAAAGTCACGAATAGCTTTAACTGATAAATTTGTTTCTCCCTGTCTCAAGGGCAAATCAGACTCTGAACTTGATCTTACATTCTTCTCCGGGCTGTACCATTGCTTGGAGTGTGTCTATGTGTCTTTCCCTTCTCTTTCCTGGCAGTGTTTCTCCTTCTACACCTCGCTCCTTGTGGCTTAGAACACTGTCAGGTCTAGAGTCAGAGAAAGAAGAGAGGTGAATGGGATAGGTTTGGGAGCTTCAGCTCTTTAGGTCTGTCAGGTATTTAGCCTTGACTCCCTGCTAGATGCTTCTGTAGGTTTTTGGAAGCTCCTTTGGGAAACAGTAAATGCATTGTCCTTAGACTTGACATGTACTTGGCATGAAGGAGCTCAGTTCCCCTACCAGGGAATGAACTTGTGCCCTCTGCGGTAGAAGCATGGAGTTTTAACCACTGGATCACCAGGGAAGTCCCAATCTTGTTTGTTTTTTGATAACTCCTTTTACACAGATGCTCTTAGAGGACCATTCCTTAGATAAATAGCTAAAATCTTTTCTCTTTATATTGATCAGTGAACAGGGATCTGTTCATTAGTTCCTTGTAAACATTAGTTACAGGGAACAATATTAGTTCCCTGTAAACAGTAAGGAAACTGCCTGCAACATGGGAGACCCAGGTTCGATCCCTGGGTCAGGAAGATTCCCTGGAGAAGGGAATGGCTACCCACTCCGGTATTCTTGCCTGGAGAATCCCATTGACAGAGGAGCCTGGCGGGCTACAGTCTATGGGATCGCAAAGAGTCGGACACGACTGAACAATGTTCACTCACTCATTCAACTTACTCTCAAACTTGGAGAATGTATAGCAACTTCTATGAGTAATCCTGATGAAGTTCTTCTCTTTTGACTTTGGGTGAAAGCAGAAGCACAGTTCCCTCCTCCCTCCTCTCCATTTGGATGGAGGAGACAGGACTTGTAACAGAGCACCCACCCTCCCCAAATCCTTCTTGTGAATCCCTGACGTTTCCAACATCCTTTACTCATTTGATGTTCATGAGTTTCCCTATTGATTCTTTGAATCTGCTTTGAGATGTTTGCTTTATAGACTCTCACTATACACTTTGGTATCAATTGTCATTTACACCGTGGCTCCTGAGTTGAAACTTCTAAAGAATATCTTATTCGCTCACTCATTTGTTTATTCACTTATTCATTCATTGGTGCATATATTCAACAAACATTAATTATTTACTATGTGCTAAGCATCACATTGACTTTGAAGTTAGACCAAAGAGGAAGAACATCCTTCCTGCCTGATTTCTAGCGAGAGGAGACAAATAACAAAATTATATAGAAGTTATATTGTATATCAGAAAGTGATAAGTAAATGCAGAAAAATAAAGCAGGGAAGAACAAGAGGAGGTAGGTGAGGATAGGAAGACAATTTTTAACATAGTGGTCAAGGAAGGTCTCACTGAAGCATCTCATCTGAAAGAAGACTTCTATGTAGAGTGTTCCAGATAGATGTAATGAGGTGGATGAACAGTTGGTCTGTTTGAAGCACATAGAGTGGCTGATGGCTGGAATAGCATGATGGATGGGCAGAGTAGCAGGGAAAAAAGCATGGAATCATTGAAGAGCTAGAGTACAGAGGTAGTTGACCACTATACATTTTCCTCCCCTGAGTAACAAAAGAAATCATTGAGAAGATTAGACTAGAGCAATGAGTGTTGATTCAAAGTCTTAAAATATTCTTTTCACCTTTGTATAAAAACAGATAGCAAAGGAAGATAAACATGGAAGCAAAGAGACTAGTTGGAAAGCCATCACAATATGCAGGTGAGAGATGGTGGTAGATTGGATCAGAGAAGTAGCAGGTCAAGTGGTAAAATAGAAGGGTCAGGCTAGGGATATATTTTGAAAATAGAAGCAAGAGAATTGGCTGACAGATTTGATGTGGGGTTGTGAGAAAGAGAGCAGGTAAAGCCAGTGGCAAGATTTCTGGTCCACGCAACTGCAAGAATTACAATTCATTGACATAAGGGGGGATGTAGTTGGCAGGAACTCTAAAAAGCTAGCAAGCAAGGCCAGGGGTTCATTTTTCACTTTTGCACATGTTGAAGTTAATTTACTTAATAGATATCCTATTGGAGGTGTTGATTTAGATACATGAATTTGGAGTTCAGAAGCTTAGCAGAGAGGTCTAGACTCAAGACATTAATTAGAGAGGTATCAGAGTATGCATGACAGAATTGGGTTGCCAAGGGAGGGGCTGTAAGCAGAGAAGAGAAGGAGTTTAGGGATTAAGCCAAAGGCCAGAACTATGAGAAGGAATCAGCGAACTGACGGTAAGAGCAACAGATGAGAGGGAAACAAGAAAAATGTAGTCTAGGAAGCCAACAAGAAAATGTTCAAGGACGAGGGAATAATCACTTGGGTCAAATGTTCTAGAAGGTATAATTAGATCAACAGTGAATTTTGACCATTGAATTGAACAATCTGGTGACCTTGACATGAGTACTTTCAGTGAATGGGTGAAAACCTGTTTGGATTAAAAAAAAGAGAAAATGGGGAAAATCAAATATTTCAGGTAGAGACCACTCAATACCAGTTTTGCTATAAATTAGAAGAGAGGAATCGGGTAGCAGATGGACAGAGAACAGGAGCCAAGAGTAGGTTTTTAGAAAGTTTGGGGTGTGTATTAATATGTTGATGGTGATCATCTGGTAAAGAGAGAAAAACTGATCCAGGCAAGAGAGATGGCATTTTTGCTGGAGCTGTGTCTTTGTCCAGAAGAGATAGGATGTAATTTAGTGTCTAAAAGGAGAAGGTCCCTGAAGATAAGCTATGGGATGAGAGATTTAAGAAAGAATGTAAGAAACAGTGAGGCTAGAATTTGGGAAGGATCATATAAATTTAACCTGATAGGGTAATATGGCATGATTGGCTTGCCTTCTTTTATTCCTTCCTCAGCTTTTTCTGATCTCACACACACACACACACACACACACACCCTTTACTTGTTTTTTATCTCCTGGATTTCAATCACTGTCAACAGCAGTACAATCTGATTTACACATGTTCTAACTGCCTGCTTCCTATTAATTTATCCAAGAAATATTTATGGAGTATCTTTTATGCCCAGGTACTTTTCTGGGCACTGGTGATTTAGCAGTTGAACAGGATGGTTAAAGTCCCTCATCTGATAGATGCATCCATTCTAGTGTGTGTTGACGGGAGAGGAGTAGAAACAATAAATATGTAAGTAAATAATATGCAGACTTGGCATATTAACAGCAGGGTATCCAAGTTTTAATATTTCTATTTATGAACCGTACAGAATCATGTACCTGAGCTTGAAATATATGTGATCACACTGCTTAGGAGGAACCGTAAAGGTGTGTGACATAAATTATTGCTTTTGTTTCATTAGAAGGAAATCTGAGACAGAGATGGTGATCATAAATTTTATAAAGTCGAATTGAAGTAGGTAGGGAACTTAGCAATTACTATTAAGCCAAATCAATATTTAATTTCAATTTAAAGGATATTTTAATCCTAACAGTCAAAAACTTGAGCAAGCCCTTCCAATTACCCAACTTCCTAAACTATGTAAAAACCCTAATCATATATGTCAACACCATTTCTTTTTTGCCTAATTGTTGTTAATCCTTTGATGTTTTATTTTAAATATTTCACTCTTTTTGTTCTAATTTTTAATTATATATTGATTATACATAGGTCAAATCTAAATCTCGTGACTACTTTGCTCTCTTTTACATACAAAAATATGACAGAGATGTGAAAGTTCCTCAGATTAGGAATAGATCTGGGGTACAATGACTTCTAGTAATCGTCTGCCTTGATGTGGAAGAGTGTTTTGAGATCAGATCACCGAGTTTGAAACAGAGACCACTGTTTACTGTTATTTCTTACAAACTAAGAGCCTTTAGCAGAACTGACCCTAAACTACCCCCATGTGAGATTACAATAGTGGACAGTAAATTTTTTTTTTTTTGGCCTTGCCATGTGACTGATGGGATCTTAGTTCCCCAACTGGGGATTGAACTCAGGCTGATGGCTGTTTAAGCACTGAGTCCTAACCATTGGACCACCAGGAATTTCCTGGACAGTAGCTTTTTAAAACTCACTTCTCTTGTTAACTGATTCTGTCTTCACACCTTAAACCGCTCCAGGAATATGAGCTGTGGTGGTTCTATTCCACCTGCAAAAGCTTTGTTCTTACATCTTCTTTTCTACTTATCTTCCTTATTCAAACATTTGGCAGAAAAAGTGGTCTCCCTCTTGGAATTTTGTCTTTTCTCTGCTCCAAGCATCAAGGCTCAGTTAGGACTTGGCCCATTCCCTGCAGTACTGGCTCTTTACTAATCCCTGGAAACACAATTTCTCAAATCAGTTCCTTTTGTTTAAGGCAGCTGGAAGCTTGGCCATGATAGCCAAGTTTTTCTTGCAATATCACATGTACGTATTCAGAAAGTGGGTGGTAAGAAAGGGGAGATCAACTTCAGAGATCCTGTGATGGTTATGTGTAAACACATATTATATTTCCAGAAAAAAAATTATTTTTTAGCATTTAGTTTGTTTTTCCAGCTATAGATTTTTCTGAGTTAAAACTCTGTTTTCAAAATTTTCAAAGTAAAGTTACAGAATATAGGGAGAGGATCACAGCACCTAAACACACACATCTAGGGGAGGGCAAAAGCAGACACACACACACACTGATCTGGTAAGAATCTCAGCAGGTAATTTCTAGTATTCCTTACCATTTTTACACATTGTTTTAAAAGTAAATTACAAGAAGAGAAGAAGAAAATTGGAGAAGGAAATGGCAACCCACTCCAATATTCTTGCCTGGAGAATCCCAGGGATGGCAGAGCCTGGTGGGCTGCCATCTATGGGGTCGCACAGAGTCGGACACGACTGAAGCGACTTAGCACAAGAAAAGCTGGGCTAAATATTACTGAATTAATACCAGATGAGGATTTTATTATACATTCCTAAAACGGCAACATTTTTCAGACAAGGCTCCAAATCTCCTTTGTTTTTTTCTTAAGAGAAAAAGATGACATTTGCCAAATTCCACTGTACACACATTCACATAGGTTTATTTACCACATTGTTCTACTAAATGTCTAGGATGGTATATAACAGCTACATCAGATAAAAAGACATGGCAGAAAGTAGAAGATGAAAGAGGGAAAGCAATGAACAAAACATCAGTCAAGGGACATGTGAAGTAGGGACAGGAAGGAAGCTCAGACAGAAATATCCACCAGCATCCTCTTCACCAAAGGTGGACACAAAAACTGTGCCGCTTTCCCTGGTGGTTCAGATGGTAAAGAATCGGCCTGCAATGTGGGAGACCTGGGTTCGATCCCTGCATCTAGAAGATCCCCTTGAGAAGGGAATGGCAACCCATTCCAGTATCCTTGTCTAGAGAGTCCCAAGGTCAGAGGAGCCTTGTGGGCTACAGTCCATGTGGTGACAAAGAGTCAGACACGACTGAATTACTAACACTTATAATCCTCCATGAAGAGGACGCTTCACTTATACTATGGTTTATACTATTGATAGTTAAGCAAAAACAAAGCAAAACAACAGTCATTAATACTGAAAATGGAATTTTTTTTTTCTGGGGATCATCATAAGTGATTTAATATAACACAGAACTCCTTCTCAGCATCTTTAGAATGGATGCAATGTTATATCAGTTACTTACTTCTTTGAAATACCTGCAAAGCAGGACAATATATCACTTGTGCAGCTGTGTAGGGGCCCAGAATTGGGGAGGGAGGCAGGAAAGAGTGGCCTCATACTTTGATTGGCATTAGGAATAACTGAATAGCTCAAAATGTGCAGATACTCACCCCCTACCTACCCAAGACATTCTTGTTCAAGAATTCTGAGAGAACCTTGAAATATGCGTTTTTAACATGTATTCTAAGTCATTCCAATGAGGGTCACATTAAAGAGCACCTAAGTGATAGTTTCAATTTTTTTAATATTAGGTAGATGATGCTTTCATGATGAATGCACTGCTAAAGATACATGTAAGATAAACTTCAGAAATCCCCAAGCTCTGTCTCTCAACTTAGAAAAAAAAAAAACATTTCAGGGATAACCCTACATCTGATCTAATTATCTGTTTTAAATAAATCATTTGCAAATTTCACTCTTAACTCTCATTATTAATAAATAACTTTACACAACCCTTATGGCAGAAAGTGAAGAAAAACTAAAGAGCCTCTTGATGAAAGTGAAAGAGGAGAGTGAAAAAGTTGGCTTAAAGGTCAACATTCAGAAAACTAAGATCATGGAATCCAGTCCCATCACTTCATGGCAAATAGATGGGGAAACAGTGGAAACAATAGCTGACTTTATTTTTTGGGCATCAAAATCACTGCAGATGATGATTGCAGCCATGAACTTAAAAGACACTTACTCCTTGGGAGAAAAGTTATGACCAACTTAGACAGCATATTAAAAAGCAGAGACATTACTTTGCTAACAAAGGTCTGTCTAGTCAAAGCTATGGTTTTTCCAGTAGTCATGTATGGATGTGAGAGTTGGACTATAAAGAAAGCTAAGCACCAAAGAATTGATGCTTTTGAGCTGCGGTATTGGAGAAGACTCTTGAGAGTCCCTTGGACTTCAAGGAGATCCAACCAGTCCATCCTAAAGGAAAGCAGTCCTGAATATTCATTGGAAGGACTAATGTTGAAACTGAAACTCCAATACTTTGGCCATCTGATGCAAAGAGCTGACTCATTTGAAAAGACCCTAATGCTGGGAAAGATTGAAGGTGGGAGGAGAAGGGGACGACAGAGGATGAGATGGTTGGATGGCATCACCGACTAAATGGACATGAGTTTGAATAAACTCCGGGAGTTGGTGATGGTCAGGGAGGCCTGGCATGCTGCAGTCCATGGGGTCACAAAGAGTCAGACACGACTGAGCAACTGAACTGAACTGAGTATATTCCACAATTTATAGCAACATACTGCTATGCCACCAACATACAAATTACCTGGAGAGGAATGTGCAGACTGGTATCCTTCAGACAGTGCTTGACAAATAAAATTTCTTTTGGCTTTTTAAAAACAGTATTGGGTGACTTTAAGACTGAACTATCTGGCAGATACCTAGAGTGTAGCTGTGTGTGTGTGTTTGTGCCTATTCAGTTGTTCAGTCATGCCCAGCTCTTTGAAACTTCATGGACTGTAGCCACCAGGTTCTTCTGTCCACGGGATTTTCCAGGCAACAATACTGGAGAGGGTTTCCATTTCCTTCTCCAGGGGATCTTCTCAACCCAGGGATTGAACACACATCTCTTGCGTCTCCTGCATTGGCAGGCAGATTCTTTACCACTCAGCCACCTGTACTACAATTAAATCTAAGCAATATGTTTTAACAGCAGCCAAGCTGAGTGTAAGATTTTTATATTTTGAAAATTGTGGGATTTACTAGAATGCCCTGGGAGAGAGGGCTTTCCTCTTCCACTTGCCAAGTCCAAGTTCTCCTGAGAATGTATTTTCAATCTGCATACATAAAAAAGTTTAACCAAAGTTGTGACTCAAGCACAAAACAACAATATCTGGAAGTCATTCAAAGAACAGTTTGGTTTGAGAAATGGTCTTTTCTGGTGCCCCTTACAAGGAAAATTGTGGTAGCAGTGGTGTCTAGGTAATAGGGCTTGTTTTGGACCCTTTGGTTCTCTAAGGGTTACCTCTGTATCAGCATCTGCTGGAAACTAGTTTCAAATCCAAATTCTCAGACCCACCCTAGATCTACAGAATCAGAATCCCTGAGGATGGATTCTCACTGGGCTTTCCTGGTGATTCTCATGCATGTTAAACTTTGTAAACCAGGCTGTCTAGCTTACTCAAATTTTAGAGACCAGGGAACAATCTACCTAAAACAATAACTTAAGCTTTGGGAAAATTGATTTGTACTTCTTCTTTCTGGTAACAGGAAAACTTTGGAACTGTATATGTAAATATATACAATTGACTCTAATTATGCTAATTGTTTCTACTTGATTTATTTCAAACTGTGCTTATTTGTGGGCTCTCCTGGTGGCTCAGACAGTAAAGAATCTGCCTATAATGCAGGAGACCCAGGTTCAGTCTCTTGGTCTGGAAGATCCCTGGGAGAAGGGGATGGCTACCCCACTCCAGTATTATTTGTATGTACTTTTCTTATTCTTTATTTACTGGTTGCAGAATGGTGGCTGTTGAGAAGAACTAATTTTAGGGGTCAATGCAGCAATTTAAAAAAGAGATTTTAACATTTTCATTAATTTTATTAATTTGAAAACGTCCTGCCCAATTCCTTGCAGGCTTCCATAGCCCCCCCTTTTTTTTATTCAGGAATTTGTCCCTGCCTAGCCCCTAAATGTTTCAAGTTCAAAGAATATTAAAGAGTACTATTTTATTTGAAGAGTACTATTTTTTCCAGTCTTATCTCCTACTATGCTCTTATACTCCTTTATTCTAGTAATTGTTCTTGTATTTTACCAAATGCATCTTGTATGTTTCTACTCTTTTTGTCTTTATAATATTCATCTTTACTAGAACGCATTTTTCATTCCTGTTTCACATCCTTCAGAGGCAGCTGAAATTCCACTTCTACCTTGAAGTCTTACCTGACAAACTGAGACCAACTACTTTTTAAAACACCATCTAGGGGGCTCAGATGGTAAAGAATCTGCCTGCAATGTGGGAGACCTGGGTGCCATCCCTGCATTGGGAAAATCCCCTGGAGGAGGGCATGGCAACCTACTCCAGTATTCTTGCCTGGAGAATCCCATGGATGGAGGGGCCTGGTGGATGATGGTCCATGGGGTCACAGAGTTGGACACAACTAAGTGACTAAGCACAGCACACATTATCAGGAAATGCCACTGCACAGATATCAATCCGATGGGATCTTTAAGCTCCTTCAAATGCAGGAGCTGTATCTTCTACTTGCATTTACATGGTTCAGTGGAGTGTCTTGTACACAGTTGGTGCTGCAAACATTTTTGATTAATTTTCTTATTAACACAACCTATTAGAGATTAAAAACCTCAGTGCATATTAGGTACCAACTGCCTCTTTTTTATAATATTATTTTATTTTTTAATCACTTCTGTTTGTATTAGTTAGGGTATTGACTTTGTGTATACATGTGTGTGTGCACACTAAGTTGCTTCAGTTGTATCTGACTCTTTGAGACCCCATGGACTGTAGCCTGCCGTCCTGGGCTTTTCCAGGATAGAGCGGATTGCCATTTCCTCCTTCAGGGTCTTCCTAACCCAGATATTGAACCCAAGTCTCCTGCATTTGATGCAGATTCTTTACTGTCTAAGCCACCAGGGAAGCCCATATGTGTGCATATATACATATCTTATATTTTAGGCCGTGTTGTATGCAAGTGGAATCTTAGTTCCCTGACCAAGAATTGAACCCATGCCAGATGCACTGGAAACTTGGAGTCATAACCACTGGACCTCCAGGGAAGTCCTTCTTTTAATTTTAATACTGAATCATCTGACCAACTGGACTATGATGAGACCACACACATTTTACTAGAGGGATTTCCAGTAGTGGGTACTATTCACTTCTTAGTGAATAATGACATGTATTTTGGTGGGTAATGCCATGTATTTTAACTGGAGTGGTCAATATTAATGGTCTCTTTCTGCCTATAACTGGCCGACTTGTAATAAAATCTATTATCTCATAGTCAATACTTCCGTGAATTATTTAACTACTAGGAACACACATACTGGCCATAGAGGAATTTGTATGGCTCTGTATATGTGAAGATATCCTCTATTTGTACAATACTTTCTCTTTGATAAAACGCTTTCTCTTATGTTATCGCATTCATTAGAAAAACAATATGAGATATATATCATTATTTCCATTGCGCAGTTATAAGCTCAACAAATTTGAGTGGTTTGCCCTCCTGTGACCCCAAAGGTTATTCTCTTTTCTGTCTCACTTGCCTCCTCTGACTTTCCTGAGTTGATAAAACTTTGTCACTCAGTTCAGCAAAGCTTTAGCTCCTAAAGCTCAAACCACATTTCATTCAATTGAAGAGTGTGCTTTTTAATTCCTTGAAATGATTGATTTAAAAAATCATAAATCAAACTCGCTATTCCATTTGGCAGAAAAATTATTAAAAAAGAAAAACCTTAGGTAACATGCAAGCTTTGTCAGGGACACTCTCATAAAGGAAGTCAATGAAATCCCCAAGACATCTTTAATTTTTTCACTGTAGAAAAGGTCATCTGATGAATATGAGTCTTTGATGATGACTTAGTTGTTGTATGAAAGTCAGAAAAGCAGTGATTTATAGAGTTCACAAAGGATACTCTGGGAAGCGTTCAGCATCCAACATTCAGAAATCAGCCACCCTGAAAGCTCCTGCACAGGGATTACTAAACTCATTTCACATGTTTGTAACCTAATTAGGTCTTCAGAGAGAGTCTCCTGAGGCCAAAGACTAACAATATGTCAACCCCTAGTACTGCTTTATTCACATTAAAAAAGGGCTTTCAGTCCTTCAGGAATAACAGTTTCATTAAACCAAGCAAATTCCAGGGAAAACCAATCAGGTTGTAAAGAATTTACATCCTTCCTTTTATAAATGATCCTCCTGACTCTCTCTTTTTTAATCTTCCTAAAAGTTGGTTGGTTTTTTAATCTTCTTTAAACTGTCACTTTCCTTCCTTTCTCCCATTTTGCCCAAGTACAGTCATTTTGATATATTTGCAGCAGCCAGGCACCCATTGCCAAAGACGTATGCTCTAAATATTTTCATCAGATTCCATGTAGCTACAGAACGTGCAGAGACATTTTTCAGTGGTTCTGGGTCCTGGCTTGGGGATTCAAAAACACCCCTTGAGGCATGAAATCCTCTATGTTAAACCTAAAATAGTAATGTTCATCTCAATCATCTAGATGATAGCTGAGGAAATGTCCTATGGGTTAGATTTTTATCACCAACGACACTTCTCTACCCATGCCTGCTTGAGGTTTAAACCTTCTTAATGTGTTTTTCTTTAGCAAGCAACCAGTCTAACTCACCTGCTGTTTCTGTGAAATAGAGCAAAAATGTGGCTTGATGAAACTTAATGGCTGATCCTTGTTTAGATATAATCTTCTCAATCAAGTTATTCCAGTGGGTGCACCTGGTTTATGTTGTAACTGCTTCTCTGGAGTGGAAAGGAGCAGGTGAATAATATGGCAGAACCAGAAGCCAAATGAAGCCTTAGGCTAGGATAAGAGAGCTCCTGATGGCCATGGAGGGCCATATGGTGGGAAACAATGATGGAGAAACCTCTGGCCACAAGATGCCATCCCCAAATCGGTTAAGTTGGCTGATTACCCATAAGGCTCTCAGGAAGAAGAAAAACAAAGTGAAAGAGGCAAATCCAATAGATTTTAAAATAAGACAGCGGAGTTGTAAACAATTCCCGGTAGCAACAAATACTGTTTAAGTTATATATTTGTGTGTATAATTCCTCCTAATGGCACCAAGTTCAATGTCATATGAAATATGTCCTGGGGGAATCCTGTGAGACTAAGCCTTTTTAATGACTGAATAATCATTATGATCATCATGGTGACCTATAACGCTAAACCCTTTCTTTTCCTTGTGCCTTCATGTATTAAATACAGTTTTATGAGGCTTTTTCACCTTTAATATATCAGTTATTTTACAGCCACGCTTAATAAAATAACTGTTGGGTACTTTCTAGAAGGCCTGGCTTGAGGCTGATTTTTTTGATACCCCTGTAATTGCCCGTGATCCAGATGACATATAAAATGGGGGACACAAAAAGCTTATCCTGTTAGACCTCAGGGTTGCCTCTCTATCACTTTGGTATTTCCTTTGACTGTTTATTCTCAAGGATGCTTTAGGTATATGAATAGCGTCTACTGGTCAAATGCAACTTGTTTATCAAAACACCCATATAGTTGAGTTTCATGAAATGTGTGCTGTTTTCTCATCAAAACCATGGTCTTGTCATGAGAACCTTCATAAATCATACTCCAAGAACAGCTCCTTAACTGCCTACTGTTTTCTTTTCAAATACCTGTTGTTAATCTTCCTGGCAGTTCTGACAGTCGTGTGCCTGCAGCTTTGAATTCCACATGTTGTAAGCAGCTTAAAACTTCAAGCCAAAGGAAAAAGAATACACATCCATGGTAGAGACCCTAGATTCTCCCATGCTGTGTTGCCATGGGCAGGCTAAGTTCAAAGAGGAGGTTTTTCTCAGGGTCTAAAATTTGTTCGTTAGCCACAGGAAGACACAGTACTGATTATTTTCATCAGCAATGCTATTAATAGCAGAATCTTCCATTTTTAAAGGATCAGACATTTTTAAATGTATTTATTGTGACACTTAGAACAGTTATATATAAGGTGACTCTTTATCTAAGGTGTAACAGATGATGGACCTTATATCTAAGATGTTGGGATGCCCTCCAGGTAGATCGAGGGAGTGGAAGAACCAGAAGTCAAGCCTAGATGTTATTTAAAGCATGTCTTGGGCTTCCCTGGTGGTCCAGTGGTTGAGAATCCACCTGCCAGTACAGGGGAAGTGGGTTCAATCCTTGGTTTTGGAAGACCCCACGTGTCTGTGGAGCAACTAAGTCCGTGTGCCGCAACTACTGAGCATACACACAAATACTGAAGCCCACTCTCCCTAGAGTCTGTGCTCCCCAACAAGAGAAGACACCTCAATGAGAAACCCACTCATTGCAACCAGAGAAAGCCTGAGAGCACCAATGAAGACCCAGCCCGGGCAAAAATAAATCCTTTTTAAAGAAAAAAAGCTTGTCTTACTTCCATTTTGCTAAGCTGACCTTCATCCAATCTGCCCTTTCTAACTTAGAGGGACATATAACCCTTTTTTCACTCTCATTACTTAAGGGAGCCAGTCCAGATTGTAATACCAATCAGAACAGTTCTCCAGAGGCCAGAGATTAAGATGGGCTTTATCGCAAAGTTGGCAGCAGCTTGCCACCATAGACTCTGTTCCCACTCCTCATACAAGCACATTGTCAGAGGTAAATTCTGAGTTCTGGGTGTGGCTGGCAGAACTTCTTTAAACCTACAGCTTGGGGCAAGCTCCCTCTGTCCTCAGTTACTCCTGATGACATATGCAAAAGGAGGGTAATCCCAGCCTTCACCTGGGGCCACAGTGGACAGGTCCCTATGAAGCATCATGTTCTGGGCGTGCTATCCTGGGTACCATCTTGGCTGAGACATGCCAGTGTATGTTACATTTTAAATTCACCTACATTCGGGAAATGGGGCTTTCCTAGGTGGCTCAGCAGTAAAGAACCCGCCTGCCAAAGAAAGGAGACACAGGTTCCATCCCTGGGTTGGAAATACCCCCTGGAGAAGGAAACACAACCCACTCTAATATTCTTGCCTGGGAAATCCCATGGACAGAGGAGACTGGTGGGCTACATACAGTCCATAGGCTCACAAAGAGTCAGACGTGACTTAGCAATTCAGCATGCATGCATGCATATTTGGAAACTAGGGTATTTTAACACTTTTATATACTTAGCTTGACTGAAAAGTCTTCCTCCCTATAAGCCATCCAAGCTCTCAAAGAAGTATTGGAAAGCAGGGCTATCATGGGCATGACA
This sequence comes from Okapia johnstoni, assembly GCA_024291935.2. Lineage (NCBI taxonomy): Eukaryota > Metazoa > Chordata > Mammalia > Artiodactyla > Giraffidae > Okapia > Okapia johnstoni. The sequence continues at coordinate 25,323,074 of CM044327.1, forward strand.
AAGGGCTTAAATGTAGATGTGTGGGATATAAAAATTATAAAGGATATTTGTACATTTATAGCTTCCTCATATTATAAGAGAACTCAATCCCCCATAAAGTGACAAATATATGATAAAGCCCTAGGCAAGGACAAAGTCCTTAGCTGGCCTTCAAGGCCCTTTAGAGGCTTGGCTGACTTTCCCTCTGCCCTCCCCTTACAGTGCTTCAGACTCACCGTATTTCCTGAACACACCTCACACGCACTTGGCTGCCCAATAACACTCTTTCCCCAGAGAGCTGCTGGTGCTCTTCTTTTATCCCGTTCCTAAATCAAATACTCTTCCTTTGAGATGCCATCTTGGGCCAGCCTCTCAAAAATAGCATCCTCGCACTTCTCTGCCCCTGTGATTTTATGATTTAAAGAAATGAATATTTAGCTTTAATCCATGCTTCCTGGTTCACAGCTCTTCACACCCTTGGCATGTCCTCAACCATAAAAGTAGTGGGAGCATCTTTTCTTACAATACTTGGTCTCTTGTTCTCAGTTCCTGAAATCATTTCAGAGCCATAAAAGGTAAAATGGGTGCCATTGTATTCACAACAAGTCCCTTTCCACTACAACTGAGTTTTGTTAATCAGGTGACTTTCAGAAATCTCCTACAAATGTCAGGGCAGGACTGGTCACCATGGGAACCATCCACAAAGAGAGAGTTGGAACTTTCAATCCAACAATCACAGTGCTTGGCAAATAGAAAGAACTCAATACACGTTAACTACATTGAAGACAGTAATAAGCAACCGTGTCATACTAAGTGAAGTAAGACAAAGACAAACATATGGTATCACTTATATGTTGAATCTAAAAAAATAATACAAATGAACATATTTACAAAACAGAAACCAGACTGGCAGATATAGAGAACAAACTTATGGTCACTAAAGGGAGCGCAGAATGGAGGGATAAATTATGAATATGAGATGAGCAAAAACAAACTCCTACTGTATATAAAATAGATAAACAAGAATTTACTGTGTAGCTGTTGTTATTTTAGTCGCTAAATTGTGTCTGGACGGTAGCCTGCCAGGTTCCTCTGTCCATGGGATTCTCCAGGCAAGAATACTGGAGTGGGGTGCTATTTCCTTCTTCAGGGGATCTTCCTGACCAGGGCCAAAACTTGCATCTCCTGGATTGGCAGGCTGATTCTTTACCACTGAACCACCAGGGAAGTCCTTTTCTCTATAGCACAGGGAACTATATCCAATATCTTATAATAACCTATAATAGAAATAATGGAAAAGAATCTGAAAAAAATATGTATATAAAACTGAATCACTTTGCTGTATACCTGAAACTAACAAAATATTATAAATCAGCTATGTCAGTAAAAATAAATAAATAACCATGTTAGCTCACTCTATTTGCCAAGTCCTGTGAATGCCAAGGACGTCGCGATGATGATGGAGGTGGTCTAGGCTTCTCAGTTCCCAGGCCAAATCTTTTCTATCACTCCATGTTTTCTCCAGCACAGCTGAGGCAACTTTGCTCTGGTTCCTTGAATGTACAGTGAGCCTCGTGTCTTTCCAGGTTCTTACACATCCAATAAGTTTCCATAAAGAGAAGATTAGGACCTTTCTGTTGGTGGAAGTGACTTGAGCTCAACGCTGATCTCCTCTCTTTTCTCAGAGTCCCTCTAAACGATGTTGGTTGACAAAAAAGGCAGAAGATATCAGGGATGTACATCCTAAAAGAGATGCAATAGCGTTTCAAGAATGAGCCAAAAGGGTGTGATTTCTTTTAACCCTTCGGAATGTATATTCTTTAAAAAGTGCTGGCCCACGATAAGCAGGTGTTTCTGGAATGAATGAGTGAATGAAAAGAGCAACCTAGATATATTATTTACATATGTGTCAGAGAGCACCAGCACATAAGGAAAAAGCAGAGATGGATAAAAATGGTTCTCTCTGGGAGCAGGACTCAGAAGGAGGAAAGATAGTAGCAGTGGATGGTTGATTTTCATTAGGTGAATCTTCATTATGGTTTCATTTTTCAAAGTGTATTCATATATTACTTTGAGCAAAAACACAAAAATTGTTACAAAAATGTTTAGGAAGAGACATTTGATCAGTGACATGTCTGTGAGCTCCTTCCATTCTGTGAACTTATTGCCTATATGATCCCAGTGGCAAGTCCTGAGACTCGGGTACACTTATTATCTGATAGAATCTCCTTATATCTGGTAACCACCAACACGAGGGTGGGGAAGAGATGTTCTGTGAATAAAACTGCAGGAGGTCAAAGAGCAGTACATGTCCTGGTTGATTTATTTGGGGAAATGGACAATTTTCACTTTTTTTCCCCCCACATTGAGTGGCTTGTAGGATCTTAGTTCCCCAACCAGGATGGAACCCACACCCTCAGCAGTGAAAGCTGCTAACTACTGGCCTGCCTGAGAAGTCCCAAAATAACTGTTTTCAAGCACGGATAATTACAATGAAATTAGGCGAGAGAAAAAGAGATTGTTCACCTGGGGTAATGCCCAAACATTTTATAAATATTTGTGGACTTAAGGAATCAATGAGCCAAACCAACTTTTATAAACATTTCCCTTTTGTGATGTCCGAAAAATGTCACTGTATGTCAAAGAATTTTCTAGAAGTGCCTGTACATCTCTTTGATTAAATTGGAGGCATAATGGGAGGTTTATTGACTCAGATTGATACAGAGTAATTATTATATATACATTATATTTGAGAGCTAGCTGAAGGCTATTGACTAGTAAACTCTGTTTTTTGATTTGTGTAGGTGGTGAGAGCTGGGAGGAAGGGGGTGTAATAGCCCAGTCATCACATGTCCAAGCTGTGGTCGGGCTGGCAGACTGATTGGGAGGCCAAGGAGGGCACAGTGGTCAGGCAGTGTCACAATAACCTATGTGGGAAAGGAATTTGCCAAAGAATAGATACAGGAATCTGTATAACTAAATCACTTTACTGTATATCTGGAACTAACACAACATTGTTAATCAACTGTACTCCAATAGGAAATAAAATTAGGGAGTTTGGGATGGACATGTACACACTGCTGTATTTAAAATGAATTCCCACCAAGAGCCTACTGTATAGCACAGGAAACTGCTCAAAGTTATGCGGCAGCCTGAACGGGAGGGGATTTCGGGGGAGAATGGATACATGTATATGTATGGCTGAGTCCCTTTGCGGTTCATCTGAAACTATCACAACATTGTTAATTGGCCATACTCCAATATGAAATAAAAAGTTTAGAAAGATAAAAATAAAGTTAGTCCCCCCAAAAAGAGCATCACAGAGCTCTGCTCTATCCCCTCTACCCCCAGAAACCCAACTTGGCCATGGGCTGGGACTCTGGTCACTTCCTGTGTAGAATTTGAAAATACTAAACACTCTCCCTACCCCACTTACCCGGTCATCCGGGAGCCTCTGCTTCGGAGGGTGAGGGAGGGTCAAGACATGCATATTCAAATTTTTCTGTTTTCATTGAATCTTCCCTGATTAATATCTCTCAGAAACCTATGATTATCATCATTCGCTTACAAAATGCAAATACACTCTGTGTTCCCTGCAAACATTTTGGGATAAACACAACCAAACTGCCAGAGGTTTTATTTCCCCAAAGCGCCCCTTGCATGTAAAATATGGCTCTCTCCCAGTTCCATTTGTTAAGCTCTCCTTCTCTTTCTAACCTATAATCTGTCTTCACCGCAAGCAGGAACCTGATGGGTTTTACGGGCTCAAACAACGGGAATAGGATCCCTTCACTGTCCCCTCCCCTGTCCCAGCCTGTGAAATGCCCACTGACCGAAGCTGGCAGTCCAATAAAAATGAAAATCCCATTCAATATTCCACTCACTCTTGTACATATGCAGTATTGGCATTTTGCATGTTAATATCTGACACTGTTTTTTAATTTGTTCTAAACTGCCAGCTCATTTGCATCATCTGTGATCTCCCACCTGTGCAGCAATTTGCAGGGAAAACATAACCATTTATGTACCTACTGAAACTTGATTCAGTAACAGAACCTGATCCAGGGAGACCTCATCTTGTTTTCTAAACATTCTCCACTTGGGCTTTGAACTGGGTTCTTAATACCCATACCGCAGCCCCAGTCATTGTTTCTTAAAACCAAGTAAAGCTTTCAGATGCTCACACTTTTGGACTAAGCTGAACAGCTTGATCGGAGAAGGAAATGGCAACCCACCCCAGTACTCTTGCCTGGAAAATCCCATGGACGGAGGAACCTGGTAGGCTACATTCCATGGGGTCGCTAAGAGTTGGACACGACTGAGCGACTTTACTTTCACTTTTCATTTTCATGCATTGGAGAAGGAAATGGCAACCCACTCCAGTATTCTTGCCTGGAGAATCCCAGGGACAGAGGAGCCTGGTGGACTGCCGTCTATGGAGTCACACAGAGTCGGACACGACTGAAGTGACTTACCAGCAGCAGCAGCAGAACAGCTTGATGGCATCCACACGGTAGTATATTGGGTTTCGTGCTGCCAGGACCACACGATCTCAGTACCTGTGCAGCTTGGACTGGATGGTGGGATGAGAGGGGTTACAGAGGTTGCAAAACAAGTGCATGTCAAGAGTTTTTTCTTTTTTAATTAATTAATTTGGCTGTGCTGGTGTTAGTTGTGGCACATGGGATCTTCAATCTTACGGCATGCGGGGATCTTTTTTTTTTTAATTGGAGGATACTTGCTTTATAATGTTGTGTTGGTTTCTTCCGTACAACAATGCAAATCAGCAATAATTGTATGTATATCCCCTCCCTGTATGGCCTTCCTCCCCCTCCCATCTCTCCCCTCTAGGTTGTCCCAGAGTGCCAGGTTGACCTTCCTGTAGCATAGAGTAGCTTCCCACTAGCTGTCTATTTTACACACGATAATGTATATATGTCAATGCTAAGGAATCTAGAAAATTAGTACTGATGAACCTATTTGCAGGGAAGGAGTGGACCTCCAGGATCTTTAGCTGCACCCTGTGGAATCTAGTTTCCTGACCAGGGATCAAACCTGCGCCCCCTACATTGGGAGTGCAGAGTCTTAGCCATTGGACCACAGGAAGTCTCGCATTTCAACAGTTTTACCAGCAAGGAGATACCAGTGTTAGGCAACTTGGGGAGTTTTTTTAAAAAGCTATTTATTAGTTCTCATAAGCTAAGAACTCATAACCTAGAAAGGAAACAGTGTCCTATTTTATCTTCTGTATTATAAAGTGAACATCTCAAAGGATTGAGCTTTGCCTTATTTTCCCCAAATTAATTGAGCCTAGCGTGTGGAATCTGGAAGAGGAAGATGCTGATTCCAATGAATTGAAGTCAGGTACAAAAATCTCTTGTTCAAGATCTGTTTACCGGCAGTAGACAAGCAAATTATTTGTTAAATCATATTGCTGCTTATTATCTGTCTCTTCCCAATAAAAAGATAAGCTCCATGACAACATGTATTTTTATCTGTTATTCTGCTAACTGATGGATCTGAAATGTCTAGAACATGGACTGGTACAGTGTAAATACTCAGTGAATACTTTTTGAATGACTGTATGGACAACGGTCTCTGCTCCTTTTATGAATCTGAGAAATCATGGAAATCTTCCTGCAAAGTGGTTCCTAATTTTTGAAATTTCATAGGTCAAATACATTTAAAAACAAAAGAAAGTGAAAGTCAGTCAGTCATGTCCGACTCTTTGCGACCACATGGACCACATAGTTCATGGAATTCTCCAGGCCTGAATACTGGAGTGGGTAGCCTTTCCCTTCTCTAGGAGATCTTCCCAACCCAGGGATTGAAGCCAGGTCTCCCTCATTGCAGGCAGATTCTTTACCAGCTGAGCCACAGGGGATGCCCAAGAATACTGGAGTGGGTAGCCTATCGCTTCTCCGTGGGATCTTCCCAGCCCAGGAATCAAATTGGGGTCTCTTGCATTGCAGGCAGATTCTTTACCAACTGAGCTATCAGAGAAGCCCAAAAACAAAAGAGAAAAGGAAAAAATATAGGACTGCTAGAACCAGTGCTGCCATTTTGTAATTGTTAAATACGGGCTTTGAAAAATAACAATGATTATCCTGGAAGCTCCTCCTTGCTCCTCTGCATTATTCATAACACCGTCTTTTTTGTGGTTTCTACACAGCTCAGTGGTCCACAATCTACATCTTATAATACCCAGTTTCTCCAAGCGTGGTTAACAATAGCAACATCAACTGGAAATGTGTAAGAAATGCAGATTCAGGTTGAAAAGATTTTATTAATAAGAGAAAGGACTTTTCAATGCAAAAGTAAGAAAAAAGGAAATAATCTAACATAATTGTTAGTCTTTTCTCAGAAAAGACTGATGCAAACTTAAGTCATGAACTAGCATCTGCCTGCTGGCAAATTTTCAAGAGCTCCGAGCTTATAAAGCCACAGCTACAAGCGCTGCTGAATTGACATGACTTCTACAAAAATCGGCCAGTCCTAAGGACATGATGGATTCCAAACTAGACAACTTAAGTGATTACAGAAGCAGAGCCTTAAAGGGAATTTGAAAGATCATCTGGTCCAATCACTCAGGCCAGTGAAACTCTAAATCATGCAATTTTGTTGCATGGCTCCCAGCTGATTTGATCCTTCTTGAGTCGATGTTTCCAGTGCTTCAAGGAAGTGCTCACCAGCCAGCTGCTTTGTGGACATTTCCCATCATCTTCATCCCACTCCCCACCTAAGCCTGACAAAGACAGAACAGAACTCAGAGAACAGCTTCTGGTTGCTTCTCTCTCATTTTTGACATTTTCATCAAATATTTGTTTCCTCAACTTCTTTAGATAATAATGAAAATAATCTTGTAGTAATTTATGAGCATAAAATACTCTCTGTCAGCCAAGTGAGGAGGATTTGCATCTGTAAATATTTATCTTTGTATATAAAGATGGGCTTCCTTGGTAGTTCAGTTGGTAAAGAATCTGCCTCCAATGCAGGAGATCCCAGTTTGATCCCTGGGTTTGGAAGATCCCCTGGAGGAGGGCATGGCAACTCACTCTAGTTGTTGTTGCCTGGAGAATTCCCATAGAGAGAGGAGCCAGGTACGCTACAGTCCTTGGGATCGCAAAGAGTCGGATATGACTGAGCACATGCCTCGCCTCATTTACCTCTACGGGGATTACCTTATGAGCCACTTCAGCTACTGACCTTCAACATCCCTTGAAAGGAGTTCACGGTGGAGTAGTTTACAGTGTCCCTCATATAATCTGAAATTCCCAGATGGCTTAGATAATAAAGAATCTTCCTGCAATGCAGGAGACCTGGGTTTGATCCCCAGTTTGGAAATATCCTCTGGAGAAGGGAATGGCAACCCACTCCAGTATTCTTGCCTGGAGAATCTCATGGATAGAGGAGCCTGATGGGCTACAGTCCTGCTGCTGCTGCTGCTGCTAAGTCGCGTCAGTCGTGTCCGACTCTGTGTGACCCCATAGACGGCAGCCCACCAGGCTCCTCCGTCCCTGGGATTCTCCAGGCAAGAATACTGGAGTGGGTTGCCATTTCCTCCTCCAGTGCGTGAAAGTGAAAGTGAAGTCGCTCAGTCATGTCCGACTCTTCGCAACCCCATGGGCTGCAGCCTACCAGGTTCCTCCGTCCATGGGGTTTCCCAGGCAAGAGTACTGGAGTGGGGTGCCATTGCCTTCTCCGGGGCTACAGTCCACGGGGTTGCAAAAAGTCAGACATGACTGAGCAACTTTCACTTACTCACTCACACATATAACCTAGCTTCATATTTACAACTCCAAGTACTAGGCTTATTTTAAAAGTGTTTTGGTGGATGTTTTAAGAATGTTGATTTTTTTTTTTAAGTAGGGGATATAAAGGACAGAGGGGCAGATATACCGGTCAAGAGAATACAACAAAGAAACCTCAATTTTGCCTAGTAGGCTCCTATTGTCAGCAATCCAGAGCATAATGAAGTCCAATCTCTGCAGTACTGCTTGTTATAAAGAATTATTTCTTGTAACCAGATTACCAAACATTTTATTTATTAATGTAGGTGACTAGTAAGGCATAGAAACAGCTTTCTTGAAACAGATATGGCAGTTATAATTTCAGCATGGAAAATTCTATTTTGTAAATTTTTATTTCTATTTAAATCTTATTATTTCAGGGGGAAAAAAGATCTCTGAATTGACTGGAAGTTTCTAAAGACAGCTGCTTTCAAATAGACTTAAAAATAGTTTTCTTTTTCATTGGGATTTTTCATGTGGCAGATGTGAAGGTGAAAGGTCACTCATTCATTGTTTAATTTCAAAATGGAGCCAAAACAAATTGCAGCCACAGTAAATTTGCCCACCTAATCTTACATGAAACGTACAGGCATTCAAATATTCTTATGGATTAGGGCAGCTTACTGCTGCTTGATGTTTGACTGAAATTTCCTTGAAGAAATTGATGGAAAGTGAACTTGATCTTATAATAAAGAAATACCTAGAAAGTTTACTCCCTTTCTGCCTTTACTCCTCTTTTATCCCTCATGCAGTATCCAAATCCATGTAAACCAGTAGACTTCTAAAAACAAAATGTCCAAACATATTTTTTGCTTTCCCACAATTATTTGTCTTCCTAATTAATTCCACAGTCTGAAATAAATTATTGACTTACCAGACTTTCTTGTTTTCTGTGACAGCTTCAGCAGTACACAGGCCATTAACAATTCATAATGAGAGGACATGTTTGTTTTTTTCCTTGTGCTAATTTGGTACCCCATTAGAGACTGTCTCTGACTCTTCTCTTTGCTGTCGACTCCTTTTGGAAAAGGGTGACAGACTGCTGGGCCCTATATCTTTGAATAAAGAGACTTTTCAAAAGAAAAATAAAACTCTCTTTTGCCATATCCAGCTCCTTATGCAGAGACGATTTGTGAAACTTCTCTTTTGTCCTTTTCTTATCCATTTTTTAAAAGTACTTTGTAGAGGAACTGAAGTGCTCTGTATGTGGACTGAGTCATTCTTGACCTGTGCTCTTTACCCGTACTCACTGACTGCTTCCAGACAAGGTTGAAACTGATTTTTTATGAGTCTATGCCAGAAAAAGAGATCTGAATATTCTTCCTGGAAAAATGGGTGGGATTTTACAGAGGACAGTATCTTTATGGGAGAAAGAACATAGGCAAAGAGAAATTCAAGAAAAACCCTGACAGGATGGTAAGCAGTATGGAGTAAAATACTACCCTATTGGATATTTTTCAGTTTGGAGCTTAGGGATAGAGCAGATTGGTAGGTAAGATATTTGATGAAAGGAGGGAAGAAAATGCCTTGTCGGAGGAGGGCGTTGAGAGTATGTAACTTCTGGTTGACCTGAGATGTGGACCCGGGCAGGCAGAGACTCCTCCTTCTCTCCCCTGTCTTTAGAATGTATCTTCTGCCAACTATTCCTGCCCTAGCAGTCATTTCAAGGACACAATCTTGAGAGGGCAACTCATTACTGAGACCACCTGGATGAGATAACACGACTTGATCTCATTAAGGCTGCTATATAGATTGGGAAGGTTCTGACAGGTACAGAGATCTACTTCTTGCAGCCATTCATGATAAGCCTATATATAGTTCCCTTCATTATTAAGCCTGCCTGGAGTGGTCCGCCTCTTTCTACTGTCTCTTTTTGCCCTCCTTGTAATCGGGTGGGTTTTAGATTTCACCTGGAATTTCTGAGGTTTTAAATCATCACTTTTTAAGTTTGGAACTGAATCATAGGGGATAGGCAACCATTCTTGGATCAAGTGCAGAAAAGTAATCATTATCTTGCTTCCCAGGTGGGTCAGTAGTAAAGAATCTGCCTGCCAATGCAAGAGACGCAGGAGACATAGGTTCAGTCCCTGGGTAGGGAAGATCCCCTGGGGAATGGCAACCGACTCCAGTTTTCTTGCCTGGAAAATCCCATGGACGGAGGGGATGCAAAGAGTTGGACATGATGGAGCAACTGAGCATTCACGCACATCCCTCAACTCACATTGGTCTGGGAATTGCTATGTGAGTCTTGATTTAGAAAAAGGAAAGACAAAATGAAGAAAAATAGGATAATATTACTCAAACTTTAATGTAAGGAATGTGGTAGAATCAAGAGTAAAAAGAAAGTACATTGACTAGAGAAGGTGATTTGGAATGAGACTTGTGTTCAAACTTAGCTTTGGGTCTCAATGTCTTCATCTATAAAATTAGGAAAGTAATGTGTAGTTCACTAAATGAGAAAATGTAACTTAATGTTGAGATTGGCATATAGCAATGGATTTAATAAATTGTAAATAAAATATTTACTAATATTATTGAATTAAATAATTATGATATTAATATTTTTATCTTATCAATTATATTTCTTTTATTTATTATTATTTATTTCATATTGTATTTAAAGAATCTCAGAAGTTTGGTTATTGAACCTTTGGTTTAACAGAGAATGATGATTCCATGATAATACATTAAAACTTTAGTAGGGACTTTCAAAGAAAAGTTGATCAGTAGAGCAAGAGAGTACACTGTATTTTCCTTAAGTGTCTTTTTGTTGTACTTTCTTCAAGGACATAAAAAGAATATTTTCTCCGTTACACCAGCCTGTGAAACTGAAAAAATGTACCCCTCCTTGTCAGAAGACCATTTGTTTAGTCCCAGGAGTGGGTGGCCCCAAATCTTCTTTCCTCTTTGCATCCACACTCTTCACAATGTGACTTTGTATTTCCTACCAGGGGGCAGAGGTTTCCCTACCTGTGATTCTGAGTTTGGCCACGTGACTTTCTTTGACCAATGGAATGTTAGCAACAGCAGTGCCAACACGGGCTTGAAACAGCACTTGGACATTTCCTCTTCCACTCTCGCTCTCCCCCGTTAGCCAGGGGGATGGATGTTCAGTTCAGCATGTTGGGGGACGAGTCACAGGGAGCCAGCCTAAGTAATACAACATCCTAAATGAGGTCCTCCTAGGCCAGTTTGCTGACTTTCAGGAAAATTCCAAACACAGGGAAGCCCAGTGGACCCACATGCCATTGGAACAACTAAACCTGAGTGCTACAACTGGAGAATCCATGTGCCACATTGAAAGATCCCTCATGCCACAGGTAAGACCCAATGCAGCCAGATTAAATAAATAAATAAGTATTTTCAAAAAGTAAATAAATAAACCATGGACACTCAGGATTAGTTTGAGATCTGTACCTCAATCCTCAAGCTTTGCTCTCCTCCACCTCTCCTCGCTATGACTTTGCCCCCTAACCCTAGCAAAACTCAGCTAGAAAATCTTCAGCAAATAATCAGAAAGAATATGATGGTACATAAGGAAAGAAAGGCTGAAGAAAAGCAATCATATGCCATTTAATTGGGAAAAATTTCATGGAAATGGTGTTAGAGTAATATGTTTTCATATTTGGATCCCATTTCTGGTATTTATTAGGAATGCAATGTTAGAAAATTACATTTGTTCCTAAGTATAATATCAAGATGATACTTTATACACATATTTTTTGAATAATCATATAGGAAATACAACTGGAATGGAATAATGGGGATTCCATGCATAATGGCTTTTTTCACCCCATGGCCACAAGGTATGGCCTATTCTTGAGTTATTCTTGTCTTAATCTTGACCATAGGTCATATCTCCTTTACTTGATCCCTTCATGAGTGAGAACACAATGTCTCTTATCTTCTCATCCCTAAGAGTTAGCATAAAACCCAGTAAAATATTCTTAATGTTTATTAAATGAATAAACCAAATCCCAACTATATGCAGCAAAAGAGACATTGGTCACTTATGTATCAACTTCATTGCTATTTTGAAAAATAAAGTTCAAAAAAGGCTTCCTTACCCTCTTGCACCTGTTGGTGGGTATATAAATTGATACAACTGCTATGGAGAACAGAATGAAGTTAAAAAACTAAAAATAGTTTAAAAACTAAAAATAAAACTACCATATGATCCAGCAATCCCACTACTGGGTATATACCCCAAGAAAGCCATAATTCAAAAAGACACATTGCGCCCCTATGTTCATTGCAGTGCTATTTACAATAGCCAGGACATGGAAGCAACCTACGTGTCCACTAACAGATGAATGGATAAAGAAGATGTGGTCATCTATACAATGGAATATTACTTGGCCATAAAAAGGAATGGAATTGGATCATTTGTAGTGAAGTGGATGAACCTAGTCTGTCACACAAAGTGAATTAAGACAGAAAGAGAGAAACAAATATTAATGTACATTAATATGTGTATATATATATATATATATATATATATGGAATCTAGAAAAATAGTACAGATAAACCTGATTTGCAAGGCAGGAATAGAACTGTAGAGAACAGACTCTAGACGTAGAGAACAGTAGAATAGATGTAGAGAACAGACTTGTGGACACAGGCAGGGGAGGAAGAGGTTGGGACAAATTGAGAGAGTGGCATTGACGTATATATACTATCATGTGTAAAATAAATAGCTAGTAGGAAGTTGCTGTATAACACATGGAGATCAGCCCATTCCTCTGTGATGACCTAGATGCATGGGGTGGGGTGGGGGAGAGGTCCAAGAGGGAGGGCATATATGTATATATATATAGCTGATTCATGGTTGTTGTACAGCAGAAACTAACTCAACATTGTAAAGCAATTATACTCCAATTTAAATAAATAAGTAAAAGAAAAACTCTTCCTTATTTAGAATCCAACAGTATTAAGGATCGTATTTTCTGTCTGGATCACTGGGCCATGACAGAGGTTTATGGAATAAATGTTACTATAATTATATAGAGACCTTGAAGGTAAAAATAAGGAAGCAGGAAAAGACTGGGTCTGTTTTCATCTATGTGTTATGTCCACTCCGGGGATATCGCAATACATATCCATGGGAAATGTGAGCTCCGAGAAGATGAAAAGTTTTAATTGTAAAAGCCCGTGTTGTTAGTGCAGGCAGTCAAGAGGGACAGCAACGAGGAACTGCATAAAATAAGTGAAACATCATGTAAATTGATCTGAAAATTACTGGCAGTTATACTATCTCCAACAAAATGATTCATGCTGATTCGAGGAAGTATTTCTTGCCTCCATGAACAGCCTTAATGTTCGGAGCAGTGGGAAAGTCACAGAAGCTGAAAAAGCTGGCAGGTCTTACAAATTTTCTGCTCCCAGGAAGGGCATTCCTGCTCTGCACAGAGCTTTAAGGGCTTCAGTTTGCCACAGGGAATTAAACTCTGTAGGGCTATAGCCAGGTGTTATCTTTTCACCCTTCCTGCACTTCTTGGCATCTAGCATGACATGGAATGTCTGGCTGGTGAGCTCAAGTCCTAGAGATAAATGTATGACTTTACCCCCATTTATTTTCTTCAATGAAGTCAGTAGCTTATTGGAAGGCTGTATTCATTGGTTGATCTACTCTGCTTTCTATTTATTTGTTTATTCTTTGGCTTTCTTTATCAATGTTACTTATTTATTTTAAAATTTTTATTGGAGTATAAGGATGTGTGCTAAGCTGTGTCTGACTCTTTGTGACCCTACGGACTGTCTCTTGCCAGGCTCCTCTGTCCATGGGATTTCCCGGGCACTGATTTCCACTGGAGTGGGTTGCCACTTCCTTCTCCAGGGGATCTTCCTGACCCAGGGATCAACCCCAACTTTCTTACGTCTCCTGCATTGGCAGGCAGGCTCTTTACCACTAGAGCCACGTGGGAAGCCCCTTTATCAGTGTTATTCATTTATTTATTTTAAATGTTTTATTGGAGTATACTTGACTTTCAAGTTTGTGTTAGTTTCAGGTGTACAGCAAAGTGAATCAGTTACATATACACACATATATATAGCCATTTTTTTCAGATTATTTCCCCATATAAGTTATTACAGAATATTGAGTAAAGTTACCTATGCTCCATAGTATGGGTCCTTAATGAGTTTGAATGTGATTTTGTGCTTACGTTTGTGAGTGTGTGTGTGTGCATGTATACTGATACACGTACCAAAAGTGTCTTTGTGTGTTTTTAACTTCTCTGCAGTAGTGATTATCCACTTAGCATATTCTTTTTTTTTTTTTAAACTAGCTCAGCGTAGGACAACAGACTAAGAGAAAAAGGAGAACCGAGATGTTTCACTCCCTCACTTTTCAAAACATTTGCTTAAGATTTACAAAAGACTGAATTATAGTGTTTCATTCTTATTTCATCACTCACCTTGAATAAATCACCTCTCTCTGAATCTTAGTTTTTCCACCTGTGTATGGGAATCACATTTACACATGCATCCAACTGGGCAGTTCAGTTCAGTCGCTCAGTCATGTCCAATTCTTTGCGACCCCAAGAATTGCAGCACACCAGGCCTCCCTGTTCATCACCAACACCCGGAGTTCACCCAAACCCATGTCCATCGAGTCAGTGATGTCATCCAACCATCTCATCCTCTGTCGTCCCATTCTCCTCCTGCCCCCAATCCTTCCCAGCATTAGGGTCTTTTCCAATGAGTCAACTCTTCGCATGAGGTGGCCAAAGTATTGGAGTTTCAGCTTCAACATCAGTCCTTCCAATGAACAACCAGGACTGATCTCCTTTAGGATGGATTGATTAGATTTCCTTACAGTCCAAGGGACTCTCAAGAGTCTTCTCCAACACCACAGTTCAAAAGCATCAATTCTTCGGCGCTCAGCTTTCTTCACCGTCCAACTCTCACATCCATACATGACCACTGGAAAAACCATAGCCTTGACTAGATGGACCTTTGTGGGCAAAGTAATGTCTCTGCTTTTAAATATGCTATCTAGGTTGGCCATAACCTTCCTTCTAAGGAGTAAGCGTCTTTTAATTTCATGGCTGCAATCACCATCTGCAGTGATTCTGGAGCCCAAAAAAATAAAGTCTGACACTGTTTCCATTGTTTCCCCATCTATTTCCCATGAAGTGATGGGACCACATGCCATGATCTTAGTTTTCTGAATGTTGAGCTTTAAGCCAACTTTTTCACTCTCCTCTTTCACTTTCATCAAGAGGCTCTTTTGTTCTTCTTCACTTTCTGCCATAAGGGTGGTGTCATCTGCATATCTGAGGTTATTGATATTTCTCCCAGAAATCTTGATTCCAGCTTGTGCTTCTTCCAGCCCAGCGTTTCTCATGATGGACTCTGCATATAAGTTAAATAAGCAGGGTGACAATATACAGCCTTGACGTACTCCTTTTCCTATTTGGAACCAGTCTGTTGTTCCATGTCCAGTTATAACTGTTGCTTCCTGACATGCATACAGGTTTCTCAAGAGACAGGTCAGATGGTCTGGTATTCTCATCTCTTTCAGAGTTTTCCACAGTTTATTGTGATCCACACAGTCAAAGGCTTTGGCATAGTCAAAGCAGAAATAGATGTTTTTCTGGAACTCTCTTGCTTTTTCAACGATCCAGCAGATATTGGCAATTTGATCTCTGGTTCCTCTGCCTTTTCTAAAACCAGCTTGAACATCTGGAAGTTCATGGTTCACGTATTGCTGAAGCCTGGCTTGGAGAATTTTGAGCATTACTTTACTAGCGTGTGAGATGAGTGCAATTGTGCGGTAGTTTGAACATTCTTTGGCATTGCCTTTCTTTGGGATTGGAACAAAAACTGACCTTTTCCAGTCCTGTGACCACTGCTGAGTTTCCCAAATTTGCTGGCATATGAAGTGCAGCACTTTCACAGCATGATGTTTCAGGATTTGAAATAGTACAACTGGAATTCCATCACCGCCGCTAGCTTTGTTTGTAGTGATGCTTTCTAAGGCCCACTTGACTTCACATTCCAGGATGTCTGGCTCTAGGTGAGTGATCACACCATTTTGATTATCTGGGTCATGAAGATCTTTTTTGTACAGTTCTTCTGTGTATTCTTGCCACCTCTTCTTAATATCTTCTGCTTCTGTTAAGTCCATACCATTTCTGTCCTTTAGCGAGCCCATCTTTGCATGAAATGTTACCTTGGGATCTCTAATTTTCTTGAAGAGATCTCTAGTCTTTCTAACTGGGCAGAAGTCTGCAAATAGAAAGCAACTATATGAAACCAGAGAGCAGAATTTGTAATCTTTTTATTCTTATACTGTATTTGATTTATTCTAGGAATTTTGGTAATCATCCTGTTAAATCATTTCTAAAACTGTCAGTAATTTGCATCGTGGTTGGGCCAGGAGATCACAAAATTGAATATTCATATCAGTGCAAATCATTTCAGTACTATTCCTCTATAAACCTGGAGGAAATGAACTTTAGTTTAAATTTTCATCAGCACAGATACTAGGTAGCTGCCCTGGCTCATTTGCAGAAGAGCCACCTACTATACCACATTCCAATTTATAGTCTGAAATATGTTTAACACCTACTGCAAAATATTTCCTAATGTCCTCCTAAAGGTCCTTTTATATGATTTATAGCAGTTTTCCTAGAAAATCATACAACCAGTTTTAATGTGTATTTATTAAATATCTGTTCTGTGTCCAGTACTGGGTTTGTAACTGAAGATGCTACTAAAGAAACATGAGCAAATGCTGACCAAGAGCTCAAAAATCATTTGCGCTGTTTTTCTGACCCCAATCAGACTGAATTTTATGGTGTCTGTGTCAATTGACCTCTTAGAAAAAAGAAGCATACCATGTACTGGAGTAGTTGGGGAAATCTTTGAAGGTGATGGACTGAGCTGGTAAGTGATGATAGAAACATCTGGAGGGATCACGTATGGCTCAGACAGTAAAGCATCTGCCTACAATGTGGGAGACCCAAGTTCGATCCCTGGGTGGGGAAGATCCTCTGGAGAAGGCAATGGCAACCCACTCCAGTACTCTTGCCTGGAAAATCCCATGGATGGAGGAGCCTGGTAGGCTACAGTCTATGGAGTCACAAAGAGTCAGACATGACTGAGTGAGTTCACACACACAAGATTGTGTAGGCTGCCTAACTATTGGGAGTATCATTCACATAGACTATAAAGTAAATAATACTCCGTAGAATTGTGCAGTGTCCAAACTGCCAAGGATACAAGAGCATAACTTAATGGGAAGTAGAGGCAGAATTGAGTCTGAGCTGTGGGTTTCTATGATTCACACATATGATATTTTACAGCTATGAGACCTTGTTAAAATTATCTTCTCTAAATCTCCGTTTCCCCACTATTAAAATCAGGTTTATAAAATAGTTCCTTACACACGTGTGAGGATGGAAAAAGATAAGGATGCTTAAATATTCAGTACACTCCTGGTCACTGAAGTACATTTTAATTTTTATTTTTAATTAAGAGCTTTGGAGAGCCTCTGCAGTCTTTTAGCTATTCAAGTTATTCAGGAAACTTTGAATGTGGAGTGAGTGTGCATGTGTGTCTGGGTGGGGGTGAGGGTGGTGTAGCATCTTTCTCACTGAAGATTTAAAAGAGCAAATGATTGCCTTTGGGGGACTTGGGAGCAATCTTGAAAAGAAAGGATGCATCTCTATAATCATATAATCTATCTCCTGCTTTTTGATAGATTATTCAAAATCTGCTGATAAGAAAATGCCTAGGCTGGTCCCGTTTTGCTGTTCATTTGGAGTGTAAACAGACATTGATATCAGCACTTCACAAGGTTATAAGGTTGGATTTTGCCAGGAAGAGTAATGCAGTGAGGGATGATTATTTCTGAAAAAAGAAGTATGGAAGAGCAGGATCTCGTAACCTAGTGGGCCCTGCTAGAAATGCACCCACTGATGGGAAAAACACACAAATGCCTGCACCTTGTATCTTTTGTTTGGAAGATGGAGTGTGTGTGTGTGTGTGTGTGTGTGTGTGTGTGTGTGTGTGTGCGCGCGCATACCCATGTGTGTTGGAAAAAGAATTAGAGAGAATGGGGATACAGAGATTTTTATAGATATATAGAACTTTACAGAGTTGATACAAGGATATATGGCCCTAACTCCACTTTCCTATTTTCTTAAAAGGAGCTAAACATTTAAATATATAGTTTTACTAGTTTATAAGTGATTTTAATCAAAAAGTATAGGCATACAATAAAAATCTGAAAAATAGGACTATGATGTTTTTTTCCCTCTTAACATTATTATTTCATTTCCTCTTGGTCTATTTCCCATGCATTTTTTTTGCAGCGTTTTAACCATAGTGTAAATATTAATTTGCATATTCCTTTCTCACTAATGATATAAGTATTTTTTTTTGTTGCTAAGTCTTTTTCATTACCACTCATTTTAATCTCTGGAAAGCACTGTAAGACTGAATATAAACATTTTATGCTATCATCATCCTACTATTGGAGAGTGTAATGGTTGTTTATTATAAATACTGTTTTGATGGTCATCTTACTGCATAATTTCTTTCCCATTTCTTTCTCACATTTCCCTACCACCCCTCCACCTTTGGAAGGGATTCACCTAGTAGAATTACTAGTAAAAGGATATGAAGATTTGCATGGTTAAGTATATTTTGTGGGGGCCTATTTCTTGAGAAGATGTAGATGTGTAGATTTTACCAATGCATCCTTCTAAATTCCCACTTTCCGGTCCCCGGGTCTTATCACCAGTACTCCTTCTGGAAGATGTAGAACATCAGTGCTTATGCAGAAGTTGACTAAATCTCAGTAACCCCTATAGGCAGTGTGATTCCAACAGAGGTCTGAATCATCCTGCTCGTCAAATAAGAGCAAAGTCTAAATTACAGCTAAAGCCAAAAATCTCATCTTTATTTCCCTTGTTTCTGGATGTAGAGGGTAAAATGAAACTCCTTGGATGAGTCGGGCAGTGGTGGAGTAGCTCAGCACAGACGTGGTATTAAGGAGGGTGTGGGAATTGCAAACAGCTCACCTATTTCTAGAGCAGTGAAGGAGAGGCCGGAACTAAACAAGAGAGATGCATGAAAAACAGCTTAAATATTAAGCAGCTACGTCCTGTCATTCTGGTCCGAGTGGGTGAAGAATATGCATAAATAAAAATTAAATACGAGAAAAGGGCTACAAATAAAATCATACAAAGCTCATGAAGCTGAAACTCTGAATACAAATACAATCCCACGTCTTTGGGTGAAATCCATAACCAGTTTTCGGCAATACCCACCTGACTCACTCATTGAATTGCAAAATGAGAGAATATAAATCAGAGTTGACAACGAGGTCTTATTTCCCTCTTTAGAGGTTTTAACTGAATAATAAATCATACAGATCCAGCCTCGTGGACCTCTTAGGATTCAGAACCAGTCTCTTTGTTGGAGCCTACAAACAATAATTCCTACTATGTGATACATGCACAAAGCAAACCTCCCTCCCTCACGTGGTCACCTCCCGTTCCAATTAAGCAGATCAGTAAGGAGAGAGAAGGTTTATTTACTCTAGTCAGCCAGAACACAATTGGCTGCTCATCTGAAAAATCCCCCGATTTTAGTTCTTGCTGCATGTCGCTATCAAATTATTTTTTAAGATACAATTTTCTCAGATATTAAAGGTAATACATGGGCATCTGCCTGTTAAAAATTCCATCCCTCTGATATGTAGAGAACACTACATTATAATTTTAGCTAGCCTCCAGTCACCTCAGAATTAATTTCATTAATATAATTAGTCATAGAAGCACACACTGTCTCACACCATACTTTTCATATACATTTAGATATATTTATGTGTTATATTACAGACAAACATACATTATATAGTTTAGCTTTTTAAAGTTAATAGTATTTTACTATACATATTATAGATGTTGTTTTGTGACTTCTAATAATATGTTTTTGGAAATCTCTCTGTCATTATAAGATATATATATACATGTATACATACACATGTCTACATCTATATGTATATACATATATATATGAGATATATCTCTCTTATATATAATATATATCCTATATATATGTGTGTGTATATGCATATTATTAATATGTATATATGCACATAATAAAATGACAAGAACTTCTCTGACATTAAGATATATATGTATATAAATACATATTAATATGTATTACTTATATATTATATATATACACATATATATGGCTACTTTATTCTATTTAAATGCTGCATTTCATTCCATTTGCAGTTGTACAATAATTTACCCAACCCTTAATACTGAAGAACACTTGAATAGTTTCCAGATTTTAAAAAGCAATGCTATAGTACAGCATGTGCATGCACGTATGAGTGTGTGTGTGTGTGTGTTTGTACATGTGTGCATTTATTTCTGAGTCTATCAGGATAGACTTCAAGACTTAAAATAGCTATGTCAACTAGGTTAGAACATTTAAAATTATATTAAATCTTATGAAATTGTTATTCTACAATTTATAGGAATATCATTTCCCTCACAAATAATATCCAGTATTTGCCAGTACTAGGTATTATAAATATATTTGCTAAATTAGAGCAGGAAATGTTGCCTCTTGTCATTCATGACATACCCCTGAAGGTTAATGAAATTGAACTTTTTTAATGTTTATTGCCTGAATTTTATTTCAGTTTTTGCAAATTTTCTATTTACATTTCTCCTAGTTTTTTTCTCATGGTTCTTTGTCTTTTAAAATTGATTTATATATATTTATATAAAATTCATATGCATATGAAAGCTTTTTCTCTTTGGTCAATAGTATTTACTTAAGATTTTTGTTGACTGTATTATACTAGGGAGAAGGCAGAAGGGATGGGGACTAAGGAGAGAAAATAAATTATATTGTGCTCTTATAGTATTGTTCTGAAGAGAGAGCTGTTATTGTTGTTTAGAAAAACAAAGAGGACTTTATAAGATCTGAGAAAGATTATGAAACATAAGTTTTAAGGATTAAAACGGTATATACCGTTTCTCACTCACTTCAGGATGAGTGAAGTGATGTTTCTCACTCACTTCTGTGTTTTAGTTTATATTTTCATCCAGCATCTAACAGCAGGTTTCTATCTGAATCCAATGGCTATCTTTTATGTAAGAGAAGTGATAAGGTCTTACACTTTATAATCTGTGTCTTGGCATGATTACCCATCATTATATTTCTTTTGCTTGCAGAACAAATCTTTATTCTTCATCAGGAATAGATAGGTACATGGGACTTCCCTGGAGGTCCAGTGGTTAAGACTCCATGCTTCCAGCATGAGCAGTATGGGTTCGATCACTGGTTGTGAAGTAAGAAACCACATGCAGTGGAATAGCCAGAAAAAAAAAAAAAAAGCCCAACTACAATGAAAAAAAAAAACCAAACCAACACAGAATAGATAGGTATAAATGGTAAAACTTACGATTTCCTAAATTTAAACTACTCCTATGATCTAATATACAGTTCCAGAATGAAACTTATTGATTAAATTCCTATAAATATATACAACATTCAACATTCAGCTCAACATTCAGAAAACTAAGATTGCGGCATCCAGTCCCATCACTTCATGGCAAATAGATTGAGAAACAGTGGAAACAGTGGCAGACTTTATTTTTTGGGGCTCCAAAATCACTGCAGATGATGACTGCAGCCATGAAATTAAGATGCTTACTCCTTGGAAGGAAAGCTATGAGCAACCTAGACAGCACATTAAAAAGCAGAGACATTACTTTGCCAACAAAGGTCCACGTAGTCAAGGCTATGGTTTTTCCAGTGGTCATGTATGGATGTGAGAGTTGGACTATAAAGAAAGGTGAGCGGCAAATAATTGATGCTTTTAAGCTGTGGTGTTGGAGAAGACTCTTGAGAGTCCCCTGGACTGCAAGGACATCCAACCAGTCCATCCTAAAGGAGATCGGTCCTGGGTGTTCATTGAAGGACTGATGTTGAAGCTGAAACTCCAATACTTTGGCCACCTCATGCGAAGAGCCAACTCATTTGAAAAGACCTTGATGCTGGAAAATATTGAGGGTAGGAGGAGAAGGGGACGATAGAAGATGAGATGGCTGGATGGCATCACCGACTCAATGGACATGAGTTAGAGCAATCTCCGGGAGTTGGTGATGGACAGGGAGGCCTGGTGTGCTGCAGTCCATGGGGTCACAAAGGGTCGGACATGACTGAGTGACTGAACTGAACTGAAATATATAGATGTTTGAAATAAAATCAAACACCTTCCTCACCTGCATTTTCACTCACTTTCTTCACCATGGATGTGAAATTTATTTATTCAGAATTCAAATGCCTATAGAGGCAGGCCTCATTTTATTGAGTTTTGATATTGTCCTTTGCAGATTCTGTATTTTTTACAAATTGAAGGTTTGTGCCCACCCTGTGTCCAGCAACTCTCTCGGCTCTCACTATTTTTACAACAGCATTTGCTCACATCATGTCTCTGAGTCATTTTGGTAATTCTTGGAATATTTCAAACTTTTACACTATTATTCCATTTGTTATGGTGATCTGTGATCAGTGATCTTTGATGTTGCTATTGTTATTGTTTGGGGGTGCCAAATTAAAATTTAAATCTATATTAGAATTTCAATATAGATTTAGATTATTTTCCTAGGTATTTTTGCACTTTCTACTTGTGCTTATTATAGAAATTTCCCCAGTGGATTGTAAATATTTCTACATATGTCTCTCCATTGTTTTATTAACATCTTGATAACAAGGATCTTTTAATGCCTGAAATAATTCATAAAATGCAGTAGGTGATCCAACAAACATTGATTTTTTTAATATACAGTTGTGGATGGAGTACCCTCCCTTGCTCACCAAATTGTATTAAATGCACACCTATGACTTGGTTGTGACCTATCTTTCCTGGCTCTACTTTAGTTCCTTCCCTGACAGGGACTTCCCTGGTGCTCCAGTGGTTAAGACTCTGTGTTTCCCAACCTAGATGTCCATCGGCAGACGAATGGATAAGGAAGCTGTGGTACATATACACAATGGAATATTACTCAGCCATTAAAAAAAATACATTTGAATCGGTTCTATTGAGATGGATGAAACTGGAGCCCATTATACAGAGTGAAGTGAGCCAGAAAGAAAAGCACCGATACAGTATACTAATGCATGTATATGGAATTTGAAAGATGGTAACGGTAACCCTATATGTGAGACAGAATAAGAGACACAGATGCACAGAACAGTCCTGTAGACTCTGAGGGAGAAGGTGAGGGTGGGACGTTCTGGGACAATAACATTGAAACATGTCATATGTGAGGCGGAACACCATTCCATGTTCTATGCATGGGACGGATGCTCAGGGATAGAGCGCTGGGATGACCCAGAGAGATGGGATGGGGAGGGAGGTGGGAGGAGGGTTCGGGAGGGGGAGCACATGTGAACCCATGGCTGATTCATGTCAATGTATGGCAAAAACTACTACAATATCGTAAAGTAATTAGCCCCCAAAAAAAAAAAAAAAAAAAGACTCTGTGCTTCCAATGCAGGGGGTGTGGGTTTGATTCCTGGTCAGGGAACTAAGATCCCACATGCCTCATGGCAAAAAAAATCCCAAAAACCAACCACAAAACAGAAGCAATGTTGTAACAAATTCAATAAAGGCTTCAAAAAGGTCCACATCAAAAAACAAACAAAAAAAATCAATGATGTTTGGAGGGTTAAGAGAAGAAGAAGGTTATTGCTAAAGGTAGTTCTGACTTTAGAATCAACAATATTCCTTCTGTAACAGAAAAGGGGGGGCAACTCTTTTGCTGTTATAAGTCTCATAAATTGAGTAGTGATGGTTGTTGATTATTATGAAGGAATAATTTTAAAAGTCACAGAACAGTGCTTTGCTCCTCATGGAAAAACTGAGTGATTATTCTTTTTTGGTTTTATTTTTGTGTTTTTTTAACTTTTTATTTTGTATTGGGGTATAACTGATTAATAAACAATGTTGTAATGGTTTCTGGTGAACAGCTAAGAGTTTCAGCCATACATATACATGTATCCACTGAAAGATAATTCTAATGAGAGCACAAACCACTGTCTAGCTTCTCTCCTTACTTTTTTTTATTTTAAATCCAGGATAGGAATGGTTTGCTTATTTCAAGAGCTGAAATCTTCAGGCTAGATTTGTTTGAAAGAAATATGTATTTTTAATATGAGCTCATGGAAATTTTGAAATTGCAGAGAATTTCTATTGGCTCACATAAAAAGAGGGAATGCTTCTCTCAGGAATTATACTGACTGCTGTCTCCCGAATGTCATCCTGTAGGTTGGTAGGTACTAGTTTCCCATTTCTTTGTTGAGTCACTCCCAGAATCATGTAATTTGTCTCCTCCACATAGAACAATATCTCGCCCATCTGAAATAACCGGGCAGACAGCTGTTGACCCTTCCTTCTGCAGTGTCCCCAGAGCACTTTCTAAGACTCCGCTTTACCCCTTTCATTTAGCTTTGACATGGATCGCCCACCGCCATGCAATGTATGGTCATATAAGTTTAATTGTGAAAAATATGGATCCAAGGCTGTGCAATGCAAATATGAAAGTCTTATGAACATAACACAAAATTATGCTAGTGCCCTGAACTGAAAATTCTTTTTCCAGAATCACAGAATTCCAAAGTTGGCAGGCAGCATGAGCTGTGTTGACATTGTGGCTGCCACATGGCAGTGCCACTTCAGCTGGTGAACAGAGAGAGCTGTGTCATACGACAGGTTTAGTTTTACAAAATGTGTATTTCAAATTAAATGCGGCCTTTAGGATTCCATCCCTCAAATAAAATGCAACCGATTTGCATGAAAATGATAAAAAATTGCTCCAAAGAAGTTGTGCATAATTGGTAATCTGTAATAAACAAGACATTTATACGGCTGGATAAGAAAAAAAAAGGATGGAAGAAAAGTCAGAATCCAGGAATAATGGTGGTTGCGGGGAATGAAAGAAGCCAGAATGAAGACATGCAGAACAGAGTGAGCAACAGAGAGACAGATAATTGACGTAGAGCAGGCTTCCCTGGTGGCTCAGATGGTAAAGAATTTGTCTGCAATGCAGGAGTTCTGGGTTCCATCCCAGGGTTGGGAAGATCTCCTGGAAAACGAAATGGCAACCCATTCCAGTATTCTTGCCTGGGAAATTTCATGGGCAGAGGAGCCTGGCGGGCTACAGTCCCTGGGGTCCCAAAGAGTCAGACACGATTGAGTGACTAAAACTTTCACTTTTACTAATGCTGAGAGCATGGGAAGGACATGGGAGCACAGGGGTGCACAAAAAGGACTAAGACTTGGGGCAATACTAGCATTCAAGCCATCCCATTCGGTCCATTTAGCTCTCAAATGGAGCCAGGAAAGACTAGAAGGGGCAAGAATAGAGGCTGCTCAGAGCCTCAGATCAGCAGGTGCCCCCTTGGCATCCATCAGCATGACTTGGGGACCAAGATATTCAACTGGCTCCTGTCTATACATGAGTCTTCCCCCTGTATTAACTGAGGGCACTGCCTGGCTCTGGTCTTGACTTCTAATTCCTCCTTTGTTGTTCCTGGGATCTCTTGCATTCCATCTTGGATAAACATGTGGGTTTATTCATTTCACAAAAAGAGTGATGCTAGCTACCACTTGGTGGATACTTTGTATCAGGTTTTCCTCATGGACTTTTTCCAGTGATATAAGATACTGATCTCCTCCTGCAAAGGAGTACTCTACTTAGATATTTCAGGGTTTTTTTAGACATCTTCTGTTTCTGTTATCAATGTGATTAGCCTCTCATTAAAATAAAAATTATAAACTTAGTTTATAATTACATGGGATAATTGTACAGAAATAATAGAAAAATAAGTGATAACATCTTAGTACAGAGTTTCATATTAAATAGCTATTTCTCCTTTTTCAAGAATTTATCATGTCTAATAACGCTCACTTCCAAATCAAGGCTTTTTGTAAGGTAAAGAAAATAGTTATATAGGCAAATACCATATGATATCACCTTTTTTCAGAATCTGAAATATGACACAAATGAACCTACCCACAAAACAGGGACAGAGTCACAGACAGAAAACAAACCTATGGTCACCAAAAGGGAAAGGGGTGGGGGAAGGATAAACTAGGAGTTTGGGATTAGCAGATACAAACTATTGCATATGAAGTAGTAGAACAACAAGGTCCTATTGCAGAGAATGGGGAGTTATACTAACTATTCTGTTATAAACCATAATAGAAAAGAATCTAAAAAGAATACACACACACACACACGTAACTGAATCACTTGACTGCACACCAGAAACCAGCACAATACTGTAGATCAATCATATTTCAATTAAAAAAATAGAGTTAACCTCCAACGCTTTAGGCTTTTCATAATAGTGTTTATTTTTTCCATATATTTAGAGATAGCTCCCCATACAGCTATATGATTCACATGTATCTTTTAAAGAAGTATACACTCTATAAAATAGTAGTAAATTGCTATGCATTTCAGTTTTTATATAACACAGAAAATGGACATTGTTTTGTAATGTGAATATAATTTCGAGGGGAATAACTCCTATTAATTAAGATCTTATGAGCAGGTACTGTTAGGCAATAATTTTAATCATCCTGCCATGTTTTTGTGGTAAATGTTAGTTTTGGTGTATAGATCTCTACTCACTGTGTTCTTGTATTCCAAGTTCTTGCATGCAAGTCTCATGCTTAATCTAAAATTCATGCTTGGCCTAAAAGATCATGGCATCCGGTCCCATCACTTCACGGCAAATAGATGGGGAAACAATGACAATAGTGACAGACTTTATTTTGGGGGGCTCTAAAATCACTGCAGGTGGTGACTGCAGCCATGAAATAAAAAGACACTTGCTCCTTGGAAGAAAAGCTATGACTAACCTAGGCGGCATATTAAAAAGCAGAGACATTACTTTGCCAACAAAGGTTCATCTAGTCAAAGCTACAGTTTTCCATTAGTCATATATGGATGTGAGAGTTGGACTATAAAGAAAGCTGAGCACCGAAGAATTGATGCTTTTGAACTGTGGTGTCAGAGAAGACTCTTGAGAGTCCCTTGAACTGCAAGGAGATCCAACCAGTCCATCCTAAAGGAGATCAGTCCTGAATATTCTTTGGAAGGACTGATGCTGAAGCTGAAACTCTAATAATTCGGCCAACTGATGTGAAGAACCGACTCACTGGAAAAGACCCTGATGCTGGGAAAGATTGAAGGTGGGAGGAGAAGGTGATGACAGAAGATGAGATGGTTGGATGGCATCACTGACTTGATGGACATGAGTTTGAGCAAACTCTGGGAGTTGGTGATGGACAGGGAGGCCTGGTGTGCTACAGTCCATGGAGTTGCAGAGTTGGACATGACTGAGTGACTGAAATGAACCTAAAACATACTTTATGTTTTTAGGTTCACCTAAAAACATACTGTGATTTGATGCAAAAATAGCACCCCAGAATTTTGTGTCACTCCTTCTACACAATCTCTGAACAACTGTGAAATGGCAAATCCTGGTATGGAAGCTGCTTCAAGTTCCTAGCTGGTTAAGGAGTTTTATACATTTTATTAGTGTAATAATAGATTTTATAATTGACTGAAATATGTAATTATAAGTGCATATCATCATATTACCAGCTTGATGCTTGGGCATAGCTTTGCATTGATTGAAGCACTGCAGTTTTAAAATTAATTATGAAGAGAGTTGATGGTTATTTAAGTTTTCCCACGAGGGACAGTGTGGGAGCAAAGTATGCTCAGGTAGAGGGGAATGGCCTAAAAGTCACTCAGGTTTTTCCATAAGATGTTACAGAAAAACCGGAATGAAATTTTTGCCAGGTAAAGATAAAATGTTGTGGATAAAGAGAGAAAATATGACATGTGATCTGGGTGCTGTGGGTTGGCTTTTTTTTTTTTGAATTGGGGTATTGAACAAGTGGCCCTGCCATAGCTTTGGGGAATGAGAAACTGAGGTTGTACAGGATGGAGGTTTTGGAGAAAGATGGGTTATTCATTGGGTCTGCTTTCATGGTCTTCACAAGTCACAATTAAAAAATGGAGTCTGTTTTTAATTATTTTGTGTTGCTGGGTTGTTTTTTCCTTTTTAAATGCTACTCCCTGCAGAGACTAAATAACTTGGGGCCTGGGAAGTTAAGTGTTCAGGTCAGACAGGTATGTGTATGATTGGAGAGCAAACCTGGGAGGTACCAGATCAGACTGGGAATCAGGGGAGGGCAGAGAGGGAAGCTGGAGAAAGAGGAAGCATTTGAAAGAAGGAACTGCTGAACTGAATCCTGAAGAAGGAGCAGGGTGGTTCTTCAGATGACCTCTCTCTGAATCTTCTACCTGAAAGATTCTGACATGAAATATTAAGAAGTCCTCTGGGGACTCCCCAGGTGGTCCAGTGGTTGACTCTGCACTCTCAATGCAGGGTATATGGGTTCCATCCCTGGTGGGGAAACTAAGATCTCTCATGGCACACCATGTGGCCAAAATAATTTTAAAAAGCACATGTGAATACTTCTAAGAAAAAGAAGAAGGCCTCTGGTCCCAGGTCACCCGGATTCTCATCCCTATGTTGCTGCTGTTCAATTGCTAACTCGTGTCTGACTCTTTGTAACCCCATGGACTATAGTCTTCCTGGCTCCTCTGTCCAAGGAATTCCCCAACAAGAATCTGGAATAGGTAACCATTCCCTTCTCCAGGAGATCTTTCTGACCCACAGATTGAACCAGAATCTCTATTGTCTCCTGCGTTGCAGGCAGATTCTTTACTGCTGAGTACCAGGGAAAATGAAAGCGTTAGTTATTCAGTCATGTCCGACTCTTTGTAACTCCATGGACTATAGCCCACCAGATTCCTCTGTCCATGGGATTCTCCAGGCTAGAATGCTGGAGTGGGTTGCCAATTCCTCCTGCAGGGGATCTTCCCGACACAGGGATCAAACCTGAGTCTCTAGTGTCTCCTGCACTGGCAGGCAGGTTCTTTACTACTGAGCCACCTGGGAAGCCATTCTCATCCCTAGGCCTTTAGCAATTTACTTGATTTTTGGGGGGCTTAATTTCCTCCTCTGAAAAGTGGAAGCAAATGAAAATTACCTATCTAATAGGGTTATTGTAAAAACTATGGTATTAACATGTACCTGAAGCATAGCAGCATGGTATAAATTGTGAATGATCACTATTACAGCATGGGATAAAGCAAGAGAGGATGCAATATATGCAGAGAAACAAGCAATTCTGAATAACTGAAATTCAGCATTTGGGTGGGAGATGAGGCTGGAGAGACAGAAAGGGACAAAAGAATTTGGACTTCATCCTGAATGCAATGGGAACCATTGAAGGGTTTTGACAGGAGGAAGGATTGAATTGTGCTTGCTACGAAACGACATGCTGAACTCCCTCAGAGCCCTCAGGAATAACCATCCTGCTGCCATCTTGATTTCAGATAGCGCGTCTGCAGAAGCAGAGAGAATACACGTCTGCTGTCTTAAGCCACTCAGCTTGTGGTGCTTTGTGTCAGCAGCCCCAGCAAACTAACCCAAGGTTGAGAGGGGTCTTGTTTTAGCTTGGGAAAAAAACCCAAAATTAAAATTTAAAAAACTTACCAACTGAGGTAATTAGGAAGTAATTTTTATGTATCAGAAAATTTTTCAGAGAAAGAATGTTTAATTTGTAATGAAAAGAAAGTATAGTACACACACAAAAAAGGAATTGTAACTTTGGCGTTTCCTGTGGGAGATAATTGGGCTTCCCTGGTGGCTCAGATGGTAAAGAATTTGCCTATAATGAAGGAGACCTGGGTTCAATCCCTGGGTCGGGAGGATCTCCTGGAATGGCAACCCACTCCAGAATTCTTGCCTGGAGAATCCCATGGACAGAGGAGCCTGGTGGGCTACAGTCCATGGGGTTGCAAAAAGTCAGGCATGACTGAGTGACTAACATACGAAAACTACCAAAAAAAAAAAAAGGAAGAAATATAACTTTGGTTTTCACGTGGGAGATAAGAGTAGAAAGGAGAAAGTATGAACGTAGGGAGCCTGGTTGGAGCAAACAAGAGCCTCATTGTCCTGACACCACCTTTGCTTCTGGGGGTTCCTTATAACAGACCCCAGCTCTAGCTCCCTGTTTCCCTTGGAGGGGTCCCATCCATGCATCAAGTACATCTGTCCTTGGGAAGCTCCTCCACTGCCTTTCCCCACCCCCAGGGGGCATGTTGCCATCTTAAGCAACGAAATGCTGCTGGATTTAACTCTGGAACCCAGCACTCCCTCCGTATAGGAACTATAACATATTTAAAACTTGTTACTGGGAGACCATATATTTAAAAGGCTGAAGCTTTAGATCTATTAGAATTTAGAAAGCAAGTAGCTCAGGCTAGCCTATGGAAATAACTGAAGTGAATTTTAACAGTTAAAGTAGAACAAAGAACTGCTTTCTGCAGGTCCTTTTTCCAGAAACTGCAGAGACAAGCAGTGGTAGGAGTCTAGTCTTGTTTTCCCTCATGTTTTCCTTAGTGCTTGATACAGATCCTGTGCACCTGTGCGATAAACAGGTGAAAAGTCCCTGGGTATATATGCGTAAGTATACATTTATGCTTTACTTCTCATGGAGGTGGTATCACTATCAGGAAAGATGCTGAAGAAGGCTAATCCTGCCAGGGAACCTGACTCCTGGTTCCCTGAGTCACTAAGCTCAGTCTGGGAAGGAAGTTAACTTACTGAGTTAAAAGAGATCAGGTAGCTCATATTTAGAGTAGCCAAAAATCTGGGCTAAGTGTTTGCTTGCTCTTTGAGGGGGCAATCAATATGATACTCCAGCAAGAGAGTGGATAAAACTGTACCCCAAACTATAAATTAAACCAGAATTACCCCAACTGTGCTCTGTGGAACAATGGGATCCTTTGTGGAGTTAATGGTGTTGAGATGAGATGTATTTTTTTCTTGTAAATTTCACTGGGGTGTACACTATTCATTTTCAGAGATAGCATAAACAGATACAAATTCCTAAAAGTTAATTGATAATGGAGAATATCTGTCAGCATCTCCCAGAATAGGGCTTCCCCGGTGGCTCAGCTGGTAAAGAATCTGCCTGCAATGCAGGAGACCCTGGTTTGATTCCTGGGTCAGGAAGATCTGCTGGAGAAGAGATAGGCTACCCACTGCAATATTCTTAGGTTTCCTTGGTGGCTCAGATGGTAAAGAATCCACCCACGAGGCAGGAGACCTGTGTTTGATTCCTGGGTCAAGAAGATTCCCTGGAGAAGGGAAAAGCTACCCAGTCCAGTATTCTTGCCTGGAGAATTCCATGGACAGGAGAACCTGCAAGCTACAGTCCATGGATTCGCAACGAGTTCACATGACTGAGAGGCTTTCACTTTCTTTTCCCAAGATACCAATATTGTATTGACTATAGCTTGGGTTATAAGGTATTGAATCATAGAAGGCAATTCCAGCTCATCCTCTGCCTCTTGAATAAGTATATACAAAAATTTCAGAATTAGAGAAATATTTGACTGTCTAAATTGTCTCTGGATGAAACAATTCCTTTAAAACCATCTTATTATCTTAGGTTCTTTACAGTGAGAATGCCTCTGTCATGCGGAAGCGTTCATGCAAAGGCAGTTGCTCCCCTAATCCATGTAATTTACAAAAGCCACAGGCACATCTGCTTAAGAATATAAGGCCAGCCATGAGGCCTAGAATTCCAAACATTCATTTTATGTTTGTCTTAGGGGATCATTTCTAGAAAGCTCCATTAAAATGGAGCCAAGACTTACAAACATCAGTCATAAATTCCAGGGATAGGGTTTATTGGAGACATTTAGAATTTAGATGGTAAACAAGGAATCCTAAGAAAAGGGACATGGAAATGTGGGACACGGCACACAAAAGCAGTTAGTGATGTGGATGCCAAAACATGATTCTAACTTTTCCAAAAGACTCTTTTGGGTTGCAACCCACAGTCCTGCAAGTTTTACAGTTCCCCAGGCTCAAGACTGAACAAAGTGCCCAGGGACAGCAATAGAGTCGTCAGTGGCTTATTGGGCAAGGGGATCTTACATATCTGAAGGAAAAGGTCCCAGAGTGAAACCCCACCATATGCAGGAGATGGCAGGCAGGATACAGCCACAATCTTGACTACTCGGAGGAGAAGGAGGTTACCATTTATAAGGGATTGATGTCGGGGTGGCTCATCAGTTACCAGGGAAACCAACGGCTGGAGCAAGAAGCAAGCACATGGGTAGTTACTGATTAAGCCCTATGATTAAGAGAATTGAATAGTCAAGTGAGTGAAGCAGGAGCTGGTCAAGTAGGGGATATACAGACAGCAAGGGAATAACCATCTTGAATGGCCTGACCATACAGGCTCCTTTCAAACAGTGGGTCTTCTTTGTGGGCTTATGGTAGAGGCCTTCCAAAATGGAAAAGAAACAGTAGATGGAGAAGAGAATGGAGTCCTTAAATAACTTTCTCTGTAAACAATCCTGCCCCTAACCATATCTATCAAGACTTCCTGAATCCCCAAGGATAACAATCATCTAAAATGACACCATCAGCCATAACAAATCCACTAAAACTCTTCAGGCACACTGAAGCAAAGAAAGGGTGGCTAAGACACGATTTCACTGTAGACTGTATCTCTCTTGATGTCTGGCCAAATGTGCAGTTTCATACAATTCACACTTATGACTTCATGGAGCTCAGGATTTAAAATCTTCCAATACTTTGATGTTTGACAGGTATGCTCTGTCATTCTCCTTCACGTTTCCCTTTGTATTTTCAGCTCCAACAGGTGCAGATTTGCCAAAATGAATGTTAATTGCCTATTTACTGTCTCCTGGCTTGTTCAATTTACTCACAGATCATTTCCTATTCAGAGCCCTGCAGCAGTTTGTCTCTCATTTACTTCCTTAATCGGTTCAGGTTCTAGAAAAACCACATTAAAACAAAAATAAAACATAGCCTTTCAAAACCTCACCTTCATCCATAAAAGCCCCTGCTGCACTCAGAGAGTAGTTAGTCCTGTTGAAAAGCAGACAGCAAGAAGCCAAAGGAAGAAAAACATCCCTGGGCTGAATTTCCCTTAGAACCAGTCACAAAGAAATGAGGGAGTAATGACTCTGCAGATACATCTTTCAATAAGCTTAA
The DNA here is from genome assembly GCA_024291935.2 of Okapia johnstoni. Classification (NCBI taxonomy): domain Eukaryota; kingdom Metazoa; phylum Chordata; class Mammalia; order Artiodactyla; family Giraffidae; genus Okapia; species Okapia johnstoni. Next base: position 25,356,019 of record CM044327.1, read on the forward strand.
TTTGACCTTCTTAATTTCTCATCCATTCAAGGGTTTTCCTGGAGTTCATCCCTTCTACTTAGTAGCTCGGTGGTACATTTTAGTTTCATCTCACTGATCTCATCACCCTAAATCTTTCATTCCATTTGTTCTGATGGTTAAGCCAAGGAAGGAAGACAAGCAGAAAGCAAACACTGTGGTTTATCGTGAGAGACTGCTCAACAGATCTGATCTACCAGAGCTCAGAGATGAGAAAGGTGATTTGGGGTTTATGGGTGCACATAGAATGACTGTTCCCAAGTTACCAAACTATGGGTTTGCAGTGGAAAACTCAGACTTGATTTAAGACTTCAGTTTCCCTTTTTAGATATAAAATTTATATATATATATATATATATATATATATATATGAATACATACACACATACATATGAATACATATTTCTTCCTCATTAGCTCTATTGAACAACAGGAGTCAAAGACCAAATAGCTTGTCAGCATCTATAGTATTAGTGAATATATGACCAACCTAAGTAAGGGAAGTTGGGGAAAGGTACTATAATTCTGAGATTTTCTATTTTCAAACATAAAAGCTCCATGCACAGAGTTGATGCATGTCTGGATTTTGGCATCATGATGCCTGTTTATATGAGGCACAATCAGTATACTGTTCACATATACAAACCTCAGCAGTGGGTAAGACCAGATAAGAGCCATTATCATGGAATCTGATTTGATTGGACCAGTATACCTGGACCTTTAAAAAGCAGAGACATTACTTTGCCAACAAAGGTCCATCTAGTCAAGGCTATGGTTTTTCCAGTAGTCATGTATGGATGTGAGAGTTGGACTATAAAGAAAGCTGAGCACTGCATAATTGATGCTTTTGAACTGTGGTGTTGGAGAAGACTTTTGAGAGTCCCTTAGACTGCAAGGAGATCCAACCAGTCCATCCTAAAGGAGATCAGTCCTGGGTGTTCACTGGAAGGACTGATGTTGAAGCTGAAACTCCAATACTTTGGCCACCTGATGTGAAGAACTGACTCATTGGAAAAGACCCTAACGCTGGGAAGGATTGAGGGCAGGAGGAGAAGGGGACGACAGAGGATGAGATGGCTGGATGGCATCACCGACTCAATGGACATGAGTTTGGGTAAACTCCGGGAATTGGTGATGGACAGGGAGGCCTGGCATGCTGTAGTCCATGGGGTCGCAAAGAGTCAGACACGACTGAGCATCTGAACTGAACTGAACTGATACCTGGATCTACATTGACAAAGATCAGAGAAAGTTACAGCTTAAGTGATAAGCCCCAAGTCACCGCTGACAGTTGTGCTGTCCAATATGGTAGCTGCTAGCCTTGCATGGCTATTTAAATGTAATTTTTAACTGATTAAACTTAAATAGGATTAGAAATTTACTTTGTGAGTCACACTAGCCTCATTTAAAGTGCTCAGTAGCCATACATTGTCAGTGGCTACTGTATTGGTTAGGACAGGTATGGAATAATGTCTTCATTGCAGTAAATCTATTGAAGAACACAAGAGAAGTGCTACTGTTTTGTTTTATGGATATTCAGCTTTTTTAAGGTAGCTCTGCCCCCACACAGAACATTCTAGTCTGTATGTCCCTGAAGCAGTTATATCAGAAGAAATAATTGACTTCATCTAGATAGGAACTTACCTTGTTACTATCTGAAGGAGCATCCACATTGAACTGAAGTCTTTGTGGGCAGAGATGGGAGTGGGGGAACTTTATTCCCAAGAATGGAAGGACTAGGTCACAGAGGAAATTTCTAGCGCAAGAGTCTATCTCCTTATTAAGACTTTTATTTTTTCTCATGGGAAGGCTATAAAACATGGGCTTCCCAGGTGGCGGTAGTGGTAAAGCCAACGCAGGAGACGTAAGAGAGGTGGTTCGATCCCTGGGTTGGGAAGATCCCCTGGAGAAGGAAATAGCAACCCACTCCGGTATTCTTGTCTGGAGACTCCCATGGACAGAGGAACCAGGTAGGCTATAGTCCGTGGGGTTGCAAAGAGTTGGACACGACTGAAGCGACTTAGCACACAGCACATAATTGATGCCCTTTTCTCTGTTTACTAGAATCATCTTCCTCTGTAGTTTAGTGAAATGCCCCATCTCTGCCATAATGTATTTTGTGTGCTTGAGATTCACAGATGTAAATACAATCTTATTTCTTACCTTCATCTTCTTTCTTCATAAGGTCAGATTGTAGCCTACCAAGCTCCTCCATCCATGGAATTTTCCAGGCAAGAGTGCTGGAGTGGGTTACCATTTCCTTCTCCAGGGGATCTTTCCAACCCAGAGATCAAACCCAGGTCTCTCACATTGCAGGCAGATGCTTTGCCCTCAGAACCACGAGGGAAGCCCCAGATTAGCTAAGACAACACTGTATACCCTCCAGGTTGTTCTACCTCTTCTTTTTCCAAGAGTTATCTTTCAGGAATTCTTTCTAAACCTTCTGATTTCTTACCCTGAGATTTGTTTCCTATCATTCTACCTACATGTGTGTGTCTGCCATGGGGATTGGCCGATTTGCTTGAAAACAAAACAAATTCAGCCTTTTGAGAGATACCATCACATTTCCATGGACAGCATCCTTGCTTTTGGTCCTTCATCTCTTCCGAGAGCTTTGACATGCCATGATCTCCTCCTTTGAGGGCTACGTATCACTCAGGTGAGACTGCTTCTGTGGGTTTCATAATAAACTGTTAAAAAGTAACTTTAAAGTGAAAATGTGGGGCAAATAGACTAAACAATTTTTATAGGTGCAGTCATTTCAATAATGTTTTCAAAATGGCATAGAAAGGTTTGAAAAGAATAAGCCACATTAACAATGGCTATCTCTGTGTGGAAGAAATATGGATCATGTAAATCTTCTTTATACCACTTTGCATTAAAAATACTTTCTTATAAGAAAACCATTTGAAATAGCATCTATAAGGCTATGATTGTGCTGTATTATTTTCATTTCTTTGTTCCCTCCTAACCTATATCAACATATTTATATAATTTTGTATAATTGTATTTGTGGTCTCCAGGCAATTTTGTTTTCTATTTTTCTTGAAACAATGGATAAATACATTTTAAGTCAGAAAACATGAATTGTATGTCAAAAAAGAAAAGACATAAATCTAGTTCTGGAGACCATGATGTCTAGAGACGAAAATAATAAACAAGATGCATCTTGATAAATGTTAGAATAGAGGGATAAAGTTCAATAAAAACATAGAAAAAAACAAAACTGGACAAGACAGAAAAGGTTTTTATAAAAAAAAAAAAGACATTCAGATTGGCTCAGGATTCCTCATAATTATACAGATTAATTTTTAATAGCTTCATTATATTTCAGTCAATTTATATGTCAGATTTTACTTAATATAATTGTTTAATTCTAACTATAATAATGTCTATCTTAGTTGCTTTCAAGTTTTCACTCCCTTATGTAGTAGTGTTACTATGGTCAACATTAATTAAAAAATCCTACTTACTAGGAAGTCAGCTAAAATAAATTGTTGAAAATATATAGAAAAATACCTACAGTATTACCCTATTTACTTTTAATTTATAAACATTTCATGAGTGTTGCTATATGTTGCTGAATTATTATTATTTTTACCTTAATTATGATTATATAAATTTATGATTTTTGTACTTACTTGGATCCTTGCTTCATCTTTTAACATTTTTGTCCTTTGGGTGCTTTTTGGCCTTGGATTTTTTCTTTTTTTCCATTTTTCTGACCCACCATATGTCTGCACTAACATTCCTGGTGTGTGCTTTGGCTCAAAATATCAGATATGGAATCAGCAGTTGTCATCTGAATTTCAAAGTGAGCCATTCGGAGTAGCCTCTGTAGTGACTAAGGGATCAACTTGGTCTTGGCTTGTTATGTTTTAACTCAAATGAAACTAATACACACACACACACACACACACACACACACACACACACACATATATATATATGTAGTAACTACTGCTGTGTAGTGAAAGCCATCATAAAAAATCAAACAAGGGACTTCCCTGGTGGTCCAGTGATTAAAACTCCATGTTTCCACCACAGGGGCCATGGATTCAATCCCTGGTTGGCGAACTACAATTCCTCCTGCTACATAGTGCAGCCAAAAAAGAGAACCAAATAAATCATTAACAATGTGGACAAATGAAGCAAGCAGTAATACAATATACAAGCACTCAAGAAAATTTATGTAAAAATGACAAATTACTGTAGATAAAAATAGACATTAACCATGGAAATATTTCATGGAGGAAATACAATTGAATCATAAACATATGAAGGAATCTTGTATGAAATCAGAAACATGCAGGTTAAAACTGTGAGGAACCATTTTCTTTTCTCAAGAGAAACACAAAAGTTAGAAATGATTGCTATATACTGTGAGCAAGAGTGTGGAAAAAAGACACTTGAAACAATGTTGGTGGACATGAACAGCTCTTGAGAAGGCAATCTGGTAGTAATTATGAGCATTTTAAATGCACATACATCATCAAGCGGTTTAGGCTAATTTATGCTCTTGTGTTCAAGAACCGCATAACTGCAGTCATTAATAACCACAAAGACTTAGCTATTAATTTTTTGGTCTCCCTACATATCCATCATGGGTCAGCAGTGGGAAGGAAAACAGACACATGCTAGTTGCTAAAGTGCCAGGACCCAGATCCCTTCTGCCTACATTTTAGTGGCCAGAGCAAGTCACATGACCAGGTCTATTTTCTTGTGGAGCAGGGACATATAATCTCTGGTGAGTGAGACAGTCTGTAGGGAGCCTGGACAAGTGTTCTGAGGAACAATACATTTATCATGTATATCTTCATCCTCTCACCAGGCAGTTCATCTCTGAAATTAGCTTTTCCACAAAACCATCTGCATAAATGCTCAAAGATAGATAATCAAGGGTGTGTATTTTTTTAAATTTACTTTTAATTGGAGGATAATTGCTTTACAGTGATGTGTTGGTTTCCGGGGTACAACGTGAATCAGCTGTAAACTGAAGCGGGGATACTTTGGCTCAGTTCAGTTCAGTTCAGTCGCTCAGTCGTGTCTGACTCTGCGATCCCATGGACCGCAGCACACCAGACTTCCCTGTCCATCACCAACTCCCAGAGCTTGCTCAGTCTCATGTCCATCGAGTTGGTGATGCCATTCAACCACCTCATCCCCTGGCGTCCCCTTCTCCTGCCTTCAATCTTTCCCAGCATCAGGGTCTTTCCCAATGAGTCAGTTCTTTGCATCAGGTGGCCAAAGTATTGGAGTTTCAGCTTCAGCATCAGTCCTTCCAGTGAATATTCAGGACTGATTTTCTTTAGGATGGACTGGTTTGATCTCTTTGCAGTCCATACTTTGGCTACTTGATGCAAAGAGCCAACTCATTGGAAAAGACACTGATGTTGGGAAAGATTGAAGGCAAAAGGAGAAGAGGGCGACAGAGGATGAGATGGTTACATAGCATCACCGACTCAATGGACATGAATTAGAGCAAACTCCGGGAGACAGTGAAGGACAGGGAAGCCTGGTGTGCTGAAGTCCATGGGGTCGCAAAGAGTAGGACACGACTTAGTGACTGAACAATAACAATAATACATATATACCGTCCCTCTTTGAAGCCTTATGCATCACAGTGTAAAGGGGAGGCAAACTAACATTCTAGGCAATTACTGCAAAGAATGGAGTAGTGCTTCATAATGCTAATATACTTATTATGAGGGATGAACATGTTATACTAAGTTAAACAACTGTAAGTTGTAAAACAGTGTACCCATTTCCTATCACTTGCTGTAACAAATTGCCACAAGTTTAGTGACTAGAACAACATAAATTTATTCTCTTACAGCACCAAAGATCAGAAGTCTAAAATCAAGGTGTCAGCAGAACTGTGTTCCTTCATCAGGGAAGACTTAATCAATTTCTTTGCCTTCTTTCCTTTCGGAAGGCTGCCTGCATTTGTGGGTTTGTGTCCCCTTTCTCGAGTCACTAGAACATCTTGCTTGTCGTAACATTTCTTACTTCAAGCTCTTATCCTCTTCTGAGGACCCTTGTGATTACGTGGGATCCCCTAGATAATCCAGGATAATAGCCCCTCCTCAAGACCCTTAACTTAATCACACCTGGACAGATCTTTTTTCCATGTAAGGTCATAGATTCATATGGTCAAGTGATTAAAAATGTGGACATCTTTGGGGTCATTATTCAACGCACCACAAATTGTATTGATATCACAGAAGCCAATATTTATACACACAAACACAAGCACATATACACACACATGCATGGATAATTTTTATCCATACATGGATAAGGTATGGATAATTTTTTAAAAGGCTGTAGGAAAATATAAATAATTATTGACATAGTTATCCCTAGGGATGGGGGTAGAAATAGGTTAGGAGGTGGGAAAAATTGTACTTTTTAATTTGTAGATTTCTATACTATTCTGTACTATTTCATATTTTAGAGGAAATCAATGAAATGAAATATGTAATTAATGTGTAATTAATATATTAAAATGTGTTTGCTAGCTTTGATCTAAACAGAGCAATGGAACACTTTTATGAATTCCATATTTTACATATTTTCACTGAAAGCCCTGCTTATTTTTTAGTGTTAATGGAAAGTTATAGCTGTATGAGCTAATACAATAGCTAGGATACCTCTGTCTTCTGAACCAAACTTGGGGCATTTTAAACTTAGAGAAGGGCTAAGGAACTCAGGTATATTATTATTTTCTCTATTTATTGTTATTTTGTGAGATATCCTCTGTCTGAATGCAGTGGTAGATAGGAATCCTCTCCTCAGAAAAACACACCTCAACCTTAAGATGATTATCATGTAATTTTAGGTTCATACTGCCCACTGGCTCCAGTTTAAGAACCTCTGGCCCTAAAAATGTTTGCAAAAACAAATATTGTCTTTCTTAGGGATGCATTGTTAAGAACAAATACTCAGCTATAAAAGGACTACCCTATTGGGGTCAAATTCTTTTCTGGAGCTGCTCTATCCCCCTCAGTAGCTACTAACCACATGTGTCTACTGGAATATGAGTTTTAATTAATTAAAACTGAGCAATTAAAAACTTCAGTTCCTCAGTCATCCTGACCACATTTCGCAAGCTCAATAGCCCATGGCACTAGCTCCTGCCATATTGGATATCACAAATATGGAATATTTCCCACCACTGCAGAAAATTGCTTTGAGCAGCACTGTTCCAGACCAGGTGCTCCAGGCTACCAAGTGAATGAAGATGAAATTTAGATTAAATTATTCTAAATAATAAATTATTTAAAAAGAAGCTATATTTCTTCAGCTGTAGGCACTGTCATATAGGTTATCTTATTTATGCCCTGTAACACTCGTGTGAGGGAAGTAATATCTTTCTTTTACAAACCTAGGCAGTTGGAATTCAGATGGCGAACTTTGGCATAACCTGCATTTTCAAATCCCAGATCTTGATTGTGTCCAGCCAGCAGTCTTAGATACTCTAAGCTGACTTTCCTATTTCAATGCTTCAGGCTCACACCTCTCTGGAAGATAGAATTTTAAAGCTTTCCACCATCAAAGGTCTCATATTCATTTGTTATGCATAGACTAACTATTTTCTGACTATTTTCTCATATGTTTGTACCTACAGTAATAGGACATCTTGCCTCAAGTTATGCCTGCAAATAGCCAAGGCTCAGCAATTGTAAAGCTTATTCCCATAAAGCAGAGTTAACACCAGGAAGTGTATTTCTCTCCCTCTGCCTAGCAATGGCACCTCATTGCTTTGCCTCTGGACTAAGGCATTGTTTAGAATTTGAAATGATACTACCAAGGATATTTCAAGAGAAACTGATATACAAGAAAGCTCCTATTATAATCATTAATGGTACAAAGTAGCTTTAAAACATTGCCTGAGTTTGGAATTCTCTAAAAAGTGAGAATTTAACCAGGACCTGGAATAAGTTTGAATTCATTTTTGTTTCCAAAATATCTTTTGATAAATTAGAGTTGGAGACAAAAATAATCAAGTGTAAATAGGGCTTTCAAGGATCATAATGTGTGGAGTTCTCTAAACTGAGACCACAGTCAAGGGGCCAGGTGAGATCTGAACCTGCTTGCTCAGCCCACCCAGCCATGAGTAGGTCAGATCTGGGTTTGTCAAGGAAAGCACTGTCTTTTTCTAATCTGCCTATAGGTGCCATGGGCTTACCAAGCCGTATTGTCATGGGAACTTTTCCACTGAAAGGAAGTTCTCACAGAGGGAAAGACTTCCTGATTTGCTTGAAGGTATTGTGCATGTATACATAGTTAAATTTTTTTTTGAATGATACTTATCACAGTTACTGATTTAAAGAACATAAAGTGGGAAATTGTGGTGCCAGAGAATGATGGTGCTGGAGAAGACTCTTGAGTCCCTTGACTGCAAGGAGATCAAATCAGTCAATCCTAAAGGAAATCAGCCCTGAATATTTACTGGAAGTACTGATGCTGAAGCTGAAGCTCCAATACTTTAGCCACCTGATGTGAAAAGCCGACTCATTGAAAAAGACACTGATGCTGGGAAAGACAAAAGGTGAAGGAGTGGCAGAGGATGAGACGGTTAGATAATATTACCGACTCAATGTACATGAATTTGAGCAAACTCTGAGAGATAGTGAAGGACAAGGAAGCCTGGAGTGCTACAGTCCATGGGATCCCAAACAGTTGGACAACTTAGCGTTGAACAGCAACAAAGTAAGAAACCCTAAATGCACCATGGATTTTAAATGACACACTGTGCCCATGTAAGAGAGAATGCTTTGAATACTAACGCTCAAAACCACCGATAAAGGAAAATAAATCTTAGAAAAGAGAACTATGGATAAAGATCAATTCATCTGTCTATTCAATTCATTTTGAAGGAAGGCAGCTGTATGATAGGAAGGTGCTTTGAAAGTTGCAATCTGCAGATTCCTTTAGGGGTTACCTGGGTGGAAGTGAGCCTGGGAGAGAGGACTGTGCATGCTTTAGGTGCCTCAACTCCGCTTCCAACAGAGCAGCTCAGAGTTAATCCATTTTACATACCAGACTTCCAACATTTGAAGAAACTTTCATGGCTAAACTGTACTTGAAAACAACTACCCTAGAAACTTTATTATAGCCACTCTCATTATTCACCACATAACCCACATTCACGCGTATTATCAATTTAAACTTTAAAATAGGCTTATGTAGCCTTATTATCCTCTCCTCATACACAAAACAGCCTTAGAAAGGTTACATAATTTGTTAGTATCACCCAGCTAGTAAATGGCAAAGGTGAAATTTCAATAAGATCTAACTTTCTTCAAAAATGTTACTATCAAGTACTTCCACACACAATGTTAGCGTGACTGTAATAAAAATATTTTTTTCTGGAAAAATAAATTTATATTCAAAGCCAATGATCAAGATACATATGAGATAAATACAATCAGTGAATTCATCTATAGGCATTTCATTTAGAGCATAATGTGGCAATTACTGATTTACATCCTTTGTCCAACCATGTCTTCTCTGACATCACTCAAACCTGACCTGGTCTCACAGAAAAGCTCAAACGTCTTTTTTCCCTGCCTTGGCCTTACTGAACAGCATGTGGGGTCTTAGTTCACCGACTAAGGATTGAACCTGCTCCCCTCGCATTGGAAGTGCACAGTCTTAACCACTGGGCCACCAGAGAAGTCACAAGCTCAGTCATCTTCAGACCATCGTTTTTTAACAAGTGTGTATTTTGCAGTCTGTTCCTCTTCATCTCTTCATACGGTAAACTTTTCATTGGCTCTAAACCACTTATTCATCTTTGAAGGTTTAACTTCTTTATGGCACTTGATATTCTTACCCAGTCATGCAGCTTCCTTTTCTGAGGGTCTGTAGCATTTTGAATAAAATTTCATTATATTTCTAGACCCAAAAATATAATAAAATGTGCTACAATTATCTTTTTATACATTGTGTAGGGCAAGGATTATGTGTGTTTCACCTTTTATATAATTCAACATCTATTAGGGCAGCCATAAAAATCTATTGAATGAGTAAATACATAAACGGGTGGAAACCACTGAAAATGTCCACATCTTGCAAGTGTGAGTACTGCATCAGCTTCATGCAGGATTCAGCACAGTGTTATTTGTAGGTTACCCCGGCACTATTAAATAAAATGACTATCTCTGGTATATCTTGATACAAAATGCAATAGAACTTATTAATATTACTAATGTATTGCAAGCCTATTAGTGTGTTGCATTCTCCATGGCAAATCACACAGGACTACATAAGGAGTAATTTTTAGTCACGATTCTTAGTAAGTTTATATTTAAGTTGGTAAGAAGCTTTTTCTTCCTTACCGGGCACCGGGTGGCATGAAGCGCTTGCCACCCTCACAAACTCATTTGAGATAAGTGGTCGTGGTCAGTTTCTTACACCTAGGGTGTCACGTTGGTCATGTGATTCTGTTGGATAAAGAGTATGGGGCACGTTGAAAGGCTGGATCTGTGCCATGTTGCCGCAGGAGAATATTGACCAATAGTGTTCCTCCTTACTGAATGGTGATGGCTGATTCAATTGGGTATTCCTTTCGGTGGAATTTTGACTATAAGGATCAGCGAAAAGCAGTGGAAAGTGTTGAAAGGAGTCATAGAAACAGGGGGCAAGCGAGAGAGAGTTAGAATAAAGAGAGAAGAAGAGAAACAGAGGCTGAGTCACAAGTGTGAGAAGCTTCTGGAATAAGAAGTCATTCTTATTCTTTTAAGTGAGCATTTTAATGACAAGATACTCAAGTAGAGCTACCAGACATCAGCTGTTGCATCTGAAGAGAAATGACTGTCTTAATTCTTCATGAAGTTTGACCACTTTTCTTTTATTTTAATTTTATTATTGGAGGATATTTGCTTTACAATATTGTGCTAGTTTCTGTTGTATAATGAAGTAAGTCAGCCATATGTATACATATATCCCCTCCCTCTTGAGCCTCATGTTCACTTTTCACTCTGTTTTTTTCCTCTGTTTTCTGAGGTTACCTAAATGCCTCAGGCTCTTTGGGGTTTCTTTGTGAAACATTATTCTGTCAATGAACTTTCATTTAAAAAAAGAAAAAAAAAAGGTTAATAACCTTCAGGTTAATTACAAGCTCACCTTCCTGTTCAAGATTTGGCATATGAACTGATATTGAATTTCAGCAGTCAGTATACATGTTTGCTTAGGGTTGATGACTCAATATAACTAAACTCTAGATCGGGGCAGAATTCCTCACTTCTATTTCTCCTCTCTCACTATTTCATTTGTTGCCCTAGAGTACCAATAATGAAATTTGTATTTAGGGACCAAAGGATGTCCAAAGGGATTAAAGTCAGTGTTTATATTAATTGTGAGAAAGAGTTAAGGCAGTTGAGGAAGATCTGTGTTCAGTCTTGAGAAGTGAATTCTATTCTGTGTCTTCAGTGGGATGAAGTAGATATGAAATATTATTTCAATCCCTGCAAAGAAATGGATACACACACACACACACACACACACACACACACACACACACACACACACGAAAACTCAAGGACCAAAAGGTTAAGTACCAAAACAGTCTATTTAAGGTATGGTGAAGACGCCAAGCCTGGTGGCCACTAAAAGGAACCAAACAGGGTCATCTGTAGAGGTGTGGATGGATCTAGAATCTGTCATACAAAGTGAAGTAAGGCAGAAAGAGAGAAACAAATATCATATATTAACCCATATATGTGGAATCTTGAAAAATGGTACCGATGAACCTATTTCCAAGGCAGAAATAGAGACACAGACAATAGAGAACAGACGTGTGGACACAGTGGGAGAAGGGGAGGATGAGATGAATTGGGAGATTTAGACCGGCATATATACATTACCATGTGTAAAAGAGATAGCTACTGGGAAGTTGCCATAAAACACAGGGAGCTCAGCTCAGTACTCTGTGATGACCTAGAGGGTTGTGATGGTGGGGGGTGGGAGGGAGGTCCAAGAGGGAGGAGATATATGTACCCATATGGCTTATTCACTTCACTGTACAGCAGAAACTAACACAACATTGGAAAGTAATTATATTCCAATAAAAAACGGGATTGCAACTATACGTCTTTGACGGTTCGAATACTTAGCCATTTAAGGCAGTGGACTGGATAAAATTACTTTTTGGAAATCTTCTTCAAAGGTATGATTCTGTGTTCATTCTTCTTCAAAGGTATGTTCATTTATACCTTTTGTATAGCAGATTTTAAAATGTGGGTAAATACAATTTGAACAATAAACAGATTAGAAACATCTCAATGACTGTGGATGTGTGACTTCACAGCTTTGTCACATACAGTAAGTGCTCTAGAGTAGTAGAGTACAATGGAGCAGGATCAGCAGGGGACAGCAGTCACTGATGTGATTGAGAAAGCCCCCTGTCATGGTTAATAATGATGATCTTAATAAATTGTTATTGCCAGAAATATTCCATTTGGCTCAGTTATCCTGCTGCTTGCTTTGCCTCTGCAGCTGGTTCAAAGACTCTGAAACAAGAACCAGGACAAAGATGATTTGAATAAAGGGCACTACAAGTACAAAACTTTTATAGAAAAACCCAGAATCGCAGTACCTAAGTCATAAATGGTGTTTCCCACATGGAAAAACTGTTCTCCCAAACCCACTCGGGTGTCAACACACTTTGAAAAAGCCATTAGCAAGGCAAACGGTTTAGTACCTCTGAGTTTTTAAGAACAGAACACAATTCCCAAGGAGGTTTTTTTTTTTTTTTTTCTCCCCTGGCTCAGTTTTCTTTTATAAGGTATGAGGGGCATCTATGCAAATGCCTAAGACCAGCTAAGACTTTTGGACCACTTAGGTTGAGGTCTCTTGGGAATGCATACTCACTCTGACTTCTTCCCTTTTGAACTGGGGGACGGATCTATTTTCATGAACAACAGCTGTGGCCCCATCCTCATTTGATAATTTCCTTATTCAGTGAATCCAGATTAAGTACATTTTATGCATCAGATGTGGTGCTGGACACCCAGAACTGGATAGACCCTCAAAAGGAAGTAGAGATGATCTTCTATGGAGAACCACCCAAAATTATCTTTGAAAATAGTTCTTTAATAAGAAAAAGGTAAGAAACATTTTGAAATTTTTTGAAAAAATAATCCTAGTGGTCAAGAACTGAAGGGGATTTTTCAAGAGCATTTTTGAAGAAGCTTATGAGCAGAAGGCAATGACAACCCACTCCAGTACTATTGCCTGGAAAATCCCATGGACGGAGGAGCCTGGTGGGCTGCAGTCCATGGGGTCACTCAGAGTTGGACACGACTGAACGACTTCACTTTCACTTTTCACTTTCATGCATTGGAGAAGGAAATGGCAACCTACTCCATTGTTCTTGCCTGGAGAATCCCTGGGGCGGGGGAGCCTGGTGGGCTGCTGTCTATGGGGTCGCACAGAGTTGGACACGACTGAAGCAACTTAGCAGCAGCAGCAGCAGCATGAAGGATCTAGACCAACAGAATATGTTAATTGAATGAAAGATAAATGAAATAGACAAAACTCAGTTTAGGGCCCCATAATCAGAAACAGAAAGTCTATTATATTTAGAATGGATAAACAACAAGGTCCTACTGTATAGCACAGGGAACTGTATTCGATATCCTGTGATAAACCATAATGGAAAAGAATATTTAAAAAGAATGTCTATATGTGTATAACTGAGTCACTTTGCTGTATAGCAGAGACTGGCACAACATTGTAAATCAACTATAGTTCAATAAAAAAATTGAAAAAAAGAAAACAAAAGGTCATCACAATCTGGATTCTGATAAAGATACCCCCTTTTCTAGGTTCCCACAGCATAGTGACCAAATTTAAATAGTAGGAAGTTTTCAGTGGGTTTTGTTTTTATTTTGTTCCTCTGTGATGTGATCCCATGAGATAAATATATATTGCTAACAGTCCATCTTTGCTACTGACTGGATTCATAATATGGATCACCGGTGCCCACACCACTAAAAGCCACTTCCTCTCCACTTGTATGCAGTTAATAGTTCCCTAGTTTGTAGTTGTAATTCTGTGCCAGAGGCATGAACCAGCATCTCTGAATCAGGAGATGACAGATATGAAATAGGTATAAACAAAAGCCCAAACCTCATCTGGAAGAAAAAAAGAAAAAAAAATACTGGCTCCCCAGAGTCATTATAACAAAATAATGGTGCTCACCAACAATAAATAATATTTATTAAAAACAAAATCTATACAAGGTTCTTTGTTGGACAGTTTTCATACATTATTTCACTGAATGCTTTCTCTCAGCCTACAAGGTAGAAATTATTTCTCCTCTTTTATAGATAAGGAAACAGGCTCAAATTGAATCATTTGTTTTCGCCCACACAGCTAGTAATTGGATTCAAATGAAGATGTGTCTGACCTCAAACCTGCATTCTTACTGACAAACCAAACATTCACTGGGGACCATGCCCTCAGCCCTGTACATTGGGGTGAGAGGTGATGGGTGGGAGAGAAAGACAAAGACAGATTAGAGAAGCAAGAACACAAAATAGTAGAGAGATGCAGAGAAGAAGAAACTCGAGAATCCTATGGAACTAATTCAAGTCCATCCACCACTCTTAGTAGCTGTAATACTTAAACAGGTCTTCTGAGCTGTGGTTTCCTCCTGTGTAAACTGGGGCCTGCAGTTGGACCTATCTTCTGAGGCTCTTGTAAATTTTAAATGAGGTCATGCATATTGCATAACTTCCCTATTGCTGTAACAAATTACCACAAACTTAGTGGCTTAAAACAACATAGATTGATTATCATTTTTTTTAATTAAATTTTTTTTGCCATGCCACGCGGCTTGTGGGATCTTAGTTCCCCATCCAGGGATGGAACCCGCTCCCTCTGCATTGGAAATGCAGAGTCTTAACCACTGGACTGTCAGGGAAGTCCCCACAAATTGATTGTCTTATAATTTTGAAGTTGAGAAGGCTAAAATGGGTCCTGCTGTATAAAATCAAGATGTCACAAGGGCTACATGTCTTCCAGGACCTCTGTTGGAGAATCTGCTTCCTTGCCTTTTCCACCTTCTGGAGGACATTCACAGGTCCTGGCTCATGGCCCCTTCCACCATCTTCAGAGCCAGAAACCACCAGCTGAGTCTTTTTCACGTGCATGGCTCTGACATTAATCCTTCTGTCTCCTGCTTTCGAGTTTAAGGACCCTTCTGATTACATTGGGCTCATCCAGATAATCCCTAAAAATCTCCTTATTTTAGAGTCAGATGATTGGCAACCTTATTCCCCTTTGCCATGTAACCTAATGTAGTCACAGAGTCCAGTCATCAGAATGTGAACATCTTTTGGGGAGCGAGGGTGGGGGCATTAATCTGCGGACCACCAACATAACGTCTTTCCACAGACTTCCGGGTGGTGCTAGTGGTAAAGAACCCACCTGTCAATGCAGGAGACATAAGAATAGTGAGTTCAATCCCTGGGTCAGGAAGATCCCCTGGAGGAGGAAATGGCAAGCCACCCCAGTATTCATGCCTGGAGAATCTCATGGACAGAGGAGCCTGGCGGGCTACAGTCCATAGGGTTGCAGAGACTTGGACATGACTGAAGTGACTTAACACACACAGCATAATGTCTTATGTTTTTAAAAAACTCAATCTGTTAATTTTTGGTGCAGTTACTACTATTATTTTATTATGCAGGTCATATAATATATGAATCTATTCTCCTTTGAAAAACTCAACTCAAACATACACACTGATTTTGTGTGTGCGTGTGTTTATCTATAGCCCTAAATTTTACTCCCCACCAAGGTAACTATTGTTAAGGATTTAGCATGTATCCTAGTAGAGTTTTATAATTCATTTTCAAACATATAAATAGGCATTCATATATGTGCATATATGGGTAAATACATATATAAATTGAAAAGTTTTACATATATATAAAATACATATATATATATATTTACACCTAAAATGAAATCATGTCATGAAAACTGCTTTATAATCTGGACATTTCAAATAGTCATTCTTCTTAATAAGTATATCTCTACCTTATTCTTCATTCTGTGGTGTTCTATAGTGGTAATATACTATAATTTGTCAATCTATTACATTCATAGTGAATTTCATTTTATTTCACTTTTGTTATTATACACACACTACAATGAGCATCTTTGTGCACCCTTGCAAATGTATCTCTAGAAGGGGTTTATCAGAGTACAAATTGATATTGTAGTTTAAAATGATTGAAATTCTTTAAAATCGACCTACAGACATTTCCTATAAATGCGTAAGTACAATCAAATCATATGTTCACTGTCATTTTTCTTCTGTTCACATCGATACCCCAGCCACTAAGGTATCTTCCCACTATTAGTACTGGTAACAGATTCCGTCTCCAGAATGCTTCCAGGCTTACAGATAGAGAGTATAAATAATTCACTGCTGTTTTACCCTACGTTTCCTCACTCATCAGAGGTATTACATAACTTTCTATGTGTTAACTGGTAATTCACGTTTGCTTTTTGGTAAATTATTTGCAATTTTTTGCCCATGATTCTGTTGGACTGGCTGTCTTTTCATTTTCAGTATAGAAGTGTCCTTTATTATAGAGATTAATCCTGTGTTACAAATTTATTTTTCCAGTTCATCAATTTTATATTGTAATTTTATATTGTAACCACGGGAATAGCTAGCCCATCACCTTTGCCATATATAGTGACCCGATCAAGGGAGTGATATCCTATTATACCCACAATTCCTTCCCAGAATCAAGAGGATGGGATGATACAGGTCATGGATCTCAGGGGATGAAGATCTGGGGGACCTTTTTAGCATTCTGCCAACCACAGCTGTGGAGGGGAATTGGGGATGTTCAGATACTTCATATAAACCTTCAGTTAACTTTTTTAATGTTTCATACTGCACCCTCACTGTCTGAGACATCTGGGCCTCAATTTCTCAGCCTTGTTGGGGTTCATCAGTATAAAATGCATGCTGATAGTCTTTCCCCATGATTGGCTTAGATTCAGCTTTCTTGGATCTGATAAAACTTAGTGATGACTAATGAGAACCTACTGCCTAGAGCAGGGAACTCAGTGCTCTGTGGTGACTTAACTGGGAAGGAAATCTAAAAAAGAAGGGACAGATATATACACATAGCTGATTCACTTTGTTCTACATCAGACACTGATACAGCAGCGTAAAGTAATATACTCTAAAATAAAAAAAACAAACAACAAAAAATCTTAGTGATTCAGTTTCTCCAGATGAATTGTCTAAGCTCCTACCTGGGGGCAGGGTGGGAGGAGACAGAATGTAAACCAGGATGTAGCTCTCCTGGAACTTGTTAGGAAAGAAAGCTGAAGGTCTCACCATTCAATGTACAGATATTCACATAGCCGTCCTGTCTTCAGATCAGCCTCTCATCTGTACCGTCTTTTGCCAGTGATTCCAAGTGTGGCATCTCTCTGGTCTAACTTTTTTCCGGAAAATAACTCCCTCTGTCTCCCATGAAGATCATGCAGGAGTGGTTGCCTGTTTGTTCCTAGTGGTGTTGAAACACTGAACGTTCAATCAATATATAAATTTGCCAGCCACACAGCTTGTGAGACCTTAGTTCTCTGACCAAGGATAGAACCTAGTCCCTTTCAGTGAAGTGCAGACTCTAACTGCTGGACTCCTGAGAATTCTCTAGACTCACTTTAATTTTTTTTAAGATTTTTTTTTTTTTGATGTGGATCATTTTTAAAGTCTTTGCTGAATTTGTTACAATATTGTTTTGGTTTTATGTTTTAGCTTGTTGACTGCCAGGCATGTGGGATCTTAGGTCCCCAAGCAGGGATGGAGCCCACACCTTCTGCATTGGAAGGCAAAGTCTTAACCCCTGGGCTGCCAGGGAAGTCCCTAGAGCCACATCTTTAATACCCAACCTTGCCTGCCCCCTACGGCGTTCTCAACCTTATTGGGATACTGTGAGGTCAACTTGCTTGTTGATCTCCAGATTTGTATGTTTGATAATTATCTGCCCTGGTGAGTCATTACTGTCCTTTACTAACAGCTCTTCATTCATTGTGCTTCCTTATTACAGATATCCATCCTCTAGTTCATTGAATATATTCACTGAATAGAAAGCTTTGGCTCCTGTGTCTATTATGATTGTTGTTTGAGGGCGAGTGGTTCTCATTTGAAAGAGGGGTCACATGTGTCTTCATTCTACCATGAAAACCAAAGGTCACTCTTATGATAATGATAATAACTGCCATTATTTTGTAATAAAGCTTGTCGGGCATGGTAATCTGCTCAGGGACTTGGAGTTGTTTTTATGGAAAGAAGGCTTAATCCCATTGTCCCTAAGAGAATAAGAGGGACAGCATTGTGCCCCGAAGGCATAAGCCAGACTGAGAACGGTGTGAATTATCTGTGTTGGGTCAGTCATCTACCTGCTCTCTGTACTGAATAGCGGAGACCACCTTGCTGAGTCAGTGACTTCCCTTGAACTTGATGGAGTGAAGATGAGGTCGATGGGTTTCTGCCTGCAGATAATTCACATCAGCAATAGATCTGCCGGTAGCCTCTGTGTTCTCCAAAACCACTTAAAAAAAAATTCAGGTAGTAAAATGGTTTGTATGGAAAAAATATAAATAATATAGTCCATTTGAGGAAAATTCCCATTAAAAAATCCAAACTGGGTTAGGCGCTTTTTGTTTACTATGAATCCATTCTTAGAGACTCACTGGCCTTATTGGGAAAAATGATGATACATTTCTATTTATTGAAGATTGTTTGAGCTTCTGGGTAAGACATTATGGGAGACACTTGGTTGAAAAAGACACAACAGACTTCAAAGAACTTCCCGGTGGTACTATTTACCAAAATATGAGTTCATTTTTACTGAAGAGATGGATAAAATTGTAGGAGGATTGGAATGAGGCACGCTGGACATCAAATTTGGCTGCATGTTTTTTTAAAAAAACATGAGGATACTATACAAGGACCTGTGTGTGTGTATGCATGTGTGTGTGTATGTGTGTGTGTATACAAATGCACACACCCTGATACCTCAGATCACCCCAGAGCAGTTAAAGTAGAGCCTGAGTATGGTGCCTGGGTTGTGGAATATTATTTATTTATTGAGGGTTGGCAAGTTTTTTTTTTTTTTTAATTGGAGTATCATTGCTCTCCAATGTTGTGTTAGTTTCTGCTGTACAGTGAAGTGAGTCATCTGTATGTACACATATATCCCCTTCCTCCGGGACCTCCCTCCTACCCACCCCCACCCCCATGCTCTGGTCATCACAGAGCCATGAGCTGAGTTCCCTGTGCTACAAAGCAGCTTCTCACTAGCTATCTATTTAACACATGGTAGGGTATGGATGTCAATCCTAATTTCCCAGTTCATCCCACCTTCCTTTCCCTCGCCTGTGTCCACACACATCCATTCTCTACGTCTGAGCCTGTACTCCTGACCTGAAATCAAGTTCATCTGTACCATTTTTGTAAGTCAGAAAGGGTCATGGAATTTTAAATGTGTAGCTACTGCTGAGATTCTCTGAACTAGGATAACAGAAAATTTCGGCGGAATAATTAGGCGTGTGTAGATACGGAGGAGAGGAGTGGTCGTTACATTTCTCTTTGCATTGATGTCTTATTTGATAATTTCCAGGAAAGCCGGAAAAGAAAACCCTCTCCACGTTTTTTGCTCTCTTTGTATGGAGAGGAAAGGCAGCTGATGAGCTATCTGTCACCAAAGAGAGAGTCTCTTCACACAGAAATTAAAGTACCAATGTGCCCAGCTTTTGAGCAAAGGCTGGGTCAATTAACATTAGAGGATTTTTCTCTGTTTCCAAAGGTAGAGTTCTCCCCCTTCGCCCCCCGCCCTCCCACTTTAATCAAACCACCAATTGCCATTCCATCAATTTAATCACAGGTTTCCTCTAGAAAGGTTTGCTAGTGAGGAATTAGTTTCCAGGGTCACTGAACCTCTGTGAGCAGCCTCACCTCTGAACACCATAGAGAGTGCTTATTCTGAATTCAAAGGCTTTCTTGCTTAGATCTCTGCTGTAAACCCTAGGACGTAGTCAACCTACAAAAACATTGCTGGGAAATAAAGTTTTGAGGGCTCGACCAGCCCCTGTGAAGGTACTGAGTGCAGCTCTTATTTTTAATCATGTTTACAGATTGGATCGCTTTTTCATTCTTTGCAATAAAACCTGTCTTTCATTCTGAAAGGCACACTAAGGCAAGAACAAAACAGAGTGTCATCCATTCTTTTGGCAGCTTTTGGGTCTCATACGGACATATTTTAGAATCCTGGATAGGAACATGAACATTTTTTATTTGTGTGTATTAATTCTAAGAAAAATTTCCCCCTTCCCTTGTCAAAGAGGAGAAAGTTGTCAAAATGATTCCATTTCACTCAGAAGTAGCTTCTGTCTGCATATCATTTTCTTTTCACTGTCATAAGCAGATTTTAATATGTTTGTGATAGCCTCTGAAGACCCAGGTAGCTAGGCATAAACTGTTCTGGATTCCATTCTATTTCAAAAATCAGTGAACAAAGCAGTCCTCCTGAAAAATTACAGCAAACTCTCCATTACAAATGACAATGAAGGAAGCTAACAGAACACAGATGGAGTTCTGAATCCCAAGTGAGTTTTTCACCATCAGAATAGACTAGGGTAAAAAAAAAAATGTCAAGGATGTTTGATTTGCAAATTTGTGTTGAATAAATAAATATTCCTCCAACACATTTATTAGGCAATTTTCCAGATTTTAAGTCAATTTTTTGGCACTGGAATAGTGAGCTGCTATATAATAAAGTTTCTATTTCAATTTTTTTAATATAAAGGAAGAGAAACAGAACTTTAAAAAACACTTACTTGTACTATCACAGAAAATGATTTATTTAAAAGTGACCACTAAACAGGGGCAGTTTTACTGGCCCCTGTTTTCTGAAATAATATTGCAAATTTATTTAATTATTTATTCTTTCCTGCTTGAAGATTCTCAAATGTACTTCAAGTGATGGATAGAGATGCTCCCCAGAGAAACAGGGGAAAAATACCAGAAAGGGACAGTGAATACTGTCAGCTCTTCAGTGATGCTGGGAACTGTTCGAATTCAGGAGAGTGAGAACATATATTCCTCCAACACATTTATTAGGCAATTTTCCAGATTTTAAGTCAATTTTTTGGCACTGGAATAGTGAGCTGCTATATAATAAAGTTTCTATTTCAATTTTTTTTAATATAAAGGAAGAGAAACAGAACTTTAAAAAACACTTACTTGTACTATCACAGAAAATGATTTATTTAAAAGTGACCACTAAAAAAATTGCTTTTTATTTGAAAAAAGGTTTTGAAACATTTTGGTACATTTTATTATTTCCATAGAATTGGGAAGAACATCCTTCCAGGAATAAGCACCCAGATCTCAGATTCTCCCCCAAAAGACTTGCTACTCTGCTTTGCTCTCTTGTTCTTTAAGAATCTAAGAGAACAACACATCTTTAGAATCTCAATTGATCCAAAATCATAGACATTCTATCTGTGGAATTCAGGATTGTGTTTTGTGCTTTGCTCAAGTTGGAGTGCAGTCAACTTTTCTAGAGTAAATTAGACCTTTTTCTCTGTCCTTACATGGGCCTGAAGGCATTGTTTTGGGTTCTTGGAGCATTCTTGGATTCGGGTTGGCCTGGGACACTCCATATTGTAATTTTGGCAACTCCAAGAATTACAGTGCTCTGTGACAACAAAGACTTAGTTTAGTTTCAGGATTTAGTTTTAGTATCCAAGTTTACAATTCAAAGACATAATAAAGAGAAAGATATTCCCTGCCCTCAGGGAGGGTGCGTTTACACACTACCAGACAGCAATTTAGTAAATAATTTGAATGAAATTGTTTTAAAGAAAATCCATAGATGGCCATTAGCAAAGAAGTGAAAGGATTCATTAAAAAAAAATTCTTAGCAAGGGAATTAGGACATAACATTTCAACTAGACATTATTTTGAATTTAATTGAAATTCTAAATTCAGATATGATAGGCAAGGTATTTCGAGAAATATGGAGCTGTGAAGAGCTTGTTTTTTGGTGGAGATCAGATAGTTTCCTTACATAAATTTATCTTTTCCATGAATTCATGACAGAATAACACAAAGAGATTGCTACATATAGAACATTCCATTGTTTTTCATTTTAAGGTGTAATAATCACAATTTAGCCTGACTCTTCACGACCCCATGGACTGTAGCCTGCCAGGCTCCTCTGTCCATGGGATTCTCCAGGCAAGAATGCTGGAGTGGGTTGCCATTACCTTATCCAGGGGATCTCCTCAACCCAAGGTTTGAACCTGGGTCTCCTGCACTGCAGACAGATTCTCTACCATCTGAGTCACAAGGGAAGCCCATGTAGAATGGAACCAGGCCACAAAGAGAGAGTTTCAGTTCACAGTCAATTTTCTATCAAGATAAAATTTAAACATGCAACATAGGTGTGGTTCTTAGTAACAAAAATATAGAAAGCATTGAAACTGGCTCTTGCGGAGTTTCCAAGCCTGATATTATAACATATTTGATTAACCAGATGCATGTTGACAGAGGGGTATTGTGCTGTGGGGTGGGTAAGGAGCTCTTTATGCCGGCTTACCTTTATATTTTTGGTAAGAAAAAAGGAAGCTTATTTATCGTATCTCCCAAAGCAATCTCCAACCTAGTTTGGGTATATAGTTGATTAAGAATGTTATGAGCCCTTAAGCCCTCAAAACAATCACGTATTATCATGTTTTCATAGAAAAGAGTTTTAGATACCAGTCTCTTCCACAAATATGTTTATTTGTAACCCTATTTGCAATCTTATTTTCCAGTATAAATTTGTCTTGAATTGGTTTGGAGCCAGAATTCTTGACAGGTAGAGTCAAGCAACTAATGAAGTTAGGGCTTCAGCTGCACTTGCTTCTCAGAATATAACCCCATTAAGTTATGTTAGATGGAGGGAGAGTCTTCAACATAAAAGGATTATGAAAAGAAATGCAATTAAGTAGGTGGATGGAAGCTCACTATATTATAAGAGTTCTCAATATTGGAAATTTCCATTGTTTATACAATTTTGTCCTAGAACTTTTTAAATAATAAATCTTTAAGTATTTTTTTATTGTTAATCAGAATATATCCTTTGAGCTTGACCCTTTTCAATTAACATGTGCTTAAATGAATCATACATGAAGAAAGACCAACTAGTTTTATAATAGGCCATTATATATTTGAAATATTCTCATTAGCATTCATGTAAATCCTTTAAAGGTCAAGAGGTCTCACCTGTATTTCAGCTCTAAAATGTTATGTGGTATATATCAGTAATTTCATCCTTTAAGAATGAAGGTATAAATAGGAAATCCAGCCATGAAAAAGTATATTCAAGAAAATATATTTTTTCTTATGGTAATTCAGAAATAATTCATTTAGGTATAAAAGAAATTTTATTCCAGGTTATTTCCAGTATTTAAGGTCATGTACTTCAGTGATCTGAGGTTAGGTAAAGCAGTGTGTCCCTAGTCAAGCCATTGGTAATCTCTCATATTTCTATGGGGTCTTAATTTTTCCAAAGATCATTATTACACATTAATCCATTTGATTGTTGGTTTAATAAGCTGAGTTAGGTATCACTGTCTTCACTTTTTATATGAGAATATTCCAGCATAAAACCAGTTCAAGTCACATAGCAACTGGACAAATTACATAGCTGAGACTCAAAATCCAGTCTTTGGCTTTTTTCTCTAATACAAAAATCATATTATTTATTCATTTAAAAACAATATTGTGGTTTTAAGAAGTATTTTTATAAAGAAAAGACATAATAAAGATTGGAATTTATACAGCAAGGTTTGACCATGAATTTCTTTGAGACCCTAAATTTAGAGCTGATTTTCTTCCCTTCCTTCTTGTCTTTGGATGGTTTCATTTTTTTTAGTGACTATGTTTTACATTTTGTATTAAGGGAAAGATTATTTTAAAAATGTAGAAGCAGAATGTTGGCCAGTAATTTACAAATCTTATAGTTTGAAAATAAAAGGTTCTTTTTTTTTTTTTTTTTTACCTACTCTGGGCAAGACATGTCTGCTTTTCAAGTCCACATTCTTTATAGTAAAGCATAGTTCTGGGTTAGTCATAACACAAGTTTAGAAAACTCAAGGTATATTTATGTTCAACATTAACCAGAGGTCTGACTTTTCTCTGTACTCTTAGAAGAGTTTAGAATAACTACCACATACTAATTTAAAAGGGCAACTTTTAACTCTTCATGGTTCATTTGAATTAATTGCTAGGATATGTTGAAATCAATGTATTTTCATCGCATCAACAGAAGAGATTCCATGCTAAAATTAGAAAAATAATCAGTGACCCATCTGATTCATCCTTTCAGCTGAATGCCTCCATTATTTATGACTGTAGGTTACAGAGTGAGCGATATTGTATTCAAATGCCATGGTACAAGCAACCCATAAAGTCCTCTCTCTTGCTCTCTGGTGCATGACTGGCATCCTAAACTCATCACCTTGACTTTCTGAACTGTCTCTTCTCCTGGAGTTACTCTTGTCTGCTCTGTCTACCTTCTGGTTGGTACTGTTCTATAGTTTAGAATACTGACTTTGCTTCTCAACTTTCACTCTATTGCTTCTGAATGCTCTGGGTAAAGGTTCTTGCTGTCCGATTCAGCATTTTTTTCAAGTGTCCCTCCAGATCCAAGAAAAGCACCAGAAAAATGGGAAATACCAAACTCAGTAGCTCCCGCTTTATACAAATATAGAAATACTGGTCATGGTGACCTGTTTTAATCCTCCCTTAAAAGTGAGAGCAGATTTCAGATGCCTAATTCAGCTCATATTAAATACCATGTTCATCTCCATTCTTTAGATGGAGCAGTAGCTATCCAGCTGTTGCATTCCATTTTAGAAATGGCTGTCATAGTAGCAGTGGATGGATTTGTACTTTCTGTATATATATATCAATTTAGAATTGGGATGAAATGCTCTGTGTAAGTGTAAGTTATTAACAACCATTTACAGAATTAAGGACTTACCCAATATAGGCTGATGCCAGATACGTGAACAGTTCTGAAGAAGCCATCATGGTTTATGGTGTCAGTGATCTGATGAAAGAATATAATAGGAACATCATTTCTGTGACTCAGGAAAAATATCATTTATACCTTGGATGAGATGGAATAAAAGACATTAAACTTCTGGGATATCTTAAGATACAAAGAATGGTAGGACTATTAGGTGACCTTGTGAATCAAATCTGTCACTGTTCCAGGGACAGTATCAAAGGCTTAGATGAAAAATATATTCACTTATTTATGAAAACTTTCCAAAGTAGCTGGGAAGCTGAATAGATAGCTAAAATAAAATAATCATAAACAACGGTATGGTAGAAACCAACCACAGCATGCATAACCACACAAATAGACTTTCTTCAAAGCTCAGAGCTAACTACCAGCCATAAGTTCTTTATGTTTGAACTCATGCTGAAAAAAAAAAGGACTCCTTTACTGCTCCAACTCCCAGGCTCAGAATATTAGCTATAAAAACAGCCATTTTGCATAATGTAGGTTTCAAGTTTATCTGTATAGGAGTTTAATGTGCATTTATTGAACACCTTCTATCTACATATTGACATTTCTATGCATTTATCCATCCCATTGAACAGAATTTATGAAGGCAGGACTGAAGGGGACAATTTGTTGTTTCCCAGGCTCAACTCTTGTTTATTTTCTCTTCTTTCCTCCCACCAGCTTTCTTTTTACTGCTGTGACTGTCTGGCTGATTTCACTTTGAGGAATCATTTTTGCATTTCTCTTGATCTGTTTGACTTATATCTCAGTAGATACCAGAGGAGAGTCCAAATCAATATACATACTTAAGTCAGCAGCACTGAAAAGGAAACTAGGTCTTAGTGTGAATGAGAAACAATTTGGAAGAAAGGAAAATAAGAAATTTAGGGGAAAAAAAATCCCTCCCATAGCTGCATGTTTCCTACTTTCATTATATTTAACAGGAGTGCAGTATATAGCCGGAGAAGGCAATGGCACCCCACTCCAGTGTTCTTGCCTGGAGAATCCCAGGGATGGGGGAGCCTGGTGGGCTGCCGTCTATGGGGTCACCCAGAGTCAGACACGACTGAAGTGACTTAGCAGCAGCAGCAGTATATAGCATGAAATGCCCCATCACAGCAGATATGCTGGCTAACTGAAGGAGGTTTAGATGCATTCTAAACAGTAAGCAGAGTTGAAAATCTGATATTGTCAAATGGCAAATGACCCAGTTATGGGGTGTTACATCATCATGATAATATTTGTGCCACAGGTGTAGCAAAACTTTATATTTTGTATATTTAGTGTAAGATGATAAACATTTCCTTGTAAGTAAACTCTTTAGAGTTGCAAAACACCTGTGTTAAGGTGAACAGAAGTTACTGTCTGTATCTTACAGGTAAACATATTAGGATACAAAGATAATATGTAACTTGTCCATGATTGTAGAATTTGTCAGTAGCAGAAAAGAGATTTGAAATGTAGTTGTTTTTTTCCCCTAAAGCACAGACTTCTTACTACCCTCTTACAATGCCTCCCAAGAGATGGTTAGAAGGTAAATTTCATCATTTGTGTAATTTCTGTGTAATTGTACTGACTGATGGTTTTTTCCCCTCCAATTAAGAGTCATATTTTCTTGTTTCTTACTATATATCTAATTTTTACTTAGGGCTGTATGTTGAGAATGTTTTATTTTTGAGAGTCTGATTGTCAACCTCAGCTTGTTCTGGGCAGAGTTTACCTGCTGTTCTTCATTGTACCCCACTTCCTTGTGCTATGATTTGAACTTGGCTGCAGGCAGAAAATCTGATGAATTTGGAGCTTACATTAGATATTTCCCTTATCTCAGGGATTACATTCCTATACTGTATGAAAAGAATGGCTTCATATATTTTGTCCAGCTTTACAGTATCTTAAGATGAAATGATAAGTACAATATCTGTTATTACCTAATGACTTGAGATGAAAGTCACTTATTTGACATTTATTTAGTCATTCTACCAATTTTGTCAGTTTCAAAATATTCCAGAATTACCATTTTCCAACATGTTACCCTAAATGCATGTCTTTCTTCCCAACGCCCTGCAAATATATGAGATTATAGAGATTTTATATTACACAGAGTAGGAAATCTGGAATACTAAATATATTTTAGGTGAGTGACTATTGGAAATAGTGCAGTTTATTCTATGTCATATTGACATATACACACTACCACGTGTAAAATAGATAGCTAGTGTTATGCATAAGGAGCTCAGGTTGGTGATCCCTGGTGACCTAGATGGGTAGGATGCGGTAGGGTGGGGTCAGAGGGAGGGCCAAGAAGGAGGGGATATATGTATCCATATAGCTGATTCACTCACAACAGAAACTAACACAGATTGTAAAGCAACCATATCCCAATTTATATATACACATATATATGTATACATATACATACAAGTGTTTCAAATGAAAAAAAAAAAAAAACCTTTTCAAGGAACAGAGAAAGACCAATATGTAAGCATAGATACATTTAATGATACTCAGCATTTTTGAGGAAGAATCACAGATCTCTGGTTAAGGCACAGAGAAAGAAGAAGAGACAGTAAGAAGCTTTCTGCTTTTTGGCACAATTCACCCCAGCTTTGTTTAAATTTCAGATTTTCATGTGATTTATATTAGTTCTCCAAAATGTTAGTTTAATGTAGGGCTATGATGACTTAATTTTACCTTTTAAGTTCAATTAACTCCTAAGAATGAATGGAGTGAGGTTTTTAAAAAAATTCTCATATAACTATGACCTGAATGTTCTCAGCAACTTCTTGGTGACAAGCAAAGTTGCAGTTAAATTGGGTGCTTACGTGGTATGATTTAAGGGACATCAAAAAGTGTCAACATAATTTTTTGCTAGTTTTTTTTAAGGCACATGCTATTTTAATAAGTCTATTTGTTATTGCTAAATAAGTGGCAACTTTAGTTATTTCAAAAAAATGTCTTCACTGTGCTTGACATTTGTTTTCAGAGACAAAGCTTTTCAAAGACTCCACTTTTCAAGGAGTGATTTTTTTTTTTGGACCCACCCTTTAGAGTAATGAAAATAAAAAGAGAAAAAATAAATGGGACTTAGCAAAACTTAAAAGCTTTTGCCCAGCAAAGGAAACTATAAATAAAACAAAAAGACAACCCTCAGAATGAGAGAAAATATTTGCAAACAAAGCAATTGACAAGGGATTAATCTCCAAAATATACAAATAACTCAATCCAATCAAAAAATGGGCAGAAGATCTAAACTGAAATTTCTCCTTTGCTAATTCTTAATATCACCTGAAATATTTATTTGATTCTCTCCCTTTGTTAAAGATACTGGCTTCAGAGGGTCCTGCCCAAAATATGGTATATGAAGAATCAATTTATGTAACTGGCTTTGGTCATTTAATATTGAGCCGAGATTATGAAAAGTAGAAAGTTAACTTTTTTAGAAGAAGGGGTTGGGCAGTTCCGGAGCATGGTGTGCCGCTGGCCTGAGCAAGGTTAGAAGAGTGAAGCAGCCTGAGAAGTAAAGAAAAGCATCAAGCACAGTGGGGCCCTGAAGGGAGAAGGGGAGGATCTAGAAGAAACAATTGTTCTCTGCTCTTTGGCTTAGACTCCACTTTATAAAAGATTTTTACAGAACTCAACCAGTCCTACAGAGGGGTGGGGAAGTGGGAGGTAAAAACTACTGGGTATGAGATAGACTCAAGGATGCATTGTACCAACATGAAGAATATAGAGCATATTTTTTAATAACTGTAAGTGGAAAGTAACTTCTAAAAATTGTATAAAAAACATGGTCCAGAAGGATATGCACCCCAATGTTCATTGCATCTCTGTTTACAATAGCCAAGGCATGGAAGCAACCAATATCCATCAACAGAGGAATGGATAAAGAAGATGTGGTACAAATATACAGTGGAATATTACCCAGCCATTAAAAGAATGAAATAATGTCATTTGCAGCAACAGGGGTGGACCTAGAGATTGTCAAACTGAGTGAGGAAGGTCAGAGAGGGAAAAATATCATATGACATCCCTTATATGAGGAATCTAAAAAGAAATGATACAAATGAACTTATTGACAAAATAGAAACAGACTTAGGTAATGAAATGATGGCGGCCAAAGAGGAAGAATGGGAGGAAGGGATAGTTAGGGAGTTTGGGATCGACGTGTACAAACTGCTGTATTTAAAATGGATAACCAACAAGGACCTACTGTGTAGCACAGGGAACTCCGCTCAATGTTATGTGGCAGCCTGGATGGGAGGGGAGTTAGGGGAGAATGGATACATGAATATGCACGGCTGAATACCTTTCCTGTCCAACTGAAACTATCACAGCTTTGTTAATTGGCTATACTATACTCCAACATAAAATAAAAAGTTTTAAAACATCTATTGCCAATAATAAATGTCATCTATAGATGAAAAAATTATATAAAAATTAAAAAAGCTTTAAAAAGAAATAAAAAAAAAGAGGTAATGGTTGTACAAAAGAGGATATATCAGAGAGTTTTGGAGATAATCTAATTTTAGTTTGAAGATTAATATATTGCATTTTGGGGGCTTCCCTGCTGGTTCAGATGGTAAAGAAACCCTTTGTAATGCAGGAGACCTGGGTTCAATCCCTGGCTTAGAAAGATCCCCTGGAGAAGGAAATGGCAACCCACTCCAGTGTTCTTGCCTGGGAAATCCATGGACAGAGGAGGCTGGCGGGCTACAGTCCATGTGGTCACAAAGAGTCAGACACAATTGAGTAACTAAGCACACATACTGCATTTTCACCTAATTCTATGGCCAATGAATTATATAATGATTTGCTCTTCAACACTAAACTTGTGAGTATTAGATCTGGGACAGGGACTCAAGGCCTCTGGTCCTTGGCCCTCGATTATTTCCATCCTCCAGGACTCTCACTTTTCTGGTTATCAGCACTTTCAGTAAGGATATAGCCTACCTACAGTCACGGCCCTAAAACTAAGAGGCAAGATTCAATCTCTACCAAGATTTCTAAGCACATGCTCAGATTCTCAGGTGTTTCCAAACCTCTTTAAGCATGCTCTAGTCAAGTTTTGGACAGAAATATAGATGCAAGTCTCAATCTACAGACAGTGATCTATCCTTATGGTATATATCATCATTTTCCAGAATCCTGTGCTGGCATTGTTACTACCCAAGAGATTGAAAAGATTGATGTATACCTGAAGCTCTTTCCACTTCAAGAATAAATACATATTGCAAGACTGTCTTCTGGTTTTAGTCACTGTCAAGCCTGTGATTCCTGAGACTGCATGTGCATATTGACAAGCGCCCTCAGTAGTTCTTGTGTTCAAAATTCTGCAGAATAAGTAATTGTATGTATTAGTAAGAAACTTGGTTAGTAAGTAAGTGGGTACCAACAATTCAGATTTACCTTCTCCATATCTAAAATGGAAAGCTACCCAGGAATGATTCCCAATTCAATAATCACAGAATGAGATTCTGAAAGGCCTACTTCTCTTCTCCACAAATGAGAAAATATACATACTAAAAGGTTCATTGGCTCACGTGAGACCACACCAATAATTTGTAGCAAGGCTAGGATGAAATCTGGGCTCAGGGACTTATTCCAGTGGTCAAGGCTCCAGTGAGGATTTGTACCATTCCAATGGAAAAAAAAAAACCCTAAAGTCAGGAAAATACTTTAAAAAACAAAGTTTTTCACATTTCAAAAAGAAAATGAAACAGTGGAATATATCATGAT
Source organism: Okapia johnstoni (assembly GCA_024291935.2). NCBI lineage: Eukaryota > Metazoa > Chordata > Mammalia > Artiodactyla > Giraffidae > Okapia > Okapia johnstoni. The sequence goes on from CM044327.1 coordinate 25,386,888, forward strand.
TGGCTGTCAAAATCTGTGTCTTTTAGTGGGTCTGACACTCACAATCAGACTTATAAATACAGACACGTACATACACACATTTACTCAGAAACGCATTCTGGATAAAAATGGGTGGAATTCCCCATGTTGCCGCTGTGTCAGCCACTGGTATCATCAAATATTTTTAATCTCTTTTCTGAGCACAATTCAGATATTCAACAGCTGGGAATAAATAAGCAATATAAATCTCTATTTCTTGAAAACAGAAATAAAGTCTCTACATTTCAGATAACTTAATAACCTCTAGCATCAGTAATAAATAGCCAGCTTTCTGTATAAATTATATTCGGTCTTGGAATATTGTACTCAGCCTTGAGTTATTTGTTTCATATATCGTATCTCTAGGTATACAAATTAAAAAGAAATGTTTCAGAAGGTGATTAAATCACCACTGAAGGGAGGTATGTGCTGACAGTATAACTTTGAGAAGTGTTCCCCTCCATGGGTTCCCTGGTTCTTGGTTATAATTGCCTTTAATTAAAGAACTAGAATTTTGAAACAAGGCATTCATTCTCAGTGTCAAGAGAAACTGCCTAGTAACTTTCATGTTGAAACAGTCTAATCTTGCCCTGGACAGTGAAGGCTCAAAATTTGATGGTCATAACATTTCATGCTCTTCCAACCTTTGCAGAAAGCAAGAGTCAAACGTGGCATCATTTTAACAGTTTTATGGTTCAGACTGAGCTGTGGTACTTTGCTTATGTTTGACTAGTAACATACAGGCTTGTGGCATGGCCAATCTGATTTTTGTACCTATCATTAAGGCTTGATAATGACCAGCAGAGTCATGCTGATCCAAGATGGATCTTAACCAGAATCCATTCCTCCCTGGTTCTCTAGGAGCCCTGAGCAACATGTCTTTACAGAGATAAATGTGGTGAGTAGGTCTCCTTTGTAGAAAGGTTTTGAAAAGTTGAAATGAAGCTCAATTATGAGGTCAGTAAGTTTCAGCCCTGACTAAACAGAACCTCCATGTTCTAGGAGTAGCTGGAGAAGATTATTTGGACAGCTCATTGATTGTCAGTTCAACACTTCATTTTTAATCAGAATGCATTCTTCAAGAGGCTTGTATCTGATATGCAGAACAATGAATTTGTATCTCCCTGTACATAGCCCACTACATGAAAGAAAAACACCCACAGAATAAGATGCACTACATCCCATTCTCTGCAAATCATTGTCTCCTAGAGTCAGAGGTTTCATTATGCAAAAATCTTATTATGAATTTCGCTTGGATCACTGAGTTCTTGACCTTTCTTGTTGCTTTTTTGACAAAAAAATATTAAGTTCAACATATTAATATTTTAGACAATCAATGAAATGTGTTTGAGAGAAAATGAAGTCTATGTCATATAGTTGTGTATCCATATACATTGAATTGAATATAATAGTTCTGGCTTTGTGTTTTTTCTGTAGATTTTTTTTTTTTTTTTAGAATTCATCATAATTCAGAAGGCTGGAAGTCAAAATGTTAGAACTACTAGTTTTGCAGATAGACAGCAAAACATATAGACAAACAGCCTCTGCATGGAGCAATGTTCATGTCTATCTTACAGGCTTGCAATGTGGCAATAGTTCTGCAGCTTGAGTCTGGCAATCAGCAAAACCCTTGGCAGGTCAGGTGCCCTAAAGGAGAGGGGAAAATGGCAGAAACTCATTTGATGAAGCTCTATAAGCCTTTTGGACAAGCTCATCTGTGGGGATGGAAGAAGTTATCCAATGCTTGCCTTGTCCCCTAGATGTGTTATGAAATAAGGGACTGACACAGTTTAAAAGAGGAATCAAATGATCTTTTCTTAATCTTTGTACTATGTTAGGGCAAAAGTATACCATTCCGAGAACTTCTAACCTAATGTCATAAAAAGGAACACTCCTCTTCCCCAAGGTAACCATGAATCCCTCTCAAGTTTGATACATTTTGCTTTTAAGGGACAAGCTCTGTGCCCAGTGGCAGGTGTCCTAAGGCAGGAGGTAGATGTACCCCCACCCCCTCCAGGGGAGATTAGAGATTCATTCCCCCTGGACCGAAACTCCAAAATACCAATAGCAGGACAATTGAGAGTGGAGATGGGGTCCTGCCCAGAGAGAAGATAAAATATTACATATTTCTCAAAGTAATGAGACCTCCCCAACTACACATACACAGAAAGGCTCCTTGGAGGTCAAAAGAGGAGTAATGCTAAGGGATGCTCTACCCATAGGCCTTTGCAGTAGAATGCATCTTGGCTAAGAGATGCACATGCATACATGGGGGATCCTGAGATGGGCCAAGCATGGACTCTGAAGCAGAGAAATCAAAACAATCGGCCAAAGGAAAACCAGGAGAAATGCCCATGTAAGTGATTTAAACTACCTACAGGGTTCAACTCTCTCTCTCTCTGAGGCTGCCCATGTGTCTTATCCACACATACTGTACACTTTTTTCCTCCTAATAAATACTGTATTTGTTTCACTAATTTCCATCTTTATGGAATTCTTTTTCTGCACAACAAAAGGCTTTGTCACTGATCACTGGTTCAGTGGTTAAGTTTCATTGCTCTCACCTCTGCGAGCTGACTGACCTCAATCTTTGGCCGGGAACCAAAGCCCTACATCAAGACACTGTGGGCTGAGGCCACTCAAGATCAGTCTTAAAAGCAGTCATTTCATGGGACCACATTTCCTTTGCTAAGAGAAGAATATTGGCTTATCAGAAACAGATCAGAAACAGAAAAGACCCATGCTGAGTTCCAGATTGGCCACCAGTTTCCCTAGCCAACAGTCACTTGGAGCTTGGATCATACATTTCTATTAACTCACGTGTGTGAGTGTGTCTGACTCAGTTGTGCGACTCAGTGCTCAGGTGTGTCCAACTCTGTGCAACTCCATGGACTGTAGCCCACCAGGCTCCTCTGTCCATGTGATTCTCCAGGCGAGAATGCTGGAGTGGGTTGCCATGCCCTCCTCCAGGGGGTCTTCCTGACCTGAGGATGAACCTGTGTCTCTTGCATCTCCTGCATTGGCAGGTGGGTTCTTTACAATTAGTGCCACTTGGGAATCTGCATTAACTCGTATTACCAGTGAAAAAACTAGGTTCATTTTACTTATTTTGTTCTAAGGCTTTTGTATCCCTCTCTAGACTGAGACTTGAGATAGTTAACATGTATAAAACAGACTGATTAATATCATTACAACAGCTTATAATGATCTTTTAAGGTTGTATTTTGATTCCTACAGATATGGAAAAAAAGCCTAAATTGCGGTGTGCTTTGATAAATATTATATATTACTAATGCTTAATAGTGTAGTCTTTGGGGCCAGACCGCCTTGGATGATAATTAACCTTTTAAACTTATTAGCTATATGATTTTATGCAAGTTAATAATGCTTCTATGTCTCACTTTCATTAACCATAAAATATTTATAAGAATAGTATCATCTTGAATGATGAATACTTGTAAAGCAATTAAAGGAATACTTGACATACAGAAATAACTCAATAAAAATTAACTCAATACCATTATATTTTTACAAAAAGAGAAAGTATGAAAATAGAATTCTGAACAACATGCTAAGCATAGAAACTTTCACTGATTCTGTGCAGGTTCTGAATGGATCCTTATGTGAGCCTTCTTTCCAAGGCCACAGAACAAAGTTCAGTCTCTTCATTGTAATATGAACTCAGTAACTATCAATGTAAATATCTGTCTCTTTTGCAACCTATTGGTATGATTATAAGACTCAGTACTTGAAGGAAAAGAGTGAGACTTGCTACTAAAAGAAATTGCTGTGACATGAGTAGTTTTTTAAAATTGAGGGCTTTATTTTTTTAGTTTGAGTAGTGTTAAGTATTTCTTGTAATCCCCAAGACCCACTGAACATGAAGACTTTTCATCCCAGATTGCAAATGGGGGGATGGATACAGCAAACACTATAAAAGTTTTCATATTTTTTTTATCAGTTCTGATACATTATACAAATGAATTGTAAAACCAAAGTTGATTGATTCAATACAAAGCTCAAATTGAGGAGAGGGATATATTATTCAATTGAACTATTTTTAGATTGCTGTACATTCATATGCAGCTCTAAGAAACAATACAGAGAGTCATCATGTACTCTCTGAGAAGGTTCCCTGGAATTCGCTGGTGGTCTGGTGGTTAAGAATCTGCCTGCAAGTGTGGGGGACACAGGTTCAATCCCTGGTCTGGAAAGATTCCACATGCTGTGGGACAGCTAAGCCTGTGCACCACAGCTACTGGGTCTGGGCTCTAGAACACGTGCTCTGCAACAAGTCATGGCAACGAGAAGCCTGCACACCACAATGGAGAGTAGTGCCCACCTGCCACAGCTAGAGAAAGCCCACACGCAGCAAGAAAGACCCACCACAGCCATGAATAAATAAGTAAATTTTTTAAAAAGTATACAGCTCTCCAGAAGGAAAAAAACACACACATTAAAAAAAAAAAGTTTCCCCAATGTTAACATCTTACAAAGATATGGTATGGTAACATAACCAGGATATTGATATTGATAGTCAAGATTCAGGATATTTTCATCAGCACAGTATCCTACCTGCTGTTACTGAAAGCCAGACACAATCCCACCCCCTCACCCCACACCTCCACAACCATCTTCTTATCCATGGCAAACATTTCTACCTATGTCCTCTCTTTGTGTAATTATGGACTTTGGGGCATGTCATATAAGGGAGTCATACAGTATGGGTTTCCCTGGTGGCTCAGACAGTAAAGAATTCACCTGCAATTTGGGAGACCTGAGTTCAGTCCCTGAGTTGGGAAGATCCCCTGGAGGAGGGCATGGCAACCCACTCCAGTATTCTTGTCTGGAGAACCCCCACGGATAGAGGAGCCTGGTGGGCTACAGTCCATGGGGTCACAGACGACTGAGCGACTAAGCACAGCACAGCACAGGGTGTAAACCTTTGAGACTGTGTTGTTGTTCACTTGGCATAAGTCTCTAGAGTTTCATCCAGGCTGTGTGCATCAACAGTTTGTTCATTTTATTGGTGAGTAGTATTCTATGACATAAGTGTGATACAGTCAGTTTAACTGTTCCTCCTTTAAAGGATATCCGGGTTGTTTCCAGTTTGGGGGGATTAGAGCTACTATGAACATTCACGTACAGGCTTTTGTGTGAACATTATTTTTTATCTGGGAAAAGTACCCTGGAGGGCAATTGCTGGGTCATATTATAGTTGCTTATTTCATTTTTTGAGAGACCTCTGAAACATTTTCCACACTGACTCTACCATGTTATATTCCCATTAGCAATGTAGGCATGATCCTATCTCCAAATTATTACCATTTTTAATTTTGGGTATTTTGATATGTGTGTTGTGAATATCTTGCTATCATTTTAACTTGCATTTCCCTGATGGCTAATAATAAGTATCTTTTCGGGTATTTATTTGACATGAATATCTGCATATCCTCTCTAGCGAAGTGTTTATCTTTCCATCATGGTCTAAATGTATTTTTTTGTGGGGGGTTGCTTATTTGTACTGCTGAGTTTTGACAGCTTTTTATTTATTGTAGATGCTGGTCTATGTTGCATATGTAACTTGCAAATATTTTCTTCCAGAGGGTACCTTATCTTTTCATTCTTTTAACAAGGTCTTCCACAGAGCAAAAATTTTTAATTTGTTAAAAATCAAACTATCCCCTTTTATGAATCATGATTTCGGTTTCAAGTCTAAGAACTCTTTACCTTGTCACAAATTTCAAATATTTTTTCCGATGTTTTCTTTTTTTTTTCCTGAAAGTTTTATATAGCATTTTACATTTGGGTTCATGATCAATTTTGAGTTAACCTTGGGTATAAGATATGAGACTTAGATCAAGGTTAATAATTTTGCCTGTGGATGTCAAATTGCTCCAAAACTGTTTTTTGAACAGGTTATGTTTTCTCCATTGAATTTCTTTGTATCCTTGTTGAAAATCAATGGGAAATATTTGTGAGAGTCTATTTCTATGTCTTCTATTCTGTTTCATTAATCTGTATGTTTGTGTCTTGACCAGTAACACATAATCTTAATTAGTGTAGGTACATAATAAGCCTTGAAATCGGATAGTCATTCCTCTAACTTTATTCTTTTTCAAGGTTGTTTTAGCTCTTCTATATCCTTCACCTTTTCATATGAATTTCAGAATAGTCTTCTCTATATTTACAAGATGTCTTTCCAGGATTTGGATGGATTTTGTTAAGTTGTATATCAAATGGGGAAAATTGACAAGTTAAATCTTTATACTCACAAATATATCCCTCCATTTATTCAAATATTATTTTATTTCTTTCATCATCATTTCCAGCTTTAGCATTCAACTGATACACATGTTTTGCAATATCTTATACCTATTTTTTGAGTAACAGATGTCATATTTTTAATTTCAGTGTCCAAGTACACTTGCTAGCATTAAAAAGTACAATTTAATTTTGCAAGTTTATCTTGTACCAGCAATCTTCTTGTTGATTCCAGTTTGTTCGATTTTTTTGCTTGTCATTATTGTTGTTGCTTGTGTTATGGTAGATTCTTTGGGATTTCTACATCTCATCTGGGGATGATTCTATTTTTTCCTTTTTTAATCTGTATGACTTTTATTCCTTTCTCTGGCTATATTGCTAGAATTTCTTGCACTTTGTTAAATAAGAGTAGTGAAAGTAAAGATCTTTTCCTCCTTCTTCCTGCTCTTAGGTGGAAAGTATTTCAGTCTTACATTATTAAGTATGCTAGTGGTAGGTTTTTTTTTCTTTTTTTTTTTTGTGGATGCTTTTTTGTCAAGTTATGGATCTTCCCTCCATGCCCATTTTTCTGAGAATTTTAATCACTGATTGGTATTAAATTTTGTACAGTGATTTTTCTGCATCAATTAATATGATCAGGTGATCTTTAGTCTGTTAATGTGGTTGCTTATACTAATTGGTTTTTGCCTGCATCCCTGAAATAAATACTACATATTTATGACATATAATTCTTTCATTTTGGTGAATTTCATTTGCTAACATTTTGTCAGGAATTTTTGTTTATAGTCATGCTTTCATGGTCAGTAGAGCTTTTATTTTTATTTTTGTGTGCTGTCTTTGTTTTTATATCATGGTGATATTAACAGTAAAATGAATTACAAAGTGTTCCTTGCTAGTTCCTGGAAGAGATTGTTTAGAATTGATGTAATTCTTCCTTAAAACCTTGACAAACTTCTCAGTGGAACCATCTTGGTCTGAAGGTTACATTTTTTGAAACTATAACTTAAATTTCCTTAATAGTTTTGGTTTATTTTGGTTTTATTTTTTCCAAGATTTGAGGTAAGAATTTACATATTTTGAATCTTTCTCTTTCTTACTGTGCACATTAAGTGCTATAAATTTCCCTTTAAGTACTGCTTTGGCTGTGTTCCACCAATTTTGAAGCAGTTGGCCCTCCATGTTCATAGCACACATGGACACCACACACCACACCACCACATCCACAGATTCAACCAGCCATGAATTCAACCCACCATGGATAGAAAAGCTATGACCAACCTAGACAGCATGTTAAAAAGCAGGGACATTACTTTGCCAACAAATGTCCATCTAGTCAAAGCTATGGTTTTTCCAGTAGTCATGTATGGATGTGAGAGTTGGACTATAAAGAAAGCTGAATGCTGAAGAGTTGATGCTTTTGAACTGTGGTGTTGGAGAAGACTCTTGAGAGTCCCTTGGACTGCAAGGAGATCCAACAAGTCCATTCTAAAGGAGATCAGTCCTGGGTGTTCATTGGAAGGACTGATGCTGAAGCTGAAACTCCAATACTTTGGCCACTTGATGCAAAGAACTGACTCATTGGAAAAGACTCTGATGCTGGGAAAGATTGAGGGCAGGAGGAGAAGGGGATGACAGAGGATGAGATGGTTGGATGGCATCATCGGCTCAATGGACATGAGCTTGAATAAGCTCTTGAAGTTGGTGATGGACAGGCAGGCTTGGTGTGCTGTAGTCCATGGGTTTGTAAAGAGTTGGACATGACTGAGCGACTGAACTGAACTGAACTAACTTCATCTTCCTGAAAGTAGAAGTCAGATGTGTTTTCAAGGGCTGTAATCACTTAAATTGCTGATACCAGTAGGTAAGAAATATTAAACTCAATTTCAGCATCATAGCTTGGCCATTAAAATTCTTATTTCCCTCTACATTTAAAAAATATCTGATTTGTATGTGTTGAAGTAAGAGGTAGCATTGCCTCTTGCTTTTAAAAAATAAATAGGTAAGTTGTTTTATTGCATTAAGAATTATTGCCTGTGAAACTACTGTAAGGATAATCAAAGTCTTGATTCACTGAACTCCAACTAGCTGCCAGTCCTAAGGGAACAGTTTGTCAACAAAAGTAAATGTGAAAGGTATTTGGTCTGAAAGCATCTGCTGGAAGCTAGAGATGGGCTTAGAGTCATAACTGATAGGTCAGCTTCTGTGGAGGAGAATGATCTGTTAATGCAAACATAATTAGGCACTCAAAGACTTGGGAGACTAGCTGATGGTGACAGAATGAAAGCGGTACTAATTTAAGAATGTGAAGAACTGGTCATGAGTCCCAGCTTGGCCTCTAGTCATTGTATGAAATCTTGCTCAAGTCGGTTAAACTTCCTTAACTACAGCTACTGTGCTGTTTAGTGTTAAATGAACTCATTCACTGTTCAAATGAGAACTGATATTTATGACAATGATGACGATGTATCCTGATACATTTGCTGATCTATGTAGTAGTTATTATTTTGAAGATTTGCATTTGTTTAGTTTTGAAATGCTACAAAGTCATAGGTTTGCAGATTGAAAAAGAACATTTAAGGTTATCTAGGTAAGTTTCTATGGAACATCGATTCTCAACTTTGACTGCACATTAAAATTACCCAGGGAGCTTTTTAAAAGCTTCGATGCCTTGGCCCATCTCCCAGAGATTTTGATTGAACTGATCTGGGGTGAGACCTGATCATTAGTACTTTTAAAAACTCCCCAGGTAACTTTAAAGTGTACGGGGTTGAGGCTCACCAATCTGGATAAATGTCTCCAGTCCTGACTCAAGATGTCACTCAGTCTAAGTAATTCAAACTTCCCGTTGGTCTAGTAATTTTCAAAACAGGGTTGGAAAAGAGGGCTAGTTTATCTTCTAACTCCTCCATCTCTCTCCCTATGCCCTAAAATGAGGCCTCAGTGTACATTTTGAAAGTGTTCCCTAGTAATTCTGACACCAATCTTATATTTTCACAACCCCAAGCCCCTATCTGTTTCTCTTATATCCTTTTGGCCTTCCAACTAGGAGCTGACCTGATTGGCCTTCCAACTAGGAGCTGACTTGATGCAAATGTACCTTCAAGGCTTAGATATACTCTGCAGCATTCATACTTGCTTCTGCCTGAACACCTTCTATGACAGGAAACTCACAAACTCCTTAGCATCTCCTTTTGTCTTTGGAGAGTCTTCAAGAAGGTCAGATGTAAAGATGACAAGGAGACAGATTTCAGCTCAACACAAGGATGAGGTCATTTAAAAACAAATCATAACTTGAGTTATAATGTCTTTTGAAATTAACTAATTTTTTTTTAATACTGACTACCTTTCATTTACTAAGTCTTCTACCCCAAAACAACCCTGTGAAGATGTTATAATCATCTCTTATTGTTTAAGAAAAAGGCTATTTTACTAATTTTGAGAATAAAGATGAGACATATGCAAGATAAGTAAGTTGACAGAGTCAGACAGTAAATTGTCAAGTGGGATTTGAGCTGTAGCTATCACTCTCATGCTGCATTTTGACTTAAGACTTCCATCTTTGGCCAGTTTCATTTGTTTTGAGTTTTCTTTTTGTTTTTTCTTAACATGTCGTTCAGTTGCTAAGTTGTGTCTGACTCCTTGTGACCCCATAGACGGCAGCACACCAGGCTTCCCTATCCTCTACCCTCTACTATCTTCCAGAGTTTGCTCAAACTCATGTCCATTGGTGATACCATCCAAGCATTTTTAATATGAAGTAATGTGTATGAGTAACACATGGAAATAGATTTTCAAGATGGATCATGTCTATGAAGAAAGGATTGAAGGGGCTGAAGGGGTGCTGCCCGAGCCAATATTCAAGAATGGATTGGTGGGCTTCCCTGGTGGCTCAGTGGTAAAAAAAAAAAAAAAAAAAAGCAAAAAACCCTGCCTTTGAGTGCAGGAGACACCGGTTTGATCCCCGATGGGGGAAGATCCCACATGCTGTGAAGCAACTAAGCCCCGGTGCCACAACTACTGAGCCTGCACCCTACAGCCAGTGCTCTGCAACAAGAGGAGCCACCACGCGAGAACACCTCAACCAGAGAGTACCCCAACTGCTCACCACAACTAAAGGGAACCCTGCGCAGGAACGAAGACCCAGCACAGCCAAAAACTAATAAAGCAATAAAACAGCAAGGAGGTCAAACCAGTCAGTCCTAAAGGAAATCCACCCTGACTATTCACTGGGAGGACTGATGCTCAAAGGAGGTCAAACCAGTCAGTCCTAAAGGAAGTCCACCCTGACTATTCACTGGGAGGACTGATGCTCAACCTGAAGCTCCCGTACTTTGGCCACCTGATGCGAAGAACTGACTCACTGGAAAAGACCCTGATGCTGGGAAAGATTGAAGGCAGGAGGAGAAGGGGGTGACAGAGGATGAGCTAGCTGGATGCCATCATCGACTCAATGGACATAAGTCTGAGCAGACTCCAGGAGATGGTGAAGGACAGGGAAGCCTGACGTGCTGCAGTCCATGAGGTCACAAAGAGTCAGACACAACTGAGTGACTGAACAACAACAACAACATTAAAAAAAAAAAAGAAGTGATTGGCAACCAGATCTGAGGAATCAATCTGAGGGTAGGTTTATGCAAGACAGCATCGGTGAGGGCAAGGTGACTAACCCTGCTGGCTCTTTCCTTGGCTGCTCTTTCCAGCAAAGTGTGAACTCAGGTCACTCCTTGCATTTAGAGGCAAAACCTGTCGCTCCCCAGAGGAGCTCCTTGTACTGGTCGGTTCACTAATTCACTGCTGACTGGGCTTGTCTGGTAAGAGAACGCATTAAATATTTAAACCTTGTCCCTCCTCAGATGCACAGCAGCAAAGATGATTTTCCACAGAATTTAGCATTAAATTCAGGCAATTTGTACAGCTGTGCATATAAATGGCTTTTCACATAATCTCTAGAGGCCAGGGTCAATGTTCCTCGTACATTTTAATACTGTAGATGACATAGCGACATCCTTCCAATTTATGTTCCCTCATAATTGAAAGGGGCTTAATAAAAGTGAGGCAAAGGCAGTATGTACACAGCAACATAGATTTCTGCTGACAGTTGAGCAGAAGTTAATTGTAATTTTAATGTAATTTGTTCCATGGGTGATGTTGAACCCCTGGAACATAACTAAATTCATTTTAAAAGAAATAGTTGTGTGTGTCTCTGTGTGTGTCTGTGTTATAATATTAGAATGACCCAATTATACAGCTGTCACGAAGATACCAAATATAACTTCTCCAGATGAATGTTTTAATTATTTTTCTCACAGATATATTTGTTTAAATAAATGGAAGCCTGTTTTTTTTTTTTATCAACACAGTATTTTACCCAATCAGATTTTGGGGTGACACAGATATTATGTTGCTTGAAATAAACTCACACATTATATATTAAAATACGAGTGTAACAGTCCTAATCGCTCAAGTTAAGCTTATCTGCATGAACTGTAGTTAATATTTATTCTGGGTGAAGCAGTTTTTTATTGTTATTTTTTTATTTAGTAGAGTAAGAACATGCTAATAGTTTCCCTGCTAATTCAAACATTTCCTGCTGTGGATAAAAACAAATGTAAAACTGAAGAATGACGGTGTTCTCTGGCTCTGAAATTTGCTAATTGCAGAGCTATTCAATTATAGGTAATATCCTTTTATTGCTAATAAGATTACCGTGTGTCAACACAACTGCCATTCTGAAATAGAATTTGCCCAATTTGCCTTCTATGGAATTTAAAACTGTTTTGTGTAAAAGGTTTTAGAAAATCAGCACTGAAATATGAATGACAAGGAGAAGAAATAAGTAAAACACCAAATCTAATTTCCCCTCCCACAGATGTTTTTCTCTGGGGACAGTTTCAAAATGGATTTTGCCACCAAAAGAATAAAAAAAATAATTAAAAGAAAAGAAAGAAAAGAAAACCAACAACAAACCAGGCAAATGATTGAATCTATTGTTATCCAGGTTAAAAATGTCTTTAACTTGTTTGCAGTCTACTATTATGAAATTTGGAATTATCCAAATTCTCATCCCTTGGCCAGTGTCTAGTATTATGTTAGGTACAGAATAAGCAAAAAATGAAGGTTATGGTTTAGATCACAGAATCAAAAAAAACATCAGAATCAACTAGATGGGAAACAAAGAGGCATGTAAAACAAATGTTCTGGGATGTATTAAATGTATTAATCAAGGTTCTCCAGAAGAATAGAATCAATAAGAATATATATTGTGTGTATATACTATATATATATAATATGTTATATGAAATACATACATAATGATAATTATTATAAGGAATTGGCTCATGTTATTTTGGAGGCTGAGATGCCCTGTGATTTACTGTCTGCAGGATGGAGACCCAAGAAATCCCATGGATTAAAGTCCAGTCTGAGTCTCAAGGTCTGAAACCCAGGAGCACGGACAGTGTAAACCCTAGTCCAGGAGCAGAAGACCAATCTCTCAGCTCTTGCATTCAGGCAGGGAGAATGAATGCTCCTTCATTGCCTTTCCTTCTATTCAGGTCCTCGGTGGATTGGATGATGCCTACCCACAAGCAGGGAGGACAATCTATTCTACTCAGTCTACTGATTCAAATACTAATCACATCCAGAAATAGTCTCACAGACACACCAGAAAGAATGCTTATTTCTGGGAACCCTGGGACCCAGCCAAGTTGACACATAAAATTAGCCATCGCACTGGATCTTAGACCAGCCAAATCAGACTCTAAGAACACAGAATGTGAGAATGTGCATGCTATAGTTGATCCCTAAGGGGCTTCTCAGGTGGCTCAGTAGTAAAGAATCTGCCTGACAATGCAAGGAGATAAAGAGGCAGTTTTGATCCCTGAGGCAGGAAGATCCCCTGGAGGAGGAAATGGCAACCCACTACAGTATTCTTGCTTGGAGAATCCCATGGACAGAGGAGCCTGGTGGGCTATAGTTCATGGGGTCCCAAAGAGTCAGATATGATTGAACACATACGCACATGATTCTTGTATACATGATGTTTGAGAACTACTGGCCTAAAGGCTCATGCATGAATGGCTTTTGTGAATATCTGGTGTCCCTCAACCTTGGCCTTTGGCTGCAAAGACCCATAGGGTGACTTTTGATTTTCTTCTAAGGAAAAGACTGTATTTATCCACTTACTGTCAAACACAGCTAGAGCAGAGGTTTTCAGGATGATGATGGTCTTTAAATGAAACGACAGCAACAATGCCAGAAAATATAGGTGTCTAGGCTCCTCTGTACATAGTGTGACACTTTAAGAGTATGAATGACTGCTTGCTTGGAAAGTCTGGTCTTTCTTTCTAAAATGATGTTTCCAAAAATGTAATCTATGGACCATGTGTATCAGAATAGTTTTAGGTTTCCAGACGCATTCAATTAAAGTCAGAGGTGGATCTAGAAATCTGTATATCTTAACATGTTATATCACAACTCCCATCCTTACCACCACCCCTAGTTGAGTCATTGGCATTTGAGGAGCTTAGGAGAGAACTTACTTCTCTTTTCCCTGGATTTACGGTGAATAATGGTCTCTATGGGGCTTCCCTGGTGGCTCAAGGGGTAAAGCGTCTGCCTGCAAGGCGGGAGACCTCAGTTCGACCCCTGGATCAGGAAGAACCCTGGAGAAGGAAATGGCAACCCACTCCAGTATTCTTGCCTGGAGAGTCCCGTGGACAGAGGAGCCTGGTAGGCTACAGTCCATGGGGTCGCAAAGAGTCGGACACGACTGAGCAATTTCACTTTCAATGGTCTCTATTTGCCTGGGACTTTTCCAGATTTAACATGATAAGTCCCATATTCTGGGAAACTCCCTGAAAAGTGAAAGTTGCTCCATTGTGTCCAACTCTTTGCAATCCCAGGGACTATACAGTCCATGGAATTCTCCAGACCAGAATACTGGCGTGGGCAGCCATTCCCTTCTTCGGGGGATCTTCCCAACCCAGGGATCAAGCCTGGGTCTCCTGCATTACAGGTGGATTCTTTACCACCTGAGCCACCAGGGAAGCCCAAGAATACTGGAGTGGGTAGCCTATCCCTTCTCCTGTGTATCTTCCTGACCCAGGAATTGAACTCTCCTGCATTTCAGGTGGATTCTTTACCAGCTGACCTACTAGGGAGGGCCTAGTCCTGAGCAGATTGGAACAGCTGGCCCCCCTAACTAAGGGAAGCCTGGCGTGCCATAGTCCGTGGAGTTGCAGAATCGGAATGACTGAGCAACTGAACAACAACAATAACGATGACTAAGACCTAATTTCAAGTTTCCTTCTACCACACATCAGCTATAGGGCTTTGAACATAACACTAAGCCATTTTGAGATACCATTTCCTCATCTGTAAAATAGCTATAATATCCATTTCACAGAGATAAGAGTGTAGATTAAATGAAATTAGATGTGATTACACATATAAAGCACCTACAAGAACATGTTCTATAAATGTTATTTATTTTCTCTATTATTGGCAAAATCCTATTCTCAGGCCCCAGGGGAGGATCCTGTTCTACACAACAAGAAGGTGGGTGCCATTGAATTTGTTTCACCTGCCAAAAAGAGAGAGCTACTTCTTTGTCAGTAAATAACAGGTTGTCATGAGCTGTTTTCAGGCAGAATTTTTTTTTCAATTTGCAAATATGCAAATTGAGTGAATGTTTCACTTCATTTCCATGTAAAATTAATTAACTATAAAATTCTGGATGTAAACCAAAAAAAGAAAAATGAGTTCAAAATAGGGGGCTGCTAGAATTTAGATAAGACATTTGGAATCATATAAATCAAAGAGTATATGGATAAAACCTTAAGGTTAGGTTATGTTCCTACTACTAACTATAATAGGCTATGAAGATTTGGACAAATCTCAGTTTTTCTAGACCTTCGATTCCATACTTATAAAAGGATGAGGTTGGAATAGTATATTAAAGTTATCTTGAAAGCTCCTTCAAGCTTTTTCATTCTGTTCTGGATAAATTATTATTTTTCTTCTCTTAGAATTCTCTTAGCAAGCAGATTCTTTACCATCTAAGCTACCAGGGAAGCCCAAGTAAAAAGGAGCTGGATACTTTGAGACAGTTAAATGTTGATTAATTTTATATTGCTCTTGTTTATTTTGAATTAAAATGTTTTTTCCAACTAGTGTTATTCCCACTAGTCTTAAAAATGTCCTTAGAAACACTCAAAATAACTATATTTTCTTCCTCATGGATTGGTTCTTCAGCTATTTGAAATGAATGACCACATTAAGCTTTGGAAAATTTTGTTTATACTTTGCTAGAAGTGGACATGACCTGGCCATGTTTAACCATGGTAGATTTGATTGAAGCCCGAGGTTTCTCAGGCCAGGTATTACTGTCCTGACCAATTTATGACTGAGTGGCTAAAATCCAGACTGGAGATTTGGAGAGGCATGTATTAGCATCAAGTTGGGGCAATCCAATAAAAGGTCTGACCCTTTCTTAGTCAGTTAGCTTAGAATAAGAAGGTCAGAAATCAAAGATTAAAGTAGATTGAGGAAAGATTGAGTGGGTAAGAACTCAGGCATAGAGATACTCCTTTCTAGAATGAGTCGATCTGGCTGGATTTAACCATAATAATATCCTAATTTGGAGCTGAGAGGACAAAAGACTTAAATCTAGATTGGAAAGACTATTCATTCCTTCAGTCATTAATTCACCAAATAATTGTTGACTACTCACTCTGTGATAGGCACTGTTTGGGCACTGGACCCATCAGTGAGTCAAGGTAAGTATCTCACTTTTATGCAATACCACGTAGTGTACCAAACCTAACCACCCTCCTTCTAGGGAATTCATGATTTTATTGAGACTTCCTGTGATTAAATTGTGGGAAAAACTGTAATATATAACATGCTAAAATGTACAAATCTCTGGATCCATTCTCAGTGATTTTGATTAAACAGATCTCGCATGAGACTTGGAAATATACAGTTTTAATAACCTTCCTAAACTATTCTGAAACATCAGGCAGGCCCATAGATTGCATTTTAGAATGATAATTTTAGAAGGAGAGATTAAATTTCCCAAGCAATCTGTCCCTTATTCTCTTAAAGGGTCCTCTTATGTCCTGGATACCCATATCTGCTTAAGTGGTAATTTTTTTTTATTGATACATGGCTTGTTCAATGCCTTGACAATTTGTTTATCGTTCATCATGTTCATGACCATTTCCTACTTTCCTACTTTCCACCAGACCTTAGGGATCTGCAGATAGACTTTCACTCACCAATGTTACTCTTTAAGGATGAACCCAGAATTAGTCAGGTAGATATATTCTACTACTAGTGGGTATTAGAAATTTTCTGGACAGTAAATTTTTACTGATGAAAAGAGTATATTTTTCTCTTTAGTAAAGTCATGTTTTCAGCTTTCATTGATATGGTAGTTAGTTAAAGTTTTCCTGGTGGCCCAGTGGTAAAGAATCCACCTGCCAATGCCTGCCTGCCAATGCAGGAGATGGGGGTTCAATCCTTGGGTTGGGGAGAGTCCCTGGAGAAGAAAATGGCAAACAACTCCAGTATTCTTGCCTGGAAAATCCTATGGACAGAGGAGCCTGGTGGGGTACAGTCCATGGGGGTCACAAAAGAATCAGACACGACTTAGCAACTAAACAAGTTAGTTAAAACATTCATATCTTTCACGTATTTCTCAAATGAAATTGTATCATATTGAATCACCTCCGTGCATTGGTGATCAGCTCCTTTCCTCAGGGGAAAGCTGAATTCTCAGTCTGTCACTGTTCCATGTTTTGCTGAGTTAACCTTTCCCGAAGCAGCTGCTTCAAATCTTCAACCCTTTTTCTGATTTCCAGAATTAATCCACGGTACCTAGATTCTTGGATGCCACAGAAACCCAGGTTTCAGTACCTGACACCATAATATAAATGATTTTGTCCTGTTGCAAGTGTTTATCTTCACTGATCTGATCCTAACTCCCAACACTTCTACCTGTTCAAATCCTTCAGCATCTTTTGGCATCAGTCACAAGCCTTCTCCATTCTATTCTCAGCTCTTTCGTTGAATGGTCCTTTTATCCCCTAGCTTAACTGGAACATGGCTGTGCTGAAGACACTGCTTCTCTGTAACCCCTTGAATGGAGACTTTCTTCTGTGCTGCGCATAACTCAAGTATCTTTCTTATTATCTATCTCTACTTGAAAACAGTTTCTTCTTCCTCCTTAAAACACTAACCTTTTAAAGTTTCAACACAATAGATAATTTTTAGCTTCTGCTACTTTTCACTTCCATTTTCCCAATTTTTTTCACTTCCATCACTGTCACTTACTGGTATCTCAGTTACTTTCCACATTCATAGGGCATCATAACTGTCACCTCTCTCCATAGCTATGATTTTTTGGGGGTTTGTTTCCTCATGCAAATAGAAGATACATCCAATTCCTACAGTCTTAGAACCTTCATCCATTTGCTTCTCACAACATTTCCCTTCAATCTTACTTGGCCACCCCACCCCTGTAATCATTACATGTATCTATACTACTCCCAAAATGTTAGTTTCAAATGTTTTAATAATCTCTGATTACTAACTTCTGTTCTTCCAACTTGCTTTAGTACTTTTATTCCAAAACTGTACAAACACATGAAAATCTGTAATTCATTTATCCTAACACCATTTCATTGTACATCAATTTCTTTAGGTCCTCGATTTCCTTAGAAACCTAGATTTTTTTTTTCTTCCAGTCCTGTGTTCTCTTGCAAATTTTATAAGTTCTCTGTCCTCTCTCACCTGAAATTCTATTCACCTGGAACGTCCCTAACTCTGGTTAGCTCAACTATCCTTTTATTTTGTACCTGTGAATGAGTAGCCCAATAATCAAGAGAAAATTCACTGGCTGGACTTTAAATTTATGTCCACAGTATCAAAAGAAATCTCAACACTGACAGGCTATCCTACTAAACCTTCCTGTTAAATGTATTTACTTTTCAAACTGACAGTTTCATGTCTTATCCTCAAATCTTCAATACCTGCTCCCCATGTATTGTCTTAGTTGCTGACCTTGTGCACAGTAAGTAGAATTAGATGAAAATTAATTAATCTTAATTAAAATCCCACTACTCCACTGTATCATTTCCCTTACTGTAGTTTTCCTTACTACAGTTTCCCTTATTATAATAAAAATGATGTCCATACTTAAGGCCAAGCTAATCTGTGTTGCCAATTCCATCTACTGCTACCATCTTAAGGATTTAATTTCTGCAAGTTAACTCTTTCTCTCCTGATACATCAAATCTCCACTCTTTACTGGTTCTTTCAAAACAGCTTAAAAAATATTGTCCCTCACATGTATACCTATGCCTTATTCATGTTGATATTTGGCAGAAACCAACACAATTTTGTAAAGCATTTATACTTCAATTAAAAAAGGAATTAAAAAAATATTGTCCCTTACCCTAGTATAAGCTTACAGTTAAAAATACTGCTGTTTTGCTTCTATTCATGGGGAAAATATCACAGAAGTGATTCCTTAGATCTGTGTTTTCTACGTGCTCATCTCGCATTTTGTTTCCCACTCATAACTGTTCCAACTGGACACTGGACCTCATCATTGTATACAAACAGTTCTTAACAAGGTCACCATGAATCTCCATCTTCCCATGGCAAAGGGCTAGTTTTCCATCATCTTGCTAGCACCCTCTACAGTATTTAACATGGCTCATTATTCTGTCCATAAGGAACATGTTTTCCTTTGCTTCTAGGACACCATACTCTCCTGGATTTCCTCTTACTTCATGAATTGTACTTTTCAGCCTACTTTCACAGGTCCACATCATCCATGAAACCACTAATGGCCAGAATTGCCCTAAGACTGTCCTCAGCCTACTGATCCTCTTTATCTATATCCTTTTACTATGTGATTGTATTCAATCCTATTGTTTCAAATACATTTATATTCTGTTTTGGGACTTCCCTGGTGGTCCAGTAGTTAAGACTTCACGCTTCCACTGCAGGAGACCCAAGATTGTTCCCAGGTTGGGTTCGATCCCTGGTCTGGAAACTAAGAAACTAAGATCCTGCGTGCCATATGATGCGACCAAGAAAAAAAAAAAAAAACCATCCAAATATTTCTCCAGTGCCCAAGTCTGATATAACCAACTAACATACCAAACAATTACTACTAGGATGTTCAAGAGGTATCACAAATTGGCCAAAGCAGAAGTATCAATTATAGTCCTCCACCCCAGTCCACACCATCCCATTGCCTCAGGAAATGGAATTACCATTGTGACCTAGATGCTCAGGCTATAAACCCAAGAGTTAATAATTCTTGATTCTTCTCTTCTTTTCACATTCAAGATCCAGTGTATGAGTTAAGTGCTGCTGGCTCTACTGTCAAAATATCACTAAAATTTAACCACTTCTCATTTCTACTGCAAGAGAGTAGGCCCAGGAGCCACCATCCTTATGGAAATACACCAGGAACCTTCTTAAATATCTGCTTGCTTCTTATATTCTCCTTATCCTAGAGGTCATTCTCCACAAAACAGCCACAGTGATATTTTCAAAAGTAAATCAATGCATTTGCAACAACATGGATAGACCTAGAGCTTGTCATACTGAGTGAAGTCAGAGAAAGAGAAATATTGTATATCACTTATGTGCATAATCTAAAGAGAAATGATACAAATGAACTTATTTACAAAATAGAAACAGACTCACAGATTTAGGAAATGAATTTATGATTATCAAGGAGAAAGGGTTAGGGGACAGGATAGTGAGGGAGTTTGGGATCAACATGTACACACTGCTGTGTTTAAAATGGATAACCACAGAGGACCTACTGTATAGCACAGGGAACTCTGCTCAATATTGTGTAACAACCTAAATGGGAAACTAATTTGATAAAGAATAGATACATGTATATGTATAACTGAATCACTTTGCTGTATGCCTGAAACTATCACAATATTGTTTACCAACTATAATCCAATATAAAATAAAAAGTTTAAAAAAAAAGAAAAAATCAATGCATGTCCTTAATCAGTGTAAAACCTTGTATAGACTTTTCATGACATCTAGAGTAAAACCTTCCTGTAAAGTACAAGATCTACATAATAATGGCCTCTGCATATATCTCCAGATTTATCTATATTCATTCTCTCAGTGGTTGATGATATAATATTCACAATGACATATTTTCTGTCCCTTGTACATCCCAAGGTCTTTTCCATCTCAGAACCTCTGGGCTGGTGGATTTTTCTTCTTGGACCATCTTCTTCATCATGTATTTTTGCATAGATACCTGCTTCTTGTTCAGGACTCGATGCAAATATTATCTACCCACCAAACATCTTCCTTTATCACTCTAGGGGTTCTCTATCAATCAGATGTTATCAAGGGATTCTTTTTTATGTTTTTTTTTAATTGACATAATCAGTTCCTAAAATAAGCTTTGTTGTTGTTCTTCTATATGTCATCACACTTTTTACCATTATACTCCTATTTGAAATACAAGTTCCTACCAATATTAAACACTGTATTCCCAGGGCCTGTAAATGCATCTGGCAAATAATAAACACTATATACATTTTGACTGACAAAGAGTCATGTTAATTCTTTATCTTGCATTTGCGCATCTGCTATGCTACCACTTAAGTGTGTTTTTAAGATAGGTAGCTCACTCTCTTGATTCTGGTCCTTTGTCCTGGCCAATTAATCCAACTTTATATATGAATCTCTTACCCTTTATCTATTGCCTTTTCTATTAGCTCTACTTCTTAGTTTTATAAACAAATACATTCTGTTTTCTAGCATATATTTGTTTCAAGTGTTTTGTTGAAGCATGTATATATAAAATGGAGCTATAAAATGACAACCACTGAGAAAAGGTTAAAGGGTCTATTTTGTAATTTTAAAGGACTCAAAATGAGAATTTTCTCTCCACCTTATTCTTTTTTTTTTTGGCAAAAAAGTAACAGGCTTTTAACCTGTGAGTCAGTTTCCTCATAAATCAATCGGAGATTGCCATATTTAGTTTGAAAGGCTGCTTTGAAGTTCAGTAAAATATAATTTATATAAAGCACTCAATACAAAGTTCGGCATGGAACTTGTATAAAAAAAAAGAATGAGCTACTTCCTGGTCTTCATGGGCTAAGGAAAGGTGAGTCCAAGCAATATAGGCAAAGGACAAAGAAAGGCCTCATACCCTTGAGCATAATTACTTTATATACTTCAGTTTTATAATTTCATCTGAATTACCAAATTACCTTTTAGCATTTTACTCCCCTTTCTTCTAAAATAAAGGGCTTGATCAGACAATCGAAGTTTCTCTAGCTCTAGAATCTCTCATCAGATTAAAGAAATTCATACAGGAGACTCAGAGAAGGGAGCTGTTTTGTCTCAGACCACAAGAGTCCAGTTTTCTAGCTCTAGTTTCATTTATACTCAAGGATATTTACATCCTATATCTCAGCCCTGGATTACTGGCTTGTTGTCCATGTCAAGTCACTGACTACAGTTGCTTTAAAAGAAGTGGATTATAAGGGAAGAAAAGGCTGGGCAAGATGGGATAATATTGAGTTTGGGCCCTTCAAGAGGAAGGCAGGGTAGTCATAGTAGGAAATTGTAAAGGAATGCTTCAGAGAACCAGAGGTCTCAAGAAATGCATGCAAGGAATCTAGGAGATAGCAGAGACTCATTGACTTCTAAGAGGGAGTTATTTTTTACTTTTTGTTTTTGTTCAGAACCTTCATCTTGTTTACCAGCCTTGGGATGTGGAGAAGTGTAACACAAATGGAGCCAGAATACAGGGGCTTAAGATCGAACCTCACCACTGTTCAGCTGTGTGGCCTTCCCCAGCTGTCATTTAATATCTCCAAGTGTCAGTTTTATCATTTGTAATAATTGAGATATTTTCTAGCTCATAATTCCTACTTCACATAGATGACCAATACATTTTAAATAAAGTGAAACAATTTATCAACATTTCCCAATCTTTCCTAATAATAAGAATTATCTGGAATTTTGGTCAAACGTACAGATTACAAAGATTTACCCTGAGAAAGTCTGATGTAATAGATTCTGTGTGGGGACCATAATTCATGATATTAACAAATAACCAAGGTTTTTCTTTTTTTTTTCTGACAAATTTGGAAGACACTGAAATGATGGTGCTGTTAATGGTAGATTACTCAAGACTGTGAGAGCTGAGGATTAGGGCCAAGCCCTTGTGAACAAGCCACTCCAAGAGAAGGGGCTGCAAGGTATTTCTCTCCGTTCCCATTTGTGTGAGGGAGATAATACAGTGAGTCCCCTACATATGAACCTGCCAGTTGTGAACTTTCAAAGACGTGAATGTGCGTTCACATGTCCGATCATGTAAGTTAGTTCATATGTCCGGTGTGCATGGTCACATGCATGCCTCCTCTACAAGTGGTGGTGCTTTTGTACAGATCCTCCGTCTCCTCTTGCTGACGATCCTTCAGCTCTACCATCCCCCACCTCATCTCCCTCCTCCAATCAGTATCTCTTCTTACCTGTTCACTTGATGCCAGCCCCTGTATGCTGGCCTTTGTAATGTACTATTGTAATTTTCAAGGTACTGTACTGTAAAGTTAAAAATGTTTTCATTATTTTTATGCTTGATTTTTTATGTATTATTTGCATGAAAAGTATTATAAATCTATTACAGTACAGTACTATATAGCTGATTGTGTTAGTTGGGTACCAACGCTAACTTCATTGGACTTACAAACAAATTAAACCTACGAATGTGCTCTCAGAACAGAACTTGTCCATATATAGGGGATTTAATGCAGTGTCTAGTCATACACAGGTATTGTAGTGTCTAGTAATACTTACTACTGTGGGACATACATGGGGGTATGTGTTTTGTTTTGTTTGGTTTTGTCTATTTATCTATCTAGCTACCTACTTACCGTTATCTATCTAATATCTACTTATTTACTTTTACTACGCTTTGAGAGCTAATGCAAACTTTAATCTAGAATCATAATTCTGTTAATGATAGACTGATCTATTATCATAATTAAATATAATAGATTCATATTTAAATATAATAAACATCATATTTAAATAATGGAGAAAGAGAGACAGAGGGAGAGATAGGAAAGAGACAAAGAGCAAGGCATATTATAGTATTATGGTGTTATAATCACACCTGTTTCAAAGTCACAATTAATTACTAAGTTAAAGTCAACATTTTCTCATATAACCATTTACAGACATAAAACTACAAAGATATTACTTTATTTTTTTGTTACTTTTTATTTTTATTTAACTGGCGTATACTTGCTTTATAATATTGTATTGGTTTCTGCTGTACAACGTGAATCAGCTATAAGTATACATATATCTCCTCCCTCATGAGCAAATATTTTACTTTAATATTGGCTTATCAGGTAGATATTTAAACCCTGGAGACTATTAAGTTTGTTGGCTTGTGTTTGGTTAAGACTGAGTTGATAAAGAAAATTGAGACACTATTCTCTATATAAACCAGCAGCAAGTTAGCAAGCAAACTGCTTTGCATTTCCAAAGTTCCAAGAGCCACTAAGTGTTTTTGCTCATCCAGTCTCTAATTTCAGTTGATTCCAGTTACAAAGTAAAACCTATATGATTCATTACCAGCAAGAGACCTGGTGAAATTTAGCAAACTGCCTAGAAGTATCGAGAATCTTTTACTATTTCCCTCTAGCACTGAACTTGCCTTTGAGTAAGTATCTAAATGTCAACAAAAAGAATTTCCAAGGGCGTTTTCTAAGTTTATAACACATGTATGGGCCTCAAGTCTACAGCTGGTCTTCATATCCGTGTGTTCCATATCCATAGACTCAACCGAGGACAGAAAATATTTGAGAAGCATTCTAGAAATTTCCAAAAAGCAAAACTGGAATTTACCACACTGTCAACTATCTACATAGCACTTACACTGTATTCGTTATTGTAAGTCACCCAGAAATGATTTAAAGTCTAGGGGAGGATGTGTGTAGGTTATATGTAAATGTTATGCCATTTTATATAAGCAATTGGAGCATCCATGGATTTTGATATCCTTGAAGAAGTCTCAGAACTGATTTTGCTGTGAACCTACAGCTGCTTTAAAACATAAAGTCTTAGGAAAACTCTCTTCAGGAAGATATCATGCAACTAACTGGTACCTGCTGCACTTAAACTCTTATGACCCTTCAGATTTCCTAGCTCATGGGTCAAGAATGAGGATCAACCTGACCTTGCACTTGACAGAGTAATGGGATATGGGACAGATGCTGCAGAGGACGCATGGGCTGCCTTTGTTCAGTATCAGTAGTGGGTTGAGCCCCACTGCTGTGTTTGGAGCCCAGGCAGAGTTTCAGAACCATGGAACACATCCCAGAGGGAGCAAAGTCAGTGAGGACTTGTCACTTCACCAAGCCAACAACTATCTCACCAAATCTTCTTAAATAGATGATTTTGGTTGGCCAGCCTACATATGATACTATAGGCTCTCATGTGAAAAAATCTGATCATCCAAACTTCTACTTATCAATTGTTTTCCAGACTCCTTCCTAGATTACCTTTCGGCTTTACTTGCCTTCAGCCCACCTACTGGCCTACTTCTCAGTCTTCATACTACCTAACCTCTCTTTAAATTTGAGAATTTAATCCTAAAAGTGTATCACCATGTATTTAAAAAAAAAAAACTTGTAATGAAATTAGGGCTTCATGAATCTGAAAACATCTTGATACACAATTTGTACTGCATTATAACAAGATCACACAAATGTTATTCATTGCCAGTCTAGCAAAGAGTAGGAGGTATATTATTTATTCCTACTTAACAAATTTATCCAACATAGTGATTTAAAACAATGAATATTTATTATCTTGCAATTTCTTTGGGTCAGGAACTCAGGGGTGGCTTAGCTGTACGATCCTGGCTCCAAATCTTTCACGAGATTGTAAGTCCCCTACATATGAACCTTCAAGTTGTGAACTTCCAAAGATGCAAATGTGATTTCCATCAGCATCAGGCATGAGTGAAATTGCAGCTCGCCCTCCATCTCCTGTTGCTGACAGTCCTTCAGCTCTACCATCTCCCACCTACTCTCCCTCCTCCAGTCAGTAACTTTTGTTGCCTATTCACTCAGTAGCAGCCCCTGTACACCAGCTGCTGTACTGTACTACTGTATTTTCAAGGTACTATACTGTCAGGTTATAAATGTCTTCTTTTTGTGTTTGCTTATTTATGTATCATTTGTGTAAAAGGTATTATAAACTTATCAGAGTACAGTACTATATTGTTGATTGTGTTAGTTGGGTATCTAGGCTAACTTTTTTGGACCTACGAACAAATTGGACTTTCAAACACACTCGTGGAACAGAATTCATTTATATGTAGGGGGATGCTTGTATGCAAGAATTTAGCCCCGGGTACAGTCGTCTGAAGATTTGACTGGAGTTTGAGAGATTCACCTCCAGGATGGCTTGTTCACGTGTTGTTGACAGAAGGCTCTGTTCCTTGACACCTGGGTCTCTCCATAGCGTTGCTTGAATGTCTTCACAATATGGTGCCTGGCCTTCCCCAGAGTGACCCAAGGGAAACTAAGGCAGAAGCCACCATGCCTTTTAAGATCGAGCTTTGGAAGTGTTAAACTATCATTTCCACAACATCCTAGTGGTTATGCAAGTGGCTTCAATCGTTGTGGAAAGTGGCTACACAAGACCATGAACACCAGGAGGTAATTATTAATATCATTGGGGTCATCTTGAAAGCTAGCTGCCAGGGTGAGGCATTAAGATACATTTGTTAGAGTGATAACATATCAGATTTCCATATCCCCAAAAGAAAACCACCTGGATAGGATTTATTCACAATAAAAGGTTGTAAAAGACTTCTATTTACTTAATTAAGCCTCACAATCACTCTTTTGGGGGTAGATTCCCATTTTATAAATGAAGAAACAAATTAAAAAAAAAAAGTCATAGTAACTTATTCACTGTTACTCAAGGAGTAAACTGCAAGACTATGTTTTGAACACAACCAGGGCAATGTATCCCATTTGAATTTCTGCAAAATAACATTCTTTTCATCTTTTCTTTCCTGATGGAACAATATTCATAAGGGCATGCATCCTTATCATTCATATATTTTGACTTCTGCACTGATAAGTCAGACTGCAAATTATGCTTAGTATTCTGCCACCTAGATGTTATCTGCATCACCCCTTCCTCCCACAATTCCTGTTCCACTGATCCTTCATAAATAAGGCAAACCTATGTTTGAGAATCAGCACTGTGAAGTATTTAATTCTCAAAGGAAAAAAATATCTCCTATTTGTCATCAGAAAAATATAGGCTTAAATATCATCATCACAAATGCTTACAGTTCTAGAGCTATTTTGTTTAGCATCCTTCCTGGAAATCTTTAGTCTGAACATCAGTTTTTGTCCTGCAGATGAAAAAGGACATTTTATCTTCTATCCCGCATCTTGGTGGCAGCTTCTGCTCTTCCAGATTCATGTTCCCTTTGGGAATAAATGTGTATAATAACTGCTATTTTCATTCCCACTGCACATCTTAGGGCACGGAGCCCTGAAGATATGTTCTGTCTCAGCCTTGATTCATGGCTGCTTTTAATGCCTACAGTTAGCATTTGGTGCACAGGGTTTCAACTCCAGTAAAAACACTGAAACTACTGCCAAAGAAGTGGAGTGGAAAAGCAAACTCAAACCACAGAGGCTGCTAAACTCATTGTGACCCAAAAATCTAAGATCCATATTGCAGTGCGAATTACAAAGCTTCGAATTTCATGTGCAAGGGTCCATTTCACTGATATTAAAAGACTTAGCTTTCTTCCCACTATAGGAACTCGATCACAACTTTGACTTTGTCCTTGATTCTTTTCTTAGTTTCCTGAACTCCAACTATGGTGGTGAGTTCTGATGATTTCTTACCCCTCAAACACAATTAGGGCATCTTCTTTAAAATCTCCAAGATTTGGAATGACAAAGAAATATGTGGCTGCTGAAGGGTCACTGCTACAATGAAGATTTATTGGGGATCTAATGCAAAAGAGATAGTCTCATTCAACAGAATCATCTACAGAAGAAACACTTCATGTGGTTAGGAGGACAAATGTGAGAGATTTCAGTTGACATCAGAGTGAGAACAATGCTCCAAAATGTGGATTTGAGTAAAAACAAGAGATCTGTCTCCAAGCAACCATCTAAGGAACCTGGATCTGGTTAAAGTGCAGGCTGTTAGATGACCTAAAAATATTTTTAATCATCTTAAGTGTAATAACAGTTTTGTGTTTGCACAGGAAAATGTCCTTATTTTATGAAGACTCATGTTGAAATAAGTGGAATTGAAATGGCCTTACTGTCTGTAATTTGCTTTAAAATACATCAGCAAATAAAATAGATGATGCAAATATGACAAAATGTTAACAATTGTTAAATGTAAGTAATGGGTATCTGGACATTTCATTCTTCCTACTTTTCTATAATAAAACATTAAAGGAAAAATTGTTAAATGAGGTACAAAAATTGGGAGGCAAAGTGAATAGCTCAGGACGGCAGAAGAAAGGGTGAGCTCTGCTATCACATTCTACTTTCCCTTTCCTTCCCCAGAGCATCCTTCGGCTGCTATCTAAACAAATGTTGAACAAATACCTAAGAAACACATTTTAAGAGTTATTAAATTATGTGCTTACCTTGAAGTCTGGACTGTTCGGTAATTCTTTACATACATGTATGTCAGACACTCAATCCTTGGCAGAGAACCAGGCTTAGAAAGTAAAGAAGATGAGAAGACATCAACCATATGGTGAAAGCAAACACCCCCTAAAGTGAATTTAGGAAGAAAGATTGTATTTCTATATACCCTGAGTATGAGAACTTCAGAATCCAGAAGTCTGGGGCCATTTAAAAATGTTCCCAAAAGGTATTATTGCCTCACTGCATGTTCACAGGGACCATTTTAAGTTAAAAAAAAAAAGTCATTATTCACAGAATAATTTGTTTAAATGATTGGAAAGTGGAGTGCATTTTTCCAAGGATTTCATGCAAGATGATTCATATTTTTAAACTTGTGGTGATCAAATTTTATTATCCTATTTTATCATAGTACAAAATAAATTGTATGAAGTTGCATGATAAACCAAAAGAACCCTGCTTAGGGGTCATTGGTGAAGAGCTGGCCAACTATTGGACTGGCCAAAATGAAAAGCTGAATGAACGGTTTGACCAATCCAATATTTTCAACTCCTATATTCCCTTTCAGAAGTGTAGAGTTTGTGCCTATCCTTAAGGATTTCATATACATTTATCTTCTTCTCTTTTTAAATTTTTTTTACTATGGTCACTGTCACTTCACTGTTAGGTAATTTAGCATACACATACTGAGAAAAGGCTAACCGTGGAAACATATGGTGTTTCCATGCAGATCAATCTGTATGCGTGAGGGAAAGTAACAAGACTGAAAAGTACTTTTTCCTCTACCGTTTCTTTGCACAATTTGCAAGGGAACAAGTGGTCAGCAACAAGGATGGCAGAAGAAAATGAGCTAATTAACTATACAGTTGAGAGTTAGGAGAGATTGCAAAGAGAAGTCAGGAAGGCTCAGGCCAGCTGGATAATTTTATATTGTCATTAGTGATAATAAATGCTTGCTATTCATCAAAAGACTCTTAAGTGGCATCAAGAAAGAAGTTCATGATCTTCCCAAACAACCTAAAGATGTTTCGTTTTCTTCTGTCTTTATGCATGTACATAGTAAAAGCGACTCTGGGTTTTAAAATTCATTATCAGTGAACAAGTTTGATATTTAATGTGTTAGAAAAAATGTGACATATCTAGTCCTTGCCATAACATTGGTTTAGACTAGTATTTCCTAAAGTAGCTTCAAAGTTGACGGAATTTAAAAATTAAAAGTTGAAACTAAGCATAATCCTTGATTATATATTATTTAAAACAGACTATTAAAATATTGACCTTGAGTCTGGGTAAGAATAGCTTAATAGTATTTTCCTTTATTAACTATGATTTTGAGTCTCTTTCCTCAGCTGTCCCTTACTATCTCAAATGGAATTTAATATGTGAATATTTGACTAAAAAAAAACCCATAAAGCAAGTATATGTCTTCTCATTAATAAAATAAATATTTTTATTGTATTGTGAGGGAGAACATACAAGCACAAATATACCGACCACACTCCTCTGATTCAATATAAATTTCAGCATGGACCTGATAGAAAATTTTGATCTGAATTACTTTTATAACATCTACTGGAATGAGAACTTTTTCTTTTTCTAAACTATTGTATCCATAGAACTGGCTCAACACTTGACAACATTTTTGGTTGAAATAACCCTAGAGAAAAATGTGTGGGCATTTTCAGTTCTCATGAGATTAGAAGAGATAAAAGCAACAATATCCTCGATCTAGAATTCTGACCTTAGGGCACTGTACCCGATTATTTGTGAAACTGTTCAAACTTTTTAATCACATATAAAAAGCAAAGGAAAGAAATAAGAAAAGCAATGGTGTCATCTGCCTTGCTATGTATCTTCATATACACTATAAATACATTTTTCTTAAGAGTGAGATGAAATCAGAAAGACGTGGGGAACTATAGAAAATAATGTGCCAGACGGCAGGAGCTTAGAGAAGACAAGTTCTCTCACCTTCAGTGGTGAGACTAAATGTGTCAACAAACTCCCAACACATACGCTTTTAAAAATGTAACACCATCCTTAGGTTTTCGAATACAGGGAATAAAATTTTACTGTAATTAAAATGAGAAACAGTCATTCTCCATTTGGATCTGTTCCAGTTCTCACAAGGGCAAATTCCTAAACTGCCATTTTCTTTTCCCATTATAGATTCTGGCACCAGGGCAAGATATTAGGATTTTAATGCCTTAATATATTCTATGAAATATACTAGTGTACTTTACTATTCTGACCTTTTGGCACATCATATTTTGATTCGGATGGCCATTCACTCTTTGCTCTCCA
The DNA here is from genome assembly GCA_024291935.2 of Okapia johnstoni. Lineage (NCBI taxonomy): Eukaryota > Metazoa > Chordata > Mammalia > Artiodactyla > Giraffidae > Okapia > Okapia johnstoni. The sequence goes on from CM044327.1 coordinate 25,417,199, forward strand.
GCTCAGGGAGGCCATAAAAAGAGTGAAATGAATGGATTGACTATAGCTAGTCACAATACAGAATACTGAAAAGGTCATTGTATCTCATCCACTGTGCTATTATTCACAGAATATATAGGACCTTAAATATTTGATATCATAGTCTTGTGACAAAGAAATCCAAGAAAAAAATGGAACCAAGAATCACTTCTCATGACACAATTGCACCATCAGTCAAGAATGAGAAATAGGGGGAATTGCCTGGTGACTCAGTGGTCAAGAATCTGCCTGCCAATGCAGGGGATACAGGTTCAATCCCTGGTCCGGAAAGATCTCACAACCATGGGAGAAGTGAGCCCATGCACCACAACTACTGAGCTTGCCCTCTAGAGCTCTCAAGTTGCAACTGCTGAGCCTTCACACTGCAACTCCTGAAGCCTGTGTCCTCTGGAGCCCATGCTCTGCAACAAGAGAAGCCACCATAATGGGAAGTTTGCACATCACAACTAAAGAGTAACCCCCTCTTGCTGCAACTAGAGAAAGTGCACACAGCACCAAAGACCCAGCACAACCAAAATAATAAAATAAATAAATACTTTTTTTTTTTTTAAAGAATGAGAAATAGCAGAAGCCTAGTACAATGGGAAAGGAAAATAAAAAAAAAAAAGAAAAGAAAAAAAAAGAAAATCATCTTCACTTTTTCTCATCTCTCCCCTTTTGGTAAAATATGTCCATGAACACATCCTCAAAAGGAAAAGGAGTTAGAAAGGCAATCTGTAAATGTTAAGCTTGAAACTAACAAAACTTAGGAACTGAGATTTCTGTTAGTATTTTCCAAGAGGTGCAAGGTCCTGTTTGCTTCTTTGCTGGATAAGAGATGAGAGAGCTATACGTTAATAAAAACATAAAGAAATTTTCTCAATTTAAGGTCTTAGAATAGAAAGCCGTAAGTGACATTTTCGCTAATAGAAACTTTAAAACGTTCCTTTCCACCCACATGTGACACTAAGTAGCCAGAGGAGCCCCAAGTTCCCCATTTACAGGTAGAAACAAGCTCCTAGGTAGTCTATTAATGACCGTGTCTTACAGAGCTATGTTTGTTGCTGCTGATAGTTTGTTAGTTTACATACAAATGAACCATAAAAAATAAACACTGATACAAGCAACTCCTGCAGCTGAATTCCAGAAAAATAAACGACCCAATCAAAAAGTGGGCCAAAGAACTGAACAGACATTTCTCCAAAGAAGACATACAGATGGCTAACAAACACATGAAAAGATGCTCAACATCACTCATTATCAGAGAAATGCAAATCAAAACCACAATGAGGTACCATTTCATGCCCGTCAGAATGGCTGCTATCCAAAAGTCTACAAGCAATAAATGCTGGAGAGGGTGTGGAGAAAAGGGAACCCTCTTACACTGTTGGTGGGAATGAAAACTAGTACAGCCACTATGGAGAACAGTGTGGAGATTCCTCGAAAAACTAGGAATAGAACTGCCATATGACCCAGCAGTCCCACTGCTGGGCATACACACTGAGGAAACCAGACTTGAAAGAGACATGTGTACCCCAATGTTCATCGCAGCACTGTTTACAATAGCCAGGACATGGAAGCAGCCTAGATGCCCATCAGCAGAAGAATAGATAAGAAAGCTGTGGTACATATACACAATGGAATATTACTCAGCCATTAAGAAGAATACATTTGAATCAGTTCTAATGAGGTGGATGAAACTGGAGCCTATTATACAGAGTGAAGTAAGCCAGAAAGAAAACACCAATACAGTATACTAGCACATATATATGGTATTTAGTCAATTGGTAAAGATAACCCTGTATTGCGAGACATCAAAAGAGACACAGATAAATAGAACAGTATTATGGACTCTATGGGAGAGGGTGAGGGTGGGACGATATGGGAGAATGGCATGGAAGCATGTAAATTATCATATGTGAAATGAATCACCAGTCCAGGTTCAATGCATGATACAGGGTGCTCGGGGCTGGTGCATCGGGTTGACCCGGAGGAATGAGATGGGGAGGGAGGTGGGAGAGGAGTTCTGGAGGGGGAAAACATGTACACCCATGGTGGATTCATGTTAATGTATAGCAAAACGAATACAATATTGTAAAGTTAAAAAAGAGAAAATAAACTAATTAAAAAATAAATAAACACTGAGTCAAATTGAAGAGAAATGAAAGAGCAATTAAAGATTAAGATACAGAGCAATAATGCAAGATTTTGGCAAAAAGCTCAGTCTCACTACTAATTGTTTGAAATGCAATTTAAACTACAATTATATCCATTTTCAATTATCAATTATTTAAACTTAAAAGAAAAAGAAAATACCTGGTGTTTGTGAGAGTGGGAAAATGGTATTCTAATTTTTGTTTGGAATACAGATTAATAAATTTTACTCAAAATGCATTTTTGCACAAATACATTTTAACATGTGCATAGTTTTAATCAGCAATCCAATTTCTGGGTTTCGCGCTAAGGAATAAATTAGATGTGTACAATGACTTGTCTTTAAGAATGTTAATCATAATGATATTAATAATAGTCAAAAACTGAAGACAACAGGAAATTAAATAAATTGATGTAAATTTCTGCTTACATCATTTAACTTAAAGAAACTCGTAAGGGCTTTAGAACATGGTTGTGATATGTTGTATGTGGAGAAAAGTAAGCAGCAACTTACTATCTTGAGTACGTCTTCGATTTTGTAAAGTGTGTGTGTATGCATGTATAGTTGTATTTAAAAATCTATTTTTAATTTTAACAGTTATTAAGTCTAATTGATTACATGATGGCATAATAGGGGATTTTGTGTGCATGTAGAGAAAAGTATGATAGGATAAACACCAAAATGTCAGCAGTGGTTAAGTCTGGGAGATAGAAGTATATTTACAGGTGAGTTTTGTACGTATTTGTGTGTGTGTGTCTACTTTTCTGAATTTTCTCAATACTTATGATCAATATGCACTTCTTTAAAAACTGAAGAAAACACTTATTTTTTTCTTTAAAAAGAACAAGAGTCAGGATAAATTTATCCAAATGGTGATAAGAAATCAGAAAGAGAGATCTGAAATACAGTGATTCTTCAGAGACGCATAGGATGATTTCCTAAGCAAATGGATCACCCCTTTTTTGAATCATCATGTCTTCAACCAGGACTACTTTCTGGTGTTGTAAGATGGTTAAAGGAAGCTGAGCACTGAAGAATTGATGCTTTTGAACTGTTGTGTTGAAGAAGACTCTTGAGAGTCCCTTGGAGAGCAAGGAGATCCAATCAGTCCATCCTAAAGGAAATCAGTCCTGAATATTCATTAGGAGGACTGATGCTGAAGCTGAAACTCGACTACTTTGGCCACCTGATGCGAAGAACTGACTCATTGACAAAGACCCTGATGCTGGGAAAGATTGAAGGCGGGAGGAGAAGGGGACGACAGAGGATGAGATGGTTGGATGGCATCACCGCCTCAATGGACATGAGTTTGAGTAGGCTCCTGGAGTTGGTGAAGGACAGGGAAGCCTGTCATGCTACAGTCCATGGGGCTGCAAAGAGTCGGACACGACTGAGCAACTGAACTGAACTGAACTGAAGATGGGGGAGATACAAACAGAAAAAAAACATTTTTCTTAAGAAGAGGGTAAACTCACTGATTGCTATAAAACTAAGATTAATAAATGTGCTCATTCCTTTCAACTTTTTTAAAGAGGAAAAACTAGGAAGTATGAAATGGCCCAAATGTGATAGTTTAATGCTTAGCAAAGCACATGATTTATGTCTGTCTTAAATCTCCCTTTCAAAAAACTGCATAAACATCACACACAGCAGACCTTTTCCTCCAGAAATAAACCTTCCATACCTTGCCAAGACTTTCTTGAAATTATCAGAAAATAAGCCTGGACCCCAGAAGCAGGGTGGAGGTTCAGTTCACATCAGGAGAAAATTTAGTTAGCTACTCATTCTCTGGAGAACTTCATTTCTGGTGCCTTAAAGGAGATGAGTTTGGTTAGATAAATTCAATTCTGGGGCTCTTATCAGGACAACCCTTTCATTCATTACAAGGCCGTGAACTCAAGAAGAAACAGTCTATCTTTCAGATTCCTTTGAGTTATGAAAATAATAGTCCTTTGGGATATGTGATCCCATCTTGCTTTTATTTTGTGGGCTACCATGATGCACCCAAAACATCAAAAAGAACTCAGTCCCACGGACTCTGGTTTACAAAATATGATTGCATTCTTTTGTATGTTGCTCTCAGTATTTTTTCTTCCCATCATTTTCTGAAGCTAGCCCTCACAAGAAGTTGCTCACACTTAACATCTCATCTGTGTTTGAAATGATCTAGGGTGCTCCAGAGGGGCTTCCCAGGTGGTGCTAGTGATAAAAAAAACTCACCTGCCAATGCAGAGACTTAAGAGATGCGGGTTCAATCCCTGGGTCAGGAAGCTCCCATGGAGGAGGGCACAGCAACCCACTCCAGTATTCCTGCCTGGAGAATCCCATAGACAGAGGAGTCTGGCAGGCTAGAGTTCATAGGGCTGCAGAGAGTTGGACACGAATTAAACGTGACTTAACATGCATGCACATGCCTGATGCTCCAGAAAGGAAAGAGTATTTTCAGAGGCAGCAAGACAAAGGAGAGGTTTCTTTAGATTTTCAGGGGGTGGAGCTTCACACACCCCTCTATCAGAAGAAATACACCACCTACTTTCTGGCAGTTTCCTGTCATCCGAGAAAGACAACATAGTCCATGTAAAGATTTTCAGCTCCAGAAGGCATAGCAACTACAGAATCACTTGAAAGAAACAGAATGAACTTGAAGCTTTTCAGAACACTCAGTTTGGCCCAACATCTCTGCTTGCCCTTGTTCGGGGGAGGGTGCAGGTTTGTGTCGAAGTGAGATTACTGAATCTCTTGTCAGTCTAGCAGAATGGAAGCTTGGAGTCAAATATGATTTGCTTCAATAAAAAAAAAAAAAAACCTGATATTTCCCATATCTACATAGTTGCAAATTTACACTGGCTACAGAAGTTTGAGAAATACATACAACCCTCTTTAACAAAGCTCTGAGTGGAAATCATATTCTTTTTCTTTTACTACATACACTTTTCCATACTCCAAAGCAAAATACTCTTCTGTAACTAATCCTTTTGTTTTTTCTGTATTCTTTAGCTTTTTCCTACTCTCTGGTGAACTCAATCTTTCAGTCACGTGCCATGTGGATTTCTTTCTTATGGCATGGTTTTTATTGGGGTATAGTTGTTTTATACTCTGTCAGTTTCTGCTGTACAGCAAAGTGAATCAGCCATATGTATAAATATCACCCCCTCTTTTTTGGACTCTTTCATGACACTTTCCTGGCCCTCCTGAGCAGCGTTATTTACTTTTGCTTCTAAGCAGAATTCTACTTGGGAGATCCAATTTGTACAGACAAATGCTAATAATATTGAAGTAGTTCCCTATGAAGATGTGAGTGTTTTTCCAGTTAGGGCAGAGATCATTTGTAACTATCTTATTTCATGAGCACCTACTATGTAGCAGGCACTATGCTGTCTAAGCACACAGACCAACAAAGATCCTTTATCCAGTTTAAAATGTTACCAGATCAATATGAATTAAAGTAAGATACCCTGAAAATATCACCTAGATGAATTCTCTCATGTTGCAGATGAGGAAACTGAGTCACAGAAAAGGTCTGTTGCTTAAAGCAGTGGTCTTCCTATTTTAGCTTTTGGCAGAATACCTAGAGCACTAATTGTTAAACGCAAATGCTGGAATCATCTCTAGAATTTCCATGCAGTAGTTCTAGGTCCTGAGAATTTGCATTTGTTACTTATTCCCTGCTGAGCTGATGCTGCTGACTGGGGACCACATAATGCCACACTGGTAGTTATTACTGGTGGCGCCACACTCGGGTGCTTTGTATAATTATTCATGACAGTATTGTTATTCATGACGATGACACAAATATATGCAGACAATAAAAAAGACCATAGAAACTCGTTGCTTGTTTTTGGAGTTGCACTTAAGAAATAAAAAATCCAAGGAAAAAGGTAAAAAAGATGCCTTTTTAAAGATATCCTTTGGATCAGGGTAAGCTGACCAGTTTGCTTGGTCTGGGGATTAGGGACAAACTTCTTCCACTTTTCTCTGTTCAGGTCGTACTCATATTAACTCAGCATCTTTTTTTTTTTTTCTTAGATTTTTCCAAAGCCTTTGCAAAGCCACCAAGTTTCTGTCTACTGACCTGTTGCCTCACGGCTGGAAAGTGAGGCTTAGGCTTCTGAAAGCTTTTTGTCCACCTGCCTTCCAAGCACAGGATTTAGGAGAGCTCTCTGTTTACTTCCTTCTAGCTGGTGTTCTGAGGGAAAAAAAAATACAGCTATGAGAAGCAAGCACGTTTCTAACATTTAAAGACAACCAATACTAGTTTCATTTTCTGTGTACATCAGGGCTGAATGTTAACGTCTGATTGCTCCCTGCCAGGCCATATAGCACAAGCTGGTACTTGATGGATCCAGGGAGTCAAAAAGCAATAATGTTTTAATACTTACATAAAACCACCTTTTGTTTAATAGGAATAAATAATGTTCCAATCATAATAATGCCAACTCTCTGGACACAGAGCTGTAGCAACTAATGAGATGGGACCTCTGGACGTGAGGTGGGTACAATAGGATGAAGAATGCAACAGAACAGCAGGAAAAAAAATAGTTCTAATCCCATGTACGGTTAGAGAAAATTGCTGAAGAAAACATCATATAATTAAACTAATCTTTTCAAGCTTCTTAAAGAAACAGATAAACGGTGTTCTGAAATTAGGAACAGGTGATATGGGTTTTCAAAATAGAATTTTCCCATAGAGTCAGTCATTCAGAGTTTTTGAAAGTAAGACAAAACCAAACAGAAAAGCCCAGAATGGAACATTTTTAAAAGGAAAAAAGGTATATAAGCTCCCGTCACTATGTCTCTACCTTTTCTGCATTCTCTCAACATGTCCATTTATGGCTCAAATCATGGAGTCAAACATGATCATTTATACTTCCTGTTGGTTGGTCTTCTTTATAATCGCTTTCCTAGCGCTGAGCACTATGTCTGGCAAATAGTATATTCTCAATAAATATTTTCAGAATTCATATGTTAAACATTGGCTCTTGCCCTGAAACTATCCTCCTGGGCTATCTGGCTCCCCCCTTTCTGTAGGGCGTCCACCCAGGCTTCTAACAGTGCAGATATGCGCAGCAGGCTTCCCAGGTGGCTCAGTGGTAAAGAATCTGCCTGCCAAGCAGGAGACGTGGATTCAATCCCTGGGTCAGGAAGATCCCCTGGAGAAGGAAATGGCAACCCACTCCAGTATTTTTGCCTGGAAAATCCCATGGACAGGGGAACCTGGAGGGCTACAGTTTATGGGGTCGAAAAACAGTCAGACTGAACAGCAACAATCATCACAGCAAGTTGGCCACGGCTCCTTGATCTCTTTCGATTAAAATAGAAAGGCTTACATCTCAATTGCTCCCCGAATTGCTAATTGGTCCAGCTAGTAACTACAGGAATATACTACCTCTACTGACATGAATGTAAATGGTGATGACTAGCAAGGTCTCTTTTCTTCTTGTTACATTGGCCATCACGGATGTAGAGCTCGATGTACGTGGGGTGGGATGACTGATGTATGTGCCAGGGAGGTTTTTCTTTCCCTTGCAGATTAAGTTTGGCCCAGGGTTGTTTTTAAGCTTATTGAGAGGATGGTGCTTGAATCTGAGGATGGAACAAATCGATGTGCGCACAAAAGAACATCGGACTCCTCTCCCCTCGTAAGCGTCTGAGCCACTTGAGAAGGCACTCCGGCTGCTCTTTGCTGAAGCCATTCCTCTTGCCTTTCTCACACACCTAACAGCTCTTCCCACAATAATTTTCCTCATCTCAAATTCACAGCCTGTTATTGTCTCATTGTCTTAAACCGAAAATAAACACAGCCGCTTGCAAGGCTGTCTGTACAATATGTTCTTCCGCGGCAAGCCTCCCACAGAGCAGATGAATGTTTATGTGTGAGAGTTCACTTTTTCACGGGGTGGTATGAATAATATTATCTGAGGGTATCGCTACTCCCAAATTTGCTCAGTTTGCTCACTAATATTTTCCCTTTGTGTTTACTTATTCGTATTTATTGAAATGTAAGTACCATATGAAAAATGCACAGGTAGTACATGTTCAGTTTGATGATTTTTGACACCTGTGTATACCATAAAGTACACCCATGAAATGACTACACCAAACAAGCTGTAGAATATCACCATCATCTGCAAAAGATGCTTTGTGCCCCCTTTCAGTTAATTAGCCTATTTATCCCTCTCCTTCCCCACCTCCCAGCCAAGAAGCAACCACTTGCTGAAGTCGCCATGAATTGACTATAATATAAACAGAATCATACAGTGTCTTCTTTTGTGTCTGGGTTTGACGGCTGAACATAACATTTTCAGATTAATCCATGTTGTGTGTATAAGTGGTTGTGTTCCATTATTTTTGCTCCACAGTATTTTATTCTACAATGATACAGCAACTTGTCAATCCTTTTCTTTGCTGGTGGACACTGGGGTTGTTTATAATTTGGAACTATCATGATTAAAGTTTATATACACGATGTTTGTATATAAAATACATATGATTTCTTTTATAATTACCTGAAAGTTGAATTGCTGGGTCATATGGTTTGTTTGTTTATGAGAAACAGAAGAACAATTTCCCAAGTGATTGAATAATTCTGCACCCTCACGTGCAATAAGAGTTGAGATTTCCTGGTTTTGTCACTGTTGGAGGAGGTAAATGAAAAGTTATGACTGTTAGTTGACTAGCTTGCACAGGACCTAGGCCTGTTTATTCACTTTTCTCAACAATATCTTTGATGAGAAGAGATTTTTAATTTTGGAGAAGCCAAAATTGTCACTTTTTTCTTTTGTGGTTAGTATTTTGTGTCTTACCTACAAGATATTTTCCCAGCTTAAGGTCACACAAGTATTTGCCTGTGTTTTCTTTGGGAAAGTTTGTGGTTCTAGCTTTTATATTAAACTCTATGATCCATCAAAAGTTAATTTTGCCTCAACAGTTAAAAGAAGTTTCAAGTCCATTTTTTTCCTTATGAATATTCTGTTGTTCTAGCACTATTTGTTGAAAAAACTGTCTTGTCTTTACCCACTATATTTAGTAGTTTGGTTGGAATCAATTAATACTATTAATGAGTTTACCTGGACTCTATTGTCTGCCTTTGATTAATTTGTCTAATTTATGCTGATACAACTTGTTTTAATTACTGTACCCTTTATAATAAGTCATGAAATTGAATAGAAAATCCTCCAACTCCATTCTTTTTAGAAATTGTGCTCCTTTTCAACAAATTTCTAATATGAAGTTTTGGCTGGAACTCCACTGAATCTAAAAATTGTTTTAAGAATGAACCTTTTGACAATACTTCTTCTATTGTATGAAATCTTTTATTTTTATCTTTTATCTTATTTATATCTTTTCATTTATGTAAGACATCTATATTTTCTTGTAGCAGTGTTTCACCATTTTCAGTGTGGAGGTCTAAACCTTTTTATTTTATTTATTTTTTAATTTTTAAGTTTATTTTTAATTGGAGGATAATTGCTTTACAATGTTGTGTTGTTTTCTGCTGTACAACAATGTGAATCAGCTATAAGTGTCCATTTCAAGGTGTTTAATGTTCTTTAAATATATTACAAACAGCATTATTTTAAAACTTTCGGCTTCAGTTCAAGGGTCATCAGTGTGTAGAAATATATTTTATTTAATATTGCCTTTGTCTCCTGTTTGCTTGTTAAGTTTCCATTTTAGTGGCAGAAAGTGTCTTTATAATTATTCCATAATGTTTTGCATGTGAGCTACAATTTCATCTGAGAATTAAGGCAATTTTATATCTTCCCAATCTTTAAGACATTTACTTCTTTTTTTAAATTTTTTTAAAATTTATTTTAATTGGAGGCTAATTACTTTACAATATTGTGGTGGTTTTTGCCATACATTGACATGAATCAGCCATGGGTGTACATATGTTCCCCATCCTGAACCCCCCTCCCACCTCCCTCCCCATCCCATCCCTCAGGGTCGTCCCAGTGCACCAGCCCTGAGCGCCCTAAGACATTGATTTCTTGTCTTAGTGCCCTTGCTAGGGCTTGTCCCACAAGGTTAAATGGAAGCGCTCAGAATAGATATCCTTGTCTCATTCTCAGTCTCAAAGAAAAATTGTTCATTGTTTCACCATTAATTATGATACTAACTCTATGTTTCTCGTAGGTATATCTTCTAAGGTTAAACAAATTCTCTCCTATTTTTAGTTGGCTGGGAGTTTTATGGTGAATGGACGGCGATTGAATTTGGCCAAACGCTTTTTCTCCATCACTTCTGAGGATCACAATCTCTTTTCTTCTTTTAGTGAATGATTTGCATTGGTCAATTGTCAAATGTTAAACAAATAAGCATTCCTGTGATTCATCTTGTAGATAATGATGTGTTAGCTTTTCAATAACTACTGGATTTTATTCTCTATTATGTAATAAGGGATATTTACCCCCCATTTTCTTTCCTTCTAATCATGTTAGAGTTATTCTTGGCTTATTAAATGAGTTAAGAACAGTATCCTCGTTCTTTCCCTTGTGTTTGTGTATGTTAGTATTACTTCTCACATATATTTCCTAGAATTCAATAGGTGAAGACATCTGGAGTTTTCTTGATCACAAATTTAATGTTTTTATATAGTGCTAAGATTTGTACTTTGCTTCAGTTTTGTTAGTTAAAATTTCCAAGGTATCTGTTCATTGTATTTAAGGCTTCAAATTTATTGGCAAGAAATTTATAAGTCCCCACATCACATGTTTAATACCCATAGTTATTTGTGTAATAGACTCTTTCATTCATGGTACTTAATTTTTATTTTCTTTTTCATTGATCGATGTTATTAGGCCCAAATTTACCTTGTTGATTTTTACTATTGTTTGTATATACTTTTTTCAATTATTTCCACTCATTTCTGTTTTCCACTGTGTTTTTACTATAATTTGTTTTTATTTCTAGATTTCTTTTAAAGTCACATTTCAATGACTTTCTCCTTTTCTCCTTTAATAATATATGCTCTTAAAGGTAAAAGCTTTCTTCTAGGAGCTCCTTTCGCTTCTATCTGCAAACTTCAATATGCTGTGCTTTCATTTTCATTCCATTTAAAATATAACTTTTGTTAGGGTTTTTTGATCTATGAATTATTCAAAAGTGTTCTTGATCAATATTCAAATATTGGAGAATTTTCCAAATAACTGATTCTTTGAAAAATATGAAGACTTTTTATGGTCTTGCACCTCGCGTTCAATGTTCCACATGTGATATACATGACTATTCTGAAGTTAATGAGTGCAATCTATGAGCATCAACTGGATCTAATTGTTTAGAAGTGTATGTTAGTATTAGCTACTAAATAACTAAATATATACTAACTAGCTAAAATATAGAAATATAAATACTCTATAGTTTTACTTTTTTATGTGTGTCTACTTTGTTTTTATCAATTATTAAAATGATAATGTTAAAATCTCTAAGTACAATTGTGGACTCGTCTATCTCTTTAGCTATGTCACTTTTGCGTTTTTGTTTTTAAAGCTCTATTGTTTGGCTTCATTAATTATGATCTCTGTGTCATCTTGATGAATATTCCCCTTACCATTATAGAAAGTCCCTCTTTCTGTCTGGTAGTATTTTCTGTCTTGATTATTTGTTAAGCTTGGAACTTACATTGCACACGTTTTTTTCCACTCTATAATTTAAACTGTGTCTTCATATTTAAAGTGTGGTTACTGTAAATAGCATGTAATTGGTCTTGCTTTTTTAAATTCAGTCTGTCAATCTTTGAGTTTTAATAGGAGTGATTGGTATCTTAATATTTAATTTAGTTTTGACACAGTTAAATTTATCTACCACCTTGACGTTTGTTTTATCTTTATCTCATCTGTTCTTTGTTTTTCTGTGATACCTTTCCTTTTATATTTTTTGATGAAATAAATTTTCTTACATCACTTGCCCCTTCAATAACGTCAACTTTTTAGCCGTTAATGCTTTTGTTGCCCCATATGTTACTTTAACATATTTACAAACATTATTTGTTGTTATTATTTTTTGCTTTAAATTTTTAATGACTTTTCAAATACATTTAAGAATGTAGATACAAGTATTTATCTATGCATCTATGTAATTATCAATGTATCAAAGTATATATCTATCAATTTGTGTACATATGTGGTCTGTACGTATCTATCATCTAAACGTAGAATGAGAAATGTGTTCTATATTTACTATATATACTAGACCCCTCCATTACTTCCCAAAGATTCAGACTTCCATCTGTTATCAGTTCCCTTGGGCCTGGAGATTTTCTGCTAGCATTCCTCTCAGTATAGGTCTACTGAGAACAAATCTGTTAGTTATTGACTTTTCAAATATGTTTTCACTTAGCTTTGTTTTTGAAAGATACCTTTATAGCATATGAAATTTAAGGTTAGAAAAATTCTCCAGTATATTAAAGTTGTCATTTATTTTCCTTCTGTCCTCCATTACTTCTGAAAAGGAACTCCAGCAATTATTCCTATTTTCGTTCACTGTATGTTCACTGTATGTATTTGTTCACCTATTTGTCTTACTGACTTTTTTCAAATTTCCTTTATCTTTGATTTTCTGCAATTTCGACTACATTGTGACCAAGTATCTTTTTCTTTGTATTTTTCCTGCTTCACTTATTTACCTTACTTTGTGGACTGATGCCTTTCAGCAATTTTGTAAAATTCTCAGCCATTATCTCTTCAAATATTGTTAGTGCACTACCCTCTCATTTGACATATTTGACGTATTGTAATCATTTGATATTGTCCTGCTGATTTTTGATGCTCTCTTTTGATTGTTTTATTCTTTCTTCTTTTTATGTGTTACTTTGGTTAATTTCTAACGCCTTTTCTTAATTACTTACTCTTTCTTCTTCTCTGTTGAATGTGTTTTAAATAGATTAAAGGAATTTTCCATTTCTGATGCATTTTTATATCATTTTTATTTTTCTACAGCTTTATTCATATATAATTGACATATGATATTGTGTAAGTTTAAAATGTATAACATGATTTGATACATGTATATACTGTGAAATGTTTACTACAATAAGCTTAGTTAACACATGGATCACATGTGACAGCACATGCGTTACCTCGCATGTTACAGTGCCTCCCCATTCAAGGGGAGAGAAAGTTTAAGATCTACTTTCTTAGCAACTTTCAAGTATATAATACAGTATCATTAACTATAGTCCCCATGTTTAATATTTGTGTCCCAGGACTCATTTATCTTGAAAGTGAAGGTTTGTATCTTTGATCAGCATCTTCCCATTTTCCCCCACCTCCAGCCTGTGACAACCACCATTCTACTCTGTTTCCATCAGTTTGGCTTTGTTAGATTCCACGTGTGAGACCATGCAATATGTGTCTTTCTATGTTTGTCTTATTTCACTTACGATAGCATCCTCAAAGTCCATCCATGTTATCACAACTGATAATATTTCATCCTTTTTCACGGCCGAGTGATATTTTATTGCATACATGTGTACCACATTTCTTTATGATTACTTCTCTTCATGGACATTTAGTTTTTTTCCATGTTTTGGTTATTATGAATAATATAGTAATAAATATGGAGATGTAGATATCTCTGAGATCTTTGTTTTGTTTCCTTTGGGTATATATCCAAAAGTGAATCACATAGTAGCTGTCTCTAAATTTTTTGAGAATCTTCACAGTGTCTTCCATAATAAGTGCAACAATTCACATTGTCACCAACAGAGTTCAAGGGTTCCCTTTTCTTCACATCCTCACCAATACTTATCTCTTCTCTTTTTGAGAAGAAGCATTCTAACGGTGTGAGATGATATCTCATTGTGGTGTTGATCTGAATTTCTCTGATGATTTACAGCATCTCAACTTTCTAATGAAGTTAAAAAAAAGTATGGGCTTTGTAGCTTATTTGGCTTATGGTATATTCTCTTTTGATTTTTTTATCCTTCAGAGAAGCAGAAGTTTGATGTGTAGTTTTTATTTAGGACATACTAAACAAGCTTTTTTCCTCTTATCACCTGAGTTTAGTTATATTTGGGTGAATAAACACATCTGTCTTACAAAGATATTTTACAAAACTGTGAATATATTTATGACCCCGAATGTACACACATTACTTAGTAAACATAGTCAGGTAGTCAAGATAATACATAAACATGTAAATTAAAACAAAAAGATGCCATGAAAATCTGTAAAATTTAAGAGAAAAGGTTTTACATGTGTGTGGACTAGATGGCTGTTTTAGCGTCACAGGCTAAGTCTTAAATAACAGTAGCCAGAATTCTGTGAGTCAATGCCAACATTAAGTTTGAACGACACTGTGGGTCAAGGTGCCCGTTTCCAGAGTGCTTTAGATTTTCTCATGAAGTCATTTCATGTCTCATCTCTGTTGCATAATTCCTATGACATTAGAAGTGGGATGACATTATAAGTTCCTCTTTGCTGCTAAGAAGTAAAAAGAAGTCACAGAAGTGTTTTTGTCCAAGATTATATAAGAGTTAATCAAAATCAGCAGAAGGAAGAAATCACAGGAGGGCAACTGACTTGTCTTTGTCCTGTCCTGGTCATTAAACACCTAAATCCTACAAGACAAAATTGTCTATCCAATTTTTAAAGGTCTCTTGAGACAGTGATGTCCTGCTATGGTATTAAATAACCTTTAGATCAAGGATATTAGTTATGTTTGACTAAACACTGACAATCACCCCATGGCCTCAAGACCAAATCTAGGGAACAGAATTAAGTTGAAGGAAATCATCAGCTTCGTGTATATTTTAATACCTAAAAACAGTAATGATATTCCTAAGCTGTCTTTTATGTTCAAATCTCCCTAAAATTGGAATTTATTAATGTTTATATGAAATATTCCTTGTGCAAACCACAAGACTATTTATAAAAGCAATATCTACCTTTAATCGAACATTTCCCTGAGTTTAAATATATTATTTAAATTTTACTAAAACTGTAATAAACATATTATCTGATTTAATTGCTATAAAAATGATATAAAGTGGAAAGAGTTATAGATAGTCCATGAAATTTGTGTGTAGCAAAACTAGTATATGATATATGTTTGTATGACTCCATTGCCTTTGTTGTTTACTCTTTCTATAATCTCATTCTATCCCTTCAATAATAATTTAACAAAACAAAATTGGGATTAATTCTTGACAAGAGAAAAGGATTCATCATGGGCTTCCTTTAAATCACAAGCATTTTTGATGGACTTAGAACTTGGTTTAATTATATATAAATGATCTACATGCTCTTTTTTGAGGGAACATGTATTGTGCAATGTACAATTAATTATGCCTCAAATTGCCATCCCTAGTTTTAGTACTTTTCTTAAATAAGATAAAAAAAAAAAAAATCTTTGAAACAGAGGTCAGAATTTTGTTTCCATGAGATTAAAAAATAAGTAATTGTCATATTTTAAATTGCAAGATTTCACCCCAAATGAGGAATTTCCAATTTCTCTGGAGAAATCCAAAAAATGGAAAACAGCTGGCTTGCATTCTCACATAGCACACAACAAAAGACTTTAGAAACGGGGTGAATTAGCCCATGCTCCACAGTCCTCTCTGTTCCCAATTGTTCCTTCTTTTTCATTACTTGCTTTGTTCTTGAATGCATTGAATTTTCAATCCTTTAGACGCAAGTACACATTGCTTGAACCAAAGAATCAAAGTGTTAGTTGTGTTACCAAATAAATGAAGCAGAGTCTTCACTGACAAAGTGGGCACAACCCTCATTTTCAAAGGATGTGATCACAGAACTTTCTGTGATTATAGGAAATTTCTAAATATGTACTGTTCAATATGGTAGCCAGTAGCCACTTATGGCCATTAAGTAAAAGGTGATGTATTTTCCCATTCAGAAAAAAAAATGTTCCAGATTATTTGAAAAAACTGTGCTATTTTTTCTGTGTGTACATTTCTTTTCCCTCCTTGCCTGAAATCAAACACACAATAGTCACTCAAGGATTGTTTGTTAATGAAGTTCTTCCATTCTTCATCCTTCAGCTGCCAGTGCTCTGAACAAGCGTCATTATGGAAAGAAAGATCAATATTACATAATAACTTTCACTAGAAGCTGTCAAGTGGAATGGCCATCAAATATTTTTGTTCTTTTAAAATTAAGAATCAATCAATATTTCCCATTTCCCCCATTGCCATTTATACACAGTTCATCAAATGTTTATGCAGATGACTTAATTGCAACAGGGAATATTTCTGTGCCATTGACCTTCTCCTCTTGAGCGCTCATATTTTTAGCTGACAAAATTGATAAGCATGATAAATAAAGTTCATAACGATATTCAACTATTTTCCTTATTTTACAACATTTAAGCCAATATAGTATTTTATAGCTTAAAAATAATTTCATAGACTTGATTTTATGTAGTACTCAGAACAAACATACCAATTTGCATGAGAAAACTGAAGATACACAATCATAGCTGCTAAGTGTCCTGCCTGGGTTCACTTGCTAGTTAGCAGTCAAGTTAAAATTAGAAATCTAGATCTTCTCAGTCTGCCTGACTTTTCATACTGTTTTTCCTTACACAAACAAATAATACTGTTGCCTCACCATGAAGTTGGACATTCACTTAGAAGTCTTTATTCCCAAGGACAACTGAAAGATGTATAAGAATTTTATTTAGCTATTGAGTCCCCATCCAAGGTCTCTGAATCCTCATAGCAGGTTGGGTTTGTGAAACTCCTTTTATTATTCTAGATACTCTGATGCTGTAATTAGCTGCACAAGCCAACCACATCTCAGATTTCTTGTTTTGACTGGAAGTATATCAATTCCAACTGGTAAAGCTGGTTATTTTATTCACATTCCTTTGACAATTTTGTATCTTTGATACCTAAAGTATGTATTTGACAAATCCATTGGCAAGCCAATGTGTTTAGCAAATCCACTTTGTTAACTAAAATCTTTCACTAGATGGAGTCTATGATACAGGTTGGGTGGAACATAAATTCTCAGATCTATGTTTTCATCTGATATTAAGCTGGTTAACCTTGCTGAACTTGAGTTTCCATTCCAGGAAGAAAAAACATCACTCAATATTTACTCAATAAATATTTATTGGGTTCTTTCTTGCGAAGAGTTGTACATGACTGAGCGACTAACACTTTACAATGTGCCAAAGACTGTATGAGCCTTGCAAAGAGGGTAAGAGCAGCTTTTTCATGTGGATATCATGATTTCAAAAATAATGTGTGAAAAGGGACTTCCCTGGTGGTCCAGTGACTAAGATTCCATGCTCCCAATGGAGGGGGCCTGGGTTAGATCCCTGGTCAGGGAACTATCCTACTTGTTGCAACTAAGACTCAGTGCAGTCAAGTAAATAAATATTAAAAAATAATAATAATAAGACTGTGAGCAAAATCTGTGCCTCTTCCATAGCTTGTTGAACAATTGACTCAAAAATGAGACCTAGAACCTGCCTTTCATCAGCTCCCTCTCTGGACAGCTCAGCTTCACAGCTGCAGCCACAGCAGAGCCTGGGACACAGCAAAGCAGAAAGGATTCATCTTGGTGCTGGTCTGTCTTAGTGAGTCACCACAGGGTGTGGAGCAGGCTGATTAGAACCTAGGCAGCTTCTGTTTACCGAGAAATATCCTGCTAATCAGCGATGATGAGCGAGCAAACATAGGCAAATGCCAGCTAAAATGGAGTTGGAAGTATTTTTTTTAAAGTACGTCTGGTAGAGCTTGCCAGAGTGTGGCAGTGGTTCTTTAATTATACAGGAAGAAGGCTTTAGAAATGAAATGGCCTCAGGCAGAGTTAAAGGGAATAGTTTTGTAACAGGTTGTCAGAGGAAGTCTCTGAAAGTAAACCTTATCTTTCATTCCTTCTAAAAAGGATAGCTTTTAAGTGAGTACATTGTCATGTGTACGTGTCTGTGTGTCTGTGTGTGTGTGTGTTTAGAGGAGAGAGGTATCTCTTGATTAACTGCAAAGAAAAGATCTTTGTTTAATGGCTTAATTACAGGCTCAGTCTCAGGTATGTGCTTTCTGCTCTTTCAGGAAGCTGTTTCTTTTAAAATACCCTCACACCATGGAGACCACGGCATCTATAAGGTACATTCACCATTTATGAATTTTGTGGTACATTTTTCTCCCCTGCAAATGCACTGAGGAGTCCATCATAGGGACTCCCTCAAGGAAAATGACTTTAAAGTATCTTATATTTTTGACTCTATCTTTGTTCATATTTTAGGATAAAACTAGCAGATTCTACCTAAGGAAACTGTGCCGTACCTGCTAAATGGAAGGAAGAGGATGCAACACCTGTTTGTTTGTCAGCTTCAAGGGAGTATGTAGATGAATAAGAGTTAATGAAATTCCATGAAGCCTACAGCAGGGTTTTCTTCAACCCATACATTATTTTTTGCTAGGTTTTCAAGGCCTTATATGAAAAAAAGGAAAAAGGTCAAAGCCATATCTGGGGTCTATATGCTTTCTTTTTTTGTCTACCTTCCCACCCCAATCACTAGGGCACCCCGTGAACTTCTGTCTTGTCCACACTGCTGAGATTGCTGCCGTAATAATTCTTATACTCAACTATACAAACACTCTATCAATGTCCCTGAACTTCTGCCTTCCAACCCGATGTACTGGGCTTTGGATTAATCTTCCGGGGCCTAATACTAATAAAGGGTGAACTGCTAAACAACAGCAAAACCCCCCTTTCGAGTAGACAGCTCTTGAAAAATGACCGCCTACCAAGACTCAAGAGGTCCTCTCCTTATCAAGATCGCTAGTCATGGCATCTCAAATAAAAGATCGTCTTTTTCTTCCAAATATTTCTTTTAAAGAAAAAATATTATCCCCAGATCTACTTTTTCCTTTGTGCTGATCACTTTCTAATATATTCTCATGATATTGATGATGTATTTCTGTTGCATTCCTTTCTCCACACTCCTTGAGGATAGGATTGTCTCTGTGTGTGTGTGTGTGTGTGTGTGTGCGCGCGCGCGCGCGCACGTGTGTGGTTGTTTTATTTTGGTTATGGAGTTAAGTCCCCAGAACAAGGCTCAGCAGACTATCGTTTGCAGTTTGTTCTCACTTGACCTCCCAAACTAAGAAGTGTTTTTATATTTTAAAGGTTGCTAAAAAACTGAAGAACATGTGGCAGAAATCACGTATGGCTCACAAAACTTAAAATATTTACTGTGTAGCCCCTTACAGAAAAAGTTTGCCAACTCCTGGTCTAGGAATTTGCCCAGCACACTGTGGGTGTTCCATGTATCTGTTGAATGAATGGGGCATGCATGCACCTGGGTTGAAGACCATCTTCTCCCATGGAGCTAATTCCTGGCAATAAGACCCACCCAAATGAGAAAACCTGAATGTCTCCGATGATCTCTCGCTGTGAGCCATCGGCATCTGGCAAACATGATGGTGTTTTCTGTCCTGTTGTTATTTCCATCTCCAAAGCACAGATGTAGGTTAGGCATCTCAAAATCAGGAGCTATTCATCAGCTAGTGGAGAATATTCATTGTTATTTGGGTTGTCAGTGTAATTAGCTCATCTTTGAGAAGCCTTTGCACCAAGCCTTGTTTGTTATTGGAGACTTTGCCTCATCACCACCATTCACATGCATATTAGTGTTTCAAAGAGTATGTTGCTATTTTGATTTTTCTTAGGAGTTAAGCTAAAATATTCAATGTCTCTCTCACCCACCATTCACAGCCCTTGAAGAAAAAGCCCCTTGGTCTGCAGGTCACTAATGGCCAATATTCCACAAAGCCTTTGATAATGTCCCAGATAAGAGTGAAGAGCAGCCAAGCACAAAGTACACTGTAATAAGGTCACGGAAGCTGTAAATTACCCGTTTTCATCTTTAAATATATCTTGCAGTGGCCTGAGAGAGTTTCGCTTCATTAAATGTGAGAAGTCGCCACTCAAGCCCATTCTCTCTGGAGATATTAAATGCCAAACGTATGCAATTACACCAAATGATGCTCCCAACTTAAACAGCCCAAGCTTGTTTTTGAAACTGTTATCTCAGTGCCTTACCCATGTTTCACTCGGTCTCCACTGGCCCTTCCCCGAGCCCACTAAACCCTCCCTTACAAACGGCACTTGAAATACCAGCCGGGGCCCTGGCACCAGGCTGCTGGCTGCTCTACCCATCTCACTGATGATTCCCACTGGTTTTTAGAATCAAACTCTACCTCTGTCTTTCACAGCAGCCTTTCCTGGCTACATTTTAATTAATTCCGTATGGTACAATGATGATAATTTGGCCCAAAATAAAAGTGAGCCTGAGTTAATGCTGTTATCATTAGAAAGATTTAATGTCCAGAGGCAATTAGGAAGTTCTTCTGAAAGTATTGCAGAGTGTGAAGGGACAAAAAGAAGGAACGGATGCCAAAAACTCATTTGTCATATTAACAAATGTGAGAACGGGAGGCCCTAGATGAATTTCTCCCCTGGGTCTCCTCCTTGATTGCATCCGCTAGTGAGCTTCATTGAACATCAGCATAATCTATGTTTTCATTCTCATATGGTTGGTACTGAGAGCCGACTCACAAAATCCAGAGGAAGCAGAGCTGGAAAGCCTTTTCTGCCTCACCTTGGTGACCAACCTGGATTGAATTGGATGTCTTTTCTCAGTCATGCCTTCCTCCTTTATGATATATTTTCTTTACTGGTTTTTTTTTTTTTTTCAATGTGGGATGATCAAAAGCCAGTGTTGTGGTGCCATCTACATTTCATTCTGTTGTTGTTGCTTGGTAACTAGCCCACATACCTGGGTATGCTTGTTCCCATTGCTCTTCCCTGGTTACAAAGCATCCTCTTGACTCTGGGCAGGATTTGTTCACCAAACTGGTCCCAGGGCTGTTTTCTCTCTTAAAACTTCAGTAACATGTGTTCAACCTATGGGATGCTGTTACCAATCAGTTGTCCTGGAAAGTGGTCCTAATAGAACCAAGCATTTATAAGTGGTAGCAATGACTTACTGTCCTTCCCAGTGATGTTTACACCTTAACATTGAATAATAGAGGCAAGTCAAGTCTTTCTATCAGAGAAAATCTTGGTTTGCCATAGACGATTCTGGAATTCATGAGAGCTTTCAACTGATTTTGATACCTCTTTCCAAATGGCTCTTAGGAATATTTGATCTCATCCAGGCTCATGGTTTAATACCTCTGGCACAGACTTTTCTCCTCAACTCTTTATAAATATATTTACCTGCCGATTGCAACTTCTCCACTTGGATGACCAAGAGACATTTCACATTCAACATGCCCCAAATGCACCCCTGGTCCTTCTTACCAAATATGTTTCTCTCACAGTTTTCCTGACCTCAGTTGAGGGAAGCTTCATGCTTCTATTTGCTCAAGTTGATTCAGGTAGAAAGGTTGCCATCTTTGACCGTTCCATTTTTCTTATTTTTCACATTCAATCCAATTGTTGGATCTATTTTCTGTTGATAGAATCTGACTTTATGTTCTCTTTAGTTTCACCACCTCTATTGCTACTATCTTGGTAGTACAAGGCAAACACTTTCCTCTCCTGCATTATAGCCAGAACTCTGAGCTGGTATTCACGGCCTTGTATTTGCGGTTCATGGGGTCACACAGAGTCGGACATGACTGAGCAACTGAGCTGAACTGAATCTCTTCTTAACACGGCAAATGGGTGAAATTTTAAAATGTAAATGGGAAATTTAGAAAAATGGTATAGATGATATCTCTTGCAAATCAGAAATAGAGACACAGCCACAGAGAACAAATGTATGGATACCAAAGGGGAAGAGGGGGTAAGATGAAATGCAAAATTGGGATTAACTTTTATCTGTACACTATTGATACCATGTATAAAGTAGGCAACTAATGAGAACCTACTGTGTAACACAGGGAACTCTACTCAGTTCTCTGTCGTGACCTAAATAGGAAGGAAATCCAAAAAGAGGAGGTATGTGTATTCATATAGTCGATTCACTTTGCTGCACAGCTGAAACTAACACGGCATTGTAAAGCATCTATACTTTAATAAAAATTAATAAAATAAATAAATAAAATATAAGTTAGATCTTTGTCATTCTTGCCATGGCTCTCCATCTTAGAGTAAAAGTCAAAATACACATAAAAGTTCCTGAAGAACTGGTTCTGACACGACACTGTAAATCAATTATACTCGAAGAAAAATTTCAGAAGTTAAAAACAGAGAACCAGCTCATCTTTACTTGTGTTTCCATCTCCTACTGCCCCCCCTGCTCAGTCCACACTTGCACTCCCTCCCTTGATCCTGCCGTACGTGTAACCCTTCCACTGGCCCTCTGCCCTAGTTCCCTTTGCCTAGAACACGCTTCCTCCTTTGCCTGCTTTGCTTCTATCTCACTTTCTCAATGAAGCTTATTCCACAACTCTTAGCCCTTCATCCTTACTCTGATTCTACCTTTTTGATTTTTCCAGAGAACTCAAGACTTCTAGCATGTTATGTAACCTATGGACTGTGTACATTCTCTATCTCTGTCCACTGGATAGAATGTAACCTCCTTGAGGTTATAGATCTTTATGTGGCTCATTGATATATCCCAAGAACTCAGGAACCCCTCAGTAAATATCAGTGAATGGTATGCAGAGGTTAGGGCTTTAGAGCCAAATCGCCCAAGTTAAAATTCCACCACTGTTTTGTGTACTGGTCACTGAGGGACACTGTGCAAGCTACTTGGCATTTTGTGGTTTTGTATTATTTCTCTGATAAAAGTATTGATGATATTATGAGAATACTGACCTCCTAGAGCCATTGTTAGAATTATTTGAGATAACGCATACATATTCCTTAGAATTGTACCATACAGACAGTAAGATCTCCAAAAGGCTTATTTCTTACTTATTCTCTGCAATAATCTTATGACATTAAGTACTGTCTTATCTCACAAGTGAGAGAAATTGAAACTTAGAAACCTTAACAATTTGATGAGACACACAATAAGCGGCAGAATTGGGATTCAAATTCAGTTCCAGTTGACAATACATTTAATGTTCAATCTCTCTTTATAGTTTATGATGCTTTTGCAAATGGAATATTATTTCCTAAAGACATCCTATAACTGAAGTTATATAAGAAATTATTGATTTTTAAATAAATATCTTGTATGGCCTAGCAGATGAGCTTTGTCTTTTTAATGCTTATTTGAAATCTTGTTTCAAACACATTTAAACTTGTGTCTGATCTTAGTGGATGGGGGAGAAATTTCAGAAAACATTTAGTAATGGAGGTAGCAAACATGATTTATTCAAGCAGTTTATGCCACTTATGGGAAAGTTTTTAATACTCGTTCTTTATTGTTATACTCACTGTGGACTTGAAATACACATTGTTTATAATATTTAAAAATATCCTTTAATTATAAGAGTGTTGCATTGTTCTCATCAAGAATGTTTAAATTTATCAATTATGTTTCTATAGTATTTTAAATAACCTCTAAGAAATAAATGAGATAATAGTTGAAAATACCTGTTTGATCTTATGATGAAAATGAGCTTGTGAATTACCTGCACCATACCAACCATACTCACTTGAGGTGTGCCTAATGTCTAGGATGTCTTTATGGAAACAGTTTTAAACTTAACATGCCACGTGAGGCAGCTGGCTGCCTTGATCAATCCTTTTTCCACCTGAAAGCAAAGCTTCAAGCACCCGGTAAAAGGGCTGCTTTTCTAGAGGCTCATAGAATCACACTGTATTCTATTTTCTACTGCAGGGGTTCCCAACCTCCAGGATCTAATGCCTGATGATCGGAGGTGGAGCTGAGGAAATAAATTCCACGATAAATGTAATGCTCTTGAACCATCCCAATTTCCCCCCTCCCCATCCTTTGCAAAACTGTCTTCCACAAAATCGGTCTCTGGTGCTAAAAAATTGGGGGCGGCTGTTTTTGCAAATCCATTCTTTATGTGTCGTCATCTATCTTTCTCCTCCTGCAAAGGCTAGCTACTGTTTCCAAGTATCTGTTGCCCTATTTGGTAACCAAGGAGATGGTATCATCTCCTCACTGACACCAGGGGTGGTGATGGAACTGGAACCGAGGAATGAAGTATGAACCGGATGACCCATGCATGCCATGTGTGAGCAGAAACTTGGAAAGCCATAGCACTGTTCCACCATCTCTCATCCTTCTATCCCAAGAGCAACTTGCCCCATATACGAGTTTCTCTTTCAGCCCCAGTCTAAGAATAAAGAAGACAAAAAGTAGAGCCATCTATGATTGGGGCTAGACGTTGTTTACCTTGGGGAGAGGTAATGGAGAAGAGAGGGAAACAAACACTTGCGAAGAAGTGAGAATGAAGTATGTCTGCTACATATGAATGAGTTCTCTTCCAAGAGCATGTTCATAAGTTCAATTTGTTCGTAAGTCAAAAAAATTGGCCAAGGTACCCAGCTAACACCATTGGCTATGTAGTACCGCACTGTAATAGATTCACAATACTTTTCACACCAATAATACAAAAAACCCCCACAAAAATATAAAGGAATCATTTTAAATCTTAAAGTACAGTACCTTGAAAAGTACAATAGTAGAACACAACAGCTGGCACACAGGGGCTGGCATCCAGTGAACAGGAGAGTTACTGACTGGAGGCACGGGGCGGGGACGTGGGAGACGGTAGAGCTGAGGGATCGTCAGCAATAGGAGGTGGAGGGCAAGCCGCAATGTCACTCATGCCTGACCGCAGTGGAACGCACGCTTTCCTCTTTGAAAGTTCACAACTTGAAGGTTTCTATGTAGGGGACTCACTGTGCTTAGAAAATCGTGTCAGTTTTCTCAGGCACCCAGTGGAATGATTACACATCCCTGATCCGTTGGTGTCATGCTTAGTCATGTGATTTGCTCACGCCACATGACTTCTCTGGCCAATAAAATGTCAGCAGAAGGAGGTCCGAGCCACAGCCTGAGAAAGTTCTGTTGTCTTTCTGCCATGGCCAGAGCAGCACGTCCCAGAGAGATGTTCCATCAGCCTCGGTTCCAGAGTGAAGATGAATAGATAGCAGAGATGCAGCCAGAGCACACTGGATAAGGCTCGCATGAGGTAAACCTCTGTTGTTCTGATATGTTGGGGCTGTTCGTTAACATTGCAAAAGCTGACTGATGCATCTTCTTTTCCTTCAAACTCTGATGCTGTTTCTCTACCAGCAGGGTGGCCAACTTTTTAGAAAATGAACCTGGGGGCCTTGCCATACAAAAAAATATATACGATATATGATTAATAATATACACATATATTTATAACTCAATTGTAAACTAGTGTAAAATAGATTTGTATGAAATTTATCATATGCTTTACCATTTAATTTTCTGTTCTATAAATGCTTTTATCTAAGCAAAAATAACAGGACTTGTTAACAGTGACAATTAGTAGTAATGAATGGTAGGATTAATTAAATGGTGCATATGAAAAATAGAGCAATATTTTATATTTCTTTTTATCCTCTTGTTTAGTTGCACCTTTTTAACTTTTCAGAAATCTTTTACTTGAGTATATAAATTTGTAGGCAATGTGGCTTTATTTCTTGGGATATATAAATAAAATATACTTCAAAAGTAGAACAATAAGACTAATTACATAGAAGCTACAGAAACTTAATTTTAAAAAGAGATATATTTCTTACTGTGCCATACCATAGGGTATTTTTATCTTGTTTCTTTCCTAATGCTGTTTCTTTGATTAGAATTTCCTTCTTTTATGTGATGATGACACTAAGTAAAAACATATGTCACTCTGACTTGTAGGCTGTTTTGTTCACACCCATTTACATTGGATCCTGGTATCATTTCAATGGCATGACATCTAACCAAATAAATTCTCCACAAAAATATCTGAGCATGGAATATTTGAATTATACTTATTGTTAACAACAGGTTTCTACACTTGTATAAAATTTTTTTATACATGTTTTTATCTTTCTAAAAAATGTGCATTTATTTTGTATCAATAAGCAGGTCTTGGTAAACTAGCTTTTTTGCCGATTATGTCCTTGGCATCTATCAGTTTAATACAGAGGGTGTCCATGTTTAATATTTCACCATTTTTAGACACATTGGATGTCATCATAAGTTAAACTGTTCTTTCTCAGAGAAAATGGTTTTGAAAGGCAAAGGTAACCTGGACTTGTAAAATCTAAGCTGGATTCCAAAACAGTTAATTGAGAAAGTCCTTTTTAACTTGGGTGCCCTTTGCTGTTTTTGGCTACATCACGCAGCATGTGGGATCTTAGTACCCCAAAGAGGAATTCAACCTATGCCCCCTGAGTGGAATCATGGAGACTTAACCACTGGACCACCAGGGAAGCCCCCCTGGTTGCCCCTTTCTAATGACATTTTTTGAGTTCTGAAGCAATCTTATTTCCAGCAACAAAAAGAGTAATTTTAGGGAATTCTCTGGCATTCCAGTGATTGAGACCCTGTGCTTTCACTGCTGAAGGCACAAGTTTATTCCTGGTCAGGGAGTTAAGATCTTGAAAGCCACAGTGTGGCCAAAAAAATAAAAAGAGTAATTTTATTCGGTGTAAGTTTTGGTCTCAACCTGTATTTAACAGTGAACACCTCAGATGAACTCAGTTCATCTTTTTCTATGATCTTTATGCCTTTTCCAGAATCACCAAATAATTTTGGAAAACTATACTAAGGTATATAAAATAAGTATAAAAATTTATTTTCTACTGTAATTCTTTTCCTCCATTCTCATCCTCAATGCATTTCTACATTAGAGAAGATCATTCTTCTTGGTACACCCTTTAAGAACATGATTTTGTGGAAGGCCAGTCTTTTAGCATCATTTCTATGAAAAACAATATCCACCTAGCAGTACATGGCTAAGAAAGTTGCATATGGTAATATATGTTTATATATAGTAAAGACTTCTATAGTAACTCCTGCATACTGTTGGAAAACTGAAAAGTGACCCAAAACTTCAGTATAAAAGCACTATACCACAGGTAAACTAATCACGGCCCTTGTAGCTGTGCTGAGTGCAGGATATTCAGCAGTTAGGGATTTTTCTTTCTTAGGTAAGAAATCACAGCCTGAGTAGATTTTGGCAAAATTTTACATTTGCCAAAATCACAACTGTCCATCAAATATCCAGGTAGATGAACAAAGTATAATTGTATTAGATGTGATATCAACAATCTTGTCGTATTTTCTATGACTTTACTAAAATCTCCAGAGAAAACAAGCGTATTTGAACTGTTTCTCAAATCACATTACTCATAAGATAGAACATTTTGTGGTGTTGTTGCTGCTGTGATTCAATTTTTTGTTGATACGCGGTGTGAATGAAACACGATGGTTGGTAAGACTTAACGGAACCACTAACACACCTGTATCAAAATTTTGGCTGTTGATTGTCCCTTTTTTTTAAGATTTTATTTATGTGGAGCATTTTTTTTAGAGTCTTTATTGAATTTGTTACAGTATCACTTCTGTTTTATGCTTTGGTTTCTTGGCAGCGAGGTATGTGGGATCTAAGCTCCCTGACAGGGAATTAACCCACACCTCCTGCATTGGAAGGTGAAGTCTTAATCACTGGACCCCCAGGGAAGTCTCTGTCCACGTTTTATGAGCTGTAATATCTGAATCAGGAACTGTCTCTTCACTCAGTTTCATTGAGAAATTAGGGCTCATCAGTGCCTGCTATTTTCAGATGAGCATTGGTTTTATTTGGTGATATTAAAAAATGATTGATTTAGAGGTACTTGCTTGTCTCATGTCTAAAGTATGAGATTCAGACTTTATATTTTCTTTCTTATTTCTTTATCCACCATGCCCAATCTAAAATTACTTTTGGCATATTGGCAGAATGCTTTGTTTTTATTTCCTTTCCTAATCCTTTCACCTGTCTCTGAATGAACACAGCTATTTAGCCCTGTTTTGTGGTGATGTCTGGGTCATGCCAGCATTGATATTGTCATTGTTTTCATTGCCATTATCTGACCTCTTAGAAAAACATGGTCCCAATATTGACAAGGTTAAAAATTCAGCTAGCACCATCTGGATAAAAAGCAGAGCAGTTCGTCCTTGTGTGCATACCCAAGTCGCTTCAGTCATGCCTGACTCTTTGCGACCCTATGGACTGTAGCCCGCCAGGCTCCTCTGTCCATGGGATTCTCCAGGCAAGAATACTGGAGAGGGTTGCCATGCCCTCAACCCAGGGATTGAACCCTCATCGCTAATGTCTCCTGCATTGGCAGGTGGGTTCTTTACCACTAGTTCCACCTGGGAAGCCCAGTTTGTTCTCAGGCAAAGTCAAAGATGGACTGTTAGTGTTCATGGTTACAACATTCTTCAGGTGCACACTTCAGTCACATCACTTGGAATGACACAACAGTGGGTGACATATTACGGTGATGGGTGCATTATGGTGTTGGCTAAATCAATCAGGATTTTCAACATCACCAGTCAGGGTGGAAATCAGTGACAGTGACTGCAGGAGGTGAGTAACTATGCCTTATTTGTTTGACACTAAAGACAGTATCACTTTCAGCCCCTGATTTTTGAAATGTCCCATGTTTTGTTTTGCTTTGCTTGTAGTTTCCCTCCAAACATTTGGACCAATCTCTGCATACCAAGATTTCCTACTGAACTTTCAGTGCTAAAACCAGGACAGAACTGAGCAAGCTGGATGGGTTGACCATCCCGTTATCAGCTCTCTCAGACTATTGTTTTATCTAGCTGCTTGTCAAGACATTGCTAGGAGACTGCCTCTTCTATCACATGTGGCATCATTTTCTGGAGCATCGGGGCCAATTGCCAGGACTTCCATATTCCAGAGGATTCCAGGGATTCCAGCTTTTGGAAAGATTCACACATATTCTTCATCCACCCAAATATGTTCCTTATCCCAGGGCATGTCAGCTTAAAACATTTCATTTCCTCAATTTCTTGAAGCACTTTTTTTTTTTAATTCATGAAGCTTTAGAAAGATTCTATTACTTGACCCTTTAACAAGGATGGAAAGAAATTTGTCAAGGATATTTAAAATATCAGAATTTACTTTGGTTGATTTTTTCTTTTTCTGGGAACTTGATCAAGTTCTGGAGAACCTATTATGGATATGGAAGGAATGGTTCATTTGCTAAGAATCTTCTCTTGTTTCAGTGTTTTTTGTTTGTTTGTTTTTCCTTTTTAAATTATAAAGATCTATAGTTTTACAGTTTATCCCTGTCTTGGAATATGTACCATGTTTTATGAAGCTGTTTCTTTGAGTATGGTGGCTTCTCTAGAGGAAAAGATAATGCAGGGGTGAAGGGTGGGGCGGGGGTATGGAGACATGTCTATAAACATCATGGAAAATATCAGGAGGGTGCAATGTCCAGAGTCAGACAATCTATCTTTTCAATAGAAATTTTCATTGCTCTCAGGAAGGGGGCACACTACCACTTGTGTTCTTATCAAGTCTGGAATGAGATCATTAACTCTTAATTTAACGTCTTTGATCGCTTTTAAGAAGAAAAGAATATCCTGATTTGTTAATTTCATAGAACGTCCTCTTAAAGTAATTTCTTCATGGGAATCTGTAATAGGATCTAAGACCCTGTCATTAAATTGAAGTTGTAGAATCCTATTTGCATATTAGTATCAGATACTTGAGTTCATAGATACCCCTCCTACAACCGTAATTCCTGAAGTGGAAAACATTCTGAGAAAATATGCACAACCACAGGGAAACCTTGACAAAGCCACTAATGAAAATAATTCAATGAAATCACAAAGGAATTAAAAAATTGCATACTATATTTTATTTTAAAGTTATTTTACAACATCTGATTAAAAATTTAAGCTGCAACTCATTTCTCCTTGAAATAATCTGACATTTTTCTGACTACGTACAGGCTCCGAAATTCTGTCCATGATGAATTCTTTGAATTTGCTATTTATCTGACTTTTTACTGTGCTCGAGTTTTCTTTGACTGATTTCCAAAGACATTCACTTCTTATTCTTGAAACCATCCTGGTACTCTTTGTTCCTTCGGATCAATACTCTGTTACAGGAGGTAGATGTGTGGAAGATAAATGCACGGTGTCAGCAGTGGAAATGACCTGCATTCAGATTTTAACACCTGTGATTGTTGGAGAACCCAGAGTGCCTGTGTCTTAATGTCCTTAAGGAGTACACAGAACGAGGCTTTGCTGGGATCTGGACGAGGGGTCCTGGTGCCTCTGAGCCTGCTTTCTTCCCTTCTGTCCCCTGACTTCCAAGAAGCTTCCTTCTTGTAGTAACTCTTCTCCTCTCACGCTTTTTTAATTTTCCTTCTCTTTTATTCCTCTCCTTCCCGTCTTCATGGCTGCTCCATTCTCCCAACCTCAATCATATGCTTTCTTCCTTTCTCCTCCAAGAAAAATAGTTCACCCTTTTTTTTTTTCTGAATACACAGTGGAAGGTAGGACAGGATGCAATAGAAAATAGAAAAAAAGAGAGAGTTATAAAAGAACATACCTTATGTTATGGGACTAAAGGCAGAGTAAAGTTTTTCTATGGCAATTTTTATGGAATCAAATAAGAGATATTTTGCTACTTCTTTCTGATCCTTAAAGCTGTTAATATTGATGGCTTAATCTTTGAGATCCTTGGAATAAGTATTAAGGGGCAGATTCTATACAAATGAACAATTTTGTTGTACTAGGTAGCAATTTTTAGTTCATGCTAATGTATTTTCTTCTTAGAAAAGTTCTAGTGAGTAAATCATACTATATGTGTTTTAGAAAATAAAGGTTGATTTTACACAAATTTATTTATCCCTATCCCCAAATAAATTTGTGCTTTCTTAATTGCATTCAAATTAACCATGACTGCTGGAGACAAATGTATTGCGGTGAAATCAGGGCTGGCCAAGTTCCCCTGGATTTCATCTTCCAGGACCTTGGAAAATTCTGTTTAAAACCTTAAAGCTAAATTATTACTGTTTCTTGAAACCAGTTTGCTCAGCAGACGTTGAGTCCTGCTTCCCCTCCCCCCACTCCGGCATTTTAGTATGTTTCGTTCTTTTGAGCCCAACTGTCCTTGTCAGGTCATCTCTCTTTTCATTCACAGAGATGCAAAAACCAGAGAAAATGGGATATGAAAACAAGCACAAGCCCTGGGAAATTAAAAACTGCATCTGAGCTAAATGAGTCTTAGAAGAGAAAGAAACAAACAAAAAATAAAGGCAAAAGTAAACAGAGTGAAAGCAGCATACTTGGAGCCATGTTGATATTAATAAAAGTTACTCAAAGAATGTCTGTCTGCATAAGAACAAAACTGGATCAATAACTTACTCTTTAAAAAAATGACCATAAATAAGAAATGTAAAATTAGCATAGAATATACAAGTTGTTCAGAAAACATAATGAAAGCATTTTAATTAACAGAGTATTAATCAAAATTGTAGGAGGAAGAAAATAGTATTGGTAAATGTTGGTAATATTGGTCTTATTAATAGATCCTACAGATAAAATTTGCACCATCAGCTGCTTACTTTGTAATTCTGAACTTTTGCTAATTCTTTTTGATAGATACAAAGTCATTTAAACACTTCTAATGTTTATTAAGTGTCTGTTGGAGTTACTTGATTTCTGGGAGATGTGTGAGAAAGAACAAAGGAAACATGAAGTATTAGCTGTTTTTCATCATTCAAAGTGCATCTAGGGAGGAAGTAAGCCAGATGTAAAGACAATCTGTGATTATTAGCAAGTGTGTTTTAGAGAGTAAGTGGAACCAAAATTGAGGTGCAAGGGTAATACCTTTAAGCTGGAATGATTAAGAAACAAATTTGAACCAGGGTGTGAAAGATGGGTGCAATTCTAATACGCATTAAGAAGAAGCAAAATCAAGTTATGTGGGGGATACACATAAATATGATGAAAATGTATCTTTAAGAGAAAAATGGAATAGGTGTCAAGGAAATAATAGAAGGTGAAAAAGGAAGTGTTGGGTGACAAGTAGATCATTTGAATAACAATAAAGAAGATCTTTTTGCTAATATCCTGTTCTTCCTTTTGGTTGAAGCTCTGTGCTCATAAAGACAGTGCAGGTAATTGGAAAGTGTATGTTACTGGTTTTCATGCTTGAATCTCAAAAAAAAAAAAAACATTAATTCTTTGACAGTTCTACTGGCTTCACATTTTGAGGTTACTCTTTCTGTCTAGAGATTACAGTTGTCCCTCCATATCCAAGGCTCTCCCCTGCCCCTTGAATACCAAAATCTGTGGGTGCTCAGGTCCCTAATAGTAGGTACTCTGTATCCACAATCCTCAGTTGGAACCATAGATGTGGAACCTGCAGATACTGAGGGTTGAGTGCACTTTGATCATCAATGAATTTACTTTAATTCAATTTGCTTATATGAGCAAGGCATCTGCGAGACAACTAAATGAAGTTAAATGGTACAACCTGTGAAATTGAAGAAAGAGTTGAAGGAAAGCGGGCTGGCAAAAGTAAGGTTCAAACAGGAAAACTTAATCTTTTACAATGTATTTCTAGACTTTGGCCCAATGGACAGTTTTATTGACTAGAAATAGAGCCTAATTCACCTACTTAATGGTATCTCAACTCAATTATAAGACACCAGCACTACCTACTTTAATATATTAGGCTTCCCTTTATTTATTCTAACACACATTAAATGACAAATGTGTTGTCATGTACCATGCTTAGTTCTGGAAATACTAAATTCAATAAGAGATTATTGTTGTTGTTCAGTCAATAAGTCATGTCTGACTCTTTGTGACCCTATGGACTGCAATATGCAGGCTTCCTTGTCCTTCACCAGAGCTTGCTCAAATTCATGTCCATTGAGTAGGTGGTGCCATCCAACCATCTCACCCTCTGTCACCCCCTTCTCCTCTTGCCTTCAATCTTTCCTAACATCAGGGTCTTTTCCAACGAGTCAGCTCTATGCATCAGGTGGCCAAAGTAAGAAATGATTATTATTGAGGAGAAATTTATAGTTCAGTGAGGGATAAACACAAAGTTACAATGCAAGGTTCTGAGTTTGAAATAGAGGTCTACTCATGGTATACATAGAGAAAATTATTGTTAATTCTGCTGGCAGCAAGAAAAGGGAGGCAACAGAGAAAAATGACTATTTAGGAAGAGCCTTGAAGGAGTTTTTCAAATGGAAAAAAAGGAAGGAAACATCTGTAGAGCTGGCTATAATAGCATAAGGAAAGGAATGGAGAAACTAGGTTGTGTTCAGTTCAGTCAGTCAGTTCAGTCACTCAGTCATGTCCGACTCTTTGTGACCCCATGAATCGCAGCACGCCAGGCCTCCCTGTCCATCACCAACTCCTGGAGTCTACCCAAACCCACGTCCATTGAGTCGGTGATGCCATCCAGCCATCTCATCCTCTGTCGTCCTCTTCTCCTCCTGCCCCTAATCCTTTCCAGCATCAGAGTCTTTTCCAATGAGTCAACTCTTTGCATCAGGTGGCCAAAGTATTGGAGTTTCAGCTTCAACATCAGTCCTTCCAATGAACACCCAGGACTGATCTCCTTTAGGATTAACTGGTTGGATCTCCTTGCAGTCCAAGGGACTCTCAAGAGTCTTCTCCAACACCACAGTTCAAAAGCATCGATTCTTCGGCCCTCAGCTTTCTTCACCATCCAACTCTCACATCCATACATGACCACTGGAAAAACCATAGCCTTGACTAGACGGACCTTTGTTGGCAGAGTAATGTCTCTGCTTTTAAATATGCTATCTAGGTTGATCATAACCTTCCTTCCAAGGAGTAAGCATCTTTTAATTTCATGGCTGCAATCACCATCAGCCGTGATTTTGGAGCCCCAAAAAATAAAGTCTGACACTGTTTGCACTGTTTTCTCATCTAGAGCTGGGTATAAGTGAGGTTTGGTTTAAATAGGGTAGACGTAAGAGACTGGAAGTAAGACAAAAAAGGGAAGGATGGGGAAGATTGTGAAAAGATTTATAAATCACTAATACTCAGGAATTTAAAATTATCTTTTCAAGAACTGGAATTCAATGAAGAGTTGTGGATGGGAAGATGACGTGTACAGATCTGTGCCTCCAGTAGTTCTGAAAACAGTGTTAAAAATTAAATGAGAGAAACTTAGCTAGGGAAATAGAGTAAAAATAAAAGAAACATGATAAGATGAATATATAACTAAATTTAGAACTGAGAATATTTGGTGATGCAAATGGGCAAGTGGAGTATCACTATTGTACAATGTGATGAATATCATTAAGTTAAGTATGAAATACAGGAGAACATCATTTTGAGAAAAATTTGAGTTTAATTTTTTTTTATTAATTTATTTATTTTAGTTGGAGGCTAATTACTTTACAATATTGTATTGGTTTTGCCATACATTGACTTAAATCAGCCATGGGTTTACATGTGTTCCCCATCCTGAACCCCCCTCCCACCTCCCTCCCCATCCCATCCCTCTGGGTCATCCCATTGCCCCAGCCCTGAGCGCCCTGTCTCATGCATCGAACCTGGACTGGTGTTCTGTTTCACATATGATAATATACATGTTTCAATGCTGTTCTCTCAGATCGTCCCACCGTCACCTTCTCCCACAGAGTCCAAAAGACTGTTCTATGCATCTGTGTCGCTTTTTCTGTCTCGCATGAGTTTAATTTTAACTGTGAGAAATTCACATTTTCTACATTCAGGTGGAAACGATCCTTTTGTATTTGGGTAAGGAAATGAATAGAGAGATTGACTAAAAGTTTAAATTTAGGGAATATAAGAATAAAGAGTATTGTTAAAAACCTTTGTATGTAATGATATCACACTAAAATGTCAATGAAGCAACAGGAAAATAAGGCACGGGCAAAATACTCAAAAGCAACATTTTTTGGCCAAACTGTCAGAAAATTTTCCCAGATTTTAAGCTTCACATTTTAAGGTATCACATATTGAAAAGTTAAGAAGAAAACTGTTTAAAAGCAAGGAGTTGGAGTCTTTGTAAACAACCAGAGTCTTAGTTTGGAACTCCCTAAAAGACAGAAGCCTAGGAGTGTAGTGATTCAGATAAAAGTGATTGAACATTTTAAAATCTGAAAATCTGCTTCGAATCAGCTGGCCAGTCCCAGATGGAAGTTAGGCAACATACCTCTGCTCTAACTGCCCAGTAGTAGATAGAGGAGACCTTACTTGGAAGATGATACCATCATCTCTACCCTCTGCAAAATATTCTACTAAATACCACACATTAAATTAAAAAAAAAATACTGTGCTCAAAAAAAAAAAAAAAAAAAAAAAAGACAATAGAAACCAGTGTTCAAATGTCCCAGATTTTGAAGTTATCAGATATTGACATTAAAACTACTGTGGTTAATATGTTTAAAAAATAAGTGGCAAGATGATAATTTTCACCAGAGAAGGAGACTCTATAAGAAAAAATACATATCTCAAAACTAATAAATACGATAGCTGAAATTATGAATTTAAAAGCAAATTGGATAAAGGGAAAGAAAGAGTTAATTTTTACTAAATGGAGTAAGTTATTTGACAACATCTAGGTTGAAGCCCAGAAAAACCTTACCCCACCACTGAAAAAAAGAAAAGAAAAAGGATATATAAAGGGGATATATATATGTATATGTATATACACACATACATGTATATTTAGGAAAGGAGCTATATTAGGCATGATTAAATCATCAAATATACATGAAACTAAAGTATCAAAAGAAACAAAGAGAATAAGACAAAAATTATACTTGAAGACATAACAGCACATAATGTTCTGAAACTGATGAAAACTTTCATAACAGACTGTAAAAGCGCTAGTATCTCCAAGCTAGATATATACAAAGATAATTACATAGAGGCACACCAGAGTAAAGCTGATCAAGACAAATAGCAATATAAAATATTTTAAAGCAGTCAGAAAAAAAAAACACTGTCTTCAGAGGGTAACTGAAAGACTGACAACTGAATTAGCAAAATATGGAAGGCAGAAGACAATAGAGTAACAGCTTTAAAATACTGTAATGAAATAGTTACTGATCTTTTTTTGGGGGGGGGCAGGGATATACTATTTTATTAACATTTCACCAAGAGTTCAAGTATATGCTCACCCTATGTTTAGGTTTTTGAAATGAAGATTAAAATAAGCCTTGGAATTGGAGGTAAAATCCAGCATTCAGGACTGAACAGAGGTCCTTGGTTGCTGACAGAATCTCCCCTTGACTTCAGACTTGAGACAAATAGAGGGAGTCAGTGAGTGTATGCAAACCGCTGAATTCAGGACAAGCAGTAACAGGATAGATGGGCCAGAGCCAACTTGGATTGTGGGCACCCTTGTGAAATCAAGCAGGGGTGACTGGAGGCTGGGAAATATCGAAGTCCAGAAGTCCAGAACCAGTAAAGAGCACCCATCCTCTGAAAATTGCTGATTTCAAAAACATTCCTAAGATGCTTTTCCCAAACAGGGAAATAGCCACTGATATTTGCCCAATGAAAATACCTTGTATAATTAAAAGAAAAGTAAATCAGTTCAGTTAAGTCTCTCAGTCATGTCCAACTCTTTGCGACCCCATGGACTGCAGCACACCAGGCTTCCCTGTCCATCACTAACTCCCGGAGCTTGCTCAAATTCATGTCCATCAAGTCAGTGAGGCCATCCAACCACCTCATCCTCTGTCGTCCCCTTCTCCTCCTGCCTTCAATCTTTCTCAGCATCAGGGTCTTTTCCAATGAGTCAGTTCTTCACATCAGGTGGCCAAAGTATTGGCGTTTCAGCTTCAGCATCAGTCCTTCCAATGAATGTTCAGGACTGATTTCCTTTAGGATGGACTGGTTGGATCTCCTTGCAGTCCAAAGGACTGTCAAGAGTCTTCTCCAACACCACAGTTCAAAAGCATCCATTCTTTGGCACTCAGCTTTATTTATAGTCCAACTCTCACATCCACACATGACTACTGTTAATATTTCAAAAATAAATCTGATAATTTATTGCTATAAAAGCCACAGGAAGAAAAATAGTAAAGGGATTTATATAGACAGGTGGGAAATAACCTGAGTTGGAACTAGAAAAATGCAGGTAATAAAGAGCAAAGTAAATATGAAGATAACTGTAAATAATTTCAGATAGAGTCTTAGTGTAAATAATGTTACAAGACAATAACAATGTTTTGTGTCATTTGAAATGTATGTAAAAATGAAATGTTTTATAACAGTAAAACAAAAAGATGGAGACTCATAAATGAATTTAAAATATTCCAAGATTTTAGCATTGTCCAGGAATTGATTTAAAAAGTCCCAATTTATATTAACTAGCAATAAATCAAACATGCATATTTTAAACTATTGCAGATAAAAGATATATAGTTAACAAGCCAGTACAGAGGAAACACTGAGTAATTAACAAAATTGATTAACCCAAGAGAAGGCAAGAAAGGAGAGCAAAGGGAAAGTGATAGGAGATACATATCCTCATACATCATTAATTACAGAAAGTGCAAAGGAACTAAATACTACAATTAGATAACAAAGATGTCACACTAAAGAAAGAACACTCTAGCTAGAATGTAAATTGGTAAATCACTTTGGAAAACTGTTAGTGTCTGACAATGCTGAATATAAGCAAATACTAGTGTTTAAAGTGAAAGTGTTAGTCACTCAGTCGTCTCCAACTCTTTGCAAACCCAGGGACTGTAGCTCGCCAGGCTCTTCTGTCCATGGATTTCTCCAGGCAAGATTATGGAGTGAGTAGATATTTCCTTCTCCAGGGGATCATCCCCAACCAAGAATCGAACCCAGGTCTCCTGCAATGCAGGCAGATTCTTTGACATCTGAGCCACCACCATCACGCAGCAATTCCATTCCTTAGTGTATTCCTTTAGGAAAACACATACATTTTAAAAAGGCATGCTATAATGTTCATTGCCACACAATGCTTCCCCCAAACTGCAAAAATCCAAATATTCATCAGTCAAATAGACAAATATTATTGCCCATTCATACAACAGGATGAGTAAGAATTCAGCAATGAGAATGAACTGCTATATACATCAACACAGATGAATCTTACAAGCATAACACAGAAATTTGCAGATACAAATGAGCACGTATAATATGGCTTTATGTATACAACACTCAAAAATAGGCAAAACTAACCCATGATGATGGAAGTCAAAATACAGAATATTTTAAGATGTCTAATAACTGGGGAAAGATCATAGAGTCCTCTTTTTGAATCTTTGTTCCAAACACATCATTGTGTTTACTTTGGGGAAATTTACTTAATTGTACATTTGTGATTAGGGATATTTTATTTCAATAAAATATTTTCTTAACAAATATCAAACCTTACTTAATAAAGCCTAACTCTGTCTATTAATTTCTGGGTGGGAATAGAGCCTAAGGTAGGCAGATCAAGACATAAAGGCAATATTAATGTTTAAGGGATGATCTTAATTCCAGCAGATCTGTTGAAAACGTCATGTCCTTAGAGCTCAATGTTTGGCATTTATGAGGATTGAGGATATCGATAGCTAACTGCTAATTAGTCACTGAGTTGGACAGTTTAAGTAGATCCTTTCAGGGAATTAGGAAGCAATTCTTTATACTGTTTGCAAACTACTGAGGAAAAAAGACGTGAAGCATATATACTATAAAGCAATATTCTATTTGTCAAGCAATGGGACGGTACTGATACTGCTTCCTGGTGTCCATCTAATTAAACAGTTGGAACTATGGAAGTTACAACATGTTTATTATCACTTATCAGTTGTGTCTTAGACAAGATCTGAAGGAACAAATTTTATGTTTCCAGGAAGCTCTTGAGATAAAGTGCCTTCATTCTGTTTTTTTTTTTCCCTCAGAAATCCAGTTAATACTTTTTAAGAACTGAACTCTGACTCTTCTTAGCTTAGAAAAGGCTGCTCTAAGTCATCATGGATCACATAATATTGTGGCCTCTTTAAAAGTCCAAGTGACTAATTTAATTCTGGCCAATAAAGGTAATAAGTTCCTTTAGCCCAATCCTGCCCTTCCTTGTGGGACAGATTAATAAAGGTGAAAAGTGAGTCACATAAGTAGTGCATTGATTCTTTCTTCAGCCATTGAAATACCTGACCATAAGGGAAATCACAGAGACCCGATCTGGCTACAGTATATGGCCCATCAGGGAGAGACTCGTGAATGCAGTGCAGGAAGGCTGATAACTCTTGTCTTCTCCAGATTCCAGCTGAACGCCTCCGTTTTTTTCAACATTTTGACTGAATTATTTCATATATTCAATTTCAAAGTTGATTTTTTGGTTGGGCAGGGTGGTTGGGTCATGGAGAGGTGGTGAGACATAAGGAGAAATGTAGGACATAGAATTTATCACACCAAGAAGCAGGTATGTAGTTTCACAAGTAAATTCTTTGCACTGCTTTTAATGACCCTAAAGACAAGAGGCAAGACATGTCACCATTATTCATCATATAAAACAACCTTCCTCACAAATTAACACTCAGTAAGGGTGGAGGATAAGATCCAATCAACTTTGCTTGATTTCTCAAAAAATAAAAAAAAAAGTGATTGTGATTTTAACGTTTTTCATTTGCACCTGGTAAAGGAAACCTCACATTCTCCTTTTTCCTTTATTCCTCCCACTCAATACCTCCGACACTTCTCATCACCAAATATGTGTGTGTGCCTGGGTTTCCATACATCAGACAATTCTGGGACATCAGCTAGATGTCCTAAAATTTAACTCAGTACTGACATTCCCTGGAGATAATATCAGATCCCACAAAACTGACCTCTCTGAATACACACTTCAGATGCCAATTCCAAGTCCAGGTAGTCACCTTTGTTTATGAACAAGTGGGTTACATAAATCCACTTCCTTCTTTCGTACAGTTAATAAGCTAGAAAGGTCACAGAACTCAAGGAAAATGCTTATGTTACTTACTAGATTCCCAGTTTATCATAAAATGATATAATTCAGGAGTAGCCAAATGGAAGAGATGCATAGGGCAACGTATGGGGAAAAGAGTGTTGAGCCTCCATGTCCTCTCTGGGTACACCAATGTCCCAACATCTCCACCTGTTTAACATCCCAGAAGCTCTCTAAACTTCATGCTTTTGGCTTTTATGGGGGCTTCATTGCATAGCCATGACTGATTGAATTATTGGCCATTGATGATTGAACTCAATCTCCAGCCCCTCTCCCCTCACAGGAGGTTTGGGAGGTGGAGGCTGAAAGTTTCAACCCTCTAATCACATGGTTGGTTCCCCTGGCATTCAGTGTCCATAGTAGGTGCTTTCTAAAAGTCACCTCATTAACATAAACACAGCAGTGGTTGAAAGGAGATTTTATAAGACACATCGCTATAGCTCTTACCACTTAGGAAATTTCAAGGGTTTTAGGGGATCTGTGGGAGAATCAAGACTAAGAACAAAGATATGTTTATTATTATAAATCACAAAATCACACAGCCTCACCTTTGCTTCTAATAATATAAACAGATATACATATAAAATACACATATAAAACAACAAAACATCAGAATTTCTTCAATCATCCAGAATTCTGATAAAGAGATACTCTAAAAAACTCTGCTATATGCAATCAAAAGTGTCTATTCGATGTGATTTATCCTTTCATTCAATGTCTATGAGTGTTTTACAAACCATTGCTTTACCTTCCAAAGAACTTACAGTTCTAATTACTTGTTAATTACCATTTTATAGTTGCAGTGAAGTTCTAAAATAATAATTACTATTCACATATTACATTCATTTTCTGAAGAGCCCCTTGTGCATGCACATTTTGTTAATAGAAGCAACATGATTGCTACTTTGCTTGTATGTTTTATTTATTTCCATATAGGTTTAATTCCATTGCAGTTTCTCATTCTTACCTGTTGTATAATTCATGATTTGTACTATATTGTAGTAGGCGTATGACACCCTCATTTTATTGGCTACACTATAATTTCTACAACCTTGTGAAAATAAAGTTTGGTCTTGGAAAGTTTTTATTTATTTATTTGTTTATGGCATAAAACATGTTTCTAAACCATTTCCCCAAGACACTTTGAATTTGCACTCATACTTTGAAGTTCCTTGTAACCTCCCTGGGTCATAGAGCATTTAAAAGGGCCAAACAGCTGCACTAATTATTGGAGTTTCCTAAGTCATATTGATAGCTAATAAATTGGAGGATAATAATCCTATAGCTGCAAGAGCTGAGAAAGTAGTCTGACTTCAATTAGTTGGAATTTGATATGCTGGAATCTGAAAGGCAGTCACACTTCATGAATTTATTTATGACATTTAACCAGAATTAGCATCATTTTTGACACATTCATCAATTAGTAGGATGCAAAGATTTTTTGTGTGTGTCTGATAGTGACTACAGTACCACTAGCTCATTGAAATAAGTTTTAAAAGTCTAAGCAAAGGGGCTGAATTCTCAAAATATTTTAGCATTTAGGGAAAGAATTCTGAAAATATTTGGACAAAAATTCAAGGTAAGATGTGACTTTGATTATAAAGTACTTGAACCCAATTTTTTAAAGTATCTGCCTTTTAAAAATCAATCATCTCAATTTTTATTGATCAGCCACTAGTTTCTGTACAGTGTGATAGGCCATAAAGATAATCTGAACCAGGGTCTGGGGTTAAAAACACAGAGTATGAAAGTAATGTTTCTAAAAGGGCCAGATGGTTTTTGATGAAAGCATAGTCTATTGGAAAGGGGATTTTGGACAGAAGGTCTGGAAGGTAAGGTAGAGCCAGAATGGCGGGTGTGTTGAATGTTAGGCTTAAGGAATTCATTTGGAACAATAATCAATGTTATCAGTTTCTACCTGGATTATTTCTAGAGTCTCCTAACTGATATTCTTGTTCCTAGACTCACCTAATGCTTATCTAACCATCAGAGTGAGAATCTTTTTCCAAATTATAAATCTGTACAAATCGCTCTGTTCACACATTTCTGTGCTTTCTCATTTCTTTCAAGATCAAAGTCCTGAGTTAAGCATACAAGAAAGACTATTTATGATCTGTCACCTGATTTTTCCCATAGGTCATTTCATTGATCCCTACATAATCTGTCAGTATCTTAAGTTTCTTAAAAGCATCATACTTTTTTTGCCTTGCAATAAAGTTCTCTCTGCCAAAAAAATCTCCCTATATATATATATATATATTTTTTTTGGATGTCCACCCTTATAATGACAGTGTAGTTTCTCCTTGTCTGTGTTGCTGTAGAACCTTGGACTTCCCTTTATTTTCAGTTACACTTTTTAAAATTCTTTATTTTATATAATTTTCGCTGCATTGTGTCTTAGTTTCAGCATGTGGGCTCACTAGTTGAGGCACAGGGCTTTAGTTACCCCATGGCATGTGGGATGTTATTTCCTCCACCAGAGATCAAATGCGTGTCCCCTGCATTGGAAGGTGGATTCATACTGACTGGACCACCAGGGAGGTCCCACAGATGTACTATCTTTAAACTGGCCTCTTAATTCCATGTTTTCTGCAATAGGCTGTGACTTCCTTGAAGGCAGGAATTTTGACTTTTTAATCTAGAAGGCCTAGACGGAATGTTCATATATCTGTTGAATAAATGGATGCTTAAGCCAGCATGTGGCATAATGTGACCACAATTATTTTAGAAAAAATTAATCAAGATTAATTTTTGATTGAGAATGAATTAGGAAAGAAGGAATAATTCTGAAATGTGGGGGATCAAGAAAAGATAAGAAAAACAAACATTTGGATTTTAAACGATAACTTACAGTGACTAGTGTAACTATGCAGACTCCTGCATGAAATATTTTTAGTGTGGTTCTCTCTACTGCATATAGCTGGATTACTCCCAAATAATTATTTCTAGTCTTGAGCTGTCTACTAAATTTTGCAGAAGCACTGGAAAGGTGTAGAAATATGGGGTTTAGATTCAGATACATGTAAATTTTATTGTGACTCTGACATTCAACATTATTTTTGGGCTGGTCTTGAAAGTGAAAAAGTGAAAGTTAGTCACTCGGTCATGTCCAACTCTTTGTGACCCTACGATAGGGTAACAGTTTAAAGATAGTATATCTGGACTGTAGCCCACCAGGCTCCTCTGTCCATGGAATTCTCCAGGCAAGAACACTGGTCTTAATCAAATGTTTAAAAAGTCAGAGCATTGCTCCTGAGAGAATAGTTCTCACTATGATTAATTA
Source organism: Okapia johnstoni (assembly GCA_024291935.2). Classification (NCBI taxonomy): domain Eukaryota; kingdom Metazoa; phylum Chordata; class Mammalia; order Artiodactyla; family Giraffidae; genus Okapia; species Okapia johnstoni. The sequence continues at coordinate 25,460,507 of CM044327.1, forward strand.
TGAACTATAAACTGTATAAGGTTTACAGTAGAGTAATGCTTAGTGTCTGATAGGTTTCAATAGTGGTGGTCATTTTCTTTTGCTTACTGATAAAGCTGTGCCACCTAGATATCACACAGGTATGTATTTGAGGTTTAATTTGCCATCCCAATATCTGCTGCTTCCCATTTAATTTTCTTTATAAAATTATGGCAACACCAGCCCTCAGTGTTATAAGCCACAAACCTAATGGTCATCCTAGACTTCTCTTGTCCTCCAAATTTTACATGAAAATAGTAACTAAACCTTTTTGTGCTAACACCTCAGTATCTCTTGAATATGTCTAATATCCCACACATGCTATCTTTAGCCAGTCTCATTTTTTATCTTCTGATAGTCTCCCTATGTCCAGATTCCAACTGGCCTTCCAATCTTAGAGTCCCAAGAGTGATCTTCTAAGGTGTAAGTGTAGTCTTGGTAGCCCCAACCCTAATGTACTGTATTGATTGCCTTTAGTCTGTAGAATAGAGTACACATTATCTAGTCTAGCTCAAATGCCTAAGTTCTTGCCTTTCCTTGCAACTCCATCTTCAGGCTCTTCCCTGCTACACACTGTGCTCAAGCCATGGTCTCTTCCATATCCCAGATTGCTCCACTGGTTTCTTGGATTCATGCCTTTGGATGACTGTTTCTTTGACTAGGGTACATGATTCCTTCTTCTTCTCTTGATGTACTCTTCAGTTTTCAAGGTCAGTCTCCATGTACTTCATTAGGACAGTTTCCGAATCTGTTATTGAGAGGCCATTCAATTCATTACAGCATACATTATAATGTTTACAATGTCTATTAAACTGCCCCCATATTTTCAACCGAAATCTATGGGAAGCCTTATTTTTAGTACGTGACTTGCTGGATACTGAGGTCTATAATAGTGAGCAAGACACATCTGATTCCCTCTTTAATGTTCTTAACATTTTGCTTGATAAAAGGTTCAGCTAAATGATCTGAACTAAACTTCCATTTAAATCAGGGCACAGAAAGATTTTCTAGATTTTTTTAAATCTAGTGTAGTGGAACAGAAGAGTGATGATTCTTACTGTGATCCAAGATTACAAACTAGGTAACAGATATTCCAGGGCCATACTTTAGGGAAACCCATGAAGCAGTATTGCTTTTTGGGTAATATTAGTATAAATGCTGAGGATCCCATGCAGACATATGATAGTATTCCAATAAGAAGTCAACTCCAAGTCAGCATCCCAGAGTTCCAGAATCTCATATCTAATGCCTGAGGATTTCACAGTCATGAAAGTTAAGTCATGGTCAAAATTCTGCTTCTTCAACTCAATTGAAGTAAGAGTTGAGTGAAAATTTTTTAGGCAATCCAGAAAAAAAAAAGGAAATGAAAGAAACAAGAAAAGCAAAGAGATCCTAAGTGTAAATGTAAACAGGTCACTTAAAATTCATTATCCAGGATGGTGTGTCCACCCTCTTACCAAGCAAGACAGTAGATAATGAGCCTTAGGCTATTGGGAGAAAAATAAAACTTTGCAATTCTAATAAATAATGAAAATACTTCCCTGGAGTTTTTGAGCCTCTTCTTAAATTTATCTGTTTTGGAATATAAGTTCCTTTAGGGCAAATACTATATCATGTATAACACCAAGAAATGATATATGCTTTATAAATATTTTAGAAACCCCAGGAACTAATTGCCGAGAGCAGGGGCCTTACTAGTTATCATTTCAATGTGAATGAGCCATCATTGTTGTATTGCCCATTTGGAAGATGATTTAAACACTTAGACTCAGAGGTAAACTGAACCAGGTTGCTAGTGTCCAGGATAGAATGGAAATCGGGAGCTGTTCCTTCTCGGAACTGTCCTTGGAACTGTCCTTGGAAAAGACAGTCTTCGGGTACTTTATCACATCTTCTCTGTGGAAATGTTCCTCAGCTTTGCCTTGCTTTAGAATTATCTCCAAAGCTTATAAAAGATGCTAATGGTCATAACTCGCTTTTGGAGATTCTGGGGTGGGCTCGGAGATTCTGGGATATGTAACCAGACTTGTTTCTTTTTACATATTCACATATAAAAAGCCCCATATAGTGCATGATGGTATTTTAATTGTGAGATTCTAAAGCACACTCCCAGATAAACAATAGCCATTGTTGTCATATTATGATGGCACAGATTCAAAGTCTTTATGATGGTCCATAAAGTCTTGTATTACCTGGAGTCGTGCCTGCTTCTCTGATTCCATTTCTTACAACTCTCAGTCAGGTCCATTCTGCCTTTGGTATACTGGCCTTGCTAACAGAGCAAGTTAATTTCTATGTCAGGACCTCTGTAAATTCTCCTGCCTCTGCCAGATCTTCATATGGTCAGCTAACTTCCTCACTTCATTCAGAGTCTCTACTATAAGAGAAGAAATTGCATTCGTCTTTTTTATTACTCTATGCCACGTGTTTAGAACGCTGCCTGATACAGAGTAAGCACTCAGTGATATGTCTCAAATGAATAGGTGACTTAAAAAGTGAAAAATTAACACAGTATTGTAAATCAACTATACTTTAATTAAAAATAAGGTGAAAAATACCTAAAAGATTTTCTTCTTGATGTTAACTAACTGTATCTTCCCACTAAGAGACCTATTAGGTATTTTCCAATTAGAGACCTGACTTGAGTTACATATATATACTTATATGTATATAGGTATATGCAGAATTGATGCTTTTGAACTGTGGTGTTGGAGAAGACTCTTGAGAGTCCCTTGGACTGCAAGGAGATCCAATCAATCCATCCTAAAGGAGATCAATCCTGGGTGTTCATTGGAAGGACTGATGTTGAAGCTGAAACTCCAATACTTTGGCCACCTTATGCGAAGAGTTGACTCACTGGAAAAGACCCTAATGCTGGGTCAGATTGGGGGTGGGAGGAGAAGGGGACAACAGAGGGTGAGATGGTTGGATGGCATCATTGACTCGATGGACATGGGTTTGGGTAGACTCCGGGAGTTGGTGATGGACAGGGAGGCCTGGCGTGCTGCAATTCATGGGGTTGCAGAGTCGGACATGACTGAGTGACTGAACTGAACTGATATATAGATATATATAGATATATCTGGGAGGAAAGAGTTGATAAGGGGTGGAGTTCTGGACAGTCCAATGCTCTTGCCTTACACAAGTTTATTTTAAGCTCTCTCAACAAGTCAGGAGAATAGATGTGAGATAGTTCTGTCAAGGAATAGTCCTTAGGTATTGCAATTTTATAGGATTTAAGTAATCCAGAGTCATCTTAATCTAACCAAATGTTCCTTAACCAAGTTTTAGGATTGCATTCTCTGACAATTAATCCTTTCCCATATTTAGATAATAGGGCTGGTGAGATTGTGAATTCAACTCACCTTATAATTCAGCAACCTAATGATCAGATATTTCACTATGTTAGCCTTTAGCTATTAGAAGAAAGTCTTATATGTCTTGCTGGTGTTTCTTGACCAGCTTAAGCTAATTCTTAGCTTAAGCTAAGATTCCAAAATTTTGCTTATAATCTCTTCCTTTAAGTGCAGATGAAAGCACATTTTTTGAAATGTCATACAGCAGTCTATTGCTAAAGCTTCCTTTAATAGCTACTTCCTTCCAGGTGAGAGTCTGTCAATAATAATTGAGAGTATCTCAATTCTAATAACTCACTTGAAGCTGTATCCCTTGGATAATCAGTATTTTATTTCCTAATAACATCTAGATCTTATCTCCTTGAAATCCAAGCTGGTGAGATAATCAATAACTACATCTTGTATGTATGTACGTGCATGCGTGCATGTGTGCATGTGTGTGTGTGTGTGTGTTTGACCCTTGAACAATACAAGGCTTAGGGACACCAACCCTCCATGCGGTTGAAAATCTGCATATCACAGTGAAGTCGGTCCTCCATATATATGCTTCCTCTGTAGTCACAGTTCTGCATCTGCAGATTTAACCAAACACTGATCAAGTAGTATGTACTATTAGAAAAAATCCACATATTAAGTGGACTCAAGCAGTTGAAACCAATGCTGTCAAGGATTACCTGTATATACTTCAGATTCCAGTTGAATGAAACAGAACCCATTTTAGATTGTATTAATCAGAAGGGGATTTAATATGTGGAACAGGTATTTATAGTGTTGTTAGAGTGTTGCAGGAATAGAATCTAGTCTGTTTCTCCAGTAGTGACACCTGAGCACAATTACTAATAGTCGTTCACCATGGGAGTGGCTGCCTCAGCCTAATCTATTTTCCCCATTTGAATCCAGACTGAGGTCTTTCAAATGTGACATAACCATTCTACATCAGTTGTTAATTTTTTGGATTGATGATATTATTTAAAAGTATGAGGGACTTCCCTGGCAGCCCAGTGGTTGAGACTTCACCTTCCAATCTGGGGGTGGGTGGGGGGTGGGTTCAATCCCTGGTTGGGCAGCTAAGATCCCACATGCCTTGAGTCCAAAACACTAAAAGCATAAACCAGAAGCAGTGTTGTAACAAATTCAGTAAAGAATTTTAAAAATGGTTCACATAAAAAAAAAAACCTTTAAAAAAGTATAAGAAAATAGAAGCTTTTGTCTTTGAGCTATTTTTGAATTTATACTAAGGTAGTCTTACTCTAAAATGATTCAGTTCAGTTCAGTTATTCAGTCATGTCAAACCCCATGAATCGCAGCATGCCAGGCCTCCCTGTCCATCACCAACTCCCAGAGTTTACCCAAACTCATGTCCATCGACTCAGTGATGCCATCCAGCCATCTCATCCTCTGTCGTCCCCTTCTCCTCCTGCCCCCAATCCTCCCCAGCATCAGGGTCTTTTCCAACGAGTCAACTCTTCGCATGAGGTGGCCAAAGTATTCGAGTTTCAGCTTCAACATCAGTCCTTCCAATGAACACTCAGGACTGATCTCCTTTAGGATGGACTGGTTGGATCTCCTTGGAGTCCAAGGGACTCTCAAGAGTCTTCTCCAACACCACAGTTCAAAAGCATCAATTCTTTGGCGCTCAGCTTTCTTCACCGTCCAACTCTCACATCCATACATGACTATTGGAAAAACCATAGCCTTGACTAGATGGACCTTTGTTGGCAAAGTAATGTCTCTGCTTTTTAATATGCTATCTAGGTTGGTCATAACTTTCCTTCCAAGGAGGAAGCGTCTTTTAATTTCATGGCTGCAATCACCATCTGCAGTGATTTTAGAGCCAAGAAAAATAAGGTCTGACATTGTTTCCACTGTTTCCCCATCTATTTCCCATGAAGTGATGGGACCAGATGCCATGATCTTAGTTTTCTGAATGTTGAGCTTTAAGCCAACTTTTTCACTCTCCTCTTTCACTTTCATCAGGAGGCTTTTTAGTTCCTCTTCACTTTCTGCAGTGCATAGATCAGAGTCTCCCCCTTTCCTATTTGATTGCAAGACTTAGTGTTAAGCTCAAGAAGAAAGAGCATAATGCAACATTGTTTCTTCTCCCTGGCTTATTCCTCTAAATTCTATACTCAATACCAATTCTAGAAGTCCATAGTCCCATGCAAACTCTTCCTTTGGCCTCCACAAGTCAAATGAGTTTTCTACTTGTAAATGTGTTTTTTCCCTTTATTATAATTCTGGGGAATTGCAGGTTTTCTCTCTGGGAAAACCAATGTAAGATATTTGCTGTCTTTTCCCTCTCTAATTCCCACAGAAGACATTATTATTTGATTAAAAAATTGTGTTGTTGAGTACAAAGGCTTTAAAATTCTTCTGAATATAAAACCTCAAACATTCAAAACCATTGGATTGGAGTTGGTGCTCTATGTGAAACCTGCCTGTGCTTTAGGTTCAGTTCAGTAGGTGTGAAGACCACTTGGGGGAATACAAAGTAATCTAACTGAGGAGGATTTTCAGTATGCTTCTGCTTTGTATCTGGAGTAACTTTTGGGGAAAAATGCATATACGTAGCCAGGATGGGAATTTAGGTTCCTAAATTGAAGTAATAATACATATACAGAAGACTATAAACAACAAAAATATACCAGTAAACGAATTATCACTATAAAAATGATCACTGTGTGTAGATGCAATTTGTTCATTTTACTGCTATACCATTTGGTGCAACATAAGAGGCTTCTGAACTCCCTTCTCCCAGAGATGCACCAAATCTACAGCTACATGTAGTAGTAAAATAATTATAGCCATAATAATTTGTTAATATATTCAAGAAGTCAAAATGTAAATTGTATCATCAAAAACAAAATGTTGATGGGGGAGAGCACAAATACAGAGCTTTGGAATGCTTTCAAAGTTAAATTATCAGCTTAAAATAGACTGTTATAAGATGTTTTATAATGCTATATAACATTCAATTGAATTAATTTACCAAGTTCTATTTCTTTGTCTACTGTGATGGGCATCAGGGCTATTTCCAGTGCTTGTCTGTTAAGAATAGTGCTGCTGTCAACATTCTTGTTCCTGTCCTTTGCACCTCATAAACAAACTTTTCTATTGGGTATATACCTAATGAAATACCTAGATTATTGGTAGAATGAAATTTATTATCCAAGCCAGTACACATTAGAGTTAAAGGAGATACTCCTAGTCATTACACCAGAGGCATAGGTATAATTTGAATCTATCTTTTTAAAAATAGGACATATGGACATTCTGGCCACAGCATATGTATGTGTCCAAATTTGGTAGGTAATACTAAATATTTTCCTAAGAGATTATAAAAATTTCACTAACACCTACAGTGTCCTGGGCTCCCTGTTTCCAATCACACTTGGTATTGTTTGTGTAGTATTATCTAATTTTGCTTTTAATTACCATGTCTGTGATTATGGATGGACTTAGGTAGCTTTTCAGACATATAATGGTAATTGGAACCCACTTTTTGAATGCTTGTTTTAGCCTTTTGCTTTATTGTATTGCATTTTTTCTTATTTGTTTGTAGATGCTCTTTACATAGTCTAGAGACAAGTCAGAATGCATTTACATGCATTTCCATATAGACTTTTAAACTAACTTGTCAAGAAAACAGCAACAATGAAACCATTTTATTTTGATCAGACAACATGGAAGCTATTAGATCAAAATGAAGGAAAGTGACATTTTTATAAGTGAGTTGTTTACAGTTTATTGATGCCTATAATTTCACAAGTGATTCACCTCTGAAGAAAAAGATAATAAGTAATACGCGATAGCACTGCTTCATTCTCCATGTCTAGACTGGAGCAGAGAGTAATGGTAGCAGAGAGTCCTAAAAGCCTTTTGGTCTTTTCTTCCCACATGTCAACCAATCTCTAAGGTAAGAATAGAGTCTATTGTCATTAGAAATTGCTTCACCTTCTCAGCAAAGAAGAGAATATAATGTCATTGCTCCATTCTCTTCTTTACCGATGTACAAAAAAAACAAAAAAAATATTCTAACAGTATGTTCCACTGATTAAATGAGGAAACCAGAAATCATTGTCGGCTGGAACTCAATTTAAGCTATTAACCAAGCGGTTACTTATCACTCTTTCCACTGCCAACTCTTCTACTTGCATCATTCTGTTTTAACATCTCCCAGTATGAGGAGCCAATTCGATCCACTTTTACAGTCATAAGATTCTTTGTTTTTTCTCATATTTGTAAATCTCTACATTTTTTATGGCCATCTGTTCATTTTCTGTTTCCCAGGATACAGAGTAGAGTTTAATCCCAGGTTCTCTATTTTTTCCTTTCTTTTTATTCAAGAAAATCCTATTTTTTTCTTACTGAAAAAAAAAAAAAAAAACTCCTGGAAGAGCCCAGGACCTAATAGCATTCCATCTGAAGTGCTAGCCACTTATTTCTCTTACATACCAACAAGATTTTCTTCCCTACATTTCCATGTCCCAGTTCTCATTAACACAGCTCCAGATTTCACTCATGCTGGTATAACAATTTCTGTCAATCTTCCTTCAGTAATTATCTTAATTCGCACATAAAGTTCTTTCTATCCTAAAGGTTCAGAGACCCATTCTGTGGAAATGATTGTGATTTCCTTTCAAGCTCTCAAGTTATTTTGTTCGCAGTTTTACAGCTAAGTCGGAGAAGGATCTTACAGCCAGAGAATCATATGATTAAGACAGGGGCTGGACCAACACTCTCAAAGTATTCTCTGTCCTCTCGTTTCTAAAATGCACTGCCCAAATATCCCACTGCTTCTAAGACACACTGCCTAAATCTTTCAAATATTTTTATCTTTATCTTTATCAAAGGCGTTAAGGGCCTTAGATAGGAACCTGCATCAAGGTGCCATTAAACTTGAGTGTTTTGAAATAAGAAAACCTGGATTTTAATCTCATTTCATCAAATGATTGTATGTAATTATCTTAATCAAGATTATTAACACTATTGCTGTAGCCAATCCCCTTACAATTTCAGTGGCTTAACAAAATAAAGGTTTGTTTGTGTCTAGGTCTCATATAATCCAGCTCAGATGTTCCTGGTTGTATGGCTTTCCTGAAAGTCTTTACTCCAGATGGTGACTAAGGGATCCATGCTCCTTCCATTGATGACTTCTGCCATCACACAGGTGCTCTGCTGAATATCTGCATTCTTCTATCTGATGAATGAGTAGCAAAACATAAAACATCACACAGAACATTTTGGAGACAAGGGAAGCACATCACTTTCCGTTAGGCAGAATCAGAAATATGACACAAGCTACATGCAAGAAGGATTTTGGGAATTGTAGTCTTCCATGCTCTGGGGATTAAATGGTTTACATAGGGAAATTTCCTTTATTGAAGTTTCTTCAAATATAAGATGGAGCGAATAACAGTACTTACCTCATAGGCTGGTATGAGTATGTCTGACCACAGGAAATGTGTGATAAATGCTAGTTATTAAACTTGGAAGGTTAGCACTGTGACTTTTGAGACCAAATTTCTTTTGCAGCAACATCAAAAGGGTCTTGAAATATTGGGAGTCCCAGAGACTGAAAGGGACCTGACACAATAATCTGTCATTTACGGCCACAGAAACAGAGGTAAGTGGCGCCTGACTCAGATGCCAACTCAACAAAGGAAATCTACAGGTTATTATAAGATTTTTTATTATCTTATAATATTTTTATTATCAGATCATCTTCATTTAAACTAAAACAAGAGGATCTCTTAAACCGATAGCCTTCTATTCCTGCAAGTTCAGTTTGGGGGGAGGGAAGGAGAGCTGTGAGCAGCCTGAAATTATATGTAAAGATGTTCAAGCTGGTTTTAGAAAAGGCAGAGGAACCAGAGATCAAATTGCCAACATCCGATGGATCATAAAAAAAGCAAGAGAGTACCAGAAAAACATCTATTTCTGCTTTATTGACTGTGCCAAAGCTTTCGACTGTGTGGATCACAATAAAATGTGGAAAATCCTGAAAGAGATGGGAATACCAGACCACCTGACCTGCCTCTTGAGAAACCTGTATGCAGGTCAGGAAGCAATAGTTAGAACTGGAAATGGAACAACAGACTGGTTACAAATAGGAAAAGGAGTACTTCAAGTCTGTATATTGTCACCCTGCTTATTTCACTTATATGCAGAGTACATCACGAGAAATGCTGGGCTAGATGAAGCACAAGCTGGAATCAAGATTGCTGGGAGAAATATCAATAACCTCAGATAGGCAGATGACACTACCCTTATGGCAGAAAGTTAAGAAGAACTAAAGAGCCTCTTGATGAAAGTGAAAGAGGAGAGTGAAAATGTTGGTTTGAAGCTCAACATTCAGAAAACTAAGATCATGGCATCCGGTCCCATCACTTCATGGCAGATAGATGGGCAAACAGTGGAAACAGTGTCAGTCTTTATTTTTCTGGGCTCCAAAATCACTTCAGATGGTGACTGCAGCCATGAAATTAAAAGACGCTTACTCCTTGGAAGGAAAGTTATGACCAAACTAGATAGCATATTAAAAAGCAGAGACATTACTTTGCCAACAAATGTCCATCTAGTCAAGGCTGTGGTTTTTCCAGTGGTCATGTATGGATATGAGAGTGGACTATAAAGAAAGCTGAGTGCCGAAGAATTGATGCTTTCTAACTGTGGTGTTGGAGAAGACTCTTGAGAGTCCCTTGGACTGCAAGGAGATCCAACTAGTCCATCCTAAGGGAGATCAGCCCTGGGTGTTCATTGGAAGGACTGATGTTGAAGCTGAAACTGCAATACTTTGGCCACCTGATGCGAAGAGCTGACTCATTGGAAAAGACCCTGAGGCTGGGAAAGATTGAGGGCGGGAGGAGAAGGGGACGACAGAGGATGAGATGGCTGGATGGCATCACCGACTCGATGGACATGGGTTTGGGTGGACTCCGGGAGTTGGTGATGGACAGGGAGGCATGGCATGCTGCGATTCATGGGGTCGCAAAGAGTCGGGCACGACTAAGCAACTGAACTGAACTGAACTGAATAAATGCATTTTCCATAGGAGAGAGTCCCTGGTTTTGTTACCTTTTAAAAGGGCTCTGTGTCTTATTATAACCAAAAGCAATTGGTCTTAAAGGAATAACTAGTATCTAAAAATTATTATATCATGGATGGGATTCAGTTAATTACTCGAGGACTTTTATTTTGAGAGAAGAAAGTAAGAAGTTATTAATCAAAAGGAAGGTAAAGTATCTACCAGCTGTCTCCAGTGTCCTCCCCATTGTGTTGAAAAGTACAACTGCAAACATGTTGATGTCTTTATTTTGTGCTTTTCAAGGGTTTTCCTCCTGACTTTTTTTTTTTTTAACTTTTAGACTCCTAGTTTTGCCATCACTTTCGTCTTTTAAAAGTTCGCTCCAGTGATCTTCATGTGTGGCAACCCTGTTGGAGCCCATTTTGTTTAATTGAATTATATTGACTAGATGCTTTCACAGCCTCTGTTCATCTCGCAGATCATTTTGGACTCTCTTCTGATGCTACAAGTTCGGATCAGCTGGAGCTCACTTCTCTCCTCCACTGCTAAATGGACTTTCGTTTCTAATTAGTAGAGGACACCTCTGGTCCTTTACCTGCTAGGTTTCCACTCTTCCCTCCAGTGGGCCTGGTACAATGATGTTTCCTGTGGATGTTTACAGACTGGGGCAGACACTGACCTTGTATATTGAAATAATTTCATGGAATCCAGTATTCATATCCCATTTAGACTCTATTGGTTATCTAGTTGACATTGAGAAAGTTGATAAAATCTGGTTTTCCAACAACCAGTGTAGGATAAAGATCTATAATTTTAACTGCGTGATACAAACACATGGAGACAGCTTTGTAGAGATGTTTATGAGAAGAAAGGCAAAATATCTTGTTCAAAAAAAACTGATCTGCATTTCTCTAACAGTGAGTGACACTGAGCATCTTTTTCTTGTGCCTCTTGGCCATATCTTCTTTGGAGAGGTGACTATTTAGTTCTTCCACTCATTTTTTGAATGGGATGGAAGGGGTGAGAGGGAAGTCCAAGAGAGAAGGGAAATACGTATACATATAACTAATTCGCGTCATTGTACAGCAGAAAGTAACACAACATTGTAAAGCAATTATATTCCAATAAAAAGAAAAAAAAAACACAACCAACTCTCTAATTCCCACTCTTATCTGTCTCTCTTGGCTCTCTTGCCCCTTTTCTCTCCACCCCCAAGCTTCCCATCTCAGAAAATGTCACCACCATCTAGCCAGGTGTTGAAGCCAGAAACTTCAAGTCATCCTTAATTGGATGTTTTGTGTATCCTAACACCCATAGCCATTAGCAAGTCCTCTTATTTCTATCTTCACTATATATTTCAAATGTACACCATCTCCAATGCCATATCCTTCTCCACAACATGTTATTTCAGCAAATCCTTGACCTTCTAGTTGGCTCGTTTCTCATTGCTTTTGCCCACTGACATCCATTCTTCATGCCAAAGCAATATGTAAACCAGAGGATGGCACTGCCTGTTTAAAACCCTACCATAGGGACTACCCTGGGAGTCCAGTAATTAAGACTCCACATTTCCAATACAAGGAGTGCAGGTTAATAATAATAATAAGAATACAATAATTTTTAAAAAGAAAATAAAAAGAAATATCATATTTTTTTAAAACCCTCCAGTAGCCATGATTGTATTTAAAATACAATCTAAACTCCTTCTGTTGCTCTGCAGAGCCCTGACTATTTTTGATCCTATTTTGCCACTCTATGCTTAGTTTGCTAAATTCCTTTCCATTTCTGGAAGATGCCAGGTCAATTGCTACAGTATAGTCTTTAAATATGCTATTCTTTTCACCTGGAATTTTCTTCTTCTTTATTCTCAGTACAGTTCATTTCTTTCCCTCATGGGTATCTCAGCTTGCTCTTCTCAGAGATTCTTTCCCTGAACACCCCAAGGACAATCCTAGTCTTTATCTCATTCTCTTATGTATCTCCTTTTCAGCACTCATCACAACCTGTAATTTTGTTTACCTTATATTTTTCTTGACTTGTTCTTTTGCATATCATCATGTTAGAACCATACATTCTCTGAGCAGAGTAACCATCACTGTCTTGTTAATCTCTTTTCAGAAAAGGCACAATATACTTTCTGTGATGGAATCAAAAGCTAATTTTATTGCATCCTGATCTCAAGTCTGTTCTCTTAACTTTTTACATTTAATGAACAGGAGTGGAATGAAGCTTGAGAAGGAGCAAAGCAGAAATGATACTTCTTCATTCATTCATGGAGCACATTTTTGTTATCTGTTAGTATGTGTCAGCTGCCATGCTAGATGCTAGAGATTCAAAGGTTATAGAAATGTATGTTTCTCATGGCTTCAGGAAGTGTACATACTAGTCAAGAGAACAAGGTTCCTCAGTAACCAAGGAATCCATATAAACCTGAAGCTGCAATAAAAGCCACAGCTGAGGGTGCCATGAGATAACCTTGTTGGGAGAGAAAGGGAAGAGCATTCATAAGAGGAGTCACATGTGCAAAGGTGGAGAGAGCATGACAAATACAAGAAAATACGGGAAGGCTGGAGTGATGAACAGAAGGTACTTTAGTGTGAGGCGGGAAGGAGGGGCATGGGTAGACCAGAGGCAAGAATCCTAAGACATCAATATGTAAGTATTTCATCAGGGCTGGGAGATGGAGGACAGGAGAAGGGAGGAGTCAATTAGAATTGACACGATCATATTGGTATTTTCAAGGAATCCATCTGTTTACCCAACTCCACTTTATGGAGTTTAGTGACAGGAGGTTGTTGACAGGTTTAGGGTGAATTTTAGTGAAATGAGGTGAGTGGGCATTTGAATGTATGAAAGAACTATTAAGGAGGGAATTAATAGTTAATAAAAGGACACATGACATAATTAAGAATCTATTAAATATAAACCTATTGTTTACCAGTCAATTCTAAGAGTAGTAAGGTATGAAATAATTTGTGTATGTTTAATAATTGATTGAGTAATTGTATATGGAGAAAATTAATTCTGATTGTATTTAGGTTTAAGTTCCATGCTCATTGCAAAGTTTAATCTAAATTTGTGTAGGTGTCCATAAGGATACTATGTATAAAACAGGTAACTAATGAGAACATACTGTATGGCACAGGGAACTTAATGCACTGTAGTAAACTGAATGAGAAGGAAGTCCAAAATGGAGGTAATATACAGATATGTGTGGTTGATTCATTTTGCTGTATAGTAGAAACTGACACAACATTGTAAAGTAACTATAATCCAATAAAAATAATCTAAAAAATAAATAAAATAAAGTTGTTTAGGTGTCCCACGACCAGCATTCCCAGTTATACCAAATAGTACTCAATAAGATAGTCTTAAGGTATGCACCAAATACAATGGGTCATAGTGTAACTGATCTGGCTTAAGACAGGTCCTGCTACCTAACTGAACATGTTCCCTTCCATAAGAGAGACTACTGAGGACCTATGTATGAATCTTATATTAGTTTACTTCTTTCTTCGTTACATACAACATATGTAACACATGAAGTATCTGCCAGCAATATGGAGAGACCTGGGTTAGATCCCTGGGTTGAGAAGATCCCTTGGAGAAAGAAATGCCTATCCACTCCGTATTCTTACCTGGAGAATCCCATGGACAGAGGAGAAGCGGGCTACAGTCCATGAGATTGCAAGGAGTTGGACACGACTGAGTGACTAACACTTCCACTTTCACATCCATGTCACTTACAACACTCCAAATCTATAGCAAGATTTTTACAGAAGTCCCTGAAGAAAAGGACATATTACAGCCATAATTTGAATTGTATACAGAGAAAAGGATTGGTCTCTGCTTTTGAATAAATAGACTCTCCCATATTTTCCTTTGACCTTATCTCCGTCTACGAGTGACTTTAAATAAATTGTCCTTTACACATATAAAATTGAATGTTTATCCAAAATGGCCAAAAACAAGCTGTATCTCCAAAACCTTCCATCTCTTTTCCTGTTAGATCAAATGTATCAGATCTAAATTCTTTTGCTATCACTTGCCACAGATAATAGCATGTTCCCATGCTGAAGTCAGTATAAAAGTTCATGATGTTATTGACTTCACACAGCTCTATCAGACCTCAGTATTATTGATTTAATGACTCTTTCCTCTTTCTTTTTTTTTTATTCAACTCTGAAGTTACCCCTTGGTTTATTAGAGTGCCAGTACTCAGAGCTTTTTATTACATATCTACAGACTTATTTCTAAGGATGCCTGCCCATAAATTACTCACCAACCATTCAAAGGCAGAGCCAGAATATAATAAATATCAAGAGACTGAAAAGAAACAGGCCTAGGTAGTACACAGATTTCTTCTTGTTCTCTGCCTGTTGAGTATATTTCCCAGTAAATAATAAAAATAAAAGAAATTTAAAGGAAAATGTCACCTGGCATGTGGTATATCTGTGTCTCATAGCAGATGGCATGGTTCTGCATGGGGAGCAGAATGAAATGCCACATGCATGGCTGGAATGGAAGGATTTTGAGCAAGTGGCATTCCTGGGAAGCTAGCCGGCAGGCTCTGACATTAACGGTTTTATTAAGTTCAGCTGTGGGCTGGAGCAGCCTTGGCTTCCAATGTGTGGTAGTGTTTTAATGGCTGGCCCTCTGGTTCAGGCAGGGTGGTGTGAAAAGTAATTGTAGCGGGTGGCAAGATTGATAGAGTTGAGGCGGATGAGGAGATAATGTGCTTTGTTACCAACTTTTTTATTTACTGCAGAATCAAAGGAAACATGGATGAATTACTCCAAAAATGGGATTTGCTTTTTAAGAGGAAATTATCTGAGACAGGTGACACTGTGCCCTATTGTGAAAATTCTCTAAATTATACTTCCAATGAATCCTGCATTGTATACGAAAATTGCACATCCTACTGTGAAGTCAGAGTCAGGAAGAAAGTGAGTTTGCAAATACACCGGCCTCTAAAGAAGCCTGGCACACATTTTGCAGCATGATATTGGTGAATATCGGGGTGTCATCCACGAATGCCAGGAGCGGTTTTTCTCTTGCTTCTATTTTACATCGTCTATGAAGGGAAGAGCTGAAACAATACGATTAGCGTTTAGTGTGCTTTGTTTGCCTGTTGACCACATGATGTAGTCACACCTGTTTTCCTTCTGAAGAAGTTCTTCTGATGTTTTTTAATTGTATCATCTTAAAGCAGCCTTGGTTGATAATGGATTGGACTTTCAATGGCATGCTTGCTCCATTCATCAATTCCCTAAAGGATTGTCAATGGCTTCTGTGGACTTCACCCTAGTCCTTTGGACAATATAAATACAAGTTTTTTGGTTCCTGGTTATAGGATCCTCATGCCCTGTTCAGTTCAGTTCAGTTGCTCAGTCATGTCCGACTCTTTGAAACCCCATGGACTGCAGCACGCCAGGCTTCCCTGTCCATCCACCACCCCCTGGAGCTTACTCAAACTCGCATCCATTGAGTCGGTGATGCCATTGAACCATCTCATCCTCTGTCGTCCCCTTCTTTTCCTGCCTTCAATCTTTCGCAGCATCAGGGTCTTTTCTAGTGAGTCAGTTCTTCACATCTGGTGGCCAAAGTATTGGAGTTTCATCTTTAGCATCAGTCCTTCCAATGAATATTCAGGACTGATTTCCTTTAGGGTAGACTGGTTTGAGGAAAACACATTCTGCTTTGATGAGCTGATAATTGAGTGTGCATATAATGGCAAGTCTTTAAAATTTTCCCTCTGCTACTTGACATCAAACATCACTAACACAAGTTGAAAATCAAGTCTACATTTCTGTGCCACGAAACTATTGTCTGCACGATACTAATGTGTTAAGTTGCTTCAGTTGTGTCCGATGCTTTGTGACCCCATGGACTGTAACCCACCAGGCTCCTCTGTCCATGGGGATTCTCCAGGGAAGAATACTGGAATGGGTTGCCATTTCCTCCTCCAGGGCACAATACTAAACTAACTAGTTAATTCAATAAATTGAATCAAACCAGTTTTGTGCACATGAAAAATTCCCAATAACCTTCACTCTTGAGCTAGTGGTGTTAGTGCCATGTCAGCACAGCCTAAAACAAATGTATTTTACTATGTATAAGGAAAAAATGAAATATAGAAGGCAATCAAAAGCTACATTTCAGTATGCAAGTTAATGCAAATTAAGTCTCTCTTTTTCACTCCTCACAATCTTTTAAATCTCTCTTCTGTTTTCTTTTTCTTTTGTTACCAAAAGTGGAGGTCTGACCACTCACTCCTCAAAAGCCAATAAAGAGGCTAAGTAATGGAAAGTTGCTTTATTTTGGGTGCCAGCAAAGCAGAGGCGCCAGAGCGACTGTCCAAAGGCCAACTGCCCCCTACCCCACTAGACAATCAGTGGGCCAGAGATTTTATGGACGGAGGAGCGGGCTACAGGTAGAAACAGCACAGTCAGCTGACAGTCATCTTGAAACTGACCACACAGTGGGCTGACCAGTGTCATCTTGATTGTTTTAAATACAGTTAATCTTCAGTTCCAGGGGCGGTTTGTCCCCATTTCCTTGAGGTCAGTTCTTGGAATCGTGGAAGCTTATGTCATGGTTACAGTCTAGTCATTATATGGTTAACTTCTTCCACCTGGTCGGGGTTTCGGTATCTACCAGACAACTCACAGAATATGGCTCAGAACATTATCTACAGCCCTTGAGAATGAACTAAAGATCTTGACTTTGTTTAATGACTAGACTCTTACTATTTGGTCTGCTTTGACTGTTTTCCTTTCTTTCTGCCTTTTCTCACAAGGCAGGTGGGGCCATGGAGGGGAAGCACCATAGAGTCCTTCACTTTCTTGAAGCACAGCTTCTGCCATTAATACCTTTGGAATTATGACAAAAGGCACAGTTTCCAAAATGTTTATTTAAGCATGTTAAAACGGAAAATGAAATTAGAAATATAAATAACAGAACAAAATTTGGAGCTTTGGGAAAAAGGAAAAGATCATTTTACTATATATAGGATGCTTTTTTAAAAAAAATATTTCTATCGAGAAAATTGCCTAGAAATTTAACTCACATAATTTCACAGTATGATTCCTGAGGAGAGGTAACTGTCCTCAAAACAAAATTCATGGAATTAATGGATTTAACTATTTAATTCCAGGCTGCCTTTTTCTGGACACTTTTTCAGGAAATGAAATTAACTAGAGAGATAGATAAATAGATAGATGCAATGTTGACTAGAATTATAGAGTGATAATTATATTCTTGGTTGGCTAAAAGTTTATTGATAACTTTTGATGATCTCAATATAACTCAACTGGTACTATATTAATAATATAAATAGTATCAATACTCAACACCCTCAGCAATGCTCAGACTTGTGTCATGGGAATGCCACTCTGTGCCTAGAATAGATCAAAAGAGCTCATCTTTACACCCTACATCTTCTAGTTTATCATCATCATCATAAACATAACTTCCTTTGATCCTTATAACCTTCCTGTGAGGTCTTTAGCTCCCACTGATGATTTTAAAAATATTTAAAACAGGAACTGCACTTGCATGAAATGATCACAACGGAGGAGGCAGCAAACAGCATCCAGAGGTTCCTGTAGGAGACATTAATCTGCAGTTGCTAACTGCGGAAGGTTCAGGGGTTCTAGAGGGAAGGACTAGCTCAGTGCAGGCACTGGTTGGGGGCAGGAGGAGGTTGGGAGAGTACACCCGGGGAGCGCAGGGCAGTGGGTGTTTATCAACAGGTATGGAAATGTTTCATTATTTTAAGAATGAAACATGATGGTGAATCCTGAATAAGTTATTTGCACCTTAGTTCTGTTCTCTGCACTATTTTTTACATCAGTGGTCAAGACAATATATCACTGTGTTAGTATTACTGAATTAGGAGTTTAAAGGTTTATATTGTAATTCCAGCACCATCACAAAATAAGTACTCTAATTTTGGTCAAAGAAGTGACTGTAAAGTCAGTTTCTTTTTCTATAAAGTGAAAATATTTGTTTTGGGTACTTAGAATAATTGTTGTGAAAGTTAATAATAACTAATGATATTCAATATGTTCTGGGCTTGCTGTGAATTTCTTGAAGGAATAACTCAAGTTTCATAATACTCTGATGTTATATTTTCTCCATTTTATAGATGAAAGAACTAGGATACAAAGAAGTGAATAAATTGTCTAAGATCACATACATGAAAAGCTGCAGGATTTGGATTTGAATCCAAAGTCCTTATTCTTAACTACTATGCTCCAACATTGCCTTTTCTTTATAAGAAAGACTTTGTAAAAAGCAACATCTTAGATGCATGAAAAACACTGTCCTTTTCAATATTGTTTTTTTCATCATTACTTTTGGTTGCTTTTTGCTTCTAGGAACAGAAACTAAGAATATTCCTAGTGCCTCAAAGAATGATCATCACTCGCATTTAGAAGTTTGGCTAAAAAGTATTTTTGATTACAGAATCTGTAAGAGTACAGTTGTTACACTTGGTTTTTATCTGTGGGTTGTTGCTATGGCTGTATGTTTAGTTGATTTATATTAGATTAAATGCTTCACTTCATAGAATATAAACAATCATATTGAACCTGCATACTATTTTCATTAATCTCTGATTAAGTATCAATGCATAATAATCAGATATGACAGTAAAACTAATAGTGAAAAATTAACATTTGAATGTTTACCATGTATTGAAGGCAAATGGCACCCCACTCCAGTCCTCTTGCCTGGTAAATCCCATGGATAGAGGAGGCTGGTAGGCTGCAGTCCATGGGGTCGCTAAGAGTCGGACACGACTGAGCGACTTTACTTTCACTTTTTCATTTCATGCACTGGAGAAGGAAATGGCAACCCACTCCAGTGTTCTTGCCTGGAGAATCCCAGGGATGGCGGAGCCTGGTGGGCTGCCGTCTATGGGGTCGCACAGAGTCGGACATGACTGAAGCGACTTAGCAGCAGCAGCAGCAGCATGTATTGAAAACTGTGCTAAGCACTTTGGACGCCTTATTTCATTTAGTCCTCCTAAAAGGACAGTTAAGTTATATTCTTTATTATTGATAATTTACCAGTGAAAAAATTAAGATGTAAACAGTTGAAATAACATACGTAGGGTAAGACTTGACTATAGTTCTGTCCACAAAAATGTCTGTTCCTAACCAGAAAGCTGTATGTCTGACGATATCTACTGCCTATGAACTAAGGATACTCAAAACATTTTTAAAATGCACTCGGTGAATAAGCATGGTCTGCACATGAAGCTGTCAGTAAAGTAGCCTCAGCATTAGTTTAAAATAAGCTCAGAAAGTTAAATTATTTTTTAAAAGTCATGTAATGATTGAGATTATGTTTCTGGAGAAATAATGCATTGTAAAATTAACCTGTAAAGGCTTAGAGAATGAACTTATTGTTGCTAGGGGGAAGGAGTGAAGGAAGGAATAGTTAGGGAGCTCGGGGTGAACATGTATACACTACTATGTTTTAAGTGGATAACCAACAAGATCCCACTGTATAGCTCAGGGAACTCTGGTCAGTGTTATGTGGGAGTCTGGGTGGGAGGGGAGTTTGGGGGAGAACAGATACATGTATGCTGCTGCTGCTGCTGCTGCTAAGGCGCTTCAGTTGTGTCCGACTCTGTGCGACCCCATAGACGGCAGCCCACCAGGCTCCGCCAGCAGGTATGGCTGAATCCCTTTGCTGTCCACCTGGAACTATCACAACATTGTTAATAAGTTATATTCCAATACAAAACTCAAACTCAAAGTTTAAAAATAAATAAATTTATACCATAAAAAATAAAAAATATAAAATTAACCTGTAAAGGTGCTTTAAGAGAGAAAAACGTTTAATCAAGAAAAACATGATTAAGGGGCAGGATCAAGATGGCAGAGTAGGAGGACACTGAACTCACATCCCCACATGGTCATGTCCAAGCACAGCTACGCATAGAACAACTCCGGCTGACAGTGACCTGAAGCAGCAAAAGAGCTCTTCTACAACCAAGGCTGTAAAGTAAGGTCCACAGGGAATCTGGTGGATTCATGGATCCGCAAAGATGAATAGGGATGATGCAATGATATTCAGCAGGAACGTGAGGGAAGATGTTATTCATCTCCTTGGAGTTAGAAGGGTAAATAAATAAGCCTTGAAGAGAGGGTGAGGGGTGCCTATTACGAGGGATCAGGATATTTTATAGTCCAGCCACTAAACATATAACCTCTGCTAAGCCACTTAACCTCTCTGGATAGTCCTTATTTATTCAAGAGGACAGAAACTTTTTTTTCATCTGTATATTCTGGTCACCTAGCATATATATTGCCTGGCAGATCCCCTCCCTGCCCCTCAAACACACAAACACAAACACACAAATGTTCTCAAGTCATGTTTGTTATTGAAATGAATAACTTTGTGCATAGGATGACCTCCAAATGCTTTTTCAGGACTAGCTTTCAGTGACTGTGAGAGAATTTGGCATGCCCCTGTGCTACTGCGTTATCTTCATATTTGTGAGCAGGGAAGGCCCAGAAGCTAGGAGCAGAATGATAATTCATGATTAACGGGAACACCACCTGTCTGAAGATGTCCTTCCTGAGAAAGGTCAGCTGTTGTTGTAAGTAAATACACATCTCCCACGAAGTGAAAATGCTAGGTTATGCTTTCTCTCTTCCCTCCTATTTTTTTCTTCCCCTTTCATACTATTGTCTTTGCCAGTGTTGACTTGTGAAAACGTGAAAGGTCAGAAGTGAGCATGTTCAGGAAAGGTGGATGCAATTCTTTTCCATTTGTATTTATACAGGCAAAGAAGATTGAGCTAGAATAGAAGTTGATCCACGTTCTTGAACTACAGGCTGACACTTGCGGAACTGACACCGCTGTCTTCTCGGTTAAGAGTGGAGAAGGGAAGGGAAGTTATACCGAAGGTCACTCGAAATAATGACTTAGAGGCAGCAGAAGAAACTGAGTGAGCACTAGGAGCTTCTCTGGTATCTAACTGGGGTTATTCACATGGAGACAAACACGATTCAGCTCCCTAGAAGTTCCTGCCTGGAAAGGTAAGTAGAGACAAGAGAAGAAAAGTGAGGAGAATAATACACAAGAGACAATCCAGCAAGAACTGTTTCAGCTCTAGGAAACATTTCAGTTCAGTCCAAATAAGATGAGGACATTCACAAATCTGAATGGGATATAAAAGAAAAATATGGAGAACTGCCTAAATTCACTTGAAATCATTCCTCCCTGGGGTTAAGGATCACCAGCCAGGCTGGTACCCAAACTTATAGATGTTAGAGCAGCTGAGGTGATGATGGCTCTTATGATGCTCCACATTCTGTATTCTTTTCCTCTTGGAGATATAACTTACTTTATTTCTGCTTCATTTGGCCACTTAAGTAAAGACAACAGTAGTGTCAACTAAACTCATTGTTAGGTTAGGCATAGACACTCGGACTGAGGTGAAGCAATTTGGTGTGATAGACTTGGGCAGTGATTATATACATCTATCATCCGAGAATGCTCAGGGTTCCGGTACTGTTGATTAGTCTCATTTCTGACAATGGTTTCTTCATAGCTCAGATACCATCAAACTAGAGGTATCTACTGGAATCAAAATGTCAAGGTATAAATCCTCCTATTTTTCCAATTTGTGATATGACTTTTTACTTCATAAATGATAATGTAGAATGTTAGGGAAGTATTATTTTATTTCTTATATGATGACTTAGCCTGTTAAGATAGTATTAAAGGATTCATGCATAACTATGTGATCACACTCATCATTCACTGCCTTCAAAATCACATTAAAGGGAAATGAACCCCAAAGCATTGGCTATATTTTTATTTTAATTTGGTTTACTGACCTTTATGATTTTTAAACATTCAGAATAGCCCAAGAGTTTTCCAGAGTTAATTATGCCCAAGAGTTTTCCTAAGTTAATTATCTTCAACACAGAGATTATTTTCCACTGCCTGTTAGAATGTTCTACACAGATATCCTACGAGCCTGACAATACTTGCTTGTCTCAACTAGTTAATGTGGTCCATATCCCACCTTTACCCAATTTCCCTGTTTCAATGAATACTACCACTATTCTCTTGATCACCTCTAAATGGAAGTTTACATTTCACTGAACTTTTCACTCTCTTTCACTCTCAGCTCTCATTATTCGTCGTTACATACGCTAGATCCTGGGTTTGTAACATCAGTTGAATCCCCTTCCATCTCTGCATGTTTTCTACTTTGAACCTAATTTAAGCCACAATTCCCACAGACTTGCACTTTAATAATTCTGCCTTTGTATCAGTTTTGAACACATATGCCTCCTGACCAGCATGTCATCATTGCCTATGAGACAAGACTCAAATTCATCAGCCTAATACTTGCATTTTAATATTTTTTCTACTTGATTTTATTTTCTTCTTCCAGTTACTTTGACTGGATGATTCTCATCACCACACAAACATGCTTATTATATTTTTTCACCTTAGAAAATGTAAAAGAAAGGAAAAGCCCTAACTGGACCTCACTTCCTCTTGCAGAACTGCTTCATTACTTCTCTTCCTTCTAGACCTTTTAAAAGAATCTGCACTCACTGTGTCTGTTTCTCTCTTGAACACAGTCCTAACCACATCACCAAATCTGGCTTGCTAGAGGCCATGGTCATTTTTTAATATTCCCTTATCTCTGTCTGTCAAAAGCATTGGACATAGCTGACAACTTTCTCCTTCTTGGAACACCTTCTTTTCTTGGCTTCTACGCTGTTCTGATTTTTCTTCCATGCTTCTGGTCTCTTTTTCTTAGATCATCTTTTTCACTGGTGTTTCCTTATGTCTCCAGTTTCCAGATATTGGAGAGCTCCAGGGTTGAATCCGTGAACCTCTTTTATTCTCCACCTACACTGACTCCTTATATGGTTTTATACAGCTTCAGGGTTTTATGTGCCATTCATATTGACAGCTTACAGTGAACAGTGTTGGGATTCTTGATCTCTCAAGAAGAGTTAGCTTCAGGACCAGGAACCAGGCTTGATCACTCAAGAGCTTTTGTGTAGCAGAGTTTTATTAAAGTATGAAAAGGAACAGAGAAAAGTTCTGACATGGACATCAGAAGGGGGACAGAGAGTGCCTCCCCTTGATAGTCTTAGCAAGGGAGCTATATACTTTTTTAATTGGTTGTTACAATAAATCAAAAGAAGGTCTCAAGGTTGTAAAGATCTTATCAGACCCACTCCCATAATATACATTTTAAGGTAACAGGATTAGTCAGAAGGTTTTCAAGAAGGAGAAACTGTGCTCAAGCAGGATACACTGTTGTTATATAATCCTTACTAAGGAATGTAGAAAAAAAACCTTTGTCCTTTCCTCCTCCTTGAGAATTCCAGACCCCTATCTCCCCCTTAAGAGCCCAAGAATCCTTTCTCCTCCTTAGGGACCCCGGACTTCTTATCAACCTGCCTCGGAATTGACTCTCTCAATATTATGTTTATATCTCAAGTCTAGACGCCCCCCTGAAACTTCAGTGTAATACAAATAACTGCTTGGTTAACACTTCCACTTGATGTCTCATATTCACACAAAAATTAATGTCCAAAGTTGATTTCCTGGTGTTCTGGCAAAAGGCATAATAACTCGAAGTAAAAAAATAATTCCCTTCTCAGTCTTCCCATATCACTTGTTCATCTTTCTTTTAAGTACTGAGGCTAAAAACCTGGAAATCATGTTTAATACCTTTCTTTCGCACATTTCCCTTCAACATGTGTGCAGAATCCTACCACTTCCTCCCCCCCTCATCATCCTGGCCCGTTCACTATCTTCTCTCTTTTGGATTATTGGTCTAGCTTCCTAACTGCTCCTCCTGTGTCTGTTCTTGCCTCCTGCTATCTTCTCTCAACACAGTAGACAGATTTACTATTTGAAAATACAGATTGAATCAAACCCCTCTTCTGGTTAAAACCCTCCAGTGGCCTCTTAATTGTCTCAGAGTAAAAATTAATGCACATACCGTCTTCCATAAGCTCTACATGAAATGGTCCCTGGTTGCCTTGTTCCCCTCAGTTCACACCAAGCTTCCCTTCACTCACAGTCCAACCACCTAATGCTCCTCTTCCAGGCTTCTCCCATTTTAGATCCTTGGCAGGGGTGGTTTTCTTCTCTGATGACGATAATGCTTTTCACTCACACTTCCAATGTGACAACTTCCGGTTTTACCCCAAATTCACCTCCTTAATGAGGCTCTCATTCAACTCTCACCCCAATATGCCATGTTTCTATTTTTAGTTCTTTTTCTTTGTATATATTTGACTGTAACACCTATTTTTTTTTTTTCTGTGTAGTGTCTTGCATAATACCTTTCACCTCAGAGAATGATGTCAAAGGGTTTTGTCTACTCTATACACTAGTGTTATCCCACCACTTAAAACACTGATTCAGTAATTAATTGCTGAGTTAATAAATAGAGTTTCCACTACTTTTCAGCCTTCACTTTCAAGAAACATAGATATGCACTTCCCAGATACACATCATCTTCTTCCTCCTTTCTTTGGTTTGGCAGCCTTTTCCTCTGTCTGGCACATCCTTCATCCTTTCCCTAAATCTCTGCAAGGCCAAATCTCATAAATCTTTCACATCTCTTAGAAAATATTCCATTGTCTATGGCTACTTTAGAGTGCCCTCTCAACTGAAGAGAGCATGGCTTTCTTCTGATTCTCGTCAAAGATTTGCCACACTTGGAAGTAATCTCTCTCCTTCTGAACAGCCACAGCGTTCCTCCGAAGTGTCCGTCCTCCGGCAGCGTGAGGTCCCCCCTTCTATTCACCTTCTGAGCCCCGTATACAAAGTCATTTCTTTGTCTTTAGTCCTGATGCACTTTGTCTGGCTTCCTTGTTACAGTATTTACCACTTGTCTTTATTTCTCCTTGATTTCTTTTTAATCACTCTTTCCATTTCTTTCATTTTTATTGTAACCCAACCTTCCAGATTGCTCCCTGGGGAGTTTCATGTATTTCTACTTCTATAGATGCCTACTTTTTCCCCTCTATCTTTCTGTCTCCCATTGGAATAATTTGCTGTTGAAGTGGTTTTTTAAGCTGTGGTCTTCAGAGACTTGGGGTCTTGCCAAATTTCTTGTTGTAGAGATAAAGGGGGAAGTCAAAAGGATGGAATTCCAAGATCCTTTCCGCATCCACAGCTCTCTCCCCCACACCTATTTCTGTTGAACCTATTTGATAATTGAGATTATACCATCATACATGTGTGCACCCATGGGCATCTGTACACACACACACACACACACACACACACACACACAGACACCTTTTATTTGGCAAAGTGACTCTGTTCTTCAAGATATTTTTAAAAACTGAATATATGATCAACCATTGGCACAGGAATTTTCCCTTTCCAACTGCCTTTTGAACCACACTGTAGAGCACATTTGTGATTTTCTTTTTTCAACTTTATGAGCTCCAAGTAATGGTCATTGTCCAGATTCAGGTCCTTTTAAGTAAAAATTAT
Organism: Okapia johnstoni; assembly: GCA_024291935.2. Taxonomy (NCBI): domain Eukaryota; kingdom Metazoa; phylum Chordata; class Mammalia; order Artiodactyla; family Giraffidae; genus Okapia; species Okapia johnstoni. Next base: position 25,486,421 of record CM044327.1, read on the forward strand.
AGATAATAGAGCTGCAGGATGTTTTTTGAACTTCCTGTATAGCATCTTGTGGGGCTTTTTTATTTTTTTTAAAGATGATGAAAATTGGCCCTGAGAGGGATTGATTCATTCACATTCACACTGACACTCTGTTCAGAAGTCAAAAGATCAAGAATCAGAAATGGGTTTCAAGAAGAATGCACATTTTATCCTCCATCTTGCCAAAATAACCAGAATTTTCTTTTCCCTTAAGTTAGTCGGAAATATCACTCAGTCCATTGAGCAGTGACACTTGACTCAAGGTAACTGAGGGACTTGCTAAATAGTCTTCTTTTAACTGCCTGAGGTTCCCAGCAGCTATTTTGTAGTGGAAGATTTCTATTCCAGTTTGATTTACCCAGGGTGACAGCTCCAGATGTGCAGTATGGTGATCTGATGGTAAAGAGAGAATAAGAAAGAATTTAAGAATAAAGACTGTGAAGGTAGATCAACTAGGAGATGTGTGAGGAAGACATACTTACCTATCAGCTCCAAAGGAACCAAAATTATTCAAAATGATTGCCAGGATTTTGCTGAAAGATCAGGGACACAAATGCTTAATTTCCTGCCTTGTCATCTACTGTCATGACCTTGAACCAGCTGCTTAATATTTCTGAGCTTTGGTTCCTCATCAAAGATTAAAATGTCAGCAATAATAGTATCGCCGTATAGACTGACTTAGATAAATTATGTACGAGACACTGCTTCAGAGTAGTCTCTAAATAAATGGTAGGTATTAGTAATTGAGTAACAACATAACTCGACTAATAGTGTCAAATTATCAGAGAGCATATTGCATTATTAATATGACTTCTAATGTCAGACACACAGACTGAATTCTCTTACCTGGCTCTCCTATAAATGGTCACACCAACTGTATATTTATAATGAAACTCTGAAGACCCCTAATACCATCCCAGTTTATCTGCATCTGCTCGTCTTAGTGGGGAGGGGCCTGGCACACAGCCTATAACAAATTTCGTTTTTCTCTATTTTGGAGTTGATATAAGTGTGGCGTCTATCATGTACCATTTCCTGTTTGCAATCCTTGTACAGATCTTTGGATGATGCATGACTGTGCTTTATCTATTTAGTTTAAGCAGAAAAAACAAAATAGGCACGTCTACTACACCATCAGTTCTTCTGAGCCAATATCAAATGCCTTGGTGAGATTAATGTGATTTATATACAGATTCCTGGAAAGAAGGAGAGCTACTGACCTTCTGTTCTATTGCCTGGAATCTCCTTGGACTCTGGAATGGGTAGTTTAAAATATTAATGCTTTGAATAATAAATTAGAGTACATAGGAAATGAGGTATGAGCATAACAATTTTAATTAGTTTTAGGCACATTTTAATGATTGTTTGGCCATTAACTCCAGTAAACATAAAAATTCAGGGGAACAGGATATATGAGGTCCTTCTTCCTTAGCTTTGTTTTAACTGAAGCCTTTGCAAAGATGTATATCATTTTAATTTTGGTTCCAGAGGCTTTTATGTAAATTAATTGCATTGGAGAATTGGCAAGAACATTTTATTCAATTTGGAACAGCAGTGATTATAAGCTTTACATTAATATAACAACAATTTAACAATGGCTGATAGATGGGCCGCAGCCATGCAATTATCAGAAGTGAGCCACTCTCTTGATCTCTAATTAGGTCTATAAGCAAATAGAGTTTTGCCAGTGCTAATTGCTGTGTTAAAGCTGGCAATGAGGTATCGAGTGAGCTCACGTTAAGGTAGTCAGCACAGGATGCTGTATATCCAAAGATTTTCCCATTTTCTGATTTAATCAGATATGTAATTCAATTATATATGTTATGGAAAGAGACATTTAACTGAATTGGAAAGCGTTCTCCTCCTTGCTCAATACAGCCATATGTCTTGTTAACTGCAGAGATCACGTCTAAAGGATAAGCATTTAGGTTAAGTGTTTTTCCCACCCTCCTTACTGCCTTCTCACATGCTTGTCCTCCCCTAATAGCTCCGAGTCTAACAGTACCTAGGATGCCGAGTGCTACGTGCCAGGCAAATACATAGATGGAAGAAGATGTATAATCTTTGATTTGTTGCTGCACGTTAGTGGGGATTAAAATGCACTCAAAGGGGATTTAGAAGGCATTTGAGCACCAGGCTAGATATTGTGGGACCCATTTTAAAGAAGCCAGAAAATCCCTTGATTACTTTCAGTCTTTGACTAAAAGCTTGGTCCATTACTAGACAAAGACAATTTGCTTTGTTTTTTTGCTCCAGCTTATTCTAATGTGCACGTCAATAACATTTAAAGGGAAGAGTTTTGGGCTGAGGCATCAGGTTGAGTTTAGGCTAGATCTGGAAAAGATAATTTTCTAGGGCAGAGTCTATCAGAGGATGTCAACCTGCAGGGAAAAGGTCATGTAAATTTTAGGAGGAAAATTACTTCTTTAAATACTCCTCTAGTGTAAAAATAAATCAATCCTCTCCACTTCTATTCAAAATAGAAATTGACATACATGAGTGTCCATGGCAAAGAACTTAATATAATCCTATCAGGGAATAATTTCACACTTTTGACCTGGTCTTTTGTATCCAATAGTGACCACTAGGACAAATAAGGTACAGAGGTCTCAAAGGGCAAGATGGGAAAGTAGGAGATAATTAATTGTGCCAAGGTTTGTGAAATATTCATACCACTTTGTAGAGAGGCACCTGAAAACATACAAGACAGTTAGAAAGATATATGTATATATACACACATGATTGTGTAGTGGGGAATAGGATTACAGAAACATAAATAGAAAGCCTGGTCTCTCCTATATCCACCTGTAGTCGAGTACTCATGAAAGGAGAACTTTCCAGATGCTAACTGGCAGCAAAGGATCATCCGGACATGCAGCTGGGAGAATCATTCTGGAAGAGTCTGTGAGGTTCATGGTGTAAGGTTACTCTTGCAGGTGATGGAGGAGGAAGAGGAGGAAGAAGCTGTGTTTCTCTCCAATTCCACAAAATCTTAGGACTTAAAGTCTGTGTGTGTGTGTGTGTGTGTGTGTGTGTGTGTGTGTGTGTGTGTGTTTGAGGAGACGGTCAGTAGGAAAGGCACATGATTTGGCACAAATGCTGTTCAAAGTTATCTTTTCTGACAGGTCCCAATTTTCACGGGCTTCCCTTGTAGCTCAGTTAGCAATGCAGGAGACTTGGGTTCAATTCCTGGGTCAGAAAGATCCTCTGGAGAAAGAAATGGCAACCCATTCCAGTATTCTTGCCTGGAGAATCCAATGGACAGAGGAACTTGGCAGGTGACAGTCCATGGGGTCGCAAGAGTCGGACACGACTTAGTGCCTAAACCACCATCACCAATTTTCACAGAGTTACCGTTTCATGAAGTTGTTCTGACACAGTGGCAGTCCATGACCAAGAAAAGGCTGCATTTGTAGCTTGTGGCTATGCACCCTTCACAGTAACTAAGAAAGCCCTCTCCTGACACTTTAATAAAAAGGAAAGCAATAACTACTTCTCTGACTCTCTATGACATGCCAGAATCGCTGTCAAATGTGTGCATGTAAGTATGCGTTCATATATATAACATCTTTCATTCTCACAACGTTACTGAAAAGTGTAAATATTATCGATTCCTGGGTCAGGAAGATCCCCTGGAGAAGGGATAGGCTACCCACTCCAGGATTCTGGCCTGGAGAATCTCCATGGACGGAGGAGCCTGGCGGGCTACAGTCCGTGGGGTCGCAAAGAGTCAGACACGACTGAGCGACTGAGCACATATAAAGAGAAGGAGATTAAAGGAGGATATACAGCTCTCCATGAAAACGATGAGGTCCGTGTGTGAACTCGGGGATGGCAGGATCCCAAGCCATGCTGCTTTCTAGTGGGTTCTTTCCTGCCAGATATCTGGTATGACCTGAGGCATGTTAAGTCTTTAAGAAGACTATGCTTCTCTTGATGCATAACTGTTTCCAATATCTTACTTGTCTGTCTGCTAACAATACTGTTGTTCTTGTGTGCTTAGTCACTCAGTTGTGTCTGACTCTTTGTGACCCCATGGACTGTAGCCCTCCAGGCTCCTTTGTCCATGGGGATTCTCTGAGGACTGTTTTTCTTACCTATAGATTAACAGAGGCAGTGAGGGTGATCTAAGGGACACCAACATGCTTGCCCTTCTCTCCATCCTGCCAGGAATTCTAAAAATCTAATATTTTAAAAGTCTAATGGGGCTTTCCTGGTGGCTCAGCAGTAAAAAACCTTCCTGCAATGCAGGAGCTGCAGGAGCTGCATGAGCTTCATGTTCGATCCCTAGGTTGGGAACATCCCCTAGAGGAGGGCATGATGACCCACTCCAGTATTCTTGCCTAAAGAATCCCATGAACAGAGGAGCCTGGCAGGCTACTGTCTAATAGTCTAACCATATGTCTTGGTAAGGTGTCAGTATGGGTTACTGGGAAAAGCACTATGGCACCAGGTCAAAAGAGTCACATTCTTGGTATTCAGGTTCATTGTAAAATTCAACATATGTTTGATACTTTTGGTATTAAGGCTTTGTGTTTTTCTGGAAACATACTAGCTTCTTGCAAATTATCAGGACTGATACTTGCATATTAGTCTCTTGCCATTACAGAAGGAACAGCTCCTTCCTGAGCAAAGGGAAGAGGTTGGGTAGGTAATCATGGTGATGGATACAGTAGGCAAAGAATGGAAGAAGAGTCAGCTATTTGGGATGAAAGAAAGACATTATGGGAACACCCCTGGGCTTTCCAGAGCACGTGTGATATCCCTGAGTGTCAAGAAGATGAATAGAGCAGCACAACCGTATACGCTGAGTAACAGGAGATGCTCCCAACAAAGAGACGGGCCATCACATTAGCCACGCTGAGAAGCCTTGTACCTTGAACCGGGTCTGCCTAAGTCATAATACCCAGAGAGCTTAAAAGCATGGAGCTGTAGCCCTGAGTCTTGACTCCAGTTTTGACTTAATTCTGCCTTGCTTGATAGCTGTGTTTTTCAAAGTCCTTGACCAATAGACCTGTAGTGACATTCATAGTAAGAAATTTCTGCTGCCAAGAATCAGCCAGGAAGTCAAGAAGCCACTGAAAGTTAGACTCCACAGTTTCATGCCTCCTGCTTTTGCCTCATGTTTGCACTCTGGAGTTCTAGCAAGGTCTTCTTCCCAAAATTCCATCGCCAATTTACTTGGCAAGAGATATGCATCGCTGGACTAAGGCTAAATGGTCACCTTTTCAAATTTAATGTTCCTGACCTTAATTAGTAGTTTAGTCTTTCAGACCTTCATTTGTTACACTTAAATGGATTTTGTAATTGACTTCACATCCCAGTTAGGTTGGTTGCCCCATCCCAGTTCAGAAAAGCGACCAATTAGCTCTGGTTTTCCCATTCCCTCCCACTTTCTTGGAACAATTGCCCTATTTCTAATTGCTTAAGCACAACTAATACAATCCAACAAGATCATAGCCAGGCACTACTAACGCACTTAGTGAAAAGGTTATTGAATTTATTAAGCATTTGGCCCAATATAGCTCCTAACAAATGCCTTTGGAACCTATGACAGTTCTGGTGAGTGAGTTAAAGACTCATTATTTGGACTGCTAGTGTCCTTGTGTGGAAACTGTGATTCTTGTCAAGTCCATTAGCTGCTTTACAAAACAAGAGCTGTCATTTCATTAAGCTGCTCCACACAAATCAACAGCTCCAGGGTGAATTCTGGGCTCTTCTTGTCTATGTCACTATGTTTTCTGAAAGCTGACTTCCCTCCAGTGTATATGTCGACAGCCTACAAGTCTTCATTGTGTAAGGAAGTATCATGACCCTCACAGAAGAAGCAGCAGTTGATTTAAAGAGAAGAGAAAGTTAGATTTGAAAATTTGAATCTTCTTTTTGTCTAATTTTCTCAGTGTTTAAAAAAGAAAATGTTTTCAAAAGATTAAAATTAGAGCATCGACTTAGTTCACTTTATAGTTAAGGGTGGAACAGGGACTGGAATTCAAGTCTTCTCTCTCCCAAACCAGTGTTCTTTCTGAAAAGTCATACCGCCCCTCTGGTGGTCTCCGTATGTTAATTTCTGTAGCGTTCTGTTACTTAATAAATATTCATTGAGCTCTTCTTTTATGCCAGGTGCTGTCCCAGGGTTGGAATTATGCCAGTAAACAAGGCTAAGTCTTTGCCTTCATGGAACTTAAGTTCTATCTAGGATGGAGAGCAAATCAGTTGAAACATATGATATCATATAAGGTTGAGTAATAGAAGCCAGAATAATGGGGATGGAGGAGAACAGGGTGTCTCCTGTCGCCAGGTGTTAGAAAAAGCCTCTTTTGAGGCTGTGTTGCAAGCACAGTGATTTGGCTGAACTGAGGGTGAAAAACAACCGCACAGAGAGGAAAATTGCAAAGGCCCAGAGGCAAAAATAAATGTTGTGTGTTTCTGTTCACAGAATAGCAATGAGGCCAGTGTGTCCAGCACAATGAGGGTGGCTGAGAATAAGAGGAGATGAGTACATATTTATAGATAATGGTTATTTCTCATTCCTAATATGAGTGGAACAGCAATTCCAAGTGAAAGCAGAGAACATGTATTGTTCCAAGAAGACTGAGAAGTAGCTGCGTAATTGGAAAATATTAAATTCTCTCCATGATAGAAGGAAAGTCAGTTCTGCAAATGATCCACCCAGGCCAATGTTATATCTTAATTTCAACCTAAACTGACTGAGCCCCATTTGTGAGCAAGGTTCTGGAAGACATACAGTGAAGCAGTACTCATTTTGAAATGGATGAAATAAAATGAATGAATTAAAAAATGAATTAAAAAGACAAGCTAAAAAATTGATGAATAAAAGAGATTATGAGATGCCACTGAAGATGGGAAACATGCTGGGGAAGTTCACTGGGAGGAAGGAAAGTAGCTTGTTGGGAGAGGCAGGCATGTATGTTGCAGAAGTAACATGTAAACTGGAAATTAAGGACTACTTGGACGCTGACAAGTGGAGACAGCTTTGTGGGAGTCCATGAGATGCTGAGGAAATAGCATGAGGAAAAACAGGAGGAGAGAAGTAGGTTAGTGAAAAGCTTGTTCTGGGGCAAGAAGTCCAGGTTGGTTGGAACATAAAGGTAAGAGAATATAGCAGATAAAGTTTAAAAGATGATGAAGAGGTTTGAATGCTTTAATTAGGAACTTGAACCTAATTAATTAGGCAACACAGAGCGACTTAAGGTTTTGTATCAGAAGGCGACAATGACAAAAAAAATGAATTAACTTCCCTTTAGTTCTTTGTGTATCTATCATGGAGAAATTTAGCTACATTGGTGTTTTCCACAATTTTAAGCTTTGGAACTCTTTTTACCTATTTAAATCTCTCAAAGGACATTGGTAAAAATAGGATATATATTTTTTGCAATGTAATTAGAATTCCTGACTTCCTACCCTCTTTCTTCATATCTAAGGAAGTCCCAAAGGCATTTCCAGAAAGTCCAAGACCACAAAAAACATAGTTTGAACATCATTGAGCCAAAGCAGTCTTGTATCTATTTTCATTTTCTGGACATGCCAACTTTTAGGAGACATTAACTTTTCACCTGGTAAAACATTGCGTTAATTTCCCTTGTCTTAGAAGGTGTTCCTTTAAAACGTTGATGTGTTATTAGCACACAGAGCGCTGTAGACCAATAATTTTAATATTTGAGATTGCATTATGAAGCTCACTGCCATCCAGAGAACTTAAGAGACCAAACAACTTGTGTTTAAGAGGCTCCAGCACCTTAGAATAATGCAAACACATTTTTTAACAAGTAATTTCACAAATTATGGAAAACGTGAGACAATTTCAGCAAAATGCTAATATGATCCATTCTTCTAAAAAGTTATTTTCCAGCACAGGCTCACTCCTATTTTGACAAATAGGACTCTTCTGAGTATCTGAAAGTGTAAGTGAGGATGAGGTCAGCAGGGATCTTCTTTGGCAAATGAGGAGATCCAAAAGAGCAGAAATGAATTCAAACTCTTTCCCAGCTCTATACATCTCAACTGAGAGTCTGGCTGTGAGTTAACAATATGGCATTGGTGCTTGTTTCAATCTGTTCACATTCCTCATTCTGGCTCAAAAAGAGGAGCATTTGAAGATTTTCTGAGTTTTGACAAATGTTATCCTTTCCACTCCCCCTCCCCTACCCCAGTTCCTTCTGTACACTAACCAATTGCTCTGACTCCCCGCTGAGAATTCACACCCCTCGAAAAAGATGCCTGTGTGATTGTTACCAAGTCTTGGTGCTTGGCAAGACACCCTCATACACAGAAGTCTCTTCGGTAGGGTTGGTGTAAGACTGGAGAGGTGCCATGAGGGGATGGCATCGCTAGCTTCGTGCTCCTGTAGGGGCAGTGGGTTTCCATCTGCTCTATCCCGACTCAAGCTGTGGCTTCTTCCCATGAGCACACAGATCCTGTAGAGGACACTGTAACTGACTCTTCAAAATCAATTCCACTAACTCTCTATTTTGAAACCAAAAGACAGCTCGAGGAAGACCCCAGTTTGGGGTGAGTTCTCATTAGTCAGAGTCTTTCCTATACCATTGTTGAACCCATCAGCCCCAAAGGATGGGCTTTATGGAGGTTTGAGTTGTTTATTTCATGGTTCAGTGTACACCTGGCTTGAGGGTTCATTCTTCTTTCTTTCCAAAGGCAGGGATGGCAGAGTAAGGTATCTTAAGGAAGAAGATGTGACTTAGAGATTGAAATTACCTTTGTAATTACAAAGTAATTAATTAGTTACAATAGTGTTAATTAACAACAATAGTATTAACAGATAAAGTGAAGAAATCTGGACTCAGTTCCTAGTATGAAAGAAAGAAAAGAAAGTAAGTGAAGTCGCCATTTCCTTCTTCAGGGGACCTTTCCAACCCGGGGATCGAACCCGGGTCTCCCTCACTGCAGGCAGGACACTTTACCGTCTGAGCCACCAGGGAAGCTCGTTCCTGGTATGATTACTTATTAATTCCATGATATATTATATGGCTTAGGTTTCCTGATTATGTGATTTTTTTTAATCAGTGGATTGGGGAAAAGAGTAACCCTTCCTCACAGGATTATTATATATGCTGTATGATTAAGCTTTATGGAAAATTGAAAAAGACATTAGAAACATCTAAACATCTAATTTTAAGCACATATAAACCTGTGTGGAGGTATCAACCTACAACACCTTTCAGGAAAACACCAGAGGTTTAAATTGAATTGTTCACATATCCTCTTGTCTCACCTCAAATGAGGATTATGTGAATGCAATAGAACAAAATAAGTGGATTCTCACCAACAGGTCATATCAGTTACTCTAGCTGCTGCTACTAAGTCACGTCAGGTGTGTCCGACTCTGTGCGACCCCATAGACAGCAGCCCACCAGGCTCCCCAGTCTCTGGGATTCTCCAGGCAAGAATACTGGAGTGGGTCACCATTTCCTTCTCCAGTGCATGAAAGTAAAAAGTGAAAGTGAAGTCGCTCAGTTGTGTCCAACTCTTCGCAACCCCATGGACTGTAGCCTACCAGGCTCCTCCATCCATGGGATTTCCCAGGCAAGAGTACTGGAGTGGGTGCCATTGCCTTCGCCACAGTTACTCTAGAGGAAGCAGGAAACTTACAGCACATGGACAGACCTTGGTGAGGAAGATCAGCATGACAACGAACTGAACACTGTCCCTTGTTGATCCATGAACAAGACACTCAAAAGCTACTACACTGACCTTGGCCTTGTCTTTGGAGGAGCCTCTGAGAAGCCTCAATGGTGTGTAGGAGAGATGGGGGTGGACAGAGTTGGAGGATTAACCATCAAGCTCTGGGATCCCTTTGGCTTCAACTTGATAGGCTTTTCCAAATTGAAATATCAAAACTTTAACAGAAGCATAAGTTACCTAAGTGTGGAGCTCAGTGGCAAAAAGAACAAAACTAGTTTAAGAAGGAAATGAGGGGTATTTGTTGCTTCAGCTTAAAAGGTAAGGATAAAGAAGAGAGAAAGGAAGGAGGAAGAGGACCAGGGGGCCGCAGGTCTCCTGCAAATGACCAAGGGACCCATCTCTAGAGAAAACGTATTTTAAGACATTTGCATTATTTGCAGTAAAGCTCTCCATCGTGTCAAACCAACAAAGTTAAGTTTCATTGAAAGTGGTTTTTCTGGTTCATATCTATGGGAGGATCTGTTTTTCCCCCCAGGTACTTATTGAAGTAATCCATACTTATTGAAGTAATCCAAGTGTGCATCACACATTTTGGTGATTGTGTGCACGCTAAGTCACTTCAGTCATGTTGGACTCTTTGCAACCCCATGGACTGTAGCCCTCCAGACTCCTCTTGTCCATGGGATTCTTTAGGCAAGAATACTGGAGTGGGTTGCCATGCCCTGCTCCAGGGGATCTTCCTGACCCAGGGATCAAACCCAGGTCTCCTGCATTGCAGGTGGATTCTTTACTGCTGAGCCACCAGGAAAGCCCATTTTGGTGATTACTTCTATTCAGTTTTTATTAGACAAATTAAGCTTATAGTTTAGCTCAGAGCTTTACACATCCCATGGGTGGCCGAGATTAGACATGCCCAGGTAATGCAAAGCAGTCACATTGGCCAATGAGGATAGGATTTCTCAACCTCTTGTCACTTGTTAGTAAAGGGATTAAATGCAAGTGACATTAGGAAGGCAACAGGAGAGAAAAAGGAAATCTGAGACTGAATAATTCTCAGCCTGGATAACTCAGTCATAAAATAACTGAAGCTAGCACACCACCTCCACAGTCTCTCAGGGGCTGTGGAAATACCATTCATGGCACTTTTGCTCAGAAGCGGTTCTTCCAGCTCTGCTGCAACAGCTGCTCGTGATGTTCAGCTGGGAAATCCAGCCAGATGTTGCACATCTTCCTTTTTATCACCTCCTATAGGAGTGCAGTGTGAATTAAAGGGGCGTTTACATTGTTAAGCCCACCAAAAGGGAAACACGGTCCCCAAGCTTCCTGAGGCAGAGAGGTACAAGGGCTCAGCTAATAGATTTTTCCAAGGAAAGAGACTCCGAGTGTTTGCATGGGATGTTTAGGCAGGAAGGAACAGAAATGAGAAAAATAGCCTGTGTAGGGAGAAAACCACACTCAGGAAATGGAGTACGTACAGAAAACAGCAGTCATCTTATGAAATTAACAAGTCTGATGTTAACTCAAAGGAATGTCTCTCTCGCAGTGGGCTTGGCTTCCTCCTGTTTTAGCAGGGCATTCTGCTTCCAACTGGAAACTGTGTTGTGGGTCTCCAATAGCAGGAGTACTATTATCACCAGGGACCACACTTGGTGGTCCATTCTGAAGGAAGCAAATGGGAGGGAGCCACTATAATTGTTATTTATAGGTCCCTTCAAACGCATCCATTAAATTTATACCTTAGAGTTTATTTTTAATGTACATATTCAATAGTGTATTATATCACCTATATATTTGCTTATTTGTGCACTTATATATCTTGGAAAGACCCTGATGCTGGGAAAGACTGAATGCAGGAGAAGGAGACAACAGAGGATGAGATGGTTGGATGGCATCACTGACTCAATGGACACGAGTTTGAGTAAGCTCTGGGAGTTGGTGATGGACAGGGAAGTCTGGCTTGCTGCAGTCCATGGGGTCGGAAAGAGTAGGACACGACTGAGTGACTGGACTGAACTGAACACTTGTATATACGCTGAATCCTGAAAATTGTTTTTGCAAGATTTCCCTGGTTGTCCAGTGGCTAAGACTGCTGTCCAATGCAGGGGCTACTGGTTTGATCCCTAGCCAGGGAGCTAGGATCCCACATGCCTTGTGGCTAAAAAAACTGAAACATAAAACCGAAGCAGTAGTGTAAAAAATTCAATAAAGGCTTTAAAATAAAGTCCATATCAAAAAATTTTTAATATTTTTGCAAGTAGGAATTTAGACTAAGAGCAAGGTAAGCTTTTCAAACTGTAAACAAATGACTGATTCCAGTGATTTTTCTTCTGTCTTATTAAGTTGTCAACTATTCAGACAGTCATAACCTATAGACAGAATTGAAAACCTGAAAATCAGTAACCCCATCTTCCAAGACTCTGTAGGATCTATCGCTTTATATGATGGAAGCCCAGACACACCATGGTCTGCTACGGAGAACAAGTGTTTCCTTAGTAACCAGTTCACCAAATATGTCCATATGTATAGCATGCTGAAGTGACATCTAATTTTCAATTTTGAAACTATTTGTGGTTGAAGTATCAAAGTCTGCTGTCACTAATCACATGTTTCTGCAAAAGATGTAAAATAAAGGACATTTTATTATGAACTCCATGTGTAGGTTTAGGTCAGAACTTTACTTGTACTTTTTCCAAACAAAAATCTTTGGGTCTGGACTTCCCTGGTGGTCCAGTGATTAAGATTTCACCTTCCACTGCCAGGGGTGTGGGTACAATCAAGGAAGTAAGATCCAACAACCATCATGGCCAAAAAATACCAAAGCATAAAACAGAAATGGCACTGCAATGAATTAAAAAAGACTTTAAACCTGTTCTGCATCAAAAAATCCTTTTAAAAATTTGCATTTAAAAAAAGTAGGGGGGGTGGACTAAAAATTTGCATTTAAAAAAAGTAGGGGGGGCGTGGATTAAAAATTTGCTACACCAAACCTACCTGCAAATAAAAGAAAAGAACATTCTGATGGTTTCAGAAGTCCATCAAATATATGGATTTAAGATAGTCTTAGAGTGAAACTTGATTTTTGCTTTGATGTTTGAGCATCCTTTAACCTGAATTCTCTTAAAGTGAAGCCAGCAATGACTAGGGATAGATGAGACCAGATTCACGAAGACTGGGCTATGTGGTATTTTTACTCCACACAATTGGGAAAATCAACAGAAATTCAGAATCGCCTTCCTGTGCCTTGAAGTAACATGGGATCTGAGCATATCTAACATGATCACCACAAAATCAAACAAACTAAAAATAGTTTGCTTGGGAGACCGATAGGGAAGTCCCCTGGGAAGATTTTCTTTCGTGGGAGCCTTTGGGGCATAAATTCTGGAACTGTCACTGATTTATAACTTTTTCTCATTGAGAAGATCAACGCCAGACAAGGTCCATCAGCACAAGGCAAACTCTTTAATCATATTCACATATCCTTTGGGCTTATTTTCCATTACCTTAACTGCTTATTTTGCATTAAGTTTGGTTTGAGAGCCAGTGTTCCCTCTTGAATTAGGTTAAAGGGGGGGGAAAAAACCCCACAAACTAAAGGGGAAACTTTACAGGAGATTGAACACAGCATAGCCCTCTCCCAGGGCCCCAGCGGTGAGTGAAGTCTGAGTGAATCAGGAATAAACTCTGACAGCCAATGAGCAGACCTCAAATTGGCCCTGAGTCATTCTATCATCATTTTATAATTACATCTTCACGTACGGCAGGTTTACACGTGTTAAGATTCATTTAGAAATGGCACACGAGCCCCTGCAATTTGGCATTCCAGTTAGAGCCCTAGTGTATCAAACACTTGATTAATAAACTCTGAAGGGTTGAAATGATTCTCTGTCATTAATCATATTCTCTTCTACCTCTATATTACCTGAAATCATTAGAGGGGAAGAAAGCCTAAAGTGTAATCAGCTACCAGCATGTTAATGCAATGACTAGCTGCTTAGCCTCAAACAGGCAAAAGAAATTAAGTAAGCGGGAAATTACACTAGATGTGGTTTTTATTTGAGGGGGGATTATGGGGAAATTCTTCTTTCAAGCAGGGGCTATCTAATGAAAATCACCTATGAATAATAATTAAGAGAATTTATGACTGTAAACAGACTTTCATCTACAAGAATGAGTTTGAAGAGCCTGTTGGTTTGGGCACAAGGGAACCCCACTGTGGCAACTCAGGAATTTATCCCAGGTTTTTTGTATGTGATTTTATTTGTGTATATTGTGTGTGTGTGTGTGTAGCTATTGAAAATGAACTATGCAAAAGCAGCAGGAAGTTTTTTTTTTACATCGTCCGTTATTCATTTTCACATACAGTTAATTCACTCATCAATCAGTGCTACTGGGAGACAGTGTAGTTTCCTTGAGGGATGGGTTTGTCTATATTTCACTGAGATCAAGTAGCCTCAGAGTTGAGGTGTTTAAAAAGATTGCAGCACAATTTAGGACATATCAAGTACAAAGTCATACAATGTACCTCGGCTGGTCGATGTAGACTATTTCCTCTATCAGGAATGTACTTAGGTGCTCAAGAATTAATGTCTACGTGCAAAAGTATAGAGGATAAAAGATTTTTACAAGGCAAAGGGAACGAAAAATCTTTTGAATCAGACAAGCTGAATCACTGTGAGTGTTGAATCCTGATGTTGAAAGAGATTTTAATATTCAGACTGGAGTTGGGAAGAGATATCTACTTTGAATCAAATAATTCTTATGTGCACTTCGTTTCTTATAATTTAAATATTAAATTTTTCTAGTGTCAAAGATCCTGAAAGAGCAACCCTACTCTAACTTTGTGCTAATGTAGTTATTCCTTTTATTTTTAAAATTTTTATTGGCGTATAGTTGCTTTACGATGCTGTGTTAGTTTCTGCTGCACAGCAAAGTGACCCAATTATATATATATGTCCACACTTGTTTAGATTCTTTCCCCACATAGGTCATGATAGAGTTCTGAGTAAAGTTCCCTGTGCTATACAATAGTTCCTTATTTTCTATTTCATATAGAGTAGCATGTATATGTCAATCTCCATCTCTCAATTTATCCTTCCCCCCCTTCCCCCCCCTCTGGTAACTATAAGCTTGTTTGTATACAGGATGGCTCTATTTCTGTTTTGAAAATAAGTTCATTTGTACCATTTTTTAAGATTCCACCTAGAAGCATATTTCTTAAATGCTCTTAGCTAACTACATCACCCTCCTGTGATGCGCTGGGCTGCCATTTCTTGGTTTATACATTGCTGAAATATCTTCTTTTCCCTGATTATTTTATATTATTGAATTGGCCCTAGAAGTTAATGAAGCTCAGAATGAAAAAATTGATATTTTTACATACCCAAAACCCACATTTCTGCATATACCCAGCAGTTCCAGCAGTTCAGGGGCCTTCTCTCATTATATGTAAAGTGAAGGGTTGGGCCAGGTGACCTCTGGATGGCTTCCAGCTCACACACTCCAGGAATCTTCACTGAATTCAAAAATGGAAGCTCCAGGAAGGCAAGGAGTGTGGATTTCCTGCTCACTAAATTTTTAAAGAACATTTACATCCATTACTTCATTGTTCGCACAGCAATCCTATCAAGCAGGAATATCAGACTGATAGCTTCATTTTACAGAAGGGAAATCTGAAGCCAAGAAATTAATAATTTTCCAAATCTCATAAACCAGACTCATCCCAAATTTCTTGCTTTTTCTAAGATTTTTTGATGTGGACCATTTTTTAGAAGTCTTTGTTGAATTTATTACAATATTGCTTCTGTAGTTTAGGTTTTGAGGGTGTTTTTTTGGCCTCGAGGTATGTGGGATCTTAGTTCCCTGACCAGGGATTAAACCCACAACCCCTGCATTGGAAGGCTAAGTCTTACCCATTGGACCACCAGGGAAGTGCCCCAAGTCTTTTTATGCAGAATTATATCTTGGGTTTAGAACTAGTGGTATCCTGCTGAAAGTTTGATAGTCTCATCTCTGGGGATATATATATTACTATATATATATTTTATTAATGTATATGACTAATATATATTAATCAAATGTATTGATATAAAGAGTATATAAAATACAATTTAAAATGATAATACACATATTCATTACTCTTTGTTGTAAATTCCTATGGCCAACTGGTTCCTACAGAATGCTTCTGTTGATCTCTGCCCAATTTTTGCATTTGAAGCCAGCCTGCTATCGCAATTCAATCACGATTTGACAAATTGGGCTTCCTCCTAAGTTAATAGCTCTCTCCTAACAAATTTATTTTCACTAAATCTGATGTGTGATGTACATAAAACTATTTCTCAACTTTGTGTTACATTAATTAAATTGAAACCTTTTTCAACTTCAGCACTAAATCAACCTGCAATTTATTGTGTCTGCTGATTTTTGTGGTATAAATACTCTGTGGCCAAGTTCAAGGCATCAAGGTGACCTGACTGAGCACAGATTTGAGAAGAGACATATAAAGACTTGGGACTTCCTCGATGGCTCAGCAGAAAAAATCCGCTTGCAAGGCAGGAGTTGCAGGGGACGCAGGATCTGGGTTGGGAAGATTCCCTGGAGAAGGAAATGGCAACCCATTCCAATATTCTTGTCTAGAGACTCCCATGGATGGAGGAGCCTGGCAGGCTACAGTCCATAGGTTTGCAAAGAATCAGATACAACTGAAGCGACTCAGCACACACACATACAAGGACTCACCATTGCATATAGTGCCTCCACTCTACGGATACAACAGACATAAATATACTCAGCACTATAGGCAATGGTAAAATGTTGTAAAGTAATTAGGAAGTAATGAGTTTCAAGCATTTATTAAATTTGCCTTTAATATAAGCGATTTAATTGTAAGCTTTTACAGTTTAAGTTTTAATAATGACTGTGTTTAACAACCAGGTTGCAAAAAATCCTGAAAATTGAACAATTAGCTCAAAGAAGGCCACCTGGACCTTGCATCCCAAGTAATTCCATGCTTTCCACGCTTTACTCTTTGGCCTACCTGGAGTTAAGTATATTTGACCTTAAGATGCTCATGATATTTTTGTTCTGTGGTGGTGGTTGTTGGGCAGCCAGGTAAGTGGTGTGAATATGGACATGACGGACTCTCTGAGGGAGGATCTCTGAGTCCATAGTGTGTTTGCTTCCTCCAAGCTTTCATCATTCCGGCTTCAGAGGCTCTCTGCTGACACCTGGATGGACTTCTTAGCCTCTTGGCTCGCTTCCTCATCCCCATCACCTCTTGGCATCACTGGTTTTCCTGCTTCCTGTCCTTACATCATGCAATCCTTCAGTCCTTCTGACCCATCCTTCAGAGACCTTGAGTGTTACCTGTATAAATGTGACCTTATGCAATCTCTAATCCTATAGCCATGTAAAAGCCAAAGTAAACTAACACACTAAAATGAAATATTCTGACTGCATCTCAGTGCAGGATTTGATTATACATTTAGTTTGAAAAATATATATCGATATACACACATATATATGCATATGTTGAGGTCAACAGAGGACAGTAAAAAATGATCCATGCGGATGAATGGTAACTTCTCCTTTCACATGGCTGCAGATCATCCTTAGAGTACATAGTTTTTCCCTATCAAGGGTACTTATTTATCATGCAATATTCTTCTCCAAGTTCTATCTTTATTTCCTTTCCCAGTTAAAGGCAAAAAACTAAGAATGGTGAGGGGGGTTCATGCATGTCTCTGTTGAACCATTTACTGCCTATGGTGGCCCGGGTTCTAAGATGTGTCCCCCAGATTTCCACCCACAGGAGTGCACCCCTTGGGTAATCCCCTTGCTTTGCATGTGGATCCTGTGAATAGAATGGGCTATTGCTCCAGTGCTTTACAGCTGATCAGGTGACTTGAGTTCTTCAAAAGAAAGAGCATTCTGAGTGGACTTCCTGATCAGAGGACCCTTTAAAAGAAGGTGAAGTGTCATAAATATGTGCTCCTGCTGGCCCAGAGCAATGCAAACAGCCAAGCTTTGGACTACCTATCAGGACCATGTGGCATGGAACTGTGGTAGCCTCTAGTTACTGAGAAATGTCCCAGGCTGGCAGCTAGCAAGAAAGCAAGCATATTTGTCATACTAATTCAAGGAAATGAATCTGTCTACAATCAGAATTTGAAAGAGAATCTTGAACCTCAGATGAGAATCACAGTCCCAGCTGACTTCCCTCTGGTGAGACCAGAGCAGAGGATCTAGCTAACCCGTATCTGGACTCCTGACATATGAAAACTTTAGCATCGTATATTTGTGGGTTTTTTAGGTCTCTAAGTTTGCTTACGCAGCAGTAGGAAACTAATACACTGTCTGAGGTGCCTACAGACTTTAATTCCCATTAGATTTCTTCTTGACTTTCTCTAAATGGACCCATTATCTCTTTATGTCTTTTTAATTGTATCATTTAAAATCAATAATAAAATTAACTTTAGCACAATCTAAAAAATATTTTTATGAATGTGTAATGTGCTATCATCTTGTGCAATAATGTAGAGTAATGTATTTTTTAGCAGGAAACTAACTTTTTGAGGGGATAAAATATATTCCAATATCTAGCTATCATTCATCTGTGAATGGCCTATATACACTGAAGACAAAGATCCTTACCTGCTACGGCTTCCTAATCTCATTGTGGCATCTCCCAAGGACTCGTTTGCTAGCGATTCACATTTAGGAAAAATGTGCAGTAAATGTCATTCAAATGCTTTAACTAAAGGACACTGGTGCTACGTCTGGAATTCTGCCCTCTCTCTTTCATCATCTTTCACTCCCTCTCCTCTGCATCTTTTCCATCAGTGTACAAGCATATTGATTTCTCTCACTTTCAAAAAATGGTGCTGGAAAACCAGACAACTACATGGAATTAGAACATTCTCTAACATTATATACAGAAACAACCTTAGAATAGATTAATAACCTAAATGTAAGACCGGATACTATAAAACTCCTAGAGGAAAACATAAGCAGAATAGTTTTCCTTTTCCCCCTAAATCTAAATTTCCTGTGCTCTTTCCTATTTTGGCAGTGTCTCACTCATCCTAGGTGCGCAGGCTTCCCTTTTTCCCTAACATCCCCGTAGGGTGTGAAAGCAAGTCTTATGATTGCTACTTCCAAAACGGATCCAGAATCTAACCCCTTATCAACACATCCACCATGGCTTTTCTGTTTCCACCATCGTTGCTCACCTGAATTATCACAGTGGTCTTCAGAGTGATTTCCAGCCACTGCCTTCATTCTTCTAAAAGTTACCGACAAACATAGTATCCAGGAAAATATTGTTAAGCACATAATTTGGATTATTTCTCTTTACAGCCTAAGAGTCTCCATTGCCTCTCATCGCCATCAGAGACAAGCCAAAATCATTAAATGGTCCCGTATTCTCTTAGCCCAGCAGGATTGCTACCATCTCCCTTTTTACTCCTTCTGTTATTCTTACTTAGCTCCACCCACACTTCCCCCTGCTGTGTTGTATCCTTTGCATGGAATGATCTTTCCTCACAAAGCTTTGCATCTTATTCTCTGATGTTCATCAGATCTTTGCTTCTTCCTCGCTGAAGGTTTCCTTAAACAGTATTTTTAAAATTTATTTTTGACGTGGACCATTTTTAAAGTCTTTACTGAATTTGTTATAATAGTGCTTTTGTTTTATGTTTTAGCTTTTTTGGCCACAAGGTATGTGGGGATCTTAGTTCCCTGATCAGAGATGGAACCCATACCGCTTGCATTAGGAGGCAAAGTCTTCACCACCGCACCACCCAGGAAATCTCCCCGCTGAGGTTTTCACTCACCATCTTCTTTAAATCCTAATAAACCTGATGCATCTTGATACTTGCTCCTCACCTTTCTTGCTTTATTCTCCCCATCTTTATCACAAACAGATATTCTAAAAGCTTGACTCACTTATTTATTGAATCAGCGCCTCACCTTAAAATATAAACTCCATGAGAGCAAGTATGTTAGCCTATTCTGGTCACTCGACATCTCCAGCACCCAGAAAAGACACATTATAGGTGCTCAGTAAAGGTTTGGAAATTCCTTATTAGCAACAAACTATAACACATCTTCAACTTACTGCGCTTTAGAAACACTGGATCCAAATGAATTAATAGTTTGCTGGTGATTTTTAAAATGAACATTTAGGTTGTTAATTAACAAATGGAGGCTGTGTTGAAAGTGATTCCTGGAGGTATCCCTTAATGTCACCTTATCAACATTTTAATTAAAAATTGGATAAAGACATAATCAAAAAAGTTTCAGTCACCCAAAACTGAAAGGGTTGTTGAAACAGGAACTGTAGATTACTGATTTAGCATCTATTAACTCCTTTTTTCCTCTCAACCTAAATACAATTTTATTCAAAGGAAGCTGACTGCTCTCACCTTACAAGTGAGGACATGGTTAGTCTAGGAAGGTCCTGTTACTTTGCCAGAGATAGTTCAGAAATGAGCATACTATCCTAATCTGACCAATGAGAAGAGGTTTGCTGGAGCTTTGTTACAAAACCTTTAACTACTTGTAAGAGAGAAATGAAATATAAGGTATCAGAGAAATTACTACAAATTTCTTTACACACTAGTATTAAGGGACAAAATCCACAGTAGCAAATAAACAGAAAATGTAAATTTCTATACATGTACTGGGAATCAGTTCCCTAGAGAAAGGAAAGAGTGACCAGACTTAATAACACTTCATGGTAAAAGCATTTAGCAGTTTCTACTGACTACAGGCTTAACGTAAATGAGCAAAGAGATGCAATTGCAATAAATTCAACTGTAATACAATACCAGATTAATAGGACTATAGTATATGCAGAATAAAATCTGGGTCTCCATAATTCAAGCAGAGGGCAATACTTCATGAAAAAGCAAATTTTAAAAATGAAAAATAAACAAGCCCAAATAAGCACCCCACTCCAGTACTCTTGCCTGGAAAATCCCATGGACAGAGGAGCCTGGTAGGCTGTAGTCCATGGGGTCGCAAAGAGTCGGACACGACTGAGCGACTTCACTTTCACTTTTCACTTTTATGCATTGGAGAAGGAAATGGCAACCCACTCCAGTGTTCTTGCCTGGAGAATCCCAGGGACGGGGGAGCCTGGTGGGCTGCCGTCTATGGGGTCGCACAGAGTTGGACACGACTGAAGCGACTTAGCAGCAGCAGCAGCAGCAGCAGCAGCAGCAACAGCACACCATTTTTCTAGGCTCCCCATATACACATTAATATATGACATTTGTTTTTCCCTTTCTGACTTATTTCACTCTGTGTGACAGTCTCTAAGCTACAAATGACCAAATTTTCTTCCTTCTTACGGCCGAGTAATATTCTATTGTACATATGAACCACATCTTCTTTATCCATTCATCTGTGGATGGACATTTAGATTGCTCCCATGTCCTGGTTATTGTAAATAGTGCTGCAGTGAACACTGGGGTGCATGCGTCTTTTTGAATTATTTGCAAAGCATAAATAGAGACACAGACATATGGATACCAAGGGGGAAAAGAGGATGGGATGGGTTGGAAGAATGAGATCGACACATATACACTACTGATACTATGTATGAAATAGAGAACTAATAAGAACAGACAGTATAGCACAGGGAACTCTATTCAGTGCTCGGTGGTGACCTAAATGGGAAGGACATCCAAAGAAGGGGAGATATATGTATATGTGTGGCTGATTCACTTTACCGTACAGCAGAAACTAACAACACTGTAAAACAACTGTACTCCAGTAAAAATAATAATAATAATAAAAAAGTAAGCCCAGTCCTTGTATACATTTCTAGGTCAACATTAAAGAATATTTATTTCAAAGAGCAACAATCACCTTTTAAAGTCATCTATCCCTCCTCTCTCTCTCCAACCTTCTTAGAGTCTTCACCTGCTTAGAGGATTCACCTCTTCCCATCGCTCACCCTTAATCTCTTCCCTATTTTCTGCTCTGTAGTCCTCCACGTGTCCCTTAATTCTCTCTCTGCTTTCTTACTATTATTATATTCTGTTTATGAGTAAATCTGAATCTTTCCAACGCAAATATCTCAGCATTGCAGCTGTTGAGATTGCATTCTCCCTCCCCCACCTCCTCTCTATTAATTAGTTTTATTTACACAGTAAAATTATTTACTGGTAGGCGACAGAGTTACATGGAACCAATGTAGATAGGAAAACAAGCCTGACTACCTGGATATGGATAGCTTAGGGATCCACTTCAATCATATCCAGCTTAAGGGATGGTAATTCCCTCTATGTCCTGAGATGATCAGATTTTATTTGGAGAATATAATGTTCAATTGCCAGTATAATATTTTACCAGAGCTATTAAAACTATATGATAATGTAGCATGATGTTAAATCAGTGTGTGAAATAAGAAACAATTGAGAGAACTGGAAAAGTTTGGTTTAGAAAAAATGCTGTGCGTTGGAGCTTCCTGATATGGTGGTAATGCTCTGTGTTGCCCGGTTTATCTCGTCACTGTTGTTGTTCTAGTCACTAAGTCATGTCTGGTTCTTTGCGACCCCATGGACTGTAGCCCACCAGGCTCCTCTGTCTATGGGAGTCTCCAGACAAGCATACTGGAGTGGGTTGCCATTTCCTTCTCCAAGGGATCTTCCCGACCCTGGGATAGAACCTGCATCTCCTGCATTGACCAGCAGGTTCTTTCCCACTGAATCACCACGGAAGTCCATAGCAGATCTTAGAAACTTAAAAACATTTTTTCTATAAGTTGTATCACCAGTACAAACAAAATCCTATTGTAAGATTTGCCTTAGTGACCTCAGCTGCCTCACTTGAACCCTGGTCACCTGTCTTCATATAAAACATACAAATTCCTAATTCTTCCTGCCTTGACAAATCTTTTCCCAACTATGAACCTGAAACTCATCCACACACCAAATCATAAGTGACTGATAATAGTTGGAGGTGTAACATCTTCTTGGAATGTCAAGGTTTGAAACCAGGACATCTAATTCTTATATTTCATACCTAAGAAAGCATTAAGATTCAGTAAGAAAAAAGTGGTGCATTTAAGATTCTATAGTTATACTCGTCCAACTGGGGAGGGAACACATGTTCCCCATTCCCTATGCAGTGTGTGCTTTTAACTACACTAGCTTTTAAGGTAATCACATTACACCAGAGGTTGAAAAATCAGACTGAAGGAATGAATTTTCAACAATATAATTGGGATCTTCAGCAAGTCTTCAAGGGATCCATTTGGGGATGGAAGGAATGATCCGCTTGCTCCTGACATCATAATATGCTAGGTGGTCCCTTCTTTCTGTAAGATACTTCTACCATCAAAATAGACCCCCTCCAACAGGTGTTCCTACCAATTTGCTGTAGTGCTTTGATTGGTACTTGATGACAGACTGGTTTGAAGCCATAAGGGAGCTCCTCATAGTGGGACTAAAGCATCTGTAGTTAAGGAACAGGGGAAAGAAGGATGGAGTTGGCAACACATTTGATCCATTCTACAGAAAGCCAAATGATGATGCTTAGGAGATGGAGATTAAGTGGTTTGTTTGTTTGTTCTTGCTCCAGATAAGGAGCTAAAACCAGATGCAAGAAAAACATCAGCGGGAGCAGGCTTGTTTCCAGAACACCCTGTTCAGGCTGATTTAGAATCTGAAGCAACAGGAATCTCGGGAGCATGTCAAGGGCTATTTAGCTTGCAATCTTCACTAGAAGTTGGCCAATTTATACTTCATCAAAAATTCAGTTGGAATGATGTTATAAAATTTTGCCCTTAAGTAAACTCTTGATAATATATTTTCCAACTTTTGAACGTATTCTTCAGTTTTCTTTTTTTCCTTCACTATTATAAACACAGGGGTCTCTCTAAGTTCAATGAGTATCTGACAGAAGCTAAAGATGTATTGTTTTCAGGAAGCCTGTTTTCCCCCTCAATTACATTAATAATACTTAAGCTGTATATTTTTTATTTTTTCCATTTCTGATACTGTCTGAGAGGAAACTATGATAAAATCTTTAATGACTGTACCATTATAAAGAAATAAAACCACTGTTTAAAAGGTTAAAAAAATTGACTTATGTTTTCTGTTTCACCAACTGTAGTATGTTTTTCTTTTACTTTTTTCCTTTCCTGTCCCTCCCTTCCTTTTTCCTTTTTTTAGCTTTCAGAATTTTTGCAATTGCTGTGAAATTATGTGATGATCTTTCTGTTATATATATCTACATATACATATATATATATACTTTAATACATATTATACAGGCTGATTTTTAAATTGGGAATCTATATATATAAAATAAAATATGGATAAGAATTTGTTTGACTAAAGAAAAAATCTTACTTCATATCTTCCTTGCTTCTCACTCTGATTTTTCCTAATTTTGCTAAAGTTTTGGGCTTTGATTTTCATAGTATATACTATACCTGCAGAATCAAATCATTGCCTATAGCTAGGAGTTCTCAGATTTTATTTGGAGCTGAAACTTGTGGAATCCTAACACAACTCTCTTGAGACATCAACTTGCTTTACTCTCTTCTTGGGGACACAGAAAAAAGGTAAAAAAAAATTAAATTAAGGCAATATGTAAATACATTTATGTAATAAATTTTTTTCTTTTTTATGAAAACAAAATCACTTTGTATTTGAAGAAAATCCACTTATATACAGAATAATTTCTTCTCTCATGGATTGGCAAGTTACAAGAACACAACACACATACATCGACATAGACACAAACACTTATGCGCCAACAGAGAATCATAGCATCATTTTTTCTATTCACCACCCTCCTTCCGCACATCAGTCCTTCTCTGCAGAACTCTAGTCCAGTCAGATATATATGATCAAACAGGTCTGATAAAAGAATATGTAGATATTAACCCAAGTCTATTTGACTTACCTCTGGAAAATTATAAAAGGTGTTAAGGATCTGTTTATTTTTTTATTTAACTTCAGTCCAGTCAATCAGTCGTGTCCGACTCTTTGCAGTCCCATGGACTGCAGCACACCAGGCTTCTCTGTCCATCGCCAACTCCCAGAGCCTATTCAAACTCATGTCCATCGAGTCGGTGATGCCATCCAACCATCTCATCCTCTGTTGTCCCCTTCTCCTCCCGCCTCCAATCTTTCCCAGCATCAGGGTCTTTTCCAATGAGTCAGTTCTTCACATCAGGTGGCCATTTTCTAAACTTATTTATCCACTTAATTTTCTTCCATAGCATTTAATAGCTCATAATGCTTACTTATATTCCACAGGTACTAGATTCATATGACTCAGTTTTGGAAATTCTGACTTAGACGAAAGAACGCAGTAATAATCACCAGTGTTGAATGGTGGGATAGTGGGTTAATACGATTTTTTGTTGTTGTGCTTTATACAACATTCACACTGAATACAGACCAATTTACAACGTAAGAAAATGTTTAATAAAGTAAATGGAATAGGGATCTCTTTTGTGATATAAACTTGGGATTTGTCCATGCTAAATTGCTTCAGTCTTGTCTGACTCTTTGCAACTCTATGGACTGTGGCTCACGAGGCTCCCCGTCCATGGGGATTTTCCAGGTCAGAATACTGGAGTGGGTGGCCATTTCCGTCTCCAGGGGATCTTCCCAACCCAGGGATCAAGCCAGGTTCTCCCGCATTGCAGGCGGAATTCTTTACTGTCTGAGCTACCAGGGAAGCTCTAGTATACATTTAGTTACATAGAATATATTATCCCTTTGTCTTTTGCTCACTCTGAAAACCCCAAAACTAGCTAAACCCAACTTGCATGTGCTTTATTTTGTCCTTAATCTTTATGTGGAGACTGAAGGAGTCACTTGGAGCCATTCCATTTCTCCTCCAGACTTCTTATAGGAATAGTAAGAGGTGCCACCGCTTTCCCTCTGACTCCGTACACCTCGGCACCGCCTAACTCTTCTCCTTTATTCAGGAAAACATGGAGCAATAAAAATGCCCGTCTCCAGGTTAGAGTATTAAACTACACCTCTCCACCAGGGACCTTCCTTTGTATTAGGTACTCACTGTTTACGGGACTTCAGTGGCACAAGGGTCTCATCCTTGGATGCTTCCATCATCCCTTAGCCACCACTGAAATGTTAGCGTCTTCAGGTGAGTATAAAAGGGAATCATTTTGAAAAGACATACTGCCACGCGAGTAAATCACAATATTTAGACCTTCCTGCTGCACAGTGAGGGCAGGGGCTGAAGCAGGTGCGAGGGAGAGCAATTATCTCAGCTTATAGCCTTCCTGACAGTCATGGAATCTGTTGATTCTTTTGTATGACAAGTTACAAAGAGGACAGCTGTACAGAATATTTGCTCCCTGCAGAAGTACAATGCTAAGTCTTGAAATGAGGCTTAGGCAGAACCGTGGTGCCGTTATCTTATGCATTAATCAAACATAGCAGTTTCCGTGTTGCACCTCGCTCTCTGCTGTTCTCACAGAAACTCAGAGAGCAAGCTGCTGCAAAGATACAGCTATCCTGCCAACCTGACAGGGAGTCGATACGTTTCTGTTACAAGGCAGCAGGGGCCATCTTCCTCGCAAGCTGGAGGTTTGGGAGCTGTTGAGCCCTTCGTGTTGTAGAGTCTGTGCCCAGAGAGGACCCTGGGGTCAAAGTCTTTCTTATATTTATCTTCCTGTATGTTTATGCACAGACCAGAGGGCTCAACTTTTGTACCATTTGCAATTAGGCTGGAAGAAGGATGAAATCAAAGTTCTGGCTATGTAGCTGGAGTCTTCTCAAGGCTATAGACTGCTAGTTTTCCTCTTCCTTCCTTCCCTTTTTCTTTCCTCCCTCCCTTCCTTCCTTCTTTCTGTCTTTCCTTCCTCTCTTTCCCTCCCCTTCTCTCTCTCTTTCCTTAATTTATCAGGGTTATGGAAGCTCTATGGGGGCTTCCCTGGTGCCTCAGTCAGTAAAGAATCCAGTTGCACCACAGAAGACCCAGGTTTGATCCCTGGGTCAGGAAGATCCCCTGAAGAAGGAAATGACAACCCACTCTAGTATTCTTGCCTGGGAAATCTCATGGACAGAGGAGCCCGGTGGGCTCCAGTCTATGAAGTTGCAAGAGTCAGACATGCCTCAGTGGCTCAACCACCACCAAGGAAGCTCTACAGATTGCATAGCCAACTCCAGAACCCAAATGCCCCCCAGATTGACATGCAACCCATAAATTACTATAACGATTTGGAATCCTGAGAAGCAAAGACTATTTTCTTAAGGATTTCTTTTGGAAGACAGAATGATGAGGTTTCATTCATACCCTCCTCTCAACTTTCTAAATCTTTAACGATTTAAATGAAGCCCCTGACCAGTCTGTGGGAAAGAATCTGGTTGAGTTTGTTTCCCATAAATCTTTAACTCTTCACACAGTGGCTGGAGAATTAAGTAGCCCATCAGCAAGGGTAAAATTTATGAACTTTCTAGAGCTAACCCCAAGCACCAAAGAAAAGGGAAGTAATTCACTGAATAGCAAACTCGTTCTCAAAATTCACCCTGGGGTTGGAAATTGTTCTGGGTGAAGGGACATGGTTCCCCTTTGGGACCGGAGTTGAGAAGATGGAGCTATTACTCAGGTAGCCTGAGTATAAATTTGTAGTAGACACAAAAAATTGAATGTTTCATTACTCCGAGAGAAAAGGGCTGTATATTATACTGTTTATCCTAATGACCTTCACACAGAAGGGCTGTTTGCCTGCAAATGCAATCCTCTTCTTGTCCAAAATGTGGCCAAATTCTGGTGCAGTGGAAGACCTGGAATTCATTCCCCTTTGAAAAGCAATTGAATGCACAACATCCTTTAAAACACAGTCACAGAAGAAGCTAAGTTTTAAATAGGCATATGTTTGCCTAGAAGCAAATTAAAGCATCTGAGTTTTCCCTCACTCTGTGCCTAATTCAAATTTTGTTTGGCAATTTGCAGATCCCAAGGAGGCAACCCCCAAAGATTTTCATGGGATAGAAAAGAAGCTCTAAGAGTAATAATCCAATTTCTCAGTTGGCAAATATTTTCTGACTCTTGGACAGCCCTCCCCCCTTCAGATCCTTCTGTTCACTGAAACTGAATTATGGTGGTTTCCTTTTCTTGCGTTTCGGTCCAGGGAGGTAGCAGCCACACTGCTGCTCCAAGGCAGCTGCTTTCCCTTGAATTTCCTTGGCAAGGGGCTGCCAATGCAAGGTGCTAGGATGGATTTCAAAGTACCAGCCACCGCTTTACCCCATGCACAGCAGGCGGAGCTGAAGCATGTGGAGTCTCTTTAAAATGATCCTTGGCAAATGATCCCCCTATGCCTTTGGTGCTTGGAAGAGAGCTGATTTTAGAGCTGTCTGCTTTTCCCCTTTTGGTTCCCTGCTCTGGGATAGCTCCCCAGAGAGGTGCTTGGAGCGAAAATTCTAGAAATAATTCAACCACATGAATCATATTTGGTAGAATTTGGGGAGTTAATAATGGCTCTTTCTTTCCCCCGTGCATTGATCATTCATCAATCTCTTATTGATAAATCCTATCCTTCCTTATAGGCTTCCCCAGTGGCTCTGTGGTAAAGAATCTATCTGCCAATGCAGGAAACACAGGAGACACAGGTTTGATCCCGGGGTCAGGGATATCCCTTAGAGGAGGAAATGGCAACCCATTCCAGTATCTTTGCCTGGGAAATCCCATGGACAGAGGAGCCTGGCAGGCTACAGTCCACAAGGTCACAAAAGAGTTGGACACAACTTACTAAACAACAACATCTTCCCTTACATACACACACACATTACCTTGGAACAGTTATGATATTCCCTTTCTAGACAGTCACATTTATTGATGGAGAAGAGATTTTGAAAAAGATTCCATCCCTAAAGAAGAATAACCTGGAATGTATATATGGGTATTAAAAGGATTAAAAGATATTTACAAAATATTTACCATCACTCCAGGTCTCAATTACGTTTGTGTGCATGTGCATACATACACATATATAATTTTTAAATAATATTTTATGATCACAGTACATATTCAGTACTATAGAAATTAAGACACTCAGAATGAAGAAAAAATTCCTCACTATCTAGAAATAACTACTAGACATGTATGTGTGAATATGACAGAAATGAGACCAAACTATTCACAATGTTTTGTCTATGTAATTTTGTTTTAGCCTCTTTTTCCCATTAAAATATATCATAACATTTTTTCCTATCACATGCAATAATCTTGTACAGTATTTATAATTGCTACAGTCTTTGATAATATAATCTCTCATTAAACGTTGAACTCACTTTTACTATTCACTTTTCTGTTTATGAAGTTCCTTGTTGTTTGCACCCCCATTTCTCTAGTTCTGGTATTATCTTTTTTAAATTATGTCTAAGAATTTAATATATCTTAAGCATTTATTTTTGCCTTTTGCATATGTTGCAAATATTTTTTAGCTTACCATTTGTCATTCAACATTTACTTGTGTTCTTGACAACAGATCCTTTAATCAGAAAATTAGATCGTAAAATTGACCTTTATTTTTATAGCTTCACCTTTGATGTTGTGTGTGCTTAGAAAACTCATCAAAACCATATATTCTATAATCATTTATAATATTTTCAGATTTCTTAATATGTTTTAAATTTGAGCCATTAGTACGTAGCGATGATCAAGTGCATTAGAATCAGAGAAATTAACAGATTCATTGCTCGGCCTTGTTATTTGTGGACTGTAGTCTGCCAGGCTCCTCTGTCCATAGAATTCTTCAGGCAAGAATACTGGAGTGGGTTGCCATGCCCTCCTCTAGGGGGTCTTTCCAACCCAGGGATCAAACTCACATATCTTATGTCTCCTGCATTGGCAGGAAGGTTCTGTACCACTAGCGCCACCTGGAAAGTAAAAAGAAACAAAATTGGGTCATCTGTAGAGATGTGGATGGATCTGAAATCTGTCATACAGAGTGAAGTAAGTCAGACAGAGAAAAACAAATATTGGATATTAACACATATATGTGGAATCTAGAAAGCTGCTACATATGAACCTATTGCAGGGCAAGAGTAGAGGTGCAGATGTAGAGCATGGTGTGTGGACACGGTGGCGGAAGGGAGTGGGAAGGATTGGGACTGACACATATACAATAAATACCATGTGTAAAACAGATACTAGTGGGAAACGGCTGTATAGCACAGGGAGCTCAACTCGGTGCCCTGTGATGACCTAGAGGCATGGGATGGGGTAGCAGGGAGGTCCAAGAGGAAGGGGATATATGGATATACGTATATATATATATAGCTGATTCACTTTGCTGTAAAGCAGAAATTAACACAATATTAAAAAGCAACTATACACCAATAAAAATAAATGACAGATTCAGTTTCAGATCTGTTAATGATATTAGGGGCTTTTTTTTAAAGCTCTACTTATATTCAGTTCCATTAGTAATTGGCTAGATGGGTAGATATACCTCAGATATTGGCTCTGAGAAGGAAGCTCTGATTCTTTAATTTTGTCCAATATCTCCTTATTTATATGCTCAATTGATATAGCAACCCACTCAACCAGCTATTCATATCTTTGCAAAAATTAATAGATTCTTGAAGTACACAGTATATTAAGGTCAGTAAATTAGTGATGAAAAGGAGAATTTTAAGTGGACCATTTTCCATATTTAAGCCATCATCCTATTTGACATCCTAAGATGTCTGATTTTTATTGCTAATATCTCTCTACTTTTTCTCTCAAGAAAACAGAAGGTCTTTTGCCTAGACACCTATTTATGGAAATCTTTGCTCCAAAGTTGGTAGAATTAGATGCTCATAACTGTTCGTTTTTCCATGTTGTCAATTTCTCCCTTGTCACTCTCTTCCTCATCTCACATTCTCCTCTCATACAAATGCAATTAATCTTCTGCTCACAAGCTTTAGCAAAATTAACCAATATCAAATATAATGAGAATATTTCAACCTTCATCCCTTTTCACTTCTCTGTAATACGGCCATTTCCTATCATGCTCTCCTTCAAGACTGCTGCAAATGTAGATTTTGTGCAAAGCCAGTGTTACGTACTGCAACCCTGCCCTCCTTACTGAAATCTTCTTACCCCCATGCCTCAACTCCATAATATTAGAACAATTTTTTTCTTTGAGATTTCCCATCTTTTCAAACTGAAGACAGTTGTGATACAAACTTTTTTTTAGATTTATTTATTTTCTATTGAAGGACAGTTGCTCCACAGAATCCTGCCGTCCTCTGCCAAACCTCAACACTGATCAGCCATAGGTATACACGTATCCCCTCCCTCTTGAACCTCCCTCCCACGCCCCTCCCCATCCCACCCCTACAGGCTGACACAGAGCCCCTTTTTCCAGTTCCCTGAGCCATATAGCAAATTCCCATTGGCTATCCACTTTATACATGGTAGTGTAAGTTTCGTGATACAGACTTGAGAAGCCTCCTGAATTGCTGAAACTCCCTTAGTTTTCACATCGACCCTCTTTCTAAGCCTTGCTAATGCTATTTCTGGTTTTGCATTCGTCTTCTCTTCTGCGTCTTCATGGCTACTACACTGAAGCAGACCAGAGGATCCTCAGTGATCTCACCACCTTTCATTTCCTTCTAAACTTCACCCTATCATTATAGGGGTTCAGAAAAGAAAGAAAGTGAAAGCATTAGTCACTCAGTCATGTCCAGTTCTTTGCGACCCCATGGACTGTAGCCCACCAGGCACCTCTGTCCATAGAATTCTCCAGGCAATAAAACTGGAGTGGGCTGCATTTCCTTCTCCAGGGGATCTTCCCAGCCCAGGGGTCAAACTCTGGTCTCCTGCATTGCAGGCAGGTTCTTTACCATCTGAGGCACCAGGGAAGCCATCCTCCAAATATACTACTTTTGCACGAGGATTATTTTGAGTCAAAGGTGATGGAAACTCTGCAGTTTTAAGAGAAACTACTGTCTTCCCTTAACTAGCTAGAAGAATTTAAAATAGGATTTTTTTTTCCTCCAGGGAAGAGTTATTACTGGAGATTAATGTGGTCTAAGTGGTCCCATCTAAATCACAGAGCAAACATCTAATTTCTAAATGTCTGTCCTTCTTATGCTCCTGTGAATGAATGACCTTCTTCCCCTTAGAAGCCCCAAGCTCCATGCCATTCTTTAGCTCAACTGGACATATAAACCTCGTTTTATCTTTCTGTCTTTGAATCTCTCTCATCTAAGCAGGGTCCTGAGCTTTTCCTATAGGTGGGTTCCCATGCATACAAAGCTAAATTTGACTTTCCAATGTTAATCCATCTTATGTCATTTGAATTATTTGCTCAGTCAAAAAGAAGCAAAGAGTGAAAGGAAATGAGCCCCTTCCAGACACCATCAATGTGACTTTTATACCACATGCATCTAATCACTTCATCCTTCTGCTCAAAAAGTTTCCTCGGCATCTATGCCTATCAATTCTGATCTAAACTCTTCTGCAAGCTTCACAGTACCTTTAAGACCTGGCTATCTCATGCCTACTCATTTTGTTTGTCTTAGAATCTTCTTCAGGTCCTGTGAGTTAATTTTCTCACTACTCTCATTTTTTGCTTGTGTAATGCAACCACTTGCTTTCCCTGCAAGGCATTTTGACACATTGGTGCCAATCACTTGCCCATAATGAACCTACATGTATAGTCATACACCATATAATTTCCTTATCTGCATATGGTGACCTTAGTGTATTCTAAAAGGGATAAAAGTAAACAGATAATTAGGGAGGAGGTTCCTTCTATGAAAGAGAACAACTTTTTCATCAAATAAGGAAATTAAGCAGGCAAGTGATTCTCATTGGCTTGATATGGATGTTATCAAGAGAGATTGGGGAGGACATTAAAATCCAAGTGGAAATTCAGGTTGAATTTGAAAAAGTTGACATTTCTCTGATTTGCTTTTGTCACATGGAATTCAACTTAAATCCTGAATAACTCTAAATGAAGTCATGAGAAGATCTGGGAGACACGGATCTCAATCAGCATTCAGTTCAGTTCAGTTGCTTAGTCGTGTCCGACTCTTTGCGATCCCATGAACCGCAGCACTCCAGGCCTTCCTGTCCATCACCAACTCCCGGAGTCCACCCAAACCCATGTCCATTGAGTCGGTGATGCCTCTGACGTAGGCTTCACAGCAGATTTCTTCAACATCTTTCTTCATATACTGGTGAGATTTGTGGTTGGTACAATACTACCTATTGTCAGCTGATGGAACTTCCTAATTTCATGGGCATAGCATCACCAAGTCAGTGGTCATTTAAACATCCTCAGGCCATCTCTGATGATTCAGCACATTTCTTGTTTGCAGTCTTCCCCTTGAATATATTTTCTTAGAGCTGTTGTTGTTGCTTGGTCACTAAGTCATATCCAACTCTTTGGACCCAATGGACTGTAGCATACCAGGCTTCCCAGTCCTTCACTGTCTCCAGGAGTTTGCTCAAATACATGTCCATCGAGCTGATGATGCTATCTAACCATCTCATCCTCTGCTCCTTCTCCCTTCAATATTTCCCAGTATCACGGTCTTTTCCTTAGAGTAAGTCTGGTTAAAATAAAATTTAAGACATTTATCATTTGCAGCAACATGGATGGACCTGGAGATTATCATACTAAGTGAAGTAAGTCAGACAAAGCACATATCCTATGATATCACATACATGTGGAATCTAAAAAAACCAATAAATAAAGGATACCAATGAATTTATTTACAAAACAGACTTACAGACTTAGAGAATGAATTTATGGTCACCAGGGCTGAAGGGTGGGGGGAGGAATAGGTTGAGAATTTGGGATTAACATGTACACACTGCAATATTTGAAATAGATAAGCAACAAGGACCTACTGTATAGCACAGGGAACTCTGCTCAATATTCTCTAATAATCTAAATGGGAAAAGAATTTGGAAAACAATAGATACCTGTAAGTGTATAACTGAGTCACTTTGCCATACACCTGCAACTAACACAACATTGTTAGTCAATTATACTCCAAAATAAAATAAAAATTTTAAGGCAATAAAATAATGACACATACACACTGCTACGTATAAAATAGATAATAAGGATCTACTGTATAGCACAGGGAACTCTACTCAGTACTCTGTAATAACCTATATGGGGAAAGAATCTCAAAAATAGTAGATACAGGTGTATGTGTAACTGATTCTCTTTGCTGTATGGCAGATACTAACACAACATTGTAAATCAACTATACTCCAATAAAAATTGAAAATAAAATAGTAAAAATAAAATTATATAGCACAAAGTAAAAAAAATCAAACCAAAGGCTTAAGGCATCAAGATTAAAGCAGGGGTTTCTCTGGTGGCTCAGGGGTAAAGAATCCACCTGCCAGGGCAGAAGACATGGGTTTGATCCCTGATCTGGGACGATCTCAATTGCTCCAGAGCAAGCCCATGCACTACAACTATTGAAGTCCAGTACCCTAGAGCCCGTGCTCTGAAATAAGAGAAATCACTGCAGTCAGAAGTCCACTGCAACGAGAGAAAAGCCCTCACAGCAATGAAGACCCAGCACAGCCAAAAGTAAATAAATAAGTAAATAAATAAAATTATTTTTTCTTTTTTTACAAAAAAGATTAAAGCAAAGTGCAGAGATTCCGCTTCACAAGGCAAGAGGGGAAGGGGAAGTGCCATGCCCCATGACCAGTCTCAGAATGCACTCAAAGTCTGTGCAAAAATGTTTTATAGCAGTGTCTGTGGCATATAAACAGGCTTCTTCATGACTCCAGCTGCTGGTTTCCCAGTAAGTTCCAGAGGGTATCCCCGAGAGACTATTTTACAGATGAGGTGTCTGCATTGGTTGAAAGGAAGTCACCCCACACCCAAGTCAACATCCCACAATTGTCCAGACTGTAAACGGAGAGTCCACAGTCTTGAGAACTGCAGTCCGGATCAAAGCTGTAACTCAGGGATTTAAGACTCCCTCAAACTCTCCAGCACACACAGCATTGGGTCTGGTCCAAGGAAACAGATGTGCTGTTAAAGGAGTAAGTGCGTGCTGCTGTGCTGCTCTTAATTGAAGAAGGCATACTATTAGGCCAGATGAGGGTCCCACCATAATTGGAAGACAGACTATTTAATGGCCAACGGCCATGGCCAGGAACGAAGAGTGGGAATTCAGCCACTTGGCATTTCTCTCACTGTAGTTCATAATGGATTAATTAAAATTGTATAAGGATCAAAAGATGCCCAAGGTAAACATAAAGCCACATGGAATTGCATGAACAGCATTCAGAGCACCATAGCTCGGGGCTTGCTACACTCCAAACTGAAAAGGCTGCAAAGAAGACTGGAGAGAGCTCTCTCTGCTCTGTTCTGGCCTTTTCCTTAGCCTCTCTCTCAAACGGTGCAGCTTTCAGCACCAGATCTCTGGGCTCCCATGGGAAGAGGTTGCAGAACGAATTGCTTCTTCTTCCAGGCTCACTACAAGGATGGACTTTTTCTCTTTCCCATTTCCTGCTAATTCGTTTCCTGAGTTGGTTCTACCTCCTGAAATAGCTGAGTGTCCCATCTTGCCCAGCCCCAAAAGCAAACTGAAGGGCAGCTGAGTTTTGCACCTTCTAGAAGAAAACACAGCCTTTGTTGGTAGGTATCTCATTTGGTCTCAGCCACAGCAAAAATCATGTGATAGAAAGAGTGTGGACTTGGGGTTAGAGAGCCTTGGATTCACATTCAAATGCCACCACTCATCAGCATACATCATGGATGATTTATCTTCTGTGAAAATGAGGCTAAGTTCACCCACTGTGCAATGTTATTATGAGTAATAAAGGAAACAACATGATCTAAAATATTCAACACAAAAACACTTAGCACTTGGCCTCACAGCTAATGCAAGCTCAGTACATGTCAGTTTCCCATCCTCCTTGGTTTTTGATGTAAGATGTCAAAAGCGATCATTATGTGTCCATAATTGAAGTCAAAATATAATGTATATTCCCCCTCTTAGCATATCTCCAATTGTGTCTTTGTTGACAATTGCCCTCCATGAGCTCAACAGATAAATTTTTAGCAGCTTCTCCTTATTGTTACCACTAGGAGAATGAAGAGGGTAAGGGACACAGTGTCTGAAAAGTCATAGCTCACAGAAGCCATTTGATAAGGTACCAAGAAACTCTTTTATATCTTCTGGATATATATTTGCATTCAATAATAAAACTTGGATAAAAATTGACATGATCACGGAAGACTGTAAGCATTGAGTCAGCATTCAGTTCTCCTAATTCTGTGTGTGCTAACTAAAAAAAAAATTATCCTAAACCAATACTATGAGTTAGAATGAGGAAATAGTGGAATAGATACAGAGAGACTGAATAATTTTAGAATCTAAGATCTGGTTTTCAGAGTATGATTTGCTAAATCAGGGTTGGGGTCTCAAGAAACCAGAGGCACCATCAATATTCTAGCCTAGAATATTCTTAGGATGAGGGAGGAAAGATAAGACATCCAGGTACAGGAGAGACAGAAAAAAGGTGATGGGAAGGCAGAGAAAACACATTTTAATTATTTCTAATTTTTTGCCTTGACTATAGAAATGAAGATCTCCTATCCTCCTCACCTCTGGGTTCCAGGTAGTGGCTATTTTAATCAGAGATTTTTGTAAAGGAGCATCACTGTCCCACAGAGGCATCTAAAGATTCTGTGTCTAGGGAGTCATGATGGTCCATTGCCCACCCAGCTCCTACTCTGCAGTCCCAATGTTCCATCTGAAGCTCTTGGACATAGTTCTTAATATGCAGAGATGGACAACAACTCTCTTTAAAGCTGCTTGACCTCTTGTGTTTATACAGGTGGAAAGAGCAGTTAAATAAAATATGCAAGCTTCCTAATCCTTAAATTTCCTCCCCCACTCCCTCCTGCTGCTCTCCCTGTGTTCACATGGTGACTGCTTTCAACAGAAAATGTCTGGGCTGTCCTTTTTAGTGTTTTTATTCTTTAATACCCCTAGGCACTAGTCTACCTTCTGGAAGAATAATCTAATACAAACCTCAGGAAGTTATTTAATTGCAGCAGAGGGAAAGAGCGAGACAGGGCCAAGGCTGAAATAGCAGTGGGTCGGAGGAGGGGAGGGGGAAAGAGGCAATGAAAGACAAATAAACTGGCTCATTTAGGAGTCATAGTAGGGCAAGAAAATCTCTAGGCTGTAAGGGGAGCAAAGATGATGCAAGAAAGTGAGCAGGAAGCACTATCAGCACTTGTCACAGAAGGTTTTCCAACTGGCATTGTACCTCTGATTCAAGGCATCTGTTCTTCTTTTTTCTCAAAGAACTCCACCATAATTTATTATGTGTGATTTTTCCTTATTCCAAGAAAAGAGGCATTAGTAATCACTCTCAGATTTATGCTAGAGGGTATTTTTTTTTTTAAAGAAAGGCATAAACCCAATCTAATGAAACCAGAATCTCAGTAATTGCAACCATTGTGTTTTGTGCACGTGCTGCCAGCTGGATCACTCTACCCAGTTGGTGATACAGCAATGTGTAATGTTTATTCAAGCATCACTCATGTGACAGAAATTTATGAGCACCTACTGTGAGTAGAAGACACAATCCCTGCCTTTAAGAAACTCGCAATCTGTTGTGAGAAGTAAAAAATATGAGCATGATAAGAAGATGGCAATTGCTACACCGACAATCAACACCAAGGGTTATGGACGGACAGGAAGGAAGGACTGTATCTGTTACTTCTCCTCGAAAGCAGGGAGAAGTTTACAAAATTTGTATCAGAAGACATGACTCATGAGCTAGGTGTCAAAGGACACACATGATTTTTCTAGGTAAAAAAAGTTTCATCCCAGAAATAGAACAGAAATAGCATGAACAATGAGTTGGTGGTTTTGGAGAGAAATGAGTAGATCGGTGTGACTAAGCATAGGATATGATGTAAAAAGGAGTAGGAGTTGTGAAAAGGGAATTGTGGCTTGAAGGGTAGAGCTGAGATTATAAGTAAATCCAAAATCCATGCTAAGTAATGTGAACTCTATCCTTCAGCAATGGGCTGTCAGTGAAGGACTAGAGGCGGGAAGACCACCATCAGAACTGTGTGTTAGAATATTCACTGGCAGGTGGTCGAAGATAATGAGGGATAGTTGTTGAAAGCAGGGAGAAGAGTTTAGGCAGTTGCGATGCCCCAGAAAAAAAAAAAAAAGAACACATAAACAGGGAAGATGGCAGGGAGAAGCTTTGAAAATTATGTCTAATTCAATCTAGAAGTTTCTAGTCCTGTTTGGAATACTCTGAGTCAAGGTGAAGAAATACATGACAAGGAAATGTCTTACAAAAGAGAAGAGAAATATACATCTGCTTCAGGTTAAAACAAAACCAAAAACTCACCCTGTGAAAAAGACGGCCCTCTTCCTTGAAAATGTGCAGCTTGAAGGCCCTGGGGTCTTGGCTCAGAATACATGGATTTAAATCCATTTCCACTGTTTAATCGCTGAGCACCTTGGGCAAGGTACAGAACATTTCTACGCTTTAATCTGTAAAGGGAGAATCACCATAATACCTCTCATAAGAAGTGAGACTGGCGAGGATTAAATGAGATAATGCATGTAAAATGCTAAAAAGAGTGTCTGGCACATGATAAAGCCTCAAAAAGAAGCAGCCATTAGAAGCAGTGGTAGTCATTATCAACCTCAAAAGATAGATCGATAGCCAGTTCATCCTCTTTACCCTAAAATATTCAGATTACCTGACTTGCTTGTTTCGCTTTTTTTTAAATGCACATGGAATTCCAAGAGGGTCAATTAAACATAGAAGCAGCTCATTTTAAAAAGAGAGTCATTTTTTGTTGTTATATTTAAAAAGTTTATTCAATCAGTGAAAGAAACAGAGATCAGTGCCTTTAGAAAGTTGTGCAGTGGGCATCAGTTCAATTTCCCGACCTCAATACTCCCATGAGGACTCAGAGATTCTTGACACCCAGGCAAATACAAATCACATCAGTAAAGAGGCAATGCCTATTGTAGCCAGCAGCTTTGTCTCAAATTAGAGAGAAGCAGGGAGGGAGATAAAGATAAAGGAGGGAAGGTAAAGGGATAGTCTTTGCTTTAAAAAAAAAAACCCAAAAACCAAAAACTCTAATCAGCACGAAGACCTTGGGAGAAACTAAAAAGAAATTAACATCAGAGTAGAATCTTGATATACAACTACAGCCTCAAAAATAGGATGCAATTAAGTGCTTCTAACAAGGCTCCAGTAGTCTGATGGTTAAGTATAGAAAGACCAGCTTAATGAAATGTCATGGGGACACTGCTTATAACAATCATATGCCCTGGATGCCAAATGGAGCTGAACCTGCTGGAGAAACAGTTATAGAGGAAAAGAACAAAAGCCTGCCAGCTGTTAGGAAATAGAACAGAATGAGACACAGGGCCCTAGGGGAAGGTGGAAAATTAACACAGCCTCTGTGTCTTGTTATGTTTTCCTTACCACTGTGCTTTTCTTTTCTGGATTTAAAATTGTGTTACCCGCTAGGTGGGGGCTCATTCAGAAAAGTAGCGTTGGACCTGGTCCGAACATTGCAAATCTGGAAATCAGCTTGAGGATAAGATTGTCCAGAGTCAAGGACGAGCTGTACCTTGCAAGGCTTTATAAGTATTCTTATCATTTGCTTTATTACTTCCCCTGAATTCACAATTTTTATTCCTCTGTAGCCAGTCAACTTACCCTAGGCTTCTGCTTGTTTATGTCTCTCCTCAAAGGAAAGCATGTTTGAGACCTTTTTCTCTAAACACCTTATCTAAAGTCACTCTTACTCAAATCTCCCAAGGACTCTCTCCCATTACCCTGCATCATTTTCTTCATAGCATTTATCAGTTTATAAGATAGTATTTATTTGTTTGTTGATGATTGATATATTCTCTGTCCTGCCCTCTATGATACAAATTCCACAAGAACAAAAATACATGTATCTCTGTTCTGTGTACCACTGAATCCTCAATCACCAATGGCAATTTCTAGAATGGATTCAGTGCTTGAGATATGTGTACAATGAATTTTTTGACCTATAAATATAAATTATTTTTAATGCTGCCCAGCACGCCTACTTTATATCCTACTCTCAGAGATTATTTATTATATACCTTCTCCACTCACCTCATCAACATTCTACCTGCCTTTGTATTTTGTTCCTTAAACTCAACTTTCTCTC
The DNA here is from genome assembly GCA_024291935.2 of Okapia johnstoni. NCBI lineage: Eukaryota > Metazoa > Chordata > Mammalia > Artiodactyla > Giraffidae > Okapia > Okapia johnstoni. The sequence continues at coordinate 25,526,277 of CM044327.1, forward strand.
CTTTTACAATGACCTGTTTTAAATCTAAAGTTTCTACCCCTATCTGTTCAGTGTTTCTACCATCCCTTCATTCCTTTGCTATATCTAGCAAAGTGTGTTTACAAAGACTGTTTTCACCCGACTGAATTTTCTTTGGACTTTTGTCAAAAATCAACTGGCTGCTTATATGTGAGCTGTTTACATCTGTTTTTAGACTCTATTTTGTTCTCTGCATCTATATCCCTGTCTCTCAGTCTAACATCACAACATCTTCGTATTGTAGCCTTATGGAAATTTTTTATTTTTTAAAATTTTTATTGGAATATAGTTGGTTAACAATGTCGTGTTAGGTCCAGGTGTTCAGCAAAGTGATTCAGTTATACATATACATGTATCTATTCTATCTCAAACTCTTTTCTCACTTAGCTTGTTCCATAACCTTGAACAGAGTTCCCTGAGTATAATAAATCCCCTTTGATTATATATTTTAAACAAAGCAGTGTGTACATGTCAATCCCAAACTCCTAATTTATCCCTCCTGCCCACTCTCCCACCTAGTAACCATAAGTTTGTTCTCTGAGTCTGTGAGTCCGTTTTGTAGATAAATTCATTTGTATCATTTTTTTTAGATTCCACATGTAACCAATATCATATTTGTCTTTATCTGTCTGACTTACTTTACTTAGTATGATAATTTCCAGGTTCATCCATGTTGCTACAAGTGGGACTATTTCATTCTTTTTAGTTGAAGAGCAACATTCTATTGTATTATATACATGAAAAATCTTCTATTCTTTAAATCAAGAAATTTAAGTCCTCTATGTTCTTCTTTTCAAAATTGTATTGGTATTTTACACCTTTTGGATTTCAATATAAAGAGGAATAACGTTAACTGAAATTTCAGGAGCAGAGACTGACCTAAGAGCTTCTGCCACTCTCCATCTACTTATTCCTCATTTTTCATATTTTATATGATGACTTTTGCTTTACTACCCGATATTATATTATCTATTTGCTAATTTGCTTTTTCCCTTACTAGAATGGAACTTTCAAGAGGGCAGAAATGTTTTTGAGTGTTTTTTAAACAGTTATAATCCTATCCAGTTCAGTTCAGTTGCTCAGTCATGTCCGACTCTTTGCAACCCCATGGACTACAGCATGCCAGGCTTCCCTGTTCATCACCAACTCCCAGAGTTTACTCAGACTCATGTCCATCACGTCGGTGATGGCATCCAACCATCTCATCCTCTGTCGACCCCTTCTCCTGCTTTCAATCTTTCCCAGCATCAGGATCTTTTCCAATGAGTCAGTTCTTTGAATCAGGTGGCCAAAGTATTGGAGTTTCAGCTTCAACATCAGTCCTTCCAATGAACACCCAGGACTGATCTCCTTTAGGATGGACTGGTTGGATCTCCTTGCAGTCCAAGGGACTCTCAAGAGTCTTCTTCATCACCACAGTTCAAAAGCATCAATTCTTCAGCACTCGGCTTTCTTTTTAGCCCAACTCTAACATCCATAAATGACTACTGGAAAAACCATAGCTTTGACTAGATGGAACTTTGTTGGCAAAGTAATGTCTCTGCTTTTTAATATTCTGTCTAAGCTGGCCATAACTTTCCTTCCAAGGAGCAAGCGTCTTTTAATTTCATGGCTGCAGTCACCATCTGCAGTGATTTTGGAGCCCCAAAAAACTAAAATCTGTCACTGTTTCCACTGTTTCCCCATCTATTTGCCATGAAGTGATGGGACCAGATGCCAGGATCTTAGTTTTCTGAATGCTGAGCTTTAAGCCAACGTTTTCACTCTCCTTTTTTACTTTCATCAAGAGACTCATTAGTTCTTCTTCACTTTCTGCTATGAGTGTGGTATCATCTGCATATCTGAGGTTACTGATATTTCTCCTGGCAATCTTGATTCCACTTGTGCTTCATCCAGCCTGGCATTTCACGTGATGTACCCTGCTTATAAGTTAAATCAGCAGGGTGATAATATACAGCCTTGATGTACTCCTTTCCCGAATTGGAACCAGTCTGTTGTTCCATGTCCAGTTCTAACTGTTGCTTCCTGGCCTACATACAGATTTCTCAAGAGGCAGGTCAGGTGGTCTGGTATTCCCATCTCTTTCAGAATTTTCCACAGTTTGTTGTGATCCACACAGTCAAAGGCTTTGGCAGAGTCAATAAAGCAGAAGTAGATATTTTCTGGAACTCTCTTGCTTTTCTGATGATCCAACGGATGTTGGCAATTTGCTCTCTGGTTCCTCTGCCTTTTCTAAATCCAGCTTGAATATCTGGAAGTTCACGGTTCAGGTACTGTTGAAGCCTGGCTTGGAGAATTTTTAGCATTACTTTGCTAGCGTGTGAGATGAGCGCAATTGTGCAGTAGTTTGAACATTCTTTGTCATTGCCTTTCTTTGGGATTAGAATGAAAACTGACCTTTTCCAGTCCTGTGGCCACTGCTGAGTTTTCCAAATTTGCTGGAATATTGAGTGCAGCACTTTCACAGCATCATCTTTTAGGATTTGAAATAGCTCAACTGGAATTCCATCACCTCCACTAGCTTTTTTCATAGTGATGAAAAGGCCCACTTGACTTTGCATTCCAGGCCCACTTGATTTTGCATTCCAGGATGTCTGGCTCTAGGTGAGTGATCACACCATCGTGATTATCTGGGTCGTGAAGATCTTTTTTGTGCAGTTCTTCTGTGTATTCTTGCCCCCTCTTCTTAACATCTTCTGCTTCTGTTAGGTCCATGCCATTTCTGTCCTTTATTGAGCCCATCTTTGCATGAAATGTTCCCTTGGTATCTCTAATTTTCTTGACGAGATCTCTAGTCTTTCCCATTCTATTGTTTTCCTCTATTTCTTTGCATTGATCACTGAGGAAGGTTTTCTTATCTCTCCTTGCTATTCGTTGGAACTCTGCATTTGGAAGTACATAATGAGTTTCAGTAAGTGTATCTTGAAGGAGGAAATAAATGTGACTGCACTTTTGTAAGTGTCGCCAGGTAGACTGTGACCCATGTTAGGATACACTCTGTACACAGTGAGTACACCAGCTTTGGATAACTCATATCTCTTAGTCAATGGTGCCTTTTCCACTGAAACAGATACTTTCAAATGAGACGTTGTGTTTGCATTAAATCCCATTCTTCATTTTTAGCAACAAAGTAATAAAATATCTGTCCATATCTTTTTAAAATTTTTTTCAGCTCTTTTATGCCCAGATGTATCCACTGATATTCTTCATCTGTAAGATTTACCTGTTCTTGCTTTTCAATCAACTAACTTGTCACCCTTTATTACAATCTCCGTCCCTGCAACTGAGTTGTGGTATAACTTGGAATGAAGCAATTAACCTAGTCCTGAGGTTAAGCTGACTTGTAACAAACATCAAATTCTAGCACTCCCTCCTTTGCTGCCTTTCATACATTGAAGGTGACAGGCAAACAGCCTGAAAGGCCATGGAGACCATACTTCTTCCTTGCCCCTTACGTCCAAACAGTGTCCCTGCCTAGAAACTTGGTCCCTTTCTCTGGGTGTCAATTTGTCATCAGAGAAAGATCCTGTCTCTTACCTTCCCATGGTCCATGCTTGATAGGATTTTTCTTGTCTGGAATATTCCCTGAGTGAGGGCTTCCCAGGTGGCACTAGTAGTAAAGAACCCTCTGTGAAGGTAGGAGACATAAGAGACATAAGTTGTATCCCTGTGTCAGGAGGATCCCCTGGAGAAGGGAATGGCAACGTGCTCCAGTATTCTTGTCTGGAGACTCCCATGGACAGAGGAGCCTGACGGGCTACAGTCCATGGGGTTGCAAAGAGTTGGACAGGAACTGAAGCGATTTAGCACACATTCTCTGAATGATCATTGCCTTCTGATAAAGGTACCAAGAATTGCCTAATTAAGCATTAAATGAATTCCTGGAGGCTTGCTGTCATTGTTTTTGTGTCCAAATTTAAAACAAGAACTTTATGTGCATTTAAATTGCTAGCCTGAGCTATATGGATGCTATTTTCCTTATCCTTGAACCTTCTCAAACCAAGGTGATTTTTCCATAATCCATTAACCTCTACTGCCAAGATTCCAATAGGTGTTACCCTTCTTTTTTCTTTTTTTTTTTTCTGGAGTTTACCTTAGTGGCAAAGATCTCAATTGTTTTCAATTAGTTCTTAATTCAGTACTAAGTAATTTTTGTTTTTGTCATTTTGGTTGCTGAGTTTTGGGGGGCTTTGCTTTGGTTTGGTTTTACCATTTATATTACAGCAGAATTAGATAGGGACAGCTCTGCTTGCTACTTCTTAACTGCTTTGACAACTGAAGTCAATTCTGACTGCTTCTAACTAAAACAGACTATTGCCTGATGTGTCTATATATGTTTTACTTCACTCTCAAATTTCATTTAAAAGGAATCATTAATTGCATTTTAGTATTAGATCTAATTATCAATTCAACAGCCATGAAGTTAAAACTTCTTGCTGGCTTTCTGCTCATAAGTTGGGTTTTCAAAATGTCCCTTTAAAAGAGAACAGTCTTTGAGGTTAGAAACAGGATGTTAGATAGAATTTGGGGGAAGAATTGCAGGGAGAAGGGCATGGCAACCCACTCCACTATTCTTTCCTGGAAAATCCCATGAACAGAGAAGACTGGTGGGCTACATACAGTCCATGGGGTTACAAAGAGTCAGACCAGACTGAAGCAACTTAGCACACACATTCACAAACACAAGATTGAAAGCACTTTCATGATATTTGGGGAGCATAAGACAGACTTATGAATATAAAATGATTAACACATATCTAGGAAAGTGTAGATGCTCATAATCTGTGTGTTTCTTTGCTCTCTGAAAGCATTGTGAAGATTTCACCAATCTTCAAATTTAATCATGGCTCACTCACAGTATTTACCTTCATGAACCGTCTTGTCCATAGTGAATTACAGGAAGGATTTATATGTGTCTTGCTTCTTCTTTTGTGTCAACATGAGCTGTTGATTTAACTGCCAGATTTCCTCCTTATTTGAAATATTAGGTGGAAAGAGTACATATTAAATGTAAAGAATAAGACACTTGCTTTTTCTTTCAAGGCTTAAGAAAACCAAAATACTTGAGATTGTCAGCTTAGAAAACCATGAATGACAGGCTACAATTGGGTGAAGAACTTTGGGATCATAATTGCATAACCCAAATTTCCCAAAACCTAGGAGGTGTAAGTACTCTTGTCCTCAGGACACACCCTCTTCTTGGACCAGATAAATTGGCTCATAATGAACATCTCTGTTCTTGTTCTAAGTGTTTATTTTCCTTAGTCTATCTTTTGATGGAACTCTCCCAGTGCTGCATAAGCCCACATATTTGCACACCTTCTGATACTATCACATTGCTGACAAATATGCAAGGAAATTCCATACAGCAGGTAAAAAATGTCACATTCAGTAAACGGTCATTTTATCCATAAACTGTATCATCTTTTAATCTTATCCTCAAATCAAATTATTTAAGTGTAACTCCCTAAGGCCAGGAAACTAGTGGTGAATATATTTTACTCAAAGCCTATGTCAACCAACCAAAACATGATAATCATAATAAAATGGCTGAAAAACTTTCCTATTATACATGCAGTATGTAAATTCTTATCTATTGAACAAGAAAGTAGGCCACTCCACTTTCTGGGTTAAGATGAAAAGAAAATGAAAATAAAAGAGAAAGAGAGATAAAATTGAAATAAGAAAATCTAAAAGCTCTGGAATGGCAAATGCAATTTCAAACTAGAAGTTATTCCTATAATAAGATTCATGTAAATACAAATACAAACAGAGCTGGTTGTGTAAATCACAAAATGCAAAGAGCACTGAAAGAACTTTAAAGCACGATGAGGACAGATAAATGTACATATTTTCAATGTGGGAATTTGCTTTTTCTTAAGGAAAAAAAATTGAAGCAGACAACTCATACCTCTTTTCACAAATTAGGTTTAGAAAACTACGATCCACACCACTATTATCTTCATGCAGTGTTAGACAGGGGAGATTATTTTCTTCTACCAGGTATTATATATACATGCTAGGCAGTGAATGTCAGAGAATTCACTGGGCATATTTTTTTAGATTCCATTCTTTGGAAAAGAATGTTGTGTACCAGAAAAAAAAATGACCAATCAATAGAAATTACAATAATGAAGTTCTGGGTTCAAGAAAAGAAAGAATTTTCTTATAATTAACGTCACTGTCAATGCTGTAGAACTTACTGCTTGCTATGGCAAGCAAATCTAATAAAATCGGGAAAGCAGATATCAAGCAGTGGGTGATGTGCTTTCTGTGTGGTAGGAGATTGGAATAAGTCATTTCTTGTCCTATGCCACACTTAACACGATGTTAAGTGGAGCATTGATTTCTCAGGCTTACCTTTGAGAGAATTAGAGATAAATTGGGGGGAAGAAAACTAATTTGGATTTGTGTCTTCTGTAGACCCCACAGTGTCTGAAAGCTGATGCCATGCAGTTATATTCTCAGCTCATGATGAACACAGAATTCTAAATGGCAAAGGTGCTTTATAGAGATTTGATGCAATATCATTTAAGAAGGAAGAAGCAATGGAAGGAGCGGTGATAAAGAAAGGAGCTAAAGCAAGCTATACACAGTTTCTTCTTTGGAATCCATACTTACATGATCAATACTAATGTATTAATTAATGTTAGGAATAAATTCTTGGGATTAGAGATTGACCATAAAATACAAGAAAAAGACAAAGTTTCACAGGGGAGAAGTTTTAAAAATGCAACATGTATGACATATAACAAACTAAATTGTATTCTTTTTTTGTGAAATTTAGATTACAAAACATTGTAAGATTTGCACATGCTTGGAACAAAATCAGCTAGCACCAAGTTTACCACAAAGGAAGAACTGTTCTGATACAAAGACACTGAGCCACTATCCAATTATAACACCATTGGAATACAAAGTGGTGGGTTTATGGAGCTGACCTTGGTACAGGAGTAAAGGAAGTTGTGACCAACCTAGACAGCATATTAAAAAGCAGAGACATTACTTTGCCAACAAAGGTCCATCTAGTCAAGGCTATGGTTTTTCCAGTAGTCATGCACAGATATGAGAGTTGGACTATAAAGAAAGCTGAGCGCCGAAGAATTGATGCTTTTGAACTGTGGTGTTGGAGAAGACTCTTGAGAGTCCCTTGGACTGCAAGGAGATCCAACTAGTCCATCCTAAAGGAGATCAGTTCTGGGTGTTCATTGGAAGGACTGATGTTGAAGCTGAAACTCCAATACTTTGGCCACCTGATGCAAAGAACTGACTCATATGAAAAGACCCTGATGCTGGGAAAGATTGAAGGCAGGAGGAGAAGGGGACGACAGAGGATGAGATGGTTGGATGGCATCACCGACTCAATAGACTTGCGTTTGAGTAAACTCCGGGAGTTGGTGATGGACAGGGAGGCCTAGCATGCTGCGGTCCTTGGAGTCACAAAGAGTCAGACAGGACTGAGCCACTGAACTGAACTGAAGGGAAGCAATGCAAGATTACCCAAAGATTGTTAAACAAGACCCAATGTGAGGTAGAAAACCAAGGAAAAGTTACAAGAAGGAACCAAGAAAGGAAGAGAGGCATGGGTATGTGTCCCATAAAAACCCAAACTGGAAGAACTGAGAATATTGGAGTGCTGTAGTCCCTATGTTTGTCTCACTGACTTGGGAGCAGTCAGTATCATGGTTGCCAGGGGCGAAGAACGTGGGGAAGGGTAGTTAGGGAGTTTGGAATTGGCATGTACACACTGCTATATTTAAAATGGCTAACCAACAAGGACCTACTGTGTAACACAGGGAACTCTGCTCAATGTCATGTGGCAGCCTGGATGGGAGGGGAGTTTGGGGGAGAATGGACACATGTGTGTATATGGCTGAGTCACTCTGCTGTGTACCAGAAACTATCACAGCGTTGTTAATTGGCTATACTTCAATGTAAAATGAAGTGAAATGGAGAAGGCAATGGCAACCCACTCCAGTATTCTTGCCTGGAGAATCCCAGGGACGGGGGAGCCTGGTGGGCTGCTGTCTATGGGGTCGCACAGAGTCGGACACGACTGAAGCGACTTAGCAGCAGCAGCAGCAGCAGCAATGTAAAATAAAAAGTTAAAAAAACAACAACAAAAGAAAGGTTGGCAAAGTACAGAGATTTGCCTCCTCTGCTTCTCCAGATTTCCTTCGCAGTGTAAGCACCAGTTTTAGACTGAGGAAGAAGACCTTTCATGGATTCCTAAAGTAGTGCTTGTGAGTTCAGCTGAGATTGTATTCTTCACTACAGCCTGCTGCCGTGACTGAACCATTCACTCAGCTGACAAAAAGTGATACCACCTACTTGGCTAGAACAGAAGAGCTGTGAACCACTCACTGCGTGTGTCTTGTGTCTGTGACATGCTTGGCACTGTACAAAATTTCCTTAAGTAACCAACTGGTTTCTCTCCCTCCAGTTCTCCATGAGCATGTAGGTTTTGACAGTCACCTGTCAAAATCTGGTGGTCTTATTTTTTTATTAGCTGTAGACAGCATAGCAGGCTGCCTGTCATTACCATACAAAGCATTTCCAGAACTAATATGGGCTGTGTGGGGTCAATTTACTAGCAAGAATATTTTATTTACTGCGGAAACAATTTGGCGTATTTTTGTTCCAGGCAGAAGCCTATTTGTGTGTTATAACGTAAGGGATGCTGCTTTAATGATTTTTAAGAGACACTCTTAAATTATCCAGTATGACTAAAGAAAGTTTGAACAATAATAACATTGGCAGATGATATTAAATATCTGGAGGGTTTAGTTGCTATAGGATTCTAGTTAGATAGAATTCTAAAGATGCAGGCATTTTTTCTTATTCCCATTCACAAGCTTCTCGTATTGACTCTAACATTAAAACGTGAAGCCTATGAGAAAGAAATTTTAGGCCAAAACATCTGGGAAGATTATCAATAACCAAGTAACCAGATGATGATCTTTCAAAATAAAACCAAGTAGAGGATTTCACAGAAAATAAAAAACCCAAGAAGGGAAATTGAACTTCATTATACTGGTTATAAAATCTTGACAAGTCATGTAGCCTCCTACCTTGAACCTTTTCATTTTTAAATTGAGGAAATTGTGCTAAATGTCCTGAAAATTACCTTTTTATCTTTAACTGTTTTTGCACATTTGGGCACCCACAAATCTATTACAAAATTACAGAAAAGGGATGATATGGGTCTTTGAATTTAAGTTGACATTAAAATAATTTTAAGTCAGGTTGTGACATTGTTTCCACATAGCTAAATGTAAGTTATGATGGATCAATTCAGATATGGTATCCTGAATAAGAAAGAATATTTCATTTATTACTTGTTTGTCATCATTTCTTGGGCACATATTTTAAAAGGTATATCAGAGGATCAGAACATATTCCTGAAGGATGACAAAAATAAGATGGTGTAATTATATACATATATATAGAATAATTAAAAACTAGAAAAATTTGCCTGGAGTACAGAAGACTTAATTATAGGTGATTTCAAATATTCAAGAAGTTGTCATATGAAAGATGTATTAAATGTATTCCTTGTGACTGCAAGAGCAAAAATTGATGACAACAATCAGAAAGTAGAGGGAATCAGATTTTGGCTTAAACTGTGATCAATCAATAGTACCTTCAGCACCAGAAGATTGTAGAAAAGCCTGAGATCACTGAATCTCACTCAAATAAGATTGCATGTTTTTTCTAGCAGAATGCTACATACAGAATTAATGCAACAAAACGGAAGGGGATTCAATAAACTTTGGGGGATATTAAAGTACTTAGATTCCATTTATTTATTGCCATTTTAATGTATTTCCCAAGGAAGGTTTGAGAAAACTTGTATAATTATGGACAGAAGTTTTTGTCCCAGCCAGCTGCTTTGGGGAGGGGAGGAATTTTGTTTTTGTGCTGAAAGTGCTTTCATGTTTTTTTTTTTTTTTTTACAAGATTTGTCTGATTTGTCTGTTTTCAGTGACAATAGTGACATGCGTACTCTCTTTTAATTCTCATTATCTTCTAAAACATCTCTGTGTTGTCTTTCTCTGACTATAGCGTGTTCTACTTGAGAGCTGTAAGCATCTCTATGTCTTTGTACAGAACACATAAAATCTAGTAAATTATGTTCATGATAAGTATTTGTAATTGATCAATTAATTACAGATCTAAAAGATTTTTGGATAAAATCATGAGTCTCAAATTCTCACTAGAATGACCTGTGTATAAAAGTGGAAGATTCTAGAAGAGCTGAAAACTAATCAGTGATGAAACCCATTTGACAAAACTGTAGTTTTGCTAAAAATAGCCATGATGGGGACAGACTGAAGTATAATAACATAGGTCAATGTCCATGTTCCCTCTTGAGAAATAGCAGCATATCCAGGAAGCATATTAAGAAAGCACTGACACCATGTAGACTCACATTCACCAGGCAAAATTACATTCAGTTGAATGTTATTAAAATTAGTTCACTTAATTGGCAAAAAGTTAAGTAGACACGATTCTTCTGTAATTGTAAGCATGATCTAATTAGAAAGGGATTGACTGAGTCTAATGTCAAATTCATTGCCATTATTAGATGTCATTTCATCAGCAACATCTGAAAAGTATGACGCTAATGGTTCTCCAAATTTTTACACAGTTTCTATGTAGTTCAGACCTAGAAGGGCATGGAAGACTCAGGTCTTTTTACAGAAGAAAGTTGGGCATATTTATAATTGATACACACAGTATATGAGTTTTAAGGACATAGCAAAACAGTACCCTTCTTTCCCAGCTGATCTGAGAACCAACTGAGAAATGAGAAAAGAAAAAGCCTACAGAAATTGAAATATTACTTAGAGTTGATAATGCTCATAATAACTGCTAAAACATTGAATTTTTCATGGTTCAAGTAGTGCTCTCTAAGTGATTTACATATATTAACTCATTTCATCTTCATAAAAGCCCTATGAAAGGTAATATTATTATCCCATTTTACATATAAATAAGACTAAAGCAAGGATGTATTAAATAATTTGACCAAGGTCACATAACTAGTAAATTGCAGGGCTCAGATCTAAGTCATGGTGCAAGAGTGCTCTTCATTATCAAATTTTACTCCTTTTCTGATTGATACTGGAGTTATGCCTTCATCTGTGGGCAAGTCCTAATATTGAATCTTATGGACAGTCATCCATCCATCACTCACAGCTCTGGGCTGGAACAGAACTCACACCCAGGGAGAGGCTGACCCTGGCCAAAGCTCAGGAGGCAAAAGGGTCAAATGCATGAGGTCTGTGGACAGGTTGCTGTCAAGAGAAAGGAAGGTGCACCATTTTATTTCTCCAAAATTCCCAACCCAATGAATTGCCTCTCCTTCCTTGGAGGAGAGAGGAAAAAGATGTAGAAAAGAACGTGTATTACTTTACTGGTATTACCTCCATATGGAAGAAAACATTCACAATGAAGACATGTCCCATGCTCACCTACCTCTCTACTACCTTCTCCAACCTTTCTGCTCTCTTAAACTGGGCTAAACCTACGGTCCACCAGGGCTGTGGGGAGGACATCAGCAATGCATCAGGAAAAGCCATTCCCGATTTCGTGAGGGGACCGATCACTGTCTGTAAGGGAACCACTGATGGAAATTTGAGATTTTGCCTGCAGAGGGCTCTGAAATAGGTATGAATATTCCAAATCAATGAACTCCCGGTCTACCAAAACAGACACCATTCAAAAAAGTTTTTTTTCCTTCTAGAATTGGATATTCCTATCCAGCGAATCACCTCTCACTATTCCAACATTTAAACAGGATTTAATTTCATCTACTATCACCCTCATCCTTCTCATCCTATGTTTAATATTCCTTATCTGTGCTCTTTTTTTTTTTTTGCTAGAGTCAAAAGTGCAAAAATTCCATCGTTGTGGTCTCTCAGGCAAAAGTAACATCTCTACAATTTCTATCTTCAGCCTAAATAAGGAATAAAACTTGGAACAGCTGACCCCTTGCAGTAGACTCCTCCGGGCATCAACAGTTTAAAACCAGAAACTCAGTCATGTCCAGTAGGTCAGGAACTGAATATTGAAAGTAGCAAATATCATTGTGCTTATTGATACCTGAAAGGCCTGATTATGGAAAGACAGTTTTACCCTATAATGAATATTTGCTTCTGTCTTCTTTGCTTATTAACACTTTTGTGCATCTTTAGCCTGCCAGCATCGACTGAGGTTTTTGCAAGGCTCATGAACATATTATAAGGCCAATACTTTTGAATTCAAAATCAAGATGCAGCAAAGTACACCTCAAAACACCCAGTGTCTACTCTTGTGTTGACACCCTCACCTTTGGTGAACTAACATGGCCAAACTCAGCTCTACTCCACACGATTGGCATCTGGAAAAGTCAGATGCAAATAAGACTGTGACCAAGAAATGCAGGGGGCTTCCCAGATGGCTCAGCAGTGAAAAATCCACCTGTCAATGCAGGAGACACAAGAGACTGAGTTTGATCCCTGGGTTGGAAAGTTCCCCTGGAAGAGGAAATGGCAACCCACTCCAATATTCTTGCTTGGAGAATCCCATGGACAGAGGAGCCTAGCGGGCTACAGTCCATGGGGACCCAAAGAGTCAGATACAACTAAGGACACACATGTGCAAGATCCAGAGTCTGTGCCATTACTAGAAAGCAATTTTTGGTAAGGACCTCAACCAACATCTCTGAAATTCTTTTTCTCACTTTTCCTGAAGCTGACAGACTCTACCTTTCTTGAGGCACTTATTTCATTTAAAGAGGGAAAAGTCTGTAGGCAGATAACTTAAGGTCCATGGTCAGTTGCCTTGCCTTTACAGAAACAGTCACACGTCTGTGATGAAGCCAATATGAATATCAATGACCCATTAAAAGAAAAATTATATACATGGACCTCATGTATATAATCATCATCTCCTAAGAAGAAGACATTACACACATAACCAAAGCATCATGATTTCACCTAAGAAATTTGAAGTGATCCCAAGAATATTTTGTACAGAGCTTTTGTCTTTGCACAAAGATATCATCATAGCTTACATATTACATTAGGTCTCCTTTTGTCTTTAATCTAGAACAATATCCTCTCCTTGTTTATTCCTTGACATTGACATTTGGCAGAGTCCAGGATAACTGTCTTTTTTTCTCTATTAAACTTTTTATTTTGTATTGCAGCATAGCTGATTAACAATGTTGCAATATTTTCAGGTGAACAGCAAAGGGACTCAGCCACATACATGCATGTATCCATTCGCCCCCAAACTCCCCTCCCATTCAGACTGCCACATAACATTAAGCAGAGTTCCCTGCGTTAGACAGTAAGCAGGTCCTGGTTGGTTATCCATTTTAAATATATTAGTGTATACCATCTGTCTTTTAAATACTCCACATCCTGGATCAGTCTGTTTCCTCAAAGAGCAGTTTAACTTATTTTCTGTCCTCTCAGTTTCCTGCAACGTGGAAATTAAGTCAACAAGAGCATCAGTCAGTCCATAAAATGTACCAAAACTAGCATTCCATTTCAGTGCAAATATTTCAGTGTATTTTGTTTTGCATCACTGCTCCCCCCTTCCTTGGAAGATGGAGAAACCTGTGTAGCCCAAAAGAAAAAAGAGTCCAAGGTATGTTTGCGATTGATCTTTTTCCAAATGACTATCCCGTTGTCAATGGGTAAACATTGCATATTTCCTCAGGGATTTGAAACGTCACTTTCATAGTGCACTAAACCGTCTTTGTACTTCAACCTACTCTGGATTTTCTATTTGCATTTGTCTGTTTCTTCACACACTAATATCACTTGTTTTTAATTATAGTAAAGTGAAGCATGGTACAGTCCAGTATACTCTATATTTGGTGCAGTCACATCTTCTTTGCTACTTTTTCTTCTGCAGGGCTTCTCTAACCATTACAGCTTATTTATTTTTCCATATGAATCTTAGAATCAGATTGCTAGCTTCAGAATAAAAAGTACTTGTGGAGATGTTTATTGCTATTGTCACAAATTTATATATTAACTTTGGAAGAAGTGACATTTTTATGATGCTGAGTTTTCTTATCCAAAATAAAGAGATCTTTCTATTTGCTCAAAACTACTTGTGTGACTTTCAGGAGGTTTTTTGGTTTGTTTTTTTTTAAGTCCTTCACATGTAAGTTTTGTGCACTGTTCATTTGGGCATTTTCTAAGTACTTCATCTTTTCTTGTTATTGTCAATGAAGATGTCATCTCTTTCATTATATTTCTTAACTGCTAGTGTTTGCATAGACAAATATTATTGATTTTTGTATGTTAATTTTATATCCTTCTACCTGAGTAAATTTTCTTATTACTTGTGTTATTTCAGCATTAAACCTCTTGGGTTTTACAGACACAAAATTATATCAATTTCAATGAGATATTTTAAGAGCTTTTCCTTTTCAATGTCAATGCCTAGAACAGTTTTCTTATTTCTGACTGTGAAGTCTAGTATCTTTAATTCGGCATTAAAAAGAAGTAGAGATAGAGTTCTCATCTTATTCCTAATGCAAGAGGATTTCTAGTATTTCTCCATTAAGTGGGACATCGGCATTTGGAATGAGGTATATGTGTTATTATTTTAAGGAAGTATCATTGATTATTTATTAAATCATTTCCTTTGAGTTAGAAATAGCTGTTGACTCTTACCACAACATAATGTGTTATGCTGCCGTATAATAGATTCTTCAGCGTAATATGCAATAATCAAATGTTTTCTTTGTTCTCTTTAATCTTATTATTATAGATAATTACATGAATGGATTTCCTAATAGTGAATCATCTTTATATTTGTGAAATAAGTCCCCTTTGGTATGATATATTATTTTTTAATATGTTTTTGAACTCTATTCAATAATATTTTATGTAGGATATTTCTATCCATATTCATAGTGTGATAAGTAAGAAGATTTTGAGTATCATCTTTATTAAGGATTTTTTAAAGACATTGTTCCTATTTTCTGGAATAACAGTATTGGCTTTATATGGTTTCTGAAGGTCTAACAGAATTGACTAGTAAAAAAATCAAGACCTGGTGACTATTGTGACTAGCTCTTTGAAAACTTTTTCATGTTTTTTCCTCTGATAGTTGGTTGTTTTAAACATTCTCTGTCTACTGGGGATGTTTTGGGTAAATTATATTTCCCTAGAAAAATTAATTATTTTATGTAATTATTTTATTTATGTATTTTAAATTTATTTGCATAGAGGTATGCAACCAAAACCTTTGACTGTGTGGATCACAACAAACTGTGGAAACCTCTGAAAGAGTTGGGAATACCAGACCACCTAACCTGCTGAAGCTGAAACTCCGATACTTCGGCCACCCGATGCAAAGAACTGACTCACTGGAAAAGACCTTGATGCTGGGAAAGATTGAAGGCGGGAGGGGAAGGGGATGACAGAGGATGAGATGGTTGGATGGCATCACCGATGCGATGGACGTGAGTTTGAGTAGGCTCCTGGAGTTGGTGATAGACGGAGGCCTGGTGTGTTGAAGTCCATGGGGTTGCAAAGAGTTGGACACGACTGAGCAACTGAACTGAACTGATGCAACTAGTCTCTTACGAATACTTTTATATCTTCTCATCCATTTCTATTTTGCATAATTTTTACACTTTTTTTCCCATCTAGTAAATTAACTGCTGCTGCTGCTAGTCACTTCAGTCATGTCCGACTCTGTGTGACCCCACAGATGGCAGCCCACCAGGCTCCCCCGTCCCTGAGATTCTCCAAGCAAGAATACTGGAGTGGGTTGCCATTTCCTTCTCCAATGCACGAAAGTGAAAAGTGAAAGTGAAGTTGCTCAGTCCTGTCCGACTCTTTGCGACCCCATGGACTGCAGCCTACCAGGCTCCTCCGTCCATGGGATTTTCCAGGCAAGAGTACTGGAGTGGGGTGCCATTGCCTTCTCCGTAAGCTAACTAGTGTTTTAGAATTATTTGTCACCATTTTCTTCTTCTAATTCTAACATTTCTTCTCTTACTCTTATAATTTCTTCTGCTTTTTCAAACATAGCTATTTTTTCCAGTTGAGACCATTATTATAGTCATTTATTTCTATTATTTATTTTATCCATATACATATTTATGATTCTGAACTTTTTGTTCCCATTGCTCTAATTGACCTCACAAATTTTGCTATGTAGTGCTTCTTATTATTACTATCACCTCTGAAAGAAATTCTGACATATTGTATATAATCTCCTGAGACCCAAGAGTTATATCCAAGAGATTAAAATGTCAAGGTGAAATGGTTTTCTAAACTGTTCATAATTTGTTTACTGAAAATATGGTTTGTTTTATTTCCACTTTATGGGACGTACTGAAGTCTGTGACTATGTACTATACCGTAGTGTGACCTAATTTATGGAAAGTTTGAGACAGTATTCCAAGTTTTTGAAAAAATAAATGTATTGTTAGGAGGAAGGCATTGCTATACATTCTTGTGGTCTATCTTTTTTATTATGTATATGTCTTCTATATTCTTATTTTTTTTGTCCACACAAACCATCTTGATTTGTATAAGATTTATATATGAATGTTAACTATGATTAGTGTGATTCTATCAGTTTCTTCTTGTATGTTCTATATTTTAAGCCTATGAGCTGGATGATTTCATATCTGATACATATTCAAAACTGTTATGTTGTTACTGTGAATGATGTTCTTTTGTATCATAAAGTGTCCTTCTTGCTATTGTTTAATGCCTTTAGGATTGTATTCAAAGGAGAGCTATATTCAAAATAATTTTGCTAATTATCTAGATTTCCATAGCCGCTTTTAAAGTTTGCATCTACCTGATATACTTTGCAGATGACACCACCCTTATGGCAGAAAGTGAAGAAGAACTGAAGAGCCTCTTGATGAAAGTGAAAGAGGAGAGTGAAAAAGTTGGCTTAACTCTCAACGTTCAGAAAACTAAGATCATGGCATCTGGTCCCATCACTTCATGGCAAATAGATGGGGAAACAGTGGAAACAGTGGCTGACTTTATTTTTGGGGGCTCCAAAGTCACTGCTGATGATGATTGCAGCCATGAAATTAAAAGATGCTTACTCCTTGGCAGGAAGGTTATGACCAACTTAGATAGCATATTGAAAAGCAGAGACATTACTTTGCCAACAAAGGTCCATCTAGTCAAGGCTATGATTTTTCTAGTGGTCATGTATGGATGTGAGAGTTGGACGGTGAAGAAAGCTGAGCGCCGAAGAACTGATGCTTTTGAACTGTGGTGTTGGAGAAGACTCTTGAGAGTCCCTTGGACTGCAAGGAGATCCAACCAGTCCATCCTAAAGGAGATTAGTCCTGAGTATTTATTGGAAGGACTGATGTTGAAGCTGAAACTCCAATATTTGGCCACCTCATGCAAAGAGTTGACTCATTAGAAAAGACCCTAATGCTGGGAAGGATTGGGGGCAGGAAGAGAAGGGGACAACAGAGGATGAGATGGTTGGATGGCATCACCGACTCGATGGACATGGGTTTGGGTAAACTCCGGGAGTTGGTGATGGACAGGGAGGCCTGGCGTGCTGCGATTCATGGGGTTGCAAAGAGTTGAACACGACTGAGTGACTGAACTGAACTCAACTGATATACTTTGCACGTTTTAAAAAATTTTTAGCCTTTTTGAATCACTTTGTTTTACATGTGTTTTACACTGGCTTTTGTTTTGTGAAAATGTCTTATACTGTCTTTCTGTTAACAGGTTATTAAAACCTCTTTGTATTGATGAAACTCAGGTGTTTGCTCTTAGCTTTATTATATTTCCCTTTTTATATTTATTTTGTGTATTATAATTTGTTATTTTATTCTAGAGTATCTTTAAATTTTATTTTATTTGGATACCTAAGTTAGTATATTTGTTTTAGTAGACATCATAAAAATAATATCTTTATAAAAAGCTGTAATTTTTTGTTCCTTATACTCGGTAAAATCAAAGAAAACTTGGATTTTAAAAAATAAATTGAAGTGACAGACTACATATTGAAATGTATTCATTGCAAAAAAGAAAGGAATTTAAAGCAATATCATAATTAAAATCTGCATTAAAATTAGTAAAGCACAGTACTAACATTGCAAAATATTAAATTAAGAGTTTTATAGAGGCTTGATGAATATTTCCAGAACAAACATAAACACAATCAAGTTATGAACTGGGTAAAAATATTTGCAAATATATCTAACAGGGAACTTGTATCTATAGTATATTAAGAAATCTCAAAATAAAACAAACACAGAAACAAACAGAGCAATCTAATTAGGAAATTAGGTGAAAAAAAAAAACAAAAGACATTTCACCAAAGAGAAAATATAAAAAGCAAATAAGCACATGAAAATATGTTCAACATTATTAGTCATTAGGAAAAACAAAAATTAAAACCACCATGTGTTATCAGTACATATTTATCAGAATAGCTAATGTAAGTATAGCAACACCAAATGCTGGCAAGGATGCAGAAAAAATTATTTTTCTTATGTTGTTGGTAGGAATGTATAAAGGTTATAGCTACTCTGGAAGAATTTGGATGTTTATTATAAGGCTAATCATACATTCTCCATGCAATGATACAGTAAAAAAAAGCCAGTCTCAAAAGGTTACATACTTTATGATTCTATTTCTCTAACATCCTCAAGCAAATAATAATAAAGATGAAGGTCAGACCAGTAGTTGTCAGGAGTTCAGAATGGCGAGGGTGGGGCAGGGTGAAATGCAACTATGAACAGGTAGCAGCTGGAGAGAGTTCCTTTGTGATGATGGAAGAGTTTCATATCTTGATTGAGGTGGTAGGTTCACAAATCTATAGCTGTGTTAAAATTGCATGGAATGACACACTTATGCACAAACACTCAGATGAGCACTTGTTGAAGGACACATACGCAAATGACCCACCAGGGATACAAATGGAACACGTGAAATCTGAATGAGGTCTGTAGACTGTACCAATGTCCGTTTCCTGGTTTCAGTATTGTTCCGTAAAATTGTATGTAAAATATTACAACTGGGGTACAGGAGATCACCTACTATTTTTAAAACCCTGAGCGTATCATGTTTTTTAAACACACAATAATCAAACAAAGTCAAATTATGAACTACCAGTATTCCCTTGTGGCTCAGTGATAAAGAATCGGCCTGCCAGCACAGGAGACATGGGTTCCATCTCTGATCCGGGAAGATCTCATATGCCGCGCGGTAACTGAGTCCATGAGCCACGACTATTGAGCCCATGCTCTAGAGACGAGAGCTGCAACTACTGAAGCCCATGCACCCTAGGACATGTGCCCCACAAAAGAAGCCACCGCAATGCCTGTGCATCACTACTAGAGAGTGGCTCCCACTCACCGTAACTGGAGAAAGCCCGATCTGCAAAGAAGACCCAGCACAGCCAAAAATTAACAAATAAATAAAATTATTTTTAAAATTATGAACTAGAAAGTAATCAAAGAATAGAATGCATTTAGGCTTTGAATTCACTGAAGGGACTAGTGAAACATCAAAGCCTAGTCAGAAGCTATTTCAATAAGACAAATAACAGTTATAACATTTATACTCAGACGTCTCTCACATTTCAAAGTTCTCGTTAAAATTAAAACTTAAAATTGAATTTAAAATCAGAAAGTTGTGATGTTGATCTCTTTGGGGACTCCTGGTAGCACTGACAAGAAATTTAACTATATACTCCAAACAAGACCTTCTCTGGAAATTCTTCTCTGGTCAGGGAGTGGATGTCTAGGGGTTAATCTCTCCCATGGCTGCTTTGAGTAGTTGCATATTTTCTGTTAAAACACTGAGGCTCAAGGAATTTGACCAACATTGTTATGTAAACACCCCCTTTTCCATTAAACATTCAGTTTGTCTTTCTCTGGCATTCTCAGAATTCTATTCTGAGTTTTATTATTATCTGCATTTTGACTTTGTAAAGGTTGTGTGTGATTAATTACACGATAAAAGTGGTATTTTTCAAAAGAGGGTCTGAATCAGCATCATTATTGTTCAAACATAAATGTCCTGCAGAATCAGCACACTTTTGGTGGTGAGGCTGGGAGTGTGAGTTGAAGCACTGAGAAGTCTTAAAATGCCCAAACTGTGTCAGTTACTATGCTGATACAGGCTATCAGTTTCTTCAAAACAACATTTCTCCCCACCATATATCTCTGAAGAAGAATTAACATCAGAAGAAGAAAAATATATTTTGTTAATTGCATTTTACTTGCATAATCTTTCAAACCAATCCAGAAAAAGAAAACCTTGGGCATTTTGATTCTTTCATGTCTAAAAAGGAAACTGAACCCAAAATTAAAATGATAAAAATGTTAATCTGAATATCTTTACGCGTAAAATGTAGTGCTGGGTTGTGTGGAAGATCCAAAGATTTTTAAAGGACACATCTAATAGCTTGAAACTAATACTACTCTAAAAAAAACAGACTACTAAAAAATTTATAAAGCATGTTTAAGTCCACTCAAAAGAAATTCTATATTCTGCAAAGAAAGCCCAGCTTGAAGTGGGTGGAGAAAGCACCTGGTATTGTCTGACAGTTGAGATGATCATCTCAACATTTCATACCAGACCATGGGTTTGATGGTATGAAGTTGCACCTCTTTTTTATTTTGGGAGTGTCATACTCAGCTTGAGCACCAGTGCACCCGACTCTTTGCCACCCCCATGGGCTGTAGCCTGACAGGTCCCTCTCTCCAGAAATAAAGCTTTCAATAATAGACATTTTTTATTCATCAACTTAAGATCTCAGTAGAAGAAGGAAAAGTCAGTTTCTCTTTCTTTCTTATTTTTTGGGGCCAAACGTTGTAGTGGATGAGATGACTATAAAATCAGTCCAGGTTGGTGCATGGTGGATGAATAAGCTGCAGATGAATGACTTGATAGGTACTTTTTCATATTAAGTACCCTCCCAAATATTAACATAATACAGAATATAATACAGTTCATACATACACACAATCTTTATCAGTGTCACAATATTCTCAATGCATCCCTTAAACTAATTAGTTTGTTCTATTTTTTTTTTTTTACCATGTTTTCTCTACTACTTCTCTGGGAGAGAAAAAATAGCCACATGAACCATTGGGACATATGAAATAAAAATTATGCTGAGTATGTGCGTGCATACTCAGTCATGTCCAACTCTTGGTAACCCTATGGGCTGTAGCCCACCAGGCTCCTCTTTCCATTTTTTCAGGCAAAAATACTGAGTGGGTTGCCATTTCCTCTTCCATGGGCTCTTTCCAACCCAGGAATTGAACCCATGTCTCCTGAGTCTCCTGCATTGGCAGGCAGATTCTTTACCACTGAGCTACCTGGGAATCCCTACACTGAGTACGGTTTCCCAGTTGGTGCTGGTGGAGATGCAAGAGACTCTAATTCACCCTGGATCAAGAAGATCCCCTGAAATAGGAAATGGCAACCCACTCCAGTATTCTTGCCTGAAAAATCCCATGGAAGGAGGAGCCTGGTGGGCTACAGTCCATAGGGTTGCAAAGAGTTGGACATGATTGAGCACAAACACACACATACTCAGTGTAATTTTTATTTTATGTGTCCCAATGGTTCATGTGTGTTAATTTTTTATCTCCCAGAGAAGTAGTAGAGAAAACATGGTGAAAAAAAAAAATGGAACAAAACAATTAGTTTAGAGGATTCATTGAGACTATTGTGACACTGATAAAGATTGTGTGTGTACGAACTGTATTGTATTCGGTATTATGTTAATATTTGGGAGGGTACTTAATATGAAAAAAGTACCTATCAAGTCATTCATCTGTTGTTTATTCAACCACCATTCACCAACCTGGACTGATTTTATAGTCATCTCATCCACTACAACATTTTGCCCCAAAAAATAAGAAAGAAAGAAACTAGAGAAAGTGACTTTTCCTTCTCCTATTGAGAGCTTAGGTTGGTGAAAAAAAAATCTATTATTGAAAGTTTTATTTCTGGAACCAGAAAAACAGTGAATAAGGCAATGAATATTTTATATTTCACCTGCCAAGAACTCAAATCCCAAATGACATAGCATACTTAAATACAGTTATTATGGCCATACAGTGTTTTTGGTCTGTAGCAATACAGCATTATTAAAAATGTTCAATTGTTGTAGTTCAAATCATTATATACATATATACGTATATGTGTGTATATATATACACACACATATATACACACATATACGTATATATGTATATATAATGCAAATACATATATATTCCACATTCTAAGGCAGCTTCTTTATACGAAGCCTGTTTTAGGAGAACTGTCAGTTTATGATAAGCTTAAATGCTCTGTGCTATATATTGTTTTCCCAGCCACTGCAGGACACTGAGTTGGTTTCAGCACAGGGTCATTTCCAGCTGTGTCAAGCCATGCACTGAATCTCCTAGTATCCAAGCACCACTCACAGTGGAACACTTGTTCTTGACCAAAGTGAAAAATATCTTCTGCCAGCCATTTTTGCCTATAGGACTTTAGATCCACGTGCAAATTAGACTGGTTCAAATCCATTTAGATGCATTTTCTGTAATGTAACAGGAAGAACTTTCCCCACAGTTAATACATCTACTTTCATGCAGAAACTGTGCTCCAGCCAAACAGGAAGGTTTATGGCTTTCAGAGGACTCAGTACATACTTTGCTTTTTCTTTGCTCAGGTTATTCCTGCTACATGAAATGCTCCCCTTCACTGGTTTTATCTTGTCCATGCAGGAACCAGCAGAAGTGAAGAATCAGCTGCCAAGGATTACATTGCCCTAAAATCCTAGAACCTTGGGCTGTGATTCTCCTCTGAGCAATCGCCACAGGCTTCATGATCTTCATCCAGTGCCCCATCTGATATGCTCCCAGAGAATTCAAGCACTATTTGATGTACTGATTGCTTGCTCTGTACCTCAGTTAAGAGCCCCACTCAGAGTTGGAGGAGGGACTCTACTTGAAGCTGGTGCCTTAACATTTTTTTGGCAAATGGATCAATGTGATATATTTGCCTTCAAGGTCCAGAGACCCCCATTGAAGTTTCGGTCTTCTTTCATAGTGGTAAGTCTAATAAGTGATAGCAGTAGTGATGATATGCCAAAATGTTGCAAAGCTCTAGTTTGCTCCATCTTTGAGAATATTACAGATATGGCAGAACCCTGAGAACTTTGAGACCTATTCTCCCACCCTCTGCCAAGCTTAGAGGTAACTGCTTCTTCCTTCCACACTGGCATGATGTCTTCAATATAGTAGACCAGAGAGATCCTGTGATATGATGAGATCATCTAGATTTTTGCCATTAAATCACGAAAAAAAAACCAAGAGCTGGCATAGTCTTAGGATAAGACAGTGATAATGCCCTTTCTCTGTCTGGGGAATGGAAACTTATCCTGCTCTTCTCTGATAATTGCCCAGATGCAGGGAGCATTTGGCTTGATGTCTGCATTCCATAAGTAGGGAGTGTGTTGTGAACTCCAACAAAGAGACACCAAATGGGACAATGATTGCAATTTGTTCACCACCTGATAAAACTTGTGAAATTCACTGTCATTTTTCATTTTACCTATATATCTTACACATAATCCAAAAGGGAGAATAAATGGAACTGTGATAAAAATCACTAACCTGAATCTTTCAATTATTGAATGATGGCCCTAATTTTTGTTATTTCACTAGAACGCGTATTGATTTTTGTGTGCTATTTTGGTGGGTACTGTGATTTCTAGGGGCTTCTACTTGCTCCCTGGTACCACATTATCTCTCATACCATGGTTTAGGAGCCAGTGTAGGAAGTCTGCCAGTAGCTTATTTCAACTATGCATTCAGCAATCCAAGAAATAACAAGAGTTTGGTTTTGCAGACTCCTATATACAGTTCATTTGACTTGAGATAATAAGTTTTATTTTTTACCTGAATCTCACAACCTTGACTCTGATAAGTGGGCCAAAGTGATGCTTTTCTTTTTGTTAGTACAAATTCATTCACTTATTAATTTTTAAATTTATTTATTTTCCACATTTAACATTCTATTTTATATTGGAGTGGTAAAGAATCGGCCTGCCAATGTAAGAGACATGGATTCCATGCCTGGGTTGGGAAGATCCCCTGGAAGAAGAAATGGCAACCCACTTCATTGGGTTGCCATTCCCTCCACGCCTGGGAAATCCTATGGACAGGCCTGGCTACAGTTCAAGGGGTTGCAAAAGAGTTGGGCATGACTTAGCAACTAAATGACAAATAACCAATTAACAATGTTGAAGCAGTTTCAGGTGGATAGCAAAGGGACTCAGCCATGCATCAAAGTGATGTTCTTGATCCACAGAGATTAGCACTTGCTTAGAGCTGCAGAAGGTTGAGGATTTACTTTCAGTCTATACACAGATCCCCTGGTAAATATTTACAGGTATCTCTTTGGAGATGGCTATGAGGACAATTTGGACTCATATTTTCTGTGCCATCAAAGGATAGTTGCTGAAAGCTTCACAGGCTCTTCTTTGTACAAAAGGCTCTTAGTCTGTGAAATAAGTCAAATCTGGGACCCGTGTAGCTCAAGTTAAGCCCGTGTTCACTTGAACTCCGGTATTTAAGAAATGCTGCCAGATAGCTTCTGGCACTTTGGAATCTGATTCTCTCCACCATAATGAGGAAATACCATTAAGGGGAGCATCTTTTTCTTGACAACAGTCACTATAGCTTTATTTATTTATGTATTTGCTTGCTGGCTTATTTAAAGAATGCTAGTTTTCTCTTTACTCATCTATTTCTTAAGCCGTAGTGAAGGTGTGTGCACTTAATGTGGAGGTTGCATGTGATAAGGATTTGGATACTTTTCTTTGTACCCAGAAATTTCTGATGACTTGACTTCACTACACAGTCTGCCTCTGAGTGTAGATTTCAGTTCACCAGCTCAGCAGGTACATAAATTAATCCTTTGAATACAGAATCTCTGATAAAGTTTTCCTAAACTTGGTTCAATATAAAATTATGTTCCTTCCGCCCTGCTATAAGGCCAATAAGAAATCAATTTCCACACATATTCCCCAGGTTTCTGCTGATATAAATTTTCAAAGTCTTGCCATTTTTAAGTGTATAACTGTTCTAGAAGGTCAAACTTTATTCTTGTTCTCCTGGGGTGTGCTGAGCTGTGGGGTCTGAGAGGTGGAAACAGAGGTGAGGATAAATGGCTTCCCTTTACACAATAAATCTCCAGATGAAGTCATCTGGGTACAAGCCTAAATAACTTAACCTGGTCTCAGCAGAGAGGTTGTTCCTGTTGGCAATGGCATCTCAGCAGGATTTCAGGACCAGGGTACTCCAAACCATTCAAATCTGTCTGAAAGTCTCTAAATTTTTGGGGTCCATCTCTTTCTCGAATATTCTCCAACTCTCACTTAGAGGAACTGGTCAGTCTATGAATTCAAATTTGTTGTCATTCAATAGCACTCAGAATAATACTTAGGTTCTGATTTAAGTGTATGTCTGCCCTGAAGTGAGAAGAAAGAAGAATTTATTCAGGGTTAGTCGTTGAGGCTTCCATGATATCCTGTCCATGGCTTCAGCTGAAACTTTAAAACCATGAGCTTATCACTTGCTTTGTTTAAACTCTCCATAATATTCACATTTCTTGTGTGTGTGTGTGTGTGTGTGTGTGCGATAATGGATCTCAGGGGCAGATATCTACTTGTTCACCAAATTTTTGCCTTCAGTCACCCTTTGTCTAATTAAGCAGAATGTCTGCATTGGTCCCTGGGATTGCTCTGCTAACACGATCATCTTTGCATTCATACATAATGGGTTTAGACAACCAGAATCAAATTCCCATGCTCTTTATTATCCTACCTGCCACCCCTGCTGGTTCCACACACACAATGTGTGGCACACAATGTGTGTGTGCATTTAAAGAAGTAGTACTTCTCTCAGTTGTGATCCCAGGACTCAATAAAATCCTAGGTAGGGGGAAGATTAAAAACTTACTTTTGTGGTTGAACAAGAGTCAAGATATCTAAGTGTCCATCAGGGTTTAGTTTTAGAAAACAGAATCCACTATAACTAGTTTGAGCAATGAATGTTTCCTTACATTTTAGGAAGTGGCTTCTAGAATTGATGGCAGGGTTGAAGAAATAGATTCTAACTGAATGTTCAGTTCAGTTCAGTTCAGTTCAGTCGCTCAGTCATGTCTGACTCTTTGCGACCCCATGAATTGCAGCACGCCAGGCCTCTCTGTCCATCACCAACTTCCGGAGTCTAACCAAACCCATGTCCATCGAGTCAGTGATGCCATCCAACCATCTCATCCTCTCTCGTCCCCTTCTCCTGCCCCCAATCCTTCCCAGCATTAGGGTCTTTTCCAATGAGTCAACCCTTCGCATGAGGTGGCCAAAGTATTGGAGTTTCAGCTTCAACATCAGTACAACACCCAGGATTGATCTCCTTTAGGATGGATTGATTGGATCTCCTTGCAGTCCAAGGGACTCTCAAGAGTCTTCTCCAACACCACAGTTCAAAAGCATCAATTCTTCGGCACTCAGCTTTCTTTATAGTCCAACACTCACATCCATACATGACTACTGGAAAAACCATAGCCTTGACTAGATGGACCTTTGTTGGCAAAGTAATGTCTCTGCTTTTTAATATGCTGTCTAGGTTGGTCATAACTTTCCTTCCAAGGAGTAAGCGTCTTTTAATTTCATGGCTGCAGTCACCATCTGCAGTGATTTTGGAGCCCAGAAAAATAAAGTCAGCCACTGTTTCCACTGTTTCCCCATCTATTTGCCATGAAGTGATGGGACTGGAGGCCATGATCTTAGTTTTCTGAATGTTGAGCTTTAAGCCAACTTTTTCACTCTCCTCTTTCACTTTCATCAAGAGGCTTTTTAGTTCTTCTTCACTTTCTGCCATAAGGGTGGTGTCATCTGCATATCTGAGGTTATTGATATTTCTCCCAGCAATCTTGATTCCAGCTTGTGCCTCCTCCAGTCCAGTGTTTCTCATGATGTACTCTGCATATAAGTTAAATAAGCAGGGTGCCAACATACAGCCATGACGTACTCCTTTTCCTATTTGGAACCAGTCTGTTGTTCCATGTCCAGTTCTAACTATTGCTTCCTGACCTGCATATAGGTTTCTCAAGAGGCAGATCAGGTGGTCTGTGTTGGTTAATACTTAACACATATTTTTTTCTATGGGCTAATTTCTCTATCTGATGAATAAATAGATCAAAACTCAATGAGGACAATTTATTTTATCAAGATCCCACAGCTAGTAAATGTCAGAATCAGAACTCAGGGTTTCTAGTTCTAGGGTTCATATTCCTTCTCCTGCAAAAAATTATCTTTCTTGACCTTAAGAATCCAGGGAAGAGCACTGTGCCATCTGGGTCTCTGAAGTAGCCATGACTGTAACTGGAATTGAAGTGGCTCAGGGATGAAAGTGATCCCAGGGACGGCAGCTGTGCAATAACAAAACATCTCCTTAGGAAGCTCATCTGATTCAGGAACCATGAAACTGATAGATGTTCAAACATAAGAGATGTTATCTTTCTCAAGTTCTGTATCATAACACAGATGGACACAAATTGATGTCTCAGTTTTCACACTGCTCATCCACAGATTTGTGCTGCCATGGGCTCTGCTTATGAAAACATCTCAATGTGAAAACTAAATTTCCTGTCTGTTTTTTTTTAAACATACTTCACATATTTAAGGAACACAGAAAATACATAAAGCAAGCAAAAGACGAAGTCAAGAGAGAAGAAAGAAAAAGAAAGAAGGACAGAGAAAGAAGAGCAATAAGAACAGAGGTCCACTGGGACTTTCCCTGGTGGTCCAGTGGTTAAGACTTTGCCTTCCGGTGCAGGGGTTGGGCGTTTGATCCCTGGCCAGGGAGCTAAGATGCCACATGCCTCATGGCCAAAAAGACCAAAACATAAAACAGAAGCAATATTGTAACAAATTCAATATAGACTTTAAAATAGCCCACATGAAAAAAAATCTTAAAAATAAAAAAAGAAAGGTCCTCATAAATGTGATAACTCAGGTGAAAAAACTCTTTCCATCCCCTGCCACAATGGATGAAGACACAATATTTTTTATAATAGAGGTGAGAATTGTTCAAACACTAACTCAGGTGAAAACTGTCAAACACTTGTGAGACAAAATAGTCAGTATCTTAAGAAAATATTCACTTCATGTTCTTAACCTCTAGAAAAATATCAAGGCTTTTGTTCTTTCCTCCTACTCGTTCCTCTTGACCTCTGCATAATGGTCAAGGGCACAGAGTTGGGCCAAAAGCATAGAGAACGAATGAAATAAAAGATAAAATTCTCCTTGCATGCTCAGTTGCTTCAGTGATGTCTGATTCTTTGTGACCCCATGGACTGTAGCCCACCAGGCTCCCCTGTCCATGGAATTCTCCAGGCAAGATTACTGGAGTGGGTTGTCGTTTCCTTCTCCAAAACTCTCCTTGCGCTTCCCTTATCTTTTGGAGATTTCTTCCCAGTCTGAAGTTCTTTGTCTGCCCTTCTCCTCCCCTCCGGCCTTGGTAATCCAGGCACAGTTATTTCTGCACTTGGGAAGAGGTGTCATTCTTGTTATGTTTCCTAGTTTGAGGAAGACGATTATGATAAAATTGTATGCAGTGAAATCAAAGAGTAATAGACCTTTAAGACTGAAGGCATGGTAAATGCTATAGAGAAGCTCAAAGGTCGAGGACAGAATAGGATCATGGGATTTCACTATAAAGATGTGACTGGCAATTAGGAGGTCACCAGTGACCTTCAAAAGATGAGCATTAGTAGTGGGATGTAACATAAGATTAATTGCAATGAATTGAATAAAATGAAAGAGAAAAATAATAGATTTGCTCTTTATTTTTAGGAAGATTTAAATCAAATATAACTTTCTTTGTAGAGACTTCTGTGTGATCAAACTCCGATCAATTAAAATACCTATTCCAGTTATCCATTCTTATATACAACTTAGTGCTTTAGAAAGTTACTATTATCTCCTACAGCAGAGTTAGTCCACTGGGATCAACAGCAGTCTCTGTTTAGAGCCCTCACAGGATTTCCCTGGTGGTGCAGTGGGTAGGAGTCTGCCTGCCAAATGCAGGGGATGCGGGTTCGATTCCTGGTCCAGGAGGATTCCACATGCTAAGCGCAGGGGCTAGGCCCATGCCCTACAACTACTGAAGCCAATGCACCTAGAGCCTGTGCTCTGAAACAGCAGAGGCCACAGCAATGAGAAGCCCATGCACTGCAATGAAAAGCAGCCCCCACTTGCGGAAACCAGAGAAAGCCCCCACAAAGCAATAAAAACCTAGTGCAGCCAAAGGAGAAAAATAAATAAATTAATTAAATTATTGTTTTAAAAAAGAGAGAACTCTCATAACTTGCAGTCCGATATCAGCTGAGGCTGCATTTACTTGAAGACCTAACTGCTGGACACCCAAGATGGATCACTCCAAATAATGCCAATTGGTGTTGACTTCTGGACATAGACTTGACTGACATCATGGACCAGAACCGTATTCAGAAATTCACTTCATAGCTGTGAAGTATGGGGAGTCTCTACAGGGTCCTCCCAAGAGGGAGTGTAACAAAATATCTGGATGGAACTTCAACACTTTTTGTGGTCTATTCTCAAAAAACATTCAATATCACTTTTGTCACATGCTCTTGATCAGAGTGAGACCAGGATCAGACAGAAAAACACTGGATAAACTTTGAATCTAAATTCCATCATTAGCAACTCCCCTCTGCTTCCAAGTTGGTTTTCATATAATACTGTTTTGAAGGACATAAGACATTTAGGTTATAATCAATATGCATGATTTAACAAGAATTTTTTTTTCCTTTGTATTCAGTCAAGATCCTCTGGAGAAGCACTAGGCTACCCACTCCAGTATTCTTGGGCTTCCCTGGTGGCTCAGACAGTGAAAGAATCTGCCTGCAATGCAGGAGACCTGGGTTCTACCCCTGGGTTTGGAAGATCCCTTGGAGGAGGACATGGCAACCCACTCCAGTATTCTTACCTGAAGAATTCCCATGGACAGAGGAGCCTAATGGCTATGGTCCATGGGGTCTCAAAAAGTCACACACAACTGAGTGACTAAGCACAGCACAACACATACAGTCAAGATACAAAGAGATGACTCACTGGAAAAGACCCTGATGCTGGGAAAGATTGAGGGCAGGAGAAGGGGGCAACAGAGTATAAGATGGTAGGATGGCATCACTGACTCAATGCACATAAGCTTGAGCAAACTTAAGGAGATAGGGAAGGAAAGGAAAACCTGGAATACTGCAGTCCATGGGGTCGCAAAGAGTTGGACATGACTGAGCAACTGAACAACAACAACAATAATATTATATTCTGCAGAGTGGGAGGAGTAAGATACAGGAAATCAAGAACCTTCTCCCATTTATACACTTGAGTTCTATTCCCAAGCCTGACCTATCACTGATGATACAATCATGTTCAAGAAAGCTATCAAAAGCCATCAAAAGAAGTGTTGAATTCAATGGCTTTGGCTGGAGAAGAAACAATACAAACATATGAAAAAAAGAACCAAAATGATCAAAGGAAAGAGATAGTCTTGTCCATTTCAAGAGGTGACACACTAATATTAAAATAAACAAATTAGCTAGTACATAAATTAAGGTTAACTGTGTGTTGCAATGTAGTGTTAAAAGCAGTGTTTTATAGCACTTTTTAGCAATTTGGCCTATAGAACATTCTAGTGTATTAAGCATAATATTGAGCTCTTGTTTCGAATACAGAAATTGCTGAGAAAGAGCATGATGGATTTTTTTACACATGCACTCCAATGCTCAGATTTGCTGAAGCACTGTGCTCCCAGTCAATAGTACCCTTGTAGCTTGTTTGTTTAATTGATTGCAATGCTATGTCAACCTTCACGACCAAAGTGTCAAATATTTGCAGACTGGAACACGTAGTGTTTGGCACTACTTGGTCCTCCCTTCAATGCTGCTGCAGATGCTGCTGTTTACATATTATATTCAGCCAAATAGAAATCCAAATTTACTTAATTAAAGAGAGTTATGTCCATAGACGGCGTCAAGTCCATCAACATTGCTGACAATTCTGATTTCAAAGGAAATAAACACTAGAGTTTCCAACTCAGTTACACTGCCGAGTAATTGTTTTTGATTAATTAGTTTCCATATTAAAAGATTCAATGAAAGGAGGATGTTTAGAAGAAACAAATATTTGTTCTCTGGATTTGATGATCTCTTTTCAGTACCTCGTTGCACTTCTAAATATTCATCTGCATTTTGCTCCATTTGAACAAATATATGAAATGGAAAACTGCTGTAGATATGTTGTTGATTTTGCAGCTTTCATCTGAGAACATCACATGGGGTCTGCATGCTTAACAATTTTCACATTGACTTGAACAAGGACAACAACATCTTAGTGTTTCCAGTAAATGTCTTGACAGGTGGGATTTTTCAGAGGGCCTCCTGATAAAGTGAGCCTAGCCAGACAAGGGAGCTAGCAGACAGCCCAGGATGGAGCCAGACAGGAGGGCATACAGATATTACCTGGGGTTCTATGTTTTCCCTGTCTCTCCTGCTCCCCATATTGCTAGCACAGAGCCACAAATATGAAGTGGACCTTCCCTAGAGGGTAAGATGGAATGGAGATTGAGGAGCTGGAAGGAAAATGGCTGATGCAACTTTCATAGTGAATTGTCAGGACTTGTAGAGCAGAAGAACAAAATTTTGCACTGAAGCTGCAGCAATCCCATTTTAGTTGAAGAAATATGTTCAAGTAAGTGAATTAATTTTCTCCAAACCACTGAGAGTTGTGAAATTCAGCTGTGTCAGACTTTAAAGTTCACAACTTTTCCATTCTTCCATGCCAAAAATTTCACCTGCATAGAACTAATAACGATACTTTAATACAAA
Organism: Okapia johnstoni; assembly: GCA_024291935.2. Lineage (NCBI taxonomy): Eukaryota > Metazoa > Chordata > Mammalia > Artiodactyla > Giraffidae > Okapia > Okapia johnstoni. The sequence continues at coordinate 25,558,238 of CM044327.1, forward strand.
ATATCTACTAAAAATGACACCATCATATAGTTGATGAAGAACTTTTTTTCTGATGTCATTGTTTAATCTGATTTGTGAAACCGACCAATACCTGAATACATTATAAGCTTGGAGGAGAGGAAGAATTGTCTTGATTTACTATATCTAAAATTCATGTGCCCAGTTCAATGTGGATAGTGCTTTATAAATACATTTGATCTAAGAACTGTGTAAAGTGAATAATGTTATGACAATATCAAATGCCATTTTCAATCACATTATGTATGCTAGATTCTGTGTTAAAAGTTTAAATAAACCATCTCTTTTTCTCTTGATATGCAATAGTGTTACTTTTTGTTGTTGTTGTACAGATATGGAAATAAGTTCAGAATATCATTAAAAGTAATGGAGGCAGCTATTAGATACAGATTCTGACATGCTCTAACCCAGGGGTCAGCAAACTGTGACCCATAAGCCAAACCCAACCTTCTGCCTGTGAAACAAAAATGATTTTTACAGTTCTTAATAGTTGGAAAAATCAAAAGAAAACTCATCTGTTGTGACTCATGAAAGTTATATCAAAATTCAACTTCAACATCCATAAATAAAGCTTTATTGCAATACAAAAAGACAGTGGAGGCTGGATTCAAAGTTGTGTCTAACTTACTCCCAAATCTACATGCACACTCTTAGCCATTACTCCATACATCCTTCCCTATCTTTGCTCTGTGAAAGTTAGAGGAGAGGATGCTGTCATCATGATATGATGGAATTTCATCTTTGAAGATCACAGTCCTGCTAACTCTGATTCTCATGATATTATGAGGGAGCTCTAACAATTTGGGTAATGCTTCACTCTGATACAACAAGATTTCCAGGGGTGGGGGAAGAGACTATGGTATTGCTAGAATTACCTAACAGCTCTGGAGCCACAAATCCATGACGTTTTGTGATAGTGTAGATCATTAACCTTGGTGCTCTGAGTACTAAGCAACTCCAATTTGGGAATCAACTAAAAGTGTCAACTTAAGTCCTGATCATCTCACTGGTAGGGAACTCATTTATTGTAGAGAGACTGGTGGTACTAGGGAGAATGCATAGGATCCCTTGCCAGCATACAGGACATTCTGTCATATTGAAGTTGTTCTCTTCTATTTTAAAAACTAAAACTCCCTAACTGACTTGGGCATGAACTATGGTAAGTGAGAAATGCATCAAGTGGTTCAAGAAAACAAATGTCTGGATCTTAAACCAATTTCTTCCCATCTTCGCAATTTTATCCTTCTAGGGCTAAATTTTCTATCTGTAATTCAATAAGCCAGATCATTTTAAAGTTTTTTCAGTTCCAAAATCTTCAATTGAAGAATAAAATTATGATACTTGGGAAAAAATCTGCAATCTAGTAATGATGATATGAGGTCAAATTTAGTCCATCATTTTAGGGAAGAAAAGAGGCAGCCCACCCTTCCCCTAGTCCTCTGACTAGGGAGCATGGTCTGACTGACAGACTCTGCCCTGGAATTTGAACCTCTGGAAAGACACAGCTTCCTATCCAGGGAACAGAGGGAGACCTCTCACAAGCAATTCTCCGGTTTTGAAATCACACAATACAACACAAGATCTATAACTGTGACAGTCACTCTTCTGTGTCTTCAGGGATCCGGTGCTGAATATTCATGGCATGGTAGGCTTTCCTTATGAAATTAGAATGTTTCCACTCACCATCAAAGCACATTGAAGATACATTTCTGAAGCCTATACTTAAGAGGTTCTGACCAGTTTGGGCAAATGTGAATTATAACCTATCAATCTATTCCTTTAGGGGAGATGGTACTGAACTTGGATCTATATTGTTAATAATGTAACCTTGTTAAAATGCTCTTCATAGACTGCAATATGCAAACCCAAAGTCGAAAGTGACACCAAACCCAAATATTCTTTCTTAGTGCCTCCACCTCTCTCTCTTCCTTTGAAACACACACACACACACACACACACACACACACACACACACACACACACACACACTTCCCTTTGCAATTGGCAAGCATTCAGGACTCAGCACTCAATGACAACAGCCACATGAAATGTCCTGTCTATTAGAATTTCCTACAGAGCTTTAAATAACTCCAGTGATAGTCAGTTTCTTTTCTCTTGCTTTTTTTGGTGGCAGCTAAAAAAGCTGCCCTTAGCCTGAACCAATTTATCAGTTTCAAAGGAAAGGATAATAAAACTGTCATTTCCGGCCATAGCACCAAGGGTGCTGCTGATACCCTGATATTAAAGCTTATTAAAAGTAGAGCTGTCTCTTAGTTTTTGATATCAAAATTGCTTCCAAGTCTTGTTAAGACTCTGCGTCATTCTGGATGGAAGGGAAGGGGGAAGAAACTAAAGTGACCCCAATGGGGCATTGAAGTGACTGAGCTATTAAACACCTAGCTATGGGACTGATTTTGTGGAGTTCTTCAATTTATCACAGATACAACCTGCCAGGAGAAAATTAATTTAAAACTCACTTCTCTCGCAGACCTGCTCAAGATACTCAAAATATGAGAAAGGTTTACAGAAAGAGAGGCAAAATAATTGTTGACTCCCTAGAGATTTTTCTCATTTCTACCTTTCCAATAACTTCCAATAACTTGTACTTTCTGACATTTTATCAACAGGATTTCTAAATGAGGGCAGCAAGTACATTTATTATTTATTCCTAATGTGGAATTATCCACAGGGAACAGTTTTAACCTAGGTAGAGAAGAGTCAGAGTAAATAATTTTTTCCATCAGTTGACTAAGGTTGAAGAGTTTGGTTTTACTAATGGGAGGTGGTTGTGTGTTATTGGAAAGCGCTTTGGAGACAAGTAGACCTTTTGTTCAAATTCTGGCTCTTCTACTCATTAGCTGTATAAACTTGTGCAAATTATCCAACACCATTGAGCTTTCTCTTTCATCAATATGATGGAAATATGATGGACCTAGAGATTATCACACTAAATGAAATAGATCCAACAGAGAAAGACAAATATCATGTGATCACTCATGTGTGGTATCTAATGTTAAGAACTGACACAAGTGAACTCATTTACGAAACAAAAACAAACTTACAGATATCAAAAACAAACTTACGGTTACCAAAAGGTTTCCATGCTGGGGAAGGATAAATCAGGAGCTTGGCATTAACATACAGACACTACTACACATAAGATAGATAGGCAACAAGGACCTACTGTATAGCACATGAAATTCTGCTTAATATTCTGTGATATCCTATATGAGGAAAGAACAAAAAATATATATATGTATAAATGAATCGCTTTGTTGTACCCCTGAAACTAACACAACATTGTAAATTAACTATATTTCAATAAAATTTGAAAAAATAAAATAAAATGGAAATACTAATACCCACATATAGGACTGTAGAAAGAAAGCTCAAACATTTGCTGTAAGAATCCCTTTTATTGATATTATTATTATTTTAAAATCATATTCTATCTACTTGATGATGACCTTTACTATTTTAAGGTTGGGCATAACTTATAAAGATTTTTGAATTATATTTAAGACAGATACCTTTGGGTATTTCCGGCATTTGTTTAAAATGCTTGTGCAACAGCTAAGAAAGTGTGCCAATCCCCTTCCTTGCTCTACTGCATTCATTGAATCAGTTCTTCTGTGGCAGAATAAACTTTGATTCCCTGACCTGAATGTTATATTTTCCTCCTCCAACTGCCCACATTTTGGCTGCACAACATGGGCTGATGTCAACCCGAGAAAAAAACTGTCAGATCAATGCTGAACAATAAAGATGCTAAACTCGGAGTTTCTAGATTTAAGAGCTACAGATTAAGGCATGCAGGAGAAAGAAAAGCTTCAGATGTTATAGCAAATCATTTCCTTCTCTGTCCCTTCCAACAGCCCCCTGGACATGAAGAATTCTTCCAGCAAAGAAAGAGAGAGTGAAACGAGAGGGATTTGAAACGCTTTTACAAAAGGTCTGTCTTTGCGTTCTCCAAGCTTCTCCAACAAGGGCTAAGCTGGGAGATGAAGATGGAGTGTTGATGAAAAGCGTTGTTGACCTTTCCTTTGAAGTTGGGGGAAATGAGAAAGGAGAAAAACCGAGCTACACTGATCAGTTCTAGAAATCTAATAAATAGCCATATGAGGTATGAGAGGCAAAGGACTCCCGCTCAGAACCCTGAGTTGCCTGCAGCACCCAAGTAGCACAGGGTAGCATTCAGAATATCCCATGAGCTCAGAGGGGGGTGCCGATGACTGCTGGGAGGGACGGGAGGGGAAGAGAAGAGGCAGAGATGGAGCCAGAGATAGAGAGATGGTGGCGGGGGCAAGGAGCAGTGTAGAGTTTTCTTATGGGGATAAAGGGACATGCTTCTGGGTCATGTGGCATGCACATTCCTCCCTGGGGATTATAAGCATCCTGTCTCCCTGGCTCCATCTTGGAAGATTGTTAGCCTCAGGTGACTGCCCAGTTACCATTCAAGGATACACATACACTACTGGACCATCTGCCAGATACAATGAGCTTTATCTTGAGTGGAAATCTTGGAAATAAGCAGCAGAAAATTTTTTTCAATATAGTGACTGGCTACTTCCCCAAGTATATGGCTCTTGTAGTTTAAGCCTTCCCACACCCCTCTCTACTCACAAGTCCTAAAACCATCAAAGAGGAGGCAGACAGAGAAAAAAAAAATCAGAAGAGAGGCAGTAAGTTAAGATTATTTAAAAAATACAAATCACAGGACTTGAATTCTGAAAAGAAAGCATAACTAGAAATTACCACAAAATAATCGTAATGAATATAACTACAACCACAGCCACGACCACAACACTGATACAATGATACTATGTTTTGTTATGTGCCAGACACTCCCCTGAGTCCTTTATACAGATTAACCTGTATTATTTACAATTGCCTTATAACTTAGCTTATAAGCTAGGGTTTCCCTGGTGGCTTAGATGGCAAAGAATCTGCCTGCAATGCAGGAGACCTGAGTTCGATCCCTGGGTCAGGAAGATTCCCCTGGAGAAGGGAATGGCAACGCATTCCAGTATTCTTGCCTGGAGAATTCTGTGGACAGAGGAGCCTGGTGGACTACAGTCCAGTCCATGGGGTCTATCTTGAGTGGACATCTCGAGTGACTAACACTATAACTTAGTTACTCTTATTATTCTCATTTTGCTAATGGGAAAACTGGAGCACAGAGGGGTTAATGTAACTGGCATAGAGTGACCCAGATACAAGTGGCAGAGGACAAAGTCTGAGCCTCAGTGCACTTCCCTGAACACTATACAACTGCTTTATATGTAAAATAAATATTATTGCACTGCTACCAATTCCTTGACTTCCAGATTTATATGTACTTGCCCAGAATTATCCCCATGATGACAGTGACAAAATCCAAATTTAGGTCCCTGCCAGAAGTTGAGACTCAACACGATATGAAGAAAATAATAATTAAAAGACCTTTCTAGCTGGAGACTAGTAGAAAGCAACGTATGTATAAGTGTGGCAATGGTAACTTCTCCTAGGTCCCATTTTCTCATTTGATTCTTTGAGCTGGATAATAAATGATTTGCTATAGTGAAGTTTTCTATCAAGATTTCTAAGTTAAAACTTTTGTCTCCTGCAGCATGAACCTTTGGGAATACAGTTATTGCCAGGTAAGCTTGTCATTATTCCTAGAGAAAAATGTTACGAGGTTGTAGAAACACATATACACCACGAGAAATTAAATTATAAAACATACAAACACATATTGATAGATAATTTGTGCTACCCTCCATCCAGTTTCTCTCTTTCCTAATCATGCCTTATTTAAAAATAAATTTCAAAATTCTTTCCAGACTTCTGTCCTGGAAAAAAGTGTTTGCCCTTGTTTTGTTTTTTGTTTTTCTTTTCTTTCTTTTTCTCAGTTGTGTAAGCTGGAGGGGAGGATTTGGTTAAGAAAAAAGTGTTAGAGTCTTGCTGTGTGTTCCACTGTAGAGTAAACAGCCCCAGACATTTATTCCAGGCAGATCAAACCATGGCCACATTATTACTTATTGTTTAGCTGCCTGGGTTTAGGAAGAAATTACCCAGCTACCCAGGGACCCAGGGTTTTAGCTTCAGATCCAGCTGTGCTCATAACACAAGGCACAATGCTTAGTGGCATTGTCAGCCATTTAACATAAAAAGAACATGCTGTAATCAAGTGAGGAGTGTTCAACTGTGTCACACTTGGGTCCCATTTCATGGAGCCTAGGGGACCTGCTATTGATTTTTAAAGGGAGAAGAAAACACAGAAAATGCTCCCAAATGGAAAAGGGTAAGCTTTCTCTATAGCATTTTTTTTCCTAAAAATATTATTTTTTTAGTTTCCACTTGTCAACATGTTCTCATTTTGAGAAAGTTGTCCTGATGGCTTTTCATATAATTTACTATCAGATTCCTAGTTTTTCATCCATGTATCAGCAGCCAGGGAAAGCCAGAAGCCCCCCAAAGGCAATATTTAAGCCATCTCGGGTGCCACCTTGAGAATGGTATCTAGTTCTTAGCAAGAATAATGTTACCTGCCACCTAAATAAATGCTAAGGTTTAGTGTGTGGAAATAATAAAGCCAGAGAGATGAAGTGGATTCTAGATATATTAAATCTGGAATAGCTTCAAATCACAGCCTTCAGCAATAAAGTGAAACTTCCATCCTGTATTCATAATGTCAGTGTGGCTGTGGAAATCTAACTTTAAAATATAAGCACCCAAGGTTGTCTTCTCAAAAGAATCTCTTCAGACATTATTTTAAGCCCCTTTTAACATGGAAACATGATGTCATCAATCGGGGGCCCTTGAGTGCAGATAGGAAGAATTCTGGCTCACATCCTTGTGTTAGAGAGATTTCTCTTGAATTATTTGGAACCGAAGGTATTTCTACATGGACAAGCACTCACTCCAAGAGGAGTGAATTATCATGGAAAAATTGGACCCAGAGAGAAAGGGGACATGGAGAATTGTCCCATCTTTTTCAATGGTGGGTCTGAAGGCCAAGGGTTGGTGTTGGAAGGAGATGGTTGCCTTGTTGGACACAGAATCAAAAATAGTCATGCTCAAGTGCAAACTCCACTTACAGGCTCTAGAGGTGAAATTAAAAGTTAAATAACCACCAAGTATGCTTCTCTTCAATCCTGTGAAGAATTAGCCATTTTATTTGATCTATTTGGAAATCTCAAATTGGATTGAGATTTGAGAACTCTCAGAAGTTCTTGAGAGTTCCCCAGTGGTCCAGTGGGTCAAACTCTGTGCTTCCATTGTAGGGGACCTGGGTTTGATCCCTGGCTGGGGAACTAAGATCCCATAAACCGCACAGCCATAAAAAGTCCTCTTACCCAGTACTCATCAGTTAGTCTCACTGAGCCTGTTTCCTTTCCATTATGCTGGAGCTAGTGAGGTATTGTCTAATTTATAACTTCCTTTTGACGATCAAAAGGGGGTAATGCACGTGAAACTGTACTGCAAGCTATAAAGAAGTATGTAAATGTCACATGGTAATAGGAAGTTAAAAGGTTGTGAAAGAATAAGCAGGTGCTTGAATGTAAGCTTCATAACTTCAAGGACATGATTTGTTCACTGACACATTCTCATATCTAGAAAACAGTCAGGCACAGGGTACGTGCTTAATAAATAAGTGTTGAGAGAGAAGATAAATAATTGTCTCACTTCTCTCTGGACAGCGAAACATTCTCCTTTTGTTTTTGAAAGTCTTGTCTAACAGTACACTGCCTTTGCCAGCAGTGGACAACCTTGGTAAATTTCTTTCTTTTTTTTTTTTTAAATAAAATGAGAATGTTATCTTATTTCCATCCCAAGGGGAGAAAATACATTATCTTATCTGATCTCTTTCAGTGCTGAAAGCTGCAAAAACTGTGTGTGTATGCATGTGTGTGTCTGTGTGTGTGTATTCATACACACATCAAGACATCAAGCAAGGCCAATAGAAATGTTAGTAAAAAGTCAAAATTTGAACCTGCTGCACCAACACTACCCTTGTTCATGAATTTAAGCTCACAATGCACAGTTGACAATGACCTTGGTATTTAGAGGCTTCCCAGGTGGCTCAGTGGTAAAGAAGGCACCTGCCAATGCAGGAGATGCGGATTCTATCCCTGGACCCAGAAGATCCCCTGGAGAAGGAAACACCAACCCACTCCAGAATTTTTGCCTGAGAAATTCCATGGACAGAGGAATCTGGTGGGCTACAGTCCATGGGGTCGCAAAGAACTGGACATGACTGAGCATACACATACACTTGGTATTTATGAGAGGAGCCTGCAAAACTGTTGGCCTGGCCACACACACACACACACACACACACACACACACACACACCAGTCCTGGTCTTTATTTTAAAACGTGACCTTATAATAACTATTAGGAAAAAATACCAGCTTTAAGGGTGGAAATGTCAAACCACTTCATCATATTTTGGATGGTTTTCCCATTTCTTACTATCTTTCAGAAATAAAAGTTCAATGCTGTGGTAGAAGCTGTGTCTTTATAATGGCAACTAAGCTTGCAGAGTACTGGTTATCTAGCAAGACAGTCCACCAGACAGCAGCAAATAGAATTTGTGATAATTTTGATTAGAATTGGACTAAATTTTATCTTTATGCTAGCAATAGAGAAAGTTTTCTAAATAATTCATGGTATAAGTAAGTGTGTTGGAAAGATATTTAAAATACTTAAAAGAAACAATTGATTTCAAGAGCCCTCTAGCACTTGAGAAGGATCATTTATAAACAATTAATTGACGTACTACTTATAAATTATCCTTATGTGTGTGTTAATAAACAAGGTGCCTAAAGACCTCTACCTGTCAATCCTAAAGGAATTCAGTCCTGAATTTTCATTGGAAGGACTGATAATGAAGCTGAAACTCCAATACTTTGGCCACCTGATACAAAGAACTGACTCATTGGAAAAGACCCTGATGCTGGGAAAGACTGAAGACAGGAGGAGAAGGGGGTGATAGAGGCTGAGATGGTTGGATGGCATCACTGACTCAATGGACATAAGCTTGAGCAAAGTCCAGGAAATGGTGAAGGACAGGGCAGCCTGGAGTGCTGCAGTCCATGGGGTCACAAAGAGTCAGACATGACTGAGCGACTGAACTGAACTGAAAGACCTCAGTAGAAAGCAATTTGCCACTCCATTGCCAGCTACTGTATGTCTTTTAAAGCTACAAAGCTGCCTTGACAGAATCCTACAGTGAAGCTTTTAAAAAATGTTCTGCATATTCAGATTGGAATCTGCCCCCTTCACACACATCTAGACACATATACTCTGAGATTTTACTATAATAATAGTGAGATTTTACCATATTTTTCTTCCCATTCAGAGAAGAAAACTCAATGTTGATTATGACTTCTTCGTCTATGAGAATGAAGGATAGGGGGTCCTGCACTGGACTCTGCTCCTGGTCCTTCTTATACAACTTCCCCAAAATAAGCACCCACCATAGAAGCCTCTCCCATTGGCCCTGCCTTGTATCACTGGAAGAATAACTCTTCAGTCTCTCACCGGGGTTGTGGCAAAGAGCAGAGATCACCGAGTCCAGATTTCCTTGGGGAATAGTCCAAGTGCATGTCCACTTGAGTGATAGTCCTGGTGAAATGTCTAATTGATTAAACTGCCTGGTGTTTATTATTCTAATCGTCCTGAAGAAAGTCTGGATGATTCTCCATTAACCCACAATGAAACTCTAGGGGAGTATTTCCACAGCTCTTCAGCGCCTGTTAACCTAAAAGTAATTGGGCATATAAATTTAGAGAGTCTTATTTGTTATGCCAGCCTTAAGCAGAGGAAAAGCATGGCCATATTCATACTATGTAAACATTTCATTCAAAAAACATGCAGACATGACACTAAACATCTTAGAGTCCTTAGAGGGAGATCATGGACAGACACCATGGTACACACACGAGCCATTGCATTGCTCACATTTGATCGCAAACAGCCACGTGTGGCGGCTCTAGCGTGTGTATCTTTATTCATAGTGGCAGATGAAGCAGAAAATACATCTAGCCATGAAAATAATATGCTGGTTCATTTTTAGTATGGTTTTCTGCTCTTTACCTTTAGTTGGTTAATATTAATAACACTCTGCTCAGTGTTTTGTGGCGCTCCTCTGGTGGCTCAGTGGTAAAATAACATGCCTGCCAACACAGGAGACACAGTTCAATCCCTGAGTTAGGAAGATCCATGGAAAAGGAAATGGCAACCCACTCCCGTATCCTTGCCTGGGAAATCCCAGGGACAGAGGAGCTTGGTGGGCTGTACTCCATGGCAACATGAAAGAGCAAGACACGACTGGGTGACTGAACAATAACAGCAATGTGATGTGGCAGCCTGGATGGGAAGGGAGCCTGGGGGAGAATGGATACATGTGTATGTATGGTGGAGTTCCTTTGCTCTTCACCTGAAACTACACTATATTGTTAATCAGCTATACTCCAGTATAAAAGTGTTTTATTAAAAGCCAAAAATTAATAATCATACAGTGCAAACTGGGGTTGAAGAGCGAGGAAGAAACATTGCAGAAATGAGCATGGGGATGTTTTCAATATATGAGCACATTCTAAAAATTGATAGAATAGACTAGTAATGGTGTTACTAAGATGAGCAGGAGGGAAAGTCTTTGCGAGAATAAGCACAAAGCTGAAGAGAGAGACAAGGATTGAGATCATGAGGGGAACTAGGCATTGGGAACAACTTGCCATGGTTGAATCCAGCTTAACTCTGCTTTATAATCATGGTGCGATATTCGTTGCAGTTTTATTTGATCCACAGCTTGCATTTGGCTCTCACCTGGGAGGGCTTTAAATACTTGTGACCTTTGATGATACACTTCCCTGTGTACCCTTTCCCCTCCCTCCCTGAGAGCATGCAGTAGCAGACTCATGGCTTCACTGCAGGGAGAGTTATACAGGCACAGAGCATCTCAATTCTTAGAGCCACGGATACTGATTAACGAGTCTGAAATGGTCTCGTTCTCCAGACATAATTGTGAGTGAATCAGAGCAAGCTGGGCATTTCATGTAATGAAATCCGCTTGTTACAGCAGACACTTCTTATACTTCTGGGTTTCTGGTTGAGAGAGCTTCAGAAAGTGTCTACAATAAACAGGAGGACATTTAAGTCTAAAATAATCTAATCTCATTTCATGTGATACCTGAAGATTTCTTGCAGAAAAATGATGGTTGTCTCAGCTCTGATACATACTAAGTATGAAATGACTCCTTTTGTATGAGAAAATTGATGAGGTTCGGGATGGCACCGTGTCTCTAAGGTAGGAAAACAGCTGTAATCAAATCTATGGAAATATTTTTCAGGATACTGGCTTGCTTGAACTTTTTAGTTCTTTGGAGTCAATTTAGTTTATAAATTGATAACTATGTATTGTGTTACTTTGTGGTCATTCCAAAAATGTCAGTTGACCTCATTGAAAGTCTTATGCACTTGTTGCTGTTTTATTTAAAATGTTTCATGACACCTTTGGAAAATATGCTCTCCAGGATCCTAAAATTGTATACTGGGAAGAATATTCATTTTGAAGGTAATCTTGAAGGTGGATTCATGCAAGTCTGATGCTGGATTGATAACAAAGTCAGTTTTGTAGTGTTACATGAATGGTTCATGTAATGACAGCCACAGTCCTTTGTACAGAGCCAAAGATTTCAAGGTGAAGAATCATTCCCTGTGTCAATGGTGCCATGACTTTTGGGGTATAGAGATTTTCAGAAAGAATATCAACATGGGAATTTTCTTTTTGAACATTTGGATTGTTCTAGAGACATATACTGCTCACAAAAATGATTTGCTGGTGTAAGCACCTAACGACTTGGAAGTGTGATAAGTAGGAAGGTGTAGTTACTCACTAATTTTGCCTCCAGTTAATAGACCTTATCTAAGAAATGATTTCAGACTTCAAATGCTACCCTAGTGGTCAGATATTTAGTTTTGTTTCTCCAAGTTTCACCAGAAATTCTTCCTTCAAAAATAGATTTTGGAAGACAACATTAGGGTCTTATTATGAAGATGGTGTTGAGGATTATTTTGAAAATGTTAATCTTGTGAGATGAGGTATTCTTGATTGGGCATATCAAGATAAAAGTTGCCATAAAGTGATACTTGAGGTTTCCTTAGGCACTATGGATTTAATAAATGTCTGAATATTCTTCAGGGAGCTTTTTTTTCAAGGGAAGGAGGGCTAAGGAGATGTGAGACATAAAATTCTGGACTTTACTAAGAAATACTAACATTACTTTAGTGAATATTATCTGTTTCACTTAAAGATTATGTCATCTGCAAATAGTGAGTTTTACCTCTTCCCTTCCAATTTGGATGACTTTTATTTCCTTGTCTTGTCGTTATGGCTAGGACTTCCAATGTTATATTAAATGACAAGGGAAAAACATAAAAATGTATGTGATGCAGCAAAAGCAAGACTAAGAGAAATTTATTTCTATTACAGGGTGTACATTAGAAAAGAAGATAAATCTAAAATCAACAACCTGAGGTTCCAACTTAAGCAAAAAAGAGGATAAAGCAAAAAGGATGAAAGAAATAGTAAAAACAAGAAAAATTAAATAAAATAGAAAGGTTAACAACACAATTAGTCAAAAAAAATCAATGTCCAAAGCTAGTTCTTTGATGAGGTCAATAAGATTGATCTAGCTAGATTTTCTGAAAATAAAGAGAAAGAACACAAATTACTATGGACAAGAGTGAAAATGAAATTATCACCACAGATCTTACAGATATTAAAAGAATAATAATAAGAGACCACAATGAACAACTTTATGCAAACAAAGGTAACAACTTAGATAAAATGGGCAAATTTGGGGGAAATACAAGTTGTCAAAAATTGATGTCAGCCTGAAGGGAAAGGACAAAAATGTTGGCTGCAGATCCCTTCATCAACCCAACTTATATGAACTATTTCATTTTCTTCTGTTTTCTTCTGTTTGTGGGACTAGATCACAATGTTACATCTGAGGCTTCAGGAGGAGCAAGATTGGCTGTCAAACCTCAGCATAAGTAGCAGTTAATGATAATGGGGAAAATTAAAGGAAAGAGGCAATGGCTCTGATTTGATCAGAAACTATTTCTGGACACTTGTGAGATCAATGGGCTTCCCAGGTGGCATCAGTGGTAAAGAACCTGTCTGCCAATGCAGGAGACATAAGAGATGCAGATTTGATCCCTGGGTCGGGAAGATCCTCTGGAGGAGGAAATGGCATCCTACTCTATTTAGTATTCTTGCCTGGAGAATCCCATGGACAGAGAAGCCTGGTGGGCTACAGTCCATGGGGTTGCAAAGAATTGGACATGACTGAAGTGACTGAGTACGCATGCACGTGAGATCAACTACCTATTGCTTTAATTGGTGTAGCACTTATATTCAAGGTTTCAGGACAAACTGAAAGGAGAACAAAATTCTGTCCCTCCTGTTTGCATGACAATCTACTGTCCTCTTTCAGAAGTTGGATCAATTGTAGTATAAAAAAAGCGTGTGTCTTAATAGTTGCTGGAAATTTTCTCTTAGACCCCACTATGTGGAGTCTTCCTATTGTTAGTTTATGATTCTGTTCAATTTCCTTTTCATCTAAATTCCTCAGTATTTTGACAGAACAGTTGGAGCTTGAACATAAGATAAGGTGAGTGGGCTCTTTATTAGCTCAAAATTCTACCTTTTCTGTTTTCTTCAATATCTCCCAGGACTTTTGTAATGATATAGAAGTGGAAAGTGAGTCTCTCCAAATATTGTGCCAAAGATCTCAAAACAACAAGAAGAAAAGTTACAACTAGAGCTGAGATTTTTTTAAAAATTATGAGTCCTATTTACATTATATGATAGTGTTTCCTTTAGCCTGGTGGTAGAACAGCTGTTTAAAACGCATTTAACATTTCAAGCAACCTTTCAAAATTACATTCATTTCATAAGTAGAACTCTGCCAGTAGAAGGGAAAATGCATCTTTCTGGGGTTTAGGTGGTCTCCTGTCCTTAAATCCTTTCTTCGTTCAAAGCCTAGGAAGTTTCTAATCCCCTAAGCAGAGCCTGAAAAGAGAAAGTCAATCAAGCATGAAATAGTGCTCCTTACTGGCCCATTAGGCTAACAAATGAGGTGAATGTAAAACACCACCTTACAAATCGCCGCTCTTCTGTGTGTGCATGGTAACTGCATTGGATTGACAGGTAAAGGTACATAAACAGCATTTATTTTATAATCTGGAAACAGAGAGAAGAAGACCATTTCCTGTGTCTAAGGGGCAACACTTCACACGGTGGGCACCTGAAAAAACAGAGTTGGTGTCCTCACTGTGTATCCTTCCTCAATATTTGAGAAATACCAAACACTCTGCAAACGCTTACTGAACTGAATCAGGTGATTTGGAGTTCACTTTTTTTTCTTTTCAAAGAGGTCCTTTCCAAGTACCTATGATTATTTCCCAAAGAAAATGTATTCCTGTGGAAGGGTCTAAGAGTTAGGATTTTATTCTCATCTCTGCCACAAACTCAGTTGACCTTATACAAGTGGGAAAAAATCTGAGGGTTTCTCTCTCTCTTTTTTTGGTCAAATAGGAAGAATATTCCCTGCTTTTGTAGAACTATATGAAAGAGAAATTTGGATATAAAATTTCTTTGGTAATGATGATGGAATGACACCTATTTGAAAAACTGCATTTAAGTATTAATATTGCACGCTATATATGAAATTTAGGAAAATGGTACTGATGAACCTATTTGCAGGACAGGAATAGAGGCATGGACATAGAGAACAGATCTGTGGACACAGCAGGAGAAGGAGAGGGTGGGAGGAATTGAGAGTAGCATTGAAACATATGCATTATCATATGTGAAATAGACAGTTAGTGGGGAGTTGCTGTATCACACACAGAGCTTAACGCAGTGCTCTGTGACAACCTAGAGGGGTGGGATGGGGAGTGGAAGGGAGGCTCGAGAGGGAGGGGACATACTTGAGGCTGAATCACATTGTTGTATGGCAGAAACCAATGCAACATTGTAAAGTGATTATCCTCCAATTAAATTTTTTTTTTAAAGTGGAAAAGTACACATACAGACACACACACACACAAAACTGTATGGTTTCTGTGGTCTGGTCTGAAGTTTGATCCCAAATAGTCAAAACCATAAAATCAATGGGAGTTTTTTTCATTCAGAGCCAAAAATATTCATTAGTAGCCAATAAAGATGAGAATAAATATCATGTAAGACAGTTACTTATGAATTAGTTAAATAATAGGGGATCACTGTCTAAATGTCTCTTCTAATTATGGAACATCAACACTGAAAACTGTTAGGCCTCCACATTCAGTTGGAAAGGAAAAAAAAATCCTTATTTTAGCTTAAAAAAATAAAACAGAAATTAAAATTAATAAAGTGCTTTCCTGGCATACTAAGAGTGGAAAATATCAGAGCTCAATGCAATCGGGAGGCCAACTAGAAAAGCCAAAAATATTTTTTACGAAGCTTAAAATTTTTTATTGTGAGCTGTAAATATGTGGGTCACTAAAAATGATTGAAAGGGCTTTTGAGGCTGGGAAACTTCAATATCAAAGCTAGAACTGAATCTTTTGGAAATTAAAAAGAAAAGATTAAAAAATCATTTTCTTCTATCATATAAATAATATAATAAGTAATGCCAAAAGTTGAAGATTAGTGGGGAAAGGACAAATTGTACACAGGTTTTTCTATTTCACATCTTGAATATGTTTTCCACATTTAAAATCACCTAAAACGCTATTAACAAATACAATTTTAACCTTTAACTTCAATATGTATCCAATTCTATTCAAAACTATAAAATAGCAAGCATATAATGTATTTGCCTCAACTACATTATTCACATTGGATGTGTAACAGTTTTTGTAATATAGTCATGAATATAAGCTTTCTACCTAAAAATTGTTATTCAAATAATCAACATGAAGCCTATAAAAGAATTTTAAAAAAGAAAGCATAACCAATGTTACAAAGGCCAATATACTGGCATGTAGCCAAGCATGGCACCTACCCATATAGGTTGCAAATTCAGGTCCACCTACACAACTTTTAAGTAGAAAGGCCTTACTAAGGCCATATTTTGTTGATAAAACAAAATCAGCCCTTCAGCCCCAGTCCTATTTCTTGTCACCCTGATTATTGACCTTTCATCTACCTTGACCCGAATTATAATGCATTACTGGAAAGACTACAAAGAATGGATTGAAGTATTGCTACTTTTGCAAAGTTCCTGGTTGGTTGTTAATCCTTTAAGCAGAATTAATTCTACGAGGAGATTTTATTAGATGGCAAACCTAGAAAATTATCTATGAATTCAGAGTAGCAGGTACACTTATCTCAGATGACCTTAGACTGTCTGATGTAAATGAACCACTTGGCACAAAAAATGTGTGCATCTGATCAATGTCAGCTTTTAAGAGAGTGTCTCATTCAACTCTGCAGAAAGGGAAAGCGGTAATTATGTCCACAGCAGAAGCTACACTCTTCCTTTCTTTCCCTTGTATCTTTGTCCTCAGCTCTGACATTAAAATACTCAAGAGCCTGAATTTTCAACAGAGACAATCTTGCCCCCAAAGGAGCAAAAATTGCTTCTTTTTTTCAATTTTTATTGGAGTATAATTGTTTTACAATGTGTTAATTTCTATGGTACAGCAAAGTGAATCAGCTATACACATACATATATCCCCTCTTTTTTGTATTTCTTTTCCATTCAGGTCACCCCAGAGCACTGAGTAGAGTCCCTTGTGCTATACAGTAGGTTCTCATTAGTTATGTATTTTATACATAGTAATGCATTATATGTCAATCCCAATCTCCCAGGTCATCCCACCCTCTTCCCCCTTGGCACTGGTAAGTTTATTCTTTGTCTGAGTCTATATTTCTTCTTTGCAAATAAATAAATTTCTTCTTTGTCAAGTTCATCTGTACCATTTCTAGATGAGAGGAAGGATGTTAAATGTTACTCCAAACACCCAGAGTACAGAAAGACATTTACAGTACATCTGTGTATTAAAATGATATAGTTGGGAGATATAATAAGGGGAAAAATGTCTATAAGATTCTATTTTCCCCCAATAATAAGTAAAAGGTTGAGAAACATTGTTTAACAGGGAAAAAAATAGAACAAACATTTATTCATCTTGTTCAAGTTTTAAAATTAAATAAAATGCAATTTAAAAATATAAATGGTGAATGCAGTCTGAAGGTCACCTAGGTAGGCAACAAATGGGAAAAAAAATTATGTGCTGGAGGGGAAATAATTGCCATTTGTTAACAGTGATGAAAAGTTGCCTATTCACAGGAGCCTGCATATTGTTAAAAATGGGGTGCTTTCAAAATTGGAGCACGCAGAGGATTATGGGAAATTCCCCCCAGAATACTGATGGCACAAAGGCATGGTGCACAATGTTGTTGGTACATAAGCTCCTATTAGACCCGACGGAGTCACTTTCACTTTCACCTCTTCTACCAAGAACACTGCTGTCATTTCATGATCCAACAGCCATTCAGAACCACAAACATTTGGAGGAACCCAAGTCTTCTAATCCTGATCCTATCTCGTGCTTTCCTTTCCTTTTGAAAAGGACCATGAATAAAAATGTAAAACAAGAGGACTCTGATGTCAAACTGTCTACTTGACATCTCTGTTGAGATGTGTAAAAAGCATGTGAATAGACATACTCAAAACTGATCTCCTGAATAGACATACTCAAAACCACTTCCCTGGTGATCAGTGGTTAAGAATCCTCACTTCCACTGCAGGAGGTGTGGGTTCCATCCTTGTCTGGAGAAGTAAGATCCCATATGCTGAGCAGTGAGGCCAAAAAACAAACAAACAAAAAAAAACCCACCAACAAAACCGAGTGCCTTACTCTCTGCTCCTAAACTTACTCTTTTCACCATTATCCACATATCTCTCAATGCTAACTATTCTTCTAGCTGATCAGGCCAAAATCCTGGCTTTTTGTCTTGATTTTTCTTTCCTGTTCTCTAGTGAGTTTATTAGAAAAATCACAGATTTTTTACCTTCAAAATAGATCTCTAGCTTAGCCCTTTTCCAAACCACAATCAATTCCCCCCTTTATTGTTGAATTAATCTCCTATACCTGGCCTCCTAGCTTCTACTTTTACTTCCTAAAATCTGCTTTCAACCAAGCAGCCAATGATCTGTTAAATCATATCTGATCTTGTCACTCCTCTGCTCAAAACTCACAGATAGCTTCTATATCAAAGTCAAAGTTCTTACTATGTTCATAAACACCACCTCCCAGACACACACATATACCTTATCTAATATTCTTACCTCATTTCATTCCAGTTCTACCATCTTTCTTGGTATTTTTCAAACTTTCCAGAGGAGATCCTATCTCAAGGCTTTTAAATTTGCTCTTTCCTCTTTCTAGATTGATGGAACCTCATACCTTCTTGGCTAGTTCCCCCTTCCTTCATACCTTAATTCAAAATTCCACTCATTAAAATTTTACACCACTTTCCTGCACGATCCAACTCATGGAATTTTATGCCTCCTTCTCTATGTTAATTGCTTTCTAACAGGTATATATTTAACCTATTTATCTTGTTTACTGCTGGTTTTTTACTACTGGACTGTAAGCCCCACAAAGGCAGGAAATTTTGTCTATTTTACTCACTACTGAACCCCCATCACTTAGCACTGCATCTGTCACAGATTAGACATTATCTAGTGTGAAAAAAAAGTGTTAGTCAATCAGTTGTGTTCGATTCTTTGCAACCCTATGGACTGTAGCCTGCCAGGCTCCTCTGTCCGTGGAATTCTCTAGGCAAGAATACTGGAATGAGTAGCTATTCCCTTCTCCAGGGGATCTTCCCTACTTAGGAATTGAAACTCCGTCTCCTGCATTGCAGGCAGATTCTTTACCATCTGAGGCACCAGGGAAGCCCCTATATAGTATCTAGATAACTGTCAAATAAATGAATACATTTCCAAGGGTTTTCTTTAGTAGCCTTGATTTCACAGTTTATTGAGTGTATATAGCACAGGAGAGTCAGCCTTTGAAGGCCACCTAAAGCATGATCTTCAACTTTAATGTGCATTAATTCAGGGCTTCTGCCAGGCATTTGTAATCCTATTGGGCTCTGAGTCCTTTATGCGTCTCATTGCCCTGATCTGTCAGGTTCTATTTCACCTGCTTAGAGTCAGGAGAACTGAAATCACTTCAGTTTCTCTCATCAAATTCACCCACCTGCCAAGAGAAAATTCTACCCAAAGTATCAGGAGGTCCTGTAAGAGGATGGGTTGGATGAACTGTGCTGCTCCACTTTTCCAGGCTACACAAATTCATTAGCAAATGCCTTTAATTGCAAATGTTCTTCTTCTTCTTCCCAAGGAGAAATTATCCCTTTGGGTTATAATCTGACTTATGTAGCCAAAATCTTTCACCTACTCCTTCTTCTCCTTCACCTACTGTGTGTTTAACACAGGAACTGTCAGGAGAGCAAACTATCTGTGAAGCGCTCCCTCTGTCTGTGTTTGGAGCATGTGAGGACCACATATGAATGTTAGTGTTAACAGGAGGTTAAAATAGACAACCAACAAGGCCCTACTGTAGCGCACAGGGAACTCTGCTCATGTTATGTGGCAGCCTGGATGGGAGGGGAGTTTGGGGGAGAATGCATACGTGTATATGTGTGGCTGACTCATTTCAAAATGACAGTGACTGAACCAACAAGTATGTATGGCTGGCGGTCTTTGCTGTCCACTTGAAACTATCACAATATTGTTAATTGGCTATACTCCAAAATAAAATAAAAGGTTAAAAATTATAAATAATAAATATATATGAGTCACTGTGTGTGCTGTGCTTAGTCATGTCCAACTCTCTGCAATTCCAAGGACTTTAGCCCGCCAGGTTCCTCTGTCCATGGGGATTCTCCAGGCAATAATACTGGAGTGGGTTGCCATGCCCTCCTCCAGGGGATCTTCTGGACCCAGGAATCGAACCGGGGTCTCCTGCATTGCAGGCTGATTCTTTACCAACTGAGTTACCAAGGAAGCTCCAAATACATATGCACGATGCATATTTTCTTGAAGAAAGAATAAACTGGAGAAAAGAGCCAGAGGAACACAGGTGTTATGGAGAGGTCTCACTTTCTGAAGACTTGAGTGAACCTGGTAGATGGGCTGGACTGAAAGAGGGAAGGAAGCAGTGCTCAACTAAGATTCACTGAATCACATCAGATCACATGTCCATACAAAATTATCAGAGATTACAGAGCCAGGGAGTAAAATCTGAATTGTGATCCCAGAGACAGCTGTGATCAGAGGCAGAAAAATAATAAGTTCCAAGTCTCCAGAGTGAAGGTATAAATGGAAAAACAAGGAGAGGGAGTTCCAATGGATAATGAGACACAGAAATTTTAGGGTAGGCAATTCCCACCTGGAACAGGAATGATGAGAGGGGACCCAGGACCCGCTTTTATGAATCCACGCATTAGGGCAGCTTGTGTGCCCTTTAATAATGAAAGAGTTCTTCAATCATCTTTTTGGAATTAGGAGGGAAGAATGACTCTTTTCCTAAAAAAGCCTCACACCAGTGACTGAAACCCAGTAGCACAGTGGTTGACCTGCAATGCACACAGCGTGCAAATCCACTGTAACACTAGCAGAAAGCCTTTTGGAGGAGGTTGAAAGACTCAATACCAGAGATGTATTTTGTCTCATCCATTAAGCAGGTTTCTGGAGAAGGGAATGGCAATCCACTCCAACATTCTTGCCTGGAGAAGCCCATGGACAGAGAAGCCTGGGGGGCTACAATCCATGGGGCTGCAAAGAGTCGGACACAACTGAGCTGCTAACACATATCAAGCAGGTTACCAAAAGCTCCCCTAATTCTACCTCCTAAAACTTGGGAGATTTTATTGACAAAAGTTTTTTTTTTTTTTATTTTTATGAGGAACATTCTGTTGAAAGCATCAGCAGTGCTGGTGGAGTTTAAGTCAGTGACTAGAGCTGCAAGCTTAAATTTTCACCATGTCCAACCATTAGTTGTGTGATCCATGTTTCCAGTTTGCCAAAGAACACCTTTTCCTAGACGTGTGGAGTGGCTTCAAGCTCCTTCTTTGCCAGTCAGGTGGGCTTGAGATTCAAAGTCCTTTGGGTTTGTCAAAAATGGCATACACAGACCAAAGCAGACCAACTATATGGGGATGCTTACTCACTGAGTAAATGTAGATAACATGGGATAATGTAAATAGTATTTAAGTAATAAAGGATAATGGTCAACACAGCAGGTCTGGGTCAGACGGTGTGAGCCTCTGCCATCTAACCACTACTTGGTTTTGCTCAAGTCACTATTATGGGATTGGTCAAAAAGTTCATTCAGAATTTTTTCATAAGATGGTACAGAAAAAACCAAACAAATTTTTGGCCAACCAGTATCTCCATAGCTGTAAAAGGAATCCAGACATCCAGTGTGAATTTGACATAAAAAAACAGGAAAATTAGGAACACGTTCAGATCCCCGGGGTACTGGGAGATGTTTAAGATGTGACACAATATTAAATACTGAACACTGTCACTGCTGCTAAGTCACTCAGTCTTGTCCGACTCTTTGCGACCCCATGGACTGCAGCCTACCAGGCTCCTCCATCCCTGGGATTTTCCAGGCAAGAGTACTGGAGTGGGTTGCCAGTGCCTTCTCCAAATACTAAACACTAAACTTGGCTAAAAGCATAAGATTCAAGGCTGACATTTCATTTATACATGCTGCTTGTTCTATGTACCAAATGTGGTCACCTAATGGGTCCAGAAAGAACTGGACATAGAGTAGAGTTGAGTATATATAACTAATTAATATGTACTAACATTTATGGGGCATTTACAATGTGCTGGGATCTATGCTAAGTTAATTACGCTGATTCTATGAGATATACAGTATTATTCTCATTTTGTGAATGATTGATGTATAAAATGTTAAATAACGTGTCCAAGGTCTACAGCTAGTTGTTACAGAGCTGGGGAAAGACACAGGCCTGTCTGATTCAAAAGTCCATGTTCATAGTCATTAAACATTCTACATCTCAATGTAGCCCAGAAGGAAAGGCAAACTATGATTATTTAAAATTTGATCAGAGCGTTTTAGAGCTGAAAGAAGGTGATTGAGACATGGGCTTTTGTTCCAAATGTCTATCACTCTCCTTCCATGAGGCAATCAGAAATGAGGGTATTATCTGTCAAATTACTAAAATGAGTAAGCTCATTCCATCTTCTGTGTTTCTCATTAGAGAAGCAAACTTGTAATACAGACATTCTTTTTTAAACAATTATCATTTCTTCTAATATTTAATATTTTAGCAAATACTTTGGCATTACAACATAGAATATATAATATATATTCCAGGATAAAGGGCTTCCCTGGTGGCTCAGACAGCAAAAGAATCCACCTGCAAAGCAGGAGACCTGGGTTCAATCCCCAGGTTGGGCAGATCCCCTGGAGGAGGGCATGGCAACCCACTCCAGTATTCTTGCCTGGAAAATTCCCATGGACAGAGGTGCCTGGCAGGCTACAATCCATGGGGTCACAAAGAGTCAGACACAACTGAGCAACTAAGTACACATACACATTCCAGGATATAATCAACAATATAAGAGGCTAAAACTTAACAGTTCTGGGCATTGATGAATCAATTATCCTTCTAAAATCAGTCACCCTTTATAGAATCACAGTGAAGACAGCTTAGAAAAAGTAACAAAACCAAAATTCCAGAAAAAATAATTCTGACAAGACCTTCCTCTATAGGGTGTTAAATCAGAGACTTGACTGTAATTTAGCATATGATTTGGCACAACCCTAAAATCTCATTCATACCCAACCTGGGATCTTTAATTTGTGAGTCATATAGCATACTCTATGGGCTTTCTAGGTGGTTCAGCAGTAAAGAATCTGTTGTTGTGTAGGAGACATGAGTTCAATCCTGGGTCAGGAAGATCCCCTGGAGGAGGAAATGGCAACCCACTCCAGTATTCTTGCCTGGGAAATCCCATGGACAGAGGAGCCCTGGGATAGCCCACCTGTAACCCTGGTGGGCTACAGTCCATGGGGTTGTAAAGAGTTGGACACGACAGAGCAGGCACACATAGTATGCTCTATATGCAGGAGAAGATGGTAAGCCAAGTAATAGATTGTGACTTGTGTTTTTAGTCAAAATACAGGGTAGGAGTTAAAAATTATACATTCTAGAGCCAGCTAGGCTTGGCTTCAATGTCAGCTCCATCATTTACTATTTGTATGACCTTCTGTGCCTCCAACACCTTGTTTATAAAATTGGGGGAAGAGTATATAGTAAATCCTAGTGGGTTGTTATAAAGCATGAATGAGTTTGCATATGTAAAGTGTTTTGTACAATGACGTGGCAAGTGTTTTATGTGCTTGTAGTTATTATTATTAAATAAATAACCTACTGAAGAGTACATTTGAAAAGGAATCACTTTGTGACCTCTATTATCAGATTGGAGGCATGTTTTCTCATAAAAAACAAAAGCCTGAAAATATGACAAAAAGACTTCTTAAAATTCAGCAAACCTTTTAAAATTACAGGCTTAAAGGAAAAAGAGAATGATAATTTTTCTGATGAAGTATTAAAACAGTACTGAAATCAAGTCACTGAATATGAATGAGACAGTACCCAGGGTTGTTTCTCTGTCTTACAAACAAATAAAGACTAGAGGGGAAAAAACAGCATAACTTATCAGAGCTCTGCGTACCAAGAAGTAATTTCAAGTTGGTTGTGCATCCCCCCAGTACTCCTCAGAAGACTAGTAACACTCGGAGTATCTAAGTCTTGCCTCCTGACAATGTTTGGAAATAAAGCAAAGTGGTCCAGGCTGAAGGGAAAGAGAGAAATGGAAATCTTTCCAAGCGAAAGATTCAACAGTAAAATAACCAAGGGGACACGATTGTGAAAACAGCTGACACAGTCCTTGTGAGCCTCTTCCTGTGTCTTGGCAGCATCAGTAGCCTTTGATGAGAATGACAACACAAAGATTTATTTATGTCTATTATTACCTCAGTCACCTGATTCCCTGCATTATAATTTCCCCTTTGAGTTAGTGCATCGATTCTCCTAAAATATTGCTACAAAAAAGTGCCTTCCCTGTCAGAGACAAGAGCTAATACTGCCAGGTTTCCCTTCAAGTCTAGCTATGCTGGCAGCCACTTGATTTTTGTGTGATTACAGGAACCCTGAGATGCGACTCAACCTTGACAAAACATTCCCTGCCTGCTTATTCTTGACATCATTTCTCCCTAATAGTAAGCACAAAGCTCTCCGGGTGAGATGACTAATTGATTGACTCTTTTCTTGATGGAAATGTTATCCCCAAGAGAGAGAAGCTGGGAGGGCAAATCAGGATACATATGTAGATGAGGACCAGCAGCATGGAGAGAGGAATGGGTATTGCCAAGGAGTGGGGTTGCTAAGGAAACATATTCCACACTCCAGTGTCAACTAGCCAGTTGGTAGGATGAGGTCTGCTCCTGGCAGCTCCTGCAAGCTCACTGGGAACATCTCTCTCCAACTCTACACTCAGTTGCAACATGGTGAACTTGGTGGTCATTTGAAATTGTGCAGATATTTACACCATGGGAATTGGCAAATACTACAAATAAGGTCTTTTTTTTTTTTTCTTTGCCATTAATGCCAGTTGTTCCTAGGTGGCGCTGGTGGCAAAGAACCTACCAGCCAGTACAGGAGACTCAATAAGAGACATGGGTTTGATCCCTGAGTTGGGAAGATCCCCTGGAGGAGGGCATAGCAACCCACTCCAGTGTTCTTGCTTTGGAAAATCCCATGGACAAAGGAGCCTGGCAGGCTACAGTCCATAGGGTCACAAAGAGTCAGACATGACTGAAGTGACTTAGCATGCATGCAAACATTAACCAGCATGCCACTGACTGTGGCTGAGCCATCATAAGTAACATGCCTGTGTGTTAGTCGCTCAGTCGTATCCGACTCTTTGTGACCTCATGGTCTGTAGCCCGCCAGGCTCCTCTGTCCTTGAAATTCTCCAGGCAAGAATACTGGAGTGGGTAGACATTCCCGTCTCCAAACATGCCTATATACCGCCATGAAGACTCTCACCTGGGTTAGTTTTTTTCCAGCAGGAATGTAAAAGAGGAAGGTAGATATTGAATGAGTCATAGGTTAGTTAGAAATGGCAAAACATGCTATTGCTCTGAAGGGCAAAATGCTATTTTTATATTCCCCCCTAATCCCTGCACTTGCTTCTATTGAATCTCTTATTGTTAGACTAGATATTGATCTATTTCCCTATATTCCTCTTATCCATAACCTGGTGAGTTTCTTAAGGCTAGAACTGTATATGACTTATTTTCATGTATCCAGTGTTTGGTCATGTCTAACAAAGTCCTGATGGTTTCTAGAGTGGCTGCCTCCCGATTTCTTCTCCTCTAATAGAATGAAAATATTACATGTCCCAACAATCTTTTGAGGTTATTGTGAAAATAACATGACAAAAGGCAACTGCCAGCCACTCTCCTAGGTAGAAATCTCAAATACAATTTCCAAAGAATGCTAAAAAATGCAGGGCATGATATGAATATCCATATTTATTGGATGCATTGGGGATAGTCAGATAGTATTAAAAAATCAGAAAGATCTTGGTCAAAACAATGTTTTGCCACTTCTGAACTGTATGTGAAAGTGTTAGTCCCTCAGTCTTGTATGACTATATGTGACCCCGTGGGCTGTAGCTTGCCAGGTTCCTCTCTCATAAGATTCTCCAGACAAGGATACTGGACTGGGTTGCCATTCCCGGCTCCAAGGGATCTTCCCGACCTAGAGATTGAACATGTGTCTCCTGCATTGCAGGCAAATTCTTTACTATCTGAACCACCAGGGAAGCCTCTCAACTGTATAAGCTTTAAGAAAATCATGTAGCTTTAAGCTTTAAGCAAACCATGTTGAGCCTATTTTCACATTAATTTATAAGTATATAAACCCTATCTCATGGAGTTAACATGAGAATTGCAATGAGATATTATATATGAAGCCTGTAAGCAGCACCATTGTTGATATATAGTAGATGCTTGACAGATACTAATTCCTTTCCCTACTCTTCTACATAGCAAAACTTTGTACAGACCAAACCACCCAATCATGTGAATCTCTATCATTTCAATCACAACAATCATCCTCAGCACAAATGGAGTTTCTATGGACAAGCTTTTCAAAGTGATGATCTTCTCATATATTAGTAACTAGCCTCTTTAAGAAAGTTAAAATCCAGGTCACTTTAGGTGTAATTCTGTTCTACAAAGAAGAAACAAAATTCCAGTCAATTAATTACCACTATCAACACACCAGCAGACAAATGTCTTCCAGGAAAAGCCTTTGGGAAGTTTTAGGCAGAGCATAACTAAATTTTTTGTAGGACTGTTAAACGTCTGCATGCCATCCCTCTTTCACAACATTTAGCATAATGTGGTGCTCACAGTCGGAGGCTATTTGCATTAAGTTGTGTAACGCATTGAAGATGCCTCTTTAAACCGGCTGGGACATCAACTTGCCTGTGCTTGAGAGATAGATTGGTTTTCTCCTTCTGGGCCCAATTTATGAACTGAGTCAAGTGAAGCCCAGGGCTCTCATCTTTTCAAACAAGTATATTAAACTGAGACTGGAGCAGAGGAAGAGAAGCTTTGCCAGACATCTTTATCAGCATCATATATATTTTTTTTTTTGGTTTTTACTTATGGACACATTCACTCTATATCTAATTACACCAGTTTTGAAATATGAGTACAGAATTAGGACTGATGACTGCCTCCTCTTTGATGTGTATTTCTTAGACTGTAGGACCTAAAGATATGTTGCTTTCCCCAAACTTTAAAATTAGGAGATCGAACACCTTATATGCCATAATCTATAAAAAGAGAGATGTCAGATGGCATTGTTAAGTTTCACGATAGTTGCTGATAGAGTCACTCAGATTCATATTCTACAGTTATAAGTGAATTTCTACCCACTTGAAAATAAGCACAACTTTCACAGTTCGAAAAAAGCCAACGTCATCATCCTGTTCTTTCGGCAGCAACCAGAGTGTGTGTTAGCTGCTCAGTCGTACTGCACGCTATGCAACCCCATGGACTGTAGCTCACCAGGCTCCTCTCTGTCCATGGAATTCTCCAGGCAATAATACTGGAGCGGGTTGCCATTCCCCTCTCCAGGGGATCTTCCTGACCCCGGGATTGAACCCAAGTCTCCTGCATTGCAGGTGGTCTCTTTACCACTGAGCCACCAAGGAGTCAGCTTAGAGTTTATTAGAGAAGTATCTTAATACTTGCTTATAAGCTCCTGGATTCATCTCGACTTCTCTGGCCTCCCAAATCCTTCACATGTAAAATAATCTGTTTATGTATCTGTCTCTTTCATCAGAGCAGCATTTCCTCTAGGCTAGGAGCTGAAGCAGCTGCATCTTTCTTCTTTCTGAACCTAGTGTGTTGACTGGTACACAGTAAACACTCCAAATTTTCCCTTAGTTCACTCTTACTGCTAAATCCAAGTTTAAAAGGAAGGGCCAGGGGGAAAGGTGATGCCCACCAATAATCGGATACAAATCTTATCCAATCAGCTGAAGGAAGCAATGATTGCTACATGCTGAAACTTCTTGAAGTCAATAGTTGCCTCCCAGAGCACCTCTGGACTAATTAGATTAACTGTTACTGTCAGGGCTATCTAATTGCTTGTACTGAAGAAAGCAAATTGCAGACAGTAGATATCAGTGTAAAATCAAACAGAAAACAGGTGTTTGCTAATTAAAACTGAGATTTTAATGAATGACCCATGTGGTTTTGGTGAATAAATGCCACTCCCAACGTCTGGTGCATAATTAGACTCCTTGTCTTTCTTGCTGTCTCTGTCTCTCGGTCTCTCTGTTTCTCTCTCTCCTCTCCTATCTTCCTTAGCCCGTTTTGCCAACATCCCAGAAAATAACTATGCTATGATAAATTTTTAATAAAGCCCTGTAATCTTTAGTCTTTGCAAAGGGACAAAAGCAAATGTTTCTGTCCAGGTAACTGTGAGAAAACCATATATACATACATATGTATATATGCATTTACCTAATAGTTTATACATTAAAGATAATTATATATTGGTAAAAGAGGCAACAGGCCTGGAAATGATGGAGAAAGATCACATTAAAACGTTTTAATGCATGAATTGGTCATGGTACCGTAGGGAAGACTTATTATAAGTGCTGGTTCATCTAAGATTTGAGATTTTAGTTTGAGTTAATTGGGCTTCCTGTTGAGATGACCTCATCTGATGGATGTTGCTTTTTGCTTTTCGATCCATTTGAAAGTAAGAGAGGAGAAGCTCATTTTAAAGCATAATAATAAGTCTATGGACTGTGCCTGGTAAGCAGGTTGAACTGCATAGAAAAGCTTCATTTTTAGGGTAGCTAAAGTAACAGAACTGACTTAGAATGACTTAATAGAAAGGACGGGAATAAATGTCAGGGCATTTTGTTGGAATCATCATGTGGAAGCATTTCCCACCATTAGTCTTTGTGCTTTAGAGTGCTCCAGTAAGTGAATTTCTAGCTGTAGTTATTTTATGCAATTAGACTTGACTGTAATATCTCAGCCACAGAAGCTTTGAACATGAAGCAAAGCTATTGAGTGCTGTGTCAACTCAAACAATCAAATGTGTTGTGAGCTAAGGAAATCAAGTGGCTCTGTTCAAGTCTCTCCACTCATTCTAAGGTGCTGGATCAAAAAGCCAGAGGCTAAGAACGTGGGCTTGCCTTACAGGTTAGGAGCTTTGGGGCACTGTAAAAATTTAATTCAAGAATGGAAACCATATAAGCATGACCATGAAACAAATATGCACTGTGGCCCTCATCAGATGTTTTGAATAATATCTGAGAAACTTGGTGTTATATTTCAACTTCTTTTTTATTAACCATATAACCATATTGGGTATCCAGTGTTAAATCAACCTTGTAGAACTAGAAAAACCAATTTGGTCATTATGTGTCACCTTTTTTACGGATTGTTGAATTTGATTTGTCAACAATTTGTTCAAGATGTATTCATCAATATTTGTGAGTGTGGCCTCCAGTTTTCATATATTTGTACCGTCTTTGTCTTGTTTTGGAATCAGTAGCTTCTGTGTGTCTCCTTTTCCCTCCTCCCCTGAATGAGAACATCTATTGTGGTTTTCCTGCCCCATTTTCCATTGTTATATTTTAGTGATGGCAAAGAGGGAGTAGTTACAACTTGTCTCTTTCAGGTAATACTTCGCAAGAGTATGAGAATCCATATATAAAAATGGGGAGTAATGGACATCAGCAGAATCCTGGATTTCCAGATGTGATCAGTAAAAGTTTGGATTTTAGTTCCACTAAGGAGGGCCTGAGTGTGTCTAACGTGTTTGGGGGAGGGTGAAATGCACATCTGATGATCAGAAGTGTTGGCTGTGACAAAACCTGCTGACCGATCAGCAGATCCTTTTCCTATTCTTCCCTGCACTCAGCTAGGCTATGTTTTCTGATCTTCCTAGCAATTAGGTATGATGGTCAAGGAAGTTCTACTTATGGATTTTGAACAGAAGGTGATAAATATCATTTCCAGACCTATCTATACCAGAAGGTCCTTTTGTGGGTGACCCCCATGTTCTTTTCCCTTTGACATGATGTTGGCAAACACAACCATTTTCAGTCATAGTTAGAAGGTATCCTTGTTTCTCTTCATGAAGGACACCAGACAGAAGCAAATTCAAATCATCTTTGGAAGAACACATTTCAGACACAGAAACTCAGGCAACAAAGAAAAAGTTATAGGGGAAATAAGTTTGTAAAAATATTAATAATCACAACATGTACAATTTAATATTCCACTACTGATTGAAAGCAAGAAAAAATATTGCAGAATCAGAGTCTCAAAAAGTTATCAGAATTTGATTATGAAACATGAAGACCTAATATATTTAAGAAAAACATGTTCTCTGGTCATGGAATAGGTGACCTAGTGATTGGGAACACTTGGTAAATCACATAATATAAACTTGCTTTTTAATAATCTACTGAGACAATGGGACATATCTGTAAGAAAAACTAGCATTACTCCAACTAACACATTCTAATTTCTTCCTTCTCTAAGTCCACAACTTCAGATAGAGGACAAGCTAGACTCTGTTACTTTAACTTACATTGCTCTTCATCTCTTTTTCATATGTACCTTTTCTTTGGCCACACTGCATCTTAGATATTTTTCCATCTGTCATTTCACTCAATATCTCTTTACATTTGACTATTCTAGTAATATAAATTAAGTATATATTAAGTATATATTCTAGTAATATAAATTAATATCATATTAATATGATAATATATATTATCATATGACTTGCTTCTAAAAGACTTATTATATTAAACTTCTTTCCTTGGTCATTTTGTACTTCCTTCCTATATTTCCATACACCATGACCATGTTTTTCTTAAGTTTATTAGGTCTTCATGTTTCATAATCAAATTCTGATAACTTTTTGAGACTGATTCTGCAATATTTTTTCTTGCTTTCAAACGGTAGTGGGTTATTAATTTGTATAAGTTGTGATTACTAGTATTTTTACAAACTTATTTCCCCTATAACTTTTTCTTTGTTGCCTGAGTTTCTATATCTGAAATGTGTTCTTCCAAAGATGATTTGAATTTGCTTCTGTCTGGTGTCTGAGGACAACAGCACCCCAGGGCCACTTTGGGCTAAGCATTCAATTGAAGATTATTGGATTCAGGTGTTGGTGAAATAGATGGATAGTATGCATTATATCACCACAAATAAGTATGGGTGAGTTTATGATAGCATTTCTTATAAGACACACTTTTTCTCTCCCTTCTCATCAACTCCTTTCCTCCAACTCAAGACTGGCAGCCAATCCTGATTTTTGTCTCTCTCTGCAGGAGTTTTTCTTGTTGCTGTCACTTATCACACCATTCAAGAGTTTCTTATTTTTCTTGGCGGGATGGTGTGAGAGGAAATTTATCTTTATTTAACGGTCTCCAATCTAACTCCCCTTCTTGCTTATGCCTCAGTTTTTTTCTCCTGCATTTTCATCTTGTAGTTAATTAAGTTCTAGCCTCTATGATCAGCAAATATCCTAGGCTGAATAATGGCTTCATAGTACATTCATGACAAATACCTGTATTTCCACTTTTTCATAACTTCCTTCTATGCATGTTTTTACTTTGCTTGGCTAACTCTTCACTCATGTATTATGAAATATGCTGTCTGTATTTACCTAGCCTTTTCTATGTTTGTTTCTGAGAAGTTCCTTGAGGGTACTAAGTTCCTTATAGTGTCACGAATGAATTCTCTTCTCCCAGTTTTCAAACACAACAATAGCTATAAACAGATATTTATGGTAACAGGGGAGGGTGTTTCAACCTCAACTAAGGCAAACAAACTGTATTGTTACATGTACACAAATTCACATTTTATAGAGATGTGTAAATTGTATAAAAATTATATAAAAATGTATAAAAATTACACATTTTATAGAGAAATTTGTAAAGCAGATTAGTAAAATGGTGACTACAAATGATTAGTAAAATAATAAATCGCTATAAATAAGTATAGTAAAATGATGACCATGAATAAATAGTATAATCCCATGAAAGCTGAAAAGCACTCAAGAAATGTTGAATGATGATGACATCATTAAGACAAAAAAACTGATGATGGGATCTTATTGGCAAGTGGAAATGATATAAGGGCAAACATCTCAGGTAAGGACCTGGTTCAAGTTTGTTTATACAGAAGGATAGACGGAAAAATCTACAGGGAGCAGTATCAATCAGTATCATCTTACTTAAGAACTTTCAAACCCAATGGGAAAAATAAAATGATTCAAAATATACTTTAAACATTATTTATAACCCACTTTGCTTCAAAATATATTTTAGTGGGGACACTCATAATTTTTTTCATTACCTGCACATAGCCTTACTCAAGTGGATCCAGATAGTAGCCTTGGAGCTGGAAGGCCAAATGTAAAAACGAACTTATTGATTTTTCTCTACTCAGAGGCAACATTTGCTGATATTGGCTCTTCATTCCCCAAATACAAGGTGCTTATTTCACAAAGGTGGGAGCCTAGTCCTTTTTTGATCATGTCTATTTTCAGAAAGTCTCTTGTGGTATTCCTGACCTTACTTAGAGAGTGACTATCATGAAAGATTCATCTCATTAAGCAGGCGTAAGAGATTGTGACTAGTTTTAAGGAAACCACTCTGTTAGATGATTCCCTCACATGGCATTTATGCTGGACCACTGCTCATCAAAGCCACACTCTTGATGTCTTTTTGCTCATGGAATATGCAGAGGTCATGCTCACACGCAATGAGCAGATCTAATCCTAAAAAGTGTGCTATCAGGCTTGCAAACTAACAATAAGATTTCTCTCCAGGCTGGCAGCTGACAGGTAGCCTTTTATTTTCCAAGGCAAATTTGAAAATTAGCAAAATTAAATCACAGTGGTACATGGTACTGGAGTACCTTGCTTGGGGGCACTGTTTACATGGTACAGGAGTACCTTGTTTGGGGCATTGTTCTTTCTTCTTTTATGCATGGGAATATTTTTAATAGCTAGAAGAGGACCAAAACCCTTCTAGCTCTCTGCTTCTGGCAGCACGCCAGCTCTTCCATCTAAAGTGATCAAAGACTGTAAACACCACATGGTAGAGTAAGAGATCTTTTTTAAGTAGCAGGACTTCATTGAAATTTTTGAAGCAGTAAAATTATGCAAGCATTCAAGGTGAAATCTGAGGAGGGCTGAAGTCATTTTTATCTTCCAGGCTCTAAACCATAGGATCAAAAGGAAGTCATTTCACATAAATTTAAATCTCCCTTCCCTGGGCACACCAGTGTCATGGGAAGATTTACCATGGTCAAACACTCAGTATAAACACTTTGTACTCATTATCCAGCACAGAAAGGTCCTTGATGCTGCACAATCTAGCCTTTTGGAAGTTAAGGTAACATGTTCACTATCACCAAGGACTTAGCTTCTCTGAGCTACAGAGGCTCTTGTGTTGCCAATGTTCTCTATTAAGAAGAGATGGGTGGAAACCATGAAATGAATTCATAGTACATGTGCCCTTTTCACATGACATTTACGGAACCCAAACTATAGTAACCAAACATGTTTGCTACACAGTATACTATCTTGGTTTCATGATAAAAAGATTTTATTTTCTTTTAAATATAAAAAAATGCTT
This sequence comes from Okapia johnstoni, assembly GCA_024291935.2. NCBI lineage: Eukaryota > Metazoa > Chordata > Mammalia > Artiodactyla > Giraffidae > Okapia > Okapia johnstoni. The sequence goes on from CM044327.1 coordinate 25,591,567, forward strand.
AAACTCAAGCTTATAAATATTCTCAACGCTACTCAGAAAGTTTCTCCTGGGATCTTAAAGCAGTAGTCAGTTTGTAGTGAGAAAAGGAATAAACTTATAATACAGTTAAAAAAAAGTGTGTATCTACACCCATAATTTGTTTATCTACACCCATAATCACCCATGATTCTACTTACTCTTTCTTAATGAATATGATACCCCCATTCATGCTTTTCCTTAGATCTTTATTTCAGGCAAGGCTTTATTGGGGCCCCTGCTGCAGCCGGGGGGAGCAATAATAAACATCAGGTGCCCTTACTTGCTTGCTCCCTAAGGAGGGGATGAGTTGTTCCTTATATGGTGTAGGTCCAGGGATCGGGCCGGAGGGGTGGCTTAGCTACTTTGCCCACCCCTTGGGTGGTGTGTGTGAGAGGGAATGCACAGTACCCTGCTTTTGCTCTCAATCTTCTGCCTTTGCGCCACATTCTTTGGAGCAAACACAGCTGGGTTTTTGGTGTCTTGGTATCTTTTGTCCATAATTTGTGCTAACTGCCCATAAATGCATTATTTTTAGTCCCATACAATTTGTCTGTATTTTGTTGCTGGAAGACATCTACTGCACATTACTTGTGCTCATAGACTGAAAATACGTGAAGCATATCATTGCTTATTAACATATTTCTGATACTATCCTTACAAAAATGGTTAATATTACTCAATTGGTTCATAATTAGCCAATTAACTTAGGCTACCAATCAAATGAGGTTACATATGCTCTCCTACGGCTTCCCAGATGGTGCAAGTGGTAAAGAACTCACCTGCCAATGCAGGAAACTAAAGACATGCAGGTTCAATCCCTGGGTTGGGAAGATTCCCTGGAGGAGGGCGTGTCAACCCACTCCAGTATTCTTGCCAGAGAATCCCATGGACAGAAGAGCCTGGTGGATGGGGTTGCAAAGAGTCAGACAAGACTGAAGCAACTACGCACGCACACACTCATTGTCTCGTAACATCTCAGAACTTTGTTTACCCACTCTAAATTTCCCTGGTGCCCAGTTGATCTCTTCCTGCTCTCACCCCACCTACTTGCATTCCAAAAGAAAATCAACCTGCCATTTTCTCTTATTCTGCTACTTGATGCAGAAATTAAAATATTTGTTTTATGGTCTTGTTGTACTTGTTTTTAAGTCACCCAGGACCAGTAATGCTGGTAATTCATCTCAAACAATTTCATTCTTTCCCATTTAATATACCCAGTGTCCATGTGGCCATTTAGTCTTTTTTTGCTCTTTCAAAACCTTAGTGCCTGGGACTTTCCTGGTGTTGCTGTGGTTAAGGCTTCCCCTTCTGATGCAGGGGGTGTGGTTTCAATCCCTGGTCAATGATGCCACATGCTTCGCAGCCAAAACAAACAAAAAAACAAACAAACAAAAACAACAACATAAAATAGAAGCAACCTTGTAACAAATTCAATAAAAACTTTAAACAAACACATATATTAAAAAGAAAACCTCAACCCCTGACCTCTTCTTGTCTTTACTTTTAGCAGTTGACTTCAACTCTGTCTCCCTCAATTTTCTTCTCCTTCACCACGTTTTCCTTCCTGAATCTTGACTCATTCTTTCCCGTTTCTTTGAGAAAAAAGTCAAATACCCCTTCCTTAGCTGAAAGTTTGATTGGTGCTATTAATGGAACAACAGACTGGTTCCAAATAGGAAAAGGAGTACGTCAAGGCTGTATATTGTCACCCTGCTTATTTAACTTATATGCAGAGTACATCATGAGAAACGCTGGGCTGGAAGAAACACAAACAGAATCAAGATGCCGGGAGAAATATCAATAACCTCAGATATGCAGATGACACCACTCTTATGGCAGAAAGTGAAGAAGAACTAAAGAGCCTCTTGATGAAAGTGAAAGAGGAGAGTGAAAAAGTTGGCTTAGAGCTCAACATTCAGAAAACTAAGATCATGGCATCTGGTCCCATCACTTCATGGGAAATAGATGGGGAAACAGTGGAAACAGTGTCAGACTTTATTTTTTGGGGCTCCAAAATCACTGCAGATGGTGACTGCAACCATGAAATTAAAAGACGCTTACTCCTTGGAAGGAAGGTTATGACCAACCTAGAGAGCATATTGAAAAGCAGAAACATTACTTTGCCAACAAACGTCAGTCTAGTCAAGGCTATGGTTTCTCCAGTAGTCATGTATGGATGTGAGAGTTGGACGGTGAAGAAAGCTGAGCACTGCAGAATTGATGTTTTTGAACTGTGGTGTTGGAGAAGACTCTTGAGAGTCCCTTGGACTGCAAGGAGATCCAATCAATCCATCCTAAAAGAGATCAGTCCTGGGTGTTCATTGGAAGGACTGATGTTGAAGCTGAAACTCCAATACTTTGGCCACCTCATTCGAAGAGCTGACTCATTGGAAAAGACCCTGATGCTGGGAAGGATTGGGGGCAGGAGAAGGGGATGACAGAGGATGAGATGGCTGGATGGCATCACCAACTCGATAGACATGGGTTTGGGTAAACTCCGGGAGTTGGTGATGGACAGGGAGGCTTGGCGTGCTGCGATTCATGGGGTCGCAAAGAGTCGGACACGACTGAGCGACTGAACTGATTATCAGTTATTCCCTTTCTCTGTTAAACCATCAGTTTTAAAATTATAAACATGACAACCCTCATTGTCTACTGTCTATAAATAGACTCAAGCACATTTTAAATAACTACCTTTCCTGATCCTCCATCTTTATCAAGCTATCTTTTCATCTTATATTGCTTGCACTTCTAAACTTCTATCTACACTACCTCAGAGAAGGGCGGGGTAATTCTCATACCATCAAGCTGACACAGTTATGAATCCACACACTCTGCCTTCTCCAACCTCCTGTGATCCCTCCGCTATTGTTCTGGATCCCATACTCACCTGCATAAGGCAATCAATACAACAATCATCTCCTCTTCTGCTTGCAGAGACATTTTCCCTGTCTACTGAATAATTCTCTGATGCATACAATTATGGTGATAAAGCCCATGTTAAGGAAACAATGTCTTCCCTTGTCTCCTACACCTACTCAGCCACCATTCAATTTCTTTGCTCCTTCACTTAGCAGTATTTGAAAGAATTGTCTAATGTTGAATCATCACTTGCTTGACTACCCACTGTCTTCTCAACCAACTCTCCTGAGTCTGCTGTCCTTCAGTACCTGTAATATCTGCAGGAGCTGCCATAACAAAATACCACTGACGGAGTGGCTTAAGCAACATTTTTTTCTCATGGTTCTGGAGGCTAGAAGTCCTCGATGAAATTGTTGGAAAATTTGGTTTCTGATGAGAAGTTGTTTCCTGGCTTCTAAACAGCCACCTTCCTGAGGAAACTGGCACTATTTCGAAAGTTAGACGTATCTACCAAAATACTCAACCTTTACATGCCTAGATGTTTACCCCTGAGAAAGTAAAGAATGTGTTCATCCAAAGAACTGTACCTGAATGTTGAGAGCAGTGTTACTTGTAATAATCCAGAACTGGAAACCACCAAAGTACCCAGCAATATCGGAATAGATAAACTAACGTGTCATATTCATACAACAGGATGGTACTCGGCAACGAGAGGGAATAAACTCTTCATATATGCAATATCATGGGTGGATCTCAAAATAATTATGTGGAGTTTAAGACACACAAAATTATATTCTGTATGATTTGATTTGTTTAAAATTCTGGGAATTCTAGCCTAGAAACTTTTAACTAATCTAATTAGAAGGACAAAACAATTATAAAAGGTGTAACAATACTTTACAGGGTAATGAATATATTCAATATTTTGATTATGATTGATCCACAGGTATAGGTACATATGCATATATACACATACATATTAAAATGTGTCCACTTTTGCACATTATTTATTTATGCATTTATTTTTAATTGAGGTATAATTGATTTACCATAGTATATTACTTTCAGATATACAGCATAGTGTTTATGCATACATTATACATATCTTTATACATTACAAAATGATCCCTACAATAGGGCTAGTCACCATGTGTCACCATCCAAAGATATTACAATATTATTGATTATCTCCAGTGATATGATAGTCACTTCAGGAATTTTTGTTATAAAGGGCAGCAGGAAAAAGAGGATGTTGAGCTGAAGATGAGTTTTTTTTTTTATAAGTTTGGAGTTAGTTATGACATTTTTGACTAAAAGTTTTGAACAGGCAAAATATAAAATTTAATTAAGAATGTTATTATTCCATACAGTAGTTACCTGCAAAAAAATACACAAAGAAATAAACCCTTTTACTAGGTAGATGATTTTCAGTCCCACAATGCCCACTCACTGTTGTACAGTGAGCAAATTACATGATAATAACATGGTGACCCTGTGTCCAGATCATGAGAATAAAAGTTGATCCTAGGAGAAAGAATAGTTTACCCATTAAAATAAAATGAACAGTATAACACAGTACACTGGGACCATTAGAGAGAGAAGGTAGGTTTATCTGTAGAAGATTTAATTATTTTATTCATATAGGTTAACCAATTGGTTTCCACATCCCAGATACTATCTGTCACGGTCTTCGTAGACTGGGACCTGGGGACTGGAGTTGACAAGAAGAAGGACGCAGGGGACCCAAGTCTTGAGTGAAACAAGGGTACTTTGCATTTATTTGCAGAAATGCATGCTTATGTATCTTCAATAAAATGATTACTCAGCCATTAAAAAGAATGAAATTCCACCAGGTGTAACAAAATGGATAGTCCTTTAAGTAAAAGGTCACTGAAGAGAGTCACTGAAGGGAATCCAAGCAGGCGCCCTTTCCCGTGATCTCAGTCCCGAGGACTGCGTGCAGCTCTGCTCGTTCCCGTTTCCCAGGAACTGATAAGGAACAGAGAGTCCTCGAGAAACGGCACACAAAGGAAGACAACAACATATTGGACCCTTTAAAGCTGAACGCCCCCTGACGACTATCCTGAGAGCTTGGGGTGCAGAAGTGAAAAAGCCCACAGAACCCACCTTACCTTCATAGAGTTTACATTCCTGTGGATGCAGATTGGTGAAAGTTAAAACAAAGTAAATGATGATAAACGTTCTAATTTATAAGTATCATGAAAAGAAAGAAGAACGTAAAACAGGTAAGGAATATCGATGTTTTTCTTTTGCATGTCTATTCACAGTGAAATGGGAAGCAAGATCACAAGCAGAAGATGTGTTAACAAGTTGAGTTAGGGAATAAGATATAACATAGTGACCTGGAAAGTAGGACACCGAATTGTTTAGCACAATGTGGTGGAATTATCAGGCAGTATGCAGAAACCACTTGAGATTTGAGGTAATAAAATTGAAATATATCCAATCAATGTGGCATATTTTTCTTCAGCCATCTTCAGTTGAATAGGTAAAGACAGTAAACATGTGGAGAATGGATTAGATTTGACCTGCATTTGGGGTCATTAATTTCCCAATCACTCAGACTGTAAACTTCAGGAACACTTAACCCCAGCTTTTAATCTATTTTTTTATATCTAATCAGGCACTGAGTTATTCAACCCATGAAGATGGCCGAGGTCAGAACTCAATGATACAGAGTGGACAGAGGAAAGAGCTTGCGGAGAAGGCTGGGACAAAGGAATTGAAGATGAAGGAAGAAAACCAGGAACGGGGGCTACAAAACCCAAAGCAGGAGAAGCTAGTCAACAATGGCAGCCCACCTCTTCAAGTAAAACCTCCACCAACTCAATGCATCTCACATCGTTTTTCTATTTTCCATTCCTATTGCTTCTGCCCATATCGATGAAATTATTCCATTGCTAGTACTTGTCTCTGAAACTATAAACAGTGTTTCAACTCATCCTTCTTGGCTGTCAAAGTTCTTACCTGAACAAATCAGTTCATGTTATTTTTTCCTACTCAAATACCTAAAACCTCAGAACTTGGACAATCAAGACCAAGTTTTTACTTCAAAGTCCTCCATGTGATGGTACCAACAAATTCTTCTGACCTAATATCCTCCAGCATCTTCTTTCACTCTTTTACTCCTTTCACAGCTGATAATGAAAATTCCTGCACTGGGCAGAGAGTTTCAGTTCTCTCTGACTTTACACATATCCTAGAATCACCCTCATCCTAGAATTATCAAGATATCTCTCTGCATATACCAAAAATTTTTCATTCAAGAATTAACTCAAATGTTAACTCCTTGTAAAGCCTTTTCTGAGTACACTATTCATAAATACTTTCTTTTCTTACAATGTGGACGTTGTAGTTACCTGTTTTCACACTTAGTTTATTCCATTTTCTATTATACAAAGTTTCAGACACATAACTATTACCATTAATGACTCTCCCTTTTTCATCCCAGTATTTTCTATCCCCAAACCTTCCAAATTTTGCACCCCTGCCATATATTTGTTAAAGTAGTTGATGCTTGAATTCTGAGTTCATTTGGTCCAAATTATGAAGAATTTTCTATAGGTATGTGTGTGCACGCATGTACATGTTGCAAAAATATACAGATCAATAACAACTTGCTGATTTTCTCTCAAAAGCATCTACAAGTTTTAAGTAAGTCATCATATCAGAATCTAGAGGGTTTCATTTTCCAGTTGTTAAGTGTAACATTTGATACTTGATACTGAGAGCAAAAATGCTAACTGAAATTCTCCTTCTACTAAAGAGAAACTGAAGTCCAGTGAGATGTAATAATTCACTCCTGATGATACATATTCATGTGCACTCTGGAAACTCTCCAAATCACTCAGTACCATCTCTGACTTGATTCAGTGATACAGAGTTATACATCTGGGGCTTTTAAGAATGTCAAGGCAGGGAGGTATTTAAGGATCATCTAATAATAATAATAATAACCACAATTATGGGGTTTCCACCTGACACCTTACAAACATCATAATTAATATAATACCTTGTGGAGTGGATATCCTTATTTCCATTTTCATGAGAAATTTATTCTTGATACGATGGAGTAACTTACCTACAACCATTGCTTTCAAATGTGACATACGACAAATCAATGGTGACATATAGCAATTTTATTTTCTTATAAGTGGAAACTTTATTCTTATAGCTGTTGATTATTATAGTGAAGTCTAAGCAATATGGTGAATCAGCTCCTCTATGGCATCAAGACCAGAACATAAAAGATAAGAGTAGATAGCTGAGGACTTTTCAGGTGGTCCAGTGGTTAAGAATCCTCCTGCCATTGCAGGGGACATGGATTTCCTCTCTGGTCTGGGAAGATCCCACATGTCATGGGGCAACTAAGCCTGTGTGCTCTAGAAAGAGAAGCCACAAGAGAAGCCACTGCAATGAGAAGCCCGTGCACTGCAATGAACAGTATCCCTATCCATCGCGACTAGAGAAATCCTGGGTGCAGCAACAAAGATCCAGCACAGCCATAAATAAATAAATAAATAGATAGATAGATAGATACATTAAAAAAAAAAAAGAGTAGATAGCTGAGTACAGATGGGAATTTGGAGCGCCTTATTCCTGGGCTCTTGTCCAAACCTTGTCTTCTTTTGTGTTGATGTTAATTAACCCTTGGTGGTAGGTATTCTTTAGCAAAACTCATGGGTCTTTGCTTTAGGAGCTGATAAAAAGATCTGATCCTAGAAGACATTTCATTTTCTAAAATTTCTCACAAATGATTTTTGCATCTTCTCTTCTGCCAACCTGAACATCAGTCAAATTCTTGATAACTGAGTACTTTACAGCAAAATCTTGAAACTAAAGTTTTTAAATTCTAGGTTTCAGAGCTCATAAATCCTTAGTTTTGAAGAAAATAAGCAAGCGGTTGCTCTGCCCTTGAATTTTCACTCAAATTAAGTGCTGCTTTCTTGAAGGGTGTCTGCTAGATGTTAGAATGTATTTATTTTTATTTTTAAATTTTTTTGCCTGTAACAAAGAGTATGATGATTTCTCCCTCATGAATAACTGATCATCAGAGGAAGTCTCCAAAGACATTGCATTCATTTGCATCTCAGAGTAAAACACAGATTTTAAACCCTGGCTAGGATTTCCCCTTGATTATCTTTGGGAGAAAAAAAACACAATATACCCGGAGGAGAGATTTTAAGCTGATTCTTTCCTTTTGTACTTACAATAAAGACTTTTCTTCCCAAACCAATCAGCAACCCATTGGCCAGAACCCAGGCCTGGCTCATAGGAAATTCAAGTCTGCAGTGGATGGCGGGAAGCTGCCTTTTTGAGCAATATCTCAAGAAAAGTAAAACAAATTTGATCATTATGAAGCTTGAGTCACCTCATCACCACGAAGCACCCCCTGACATTCTCACCATCGCATGAATGGTGCGAAATCTTGATGTTGACAGCCTGCCTTGCCCTAACTGGAGATTAGCATCAGTCACCCTGGTTACCTGCTTAGAGGTCTACATTTTTCGTTTTTCTGGAAATAGAACAGGAAAGCATTCACTTTTAGCTAACATTTATTGGGTCCTCATTCTGTGCCAAATTCCATGCTAGATGCTTTTGGACCAAGCACTGAAGCCTGGGAGCAGATAGAAGGGCTGCCCAGGGTATGGCCAGACTCGGAGTTGAATATATTTTTCCCCGGAGAAAAACAGAATGAGAAATCAAAGCCTTCAAAACATTGCACTTATTTATGCTGACAAAATATTCAAAGAGTCAGCATGAACATTTGCTCTAATGGAAGAGGGAGGAAAAAAACAAAACTTAATAAAATCCATTTCATCTATCTGATTAAACTAAAATGGTAGTTGAAGTTGGTTGTTTTATTTGGCACCTAAGTATGGGAATTTTTTTTTCCTTGCAAATTAGTAGCAACGGCAGGACCGTGTAGAGCATCTGGCAAGTGAGGATTTTAGCACTAACTTTATTTTACTGGATTAGGTGGTGACTGGGCCAAAAAAGAAGAAAGTATGTGTGTGGGTAGGGTGCTAAGTAATATCCCAGATACCAGCAGAGTAATTAAGCTTTGGCTAATAATATTTAAATGAAAGGTTCCAAGGCAACATCTTAAATAAATAGGGAGATGTTTCCAGAGGTTAGCAGTAGCCTCTAATCACAGACTTTTTTCTCTTTTTATCTCTTTGTGTATAACTTTTCTACATCATCCCAATGAGATGAACTTGGCTTCTTTATCTGGATTATTAAAAATTATGGATGAATGGCAGTGGTTCCCGGGTCTTGCTGAGCAAACACCACAAATGCTTGATGACTTCATGGTAAATGACAGCCATGGTGGATGCGCAGTGCTTGGTAAAAGGATGAAGAGTTGAACTTCATCCTCAAAAACAGCTGCAGTGCAGTGGAAAGAATATTGGGTCAGAAGCCAGGAACCTCAGTGCCACTTAGTACAACTGTAGCTACTTCTGGCTACATGACACCTGCAAGTCACTTACCTTCTCTGGGTCATAGCATCGTGGGGTTAAAGGTGTTTTGAAAGTTCCTTCAGGGAACATGGTTTCATTACGAATGAGAAAAAGTAAAGCTGAATAACATTAAATGAGAACTATGAATATCATTTCTACCTTGGTCTCCATTAAGATCATTTCTCATTCCATGTTTGAGGGTATCTATCTATCCCTTGATCCCTTGTTGACTGCTCCACACCTTACCCTGGATCAGGACCTCACACTGATGATGCTGAATGGAGACAGAAAAGTCTGGGATGTTGAGAACAGTAAGAGGTAGACAGGAGATCTATTTGGGGACAGAAGGACCTGAATCTAAAATCGCTCAGATCATTCCGCTTACTCTGCATGTGTCCTTTATGCCACCTTCTGCCTTGCTTCAGTCCAAAATCGTCATGTGATAGGATGAAATGAGCACTGTAACTACTCCATTGAAACTTTTTAGCAACTCCCAGTTGTTATTAGAGTAACAGTCAAATCTTTAGTATAATGTGAGTGGTTTACATTTCCCCAGGCTTCCCTTCTGTGTTCCAGTCATTCCAGACATAATGAAATTAATTTCCTTACACTGTGCAAGCACGCTCTCTCTCCCTCTCTCTCAACTTCATGACTTCATTATTTTCTCGTCTCAGACAAGAAGAGATGAAGCAAGAATGAAGTGAAATAAAGTGAAAATCACTCAGTCATGTCCAACTCTTTGTGACCCCATGGAGTATACAGTCCATGGAATTCTCCAGGCCAGAATACTGGAGTGGGTAGGGATCTTCCCAACCCAGGAATCGAACTTAGGTCTCTCACACTGCAGGCGGATTCTTTACCAGCTGAGCCACAAAGGAAGCCCAAGAATACTAGAGTGGATAGCCTATCCCTTCTCCAGCAGATCTCCCCGACCCAGGAATCGAACCAGGGTCTCCTGCATTGCAGGCGGATTCTAAGAAATGTTAACTCGCATTCAGGTCCCACTTTTGCGAACACTCATTCCAAGATGTCATATCTGATCCCTGTCCCAACAACAACACTCCTCTTAGCTGTTCTCTCATGCTCATTGAACTTGATCACCTTTCCCCTTGCCCTCCTGCTCACTCTGCCCTAGCGCCTAACACAGTGCCTGCGAAATGAACTCTCCCATTCACTGTATTTGTTTAACTGAATTGACAGAGAAACAAGAGACCATGATACTTCGATCAACTTGATATTATAACTTGGGTTAACTTTACATTTTTAGCCTCAATATCATAATCTATAGAAGAAAAATTTGATTATATGAACTTTGTAATATGATGCTCTGGGCTTACCCAGTGGCTCAGCAGTAAAGAATCTGCCTGCAATGCAGGAGCTACAGGAGATGCGGGTTCAAGAAGTCCTGGGTCGGGAAGATGCCCTGGAGAAGCATGGCAACCCACTCCAATATTCTTGCCTGGAAAATTCCATGGAACAGAGGAGACTGGCGGGCTACAATCCATGGAGTCGCAATGAGTCGGACACAACTGAAGCAACTGGCACACAGCACACACAATATATGCTCTGGTATAGAAATAGTTTTACCAGAATAAAATAGCATCCGTAGAAGGGAATTCAGGCATATCCTCAATAACAATATCCAGAAATTACAGACTTTTAATCAGGTTGGGTAGACTATTCACAGAAAAGAAAGGGTTGATATGTTGATATTCCAAGAAATGACCATACAATTTTGATTCCTGATATTTAGGAGATGCCCGTATTATCATAACAATGATTAAATTCTCTTTTTTCATGATGACTCTATTTCATGATCTTACTATATAACTCAATCAATCCTCACACAGCATAATAATACTATCTATTGTATGCTTGAAGTACCTGTATGAGGGGTCTCCTTTTCTCAGCTTGAGTTGATTTGGCAAATCTCCTCCTCCAATGACTTCTGAGTTGAACTAGTGGGAAGAAAAATAGACATATTTATTGTTAAAAGAGAGAATAAATCTATCCCAGATAGAGATGCTATTAATATTCTGAACCACATGTTCAAACAAAGTTATGTTTCCTGTACAGGCTAAGAAGCTGTGGGGTAATAAACAAGACTTTCTGTGGCTTCATTTTTCCAGCTGTTAGTGGAGAGATCTGACATTTACCAACATGCACTCGGCTGTTTGACAGAAAATGGAATTATCACATCTTTCCAGCAACTGTCCACCAGGCAGATCTCACTATTCACTGCTGCCAGATGTCTTCTTGAGCCTAGAGTGGAATTTCCTGCAGAGGAAATTTCAAGTGCAGTGAAAATAAAGGGTGGGGGAAATTTAAAGCAAGGGCGAGAAATAACTCTTCAATGCAGCAGTTTTCTAGGCTATGTCTTATTCTTTTGATGAGAAAGGAAAAAAAAAAAGTCAATGTGTCTTCTGTCACCTCAGCCATCTCTCTTAGCCCTAGTCTCACAAAAGGCATCATCTTTAGCAAATAAAAGATGGTATTGTGTCACTATCATCTTTGCCAAGTTTCTGCATTCTCTTCATTGGTAGATGGGTTAGAAATGTAACACTCTGTTGGAAGAAGCATGAAAATGAGATACAGAAGCTTATTTAGCAATTGACTGCCCCCCCTTCCTTATCTTTGCTGAAATCTGAAACTCCAGAACGATGCCATTGCTAAGCAACTGATCAGATATTTCTTTTCAAGATGCAGGTAAATAGGAAAGTATAATGGCTGCTCAATCAGAGCCCACATGGATGCAGCAGCCTTCTGTTCATCAGGGTCTTCGGTGTTCATCAGGGTCCTTGCACGCCACACTGTTCATCGAGATGTGTACCAATCTGTATACAGGAGGCAAAAATTCTGAACCCAGAGGTGTCATTAAGAAAGGGAATTTGCCAGGGCCATTTAATGTCTCTAGACCTAGTTTCTCAATGTGTAAAAGGAGGTAATTGGACAATAGATTAGCATTTCCTGAGTTTTAACTGCATCAGAAAAATCGGAAGAAGATATTTCTGTGTAATCTCTGAGTCAGTTGATTTTGGAGATTAACCAGATGACTGTATTATTAAGCAAACTACTAGTGATTTTGATACAAACTCAAGAGTAGATCAACAGTTTCTAAGAATCCTTTCTCTCATGACTTTCTAAGTTTATAAACCTGGATTAAATGTGTTCAAAATTGTTCCTCAGTTAAAAATCTAACAGAAAATTTCTTAGGAACATCATATTGTCACCAAACCAGGAAAGCTTTGTATATTTCATAAAGTTTATTTTATTTAACTCATGAACCACTAGAAGCAACAGTATCATCTGACCCTGAAGTCACTTTGACAAAAGTCTCCCATGTATTCTCAAAATAATAATGGTAGTTTAAGACTAACGTACCATGCATTTTGGGCTAAGAATTCTTTCAAGTTCTTTTTATTTGTCAACTAGTTTAATCTTTACAACTCAGTAAAATTGGTGGAATTATTAACCTCATTTTACAGATGAGGAAAATAAGACTCAGAGGATTTAAATAATTTATTCAGAGTCCCGCCGCTAATACTAGACTAAGCTAGAATTTGAACCCAGGAAGTCTAGCTCCAATATTCATACTCACCACTATGCTGTTCTGAACCTAGTTTATTGGTACAGTTTTGCTGTTTCCATAATTTATTGGGTGCTGTCTTGATTGATTATCTTTTAATTCCTAGTAGCAAATTCCTAATTAATATGGATGCCAATTCACCTTAAATAACTTCAAGAATTTACTGAGCACCTTGAAATGTGAGTAGAATCATGTTACAACATGTAATAATAAGATCTCTGCTTTCAAGGAATTATGTAGCCTTTTTTTATAAAGTTCCAGGTTTTCTTATTTCTGGTCTGTCTAAAACAATTCTGTAAGTAATTTTGACCATGGGTTTGTTCACTTTAAAATGACAAGTTTGCTACCAACTTCTCAATGCTTCAGGTCACTGTACACTTTGTGTCAATAATTAGAAATACTTTATCCTCTTCTTTCATGGTAGCTAAAGGTACTCATTACTCAGTCTCTTTACTGAAGTTTCAAACAAAGCAGTCAAAATATTACAGAGAAATGCTACCCAAATATACATGTTCTAAATCAAACTTTCCCATCTTTGAAATCCTTTTAGAATTTGTATTTGCTAGGAAATCCTAAATCAAATTAAGCAAAATTTTCAAAGCATTTATAACTCCCCAAAGAATATTTTGCAAGTGTGATTGTAGATGTGTTTGACTACATCTGTGGAACAGTTTCACACATAGATAATATTCAGAATTTATATAAGAAAGCTATATTTAATTCTGGTCTTAGCTAGTTGAATCTGATATCATAGAATCAATCATGTGTCAAAGCTTATTCTCAAAATATTAAAAATGTAATTTTTATGTAAATAAACAGTGATCATTTGTCAACATTTTAATTTAATTCTTTAATGAGGAAACCAGTGATTTGAAAAAAAAAACTGATTCAAATAATACATAAAAGAAATGGGATTTTATATAATCAATGAAGTAAAGTAAAACACTGACCCGAGATTTTTTACATTAGATTTAAAATAAACATTCGTATCTTATATTTCATTAAAATCATGGATTTAAGTTATCTTTCCTAGTTACAAAAAAATAAAATCACCTTGTCTTATCATTGTTGTAAAAGTTAACCTGTAGATTTATGGAGTTATATTTGGGCCATGATTGATAGTTAACTTTATGTTAAACATAAAATCCCCAAGAGAATCAGTTGGCGCTTACGTAAAATGTTGGACAACCCATTCCAGTATGATACTAAACTTTTACACAGTCGATGTTTTGCTTTAGTCCCAAATTTTGGATCTTTAACTACATGTTTATTTCACAGAATTCATCATGCAGTCAGATATTTGGCTCATTTTGGTGGATAACAGTAATTTTTAGCGTTAAGTTTAGCAAGCATTGGATATCTCTTTCCCGCAGGCAAAGTTATTGTAGATTAAGAGAGATTGTATCAGTACAGGTGAGTTGAAAGTCCATGGGACCATGAAGAAAGAAATTGTAATATGGCAGGTAAGCGGTGACAAAGGGTTCAACAAGGAAAGACAGTGACTCGTAACTTAGGAGTCATTATATAAAAGTTAATGGAATCAGTATGTCTAAGTATAACTTTAAAGAAAACAACTGTCCCTAATAGGTACCCATTGGCAAAAATAAAAGGTAGATTAGCTAGGCAGTACTTTTAAAAACATTCGGAGTTTTGAGACTATTTTATCTCACCTGTTTTATTGTCTGTTGTTGCATATGCACTACTTGGTTAATAGTCTAAAATAGAAATGCAGGACTATTTTCTTTGCTATTTATCTTCTGTGATTGTACTTGCCTGGAACATTCTTCCCTCAGGTATCCCCATGGCTCACTCGGTTCCTACAGGTGTCTGAGCTTTTGGCCTCTTTTTTCAGATCCTTTCCCTGGCTACCTTCTCTGAAACAGCCTTCCCATTGGTACTTCTTATCTTGATTTGCTTCTCTTCATAGCTGGAGACATATTGCATCAACACTTATTTATTTTAAAAATAAATTTTATTTTTAGAGCATTTTAGGTCCACAGCAAAACTGACTAGAAAGTAGAGAGGGCTCTCCTAAACCTCCTGCCCCATGCCCTATAGCCTTCCCCACTACCAACATCTCACACTACTACTAAAATAGTACAATTATAAAAATCAGTGAACCTACACTAGCAAGGTTAGAGTCAGGGTTAGGGTTAGAGTTAGGGTCATCATTACCCAAAGCCCATAGTTTACATCAGGGGCTCATTCCTGGCGTTGTACATCCTATGGGTTTTGACAAATGTGTAATTATATATATATATATATATATATATATATATATATATATATATATATATACACACACACACACCGGAGAAGGCAATGGCACCCCACTCCTGTACTCTTGCCTGGAAAATCCCATGGACGGAGGGGCCTGGTGGGCTGCCGTCTATGGGGTTGCACAGAGTTGGACACGACTGAAGCGACTTAGCAGCAGCAGCATACACACACACACACACACGTATATATATAAATATAGCATCATACAGAAAATTTCAGTGCCCTAAATATCTAACTGCATCCTGCCTGTTCATCCCTCCCCTTCCTCAAATCCCTAATTACCATCACGCGAGTAAAAAGTTCCAGAATCTTTGACTTTCTCAAACAACGGTAAAATCTTTAGAGCACAGTAACTATGTATTAAAAACAAGACTTTTAACCTCTAAGCACCTGATAAAAATATGCCTGTCTGATGCTGAACTGGTGCTAATGCTGAAGATGAAGCTCTAATACGTTGGCCTGTCATGGTAGAATTGTAAGACTTGCTGCTTGATCAATGCATTGACTTTGGGAAGTGGAAAAAATACAAAAGAAGCTGGCACACGGAGGTCAGAAGCAGCATGGAGAAGAGCAGATGATTTCTTAGCAGTAATCATTGTTTATTTTCTTATTTTAAAGGGTTTTGTTTCTTCACCCAACCCATTGCTGCTTTTGAATGGAATGAGATTAAACCCATATGATGACTGATAGGCAGTGTGTTCCGAAGATTCCTATCACAATTTGATCTAATGTCAGGAAATAACTTAGAAGCCAGACCTGGACACACCTGCAGAGTTAAGCATGTCTGAGTTGCTTCTGCTAATGTTTCCAGGAAGCTAACTACCATGCCAGGTACATGACTTGTTGCTTGGCAACCTCAGAACCCAAGCTTTAACTGCACTGGTGGTGTTGTTCTGATGAGGGTTCATGGGTATTTTGGGAATTCATCTCAGAATACTGTGGCCTGGTATACATAGTCAAAGCAACTAGAAAGATAGGGACAATTTTTCAGAAAATTTATAAAATGTTCCTATGGCTCTAATTGATTGGATTGAATCAAATTGATGCTTTTGAGTTGTGGTGCTGGGGAAGACTCTTGAGAATACCTTGGACAATGAGGAGATCAAATCAGTCAATCCTAAAGGAAATGAACGCTGAATATTCATTGGAAGGACTGTTGCTAAAGCTGAAGCTCCAATACTTTGGCCACCTGATGCAAAGAACCAATTCACTAGAAAAGACCCTATTTTGGGGGCCCTAGAAATTTTGCAACAGTGTGAGAACTTCTTTGGTATAATTTTTCTCCAGTTTCTGGGTCATCTGCTTAGCAGCTCTATGGTGGTGGGGCTAATGGAGACCTCCTCCAAGAGGACTTATGCCACACACCTCACCTCCCAGGTCTGCTGATGACCAGTGCCTCTGCAGGAGACACTCAGACACTCAAAGGCAGGTCTGGCTCAGTCTCTTGTGGGAGTCATTGCTGCTTTCCCTGGGTCCTGGCATGCACAGAGTCTTGTTTTGCCCTCCGAGCATTTCTGGTGGATATGAGGTTTGATTCTGAACGCAGTTGTGCCCCTCCAACCATCTTGTTGGGGCTTCTCCTTTGCTCTTGGATGCAGGGTATCTTTTCCTAGTGGAATCCAATGTTCTCCTGTCAATGTTTGTTCAGTAACTAGTGGCAATTTTGGTGTTCTTCCAGGAGACGATGAGCACACATCCTACTACTCCACCATCTTTGCCAAGATCCGTTGGATCACAGAAAAAGCAAGAGAATTCCAGAAAAATATTTACTTCTGCTTCACTGACTATGCTTAAGCCTTTGGCTGTGTGCATCACAACAAACTGGAAAATTCTTCAAGAGATGGGAATACCAGACCATCTAATCTGTCTCCTGAGAAATCTGTATGCAGGTCAAGAAGCAACACGCAGAACCAGACATGGAACAATGGACTAGTTCCAAATTGAGAAAGGAGTACATCAAGGCTGTATATTGTCACCCTGCTTATTTAACTTCTATGTAGAGTACATGATGTGAAATGCTGGGCTGGATAAAGCACAAGCTGGAATCAAGATTGCCGGGAGAAATATCAATAACCTCAGATATGCAGATGACACCACCCTTATGGCAGAAAGCAAAGAAGAAATAAAGAGCCTCTTGATGAAAGTGAAGGTGGAGAGTGAAAAAGTTGGCTTAAAACTCAACATTTAGAAAACTAAGATCATGGCATGTGGTCCCATCACCTCATGACAAATAGATGGGGAAACAATGGAAACAGTGACAGACTTTCTTTTCTTGAGCTTCAAAATCACTGCAGATGATGACTGCAGCCATGAAATTAAAAGATGCTTGCTCCTTGGAAGAAAAGCTATGACCAACCTACACAATATATTAAAAAGCAGAGACATTACTTTGCTCACAAAGGTCCTTATAATCAAAGCTATGGATTTTCCAGTAGTCATGTATGGATGTGAGAGTTGTACCAAAAAGAAGGCTGAGCACTGAACACTTGATGCTTTTGAACTGTGGTGTTGGAAAGTACTCTTGAGAGTCCCTTGGACAGTGAGGAGATCCAACCAGTCCATCCTAAAGGAGATCAATCCTGGATATTCATTGGAAGGACTGATGCTGAAGCTGAAACTCCAATACTTTGGCCACCTGATGCGAAGAACTGACTGATTGGAAAAGAACCTGATGCTGGGAAAGATTGAAGGCGGGAGGAGAAGGGGACAACAGAGGATGAGATGGTTGGATGGCATCACTGACTCGACGGACACGAGTTTGAGCAATCTCAGGGAGACGGTGAAGGACAAGGAAGCTGGCATGCTGCAGTCCATGGGGTTGCAGAGTCAGACACTACTGTGTGACTGAACAACAATAGTTGACTTACAATACTGTGCTTGTTTCAGGTGTACAGCAAAATGTACCCACACACACGTACCCACTCTTTTTTAGATTCATTTCTCATATAGGCTATTACAGAGTACTGACTAGAGTTCTTTGTACTATACAGTTTGCATCCTTATTAGTTATTTACTTTATATATTTGTTGTTGTTTAGTCACTCAGTCATGTCCAACTCTTTGTGACCCAATGCACTGCAGTCCACCAGGCTTCTCTGTCTATGGGATTTCTCAGGCAAGAATACTGGAGTGGGTCACCATTTTCTGCTCCAGGGGACCTTCCCAACCCAGGAATTGAACCTGTATCTCCTGCAAGTCACCTGCATTGCAGGTGGATTCTTTACCCCTGAGCCACCATTTTATATGCAGTAATATGTGAATATGTGTATTAAATATGTCAATCCCAATCTCCCAGCTTGTCCCTCCCCACTTACCGGCTGGTAACTATAAATTTGTTGTCTACATCTGTAACCCTATTTCTGTTTTACAGATAAATTCATTCGAAATAGAAACCCTTAGATTATGATACAGTTTATCATCAGAAAAATCATGATTATTTAATAGGTATGATGACTCTACTTCTTTTTCAGGCTGAACTAAAGTACTAATTTTTAGGTTCTTGTGCAGAGACAGTAGTGAAATGTAGGAATTAGATACTTGCCTCTTTCCATGGCTGAGGTCCCTTACCCCTCAACTCTGTGCTTGCTATGCTTGTAGCTAACGATTTTACAGCATTTTCATGAGCAGGGAGTATTAAAGCACTTCGCGTAGAATGATTCATTTAATCATCACAAGGATCATAAAAGATAGGTGCTATTATTTCATCGGACAAGTGAGGAAACAAATACAGAGATTAAGTAACTCTAAGAAATGTCACAAGGTCATTAAGCTAGGATTTGAGTGTGTGTTCTTTAGCTGTAGAGTTTGTTTCCTTGAGGCTCAGGAGCCAATTCTGACCTCGACAGGAGTTTAAGAAATTCTAAACTAACCCATCAGGGGCTTCAGTGAATTTATCTTCTGAAGAGTTGCTTGGCAAGCTCTAATCTCATAGCCTAACTCTGACAATTGGATTTCTGCATTATTCCCAAGGCCAAATGCATATCTCCTGCTGCTGCTGCTAAGTCGCTTCAGTCATGTCCAGCTCTTTGTGACCCCATAGACGGCAGCCCACCAGGCTCCCCCGTCCCTGGGATTCTCCAGGCAAGAATACTGGAGTGGGTTGCCATTTCCTTTTCCAGTGCAAGAAAGGGAAAAGTGAAAGTGAAGCCGCTCAGTTATGTCCGACTCTTAGTGATCCCATGGACTGCAGCCTACCAGGATCCTCTGTCCATGGGATTTTCCAGGCAAGAGTACTGGAGTGGGGTGCCATTGCCTTCTCCGGCATATCTCCTAGGAACATTCTATTTTCTAGATACTGGCTTTTCCCAATTGGAACAATAAACTTCTACCCAGCAACTTCACAAGTGAGGAAAGAAACAGCATTTTTGAGATTGGTATAACACTGTAAGTCAACTATACTTCAATAATAATCATAATAATAAAGAAACAGCATTTTTGGTAATTGGTTCACTTCAATTTACATATTCATCAATTCATTATTTGGCAGCAATGACTTTGTAAGCAGTTAGGGACACAATTCCAGGCACAATGAACATTATAAGAAATATAAGGGAAACACAGGGAGCTCAACCCAGTGCTCTGTGACAATTGAGAGGGGTAGGAAGGGGTGGGAATGTGAGGTTCAAGAGGGAGGGGACATATGCATACTTATGGCTCATCTATGTTATTGTATGGCAGAAACCAACACAACATTATAAAGCAATTATCCTCCAATTAAATTTTTAAAGAGAAATAGAAGGGAGGTTAACAAATATTTATTCGGTGCTTTCTACACACTGGGCATTGTTCTTGGTGGTGAGATCATGATACGGGCTGAAGCCAAGTTCCTACTCTAATGGAACTTGCACTCAGGAAGACAGATACAGACAAACGTATGTCATAAAATGTAACGACACTCTGTGTTCAAGTTTAAAGAGTTATGGAGTGAAATAAAGAAGGTGAAGACAAAAATAATAAAATAATGGGCAATTTTTTTTAAATAGAAGGTCGGGAAGGTCTCCTTGAGGAGATAGCATTTGAACCAAAACTAAAAGGAGATAAGAACAGGCCATGCATGTGGACAAAGGACAGGACCATCATCGTTGGAACCGGAAGAATACTCACACACACCCTGTGGCAGAAACAAGCAACCAGGAAGGCAACGTGTTGGAAGAGAGTAAGTCAGTAGGAGATAGAAGATGAAGTTAGAAGGGTGCTAAAGGCCAGGACTGTGTAGAAAGTTGTAAGCCAGGGAAGAACCTGGGTGACTGTTGACTCACTGATGTTATTTATTCAAGTTCGTAAACTTGCTCATTTGCACACTCTCAAAATCGTGTTCAGTCTTATAAGAATCATAGAATATTAAAGCTGGAAAGGATACTCTCATGATTCACTGTGGTCATAAATATCATACTTGATTCTCTCAGAAAATGCCAAAAAAAAGCAAAAAGAGCAACAACAGTTAACAAGTGCTTAGTGAGTGTTTATAAGGCAATCATTGCGCAAAAAAACTTTATGTACATGGTTTTCAACTGTTTTCATTGTTCTCCTCAGTCTCAGAAAGGAATGGTAAAAACAAATCTCACAGAAGTTAATCAGTCTCACTGTCCGGGGACCATCCAGAGCTCACCATGTCAGGACAGGGCGGAAACAAGAATGTGCTTTGTGGTACAGGTCAGAAAGCCTTCTCTTGTCTCTCTCCATTTCCCTTTTTTCTTATTTGGTGAGTATTTTTTCTGTTGGGGGTGGGGGTGGGGGGTTTCTTCCCTAACTAGAATGACTAGTATTGATAGGGTACTTTGAATAGAAAAGGCAAAGGTGTCACAGTGGAGTTAGGGAGACCGAAGATATCTTAGCATTATGAGGCCAGTTTAAAATTTTCCAGGGTCAAGTATAAATTGCTTAGTCAGAAGCAATTTCAGATGCCTCAGGGCATGCATTTTCTAATTGGAGGTAAACTCACATTTAAGCAAGGTCACAGATCCTGAGATCCAAAATCAGGAAATCCATCTATGAATGTGAACTGAAAATTGAGAATGCTAAGGGGATGGAAACTTTTCTTCTTCTAATGCATTGTTTCTGTAGACAGACAACACAAAAAGCCAGAGTATAATGAGAAGATCGCACAGAATCAGAACAAAAATAGTTAAATTAATTCTTACTGATATCCAGCTATGACTCTTGATATCAATAATACAGGTAGATTGAGTCCTTAGACCTACCTGTCCACCAGCAAGGGCTCCAATGGGGGCTTCCTTGGTGGCTCAGGGGTAAAGAATATACCTGCCAATGCAGGAGACGGGTTTGAAATCTGGTCTGGGAAGATCTCACATGCTGCAGAGCAACTAAGTCCATGTGCCACAGCTATTGAGCCGGTGCCCCAGAGCCCAGGAACTGTGGCTACTGAGCCCACACACCACACCTGTTGCAGTCTGCCAGCCATAGAACCCTTGCTCCACAACAAAAGAAGCTACCACAGTGTGAAGCCCCAACACCACAACTAGAGGGTAGCCCTACTCATCGCAACTGGAGGAAAGCTACAGCAGCAGGGAAGGCCCAGCACGGCCAAACTTAAATAAATAAAAAGAATAAAAACCAGCAACAAAACATGAAAAAAAACATGTATATATATACACACACAAAGAAAGAAAGACAGGGCTCCAACGAACACGGCCAGTATTCGCCCAAGTATTTCTCCATTTTCCCTAGTTTGAGGGTTGAAGTCATTTTTTCTCAGCGTAGCGCAACAGTAACTGGGGTCCCATATGGCCCGTTTCTTACATGGCAACACTTTAAAGATACCACAGTCTAGCACGAGTAATTAAAAGACAATTGTAGCCTTTACTTGTAAGCTCTCAGTGAACATTAGTGAGCATCCAATTCTTAACCCACAGCAGGAATCCACAAAAAGAATTCCCTTTCTTCTCCTTTTCAATTCTCTTACAGACTGCAGGTACCTCGAACTCCCATTGGCTCATTTCTTTCAGCTCTCTCCAGGAACTACCCCAGGACATCCTGCCCATGTGGGATCTTTGCATTCTGCCTTCCCTGGCATCCTGCAGTAACCCCCTCCTAAGAGGGGCCATTTACATTTATGGTCATGCCCACCAGCTGTGACAACTTGCTTCTAGAAGGTTGGAGAAACCAGCAACTTTCCATGCCTCGGTCTCCCTCCATCTGCAGTAAAGTTCACAGAGGACCTTGGGAATGGAATTCTTTTCTCATTTAGCTTGAGTTTCTCAGGAGATATTCTAGTATAGAATTCTCAAGGACAAGCTCTGGTAAATAAAAATTCTTCATCTTGTTATATCCATAGAGAGTAGCACATTTAAGGATGTAACTGAGTCAAGGTCGCTTCAAGGTGACCATGGTTATCTCTGCTGTGACCCATTATCAGTAGACAATATAATCCAAATATATAAACAATAACAACATTATTTTCTCTACATTCACATTCTTGAGTGACATCCCACTGTAGCCCTTGGACTTTTGGACTCTGTAATTATCTAAAGGATCAGTTAATATTCTCATAACACTCATGTACTTATTATCATTTTGACTGCACTTCAGTTGTATATCCATTAAAGCAACACAGAGACTAGCTTTAATTCCCAGCGGTCTAAAATCTGGAAATACTACAGCAGCCAATAAGCCGGCCAACAGCCCTTCCCTTTAGTTAGCTGCCAGATCCAATCTAATCCAATACCAACAGGTTTTTGTTCAAAAGGGATATCATATCAGAGAACTATAACGAAACTGGAGTTGAGAGGCAACACGCAATCTTATAGGGAACAGTTTACGCATTGGAATTCTTTTCATGGGGAATATTCAATGCACAGAGATTTTTGAACACATAAAGTCAAAGAGTGGCACTTCAGAGCGCTGGAAAAATGAATGTTTTTTTGAACCCAATGTTGTACAGTTCTGTGTTTTTGAGCTCTCTGGTCATCCACTGTATATGACACATTTGATGTCATGTATATGTTTTCAACATATTTTTATGATCCTAATGTTGAACCACTTTGGCTAGTCTATCTTGTAACAAATTTTCTATTGTTTTTCTCTTTTTCATTATTTTTGACCTTGGGTTCATCTTCTTTTAATCTTTTAATCATACATCATTGCTAAATGATACACATAATAATGAATCTATCATTGCTAAATAACACATATAATGCACTTTACATAATTCACTATTTCTTCAGCTTTATGCTTTTATCTGCCAGTTCAACATTTCTTTGAATACTATCTCTATCTAGACAATCTTCCTCCCACTTCTTAGATATATGGCTCCAACTCGGCCCCCAGAAACCTTGAACACTTTGCAAGTCTCTATAACTGACTAAATCATCCCTAATAATTTCAAATGTTATCTAGAAGGAATTTTAAACAATGTTACATTTTGCTTACATAGATAAGAGCATGTTTACTGTAAAAATCAGTCGAGTAACTGAACATCCAGCTCATTGATAAGTAAGAAAAGGGGTTACTATTTGAGACCCATAGAATGAAATAAAAATCATGTCTGTTACACTCAGCTCCCAAAGTTCTTTCACCCATACTCTTCAAACTAGATGCAATTCCAGTAGAATCTCAAATTTTGTAGGGCCATCAGACATTATCTTGTCAGATTCTTTGCTTATGCATAAAGCTCCACTTCAAAAACCCCAACAAATCAGTGGCTATTTTTTTCCGAGCACTTCTCATTTAGCTTCTATCTCTGAAGAGCCAATTTTGCACTCAGGAAAATTATAATCATGTTAATAAAGATATTAATTTAAAAGAAGAATGGGTTGGGAAGTGATGGTGTTGATCACACATAATTCACACTTAACTAAGAAAATAACACATTATTTTCTTTGGACAACGAGGGTACCCTTGGAAAAAGATTTCAGAAGTCCTGACATGAAATAGGAAGTTTAACTTGGGTCAGATAGCATTCATCTTTGAAAACCAATAGCCTTGGCAGGTAAACACACACACAAACCAAACTCCCTTTTACTTGGACAAGTTAAAATACTGGTTCCTATGAGTAATCAGTCCTTTAGCCATCAACCTCAATTGATTTCTAAATTGGCCTATCAGTTTAAAACCTTGGAGTATTTATCCTCTGACTCTGAAATGACTCTTGGATTATTTATCTTCCAATTCTTCCTTTGTGGCAGAAAGCGAAAAAGAACTAAAGAGACTCTTGATGAAAGTGAAAGAGGAGAGTGAAAAAGTTGGCTTAAAGCTCAACATTCAGAAAACTAAGATCATGGCATCCGGTCCCATCACTTCATGGCAAATAGATGGGGAAACAATGGAAATAGTGACAGACTTCATTTTTGGGGGCTCCAAAATCACTGTAGATGGTGACTGCAGCCATGAAATTAAAAGATGCTTGTTCCTTGGAAGAAAAGCTATGACCAAACTAGATAGCATATTAAAAAGCAGAGACATTACTTTGCTCACAAAGGTCTGTCTAGTCAAAGCTATGGTTTCTCCAGTAGTCATGTATGGATGTAAGAGTTGGACCAAAAAAAAGGTGAGCACTGAAAAATTGATGCTTTTGAACTGTGGTGTTGGAGAAGACTCTCGAGAGTCTCTTGGACTGCAAGGAGATCCAGCCAGTCCATCCTAAAGGAAATCAGTCCTGAATATTCACTGGAAGGACTGATGCTGAAGCTGAAGCTCCAATACTCTGGCCACCTGATGTGAAGAACTGACTCATTGGAAAAGACCCTGATGCTAGGAAAGATTGAAGGCAGGAGAAGGGGAAGACAGAGGATGAGATGGTTGGATGGCATCACTGACTCGATGGACATGAGTTTGAGCAAGCTCTGGGAGTTGGTAATGGACAGGGAAGCCTGACATTCTACAGTCCATGGGGTTGCAAAGAGTCAGACATGACTGAGCTGAACTGCATTGAACTGAACTAACTCTGAAATGTTCTGGCAAACCAGAAGTTACCAGAGATGATGAAAATTTTTCCCAAATAGAAGTGTATCTGATCCTACAGTTCCCACCATCAGATAAGTTAAAACATCAGCAATGAATTCAAATTCAAAAGACAGAGTATGACTCTCAAAAGACTGACAATTTCATGATAATTGAGATGCTATTACATACACACACACACACAATCACCCATGCACACACTTATGAGCTCTTTACAGTTAAAAAGTGTACATTTAAGAGTGCTTTGGGGGATTTCCCTGGTGTCTAGGGGTTGAAACTTCACCTTCTAATGTAGGGGGTGTGGGTTCAATCCCTGTTCAGGGAACTAAGATCTCACATGCCTCCCAGCCAATTAACCAGAAAATAAACAACAGGAACAGTATTGCAACAAATTTAATAAAGACTTTAAAAATAATCTGCATAAAAAATAGAAAGAGCTTTGGCATGATGGAAATTCAGTCTGAAGGGTTCATAGCAAGGGGGCTAGTTGTACTACCTGCTGCCTATATTTTCTCATCCCTCAGTGAAATGGGGTCATGGTTAAGTCCTTGACCTGTCTTCTTTGGAAGGGTGTCAGTTCCCCAACTTCTCAATGGCTAGAGGAATCCTGGGGTACAGGTATTAATACGAAGGCAGGCCTATGTTCCAGCTGTTATGTAGTCTCTGGGTTGTGTTGCAGAAGAATCATGACTTACATCAGAGAAAGGATTTGAGCCCAATTTAAGATTTGCATAAATTGAACATTAGCAAGCCCTAATATTTAAAATGGGATAACGAAGTAAAAACTCCCTGCAAGCTGTTTGACAGCCTTATGAATATGCAAATAAGAAACCCCAAAATGACTACCAGTGGTCCGCAGAAAATACATCTGCAGGAGTGTGGAACCAAAGCAGAGGATTTAAGTCCGCACAGTGTTTTCCCTGAAGTACAACACTTAAAAGAAAGTTTTATTATAATGTACTGAATCTATTGAGCACTCAAATCAGCTGATAGCGTTTTTAAATCACAGTTATTTTGGCATTTCTTATTGAAAGCAATAGAAGAGCAACCAGAAGTAATAAATTTGTTTGTGAAAAGCAGCCTTGCTCATCATTGCTGTACATTGTTGTAACTAGGACAGAATTATGCAGTAAATTTACAGATGCGTCACCTTTATTGTCAGCAATGGCCAGCTTTTTTCCTGTTTATTTTAAGCATGTTTATCCATGGAATTGCTTACATTTTCATCATTACTGCATGGGCATATACTTTAACCAAACTATATCTACCACAGGACAAGGCTCAGGCTATTTAAATGAATAATATGTCTTTGCAAACTCTAGATTATTTGCAGCAAGTAATACTTAGCTCAATGTTCTGACAAACAAATGCCAGGAAAGCACGAGTTTTAAATACATGGCTGTGTCTGAATAACTCACATAATTTCTCTCTACTCCAACAACTGAAGTGGTGATTCGGTTCCTTCTGATACATTGCATGCACCCTGCGTACTCAATCACTAAGTTGTGTCCGACCCTTTGCGACTCCATGGACTATAGCCCACCAGGCTCCTCTGTCCATGGGATTCCGCAGGCAAGAATAAAGGAGTGGATTGGCATGCCCTCCTGCAGGGGATCTTCCTGACTCAGGGGTCGAACTCGCATCTCTTAAGTCTCCTGCATTGGGAAGCAGGTTCTTTACCACTAGCGCCACCTGGAAGCCCAATTGGGATTGAATATTTACCCTCAAATAATGCAACATAAGATGAATTGGAAAACAAATCACTGGAAGGGACTAAAAATCTTAGAGGGAGCACTCATCACAGGCAGCTCTAATATGCTTTCCTATTATTTCTTCCTACCACTCCATATTTTTTTGCCCTAGAGAGGGAAGGACGGGGAATAGACAAAACTAAAGTGATGACAATTATTTTTAAAAATTAGAAATGTCTCCTGTTTGTATGTTGTTCTGCTGAGGGTCATTATGAAAGTGAAAGAAGAGAGTGACAAACCTGGCTTAAAACTCAGCATTCAAAAAGTGAAGATCTCGGCATCCAGTCCCATCACTTCATGGCAAATAGACGAAGAAAAAGGGGAAACAGTAACAGATTTTATTTTCTTGGGCTCCAAAATCACTGAGGGTTGTGACTACAACCACACAATTAAAAAAACAGTTGCTCCTTAGAAGAAAACTTATGACAAACCTAGACAGTGTAGTAAAAACCAGAGACATCACTTTGTTGACACATGTCCATCTAGTCAAAGCTATGGTTTTTCCAGTAGTCATGTTCAGATGTGAGAGTTGGACCATAAAGAAGACTGAGTGCCAAAGAATTGATGCTTTTGAACTGTGGTGTTGGAGAAGACTCTTGAGAATCCCTTAGACAGTAAGGATATCAAACCAGTCAATCCTAAAGGAAATCAACCCTGAATAGCCATTGGAAGGACTGATGCTGAAGCTGAAGCTCCAATACTTTGGCTACCTGATGGGAAGAACTGACTCATTGGAAAAGACCCTGATGTTGGGAAAGATTGAATGAAGGCAGGAGGAAAAGGGGATGACAGAGGATGAGATGGTTGGATGGTATCACCGACTCAAGGGACATGACTTTGAGCAAGCTCCAAGAGATAGTGGACAGGACAGGACAGCCTGGCGTGCTGCAGTCCATGGGGTTGCAAAGAGTAGGACATGATTGAGCGAGTAAACAACTGCTGAGGGTATTCAATCCAATGTATAATAGAATTATATAAGGAAAGATATGGAAGATAATTTCCTTGTTCCCAATTAATCTAATGACCTCCTGCTGCCTTCTTACTTTTGAGTATAAATTAGATTTTTACAATACATGGCATTAAGAGTCATTGTATGGGATAGGGTAGGAAGTCTTCTAATATTTTGATCAAAAGGTGACTGGCTTTTTTTTTTTTTTTTTTTGGCCCTTACTGCATGGCATGTGGGATCTTGTTCCCTGACCAGGGATCAAAACTGTGCCCCTTGAATGGGAAGCATGGAGTCTTAACCCCTGGACCACCTGATTGGCTTGTTTGTGAGTCTTCAGACATTATTTCATCTCCACTTTCCTTCCTCCACATAAATGAACAAACTGGCAATATGTATTAGTAGCAATCCACTTTTATCCAAAGCTTTTGCACCTGAAGCACTTTCCTACTCATTGCTATATTTGATACTCACAATCCTTCTTTATTTCTTTTTATTTTTCTCAATTTAATTATTTATATTAATTGGAGGATAATTACTTTACAATAATGTGATGGCCTCGGCCATACATCAATAACCCTTCTTTAGGACTGTTATTTTTATCTCCACTTCCTTAAAAAAAAATTGGGACTCCTAGAGTTCTAGATGGAGCAGGAAATGGCAACCCACTCCAGTACTCTTTCTTGGGCATTCCCATGGAAAGAGGAGCCTGGCAGGCTACAGTGCAAATGCATGGGATCGCAGAGTCTGGACATGACTAAACAACAACAGAGCTCTAGAACCTAAAGTTCCCCCAGCTAGTCAGTGAAGCAGGAAAAGTAGAAGCCAAGTATCAGCCCACAAAACTATGACAGAATACCCATAGTGATGAAAAATGAAATGTAATTGTGACAGAGACAGTGTTCATGAATGCTATGGGCATGCAGGAAGACAGATTTTCTACCACTTGCATCATTTGGAGCCAGGAACATGCCAATGGAATGTTGAGAAAGGTTTGAATGCCACTGGAAGACCACAATCGATTTCACCCTTAAGATGCTCCACTGTTCTTTGTTTATCAATCAATCAAATGTGGAGGATACAGAAGAGGTTCTCAAGGTTTTGAAGGGTTGGGATTGCATGAGATGGAAGACAGCCTGGATTCTAGATCTCCCACATTTAGAACATAAATTCCTAGGAGATTGCCTCAAATACAGGCATCTCCACCGTCCTTTCTGAGTGAGTCAATTTATTTTTTATTAAACCACTGAGATGCTAGGATTGTTTATTACTAAAGTTAGCAAACTCCTGGCTAATACAGATATCAAACCAGAAGTAATTATATCTATGAATTACTCTTGCAGAAGACAATTCTAGTTTTCTCCCTTACTCAAATTATTTCTTGATTTATTGAAATGTCTTTCCTGTGGTAGACAATGAGTTAATGAACTCCAAATGATAATACATCAAGATCCAAATAGGGCTTGTGGCTTGATTTTTTTTTTGTATTCAAAAAATCCATTTGAGGAAAAGAGTAACAGGAAAACACTTTTCGGGTTGCAGAGAAGTAGGTAATTTAGTTGTACTGAAATAGGAAGATAAACTGAGGGTTCTTTCAAAGCCTGATAGAATAGAAATTTAGCAGGAAAGAATGGCACTGGTACAAGAGGTGTAAAAACCAAAGGCAGGGATTAATTACGTCTGAGAAATATTCCTAGAAAGCCATTAATCCATTGTTTTTCATCCATTGTCAGAGTAACCACTAGAGATGAGTGGCCTGCCAATAATAATCAAAGGAGAGCAGAGTCAGGTCATGAACTCCTACAATTGACAAGTGTAAAACCTCCAAATGGAAAAAAAAAAGCCCTTTGAGTCTGAGAACAGCAAGAGGCTTAAGTGGGGACATCAAGTCTTGATGACTGAGGACAGCTTGTAATGTATCATCAAATGCAGTTTTGTCACTTCTTTATTCTCAGAGGGTATGCTGAATGATGAGTGTAAATCTGATTGTCCCAGGAGTCACGGAAGTTGCTGTGTGGTCTTGTAATCATAAAAATGAGTATTTATCATCTTCTTTAAAAGTATGTATAATTGAATAACGAAGATTATATATCTCTTTCTTTAAATAAAATAGAAAAATAAAGGATTTTACTAGACCCAATGACAAGAAACAACAGTAGGAACAGAGGACAGATGGGAGATAGATGACAGGGAGGGAAGAAAAGCTTTTAGGAAATAATCAGAAATGTATAAGAAAGAAAGTGCAACAAATCCCTCACAAAAACACGACCATTGTAGTTCAAGCAAAGTAATAAAGAGGCCAGAGTTACTAGAACAGATAAAGTGTTCCTTGCTCAGTCGTGTCTGACTCTTTGTGACCCCATGGGCTGTGGCCCACCAGCTTCCTCTGTCCATGGGCTTCTTCAGGCAAGAATACTGGAATGGGTAGCCATTCCCTTCTCCAGGGGATCTTCCCAACACAGGGTTTGAACCTGGGTCTTCTGCATTGTAGGCAGATTCTTTACCATCTGGGCCACTGGGAAGCAGATAGAAACAGACTATCCAAATGGTCCATCAGGGAGGAAAGTCAATTGAAATGTATCAACTGAAATATGAATTACTTCAGCTATACAAGTGAGAGGCCAAAGAGTTTTCTCATTGTAATGGGACAGAATGAATAAGATTCAGGCTTCAGTACTGTCCACAAAAAAAAAAAGATAATAAAATATGATGACATCTGTCAACTACGTCCAAATAATCAGCTACATTCTTCTTAGAAAATATCACTAATTAACATAGGTTTGAAGAACATAAAAAGGAGGGTTTGACTATTATCACTTTAAATTTAAATGAAAACTTATGCTTTAAAAGAACTTTCACAAGGTCATCTAGTGCAATCTAATGATCGCATTCATGACAAAGAAGATACATAGGTATAATGTATCGTATATTAAATAATACATAATACTCATACACTGTATATATTATATAGTATATAAAATACTTATAATAAACCTACCATATACTTTATATATCTATAATCTATTATATAAGATATACATTATATATTATACAATACATACAATATATATCTAATATATTATAATATACAATGCACATATATAACATGTAGTTGTTTTGTCATTATGTCCAACCTTTTGGTATCCCGTGGATTGTAGCATGCCAGGCTCCTCTGTCCATGGGGTTTCCTGGGTCAGAATACTAGACTGGGTTGCCATTTCCTTCTCCAAGGGATCTTCCTGACCAGGGAGTGAACCTGTATCTCCTCCGTTGGCAGGCAGATGCTTTACCACTGAGCCATCAAGGAAGCCACATTGTAAATATTTTATGTTGTAGAATGCCTAATGTATATATTGTGTATATATATTATATAAAACTTATTATGGGTATATATAACATACAGATATTCTATATATTGTGTTTGTAAAATTTATACAATGCTTATAGTAGGTACATGTGCATATATCTAAAGTATATAACATGGACTTTGAAGCTTTGTCAAGTTTCAGTTCAGTTCAGTCGCTCAGTCGTGTCCAAGTCTTTGCGACCCTACAAACTGTAGCACACCAGGCCTCCCTGTCCATCACCAGCTCCCGGAGTCCACCCAAACTCATGTCCATTGAGTCAGTGATGGCAATTTATAGAATTTGGATTCAAATTTAGGTAGATACCTAGATACTCCATAGATTTGATACTCTTTCACCCTGGCACTCTGAGAAGAGGATTATCAATGTTTTCTTTCAGCTATTCAGTTATTAAAACTAACTTGTTCCTTAGTTGTCTGTTAGAAACATTAGACTAGTAGTACCTAATTTGAAGAATGCACATTTCACTATCATAGAGACCTAGACATGTTCAACTTCAAAGGTAACCTGGGAACAAAGTAAGACATCTTTGCTTTAGTCCTATGTTCCTGAAGTTTGCACAGTCACTAGATCACCTGTGAAGTTGATTATAGATTTTCAGTCCCTGAACTATTAACCAGAACCTCATAAAAGGGACTTGGGAAACTGATTATTAAAGAAGCACTCCAGAGGACTTTAACAATCAAAGAAGTTTAAGAAATACTAATTTAAACCCTTGCCTTTCTAAGAGCATGTCTGAGCCAACAAGTGTTTAAGAACAATGCAAAATATAAATTTTTAACCATCTTAGTATTTCTAGCTTGGAATGAGTAAATAGTAGAACATTTTTTACTTCAAGACAGGAACAAGAAATGAGGGTACATTATAAAAATATAACATCCAGAAATGGTTCACAATTATCTTTAAAAATAGTGCTTTATGATGTTTACCTTCAAAGACTTTTTTTTCCTACTGGCATTTCTAACACCTTTACTATCACCGAAATCTCATTTTTCTCCTTGTGTTATCTTCAGTGGAAAGAAGCACCTTGAGGTCTTTGACTAAATTCACTTTGTATGAACAAATTTTCAACAGTCTTGACTGCTTACTTCATATAAGAGACAGTCTTTAAAAACATTAATGTTTACCTTTTAAAATGTACCAAAATAAATTTCTCCTTTGGCTCACAGTATGAATTGGATGGATTAGCAGTGGTATATTAGTTAAGTTTCACGATGCTGTAAGTGTATGGCCCCTGAGCCAGGGCACCACAGTGGTGAGGAATTTCTTCTTACGTTTCTGAATTATCAGATAATTTGCATGACTGTCTCCAACAGACTGGCATTCTCTTTTCTCTTTGCCCAAAGAGTTTTGTTGTATCTCAACTACTCCTCTTCTTTGCTGTGTGGAGGATAAAAAAAAAAAAAAAAAAAACAAACTATTGACTAGGGTTTTTATTTTAACTATTTATGGAGATCAACTGGATATATAATAAACTGCATGTATTTAATGCATAGAATTTGATAAAGCTTGAAATACATCTGTTTATAAAATCATCAGCATAGTCAAGATAGCAGATGTGTCCGCCAGCACTAAGAGTTTCTCATGCTCTTTGTAATCTCCCTCTCTCCCCACCTTCATTTCTAAGGAACCACTGTCGTTTGCATTTTCTAAGATTAATTATACATTATGCTTTACTCTTCCTTTGTCCAGCTTCTATTTCTTAGCATAATGGTTTTGAAACATTCACATCAATAGCTTATTCTTCTATTTCTGAGTAGTATTTCACAGTATATACTGTATACAAGATGGAGGAGTAGAAGGACGTGTGCTCAGCTTCTCCTGTGAGAACTCCAAAATTAGAACTTGCTGCCAAACAACCATCGACAGGAGAATGTTGGATCCCACCCAAAAAAAAAAAAATACCCTACGTCCAAGGCAAAGGAGAAGCCCCAGCAAGAGCGTAGGAGGGGCAAAATCATGTTTAGAATCAAACCCCATACCCACTCCAGTATTCTTGCCTGGAGAATCCCACTTTCCATAACCACTAGAGATACTTGGAGGGCTCAAACAAAACCTTGGCACACCAGGAGACCCCGCAGAGGCTGAATCAGACTTGCTTTGAGTGTTTGAGTGTCTCCTGTGGAGGAAAGGGTCAGCAGTGGCTCTGGGTGCAGCAGACCTGGGTATTGAATAAGCCCTCTTGGAGGAGGTCACAATTAACTCCACCATAGAGCCGCCAGAACTTACACAGGACTAGGGAAACAGACTCTTGGAGGGCACAAACAAAACCTGTGCACACCAGGACCCAGGATAAAGGAGCAGTGATCCCACAAAACACTGACCCAGACTTGCCCGTGAGTGTCCAGGAGTCTCCGATGGAGGCATGGGTCAGCAGTGGCCTGCTGCAGGGTCAGGGGCACTGAGTGTGGCAGTGCTTGCACAGGACCTTATGAAGGAGGTCACCATTATCTTCATCACCTCCACCATAGTTTGGACACAGGTCAAACAACAGGAGGGAACACAGCCCCGCCCATCAACAGAAAATTGGATTAAAGATTAAATGAGCATGGCCCATCAGAATAAGACCCAGTTTCCTCCTCAGTCAGTCTCTCCCATCAGGAAGCTTCCATAAGCCTTTTATCCTTATCCATCAGAAAACAGACAGAATGAAAACCACAGTCACAGAAAACTAATCAAACTGATCACTGGACCACAGCTTTGTCTAACTCAAAGAAACTATGAGCCATGCCGTCCATGTAGAGCCACCCAAAACAGGCAGGTCATGGTGGAGAGGTCTGACAAAATGTGCTCCACTGGAGAAGGGAATGACAAAGCACTTCAGCATTCTTGCGTTGAGAACCCCATGAACAGTATGAAAAGGCAAAAAGATGTGACACTGAAAGATGGACTCCCCAGGTTGGAGAACAGTGGAGAAATAACTCCAGAAAGAACGAAGAGACAGAGCCAAAGCAAAAACAACATCCAGTTGTAGATATGACTGGTGATGGTAGTAAAGTCCGATGCTGTAAAGATCAATATTGTATAGATACCTGGAATGTTAGGTCCATGAATCAAGGTAAATTGGAAGTGGTCAAACAGGAGATGACAAGAGTGAACATAGACATTTTAGAAATCAGTGAACTAAAATGGACGGGAATGGGTGAATTTAACTCAGATGACCATTATATCTACTACTGTGGGCAAGAATCCCTTAAAAAAAATGGAGGAGACCTCATAGTCAACAAAAGAGTCTGAAATATAGTACTTGGATGCAATCTCAAAAATTACAGAATGATCTCTGTTCATTTCCAAGGCAAACAATTCAATATCACAGTAATCCAAGTCTATGCCCCCACCAGTGATGCTGAAGAAGCTGAAGTTGAACAGTTCGATCAAGACCTACAAGACTTGATAGAGGTAACACCCAAAAAAGATGTCTTTTTCATCATAGGGGACTGGAATGCAAAAGTAGGAAGTCAAGAGATACCTGGAGTAACAGGCAAGCTTGGCCTTGGAATACAAAATGAATCAGGGAAAAGGCTAACACAGTTTTGGCAAGAGAATGCATGGGTCAAGGCAAACATTCTCTTCCAACAACACAAGAGAACACTCTACACATGGATATCACCAGACAGTCAATACTGAAATCAGAATGATTATATTGTTTGCAGCCAGAGATGGAGAAGCTCTGTACATTCAGCAACAACAAGACCAGGAGCTGACTGTGGCTCAGATTATGAACTCCTTATTTCCAAATTCAGACTTAAATTGAAGAAAGTGGGGAAAACCACCAGGCCATTCAGGTATGACCTAAATCAAATCCCTTATGATTATACAGTGGAAGTGACAAACAGATTCAAGGGATTAGATCTGATAGACAGAGTGTCTGAAGAACTATGGGTGGAGGTTCGTGACATTGTACAGGAGGCAGGGATCAAGACCATCGCCAAGAAAAAGAAATGCAAAAAGGCAAAATGGTTGTCTGACAAGGCCTTACAAACAGCTGAGAAAAGAAGAGAAGCTAAAGGCAAAGGAGAAAAGGAAAGATATACCCATTTGAATGCATAGTTTTAAAGAACAGCAAGGAGAGATAAGAAAAACTTCCTCAGTGATCAATGCAAAGAAATAGAGGAAACAAATAGAATGGGAAAGACTAGAGATCTCTTCAAGAAAATTACAGATACCAAGGGAACACTTCATGCAAAGGTGGGCACAATATAGGACAGAAATGGTATGGACCTAACACAAGCAGAAGATATTAAGAAGAGGTGGCAAGAATACCCAGAAGACTATACAAAAAAAGATCTTCATGACCCAGATAACCATGATTGTGTGATCAGTCATCTACAGCCAGACATCCTGGAATGCAAAGTCAAGTGGGCCTTAGGAAGTATCACTACAAACAAAGCTAGTGGAGGTGATGGAATTCCAGTTGAGCTATTTCAAATCCTAAAAGATGATGCTGTGGAAGTGCTGCACTCAATATGCCAGCAAATTTGGAAAACTCAGCAGTGGTCACAGGACTGGAAAAGGTCAGTTTTCATCCAATCCCAAAGAAAGGCAATGCCAAAGAATGTTCAAATAACACACAATTGCACTCATCTCATGCACTAGCAAAGTAATGCTCAAAATTCTCCAAGCCAGGCTTCAACAGTACATGAACCGTGAACTTCCAGATGTTCAAGCTGGATTTAGAAAAGGCAGTGGAATCAGAGATCAGATTGCCAACATCCATTGGATCATTGAAAAAGCAACAAAGTTCCAGAAAAACATCTACTTTTGCTTTATTGACTATGCCAAAGCCTTTGACTGTGTGGATCACAACAAACTGTGGAAAATTCTGAAAGAGATGGGAATACCAGACCACCTGACCTGCCTCCTGAGAAATCTGTATGCAGGTCAAGAAGCTACAGTGAGAACCGGACATGGGACAAGGGACTGGTTCCAAATTGGGAAAGGAGTACGTCAAGGCTGTATATTGTTACCCTGCTTATTTAACTTCTATGCAGAGTACATCATGCGAAATGCCAGGATGGACTAAGCACAAGGTGGAATCAAGATTGCTGCAAGAAATATTAATAACCTCAGATATGCAGATGACACTACTCTTATGGCAGAAAGAGAAGAAAAACTAAAGAGTCTCTTGATGAAAGTGAAAGAGAAGAGTGGAAAAGGCTTAAAACTCAACTTTCAGAAAACTAAGATCATGGTATCCGGTCCCATCACTTCATGGCAAATAGATGGGGGAAAAATGGAAACAGTGACAGGCTTTATTTTCTTGAGTTCCAAAACCACTGCAGATGGTGACTGCAGCCATGAGATTAAAAGACACTTGCTCCTAGGAAGAAAAGCTATGACCAACCTAGATATCATATTACAAAGCAGAGACATTACTTTGCCAACAAAAGTCCATCCAGTCAAAGCTATGATTTTTCCTGTAGTCATGTATGGATGTGAGAGTTGGACTATAAAGAAAGCTGAGTGCCAAAAATTGATGCTTTCAAACTGTGGTGTTGGAGAAGACTTTTGAGAGTCCCTTTGACTGCAAGGAGATCCAACCAGTCAATGCTGAAGGAAATCAGTACTGAATATTCATTGGAAGGACTGATGCTGAAGCTGAAACTCCAATACTTTGGCCACCTGATGTGAGGAACTGACTCATTTGAAAAGACCCTGATGCTGGAAAAGATTGAAGGCAGGAGGAGAAGGTGATGACAAAGAATGACATAGTTGGATGGCATTACAGACTTGATGCACATGAGTTTGAGCAACTCTGGGAGTTGCTGATGGACGGGGAAGCCTGGCGTGCTGCATTCCATGGGGTCGCAAAG
This sequence comes from Okapia johnstoni, assembly GCA_024291935.2. NCBI lineage: Eukaryota > Metazoa > Chordata > Mammalia > Artiodactyla > Giraffidae > Okapia > Okapia johnstoni. Next base: position 25,628,587 of record CM044327.1, read on the forward strand.
AGTTGGACACGACTGAGTGATTGAACTGAATTCTACTGTAAGAAAGTAACAATTTATCCATTCAGCAGTGCATTATATTTGTACTATTTCCAGTTTGGGACTATGAGAAATTATGCTACTATCAACATTTTCAGCCAATCAAAAAAAATGTGTGGTAGTATCACTGCGGTTTTGATTTGCATTTCCCCCACTGCTAATGATTTTGAACAATTTTTTGTGCTATTTGTGACCCTTTCATTTACTTGGTTGTGTCATTTAAAATCTATTGTTCATTTTTAAAATTGAATTGATCGAGTTTACATTCAAGACACAAGTCCAGCTTCAGCATTCTTACAAACATTTTCTCTTTGCTGAAATAATGTCTTCTTTAGTATGCCTTTTCAATTTCTTCACATAGTCTTTGGAACTTGAGTTTTAGTTTATAAAATTTATAAACTTTACTGAAGTTCAGTTTATAAATTTTCTTTCTCTGTCTCCTGGTTCTTATTTCCTATTTAAGAAATTTTTGCCTAATTCAAGATCATTATGATTAATATTTTCTCTTTTTTTTTTAACTTCTTGAAGTTCTTTTGTAACTCATGTACTACATCTATGATCCACTTTAAATTACTTTTTATATGTAATATGAGGTAAGAATTAAAGTCTTTTTTAAAAATGGGTATTGAAATAATCCTATTCTTATTTAAAAGATTACCATTCTTCCATTGAATCATCTTGACACTTTGTAACCATCATATATATGCGTATATATATGTGTGTGTATATATATATAATGTTTTAATTTCCCATCCATTCAAAAAAGTTTCCAGTTTTATGATTTATCTTTGATGCATAAATTATTTCAAGATATGTTTATAATTTCCAAAAATCTAAAGATTTTTCAAATATTTTGTTGTTCATTTTTAGTGTAATTTTTTGTACTCAGAAAATCTATTTTATATGACTTCAACTCTTTTAAATAAATAAAGACATGTTTTATATCTTCAAATATATGATTTATCTTGGTAAATGTTCCATGTATACTTGAAGAAAATATATACTCTGCTGTCTTGGGGTGAAGAGTGCTATAAATGTTGATTAAGTCAAAGTAGTCAATCGTGTTCTATTTATTATTGACAAAAGTGCAGAATTTTCATATATTTCTCCTTGATGTTCTATCAGATTCTACATTGTATATACTGGAATGATATTATTAGCTGCATAAATATTTGAGATCATTATACTCTCTTTATGAATCAATTCCTTATTACTGTGAAATGATTCTTTTTATTCCTTATAAAATTCTTTGTTCTGAAATCTACTTTTAGCCACTCCAATTTTCTTTGATAAATATAAGCATGGTATAGTCTTCCTTTTTATCTATACTTTTCCCTTAACTCTATCTGCAATTTGTAATTAAGTTGTTCTTGTTGACAGCATATAATCGGAGCTTTTACATCCAATATGATTTATTTGTGTCTTTTAATTGGCAGACATATGCAATTTATTTTAAAATGTGTTTATTGGCACAGTTGGATTTAAACTTTTCATATTATTGCTTTCTATTAATCTCATATGCTATTTCTTTTTTAATTTTATATCTTTTTCAGACCCAAATTTGATTTTTCAATTTTTTACTTCTGCCATAGGTTTATTAGCTCTATTATTTTTTTCTTTTCTCAGTGATTTCTTGAACAGTTACAGTGTATAGCTTTAACTTATTGCAATCTAACTTCAAATATTTTTATACTATTACATTCATGGTTTATGAGGACTTTAAAATATTCTATCTTTGTTTCTCCCTTCCAGTCACTGCTCTGTGTTACTTGCAGGAGAAACCCTCAAATCCTTAAACAGTCATTCAAGATCTACTATGTCACGCTAAACTTCCCTGTGAATTTTATCTCCCACAACTATGTTTTACAAAGTCTCTGTCCCTACCAAATACTGATGCATTTATGTGAACTCTTCTGATGCTTTCCCCAGTTCATGTTATTTTCCCCATGCCTCAAAATGTCTATCAACCATATTTTTAGTTTCCCTTATAAACATCTTTTAAGTTTCAGCTACTACCATTTAGCCTTATTAAAATTCTTCAGATATATTCTGATATCCAAAGACATTAATTTCCTTCTCTGATCTTTTCGAAAGCTCATTCTGCATAATACTCACAAAGTACTTAATGTATTATAATTATTACATACATATCTAGGTTCTATAATTTAAAATCGCCTAAACACTTGCAGCTGAAGTTATAGCTAATGATTCTCTGAATTCTTTGCAGTGCCCAGCACAACACGTGTACATCTACTAGGTGCCAAATCAACGTTTTGAAAAAATTAGTCTTAGATAGCACTTTAATTATGAAATGAAAACATTTACTCCCATAAATATGGCAATTATTCTAAGTTTGGGGATCACAAAGCATGTTAACTAGAGTGCAGTTATAAGAAAGAAATCATATTGGTTATTTTAACAGAGAATTTAAGATAAGCAATTAATGACCAAGTATTGAAAACCTGAAAATTTGAAAGGCAACACTAAGGTTTTATATGACCAACAGCTACAGGACAGAGCCACAAGACTTAGTCGCTGGAGGAAAATGGAAAAGGTTGGAATTATTAAAATTAGGAAGCTTGGTGGAAAACTCCTGAGAGCTGAACTTACGTTAAGTAGTAGGTCTTATCAGTGGGGATTGTTGTCTATTAGTTCAAAGAGAGACCTTAGGGCCTAGGGGACAGACCTCCATGAAGGACATCAGCTGGCAGGTGCTGAATTAGTTGAAGGGTCATGAGGCTAGTTCTATTAACAGAAGTATAGTTAAAAGCAGAAAACCCTTCAAACTGTAGTTAATTGCTCCTGTTGTAGTGAAGTATTGCTGGAATGACAGTGTTAAAACTGGAAGCAAAAAAAAAAAAACCAAACCAGAAGAAAGTTGTGATTGGGAAGAAGTATGTCCTCCCTCCTCTTTGAGTCTCTTTCCAGGGCTCTGGATGATCAGGGGGTAAAAGAGAGAGGCTGGAGAAAATGAATGCAGATGGCGGAGTCCTAGCCCCAGCATCACAAAGAGTGAGTCTGAAACTGACAACTAATAGCTTAATTACTGGCACAGTCTCACAACTCTCTGGGTCCAAATGCTGACTTCTCTCTTACAAACTACACTACGTGAGGAATGTAAAATGAGCAAAAGAATACCACTTAAAATAGGTGGATGTCTTGAAACATTTAGTGATGTTCCAAAGCATCCCTGTTGTTTTGAAATACCAAGATGCATGTAGAAAGGACAGATAAGAAAAGTTACTGATTTTCTTAGAAAGGAAAAACCAGGTTAATGACAAATAATAATTTTAGATGCTTACTGAATGATCTTTGGATTGCCAATGGGCCAATGAAGTGGATTTTGTAATACATTTCTGTTAATTTTTACACTTAAGTGAGTCTCATTTATTTGATAGCATTCTATCAAACTGAACTCTTTGCTGCTAGAGTATTCTCGACTATGTCCCGCAGTTATCCTTTGGAACAGTTTTTTACACAACTGATCTACCCAAGAGGAACAAGTGTATTACAACAAATCCCTCTGAGACTTGCTCAGAAATCCTCTGGTCAAAAGAAAAATATACGCACTAGACTGTTGCTTCTCAGAACTGAATTCCTAAGACTTGTCTGTAAGGTCTGGGGAATTGTGAGAGGTACCATCACTAAGTCAGGAAGATTTGCAAACCAAGGAACAGAGTGTCCTATTATATAAAAATGTACCTTGAGGCTTTTATGTTCTCTGCCTCAGTTCAAGTTTATCAGAGAAATGCCATGTTGTGGCTGAATTAATACTGTTCAAACTGAATTTTGTTTTCAAGAGGAGATGAGAAGCAGAGAATGACAAACATAAATATGATATTTTTCATTAAACCAGATATACTAGTTTCCTTTGGATTATTTCAAATAGAAAAACTTTATTAACAGAAATGTGTTTTGTATTCTCCAGATCTTTTGCAACCATGGTAGAGGATCCCAAGTGAAGGGTTTTGCACAATAACATGAGCCTATCATGATTGACACTAACGAAATTCTCAATGCTTAGTAAGAATATGTTTTATAGGAAATTATTCATTCATTCATCAAATATTAACTGAATGTCTACTAGTCATGAATCACTGAACCAAGTAATTTCAGGCTTTTCTCTCTAATCTAAAAAGGCAACAATCTATTTATTTCTCATTATATTTGACCTTTCAACTTTAATCTATACTACAAATAGATCCTCCCCAAAACACTAATAATTTCAATGGAATAATCCTATTGAAGCAACTAAATCTATTTTTCTTAAATCCATAAAGCTCACTTTTATTTCTCTAATTGTCAGCTACACATTTTGCTATTCACTTGGAATAAAATATTACATTTTCACGCCTGCTGCACAAACATGGTAACCATTTTTTTTTTTTAAGTTCTGGACAATGAGATATAAGGAGAAAAGTTTTATGAAGCTTGTGGGTAATCTTAAAGGAAACTGACTTGTCTGCAAGTGTTGTTTTGCCATTTTACCTTTTATTCTTCTTTTGGCCCCAAATTCAAAGCAGCCATCTTAGACTTTGACATGAACTTAAAGAAACCCATAACTAGAAAAGTTAAATAGATGGGGATAAAATCACCAAGTAGTAATCTTGTACTGACCACACCATTAATTCCATTCAGTATATTTTTTACCTCACATATTTTAGTTTTCACCTCTCAAGTTCAATTTTGGTCTTTCTAAAAGTATCAATATTGTCATGTTTCTAGTTAATTTTTTGAACATACAGGGTACAGTTATAATAATTGTATGAATATGTCTTTCTGCTATTTCTAGACTATGCATGAGTTCTGGGTGAGTTTTGATGATTGATTTTCCTTTTTAATAATTTGGATAATCCTGTTGCTATATACATGTATCAATTTTTAATTGATGCCATATTTTATGAATTTTCTCTTGTTGAGAGCTGGATCTGTTTATATTCCTTAAAGAATTGTTGAGCTTCATTCTTAAATTACTGGGCAAAAAAATAATTTTTCCTTTCCCATCGGTCTTACTAGGCATTGTTGTTGCTTAGTTGCGAAGTCCTGTGACCCCATGGACTGTAGCCCACCAGGCTCCTCTGACCATGGGATTTTCCAGGCAAGAATACTGGAGTAGGTTACCATTTCCTATTCCAGGGGATCTTACAACCCAGAGATCGAACTCAACTCCATTGGCAGATTCTTTACCACTGAGGTACCTGGGAAGCCCTTACTAGGCATTTCCATGTCCAAATTTTATCCCATTACTAAAGCAAAACACTTCTGAGTGTATTACCCAATGCCCCATAAACTGTGATGTTTTTCAGTCTGGTAGTGGAACATTGTAGGCACCAAGTACTGCTCTCCTTTAAAACATTTCTGGCTCTTTCCTTGACTTTGAGTATTTTCCTCACTTGTATGGCATATGTACATGAGGGGGCTGCCTAGTATTTGGCTGCATATGTGAGAGGGACCCTATTCACTGGCTCTCTCTTCTCGGGTACTTTGTCCTGTTATCTGTATTTTTGTCTCACTGGATTTTCAACTCTGCTTTTTCAATTTCAGGAATCCAACAGAGTCTACGTTTCCCCCTCCCTGTGCTCCAAGTCAGCAAGCTGGAACAACAACAGTGTTCACTTCAATTTTTTTCATTTTTAATTGTTGTAACTTCTCAATTTTGTTTTGGAGTAGAGCTGATTGACAATGCTGAGAGTTTCAGGTGGACAGCAAAGGGAGTCACCCATAACATGCACATTTATCCATTCTCCCCCAGACCCCTCTCCCATCCATCCAGTCTCATAACATTGAGAAAAGCTCCCTATGCTTTACGGTCGGTCCTTGTCGGTTGTCCATTTCACATATAACAGTGTGTACATGTCTAGCCCAACTTTTTTTTCCCATTTCTCTAGGATCGGTGCCTTTCAGTGGTTCTCATAAAATCTTATAAGTTAGAAAAAACACATAGGTATATTCTGCTGTTATATGTAGGGAAGGACTGGGCTCAAAATACTTGATTTCTCTATTACTTACCAGTGTATTTTAAAAGTGCTTTTCACTATGTCACCTTGTATTTTACAGAGCATACATACTAGAATTGTTTCTATTCTGTCCTACCGTCATGAACTATCTACTGGAAAATTTCATCTTTCAGTTGGTAAGCTAGGAAGATTTCTTCTGGTTTTGTGTATGCAATGCTAATCAGTATGATGATACTGAACACTTACATGCAGGATTTCCAAACTTGTACTCTATAGTGTTTTTATTTATTTTAAATTATGTTTGCTGTAACAGTTGGAAAAATATATTACACTCTCTAAAGCTTGATATAAAAATCTTAAAATATATGGTCCAAAAAACACCAAAGGAAAATAATGCTGAAATATGCCAAGTACTCCTCCAGATCCTTCAATTCAATCTCTAAAACTTCTCTCAGGCAGATAGAGATAATCATTGGTCATTTTGGACCCATATTTCTACGCACCTTTATAGCTGCTAGTAACTGATTTCAGATAACAACTCTAGAAAAAAAGGAGATTAAGAGCCAAGTTCAGCATTTTACTTGTTCTCATTTATTTTTAAAAAGTGTTTACAACCACCTGAAAATTGCAGAACCAAAAGAAGGGAAAGACATGCTTGAAATACCAGACTTCAATAAATCTAAGTATACGGAGAAACAGAACAGGAGCATAGCTCTGCTGCAATTCAAGAAAATTAAAACTGCTGTGCAGGATCTGAGACAATGTACAATTTCTGAAGGTCAGACAGTACCTGGAATGTGTAAATAGAGAAGAGCAAACTTCAGCTTCATTAGTTCCTCATTGAGGATCTTTATTTCTGATCCCCAAAGAAAATGTACTTTTTAATCATTGTAATATTACTGACCTTTCCCAACAGCTTGTTGATTGATTATATAACCTTTCACTCTGCTGTAGCACTGTGTGTCTTTGGTTTACGTCCTGGACACCCATTTAACTCCATGGGAGGAAAGCACAGAGGTTGAACTAAGGAATGAGAATTGTAAACCATTTGGGCTATTGGGAATGCCCATGCTCCAAAAAATGATTTTTTTAAAGGAATTAACTATTGATTAAGAAAAAAAATCAAGAATATGGAGGCAAGCGAATCCTGCATGGAATCCTAGTTACCCAGGTAACCATATCCTGATTTTGGTTTGCAGAGCTCCAGATCTGAATTTGGAAAGGAGAAAGATCTTTTGAAAACATCTATTTGTTTTGAACCGATAAGGAAATTCTCATAGAGCATGTGCCATTTGGAAGTACAGGCACAAATCAAGCACAAAACACAGATTAGCTGAACAGCAGAACAAACGTTGTACTAACAATTTAATCATTGTTTGGAGAAAGGACTGACTGAAATAACTGAAAAAATGTTAAATAATATCATAACAAGTTAGAAGAACTGTTTCAGTCAAGCATTTAGATTGTGGCATCCTCTAATATAAAAGAAGAAATGAAATTAAAGATAAGGAGACACTAATAGATATTTTGAGCTTCTTATGTGGTTCAGTGGTAAAGAACCAGCCTGTTAAGCAGGAAACATGGGTTCGACCGCTGGGCCAGGAAGATCCCCTGGAGAAGGAAATGGCAACACCCTTCAGTATTCTCGCCTGGGAAATACACAGACAGAGGAGCCTGGCAAGCTACTGTCCATTGGGTCACAAAGACTCGGACATGACTTGGCAACTAAATAAAAACCACACAACAACAACAGCAGATATTTTATTACTTTTAAAATTTTATACTTGCTCTTAGATCTATTTTTCTTGTATTTTCACATCTTACAGAAGTCAATGATCAAATGTGTGCTGTTTTGTCAAAAGCAGTTTTAAATATACAATATAAAAGAGACATTATTTTATCTCTAGGATGAAGAGATCCATGCATTGAATAAAATTTCCTTTTGAGCATAAGTTGCCATAAAGAGCAGCTCTTCCCCTTAGTGATAGCAACTGGGATTGTAGGAACAGGTAATTAGTGGAAGAGAAGGGATGAACAACCAGCTATGAGGTTGTTTTGTGAACACAGTCTCCCTTGGTAATGCCAAAAGTCATCGCATCTTTCAGAATAAAACATTTTTTTTTTTTTGAGGTGAGGTATTTAAGGGATTCAGAAGAATTTAGTGTATCCACCTGGGGATCCCTTAGCAACACCTCTTAGAAAATTTATGTTCTTCCTAATCCTGAGTTCTGAGAAAAAAAATGAATTGAAAAATAAGGAAATAGGAAATGATAATTCTCCTGAGAGAATTAAAGCTGAACTATCAACACAGAAATGTTCATGCTTTGAGAGAATCCACTGAGGTCAAGTTGAAGCGGAGTTAAAAACCAACAACTACAACAAAAAACAGGCTGCAGGAGAAGCAGAAGTTTATGACTAACATTTCTGGAAACCAGGATAAGAACTGCTTAGGAAAGGAAAGTGTTCATGATGTAATCAGTCCCTCTCAGTTCCTCTCACTGTAGCCACTGGTATGTTACTCGTGTGTGCTGAGAACCTGTCTGCTGCTAAGGGCAATGCATTATTTCTTGCAAATAAAATACATATTAGCAAGTTCATACTCAAAGTACATTTCATACTAATCCAAGAAATAGGATTCTAAGAAATAATAAGCTTGGATGCAAAAGAAAGCTTAAATTAACTACCTTGACACATGATCATGTCTAGTGATGTTATCTTTGCTGAAATATACTAATGCTGTGCTATCTGCATACCATGTAAAAATGGCTAGTGGCACTCTCCAGTTTTGCATGTTGGCTATATTTGACTCTTCTTTATAACCCACTAGCAGAAGAAATGCAAAGAAAAGATGTGCACATAAAATGAAAATTTGATCTAAAATATGAATTAGCAAAAAACAATATCAAAATCAAAATCAAAATCAAAATCAGGGCAAGTGCACAAAATATTTACCTTAGTCATTAAAAAACAAACAAACAAAAAAGAGCTTATATAAAAAAAGTTTGTATTCAAATGCCTAGAATAAAGGTGTTTTAGACGCTTAATATTTCAACCAATTTTACTGCAAACTGGAAGGCATTTTTCTACATCTAGAATTTTTCTCAAGGTCAAAACTAAAGGATAAAGCAATCAATGTTTTGGACATTTTAAAACTTCATTTTGAGCGTGATAAATTTTTGTGATGTTATTTTTCAATTTGTAAAATGACTTTTAGTAGGCATTTTATAATCATCTTCCCATCTATCACAAAATATACTAATCAGATACTGATCACATGTACATGATACTGAAATTTATATTCTCAACAAAATGTTTGTTGATAACAAATCATGAATTTGTTAATATTGTATATTTTAATAGAAAAACTCCAAAATTTTCTATCATAGATTTCTATCACAGGAAAATGATTCATTTTTATTACTATAATCATTTATTATTTTTAAAGATATATGTTATGGGAATTATAACATATATCTTTAATGATAATATGATTTGGAGACTTCTCAAGAAATCCCTGGATCTTTAGTTTCTTATTCTAAAATCCCCCAAATGAATATTTGTTAAGTATTTGCAAACACTAGGAAATCTTAATTTCTTTTTTTAAACCTCTGACCAGCTTTTATTTCTACCTCCTGGTTATATTGCCCTAATATTCATCTGAAGACTTGCTTTCACTTCTCACTCAGTCCATTTCATTCTAACATGCCTCAAGCACCACTCTGTGACTACAAAGCTGAGATTCTGGTCACTCAGAGCTCTTCCCTGGAATTTCCTGAACTTGAGACAGAGCTGCAGCTTTCTCCTTCAACTTTTATGCTGTGCTCTTGTACAGTTAAAAGTTCAGAGTGCTGGCAAAGAAAAACTGGACAGACAGTCAACACAATGACAGAAGCTGTGACAAGAAAGTGAAAAGGAAGAGAACATGCAGCCAGACACTAAATTCCTGATACTGCTTGAGATTATGTTCAGCAACGAGACTAACAGCACCTCTTAATTTGTAACGTATGAAACAAATGTCTATTCTCTTCTCAAAGAATTAAAGCTTTTTTAGGTTGTTTCTGTAATTCCCAGGCAAAAGGGACCTAACACGTTGTCTTAGTCTGCTCCTCGGCTGCCATAACAAAGTATCACAGCCTGGGAGGCTTAAACAGGAATTTATGTTTCACAGTTCTGAGAAGTCCAAATCAAGGTCCTGGAAGATTCAGTTCTTGACGAGGCTTTCTTCCTGGTTGGCAGACAAGCGTCTCGCAGTATCCTCACTTGGCAGGGAGAGAAATATCTCTGATGTCTCTTGCTCTGACACTAGTACCATCCTGGGAAGCCCCAGCCTCGTTATCTCACCTAAATCTAATCATTTCCCAAGGGCCCCGCCTCCTAATACCATCACACTGGGACTTAGGGCTTCAACATGGGGATCTGAAAGGGACACAAGTACTGTTTTCTCAAATATTCAGCCTTTCTCTTTCACAGAGATAACATTTTGATGACTCAAGACCTCCAGGATTTATACTTAATAAACATTACTTTTCTAAATTAAACACAGGGGATCCCAACCCAGGGATCGAACCCACGTCTCTTGCGTCTCCTGCATTGGCAGGTGGATTCTTTACTACTGAGCCACCTGGGAAGCTCCACCTTTGGGCATTAGCAAATAATTTCTCTCCATTTGGATGTATGGATACACACAAATCATGCCTGGCCCTTCTCAGTACTCTTGATAATATTTGTAATATAGGAAATGTTACTTTAATCCCATTTTTATTCATAGTTTTAATTAAAACCAATATTGATTTAGTTTTCTCCATTAAAAAGGGGGAAAAGTGGCTTATCTTCAACCACAATACCCAATCTTGTGCTTGTCCAATAATTGAACAGGCAAAGAGATTTAGGATCTCATGCTCCACTTATTTGGGCTTCCCAGGTGGTTCAGTGGTAAAAAAAAAAAAAGCCACCTGCCAATGCAGGAAATGCAGGTTCCATTCCTGGGTTAGGAAGAGCCCCTGGAGGATGAAATGGCAACCCACTCCAGTATCCTTGCCTGGAGAATCCCATGGACAGAGGAGCCAGGCAGACTACAGTCTGTGGGGTGGCAAAGAGTCAGACATGACTGAGCATGCATGCACGCGCCACTTATTTGCTGATATTATGATACAATCTACTGAACTTTCTCCATCAACTTTTCTTTTTGAATTGAGGTGAAGACATAAAGTTAATTAAACTCTGGTTCATGACCCATTGTCATCCTTACACCCAGCAAGTATTCTCTTGTTTTATGTATTTCCTTTTATCCACATTTCTCTCTTCTGTTCTCCCAGCAGAGACAAACATTTTAACATGTTTCGTGTGCACCTTTTTTACTATATGTGTGTCATATATGACACATGTCTCTTCACAATCAGTTTTATTGAATCTTGCCTACTTGCTCTACCTCAACCATGGCTGGAGCCAGGAACCCATCAGTGTCCATATGCATCCTACATCTGAAGCTTGGGATTTTTAATTTCTCCCACCACTCCACAATGTGCCACCCAGGAGGCACGGGGTCTGACTTCCCAAAGAGCCAACTACCTTTCTCAAGTAAATTGAAGTGGAATTATTTCCCTGTGGCAAGGATTTTGACCAATGGAGACAGGAGACGAGATCAACAAATTCCCCCTTTATTCCAACCTTCTGTTGACTTTTCTGAAGCATTATTCTTCCATAGAATCTGTCCAGAAATATCTCACACGGCCAAGCATGTGCACAAGACACAGGAGAGACAAGTTGCATCTTTTCGTAATTCACCATAAAGCAGTGGCCACAACAGTAACGCATCACTCTGCTTTAGCATCTTATCCTTCTCCACCTCACTTCTGTCTTCCCTGGACTTGTATCTTCCTATAAATAATCAGGAATGACAGCTTGCTTCTGGCTCTGTTTTGCTAGGTTCTCAAACCAAGATAGTATGAATTATGCATTCTTACAAACTAAGAGGTGCTATTTTGTGCACATGAAATTTTTATTTACCTAATGGTACACTGTTTCTTAATTTTTCTTACCTAACACTTGATTTTTAAGATGTGTCATGCTGCTGTATCTACTCTATTTCTTCTAACAGGTCCTTAGTACTCTCGATTGCATTCACTGCACTTTATACGCACACTTTTCCTGTGCTGAGTGGCCAAGTTTCCTTTTCTAAATGCTTGGCTCTATGAATAACACTGTGCCGAACATGCTCACACTTGTCTCTTCATATATCTATGAAAAATCTCCATAAGGTTCATCCAGGAGTAGTGCACAACACTGGATGGGCAGCACTGTGTACGTTTACTTCTGTAAAATCTACAAGCATGCTCTCCCACATTGTTTGATGGAGGTAACAGTCTACATTCTCACTGGCAGTACAGAAAGAGTCCCAGTAGCCATTCATCACTGCCTACTCTAGAGAGTATCAAACTTTGCAGCATAAAGTAATCTTTCATTGTTGCTTTCGCTTACATTTTTCCTATTGTTAATGAAATTGGATATTTGTAGACATGGTAGCCATTTGGGTTTAGTCTTATATGAATTGCCTCATCATATATTTTCATATTTTGACCAGTTATTCTATTGAGGTACCTTTCTTCATGTTGATTTGTAGAACATTATATTACATACAACATATACTGCCATCTGTCCATTAACTTTATTCAAGGCTTCATTTTTTGAACAGATACAATATATATTTAATATTCTTTAATGGCTATTGATGGTGGGATGCCTAATTTCTTTTCATTCCCACACACTGTGGTATGGATGAGCCACTGTTTGTTTATTAATTCAATCTATTGAAGCATATCTTAGTTGTGTCCAGATTTTTTTCAATTATGAATAAAGTTGCCATGGACCTCCCAGGTGGTCCAGTTATTCAGACTCTGTGCTTCCACTGCAGGGGGTTGGGGTTCAATCCCAGATTGGGGAACTAAGATCCTACATGCCACCCAGTACAGACAAAAAAATACAAAATACAGTTGCTATAAATCTACAGAGTTTTGTGTGAGCATACATTTTTAAGTCAACTATGTAAATATCTAGATGAGTGATTACTGAATCATAAGGAAAAACTATGTTTATCTCTGTAAGCAGCAGTCAAATGGGCTTCCCTGGTGGCTCAGTGGTAAAGAATCCACCCAGCAGTACAGGATCTCTGTTATGGGAAGATCCCTCATGCCGCTGCACAACTAAGCCTGTGTGCCACAGTAATTGAGTCTGTGCTCTAGAGCCCAGGAACTGCAACTACTGAGCCCGCATCCCTCAAGTACTGAAGCCTGTGCACCCTAGAGCCGAGCTCTGCAACAGGAGAAGCCGCTGCAATGAGAAGCTCGCACACCACACCAGAGAGCAGACCCAGCTCACCACAGCTGGACAAAAGCCCACGCAGCAGTGAAGACCCAGCACAGCCAAAAGTAAATAAATAAACATTTAAAAAATAAAGTAGCAAAATAGAAATAGTCAAAGTATCTTTCATAGTAGCTGTACCATTTTTCAGTCTTATCAGCCATGAAGAGAGTTCCTACTGATCTACATGCAGGCCAGCAATTTATAATGGCAGGGGGTTTTTTGTAGCAATGTAACGTTTTGACTTATACTTCATTGTTGCCTTAATTTGTAATACCCTAAGGACTCAAAGCTGCTTTTCTGGGGCTCAGTGGTAAAGAATCCACCTACCAATGCATGAGACACAGGTTTGATCCCTAGGTCAGGAAGATCCCCTGGAGAAGGAAATGGCAACCCACTCCAGTATTATTACCTAGGAAATCCCATGGACAGAGGAGCCTGGCAGGCTACAATCCATGGGGTCACAAAAGAGTCAGACACAACTTACTGACTAAACAACAACAAGGACACAAGATGATAAACATCTTTTCATGTGCTTGTTTATAATTTGTTTATCTTGTTGGGTGAGCAATCTGTTATGCCCATTTTTAATCTGGATTGTTTATTTTCTCATTGTTGAATTCTAAAAGTTCCTTGCATATTTTGGATACAAGTTCTCTATAAGATATGAGGACTCTGCAATTATTTTCACCTTTTCCTTGCCCTTTCATTCATTTAACCTTGTCTTTTACAAAGTAAATTTTTTCTTTTTTTACTTTTAATAAGTCCATCTTATCAACTTTTGTTTCATGGCTCATACTTCTGATGTTATATCTAAAAATGTATAACCAGACCTAAGGTCACCTACATTTTCTCCTGTTTTTTCTAGAAATGTTTTAGACTTTATTCATTTATTCATTCATTGCCTCATTATATTTTTGGTTCTTAATTTTGAGAGATGTAACATTTATAGCATATTCTCCTCCAACATACTGGCTTCATACATTCTTTTGAGTTAGTCTTCAACCTTTATTTGTGTATTTTAAGTATAATTTTATAGAGAACATACTTCCACATTTTCAAGTTTAACCTGAGAAATATTGCTTTTAAGTGATTCCACTTATGCAATATTAAAATTTATTTCTGCCATCATTTTTTCATGTTTTCTATATATTTTTCTTTATCTCCATTGTCAAATTAAGTTTCCTTGTCCTGGTTAAAAAGTTATACATTTTGTTTTGAATAGCTTTATTGAGATGTAATTCACAAACCATATAATTCACCTATTTAAAGATACTCTCTTTTTATCTATAGCATGGTGGCCCTTGACCAAGGGCCCATTAACTAAGTAATTAATTTTTAAAGTTACATAAAGTTGCTTTGAGTTTGAACAGTTCTGAATTCTTATTTATAAATAGCATCCGATATCTGTATTTACCTAGTGTAAAAGAACTGATCAGTTTCTTCATTAGTAAGGCAAGAACTTATTTAAAAAAAACTTTCCTCCTGCTTGAATGATATTTAGAAAGATTCCATTTTTAAGAAGAAATTCTTCCCCTAACTCTTAGGAATAGTGATTTAATCTATAACCAAAAACAGACAAACATATCAGAATAAAGATGTCATTTACCATATAAGACATGCAAAAGATCAATTTCTTATTCAGTCAACACACAGATGAGTGTAGGAGAAGGAAAAGAACATGAAATTTGACCTGGGAATTCTAGGTGCAGTTATATTCAATATATATTGAATTACTAAACTCAGAAACTAACAATAGTTGCATCAATCTACTCTGGTTATTTCAAAATGACATTAACACAAGTAAATATCATCAGAAAGCAAACACATATCCAAGCAGTTATTCTTTTCTTTTGGAAATTAAAACCCACGCCAGTACTCCCTTGCCTGGAGAATTTTATGAACAGAGGAGTCGGGCAGGCTACAATCCATGGGATCCCAAACAGTCAGACACAACTGTGCGACTAACTTTCAACTTTCACTTTCATAAAACCAATAAATGTTCATTATGCAAAAACAGAATATATACAAGGTTATACAATAGAACATTCCATTTCTAGCTCTAATGATACTATCGCATCTTTATTTTCAGTAATCTTAAATAATCTGTAAATAAAATCAAAAATAATATACAGAACTTTACATGCTTATAATAATTTAATGTCATTAAAAACAGGAATCTATCACTATGGATCATACCACCTCCATTGATACTGTTGGATACAAATTATTTCCTAACCACTAAGTTAATGTTGACATGATTGTTTATAATTATTCAAAATGTTATATAGTTCTTCAATTTCTTTATTCATACATTTCTTTAAATTGTTTTTTCATAAGATGTATTTCTAAACTTAGAATCTTTTGATCATTGAATATTAATATTTTATATTTCTTAAAATGGATTGTCAAATGTTTTTCCAAAAATATCTACTAATTTATACTTTCATCAGCAGAATAATGTAGTGTTTTTCATGCTGTGCTCTCACCAATAAAGTTTTTAAACTTTGCTAATTAGAAAGGTGACAAGCAATAACTTTGCAGTTACAATATTTATTATTTTGATTTATAGTAAATTTGAATATTTATCTAGATATTTCTTCTTTTCTGAAAATTCAGAAATTTCATAACGGTTAATTGATTTCTTGGCTTATCTCTTTCTCATTGTTTTTCATGTTCAGTTTGACTCCTTAAATATTAAGAATTAAAAAATTTTCTTATCTGAAGTAAATATTTGTATTTTCTTGGTGGCTTTTTGGCATTTTATGCCAGCAATTTAAACATTTTTATGTAATCAAATTAATTATTTTTTTGAGATTTTTTTTTTTCTCCTCATTTTCATTGTAATATGTGCATAATGTAAGGATGGGAAAAAGCTTTTCTCAACCCCTTGGGGTCTTTGGCTGCATCTGAAAGTAAAGTGACAAAGACAGACTAAGAGAAAAGCATACAAATTTTGTTAACTTTTTACGTGCACATGGGGGCCTTCACAAGAGAATGAAAAGGTCGCCAGAATGGGAATCTTTTATAGCATTTAGATTAAGAAGCAATACGTTTGTGAAGAATTAACAAGACAAAAGACTTTGGGAGAGGGTAGTAAATGGTGAAGGAATAAATTAGGAAGATAAGGATTAGTTTAACAAGGTTTATTTGTACAGCTTTCTCAGCCCTAAATTTCCAGTTTCTGGTAATAAGAATGACTTCTTTCCTTCTAGTACTGGAAGGGTATTTTCCACGTGAAAGATAGATGACCATTTCAAGGCAGAAGGGTGAGAAAGGTGGGGAGGTCAGCACGACCTTTCTGCTTCTGCTGTTTCTCAGACTCCTTCAGCTTAAGATATTCAATTTGCCAAGGAAAAACATTTTGCCGTAGTATGTTCTGAACCCCATCATATAACAAACAATGCAAAATGTATGAAGACAAAACAAATTATTTACTACTATTTACCCACTCCCCTAACAGCCTCTTTTTCTTTCCATGAATTTCTTTTTACTGATACAAATACATACACACCTATACACACATCTGAGAGCATTAGGGTTTTACTTATGGAATTTAAACAAACTGAATATACTATACACATAACTACATTGTTCCCTGGTGGCTCATATGGCAAAGAATCTGCCTGCAAAGCAACAAGCCTTGTTCGATCTCTGGGTCGGGAAGATGCCTTGGAGAAGAGAAGAGCTACCCACTCCAGTATTCCTACCTAAAGAATTTCAAGGACAGAGGAGCCTGGCAAGCTACAGTCCACGGGGTCACAAAGAATCAGGACATGACTGAGCGACTAACACTTTCACTTCACATAATTACTAAATAAAAAGAATCCATGTTTCTTCTTAATGTAGTTCTTATTTCTCCATTTTCATGTTTGCTTATCTTTCTTCTAATCTCTTTCTCTTCTTTTCCAGCATCCCCTAAAACCCTACTTCAAATGACTTCTTCTAAAAAAACACATCTTCCATTTTTTTCTTCTCACTCATAAACACGTGTCACTGTGGTTTTAAAAAGGATGCTGATCTTATATAATGCCAAGTCACTCAAGTCCACAGTCATATTTCTACTGTATTCTTTTAAAATTACGGCATACTATTAAATAATAAGCTACTTTGCTCATAATGAAAATATATATTCACTTTTCCCCAGTGTTTGATCACTCTCAAAGTGTTGAAACAAAGACCTCCTTCATAAACAAGAGGTTTTACATATATGTGAGATATTTTAAAGGTGATATGTCTGAGTCAAATGATAATTTACTTTTGTTTTTATCTTTTAACTTCTTTGGCTGTGTCAGGTCTTAGTTGTAGCATGTGGGATTTTTAGCTGTGGTATGTGGGATCTAGTTCCCTGATCAGGGATCAAACCTGGGCCCCCTGTACTTGGAGTGCAGATTGTTAACCCCACGAACAACCAGAGAAGGCCCTAATTTTGTTCATAAATAGATATCTCTTGGTAAGTTTCGAGTTAGCCTTTAAAATTTCCCTTTATTGATGTCAGCAATAGTTCTTCCCCTTTCTTAACCAGTTTAATGGTTAAACACTAGCATCTTTTTATGACTTGTTCTTGCATTTTTCTATCTGAGAATATGAACAACTTTAATAAATCTGTCAGCTTTTAAAATATCCTTTTCCTTGAATTACCCATTTTTCTATTAGAGCATTTTGTCCCCTACTAAAATGAAAAGCGTTAATTATATATATTATATTGTATTAGATTACATATATTAACATTTTATGAACAATGAGCTTTACAAATATCATTTCCCTAAATATTTATCTGTTGACTTTGTTTTAAGTGCCTACATCTGTATAAAAACTTGTTTGTTTTTAATTTTTATATGATCAAGTGTGTCAATATTTTTTAACAGCTGCTGGAATTCTTGTCTTGTTTCTCCCAAGGTCATAGATATTAAATGTAGTGTCACAGTTCTTTACTTCAAGAATTTTTAAAACATTTCAATCTTTACTATGCTTGGGTTTAATTTCTGGAGTAGGTTTGATAACAGTCCAGCTATCATTTTCTCTAGATGAAAATCTGCCGCACCAGTATTCAGTTCAGTTCAGTTCAGTTTAGTTGCTTAGTAGTGTCCAACTCTTTGCGAAACCATGAACTGCAGCACACCAGGCTTCCCTGTCCATCACCAACTCCCAGAGCCTACCCAAACTCATGCCGATTGAGTTCGGTGATACCATCCAACCATCTCATCCTCTGTTGTCCCCTTCTCCTCCTGCCCGCAATCTTTCCCAGCATCAACGTCTTTTCAAATGAGTCAGCTCTTAGCATCAGGTGGCCAAAGTATTGGAGTTTCAGCTTCAACATCAGTCCTTCCAATGAACACCCAGGACTGATCTCCTTTAGGATGGACTGGTTGGATCTTCCTGCAGTCCAAGGGACTCTCAAGAGTCTTCTCCAATGCCACAGTTCAAAAGCATCAATTCTTCGGCGCTTAGCTTTCTTTATAGTCCAACTCTCACATCCATACATGACTACTGGAAAGACCATAGCTTTGACTAGACGGACCTTTGTTGACAAAATAATGTCTATGCTTTTTAATGTGCTGTCTAGGTTGGTCATAACTTTCCTTCCAAGGAGTAAGCTTCTTTTAATTTCATGGCTACAATCACCATCTGCAGTGATTTTGGAGCCCAGAAAAATAAAGACAGCCACTGTTTCCCCATCTATTTGCCATGAAGTGCTGGGACTAGATGCCATGATCTTAGGTTTCAGAATGTTGAGCTTTAAGCCAACTTTTTCACTTTCCTCTTTCACCGTCATCAAGAGGCTCTTTAGTTCTTCCTCACTTTCTGCCATAAGGATAGTGTCATCTGCATATCTGAGGTTATTGATATTTCTCCCAGAAATCTTGATTCCAGCTTGTGCTTCCTCCAGCCCAGCGTTTCTCATGATGTACTCTGCATATAAGTTAAATAAGCAGGGTGACAATATACAGCCTTGACGTACTCCTTTTCCTATTTGGAACCAGTCTGTTGTTCCATGTCCAGTTCTAGCTGTTGCTTCCTGACCCGCATACAAGTTTCTCAAGAGACAGGTCAGGTGGTCTGGTATTTCAATTTCTTTTAGAATTTTCCACAGTTTATTGTGATCCACACAGTCAAAGGCTTTGGCATAGTAATAAAGCAGAAATAGATGTTTTTCTGGAACTCTCTTGCCTTTTTGATGATCCAGCAGATGTTGGCAATTTGATCTCTGGTTCCTCTGCCTTTTTTAAAACTAGCTTGGCCAACCTAGATAGCATATTTAAAAGTAGAGAAATTACTTTGCCAACTAAAGTCCATCTAGTCAAGGCTATGGTTTTTCCAGTGGTCATGTATGGATGTGAGATTTGGAGGGTGAAGAAAGCTGAGCGCCGCAGAACTGATGCTTTTGAACTGTGGTGTTGGAGAAGACTCTTGAGAGTCCCTTGGACTGCAAGGAGATCCAATCAATCCACCCTAAAGGAGATCAGTCCTGGGTGTTCATTGGAAGGACTGATGTTGAAGCTGAAACTCCAATACTTTGGCCACCTCATGCAAAGAGCTGACTCACTGGAAAAGACCCTAATGCTGGGTAGGATTGGGGGCGGGAGGAGAAGGGGACGACAGAGGAGGAGATGGTTGGATGGCATCACTGACTCGATGGACATGGGTTTGGGTAGACTCCGGGAGTTGGTGATGGACAGAGAGGCCTGGCGTGCTGCAATTCATGGGGTCACAAAGAGTCGGACATGACTGAGTGACTGAAATGAACTGAACATCTGGAAGTTCATGGTTCATGCATTGCTGAAGCCTGGCTTGGAGAATTTGAGTATTACTTTATTAGTGTGTGAGATGAGTGCACCAGTACTATTTATGAATTAATTTGCCTTTTGTCTCTGAAACCAATTAGGATCTGGGTTATATATTAATTTTTTATATATTCTGGGTCTATTTCAAATTCATTACTTTGAAAAATACCTGAGTCATAGTCATAATTATTTTGTAATTATTTAATGGCAAGTACAAAATATATAATACTTTCTACCATCTGATAAGGCATGTGCCGCTTTATTATACTACTTTTTCATAATATTATTTGTTGTTCTTGGTAATTTATTCTTACATAAGATTTAATATCATCTTATCTAATTCACCCAATTCAGTGCATATTCTAATTACTATATTAGCTTCCTATGGCTGCCACAGTAAATTACACACTTGGTGGCTAAAAGCAATAGGAATTTATTATCTCACACCTCTGGAGTCCAGACATCCTAAATTAGGTTTTTAGCAAGGCTGCTCCCTTTTAGAAACTCTGAGGAAGAATCCATTTGGTGCATCCATCCTAAGTACTGTTGCCTAATAAAGGTACTATTGTAATAAAACTCAAAGAACAAAATGTTGTTGTTGTTATTTAGTCACTAAGTTGTCTCTGATTCTTTTGCGACCCCATGGACTACAGCCCGCCAGGCTCCTCTGTCCATGCGATTTCCCAGGCAAGAATACTAGAGTGGGTTGCCATTTCCTTCTCCAGGGGATCTTCCCAACCCAGGGATCAAAGCTGTGTCTCTTGCATTGCAAGTGGACTCTTTACAACTGAGCCACTGGGGAAGTTCAAAGAAGAAAATGTGTCAACAAATATATTACTGATATAAATAAGTAATTATGCAAGTAAATAGAGAAGGAACAAATTTTCCTTACATATTATTTCCCAGCAATAAATGTAAAAACAATGAGAGAAATAGAAGATCACAATTAGAACACCAGTTAAAAGGACTTCAGACAATACCCACCAATGAATGCTAAAATCACCTGGTAAAAGTAACAAAGTAACAATATTTGCCCAGTCCCAGAGTAACTGCCCCAAATTGCTTGTTAATTATTGTGGCATTTTATCAGACAGCTACAAATTCATTGCTACTCTTTCTTCCTGAAAGAGGAGCTTAACTGTGCTCCCTTTGAATGTATACTGTGTTTAATTCTGCATTTTTAATAAACAGAATATGGAATGGGGGATAACGTAACTTTACAGTGCAAAAGCCAGGCAGACACTGTCTGAACAGTAACATTATCAATGATAAGTCATGTGGCTATCACAAACTTCCGGATATGATGTGAGGAGAATGGCATTTCATCTCTGTGGTATTCTTCCTAAGAGCCATTAAGTCCACTCTAATCATGAAAGAATATCAGACGAATCCAAATTGATGGACATTCTACAAAGTTACTGACCAGTACTTCTTGAGGGCATCGTATCACAGATAGCCAGGAAAGACTGAGAAAATGGTATCAGATTGGAGGGAACTAGGGATACATGAGACATGACAGCTAAATGTAACATGGTGCCTGCGCTGGATCCTGGAACAGGAATAGGGCAAAGGATGGGAAAATGCTAAAATCTGAATAAAGCCTCTAGCTAAAGAGTACTGCGGTAATGCTAATCACCTCCTTTGCAGAGCCTATTTCCAAAAACAGCCAGAAGGGAAGTTAGGTTTTCAACATACAAATTTTGGGGCACACAACTTAGTCTACCACACTAAGCATTTACTTTCCAAAAGCTTGAATCCTAAATCATCAAATGTAAGAAACAGAAAGAATTCTCCATCAGTTGTTCCAGACTCAGCTATGGGTAAGAATTTGGCGGAAGCTTTAAAAAAATTAATAAACTCTTGATCTCACTCTTGGAGGCAATGAATCAAAATCTTCAATGACTTCAGAGGATATCAAATTCTATTTTCACATTGTACAGATAAGAAATCTAAGGTTCAAGTTTTTGAAATGACTGTCCTGAAGGCTGCTGATGCCGCAGTAAGCAGGAGAACTCACATTTCCCAATGCTTAGCCCAGGGAGGTTCATTTCCTTCATGTTGTCAATCTTAGTCCAACTCATGAGGATGGAATGAGAGTTGAGATGATATGTAAATTAAGCAATTAGAAGCAAAAAACTGTAAAACTAATTTCCCAAAATTGTCTAGAAATTTAATTCTAACTTGCTAATTTTATAACACCTCCACCTCCACCAATTTTTGTAAACATAAATGTCTGCAATAAGACAATTTCATGTCATGGAAAGGAATGTGTGGAATATTAGCCACCTCAACTATAAGAAGTTTGATTTGTAAGAGTCCCAGTTTAAAATCATGGCACTCTGTGAATAATTGTTTTGCTCAGGCAGTCTTCACACTATCCTACTTTATTTAAGTTCTGCTTATTCGCAGGAATTTTATCAAATATTTGAAAGGCACTGATTGGAAAGAAACACTTTCATTTTAGAAAAGACACTTTTGAATTAATTGGAAACCACAAAATGGCAACTGTTGTAGACTTGTTGTCAAGTGAGAACACTATGTTGATGGCACCTGAGCAATGTACCAGCATAAGGATCAGAGTTAACCCACCTGTTCTCACCAGAAATGTTTCAAATTATTTTTTTCAAATTATGTTTGATTCATGACAGTGATCAGAAGTAAAATATAGTTTGGTTCCAATAACTAAAGTTGCTTATGGAAAAGAATTTTCACCTCTTACCAATCACGTTACTCATTACTTTGAAATAAACTGACACTGCTGAAAGTAACTCACCTTTATAAAACTATACATAACACACACACACACACACAAATACACACACACACACAAGCACACAGCAGTAAATTTAACCTTGATGACAATATTCCCCTTCTACTCCCTGCTGATAGGTAGGAAAGGTACTAATATTAATAGCCAAATTAAAATTTTATTTTCCCCCTTTTCCTATGTAGATCAAATTAGGTGGATGGGTGAAGCTGAAGTAATTGCTCTGTGCCCAAAAGAAAAAAAAAATGAGAAGGGGATGTGGGGAGGCGCTGGAGAGGGTAGGAAAGGATTATATAAAATTATAGTACTTCTGTGTTTCTGACTGATGATCACAGCCAGAATTTTTCTAGAGAGAGTTATCACTTGTGAAACTAGCCAACTAGAAAATAACTAGTTTCATTTAAAACAGCAGTAATGAAAGAGCACCTACCTACTATCACACATATTTGTATACAGCTATAAACTGTGAACATGACTCTGGTGCTATAGCCATCCAAAGGATAGGAATTATGCCATGTTTTCTAAATATGCTTTCGAGTTTAATCAAAGCAGCCATATAGCACTAAATACATAAAAAATTATCTATCTCTTATCTCCTCACACCATGTTTGTATTTCATCATGTGAAGATTGTAAGAGGGAACTGAAGAGGTCCCATGACGAAGGCTCCTACCAGATGGAACCATTGGTTCTGGGAGGCTGCCCTCTGCATATCCCAGGGAATGTTCTGTAGCCCCAGCTGTGCCACCAATCTGTTCAGTTCAGTTCAGTCGCTCAGTCGTGTCTGACTCTTTGCAACCCCATAAACTGCAGCATGCCAGGCCTCCCTGTCCATCACCAACTCCCAGAGCCTAACCAAATCCATGTCCATTGAGTCGGTGATGCCATCAAGCCATCTCACCCTCTGTCGTCCCCTTCTCCTCCTGCCCTCAATCTTTCCCAGCATCAGGGTCTTTTCAAATGATTAGGCTCTTTGCATCAGGTGGCCAAAGTATTGGAGTTTCAACTTCAACATCAGTCCTTCCAATGAACACCCAGGACTGATCTCCTTTAGGATGGACTGGTTGGATCTCCTTGCAGTCCAAAGGACTCTCAAGAATCTTCTCCAATGCCACAGTTCAAAAACATCAATTCTTCAGTGCTCAGCTTTCTTTATAGTCCAACTCTCACATCCATACATGACTACTGGAAAGACCATAGCCTTGACTAGATGGACTTTGTGGACAAAGTAATGTCTCTGCTTTTTAATATGCTGTCTAGGTTGGTCATAACTTTCCTTCCAAGGAGGAAGTATCTTGTAATTTCATGGCTGCAATCACCATCTGCAGTGATTTTGGAGCCCAGAAAAATAAAGTCAGCCACTGTTTCCCCATCTATTTGTCACGAAGTGATGGGACCAGATGCCATGATCTTAGTTTTCTGAATGTTGAAGCTTTAAGCCAAGTTTTTCACTCTCCTCTTTCACTTTCATCAAGAGGCTCTTTAGTTCTTCTTCACTTTCTGCCATAAGGGTGGTGTCATCTGCATATCTGAAGTTATTGATATTTCTCCCGGCAATCTTGATTCCAGCTTGTGCTTCATCCAGCCCAGCGTTTCTCATGATGTACTCTGCATATAAGTTAAATAAGCAGGGTGCCAATATACAGCCTCGACGTACTCCTTTTCTTATTTGGAACCAGTCTGTTGTTCCATGTCCAGTTCTAACTGTTGCTTCCTGACCTGCATACAGGTTTCTCAGGAGGCGGTCAGGTGGTCTGGTATTCCCATCTCTTTCAGAATTTTCCACAGTTTATTGTGATCCACACAGTCAAAGGCTTTGGCATAGTCAATAAAGCAGAAATAGATGTTTTTCTGGAACTTTCTTGCTTTTTCAATGATCCAGCGGATGTTGGCAATTTGCTCTCTGGTTCCTCTGCCTTTTCTAAATCCAGCTTGAACATCTGGAAGTTCACGGTTCACGTATTGCTGAAGCCTGGCTTGGAGAATTTTAAGCATTACTTTACTGGTGTGTGAGATGAGTGCAGTTGTGCGGTAGTTTGAGCATTCTTTGGCATTGCCTTTCTTTGGGATTGGAATGAAAACTGACCTTTTTCAGTCCTGTGGCCACTGCTGACTTTTCCAGATTTGCTGGCATATCGAGTGCAGCACTTTCACAGCATCATCTTTGAGGATTTGAAATAGCTCAACTGCAATTCCTTCACCTCCACTAGCTTTGTTCGTAGTGATGCTTTCTAAGGCCCACCTGACTTCCCATTCCAGGATGTCTGGCTCTAGGTGAGTTATCACACCACCGTGATTATCTGGGTCGTGAAGGTCTTTTTTGTATAGTTCTTCTGTGTATTCTTGCCACCTCTTCTTAATATCTTCTGCTTTTGTTAGGTCCCTACCATTTCTATCCTTTATTGAGCCCATCTTTGCATAAAATGTTCCCTTGGTATCTCTAATAATGTGTTACTGTTTGGCAAATCAAAATGTATCCACACCTGGTTGCTCATTTTTAAGCCACTGCTACGTTGAAAGAAATATAATTAAAGAAATGTTAGCAAGTACAGGATTGGAGCAATGTAAACTGTTAAAAGTTTCTCCCCAAGACAATTCTTTTCCAAGAAAATCTTAAATATGTTTACTCTATTCCCACCATTACTAGCTCCTATATTCCTTTCTATATTACCAAATCCTGCTATTAACTGAACTAACTAGTGGTCTGTGCCTAATAACTAGTCTTTAGGTCTAACTGGTTTCTCTATCAACTAGGCAATTAAACGAGGATTAGAGTGTTAAAGTTTTAATGTAACATCACTTTCCATGTTGCTGTGGAGTCAACACAGTTGAGCATCATCTATAAAGATACACAGTGATTAAGTAGGAAAAATAAATATAGTATGGCTATTTCATGCCAGTAGAAATAGTCTCAGAATCTGTCAATTAGCAGAGATTTTATGACACAAATAAAAGTAATGTTGATACATTATATATCCACTCTGCTCTTTAGCTTTGGTTGATATTTATTCTTGAACGCACATGGTTAGTATTACTTACATGGTCAAATTGTTTATTTTAAAACATTTATCCAACAAGACTCAACTGCAACAAAGTGGCATACGGAAAGACCTCCCCATCAGGAAAATGTGAACAGTGCAAAAGATCAATGTATCAAAAATTTGACTAAATGACAGATATACAAAGTGAAAAGAAACTCTGAGTAGAACTCTTCATAATGCTCTCACGTAACTTTGACTTTTATAATGCAAATTTATCAATAAAAATTTAAGGTCTTATAATTTATATGAATAGACAATTGATTCATTTACTAAAGCTCAATAGCTTCTTTATGTTTTTAGATTGAGTAAGAAACACATACAGAATTTAGGCTATTTTTGTCTGCTTTCTTCTAAGATACACTACACCATAGAGACTTCTACCTTTAGTAAAATGATTAATTATCCAACATGTTTGTTTATGGAAAGTAGCATAGGTCATAAAGAAGAACAAAATTCATAAAAGAAAAAAAGGAAAATTGGACTTGATCATCATTTAAACTGTTTGTTCTGTGAAAGATTCTGATCAGAGTATGAGAAGAATAGCTAGCGATGGGAGAAGGTATTTGCAAACCACCTATCTGACAAAGCACTAGTAGCTAGAACATGTTTTATATATTTTCCCCAAAACTCAACAGCAAAAAAAAATTAATAAAACAATATGTCTAACTAGAAAAGAGCAAAATAAATTTATCTCCCAGGAGAATTCAGATCTGACATAAGCACAAAGAACAATTTTCAACATCATTAGCTATTAGGCAAAAGCTAGTTAAAAGTATAAAAAGGTATCCTTACAAATCAGAATGACTAAAATTAAAAACTGACAACTCTAAATGCTAGTAAAATGCGAAGAAACCAGATCATGTCTATGTTGCTGATAGGGATATAAAATGACACTAGTGGAGATGTAAAATTGCACAGCCCCTTTGGAAAACAGTTGGTTGTTTCTTTAAAAAAAATAAATGACATACAACTACTATATGATTCAGCAATTGCACTCCTGGGCTTTGTACCAGAGAAACAAAGACATGTTTGTAACAGAGAAGAACAAACCTGACTCCATATTGGGTCTTTTCCTTCAGTTCTAACCCTGTGCTGTTGTCTGTGCTGAGTCATGCTGACTCTGCACCTTTTGTAAAAGAAAGTTACCTAAAGCCTGAAATAAACATGGTTCTTAAGGGTCTGTCTCCCAGGCTTGACCTTTAAAGGTATAACACTTTTCATTCATACAGATATAAAAAGTTGCAGAACTGAGAATGTTTGTTTTGTTGGAGGCTTAAGGGAACATTGTGATTAGATCTATGTGGACAGCTGCAAGAACAAAGGATTATCACATCCCCTCTGGGGTCTGACAGGTATCAAGAAGTTTGCAGCAACCAGTTTTACCTCCTCCCCTTTAGTATAAAAGAAGCCTGAATTCTAACTCTGGTAAGACGATTCTTTCGGACACTAGTCTGCCATCTTCTCCATCTTCTGGCTTTTTGAATAATGTTGCTATTCTTCGCCCCAAAACCTCATCTCTCAATTTATTGGCTGGTTGTAATAAAACAGTATGTGCTTGCACCCAGTAACATGTTTACAAAAAATCCTATCCAAAGATGTATATAGCATTTTTATTCATAATAGCCAAAAAAATCAAAACAACCCAGATGTCCTTCAGTGATGGGTAAATGTTAAATTGCGTGTGGCACATTCATGCTATGGAATAAGAACAAGAAAAAGAAATAAGCTATTGATACACATGAAAACCTGTATGAATCTCCAGAGAATTAGGGTGAATGAGAGAAAGCCAATTCCAAATGCTTGCATAGTGTATGATTTCATGTATATACTAGTCCTGAAATGACAAATCTGTAGAAATTAAGAATAGGTGAGCTGGTTTCAGGGGTTAAAGAAGGAGTGGAGGAGGGAGGACAGTGAGTGTGCTTACAGAAAATAATACAAGATAGTCTTTTGGTGGTGATTGACATGCAGATAATTTTACTATATCAATGTCAATACTGTGCTCATGATATGGTACCACAGTTTTGCAAGTTGTTATCACAGAAGGACCAGGGCAAAAGATACAAGGGATCTCTCTGTATTTTTTCCTTACAAATTCATGAGAATTTATGATGATCTCAAAATAAAAATTTCAATTAAAATAAAGAAGACTCCAAGAGTTAGGGAGGAGGGAGGAAAGAAGAGAAAGAGAGCACAGAGGAAATTTAGGGCAGTGAAGCTACTCTATGATACTATAATGATGGGTTCGTGTCATTATACATTTGTCCAAAACCACAGAATGTAAAACACCAAGACTTTGATGCCAATTATGGATTTTTGGTGATGGTGATGCATAAATGTACCTTTATCAATTATAACAAATATACCACTCTGGTGGGGGTTTTGATAATGGGGGAGGCAAGACAGCATATTAAAAAGCAGAGACATTACTTTGCCGACAAAGGTCCGACTAGTCAAAGCTATGGTTTTTCCTGTAGTCATGTATGGATGTGAGAGCTGGGCTATAAAGAAAGCTGAGCACCGAAGAATTGATGCTTTTGAACTGTGGTGTTGGAGAAGACTCTTGAGAGTCCTTTGGACTGCAAGGAGATCCAACCAGTCCATCCTAAAGGAGATCAGTGCCGGGTATACATTGGAAGGACTGATGGTGAAGCTGAAACTCCAATACTTTGGCCACCTCATGCAAAGAGTTGACTCATTTGAAAAGACCCTGGTGCTGGGAAAGATTGAAGGCGGGAGGAGAAGGGGATGACAGAGGATAAGATGGTTGGATGGCATCACCGACTCAATGGACATGAGTTTGAGTAAACTCCGGGAGGTGGTGATGGACAGGGAGGCCTGGCATGCTGCAGTCCATGGGGTCACAAAGAGTTAGACATGACTGAGAGATTGAACTGAACTGAGGCATGTGTGAGGTAAGGCCTGTAAGGAAAATCTCTGTATCAATTTTAAAAAAGGAAAAAAGATTTTGAAGAAAATGGAGATTTGCTTTGTTTTTTGTTATAAAAGCACACTAAAAATACTATATCACTCAAACAAACAAAAAAACAATCTGATGATTGTCACAGAATCTTACAGATATTAGACATTAAACATCAAATCACGTGTGAGAGGGGCTTCTAATGCCTTTATTTGGGGAAAAAAAAAAAAAGATAAAAAGATTACAGTTACAATTGACTTCCAGAGTTGCCAAAAGCATCATATGAAATTATGCAATTTAAGAAGCTTCATAACCATAACATTTTGCATGTATAGTAGCTTTTACTATCAATAATAATTATTAGTATTTTACAATTATGGTTTGTTTTCTGAACATCAGTCTCCCTGAAATTCACTATATACCATTCTAAATTTATTGCAACTCTTCTGTAGCTTCAAGTCGCCTTTCATAATTCATGAAAAGTCTGTTTCCTCACTCTTTGTTATACTTGATGGTATAAGAAAACTGTAGTTTTAAACCAGCCTTTAAAAAAGTGGTTATAATATTTCTGTAAATTCTTAGCTCATTTCTGAGCCAGTGCTTAAGCAAAATATGATAGCTGTGTTTTTTTTTTCAAGTTGTTTACCATGATTCGAGTCATCATATTTTGCTTGAGCTCTGGCCCAATGCACTCTAAAGGCTGTCATTTCTCTACCTTGATTTGACACCTTCAATTTAATCTCTTAAGTGTTAGAGAACAAATCACAATTTAAAAAGGGGTAGAAAGGGTTCCTTTAGAAGACTGTTTCTTGCATACAGATGAGTAATTAGAGTGACCTCAGTATGGTGGCTTTCCTTTGTTGCTGAGAGGCAAATAGTTTTGTGTGGCGTATAAACAAGCTTCCCTGTACAAACCCTTAATGTGAACTAACCCCCTGGATGTGACTCTTCGGTGTCTTTGCCGATAGATGAAAGGGAGTGGAACCTGCAGTGAAACAGGAGTAGGGAAGTTTATAAAGTTTGACTTTGTTGTTTTCTGGCCATGCAAAGTTAGCTCATTAGAAGTTTGCTCCTGCCAGAAATCCAGTCAAGATTCCACCATATTTCCTTTAAACACACACACAGAGGGGGAGAGAGAGAGAGAAACCAAAATAATTCTTCGAAAGTTTAGGAGAAAACAAGGTATGGTTTGTTTGGGTTTAGAATGTGTCATCTTAAAAACCAACCTTTCTAATGGTGAGAGTTATGAGCAATTAGAATTTGGTTTTCTCTAACGTGAGCAGTGGATTTTTGTTTGCTTTGTGTCTTGTTTGTTTGTTGCCTTTTATAAGGGTAGACTGTGTGTAACACAGAACCCAAGATGTGATTATTAAAATAATGTGACTATTTCAGAAATAGTAGCAACCTACTAAAAAATGAGTAGATTGAGTGCAAGTTATAGATATATCTCAGGAAGAATATTATCTTCAATCTGTGTCTTTAAACAGATGTAGAACAGTCTTCAATCTGGAACTGAGCATGGCAGGACCCCATAGGCAGCAGTAGAGCCACCTAATGACTTAGCAACTGGGGGTGGTATAGGCTGGGCATTGTAATTAAGCAGTTGTGTCTCAAATCTTGGCTCTACCACTCAATTACGTAATGACCTTAAATGGGATAGCTGACCTTGGGCTCTCAGGTTTTTCTCAAATAATAAAATTTATGAAAGCCCTACTCTAATTATTCTGAGATCTATGCATCTCTATCTAGCCAGAGTGTAGTTCAGGTTTGACACTCAAAAGCTCTTATTTTTCCTCTTCTATGATCACTCCCTTTTATCTCTCCCAGGGCAGGATCACAGCCCAACTAAAGATTGGAATGTAACTGAGTAAAAATTAGCATTAACCATGGTATTGATGAATAGTGAAAATGTTAGCAGAAAGAGTTTGATTAGTCAGTCTACGCCACACAGAGAGAGTAATGAGATTATACTGTCTTGGCGATACACACCAGTTTGTCCTTAAAGTCAGAATGTTAGATCCCCAAGGAATTCAAATGATGGCTTAGTCTGATCAATGCCTTTCATGAACGAGAGAATTAAGGCCAAAAGGATGAACTGTACTGTTTTCAGCAAATTAGTTAATCGAAAATCTGCGATTTAAGCCATCAAAATGGTTTCACAAATGGCAGTTGGATGTTTAATCTAGCACATTAAGAATACACTTCCTATGTGGTACATAGATACATTTTAAGAATGTATGTAAGAACCATTAAAAAGAATGAAATAATACCATTTGCAGCAACATGGATGGATCGGGAGATTACCATACTAAGGGAAGTCAGAAAAAAAGAAATACCATATGAGATCGCTTATATGCAGAATCTTACAAAAAAAAATTATACAAATGAACTTATTTACAAAACAGAAACAGACTCACAGACTTAGAGAACAAACGTATGGTTACCAAGGGGTAAAGGTGGTGGGGAGGGACAGACTGGCAGATTGGGATGGACGTGTACACACTGTTACATTTAAAATAGACAACAAGAACCTACGGTATAGCACAGGGAATTCTGCTCAATATTCTGTAATAACCTAAGTGGGAGAAGAATTTGAATATGTACAACTGATTCACCTTGCTGTACACCTGAAACTAACACAACATTGTTAATCAATTATACTTCAGTATCAAATAAAAATTTAAAAAAAATTTTCTGCCTGGAGTAGAAGATGGCTACCCACTCCAGTATCCTTGCCCGGAAAATTCCATGGACAAAGGAGCCTGCCTGGTGGGCTATAGTCCTTGAGGTCGCAAAGAGTCGGATATGACTGAGCACATATACATACCTATGCATTTCCTGCCTAATATTCTTTTCCCAGAATAGTGGGATGTCTATGACCCAAAGGATCAGAGAACATGTCCTCTTGTTTCTTTCACAGAACAGGCCACAAATATCTGTTTCATGAGGAAGAATTGAAACTTAGGAATGGAATATGTTGTTCAGTATGGAAGCATACATGACGTACTGTTTGCATGTGAAATCTACCTTCACTCTTACCTGAGAGGCTGAATCAAACATCAAAGAACTGCTAGAAACCACTGTAATCTTTACATGCTGTCATCTATGCACCCATGTAGTTCTTCTGTTTAAAGTGACAGATTCACAACTTTAACATGGCAACTAATTCATTCAGTTTCCAAAACCATAAGCTTTTAGAAACAAGTCTAAAGAGAGAGTTTTCAAATACTACAGCAAGAGCAGAAATTCTCAAATTTATTTTTTTTGAAAATTTCATTTCTGGCTGTGTGATTTTCAGTGAGCCAAAAGCTCTTTGTAACCCCTACATTCTTTGTCACCCTCAAAAGAAAAACATGAGTAAGATTTTAATGGAAAATGATTTTTAGTAAGATTTTCATGAGATGGATAAAGAGGATAAATTAAAGGGGAACTAGACCAAGCATAAGACAAACAAGAAAAGGAATAAATGCAAGGATAGAAAAGCCCACAAAAAAGTGGATAAGAGAGTCAAGATAGAAGATTGTGTCTCCTTAATCTTTTCATGGTTTCATGACCCATACGTGCTGGCCATTGACTCACACTTGGAATTATTCTTAGCGTTGGTCCATCTAAAGCCTCAAGACATGTCCATACCCCAAACTCTGCTTAATGGATTCCCAAGAGGCAATTCTTTGGCAACTTACTGCTGAGGCTGTTAGCACCATGAGGGGTTTATAATGAGGACTTTCCTGTGTGATCATTTATCCATTACATATAGACCTGTCTATAAGACGAAGTAGACAAGAAACTGTTTCCAACAAGAGGGGCAACCTCCATCCTCTCCCTCTACCCTCCTCTGAAATAACATCCATCAAGGAGAAAGTCTAGAAATCCAGGATCTGAGTCCATCCCTGTTGTTCTGAGGGTGTGGTGCTAGAAAAGGAAGCACAGCTATACTTTTGCTATCACTTTTTTTTTAAAGTATCACTTTTTAAAAAAGTATCAAAAGTGATACTTTTGCTATCACTCCTTAAGCCTAGACCCATACAAGGAAAACCACTTGTACTGTTAAATCAGATATTGCTCCTCTTGAAACTGGGTAAGGTTGTACGCCAGACTGCGTTTAATAGGGATTTTCTTTCTTTTCCTTCTACTTCAGAGAGAACAATATGATGGATTCATGGATAACTCTCACGCTTGCTGTCATGCAGCCATGAAGGAAGAGGGTAATATTGGAATTGTACTAAAGTGTACTGGATTTGACTGAATGGCTGGTAGGCAGTAATTCTTCCCAGCCCCGTGAATCCCAGCAATCCATTAAGGAGCATTACTGGTGAAAATGACAGAAAAATGTCATAAACCTTCCTTTCATTTGATTCCTGTGGATGTGAGGACTCGTGCAGTTTAAGCAGATTATGCTACTGAACTGGAGCTTGGTTGAATGATTAAAAGATAAAACACTTCCATTTAAATCTTTACCTACATTTATCAGCCTGGATTTTCTGAACTGTACTGTGAAGTTTTGTCATAAAATGGAAATGTTTGATTCAAAGGTAATAAAAGCTATTGATCTATAGTGAAGCAATATTAATATTAACATACAGCTTTTATAATTAATTTGGTGCCAGATAAAAGAAAAAAAATAAAGATCTTTTAGCTTTGATGATTAAAGGGGGACCAGACCTTTGAAAATATATTTGTATGTATAGCAAGATGAATTTGTTTTAGAGGAGGTATAGAAAGGATTAGCTATTTGAATTGCACCCTAGATGTCCAATTAGCAGTGACTTAGCTAAATGAGAAAGCAAAACATGTACCTACTTTTGGTAAATTCCCAGTTAAACATGTGACACAGAGATATACTTTTTTGTGTTAAAGCCAAAGCAGCTTTCACTTGACCTAGAAAATCTAATAATGGCTTGCCATCATGACACCATGAAAGTCCACCAAATTCTACTATTGTTTGTCTTAAAAGAGAACACATCCCAAGGCAAAGATAGCAGATACAGTAGAGAAGAGAATGGTTTATTCATTTATTTATCTTTTGCTTTACAGTAGGTCCTTGTTGGTTATCCATTTTAAGTACAGCAGTGAGTACATGTCCATCCCAAACTCCCTAACTATCCCACCCCCCCACCCTCCCCACAGCAACCATAAGTTCATTCAGGAGAGAGGTTTATTCTGACCCCAAGATTCTTATCAGTAATCTTACATAGAGAACATTGAACAATGTGAAATGGCATTGTCAGCCTGGGCTTCCAAACAAAAATGCTAGCTCAAAATAGATATATGCCCAGGAACTTTCCTGAGAAAAATTTCCCCCTCTCCAGAGGTCAGCTGCCTAGACTGTGAGAACAAATGGTGCCTTCCTTGTGGTGGAAGGGGTCAATTTAAGCACCCTGTCATCGGGGACCTGACCGCTCCCTAGAAGTTATGGTACCACATGAAGGCTCCAGGTTGGTTACTGCTGGTGGTACATCAGGAACTCAGCCATATCAAGAGCTAAGCCCGAACTGACAAGAGAACATGAATGCATGGCTTCCGCTTTCGCCATGAGTCTTGCTCTCAATGAACACTTCATTCTCAGTGACCACAAAAGTAACCGTGCCAACTAACTTACTATACCATGCCATATGCTTCAAGGGACTCTTTGGGAACTATAATAAGGTTCTGACTGCCCTCAGTTCCAAAGAGAAAACAAAGGCGTAAGTGTCTATGACAAAAGGCAAGCAAGTCTGAGGGATGAGTCTTCTTTAAATATTTAAACCATTTAAAGCTGGATGAGAGAGAGAATGAAACAAGAGTTATTAAAGGACAAAAGAAGGAAGTGACTGCTGATGAATAATGAGCAGGAAACAGGGAGCAAAGACAGGAAGAAGACAGAGCTTAAGAGGGATGCTCTAGGCTGGAACTCGCCTCTAATTGAGAAGGTGACATTTGGTAAATCATATCAGGACTCTGCCTGCCTAACTGCAGAATGATATCATTGGACTGAATTTTATTTTTGAGGTAGCATCCTATTTGGTTTCATTTCACATCTGCAGAGAAGTTCTTTTCTAGACCTAATCTATGTGCTTGAACTTTCAGAGCTGTGATTAGCGTTTGAAAGCATTAGTAAAGGCAAGATGTTTCTTTTAAAAAGTGAAATGATAATGGAGAAACAGACATAGAGAACACACTTATGGACACAGGGAGAGGGGAGGAGAGGGTGAGATGTATGGAAAGAGTAACATGGAGACTTACATTACCATATGTAAAACAGATAGCCAATGGGAATTTGCTGTATGGCTCAGGAAATTTAAAAGAACACAACTCAAAAAAAAAGTGAAATGATAGATTAGTATAAAATTGTATTTTTATCTGTCAGTGGGGTTCTCTTGGATGGAAGAAACTTACAGGATGCCACAGAAACTCTCATTTTCCTAAATATGGGGAAGGGACACATAATATGATTCTTGAATTTGGATGATGGCTTCCCAGTGACTCTAGGAAAATTCATCCGATATTGAAAGACTCAATTTATTAAAAAAAAAAACAAATTAAATGCAATGATTCCTGCTACTGCATTATTTCAAGATAACTGGATACTTAATTGAGACTTTTTTAAGCCTTTCACAATATAAAGCAGAAAATGATACAGAACAGTTAAGGTATTTGGAGTCAC
Source organism: Okapia johnstoni (assembly GCA_024291935.2). Taxonomy (NCBI): domain Eukaryota; kingdom Metazoa; phylum Chordata; class Mammalia; order Artiodactyla; family Giraffidae; genus Okapia; species Okapia johnstoni. Next base: position 25,664,091 of record CM044327.1, read on the forward strand.
ATTAACTGTGGTTAAAGTTATGTTAATGATTCAGCTGAAAGGTTTATGTCTCTAAATTTCTCTTAAGTTCTTTTAGGCACTATTATCTGTAGAAAAATTAAAGAAAATTACTCCACTTTGTAAAAGAAAGCAAGTCATAGCATAAATAATAAAGTTATTTCCCCCATGCAAATGTGAACCCCTCTGAGAGTTTTGTAAGCTTTTTCTTACACTTAATCTTCAGTGTTATTTGGTAATTACACAGCAAAGTTGTCTATCCTTACTCTCCAAACCCTATTAAATAGTTAATAAAATATTTAAACAATGATATCAAATTGTTGTTTATTTCAGTAACATTCTCTCTAATCTTGACCTGTGGGTAATTAAACATTCCATTTCAAAAGTGGTGCATGGCATACACTCCTGCCCTTCCATTGTAAACTGTGTACATACACACACCCATTAATGTGATCTGTATTCTTATTTACATACATTATTGTAATAATATTCTGAGTTGAGAGCTTCTTGGAAAGTCTCAGTAAAACAGGTCAGACATTACCATCTGTTATTCTCATAGTGGAATCACCCAATCTGAATGAGAGTTTAAATCTTGGCAATGATGAGATTTTTAGTGCCACAGGAAGAAGGAAGAACTGGGAAAGGAGGGGAAGAAAGGAGAAAAAGACTGGCTCACCATAATAGGTGTTCTTATTTATATAGAGTGGAAATTTCCTACATTCTTACTCTATACTTCAACATAATGGATCACTATTTCCTTATATCATCACGACTGGAAAAAAAATGAGTAAAATACTCACTGATTAATAAAACAAACACATGTGACCATGATTTATCTTTTAGTTCTTTATTATTTTAAAGAACCTTAAACCATAGAAAATAAAATGAGAAACAATAATAAACATGCTGTAATTCAAATCCTCCATTTAACGATTATACAATCTTCCACTAATTATACAATCCTCCACTTAATTATACAATTATACAACCCTCCACTTAATGATTAGGTGAATTTGGAGGGGATCATATATTTTCTCACCATCCATTTTCTCATCTTTACAATGTAAATAACATACTTATGTCTCAAAATTGCCTACAAAGGTTAAATGAGATAATAAACCTCACTTAGCGCAAGTCTTTGTGACCCCGTGGATTGCATTCCGCCAGGCTCCTCTGTCCATGGAACTCTCCAGGCAAGAATACTAGAATGGGTAGCCATTCCCTTTTCCAGGGAATCTTCCGGACACAGGGATTGAACCAGGTCTCCTGCATTGCAGGCATATTCTTTACTGTCTGAGCACAAGGGAAGCTCTAGATACATAGTAAGAGCTATAAGTGTTCATTTACATTTGAAGTAGTGGATCACCACGGCAGGATCCCCTCAATGAATGGCTCCAAAATTGGCAACTGCATTGTCACTAGGAAATATTTTCAAATGATTTAAAAGCACTCTTACACAGCTTTTACTGCTTCAGGAAAAACATAAGGTGAAGCACTGTTGAAATAAGAGGTTGGGGGGAAAACCTTCCAGGTTTCAGTGAAACAGACACTAAGAATGAATATGAGAGGTATGGGCTTTCTCTGTGACCATCCTCATCCGCTTAATATTTTGAACTGTCAAGGTGACACTGAGTTGCTGAATAGATATTGCCTTAGGGACCCATAATTTATGGAAAGTCAACAACATTTACTGATGGGAAACTTAAGATATCGTTATGGTACATAGTTTTTTCCAATCCCTAGTCCCAGATACAGTCTTGGTACTTAAGGTATTACAAATAGTAAATATATTTTTCACAAGGAAAAAAGGAAAAGAGATAAACAGCTCCTATAAATAACCCTGCTGCTAGCCCAACCTGTGATTTCTAGATCTGCTTCATCTATTTATCCACTCAGTGGGTGGGATTTTATGATAAGACAGGGATGGAAATGATATTCTGCCTTTCTATTTTCAGATGCTTCACATTGATACCAACCTCAGAAACACAGAAATCAATTGCAATGGAGACTGAGATCACATTAAGTAAAGATTTGTCCCTCAGGGAAAGTAACCCCATTGGTTTCAGAGGTTAAGTACCTCTCAAGACTTGGACAAATTGTAACTAATTTTTATTAATTTGAATAAAGGCTATATTTGATTTTGTACGTGATTTTAAAGAATCATACCCGATTTACATTTGTTTCCATTATGGTGTCCTTGAAACTCAGCTGTGGAAACCAAAAATGGAAAGAATAAAGCAATTTGATTTCCTATTTGGAGTCTACTTTTTTTTAAGTCATAGCATCTTTTTTCCTAAATTGAAGTAATTCAGATTTTATAAGAAAAGAGGAGGAATGGGTATCACAATATTCACTATATAGCTGTGGGCATTTTGTTTCTTTTAAAAATGCAATCAGATAGAGTATCATATATATAGTCCTTGAATCTAAGAAAATGTAAAAACCAAAAGAAAAAAAAAAACTAGAAGAGAAGGCAAAAGTTGATATCACTTGCACAGATATCTCCAGGATGTAATTATACCAGAGTTACAATAATTCTAGAGGGGTATAAGTTTTGTGAGCATAAAAGGGCTCGAAGAAAAACCATAAGGAAATCATTACTTAATTACATTTTAAAAGAATAATTATCGTCAGTGTATCTGTCCACAGACATAAGAAAACAGTTATTCTCCCTCATTTTAATATATCTATTCTTCCCTGTACACTCTCCAACACTCATTCTCTCTTTTTTTACCCACAAATGCTTGCCTTCTCTTCTCCACTATTATCTGCAGGGAACTGACACTGGTGCCCAAGTCATGTAAGCTGAGAATGAAAGTCGGTGAGGCTCTGTCGTTGCTGATCAATATGACTTGCTTCAGGGACTTCCCTGGTGGTCTAGTGGCTAAGAATTCAAGCTTCCAAAGCAGGGAATTAGATCCCTGGTCAGGGAACTAGATGCCATGTGCCACAACTAGGAATTGGCACAGCCAAATAAATAAAATATGACTTGCTGTTGGAATCCGTCTCTAGCAAGGCAACAGAAAGGAACTGGGAACAGAGACTGGATTGAGAGGTAAGGGCTGTTGGGGATCCTTTCCACTATTCTCATGTATCACACTAACACCTACAGTTCTAAGTCCTAACTAAACCTTCTCAAATTTGTGATGGCTCTTTACCTAGCCATTGTACATATTTTGTAAGAAAAAGAGTTCTGAACCCTTAGGACGAATATATTGAGCGATTTTAATCCAAACTTGAGCCAACTGCGGGATAAGCATATAGTTTGGATTGGTTTGCTGGAGAGGTAGAGCTTAGTGTTGAATAGTTCAGCTGCAGCAAAGGCTGCCTAGACTCTCACACAAAAAAAATTACCTGCGCTAAAGTTTCCCACTCTATGGCTGTCACAGCCAGTCAAAATACTTCTAAGACTGAGCAGGAGGCAAGATTCTTAGCTTTCTCTTTCCAGCTTAGGAGTAAGGGCAACATGTGAAGATCACAACCTCCACCTGTAGCTGTGCATTGGCTTGTACTACACAGCAAAATGCACACAGTCTTAACTGATGGTTCTGGCAATTGAGGTCCTCGGTTTCTAAGCAATAAGGACCTCAGATCAACAATACGTGGGTCTTTATAGTTTTGGGCACACTGCCAATAAAAAAGAAAACTAGCAATTATGGATTAAAAACAAGGCAAAGATGTGCCATCAAACATTTCGATGATGAAATACCAAAGTGTAGATTGGTTATGCTGGTTGAAAGACAAGACAGTTTGTCTAGAGATTTTTGCAATGAATTATAGTTTTCTGGCTGCTGGAGTGAACTGTGCCAGGTCTCTCACTTCCTCTGAACTTTAGTTTCTTCATATTTAAAAATAGAATATTGTATACACAATCTCTAAACTGTCTCCCAGCTCTAAAATACTTCTGTACTATAAATTATTCTGAAATAGCTTTCACTTTAGCACGAACATCTCAAGTTCCATTTGGAAAACCTCCACCATATTTGGTGCATTTGTCTGTCATTTTAAATGTGTGTTGTTTATTTTATTGTTTGAGGGGGAAAAGGCATGCATTCCTAATGGTAAATTCAAAAAACAAGTTTCAAATTTTTGTTTTCAAAAAACAAAATTCAAATTGTGGATGGAACAAGGAGAATCAGAGTAATAAAAGACACTGAATAAACATTTATGCCAAAGGACTCTGCCTTTATCACATAATCGTTAATGGCCATATTGCATTCATAGCATTAGATAAATATCGTGTGTGCTGTCTCAGGTTGTACAGTTAGCATGGGCTCAAAGTCTAAAAGGAAGTAGTTCCCAATGTTGGAAGGAACAAGAAGAAGAAAGAGGAGGGGGAGGAGGGAGGGAAGGGAGAGAAGAAAGAGGATGGGAGAGAAGGAGAAGAGGGGGAAGAAGGAGACAAAAAATGAGATGAAGAAGCGGGAGGAGAAGGGGCTGGGTAAGAGGACAAGGAGGAGGAGAAGAAGGAGGAGAAGGGAAAAGGGAAGAAGGGGAAAAGGAGTGTGGCATCTTTTGGCAAAAGTCCAGGGGGCACCATTTCTACCGACAACAAGGGGAGTGTCTCTCCCATCCTGCAACGAAGAGGCTCTTCTCTGCCAGAGCCGCCATCATCCATGGACAAAACTTGGATAAAAGCTTTCTAACTTGTCTCCTCACTATTCCACACAACTCTCTCACTCTCCCGTTCATGCTCCATGAAGAAATTAGTAATTTTCCCAAAAAGAAAGACTGACCTCATTGTTTTCCTGTTTACAAGCCTCAGTAGACTCTCCATTGAACTTGGAGTAAAATCTCAAAAGCTTCACTACGTTGACCAAGGTCCTGGACAATCCAAGTCCTGCCAAGTTCATTAACATCTTATGCCTGGCTCCAGCCACACTGGCCTTAAAGGTCTTGAAATACCACCAGATTATGCCCTGGACAGAGTCTTTACACACAACATTCCTTTGGCCTGGAATGTTTCTGCTTGTCTTCCTATTACCTGGACCATTCCTTTGGTTTCTGCTTGAATACTGTTTTCTCACAAACCTTTTCTTGACCTTTCCTCTTTGTCCTACATCCCATATGGCAAACAAATTATTCTCTTATACATGTTGCTTATCTTCCATAATACTTTTCTCAAACTGGAATTATATATTTGTGTCATTATTTGTTTGATTTTTATCTCTTCCACTAGCAAATAAACATCATACCTATCTTGTTCAGCTGTATATCCCATGGATGTAGAACAATGCCCAACACATAGTTGGCACTCAAATTACTGGCTGAATGAATGAATGAAAGCTAGTCTCATGTTATAAAGAAAGTGAAATATCGAACTTCCTAGGTTGTTTTACTGGGACCAAAACCTCCAATTACAAGAAATCTGCAGAAAAGGAGAACAGGGAATGGCAGGTGTGACATAAAACCTTTGGGTAATAACAGGGCTGGAGAAAGATTGCTCCATAAGGGACTGACTTGTTAACTTAGCAGAATATTGAAGGGTTTTCTCTGATCCTGTGTTTGTAAAGTAATAAACACTATATAATAAAAATGCTTCTGGGCTAGAGAAGAAAGCAGGTCCCCTGAACACAAAATATCAAACGAAATAGAAAAAGAAAAGATGAGGGAGGAAAAAGCCAAGGAAAAACAACAATACTACCCTAAGGGAGCATAACTAAATTAAGGACAGAATTTGCAGGACACAGTCTGAGATGAAGGATAAGGACATAGGCAGTGGAATTAGCATAAAATAGGAACTAAATCATTGAGAGGTAGAGACATAAGAGCTAGAGTCAGAGGAATTCCTTGAAAAGAGCAAGGTTCAGTGGAAAAATACTGAATTCAGGACACTAATCCTAGATCAGCTCCAGATCCTGCCTGTGGCTCGAGCAGATGGTGGCATCTCACATTCACAGGGGCTTCCCCAGTGGCTGAGTGGTAAAGAATCCACTGGCAACGCAGGAGACACAGGAGACGGGAGTTTGATCCCTGGGTCGGGAAGATCCCCTGGAGGAGGGCTTGGCAACTCACTCCAGTATTCTTGCTGGGAAAATCCCATGGACAGAGGATCCTGGCAGGCTACAGTCCATGGTGCTGCAAAGAGTTGGACATAACTGAAGCGACTGAGCTTGCACACATGTTTATAGATATGAGGGCTTGGAAGTAAGGCTAGAATTTAGACAGAATTTCTGGCCTTTCCAGCTCCAACAGTCTAAAGAAAATCAAGTACATCAAATTCCTATTTCAAAACAAAAGCCAGGCAGTTTCGGATAAACATGAAGAGAGCCCCTCAGCCAGTAAACCTCAGTGCTTGGTCCTTACTGCTTAGCCGCTCAGTCGTGTTTGACTCTCTGTGACCCCATGGACTGCAGTCTGCCAGGCTCCTCTTTCCATGTGGATTCTCAGGCAAGAATACTGGAGGGGGTTGCCATGCCCTCCTCCAGAGTATCTTCTCAACCCAGGGGTCGAACCCAGGTCTCCCGCATCGCAGGCAGATTCTTTACCAACTAAGTCACCACGGAAACCCGTAAACCTCAGGGTGAAACACAAAGCCCCAGACCTTTCTCCCACATATGTCATTTCTAGCCTCTTTATCTTGCTGTTTCAGTTTTAATCGCTAAGTCATGTGCAAATCTTTGTGACCCCATGGACTGTAGCCCACCAGGCTCCTCTGGCCATAGGATTTCCCAGGCAAGAATAGTGGAGTGGGTTGCCATTTCCTTCTCCAGGGAATCTTCTGGACCCAGGGAATCTTCTGGACCCAGGGATTGAACCCGTGTCTCCTGTGTCTCCTGCATTGGTGGGCAAATTCTTTACCACCGATACACCTTTGCTCATGCGTTTCCTTAGACCTGACAGATGCTTCTACCTAATAAATACTGCTCAGCAATACCTTCGCTCTGCAATTTTCTCTGATATCATGCTTCTGATAGCCTCATACCAACATTAGCTATTTTCTGTCTACGCTCTTAAAACACTTCATTCATACTTTTCTGAGCTCTTTTAGCACCTTGCCAGATTTACTGTAATGGAAGCTATTTCTAGAAGGCATCTATGTTTGAACCTCTGATGTTTTGTATAGTGTCTGACATCTAACCGGCGTCCAACAAACAGTGATTGAATTCTTTGGAACCCAAATAAATTAAATTGAACTAAACAATAACAGATAGTCGTGATATTGAGTATAAGAGATTGGGAGACCTTTGAACGTCAGGAGAATGATGGTAATGTGCCCTTTCGAGTTTACAGAGGAATGGAGCATCACTTCTTCTCTTCTTAAAACAAACATTCTGTCTTCTACAGCCAGCTTGGCTGTCAAGAGAGGAACAGCTATTTCCTCTTCAGAGATAAAATGATTTGGATCTACCAGAAGAAGGTGAGTGGGTAAGATAAATAGGAAAGCGTTCACAAGTATATCAGGACATTTTCTATCAATCTTACTTTTTTCACATGCCCTTTGATAGAACACAAAGGCTTAGAAGGTAAAGCTATTTTGTGCTGAAATTTTTATGACACTGCATAAATCAGGAAATTAAGAAAAACAAGGGGCATACAAATATACAAGTATAGATGTGTACGTAAGAGCTCCAATGTCAAGCTGCCAACTGTCCTTTCTTAAGAAGCACTATCCTTCATTCCAAGATTAAATCCTTTCCAGTTTCTTCCTGTCAGTATCTGCTGGCTTATGAGAAATGATGGTGACAGTGGTGCGTTTGTTCTTTGGTTTTTATTTTGTTTTTGTTAGCTTTTTTTTTTCTTTCTTTTAAAAGACTGCTACTGGGACACATGAGAATGTAGTAATACTTTAAATGAACTTATTTATAAAACAGAAGTAGAGTCATGGATATAGAAAACAAACTTACAGTTATCAGGTGATAATGTGGGGGACGGATTAAATTGGGAGACTGGGACTGACATATACACACTACTATATATAAAATACATAACTTACAAGAACCTGATGTTTAACCCAGAAAACTATACTTGATTCTCTGTAATGGCATATATGAGAAACAAATCTTTTAAAAAAAAGAGTGGATATAAGGGGAAAAAAAGAAGATAGTAATACTTCTGTGGAAATTTTAAGGATTTTTGAAATCTAACTAATCTAGAAAAGCCCATGTCTTGGGAATAAGAGAGTTCTCAAGAACCCAGTGTCACTGTTGATAGCTGGAAAAACAGTGAACTGGGGGTCAAGAGGCCAAGGTTTAAGCCCAGATTCTGTTACAATTTGAATATGAAATTACCTGCTAGTTGCTTCTATGTAAATATGGGGAACCCATGTTTTTCCTTGGACAGCGAGGAGCTCAAACCAGTCAATCCTAAAGGAAACCAACCTTGAATACTCATTGGAAGGACTGAAGCTGAAGCTTCAATACTTTGGCCACCTGATACGAAGAGCCAGCTCACTGGAAAAGATTCTGATCCTGGGGAAGATTGAGGGTAGGAGGAGAAGGGGGTGACAGAGGATGAGATGGTTGGATAGCCTCACCGATTCAAAGGACATGAGTTTGAGCAAACTCAGGGAGGCAGATAGTGAAGGACAGGGAAGCCTGGCGTGCTGCAGTCCACAGGGACACAAAGAGTCAGACACAACTTAGTGACTGAACAACAACATGTTTCTACATCTATAAATGAGGATGGTGAAGTAGATTAATTTTTTCAAGATTTATTACAAAGGCTGCTGAGATGGTACAGAGTTACATTTAAAGCTGCAGAACTGGAAAGGTGAGTAAGCATGGAGAAAGCATCCACTGTTTCTCCACTCATCCTCTCACTTTAACCCTACTAGTTTCTCTTTCATATTTAAAACAAACCCCTGTGTATTGGCATCCCACATAGATGTCTAACAGAAGTCAAGTCCAAACTCAGACTCCAGTCTTCACCTTTATCTGCTCCATCCACGGCCTCTACACCCCAGATGATGGCACTCGACAAGTCTAGAGACTCAGCCAGAAAACCTGAGAAGTCATCCTGATCCCTCTCTTTTTCTCACAATCTACAACAGGTTTTCCTGCATATCTTGTCTGTGTCTTCAAAATACATCCAGAATCATAACACTTTTCATCATCTCCATGGAGGCTGCCACCATTGTCTCTCACCTGGACCCACAGAAATAACATCTTTCTCTGCCTTGACCTTTGGCTCAAACGGTCCATTCTTCCCACAGAAGCCAGATGAATATAAGTACAATGTTAGTCGAATTACACCATTCCTTTGTTCAAACTCTCCACCTTCCTTATCTCACTCACCTGGAGGGGTTAGGAATAGAAGTTTTTCAACAATCTTAAGGGGACTTTCTTATGGACTTCCCTGGTGGCTCAGATGGTAAAGCGTCTGCCTACAATGTGGGAGACTAAGGTTCAATCCCTGGGTCGGGAGGATCTCCTGGAGAAGGAAATGGCAACCCACTCCAGTATTCTTGCCTGGAAAATCCCATGGACGGAGGAGCCTGGGAAGCTACAGTCCATGGGGTCGCAAAGAGTCAGACACGACTGAGCGACTTCATTTTCACTTTTCACTTTCAAGGGGACTTTGAAGAAACACTGGACAATGAATTTATAACCTCCAAGATTCTGTCCCTCCATCACTTTCATCTCGCACTAGATTTTCAGATTTAACTGTGATGCCATATTGCTAAAGGAGAAATGACACAAGCTTGGAACTGTGTTGAATTGCTTTCCAACATACTAAAGTGACATCTCTGTCAGTTTTACTTTCGGGGCTCAGAATGGGAATGATATAGAGGCAAAGATCAAAGTCAGGTGGAAAAATGTGGAGTCACATCAGCTAGAGGACATCTCATCTGTGGATGAGATGGAAAGCTCTACAACATTTCCTTTCTAACCTTGGGAAGGCATAAGGGCATCCACTGAAGTCCTGGAAAAATGCTCTCTGTTCTTCAGGCAGTGGCAGAGAAAATTCAGTTCACTACTTTTTTATTTATCGGGCTGTGCTGGGTCTTAGTTGAAGCACACAGTATCTTTAGTTGCAGTATGTGAACTCTTAGTTGCAACATGTAGGATCTAGTTCCCCTGACCAGGGATGGAACCCAGGGTCCCTGCATTGGGAGCAATGGATCATCAGGGAAGTCCCTCAGTAGACTTTTATGAAAAGAGTAGTGAAGGGATGAATATTTGAGATGAATTTCTCATGAAAAAATCTCAAAATTCATTATAGGGTGAGCACACCATACAAAAACATACAACCTTAAAATGATTGTACAAACTGATTTTTGAAATCAGTGAAATTCCACCACTCTGAAAGGCATTTGGAGAGTATGTTGGAGGTTTTTACTTATTTGAATTCAACTGAGGAGAAATGGAAAAGTTTTCAAATGTTGTCAGGTTGGCATTTCTGGGCACATTTTGCCTGATTATCAGCTCTGAGTAGGCGGGATGTGTGGAAGCAGAAAAGTCAGTTTGCACCCTGAGGTCTTACTGATTTCACCCTCCTAACACTTTCACTCCGTGCCCCTTTGTCTCTGCCTGGAAATGAAAATGGCACATCAAGCTCTACAGAATTACTGGCCATAAATTGGATGATACACTCCGCAGACGTCTAAGGTGACCCCTGATGATCTCGGCTTCCTGGTAGTGAGTGTGGGCAGGACCACGTAACTTCCTTCTAACAAATACGGTACAACAAAAGTGGCAAAATGACTTTTGAGATTAGGTTATGAAACACAGTTACTTCCATTTGCTTACACTCTCTCTGGCTCTTCTCTCTTTCTCTGATGAAGACAGCCCTGGTGTTGTGAGCAGCGCTATGGAGATGTCCCCGTGGGCGAGGCCTCAGAGTGGTCTCCAGGCAACAGCCAATCAAAACAGAGGCTGTAGTCTAGCTGCAATAACCAGGTGAATTAGCATGAAAGAGGACCCTCCCCAGTGGATCTTTGCAATGACCGCTGAACCAGATGTCTTTTTTTTTTCTTTTCTTTTTTTAATGCTTTTTATTGCAATAAAACTCACATAATATAAAACCTATTTTAACCATATTTAACCGTACAGCTCAGTGGCACTAAATACATTCACATTGCTGTGCAACTCTCACCATTACCCATCTCCCAAATTTTTCACTTTCCTGAACTGAAACTCTGATCCCTTTAAACACTAATTCACCCCCCACCCCCACCAGGCATCTACCAATGCACCTTCTGACTCTATGAATTTGACTATTCTAGATACCTCGTACAAGTAGACTGTCACACAGAGTGAAGTAAGTCAGAAAGAGAAAGACAAACATTGTATAATAACACATATATGCAGAATCTAGAAAAACAACACAGATGAACCTATTTGCAAAGCAGAAATAGAGACACAGATGAAGAAAACAAATGCATGAAACGACTTCATCCTGATCACAGCCTGTAAAGTCCCTGAACACAGGACCCATCTAAGCTGTGTGAGAATCCTGACCCATAGAAACTATAAGAAAATAAATGTTGTTGTTTTAAGCCACTGAGTTTTGCTACTTGTATGGACCTTGCCAGAGGTGATTAATAAGCTTCTTCCAATTAGTTTGTAAATCTCTTTTTTGTAATTGAAGTAGGCACAGCACCACACTTACGTGTGAAAGATGCCTTTTCCAGCCTTCTGCAATGCAAAGGAAAGAGTGTGGAAGAAGCATTCCTCTTTAGTTTCCACCTCCACCACTGGGCATGATAGGGGATATAGATGTGGTTTTTATTTCAGGTTACTGGCAAAAATCCCCTAATCCTAAAACCTCTGGAATCTCCTAAGTCATTAGAGGGATAGAAGCATCTATTGTTATTCATAAGAAGCACCTTTCAAAGATACCAGGGTTTATGCTAATGAGACCAACTCTTCCCAGGGGGCCCCAAGATAGTTTCAGGATGGAGCTGGTTACCAGAAAAGACAAACCTTGTTTAGAAAAACTTTCTGCTCCACCTCCTGATTTCTGAGAAGGAAAGAGGAGCTGAAGACTGAGTTCAATCACCAATGGCCAATAATCTAATCAATCACACCTACATAATGCTGTTATTCAATTGCTAAGTCAGTCTGACTTTCGGTGACCACATGCAACTGCAGCACACCAGGCTCCTCTGTCCTCCACTATCTCCTGGCATTTGCTCAAATTTGTGTCCATAGAGTTGGTGATGCTAACCAGCATCATCTCTTCCTCTGCATGATGAGATCTCCATAAAAAGCCCTTAAATGACCAGGTTCAGAAAGCCTTCAGGCTGGTCAGCACATTGAGGCTCAGGGAGGATGGCTCATCCATCCCTGTCGGCAGCCCTCCTCCACCCTCACCGCCCCATCTTGGCCTATGCATTTCTTCCATGTGACTACTTTTGAGTTGTATTACATCCTTCATAATAAAAATGTAATAGTGATTAAAGTTCTTTCCTGAGTTCTATGACTCCTTCTAGCTAAGTCTTGAGCCTGAGGGGTGGTCATGAGGAACCCCACATTGCAGTCAGTGGAACAGAGATATGCGGTTCAGTTCAGTCACTCAGTCATGTCCGACTCTTTGTGACCCCATGAACCGCAGCACGCCAGGCCTCCCTGTCCATCACCAACTCCTGGAGCCCACCCAAACTCATGTCCATTGAGTCGATGATGCCATCCAACCATCTCATCCTCTGTCGTCCCCTTCTCCTCCTGCCCTCAATCTTCCCCAGCATCAGGGTCTTTTCAAATGAGTCAGCTCTTTGCATGAGGTGGCCAAAGTGTTGGAATTTCAGCTTCAACATCAGTCCTTCCAATGAACACACAGGACTGACCTTTAGGATGGACTGGTTGGATCTCCTTGCAGTCCAAAGGACTGTCAAGAGTCTTCTCCAACACCACAGTTCAAAAGCATCAATTCTTAGGCGCTCAGCTTTCTTTATGGTCCAACTCTCACATCCATACATGACTACTGGAAAAACAATAGCCTTGACTAGACGGACCTTTGTTGACAAAGTACTGTCTCTGCTTTTTAATATGCTTTCTAGGTTGGTCATAACTTTCCTTCCAAGGAGGAAGCATCTTTCAATTTCATGGCTGCAGTCACCATCTGCAGTGATTTGGGAGCCCAGAAAAATAAAGTAAGCCACTGTTTCCACTGTTTCTCCATCTATTTGCCATGAAGTGATGGGCCCAGATGCCATGATCTTAGTTTTATGAATGTTGAGCTTTAAGCCAACTTTTTCACTTTCCTCTTTCACTTTCCTCAAGAGGCTCTTTAGTTCTTCTTCACTTTCTGCCATAAGGGTGGTGTCATCTGCATATCTGAGGTTATTGGTATTTCTCCCACCAAACTTGATTCCAGCTTGTGCTTCCTCTAGCCCAGCGTTTCTCATGATGTACTCTGCATATAAGTTAAATAAGCAGGGTGACAATATACAGCCTTGACGTACTCCTTTTCCTATTTGGAACCAGGCTGTTGTTCCATGTCCAGTTCTAACTGTTGCTTCCTGACCTGCATACAGATTTCTCAAGAGGCAGGTTAGGTGGTCTGGTATTCCTATCTCTTTCAGAAGCAGAAGATATTAAGAAGAGGTGGCAAGAATACACAGAAGAACTGTACAAAAAAGATCTTCATGACCCAGATAACCACAATGGTGTGATCACTCAGCTAGAGCCAGACATCCTGGGATGTGAAGTCAAGTGGGCCTTAGGAAGTATCACTACGAACAAAGCTAGTGGAGGTGATGGAATTCCAGTTGAGCTATTTCAAATCCTAAAAGATGATGCTGTGAAAGTGCTGCACTCAATATGTCAGCGAATTTGGAAAACTCAGTAATGGCCACAGGACTGGAAAAGGTCAGTTTTCACTCCAATCCCAAAGAAAGGCAATGTCAAAGAATGCTCAAACGAGATATGTGGTAGCCTTTGCTAAGTCACTTTAGTCATGTCCAACTCTTTGCGAACCCACGGACTGTAGCCTACCAGGATCCTCTGTTCATGGGGTTCTCCAGGTAAGAATACTGGAGTGGGTTGCTGTTTCCTTCTCCAGGGTATCTTCCCCACCCAGGGATTGAACTCACATCTCAGACGTCTCCTGCATTGACAGGCGGGTTCTTTACCACTAGGGCCACCTGAGGTAGCCTGGGCAACCCATTTGTGGCTGGTGTGTCTGAAACAGGGCTGTCTGGAGAGATGGAGGGTCTGAGCTAACTCTGAAAGTATCAGAATTGAACTGAACTGCTAGACACCCAGAGGATGCCAGAGAACTGAACAATCAGTTGTTGATGTGGGAAAAAAAAAACAGCATGTATTTGTCATCCAGGAGGATACAAACCTCAAAATTTCCCACTGTGTGGAACTGGGCTAACCACAAAATTGTCTTAAACGGTTTCCTTATTTAGGCATAGTGCTTCCTTTGGAAGGCTATCGTACAACTCAGAACAAATATACAGCAACCTCAAATAACCCTTGACTTTAATAGGTGATCAATAAATTGTAGCTGTAATTAATTTTGTTTTTATCCTTCTCCCTATTCTCATTTTCAAGTGTGTTTTCTGGTTTCTTTTATTTACTGAGGGATTCTGTGTTATTACCAATAAACTAAGTAAATCATGAGAAAACATTTCTAAAATCCCTTTACACGATTTCTCTTTATTTGGGTGAATGATTTAGTGAACAATAATTAAATGTCAGGAAATGAGTCATAGATGAGCTACCAGTGTTTGATAGTGTTTTGTAAATAAGGGAAATGAGTCCAGAGAGAGGTAGAAATTATTGCTGTTTCCATAAAATTTCCATAGGGTCTCTGGAAGGTAACTACATCATTCTCTGAAAATTCATGAGCATAAACAGTGACTGCAGAAGACTTTTCCAAATATTTAGTATACAGAGGAAGAGCAACATCTGCCTCATTTTCTATCCTAATTCTTAGGTTTATTTTGGATAATTAGCATTGTTTAATATTATTTTGTTTATCTTTTTATTTATTTGATGGCTATTTCCTAACTATCAGCATGTAAGTTTTACAAGAACTGCTCAGATGCTCATTCATGTCTGACTCTTTGCAACTCCATGGACTGTAACTTGCCAGGCTCCTCTGTCCATGGAATTCTCCAGGCAAGAATACTGGAATGGACTGCCATTTCCTCCTCCAGGGGATCTTCCTGACCCAGGAATCAAACCTGCATCTCTTTTGTCTCCTGCATTGGCAGGTGGATTCTTTATCACTAGCGCCACCTGGAAAGCCCTTTTATTTTTTGATGTCCATCACCCTATGATTAGCATCCAGCACAATGTCTAGGTGACATTTCTATATTCAGTCATCTAGAGAAGAGTGAGACTGATAAATATAGCCAGCCTGATCACTCTAAATCCAAAGCTCATGCTTTTCTCACTGCTCCAAGGCCACTTAGAGACAGCTTATCAGGAAGAGAACCAGAAACAATTCTACTACCCAAATCCAAGACACCCCAAGAGTTCCCTCTGCAGCAACTTCTACATCTGCCACCAGATAATCCCTAAAACATTCCATTACTATCCATGAAAAGTGGGCACTACATATTTTTCATTTAAAAAAAAATGAGTGTTGGTGTTATTTCACATTTACACCCTCCTTGCCAACTATTGGGGCTTCCTTGATGGCTCAGATGGTAAAGAATCTGCCTGCAATGTGGGAGATGTGGGTTTGATTCCTGGGTCAGGAAGAGCTCCTGGAGGAGGGCATGGCAACCCACTCCAGTATTCTTGCCTGGAGAATTCCATGGACAGTGGAGCCTGAGCAACTAACACTTTTGCTAACTATATTAAATTTAACACAATTATAGTACGTTTTTACTCCTTCTCTAGATCTGGTTGAGACAGAAGGGTTTTCTCTAATTAGTGTATATATTAGAGTTTATGTTTCTTTCTGGAACTGTCTGGAGACTCATTGGTGCTTGTAGGTACAATATGTTAGTTGTTATCATGATAAAACCTCAATAAACACTGACGCAATGTAGCATTATAATTTGGGGGAGTTAATGGAAGAATCTGAAATAATTCAAATCATGAAAGATCCCATTATTAGAGGCTGCTGGGCTGGTTTCAGTAATGGATAGCGCTTTGTTCATTTTTACCCTAGCTGTCCTCCCACATTATTTTACAGGCGAAAGCAATTAAAGTCACTGTTTTGGAACTTAGTTCATCTTCTTCGCCATTCCTCCTTCCAATCTTCTCTCTCATCCAATCTGTCATCAGCACACTCAGTGTTCTCTGGCCTTGAGCTGGCCTCAGCAGAGCTATAGAAAGAGAAAAGTAATTTCTAGGAAAAAGGAAGCCCCATCACGAAGTGTGAAGGGCTTTGCATGAGGACTCAAGGGCCCTAGAGGCTGCCTGTGCTTGCTGGTACTTGAAGGTGTGTGTAGCACCAACTTAACCGGAAGCACAAGTGTGCAGACTCTCCTGAGGGCCAAGATCAGGTAGGCAGAGAAAGAGAAAGGTGGCCAGGGTTAAAGGAGGGAGCCTGATGAGATGTTGAAAGTTGAGGATGGACATGTACACACTGCTATATTTAAAATGGATAACCAACAAGGACCTACTGCAAAGCACAGGGAACTCTGCCCAAGGTTAGGCGGCAGCCTGGATGGGAGAGGAATGTAGGGGAGAATGGATACATGTATACGTATGGCTGAGTCCCTTCGCTTTTCACCTGAAACTATCACAACTTTGTTAATCGGCTATACCCCAATACAAAATAAAAAGCTTTTTGAAAAACGACTACTTCCAGCTCTTGATAAATGCTGACAACCTGAGCACAGGCCAATGTAAAGGAGAGACTTGTGAGGCTGTATCATGGCTTTTTCTCATGTGTATGCGGTAGTCTGTTGCACACACAGAGAGAAATAGGCTTCTACAGCAAGAACCTCCTGATGCTGAAGTGATTATTGGAGGGGAGAACTTGGTTTAGTTCATTTGAGCCCCAGAGTCTTAACTCTAATAGGTAAGTTCTAACAAGTCACGCTAACTAGCTGTACATTCAATATCAAGAGGGAATAATCTTGTTTAAAATGTGTTCTCAAATTATATTAAACAAACAAATCCTAAACGTGCAGCAATTAATTCACATATGTACACACCTATGTAACCACCACCCTCATAAAAATATACATTTTCATCATGCTCAATATTCCTCTAGGTCCTCCTCCAGGAGGCGCTCTGCACTATATGATTTCATGAAGCTGAGAAAATTTTTCAAGAAACAAATAATCCCACATTCTGCAATGGTGATATAGAAAAGAATAATATAAAGTGAGCATAATCCTATATTTCTGTTCAATTTCCAGATGCTTTTTTTTTTTTTTTTACCAGGAGACAAATGGCTGTTCAATCAGGGTTCCTACAGGAACAGCTCCGACAGTCTGAATCTCTACTGGGAGCTCTCTGCCTTTTGGCCTCTCTTCTTAGGGCCTTGCACCAGGGAGTCAATTTCCTACATCAAGGCCTCTGCCAACGAGACTTATGCATTTGGTCGAGATGAATTTCTTAAGATGCAACTCTTTTTTCACTTGATTTGCATGGAAAGGGTTACTTTCTTCTAACATAACCACCAAAGTACTGGGAGCCGCTGTGGGATGTTGAAACTCTAATCCATAAACAGAACACTCAGTTCTCTGCATTCCCTATGGCCGTCACATTCTTTTTGTAGGGTCTACCCTCTCAGTGCTTCTGATACGATGTGTGGCATTTATCGTTCTGTTTTTATAGGAGTGCAGTAGCTTTACAATGTTGTGTTAGTTTATGCTGTACAGCAAAGCGAATCAGCCACACATATACCTGTATCCCCTCTTCCGCGGCCGTCCCTCTTAGGTCACCACAGAGCACTGAGTAGAGTTCCCTGTGCTATCGAGCTGGTTCTCACTAGTGATGAGAGGCCTCAATCTCTTTTACAGATAGCACCACTTTCTGCTTGGATTCTCCATTTTCATAGTGCTGAAAGCCCCCCTGGGTGCACCCTCCTCACAGCAGCAGCTTCCACTGTGACTGTGATCAGGGGGTTACTGGATGGTATTACCTTGTGCACTCAAGGGGAGAAGGAAGGATGGAAAGAAGAAACAGAGAAAAAGTAAAAGAAATGATCATGGAAGACAGACTGGACATGGCCATAAGCAAGAGAGAGGAGTCAGAAATGACTCCAAAGTTTCTGATGGGGAGACTGGGAAGAAAATGCTTATTTCCTAAGAGTGGAAATACACAGGTGTACAGAGATGGTCAGGCTTAGGGAAAACAATCATTTCAAATTTGTCTTATCGAACCTGAGTTTCCAGATGCAGATGTCAAATATCCAGAGTCTGGGATAGCAGGTTAAAAGTAAAAGTTGGTGTTTGTCTCTTTTAGTATTTAAATTTTAGATAGAAAGACGTAGGAATCGGTGATATAGCCAAGGAAGATAATAGAGAATAAGAAAAAAAAAATGGACACAGAGTATCCAACTGTAGAAAAAATGACATTTGAGAGGTGAAAAAAGATGCCCACTCACCTCAGAGTATGATGGAAAGGTGTTTAGGGTGTATGTGTGTGTAATGACAGCATTGTTTATCATTACATGATGAGACTATGGAACTTATATCCTACCCTAATCCACATAGCCACTAATACTGAGTCAAAAATCTGTCATCTCAGTTATACTTCAGCTGCGTGCTACTTTCCCACCTGGGGCCTGGGACAAGTTGTGTCTGAAAGTATAGCTGGAGACTTCCCAAGCGGTCCAGTGGTTAAGCCTCTGCCTTCTAAAGATAGTGTACCTGAACGTGTTCATTGTCTGCTCTACAAAGCTTGTCTCTGGTCTTTGAGAGGTGGTATTTCTCCTAAGTGTGGCTGGAGTAGATTCTAATTCCAGGATTTCTCTTTTACCCACCTTTCACTCATATTTTTCATCTTCCATTAGAAAAAAAAATCCTGCCTCCGGTTTAGCTAGGTTAAACTCTGGATATATTTTTAGTAGATAACAGAGAATTCTTCTATCAGATTCTATTTTTCTAAGAGTCAGAATCTCTTAATTGCCATGTGAAGATTACACAAGTCAACTTTGTCTACAGGTTACCTGTTAATGACAATATCAAAACTGAAACTAAAAACAGATGCTCTTAATCATCATTTCAGCCCTCCTAATTATTCCAGATATAAATTAGGTAACTGAACGTGGAGTGTCTTTGAGATTCTCAACTGGTGACCTTACACTGAGGATAAAACCCACAGAGGACTGCAGCCACATTGATCTCTCTGTGGTTTAACTCACTTTGTATTTACTGGCAGCACTGCACATCTGCTAGGTTATTATATGTTGTTCTCTGCTTAATTGTTCTGTAAAGCTATTGTCTGTCATTGTCTTCTGTAATAACTCATTAATTGTTCTATGTGTGTGTGTACCTTCTTTCACAACAGTCAGCTTAAATTCTTCTTTGGAGGGGAGGAAACATGTTTTATACTTCTCTTGAATTCCAGTTTGAGGCATAATGCTGATAAAGGAAAGTACTCAGTAAAGCATTTTAATTTATCAATTAATGCTTCGATTCTTTACTACCAGTATTAAATGAGCATGGGAGGTCAAACCGAAATACTGATGATGCATTTGCCTGCCTCATATGGTGTCCTGAGGATCAGGTATTAGAAGGAAAATTACTCCAATGATACACTACTACTATGGATGTGCATTATATTATTACAGCAAATTCAGCTGAAATTGTTCTTTATTTTATAGGCTATGCTTTCTTGCCTCCTTCTTTGAAATATCATCAAAGCAAAGAAAACAAATTCCGAATATGCACTGAATGGTTTGCATCTAAGTGGATGACTTTGGAGGTTTTTTTTTTTTCCAGATCTGAGCTAAATCCAGTCGTGAAGACAAGCCTGCAGGCTCGTTAGGAAATTGTTATGCAACTTAAAAGACAGAAAGAAGAAAGAGGTTTTTTGCATAAAATATTCTACTGTAGCAGGGAACTAGTTTTGATCTTGTTTTGAAGGTTTAAACTCTTTCCCTTGATTACCATGAATAAAGATAGTCCTCTAAGGTCAAAACAAAAATTCTGAACTGTGGATCCCAAACCCTGTGCCAAGGTGCCCCACAGACACTCCAGTGGGATATTTAAATTTTTCAAGGTAAACATGATAATAGTTGATTTTTATTGGATCCTGTGTTGACTACTAGTTCAGAGCTTCTACACTAAATCATGCTGTCCTCCTTTCAATGGTATATATCATCTATCTTTTATCTTGGTGGCTGTGATAAAAAAGCAAATATGGTGTGAAAATTGACATGGAACAGGAAATGATAATTGCAATATACAATCTGATTCCAAGGTCTGGGAAGTCATGCAGTGCCCAAGAGGTACACACATCCTGTTCATCAGTATTGGAGTTAAAAATTAAATAAGCAAATATTTTATCATTTATGTGTGCTTTTTTCCTTCAGACAACTAATAAGTTGTTAAGACATAAATACTTACTAAGTTGTCTGGACTTATCGTCTTAATGAATAACTTGTTAGGTGTTTCTTTTTATCCAAGAGTGCTGTGAAAAATTACTGAGCCATCAAGGACAATGAAAACCAGGAAAAATTGGGAGTCTCTTGCCTAATGCAATAAAATGTTTGATTTTCCTATGTAGCTAAGTACTCCACAGTTGATTCATTTTTGTGTTAAAATTCCCTTCTTCTTTTATGGGGGTTTCAAGAAATTATTTTTTACCCAATCTAAACATAATAAAATATTTTACATGTGCTCCTCCTGGACAACTCGCAGGGCAGTCAGTGTTCTGATGTATTAGTGTCACCTTGGGATTAAGACAGTCACATCACCACTGTTGATCTTGACCTCCACACCTGTGAAATAAGCATGTATTCTATATCCTCAGGTCCTTTCTAGTATTATATGGTTCTATAAACTCAAAAAATTCTTGAAATCTCATGATAGAGTCATCCAGGTGGTAGGATGAGGAGAACCCCACCCCACTGCAATCCCACCACAGTTTAGGTGGAAGAGAATACATCTTCTGTCTAAAAGCAATGACCCAATGAGGGAGTATCCCCCCTCCCCCTTGGCAACTACAAACTCATTGCAGGCAGATTCTTAACCATCTGAGCCACCAGGGGAGCCTGCAAATAGCATTAGGTTGTTCTTTTTTATGGCCGAGTAATACTCCACCGTGTGTGTGTGTGTGTGTGTGTATGTGTGTGTATACATATCCATATGCATATGTGTGTATATATATGTATACATATGCACACATATATATATATAAGTTTAGTCGCTTAGTTGTGTCCGACTTTTTGTGACGAGACTGAGTTCTAAGTATAGGGCTGTCAACAATGTGGGGATTTTTTTCCTCTGTACAGCTCAGTTCAGTCGCTTAGTTGTGTCCGACTTTTTGCGACCCCATGGACTTGCAGCCTACCAGGCTTCCCTGTCCTTCACCAACTCCCAGAGCTTACTCAAACTCATGTCCATGGAGTTGGTGATGCCATCCAACCATCTCATCCTCTGCCATACCCTTCTCCTCCTGCCTTCAATCGTTCCCAGCATCAGGGTTTTTCCAATGAGTCAGTTCTTCGCATTAGGTGGCCAAAGTATTGCAGTTTCAGCTTTAGCATCAGTCTTTCCAATGAATATTCAGGGCTGACTTCTTTTAGGATTGACTGATTTGATCGCTTTGTTGTCCAAGGGATTCTCAAGAGTCTTCTCCAACACCACAGTTCAAAAGCACCAATTCTTTGGGGCTCAGCTTTCTTTATGGTCCAACTCTCGCATTCATATATGACTACTGGAAAAACCATAGCTTTGACTACAAGGACTTTTGTCAGCAAAGTAATGTCTCTGCTTTTCAATATGCTGTCTAGGTTGGTCATAGCTTTTCTTCCAAGGACACACACAATACATCTTTATCCATTTATCCACTAGTGGACATTTAGGTTGTTTCCATGTCCTGCTTCTGTAAATAGTGCTACAGTGAACACTGGGGTGCATCTATTGTTTTGAATTATGATTTGAAAAAATATTTTAAAAAACATAATATATTTGACATATTAATGACAAAGACATTAATTTCTTTCACTGTCTGGCTAAAGAGTGACATTTCACTTTAATTCTTATTATTTTGAAGGTAATTTTTTTCTAGATATTTTAGAAATAAATAAAACTGCATTTTAACAGTTTCATTCTGAGCACATGGGTATGATTTCCTGTTTCCATTTTGCTTAAGGATTGTAAGGATCCTCAAATCTGTTGAATCTGGTTTATTGTCTATTTCCCCCTCTGGATATCTATCAGTCACTATTAAAGACCCACAGTTGTGCTATGTGTATGAAGGTTGCACTTATTCTGGTATGTACAAAATAAAGGACACCAGGGGGAGACCCTGGGCACCTTGGTATTGACACCCAGGTACCTACGGTTACCCAGATGCTAGGAAGCAAGCGATTCTTCTCTTTTATTTTCAATTGGGTCTTCAAGTTGGAGGAAAGGTACAGAGGAAAAAAACCCCCACATTGCTGACAGCCCTATACTTAGAACTCAGTCTCGTTTTTCCAAATGTCCTGAAATTCATGTCATATGTATGAAGAAAAAGTTCAACACCATTTTCCTTTGATACTTAAATGCAAACTTCCAAGACACTTGCTTCAGGCAATAGAAATCTGTTAAATTTCATGTGCAGACAGTCAGTTGGCTCTCTAGATGTTTACGAAGATATAAGGGTCTGTGACTTTTCTAATATTGCAGTTGCTGCCTTTATGCATGAATAAACTCTTAATTGCAGTTTTGAAAATACTTTTATCATCATGTCAGTGCTATGTAAAGCAAGGAATGCTTTCTCAGTAGATTTTTTTTTTTTTAAAAAAAGCTCTGCCTATGTGCTGCATGCATTTTTTTTTTTCACACCTGTGTCTGTCACCTACCTCCCCTCTTTTATGCTTTGAATAGATCTCTTGTGCCTTCTGTGTATTGTAATAATATGTGTCACTTACTCGGTCTTTCATCCCTTTTATCTCCATCTTCTCAGTTCCTCTGTGGGCTGAACTTTAAATTATTTTTCCTCTTTTTATTTCCCTTACTCTGCTGTGTCTCTCTGATGTGTTCCTTTCCCAGTGCTGTAATGTATTTATTGTTCCTTGCAGAACACTTCTTGTTGCTGTGTTCATTCATTTTCCAGTAATCTTTATTAGATCTTTTACTTTGTAATTTTTTCACTTCTTTTTAATCCCTTTTTATGCAAATTTCTTTTTTATTTAATGCCCTTCCTTTGCCTGACTCTGATCTTCCTTGGACAATTTTATTACAGTTTCCTCTCGATGTCTTTACTTTTTTTTCTTGATGTCTCTGATATAGGATCTTCCCACTTTCTTTATACTGTTTCTGTGGTTCTACCCCTTTGTCTCATCCCCTACTCGACCTTACAGTTTTAAATACTTTATTCTCTTGGCTAATTTCTGTCTTCTACTTTTCTGGGTTTTTTGTTATCATTGTTGCTGTTTATCTGTTTGTTTAGAATCCATCCCTCCAATTGTTTCCCAGGATTTCTTAGTTGTTTAAAGGAGGATCAAACTGATATTGTCAACTACAAATTGGCACTTGCCAACCGCCTCCTCAAGGATTAAATCAGGTGCTGCTACAGCTGCTGACCTTCAACACCCTCTGAAAGGAGTTCAAGGTGGAGATCAGGAATGAGACACTCTGTGCTCTGGGAAAAACTAGCAAAATCAGTCTTCAGATAGTTAGAAATTTTCAGGAGCTGATTTTATGAGCTCAATTCTTTTATCTCCTCATATCTAGAAAAGCACTAAAATCATTAATAGTAACTTCCGGTCTTTGTGACTAGCAGAACCTTCTGCAAAAAAACATGTGCTTGATTACATGCACCTCCCCCTCACCAAAATCATATACATATTGACCTTCCCCCCACACCACCCCCCACCTCTCAAGAGCAGTCTCTCAGAGCTATCTGAGATGCTGTCTCCCGAGCCATAGTTCTCATTTGCCCCAAATAACACTTAACTCGCAACTCTGACGTTGTGCATTGTTTTTAGCTGGCAGTATCCCTCAGCACCTAAAGCAACAAGCAAGACCTGGGAGATGACAACTTGAGAGACAGAGCTAGAGGCCATCTATGACTTCAAAGTTCAAGTTAGGTTAAGGTGCAGGATTTTATAGGTCTCTTGCACCATATACACTCAGTGGTTTTCGATATCAGCCCAAGAAACACAGCTGCCTGGTGGGCTTCTGGTGTCTTTTACTTTCTCTCCCTCCATTAGAAACTAAAACCCAAGTTTCTGACTCAGACATAAGGCTTGTACTTAAAGTGAAGACAGTCCTTTCTTCAACCTCTGTATGAGCTAACTTAGGACGGGGGAAAAAAGAGATACAGGGATAAACAAGTTGTTACATTCTGGTTTTCTCATCTATGCTTTTAAGGCTTAGCTGCTGCTTCTGTGTGGTGTGAAATAAATACAAAGACAATTTATGTCCTCTTGTAACAGAATGTTCCGTGAATAACAGCATAATTGTTCAACAGTACTTGACTCATCTGCATCCTCCAAGTAAGGTATTTACCATTTTCCTCACCACTTCTAGATGCAAAGTATTAATGTACTTAAGGATGAAATGCCTGGAAAAGAATACCAGCTCTGGGTCCTGGAAGCCAGGAAGCTGATTCAGCTGCTGTTGGATATAAGTGTTGGGTAGAAAGGACAGGAAATCTTTATTGCTGATGGTAAGGTAGCGCCTAAGCTTTCCCACAGGGCACTTGCGACTTCAAGCAGTTATGAGTCTGAAAACCAGGGTCTACTGGGTGTGACCTGTCATTTCTCTCTCCTAAGTTTTCTCATCCATAAGATGAATTGGCTGCACTCAGTGAAATCTAAAATCCCTTTTAGCTCTTCTCCCCTGTCATAATGTTTCAGATTCCACCACTAAACATTGATTTCTTTTGGTTTTTAAGGCTTTTAGGGTTTTTAAGGATTGCCATTAAAACATGTACCTTAGCGGAGGAATAACGTGTTAGAGTGTTTCTAGTCCATATACTTGAAGTGGTTTGACTGATATCCTAAGAGGAAGGTCATTTGGGAACAAGTCACACATTGATCCACCAGAAAGAAGCGGGGCTACTAGGATCAGGCAGAGGCACAAATGCGGTGCCAGAATGCCAACGACACACACAAAGAATAACCAAATACTATTTTCTTTTATATGTATTTCTCAGTTCTTACTGAGAATTTGAGAAGTTGACATTACCAAACCCATTTATCTTACCAAAAAAAAAAAAAAACCTATAACTGAAGTTCAAAGATATGAAATGATTTACCCACAGTCACCTGTGGAAGAAGAAAAGCAAAGGACCCAAGGCTGTAGGTCACCAGAGTCTGTGCACAAGTTTCCCCCAGAGAAGTATGTTGCTTTTTGCCTTGCTGCTTATTATTCACATCGTTATATAAAGTGAATTCTAAAAAAAATAGAAGAATTTCACATGGATTATAATGTTTAGCCCAAGTTAGGAGATAACTTTATTTTCCCCAATTTTCAGATAAAGATCCTGAAGTTTAAATATTTAGTTGTCTGACTAACAACTCATACCTGGTATATGTCAAGGAGAGATGAAATGGGTACATGCACAGAAAGTATGCTTTGGGACTGACAACAAAGACCCTAGCTAGTACCATACTGAGTCACAATTGCCAAAAGC
This sequence comes from Okapia johnstoni, assembly GCA_024291935.2. Classification (NCBI taxonomy): domain Eukaryota; kingdom Metazoa; phylum Chordata; class Mammalia; order Artiodactyla; family Giraffidae; genus Okapia; species Okapia johnstoni. The sequence continues at coordinate 25,689,689 of CM044327.1, forward strand.
TCTTTTCTTTCCATCTCTACTGATTTTCGATAATACTGGCAACTTTTTAATGTTTTTTTTTTAATTATGGTAAGAATCACATAACATAAAACATACTATTTTAATCATATTTAACTGTACAGTTCACTAAGTACGTTAACATTGTTGTACAACTCTAACCATCATCCATCTCCCAAATTTTTCACCTTCCTAAATTGAAACTCCTGTCCCCATGTCCCCCCCTCCACCCTTCAGCCCCTGGCATCTGCCAATATACTTTCTGACTCTATGAACTTGACTATTCTAGATATCTCATATAACTGGTATCAAACAGTATTTGGCTACAGGACTGGAAAAGGTCAGTTTTCATCCCAATCCCTAAGAAAGTCAATGCCAAAGAATGCTCAAACTACTGCACAATTGCACTCATCTCACATGCTAGTAAAGTGATGCTCAAAATTCTTCAAGCCAGGCTTCAACAACACATGAACCGCGAACTTCCAGATGTTCAAGCTGGTTTTAGAAAAGGCAAAGGAACCAGAGATCAAATTGCCAACATCCAATGGATCATCGAAAAAGCAAGAGAGTTTCAGAAAAACATCTATTTCTGCTTTATTGACTATACGAAAGCCTTTGACTGCATGGATCACAATAAACTGTGGAAAATTCTGATAGAGATGGGAATACCAGACCACCTGACCTGCCTCTTGAGAAACCTGTATGCAGGTCAGGAAGCAACAGTTAGAACTGGACATGGAACAACAGACTGGTTCCAAATAGGAAAAGGAGTACATCAAGGCTGTATATTGGCACCCTGTTTATTTAACTTATATGCAGAATACATCATGAGAAACGCTGGGCTGGAAGAAGCACAAGCTGGAATCAAGATTGCTGGGAGAAATACCAATAACCTCAGATATGCAGATGACACCACCCTTATGGCAGAAAGTGAAGAAGAACTAAAGAGCCTCTTGATGAAAGTGAAAGTGGAGAGTGAAAAAGTTGGCTTAAAGCTCAACATTCAGAAAACAAAGATCATGGCATCCGGTCCCATCACTTCATGGCAAATAGATGGAGAAACAGTGGAAACAGTGTCAGACTTTATATTTTGGGGCTCCAAAATCACTGCAGATGGTGACTTCAGCCATGAAATTAAAAGACACTTACTCCTTGGAAGAAAAATTTTGACCAACCTAGATAGCATATTAAAAAGCAGAGACATTATTTTGCCAACAAAGGTCCGTGTAGTCAAGGGTATGATTTTTCCAGTAGTCATGTATGGATGTGAGAGTTGGACTATAAAAAAAGCTGAGCGCTGAAGAATTGATGCTTTTGAACTGTGGTGTTGGAGAAGACTCTTGAGAGTCCCTTGGACTGCAAGGAGATCCAACCAGTCCATCCTAAAGGAGACCAATCCTGAGTGGTCATTGGAAGGACTGATGTTGAAGCTGAAACTCCAATACTTTGGCCACCTAATGCAAAGAGCTGACTCATTTGAAAAGACCCTGGTGCTGGGAAAGATTGAAGGCAGGAGAAGGGGACGACAGAGGATGAGATGGTTGGATGGCATCACTAACTCAATGGACATGAGTTTGAGTAAACTCCGGAGTTGGTGATGGACAGGGAGGCCTGGTGTGCTGCAGTCCAAGGGGTCACAAAGAGTCAGACATGACTGAGCGACTGAACTCAACTGAGCTGAATGCTCTAACATTTAATAAATTAACTGTGTTAATTGCTCTTCTTGTGCAGCTAAGCAGCTAAGGCACTTCAGTTGTGTCCAACTCTGTTTGATCCCATAGACGGCAGCCCACCAGGCTTCTCTGTCCCTGGGATTCTCCAAGCAAGAATACTGGAGTGGCTTGCCATTTCCTTCTTGTACAGAATGGCACAAATAACTTATCTCCTTCCCCATTTTTATTTTTTATTAGCAAACTTATTCCTTGCAGGCCTCTTTTAATTCAAACTGTTCTAGTCTTTAATCTGAAAGACAGGTTTCACATCCTGATTTATTCATTTTGAATTGTATAAATTCAAAATTCAAGGAGACCCTTTTTCAAGTGTCACATATTAAATTTAAATTCTTCTAATACTTGTTGATGAATAGCTTATCCACCTCTGGAGCCAAAAGCTTATAAAGTTTGTTTGCTTTTAATATCACCAAAAGGACATTTAAGCACACCTAAATTAACATTACAGGATGTCAACTGTATTTTGATAAAAATATCTGTAACTGGATATTAATAGTATTGGAAAAATTACATCATCTTTCTGAGATCAATTTTCTGATAAAATAAAGGAGTTGTGCTAGACAGACTTTAAGATGCCTTCCAGCTCCATAATGGCTTGCTTCTTACTAAGCCAAAGCCACCATTACTTCATTCATTGCAAAGATATTCATTGAGAGCCTGGGGCATCCCTGGTGGCTCAGATGGTAAAGAATCTGCAATGCAAGAGACTCAGGTTCGACCGCTGGGTAAGGACAATTCCCTGGAGAAGGGAATGGGTATCCACTTCAGTATTCTTGCCTGGAGAATTCCATGGACAGAGAAGCCTAACAGGCTACAGTCCCTGGGATCGCATAAGTGTCACTTGTTTGAAAGATATTCATTGAGAGCCTATAGTATGCCAAATACTGTACAAAGCATTGTAAACACAGTTATTAATTACCTCCTGTGTTTAGGGACTGAGAATCTGCTGGAGAGCTCATTGCAATACAATAACATTTATTTATGTTTGTATGTTTCTTTCCATGTTTTTAATGTACCTTTTCTATGTCCCTTCTCTTACCCCTCACACTATTCATTCCATAGCAGAAGGCATCCTTGCTGTTCTTTCATTTCATGATCAATCAATTTTAAATCTGCCCAACTTTCAAGGTTTTCCAGCCCCCCCCGCCCCCATTCCATACATGAAACCATAGTTAGAGGTAGACTTAATTACAGACTGAGTAGGTATTTAACGTCCTAATATGATTTGAGGGGCTTTCTGCTTGAATTGTATTTTGTATCACTTTTAAAGTATTTAAAGATATATAGAGACAACTGAGGTTTCAGTTAGAGAGATGATAAGCTGGGGGAAAAGTGATAGACAAAAGATGTAGTGATGAATGGGGTGTTCTGGTATGATGGTTATGTCCATTCAAGGTCTTTGGTTTACCGCAATTGTTTCTGAGCCCATTGTAGTTTAAGCTTGATAGCCATAAATTGGGATGTAGTTGTCAGTTAGCTTAGAACTCTATTACTGCCTTGGACAAGAAAAGGGAAAGTCCTATTTTACCATGATCATTATGTTCACTGTGGGGTACCAACTATTTAAAGCAATAATACAGAAGTCATTTAAAATAGAAGATCTGTATAGTGGATAGGTTCAAAGCAATACATATAAGATAGAATAGTTGGAATAAATTATAGTTGTTGTGTCATTTTTAAGGATTTTTACTTTTTAAAATACATTTTTCTATAGTCTTAAAGATTAAAACTAAATATTCATGGAGCTCAGTATTAACTTTTTTTCCATTTTAAAAAAGTTTATTCTTTTTTTTTTAAAACAGTTTTATTCATATATAATCCATACATCATAGAAGTCACCAGTATAAAAAATAGGAGAAAATGTTTGCAAAGCATATATCAAATAAGGGGGTTAATATCAAAATATATAAAGAACTCACATAAATCAATAGAAAAAAATGTTAGAGGATCTGAAGAAACATTTTTCCCAAGACAGACCAATAACCAACAGATACATGAGAAGATCCCCAACATCACTAATCATGAGGGCAATGCAATGCAAATCACAACCACAATGAGATATCTCCTTACACCTGTTAGGATTGTAAATTGTCTTTTTTTTTTTTTTTTTGCTGCACTGCACAGCACGCGGAATCTTAGTTTCCTGATCAGGGATCGAGCCTGCACCCCCTGCATTGGGAGCACAGAGTATTAACCACTGGACCACCAGGGAAATCCCTTTCCCTTCATTTCTGTGAGACTTTTGCTTCATGTATTTTGATGCTTTGTTATTTAGTGCCAACATGTTTATAACTGTTCTAGCTTTCTGGGTTGATCCTTTGATCATTACAAACATCCCTATTTATCTTTTGTTACAGTTCTTTTTTTAAAGTTCATTTTGTTTCGTATTAGTATAGCCACTTCTTTCTGTGATTATTGACTGCATGATATAATTTTTCTGCCTTTTTATATTCACCTACTTTTACCTTTGAATCTGAAGTGTGATAGCATATAGTCAGATTGAGTTTTTTTAGTTCATTCTGACAAACTCTGACTTTTGAACGAATTTTAATTCATGTTATTTTTGATGTACACTTGACACTTGAACAACGCAGTGGTTAAGGGTGCCAACCCCTCAATGGTTACAAATTTATGAATATCTTCTGACTCCCTCAAAACTTAACTACTAATGTACTACTGTTGATTCGAAGTCTTACCAATACCATAAATGTTTGATTAACACCATGTTTTGTATGCTACATGCATTATATGCTGTATTCTTACAATAACAACTAAAAAAAGCATTGTTAATAAAATCATAGGAGAAAATACATTTACCAGCTGAGCCACAAGGGAAGCCCCACATTTACAGTACTGTACTATATTTATCAATAACCATAAGTTCCATATTCTGTTTGTGGGATGGTCTATTATCAATACTGTCCTTTTTTTAAATTGAAGTATAGTTGACTTACAATGTCATGCCAATCTCTGCTGTACAGCAAAGTGACTCAGTTTTACACACATATACTTTCTTTTTTGATATTCTTTTCCATTATGATTTATCCCAGGCAATACTGTCTCACATAAAACACTGTGGAGTATGCTATATGTACTACTTACCTTAGACATCAAAAATGAAAACAATAATATGAAAAAGAAATTCATATATATTTATAGCTACAATTATTCATGCATTATAATAAAGAAGCAACAGTATGACTGCTTCAGGGTAACTTAGTATTATCAATACACTTGACACAATTGCTTCACGGTAACCTATTACAAACAGTAATGAAAGAATCATTATAAAATTTTTATGGCATATAATGTTATAATCATATTAATAATACACCTTTAGAAATATTGTTATATTGTTTCTAGAAACCACTTACCTGTGGTTATATGCAGATACAGTTTCTCCAGTTATATGAGAGAAAGACATACTATACAGTAATGCAATTCTTTGAAAGCCAAATTATAAAACATAAGAAAATTAACAAATTATTGATTTTAAATAACTCTTTTATAATGCTATTTATTTAATGCAGCATATGCGATCTTAGTTCCTTGTCCAGGGACTGACCCTGAGCCCCCTGCATTGGAAGCATGGCGTCTTAACCACTGGACCGCCGGAAAAGTCCTCAAATTATTAATTTCATGTGAAGTATGACTCATTCCTATTTAGGAATAGAATATCCACTTCAGTACAGTTCTTCCACATGAGGTTCTACACTGTGAATACTTGGGTGATGATGATGCAGCACACAAAGGTCTCATTACAGTGCTTGCCGTACAGTCATCAGGTTTTCACAGGAAGATATACACACACACACACACACACACACACACACGCGCGCGCGACAAGTTTCTTGACTGCTTGGCAAGATGATGATTTACTATTTATTAAGTGGAAGTGATCACCAAAAAGGTCTTCATCCTCATTACCTTCGCACTGAGTAGGCCGAGGAGGAGGGGCTGGTCTTGCTGTCTCAGAGGTGACAGAGGCAGAGGGGTGGACGAGGTGGCCGGAGAGGCAGGCAGACTCAGTGTAACTTCTCAGAAACACACTGTGCTTTCTGTCATATGTTTGCATTTTCATGTCCCTAAACATGGTTCCATACAGTATCAGTCCTTCTTCTATCATTTGCTTTAGTTTCAGTGCCCGTATCACAGAAGGGTCCATGTTGGAAAAGAAGTCAAAAGCAGTCTTGAATAACCGGAACCCTTTTGCTCGATTTCCTAATGTCAGTTTCTTTGCTGGCGTTGCTTCTTCTGCATCTTCTTCCTTACGATCTGGCACTGGTTTGGAAGCATTCATTTACATCATCTTCTGTTAATTCCTCAGGGGTGGCATCTATTAGTTCCTGAATTTCTCTAAAATCCCTATCTTGAAACCCTTCACTCTCCATCTTTTTTGCCATATCCACAATCTCTTTCACTATTTCCTTGACTGACTCTATCATAAAGCCTGTGAAGGCATACACAACATCTGGACTCAGTTTCCTGCAGCAGGACTTTATTGTTTATGGCTTGATGGCTTTCACCGCTTTTTCTATGGCAATGGCATCTTCCATGGTGTAATCCTTTTAGACTTTCATGATGTTCTGTCCATCATCGACATCCTTTCCATACAGTACTCTGTATAAAGAGTCTTAAAAGCCCTTATGATGCCCTGATCTAGTGGCTAACTTAAAAACTTTGTTTTGGGTGAGAAAACCATTTTGACTCCTTTGGTGTTGAACTCCTGGGGTTCTGAGTAGCCAGGGGCATTGTTAAATATCAAAAGAACTTTAAAAGGAAGCCCCTTACTGTGAGGTACTTCTAACTTCAGAGACAAAGCATCAAGTTGGAAACAATCCACCTTGTACAAACAAAAGATTGGCAGTTGTTGTTATATTTTTTCCTTCAAGTCTCAAAGGTTGCAGCTTTATAGATAAGGGCAACCAACTGAATTTACACAAAACATTAAGTTAATCTGTTTCAGCCTTAAACCCTGGTGCTCGCTTCTCGTCCTTACTAACGAATGTCCTTCGTGGCATTTTTTTTTCCAGAATAGGGAAATTTCATCTGCATTAAAAACATATTTAGGGCAGATATCCTTTCTCTTCAAAGATTTTCTTAACAGCCATCTGTGAACTGCTGTCTCTTGGCTGGCAGATGCTTCTTCTTCTGTTATCTTGACTTTTTTTTTAAGCCAAACCTCTGTCTAAAATGATGAAACCATCCTTTGCTGGCACTAAATTCTCTAGCTTCAAACCCTTCACCTTTCTTTTGCTATAAGCTGTCATACAATGACTTCACTTTTTCTTGAATAATGTTCGAATCTATAGGGATGCCTTTCTTATACCAACCCTGCACCCACATAAAAGCTGCATTTTCAATATGAGATTAAAAAACTCATCCACGAAAAGAAGAAGGTTTTTGTGCCTGCTGGCATGGCTGCAGGGACAGCCTCACAAACTTTTTTTTTTTTTTTTATAATGATGCTGGATTTCTCTTGAAATGGTGGGCAACAACAACCACAGACCTGAGTCTTTGGTGCCTATCAAGCCATTCTACTTTTTCTTATAATTTCATCACTTTTCTCTGCTTCTTGGGAGCACTTGCAACATTACTAGTTGCACTCTGTATGGGTTCAGTGGATTTATTCAAGGTTTACCATATTGCACGTTCTTCTCAACACAATGAAAAATACAGGAGAACCACAAGAGGTCAGTTTTTGCTGTGATGCTCAAGTTACTGGAAAGATGCTCACATGGAGAGACATTCAGTGTCACAAGGCAGGAGGAGAAGGGGTCACCAGAGGGTGAGATGGTTGGATGGCATCACTAACTCATTGGACATGAGTTTGAGTAAGCTCCAGGAGTTGGTGATGGACAGGGAGGCCTGGTGTGCTGCAGTCCATGGGGTCACAAAGAGTCAGACACGACTGAGTGACTGAATTGAACTGAATTAATCAGAATCAACTTTAAGTTTATACTATTTTAACTCCCTGATAGCTCAGTTGATAAAGAATCCACCTGCAATACAGGAGACCTGGGTTCGATCCCTGGGTTGGGAAGATTCCCAGGAGAAGGGAAAGGCTACCCACTCCAGTATTCTGGCCTGGAGATCCATGGGCTGTATAATCCATGTGGTCACAAAGAGTTGGACACCACTGAGCGACTTTCACTTTCAAGATACATAAACACTATTCCTATATAGCTCTATTAATTCTCCCTCTTTATGGAATGATTTTATATATATCCCATCTACTAATGTTACAAATCCCAACAATTCACTTTTATAATTATTACTTTATATGTTTTCTTTTAAAGCAGCTGAGAGAAGAAAAGCGATCAAGGACATGTTTATAGATTTTGACATATTAACCTTTTTTTATAACATTTCTGATGGAGTCACTATCTGAAGTCACTTTCTTACCACAGCACAACTTTGCTCTTAAACCTTCTTTTCTTCATTAATTGTAGCTTTCTTTAGTTCTTTGAACTTATTTCTCTTTTGTTTCCATGAGTTCCAGTTGCCATTCTGACTCCTTCTATTTTTTAATGTATTTTTAATTGGAGGATAATTGCTTTACAATGTGTTGGTTTCTGCTGTACAACATGAATCAGCCATAAATATACATATGTTTTCTTCCTCTTGAACCTCCCTCATGCTCCCTCCCTATCTCACCCCTTTAGGTCATCCCAGAGCACCTGAGCTGAGCTCCCTATGTTATACAGCCATTTCTCATTAGCGATCTATTTTAACTATGGTAATGTATATGTTTCAACGCTACTATAAACATATTTATAACAGATTATTTTGAAGTCTTTTTCTCTTAAATCCAACATCTGGTTACTTTCACAGTCAGTTTCTGTTGCATACTTGTTTCTTTTATTCCTTGCAAATAGGTCATACTTTGTTTCTTTGTATGTTTCATTATTTTGTTGTTGGAAATCGGATTTTTAGATAAGAGACCGTAGCAATTTGGGGTACTGTTTCTTGTCCAGGGCTTGTTACTGTTACTAGCTTGTTTATTTCTTTAGTTACTAGTTATGTTATTTTACTAACATGTATTTCTCTCTTTCAATATTTAGCTTCTGATATTGTCCCCAGGGAGACTCAGCTTTGAATATGCACCAGAAGAGCCTCCAGAAGAGGCCAACATCTGAGGAGCCAACACTTGCTTTCAGCCTAGTGAGACCCTAAGCTACAAACTCAGCCAAGCTCGCTCAGATTTCTTTATCTACAGAACTGTGAGCCGGTAAATGAGTTTTGTTTAAGCCACTACATCTGTGGTAATTTGTTCTGCATTAATAGAAAACTAATACAGTGGTTAACCAGTGTCCAATGTTATTCAACTTTAATCCATTCCCCAGAGAATCTTGCCTAAAAGGGAAATTAGATTGTCATTCATCTTTGCTTCCCAGTAACTTGAGAAGAAAATTTAAACTTAGCATCATGTCCAAAGCTTTCCCTAAATATATCACCTGTGCTGAAATCAAAAGGTGAATTTGTACCCTTTTTATATGCTGGGTTCCTCATTCATCTCCAGGTGATTTCACAAAGCATCCTGGTACCTTCATGCTCCATTTAAAATGAAATCTGAACTCTTTACTCCTGTCATTTTTAACCTACACAATCTGTCCCTCCTCTCTTTAGGCCACTGGGTTTATCTAGTCTCACGTTCCTCAAGCTCACTATAATCCAGCCACATGTGTTCTCATCATACAGCCTTAGGACTTCCTCTTCTCTCTGCCTTAAATGTTCTTTTCCAGATCACTGCTTGGCTGGAGAATTCTTACCATTCAGAGCTTAGCTTAAATGTTGTATCTTCAGAAATGCCCTTCCTGACCGCTTATGCTAAAAGGGCCCACAGGTCACTTTCAGAATATCCCCACTTGATTTTAATCACACATACAACTATATCAATTCAGCAGCAAGATAAAACAATTATAAACATGTAGTCACCTAATGTTTGTTATTGTGTGCGTCAAAACAGATGAAGCAAAAGTCTGAGAAAAACAAAGGGAAGAAATTGATCATTTACCATTCTAATAGGAGTAAGGTAGTATATCATTGTGATATATTTTCTTGGTTATTTACTTTCACCCCTCCACACATACATTAAAATACCAGTTCTATAAAACAGATAATTAGATCTTGTTAAACTACATCTTTATTCTTTTCAGAAGAGACACACAATTAGCCCTCAATGTTTGAATGAAGTAATAACTGTCATCAGTGTGGGTGCAAGGTCATTAAGTATGATTGCACAGTGCACAACCTGCTCAACCACCCATGGGAGGCAGCCACTGGAGGATAAAGCACAAAAAAACCCATTATGTTATAATTTAATCTTCATAAGAGTTGTCGAGTTATAAGGGGTGAGAAGTTTTTATTTAAACCAGTTTCCCCCCAGTACTCAAGATAACATGATTTATTACCTTGACAAATGTCTTGATCACTCTAATATCAGAACTGTGGCCAAGTACTACATCCACAGAAAGGCAGGTCAGGGGATAGTGGTTGATTTATTCAGTAGGAGAATATAATTACACTAATTATTATTTTATAATAAATTAGCAGTGATCAAATTCTATAATGGAGCTGTTCAGCACTTTTGGCCTGGAAACCAGCAGGCTTAAATTCATTGGGCAATTTATAAAATAGACCTATTAAGGAGTATACTTTTCTAAAAGCTCAGAGGCTAATATTGGCATAGTAGTCTTTATTAAAACCAGTATGGATCACTTAAATCATACAATGTGAACTCTAAATCAAATGAAATTCAACAATCATAGGGTACCACTTGCCAAGAAAACCCTATTAAAAAGGAGAAGATATTTAGTGAATCAGAAGTTTGAGACTCATTGGCATAGGCATGCAAGATTTCTCTATGAGAAATATTTTGGAGATCTATGTCAACAAAAATGTAACTAACCTTCATTGACTAACGCCATTGTATTCAACAATCAACAGCATAGTTTTGTCTAGAGGAACAAGCATTTTTTACTCTGAGATCGTTAACAACAGCAAGTATTCAACAATCAACGATATACTGAACCTGCTGACTCTCTCCTTTTACACCCCAGGGACACTGAAGCCCTAGGATCAAAGGCCAGGGTGAATTTCTATGGCTAGGTTAACACATCAGAGGTCAGGGTTGTAAACCTTCTTGCCCCCGTGTTCAAATCTCAAGAGTCTGTGTGACTTAAGACTTCCTCCCTGTCCCTGAAAGGGTCTCTGGTCATAAGGTTATATGTGTCCTGTGGCCGCGTGCTTTTTTTCCTCTCCATTCCCCCTTCAAGTGGCATTTCTATCACTGCATCTGAGTCCCTCGAGGCCCCAGCGTCAGCAGTCACAGCTGGCAGGAGTGATGTCTGGAAAGCCTTTTGGGGTGAAAGGTGCTCTATCCCCCTACAATGCTATCATTATCAGTCATCTCAGCAAAATCAGAGCTGAGCCTCCTTCCAGTGTGACAGCAGCTGCAAGCTGCTGATATCCTCTTGATATGGATTCCTTGATTGTTAACCTAGAATAAAATGTATAATGCTTTGATAAAAAATGCATGCAGAAAAGCTTCTTATTTGAAGGATTAAAAGTAAAATCGGTTTTTGTTCTAATTTCCTTCTGTTCTCTTTGGACAGCAGGAGTACAGACTTATTTTTTACTATCCTTCTGCTCAAGGCGATGGTATTTTTATATTAAACAAAGGAAGGGATTTACTGAAAATATCCAGGCTGAGGCTAAGGAACCAGGGCTATGAGTCAGGGACGTGAAAACTGGACTTTGTTACATGAGATGCAATGCTAGGTATTTTCTTCCTTAATTGACTGGGTGACTGCAAAAAAGTTCATTTACTGCAATCAATATTACTTTACGTTGTGCCTCAATCAAAAACTACTTTCTGTGGTCAATAGCAATTAGACAGATGTTAAGAAATGGCAATGTGAATGGTGATGAAATTCAAGATTTATACCTGCTGTTCTTCTCAAAAAAAAAAAAAAAAAGCCAGGGAAACAGCTAATGGCATTATATTGACTTTGCCACCTTGCAGGGAAGACCTATAACTGGCTTTGGAGAAAAAGTCAGAAAGATCACAGGCCAGGAAACTGAGATGAAAAATCTTGCAAAAGCTTTATTTCTGATGTCTTTCTAAGTTAACCAAGATCTAATAACAACAGGAAAAATACTGAAGCAGAAAAAAACACAAAGGACACAAGAGGGACACAAAGTGTTACATTATAGGAATTTTCAAAGAAGTAGAATAATTTCACAGGAGAAAAGCTTTGCAGACAGTTGTCTCTGGTGTTAGGAGTCAAGAGTGATGGTTGGTGAACACTGGAAAGATAATAAGGATGAAAGGAAATCAGAGCAGGAGACATACCAAACAGAAATGATGAGACCTGAGTGAGCACCTGTAAAGAACTGAATGGTTTGCCTGAATCAACTCACTTTGCCCTAACAGGGCTCTGTTTTGTTTTGTTTTAAGATAGAAGAGGACAGCTGGGAACAGAAAGCAAACCCACATAGGACTGGAATCCACAGTAAGCAGTGAAAACCCCACCTGACCTTGGACTGGAACCAAGGACCCTGAGATTAAGGGTCTCATGTTCTACCGACTGAGCTAGCCAGACAGCCATTACCTGAGAGAACATGGCAAGGTATTTACCTACTGCCAAAGTGTGTCGGGCTTCCCTGGTGGGTCAGTGGTAAAGAATCTGCCTCCCGTGCAGGAGACACAGGAGATGCATGTTCAGTTCTTGGGTTGGGTAGATCCCCTGGAAGAGGGCATGGCAACCTGCTCCAGCATTCCCGCCTGTAGAATTCCATGGACAGAGAAGCCTGGAGGCTACAGGCCATGGAGTCGCAAAGAGTCGGACACAACTTTGAGACTAAACAGTGGCAGCAACAGCATGGTATATATGAATGTTGTTAAAACAGTGGATGGGATCACCGACTCAATGGACATGAGTTTGAATGAGCTCTGGGAGTTGCTGATGGACAGGGAAGCCTGGCATGCTGCAGTCCATGGGGTCACAAAGAGTCGGACACGACTGAGTGACTGAACTAAAAACAGTAAATCCTAAGAGTTCTCATCACACTGTATCTATAGGAGATGATGGATTGTTCACTAAACTTATTGTGATAATTGTTTCATGATGTATGTAAATTAAGTCATTATGCTATACACCTTAAACTTATACAATGCTGTATACCAATAATATCTCAAAACTGGAGGAAAAAAAGAGAAGCTACATTTGATCAAAGCAAAGTTAAAAATGTAATGTGATCAACTCTAAGATACTGAAGGGGAGAAGAAAAGGCCACCCCAAAATGCGCCACTTTGTCATGTGAATTATTTTGAGCTGAAGACAGATTCAGGAGGAACTTTTCCCTTTTCCTAACTCCCTAAAATAATTCAGATAGGGGACGTGGCTCAGAAAGACAGCTATTACCAGATGTGTGTCTGTGCTCAGATGTCCAGTCATGTCTAACCCTGTGTGGCCCCATGGACTGCAGCCTTCCAGGCTCCTCTGTCCATGGCGTTTCCCAGGCAAGAATACTGGAGTGGGTTGTCATCTCCTCCTCCAGGAAATCTTTCCAGCCCAGGGAGGGAACCCACCTCTCTTATGTCTCCTGCATATGGTCAGAAATAACATTTTCATTTGAAAGACTTACCTGCATGGTGGGGAAAACATCTAATAACCAAACATTTGCTCATCTTACCATCCGGTGAATTATCTTTCTCCCCTTTGAAGCCCCATCCCCCATCCCATTCCTTAGCTCAGGATGGCATATAAACACTAATTGCTTGACTTGCCCTTGAGTCTCAAGAGTTTTATGAGTGTCTTGAACACAAGAAATTAAGCCTGCTTTTCTCCTATTAATCTGTCTTATGTAAATTTAATTATTAAACGAGCTACAGAATCTAGGAGGGTAGAAGGAAAATTTCCTTCCCCTATAAATAAAAAGACACAGCAGTTCACAAAGTAGCAAGATACTGGAACTGGGAATCTAGACGACCTCTGGTAGGTAGGATGCTTATAACCCAAGTTACAGTGGAATGGGACACCAAGCCTTGGGAAATACAAGAAGAGACATACTTGGATTCCGTTGGTGGTCCAGTGGTTGAGAGTCCACCTGTCAATGCAGAGGACAAGGGTTTTACCCCTGGTCCGGGAAGATCTCATATGTCGCAGAGCAACCACACCTGCAAGCTAGAACTACTGAGCCCATGTGCCTAGAGCCTGTCTCTGCAACAAGAGAAGCCACCTCAATGAGAAGCTCACACACCATAACAAAGAGTGGCCCTCACTCACCGCAACTAGAGAAAGTTCAAGCAGCACTAAAGACCTAGCATAGCCAAAAATAAGCAAATAATTTTCTTTTTGAAGGAGATATACTTGTACCACAGTCATTCTAACTTTCTGATTTTTCTGGAGACTTTGCTCTCTGCTAATAGAAATTCCTCCGGGGTAGCGGGGGGAAAGAAAATCTACAAATAGAAACCTCACACTTTTGTGTCCTGATTTGAAGATGCTATTTAACTGTTTGACAGATGTCCACAAATACTCAAGAGCAGAATCTTTCACCCTGCACCAGGGACCCTTAACTTTCTTTGAGCATCTTGTCTTTTAGCTTTTATCCTTGTCATCCTCTTCCTTCATTTTTCTTGACACACTCAGAAGAATCTTTCAAAAACAGAGTTAATTGGTAATACCATTCTTCTACCTAAACTCTTTCAATAACTTCCTGTTAGATTCTGAATACATTCAAAACTTCTTCTAATGGCCTGGAAGAACCTGCAGGATATGCCTGGATGGCTGTACCCCATGCTATTCTCCCGAGGTTGAGATTCTCAGTAACCCAAGTACCTCTTCACCTGAACAACCTAACATCTCTTTCTCCTTTCCTTTCCCTTTTGTTAAGAACTCTTCCTAGTGCCTGAAGTTACCAGATGATGTATGGACATTTGTCCTAGAGAGAGAGAGAATTAGCCAGAAGTCCTGATGATCTCCCATCATATTTCTTTTATTCTATTCAAACAAGCATTGATGGGCATTCCACCTTAATTCTTAGTGGGGCAGACTTAGCAATGAGCATCAAAGGGGATTATAGGAACACCTGAAGGGAAGGAAAAAAGGGAGGTGGATGGAAAACCAATTATTAGATGTATAGCTATAAGTATGGAAAATTATCCAGGATTCAGGATGAGGAAAGAGGCTGTTGTCCACAGGAGAAACCTCAGCAAGGAATGAATATGAAATTAACAAAAGTAAAGTACCAATGGACCCAAAATGTCAAATGGAATTACTGAATGATACAGTCAGGGAAAGTCTGTCAATGTAAATAGCAGAGTGACAACAAATAGTGAGAAACATACTTTATATTTTGAATTGACTTGTATAATAGGAGAATGAGTAAAAAAAATAAGTTTAAATCTCTTAAAAATTATGATTTTTAAAACGTTAACCTGATATAAATTGAGCCTAGAGGCCAAGATGTCATTGCTCCAAAACTAAGCTGCATTAACATTCTTACTATATCCCAAAGGGGCTAAACAGATATTAGTGTTTCAGACAGATTTGTTTTCCTTCAGTTGTGCTATTTACTTTCTGCAGTGCAGTGCCTTTTATGAATGATCTTCTGTCAAAAAGTATGCTCCAGGTACGATGCACACACATCCTGTTGAAGACAGGACAGGGCTTTTACTGTTCTAGCTTCATTCAGGCATCCAGCACAAGTCTGCTGTTATCTTAAACTGTATTGTGCCCCTACCTTCTCACTTAACAATGACACAAAGATCCAATTTATAACCAGCAGAAAGGAGGGGGTGTTTATCTCGTGTGAGGCTACACCCAAGTGCAGGAGGCACAAATGGGTTTGCAGCACTTGTCACAGTCCATTGGAAGCTGAAGATGAATCAACAACAAAGAGGACATTTCAAATTATCATTTTGATTTCAATTTGCTGCTACACCCACAAGTAAAAAAGCAAATAAATAATCATTCTATAACAGGAAAAACCATCCATCCCTGACACCAACCAAAAGGGCTGTAATCATTACAGGAGACTTAAGTGGGGTGAAATTGTGAATTAAAAACCAGAACAAGCAACATTAATACTTTGAATCCAAACCTGAGCTCAGAAAATATTTTATTTTGCTTTATTTTGAGTTTACTCTGCTACTGAACCATGAACCAAACAAAAGTTTTGGGGGTTTGCTTCTTTGTTCTTAATATCTTAGAGAAACAAGATAAACAACACACACACACATATATATACACACAATATAGTTTCTATATACAATATATAGTCACATGTTCTTGTTTAGTTGCTAAGTCATGTTAGACTCTTTATGACCCATGGACTGTAGCCTGCCAGGCTCCTCTGTCCATGGGATTTCCCAGGCAAGAATTCTGGAGTGGGTTGCCATTTCCTTCTCCAGGGGATCTTCCCAATCCAGGGATCAAACCCTCCTCTCCTGCACTGCTGCTGCTGCTAAGTCACTTCAGTCGTGTCCGACTCTGTGCGACCCCAGAGATGGCAGCCCACCTGGCTCCCCAGTCCCCTCCTGCACTGCAGGCAGATTCTTTACTGCAGAGCCGCAAGGGAAGCCATATAGTCATATATATAGTTCCTAAAATGATTCACTTAGAACAAAACGAGAATATAAAAAAACAGTCTCTAAACTAGAAAAACATTTTCTTTCAGTACTTCCAATTATATACTATATAATCAAAGACACAATCCTAATCATATGTAGAATGTTGGGTGTGTGTCTATGTGTGTACATACCACATGAGTATTAGCTATTTGAAGATTAACTTGGGGGGAGTATAAACTGGTATCCATATTTTTCTGTCTTACAACATAAAAACAAACAGCATGACGTGGACATGTTTCTTTTAAATTAATTAATTTTTTTAATTGAAGGATAATTGCTTTACAGAATCTTGCTGTTTTCTGTCAAAGCGCAACATGAATCAGCCATAGGTGTACACATATACACATATCCCCTCCCTTTGGAACTTCCCTCCCATCTTCCTCCCCATCTCACCCCTCTAGGTTGATACAGAGCCCCCGTTTGGGTTTCCTGAGCCATACAGCAAATTCCTGTTGGCTATCTATTTTACATATGGTAATGTAAGTTTCCATGTTACTCTCTCCATACATCTCACCCTCTCCTCCCCTCTCCCCATGTTCATAAGTCTATTCTGTTTGTCTGTTTCTCCACTGCTGCCCTGTAAATAAATTCTTCAGTACCATTTTTCTAGATTCCATATATATGCATTAGGATACGATATTTATCTTTCTCTTTCTGACTTACTTCACTCTGTATAATAGGTTCTAGGTTCATCCATCTCATTAGAACTGACTCAAATGGGTTCTTTTTTATGTCTGAGTTATATTCCATTGTGTATATGTACCACAGCTTCTTTATCCATTCATCTGTTGATGGACATCTAGGTTGCTTCCATGTTCTAGCTATTGTAAATAGTGCTGCAATGAACATTGGGATACATGTGCCTTTCCATTTTGGTTCTCTCAGGTTATATGCCTAGGAGTGGTATTGCTGGGTCATATGGTGGTTTTATTCCTAGTTTTTAACAGAGTCTCCATACCATCTTCTATAGTGGCTGTATCAACTTATATTCCCACCAACAGTGCAAGCGTGTTCCCTTTTCTCCACGCCCTTTCCAGGATTTATTGTTTGTAGACTTTTTGATGATGGTCATTCTGACTTGCATGAGGTAATATCTCATTGTAGTTTTGATTTGCATTTCTCCAATAATGAGCGATGTTGAGCATCTTTTCATGTGTTTGTTAGCCATCTGCATGTCTTCTTTGGAGAAATGTCTGTTTAGGTCTTTTCCCCACTTTTTCATTGGGTTGTTTTTCTGGTACTGAGTTGTATGAGCTGCTTGTATATTTTGGAAATTAATCCTTTGTCAGTTGTTTCATTTGTGACCCAAGATCTGGTCTATCTCAGAGAATGTTCCATGCGCACTTGAGAAGAGGTGCATTCTTCTGCATTTGGAATGTCCTGAGGATATCAGTAAGATTCAT
This sequence comes from Okapia johnstoni, assembly GCA_024291935.2. Lineage (NCBI taxonomy): Eukaryota > Metazoa > Chordata > Mammalia > Artiodactyla > Giraffidae > Okapia > Okapia johnstoni. The sequence goes on from CM044327.1 coordinate 25,707,460, forward strand.
CTCATCTAACATAAGAGTTGTGTTTATTAATTTTCTGTTTTGATGATCTGTCCATTGGTGTGAGTGGGGTGTTCAAGTCTCCTACTATTATTGTGTTAGTGTCAATTTCTCCTTTTATGTCTGTTCGTGTTTGTCTTATGTATTGAAGTGCTCCTATGTTGGGTGCATAGATATGTACAATTGTTATGTCTTCCTCTTGGATTGATCCCTTGATTATTAGGTAGTGTTCTTCCTTATCTCTTGTAATCTTCTTTATTTTAAGGTCTATTTTGTCTGATACGAGGATTGCTACTCCAGTTTTCTTTTGTTTCCCATTTGCATGGAATATATTTTTCCATCCTCTCGCTTTCAATCTATCTGTGTCTCTAGGTCTGCAGTGGGTTTCTTATAGACAGCATATATATGGGTCTTATTATTGTATCCATTCTTATTTTTGTATCCATTCATCCAGTCTGTGTCTTTTGGTGGAAGCCTTTAATCCGTTTACACTTAATTATTGATATGTAAGTTCCTATTGCAATTTTCTTAATTGTTTGGGGCTGATTTTGTAGATCTTTTTTCTTCCCTTGTATCTCTTGACTATATAAGTCCCTTTAACATTTGTTGGAAAGCTGGTTTGGTGGTACTGAATTCTCTTAACTTTTGCTTGTCTGAAAAGCTTTTTATTTATCCATCAATTTTGAATGAGATCCTTGCTGGGTAAAGTAGTCTTTGTTGTAGATTTTCCCCTTTCAGTAGTTTAAATATATCCTGTCATTTCCATCTGGCCTGCAGAGTTTCTGCTGAAAGATCAGCTGTTAAACATTGTTTCCCTTGTATGTTACTTGCTGCTTTTAATATTCTTTCTTGTGTTTAGTCTTTGTTAGTTTGATTAGTATGTGTCTTGGAATTTTTCTCCTTGGGCTTATCCTGTATGGGACTCTTTGCACCTCTCGGATTTGACTGACTATTTCCTTTTTCATGTTGGAAGAATTTTCAACTATAATCTCTTCAAAAGTTTTCTCATACCCTTTCTTTTTCTCTTCTTCTTCTGGGGCTCCTATAATTCGAACGTTGGTGTGTTTGATATTGTCCCAGAGGTCTCTGAGACTATCCTCAGTTCTTTTCATTCTTTTTACTTTATTCTGCTCTTTAGACATTATTTGCACCACTTTATCTTCCAGCTCACTGATTTGTTCTTCTGCTTCCGATATTCTGCTATTGATTCCTTCTAGAGTATTTTTAATTTCAGTAACTGTGTTGTTTGTCTCTGTATGTTTATTCTTTAAATCTCCTAAGTCTTTGTTAATTGATTCTTGGTATTTTCTCCATTTTGTTTTCAAGGTTTTTGATCATCTTTACTATCGTCATTCTGAGTTCTTCTTCAGGTAGCTTGCCTATTTCATCTTCATTTATTTGGACTTCCGTGTTTATGGTTTGTCCCTTCATTGTGTAGTACTTCTCTGCGTTTTCATTATTTTTTTAAACTTATTGTGTTTAAGGTCTCCTTTTTCCTGGCTCCAAGGTTGATTTCTTTCTTCCTTTTGGTTTCTGCCCTCCTAAGCTTGGTCTGGTGGTTTGTTTAAGTTTCGTATAGGGTGAGCTTTGTGCTGAGTTTGCTTGTTTTTCCTCTGATGGGCAAGGCTGAGTGAGGTCATAATCCTGTCTGTTGATGACTGGGTTTGTACTTTTGTTTTGTTTGTTGTTTAGATGAGGTTTACTGCACAGGGTGCTGCTCGTGGTTGGGTGATGCTGGCTCTTGTATTCAAGTAGTGTCCTTTGTGTTAGTTCTATTTGACACTGCTGCTGCTAAGCCACTTTAGTCGTGTCTGATTCTGTGGGACCCCATAGACGGCAGCCCACCAGGCTCCGCCGTCCCTGGGATTCTCCAGGCAAGAATACTGGAGTGGGTTGCCATTTCCTTCTCCAGTGCATGAAAGGGAAAAGTGAAAGTGAAGTCACTCAGTCGTGTCTGACTCTTAGTGACCCCATGGACTGTAGCCTACCAGGCTCCTCCGTCCATGGGATTTTCCAGGCAAGAGTACTGGAGTGGGGTGCCATTGCCTTCTCCTCTATTTGATACTACCTATGGTTAGTTCTCTCGTGGTCTAGGGTCTTGGAGTCAGTGCTCCCACTCCAAAGGCTCAGGGCTTGATCTCTGGTCAGGAATGAAGATTCCACAAGTGGTTTGTTATGGCATTAAGTGAGATTAAAGCAAATACCCCAAAATGAGAAACCAAAGATGAATCCCAGACAAATGGAAGTTACAAAATCAGGCAAATAATAGTTAAAATAATGGAATATACACATATACATATACACCCATAAGCAAAGTCAAAACAGTCCAACAAAAATATAGTAGATTAACCTGGTGAACAAAGGAAATCAAAAATTATACTTATCAGTTAAGAACAAAACTAATTAAAACACAAACTAGGAAACAAAACTAAAGCAAGGTGCCAAGTGTGGAATAAAGCAGGTTTCAATTTTTTTTAATCAGCTCATTTTTATTTGCCCTTCACTTGTAGCATCTCATCTCCACATTCGGCACATGAAAGAGACATCAATAGCTCAAAAGAGGCAGATTTTTCTGATTTCCAGTTAAAGAGCTCAGAGAACAAGAGCATCTGACGTGACCCAGGTGGATTTGTTTTAACGCCAACAACTCTTGGTTCAGGCATTAAATTGAGCTTAAAGTCAAGGCTTCTTCCTTCTCCCAACACCCCCCCCCCCCCCCACCCCCACCCCCCATGCAAGGCCAATTCGGCCTTAATCATGTTTTAAGAGTTAAAAAAAATTTCCATCCATCCCAGAACAAGTAGGTTAATTTCATAAGGGAAAATATTTTCAGTAATCCTTCGTGTGGGTCGGTTTGTGCTGCATGAGTCAGCAAAACTCTTAAATTGAAGAAAAATAAGTTTTAAAAAAAAAGAATCGGCGAGTAGAACTTTCTGTTTTCAATTGCTACCTCTGAATTGAAAAGCACAGCCTGTGTGAGGCGGCAAAGCGGCGAACACCTTGGTAAACGACAAAGCCTAGTCCAGCTTGCCACACTTGGCCTTGAACGCCAGGCCTCTGAATACAGCGTCTCAAAAACTGAAAGAGAAAAGGTCACTGGAGATTCTTCCCTTCTCTTCCCGCGTTTCTTTTTAATTATTTAACTTAATCTAACCACGTTAAGTTGATCCAGGAAGAGCGCCATTCGCCCTCTCACCGGCATCCTTACCTTCAGTTTGGTCCCGCTCCTGCAGTTCACTGCTCCTCGTCCGCGAAGCCGCTGATCAGAACGGCTGGGTTTGGCCACGCGAAAGCCTCCCGGCTTCCGTCACCGCAGAGTATGGCCCCTCCAGCGCCCCGTAGAGCTCCACCAGTTTCTGAAAATGGGGCCCAATTCAACAGGAAGTGGACGCTCAGCTCGAGTCTGGGGTGGAAGGCTTCAGGGAGCGCAGGAACCGGCAGACAGAGCCGTCCCTTTAGAACAGGTGAGTCTGTCAAAAGTTCATTTTGGTAAGTTAGTCAAAGTACAGGGCCTGTGGCTCCAGTTCGGCCTCTTAGAACTTGGTCTGCACGTAGCCGTGGAAGGTGCTGTGGATCGACCTTTGAGATACCTACAGGGAGACGCTGATGGTCTCAAAATGGGTTCCGCCGCATCTTGGGGGCGCCCCCTACCCATGCCTCCCAGGGCTTCCATTTGGCTGCGTATCAAAGATACGTTGTCCGTGTTCTCCTGGATCTGAATAGTTCCTTAAAGAGCCCGATACGTTATAGGCCCCGAATTCGTGCTAGCTTTTTTACCCTGTGTTTTTCCTTTTGTTTTTTAATTAATTTATTAACTTTTATAGGAGGTCCTTGCTGATTATCTATATTTTAAGTATAGCTGTGTGTACTTGTCAATACTGACCTCCCAGTCTATCCCTCCTCCTTCCCCCACCCTTCGGCTCTGATAACTATAAATTCTGTTCTTTTGCATGTGAGTCTGTTTCTCTTTTCTAAATAAATTCATTTGTATCATTTTTTTTTTTAGATTCCACATATAAATGATAGTGTATGATATTTGTCTCTCTCTGTTTGATTAAGTCCTTAGTATGATAGTCTCCAGGTTCCTTCAGGGACAGGTGAATGGGTAAAGAAGATGTGGTACATATATACAATGGAATAATACCCATTTAAAAGAATGAGATAATGCCATTTGCAGCAACGTGGATGGACCTGAGTATTATTTTCCCCTTTGGATATTGGTTAAGATAGGGATTTTTTTAATATTACTTCTCTGTGCACTAACAATGTTGAATATCTGCCTTATAAGAGAAACCTGTAAGTAAAGCATTTTATTGGTTCTTTACAACAAACCAGTTATTAGGCACTGTAATTGCTAATTTGGGAAAGAAACAAAGAAGACCTAGTAAAAATAACTTGTCTAAGTGCACACAGTTGCATAGTGGTGAAGGTGGTAGGGATCACAATTTTTGACTCCTGTTATGGGTTGAATTGCATCTTGCTCAAAAGTTATGTTGAAGTCTTACCCCCTAGGACTTCAGACTGTGACCCTATTAAGAAATAGGGTGGTTACAGATGTAATTGGTTAAGACAAGGTCATATTATAGTAGGATAATATGATAACCATAAACCACATGACTGGTGCCCTCATAAAACAAGGGTAGAGACCCACAAGGACAAAGTTTCTATGTGACAAGGAGCAGCTATTGCAGTAATGTATCTCCAAGCAAGGAACTTCAAGGATGGCCACCAAAACACCAGAAAGCAGAAGCAACTAAGATGGAGTCACCCTCGAAGATTTCAGAGGGAGCAGGGCGCTGTCACCATCTCAATTTCAGAGTCTGGCCTCCAGAGCCGTGTGGTTTTCTAGACAACATGATGTTTAATCCAGAACCTTAAAGAATAAGTATGTTCCAGGTGAAGTAAGTTTAAAGTCATATTTGTGTTTTATTTCTGATGTTGGAGATGAAGTTGGTAGTGGAGGTGGTGTTTTAACAGCAATACACTCAGTATGGTTACCTTAAATTATTGTGAGTGTATTCTAAGGATACACATGAGAATAAGTAAGTAAGGATCTTAGCCATATGCCCAAGGCTGGAGAAAAGCTAGGCAAAGCCAAACACCCAGGCAGAGGAGAGCAGGAACCAAGCAAAAGTAAGGGCCCTGAGCTTGAACTAGGGAGATCATTTGAAATCCAAAGCAGATCTGGGAATCTTGCAAGCAAAACTTCTGAGGTTTCACTCTCTTTTTGCTACCATTAATTCATATCCTTCGTGTTTGTCCACTTTTCTGCTAATAATTTGCTAATTTCTCCCCTTGTTTTCTAGCACAGATTCCATGAAGTGAATCAGATTGGCTCATTTAATAATCATCATTTATATCTGGGCAGTCTTTTTCCCACCAAGTTGTGTCATAAGCTGCTGGCCATCCCACTCCATTTTTCCAGGTCGTCCCCCTGGAAGAGATGACCAGTGGGACAATCCTAGAAGAGGTTGTACAGCAATAGATTTTCTGAAGGACACTTCTGATACGGTTGTGAGGGGCCTTACATGTCTATCTAAAGAATTCTAATTTTATTATTTGATTGCAATTTAAAGATGTTTTTACACAGGGAAGTGTCGTGATTCCTGTTGCTCTTTAGGAAGGCCTGGGAGAGGAAAGGACAAAGGCACTGAGAGCGGTGGGTGAGATGTTAGTGGGAGGCTTTGCAAGCATCTACGCTAGGTAAGGGCAGAAGTCTGGCGAGAACGCAGGGCTTTTCTGCCTTCTGCTTCTTGGTGGTGTCAGCAGAAAGCTGGTCAGATGTCTCAGACACAGATCACTTGAGATAGTCTGCCCTGTGGTGGTGGTGGTTTAGTTGCTAAGTCATGTCTGACTGTTTTGCGACCTCATGGACTGTCGCCCCCCAGGCTCCTCTGTCCATGGGGTTTCCTAGGCAAGAATACTGGAGTGAGTAGCCATTCCCTTCTCCAGGGGATCTTCCTGAAACAGGGATCGAACCCATGTCTCTTGCTTGGCAGGAGAATTCTTTACCGACCGAGTGACCTGGGAAGCCCAGGCTGTCTTGACCTTTGCTTTTTATCCAGCTTTATTTAGCAATAATTTATCAGTACAAGGGATGTGTGGACTTAGGGCACTGGGCAGTGATATACTATGCCTCTACACAGGGGGAGAAAACACACACAAAAAACAAAAGCCTGTGCTGTTCCTCCCCATAATTTTAACAGCTGAGTTATATAATTGCTTTTTGCTTCAGAAAAGCAAAGCATCAACCAGAAACCTTCCACAAAATGGCACTGTAATAAAGATTAAGGGTGGAGAGACACATTTTGCTTTAGGTAAAAGACACCCTGCATATTTACCATCCTCCTCTGATTTTCTTCTTTTTTTAATATTTATTTTTAGTTGATTGATGATTGCTGTACAATATTGGTTTGATTTCTGTCATGCATCAAACAACTTTGCTTGAGATCTAAGCATTCTAATCATGTTGCTGTGAAGCCACTTTGGAAAGGGAGGAAGGTTTGACAGGAGTTGGGTGTGTCTGAATCCCTGTATATTCAATACAGTGGACATAGAACAGAAAGCAAAGACTAATGTCACCCAGGCATTTTCTGTCTTACATTTCAAACAGTTGTTCTAAATGGAAAAATACAAATATTCCTGAGCAATGGGAAAAGGCAAGCAGGCTGTTGTGGTTGTAGTGGTTGGTTGTTTCCACTTTGCATCTTAGTGAGTTTCCTAATAGTGCCTTTGACAAGTAACATGGTTTTCCACTTGTGATCAAAATTGTTACAGAATAGGTACCTCTCTTCTCTGGTATCAGCTTTCTCTGTTGCCCCAGGAGATTTTTTGTGTTTATTCATAAATTAAATCATCTAAAGCCACAACTAAAAAGGAAGATGTTTTATAGTGAATAATTACACCAAGATCATTTCATTAACCCTTCATTGCCCTCAATCTGATTTAAAACTTTCCCCCAAAAGAACATAATTGGAATTATAGGAAATCTATCACAGTAAATGACAGAGCTGGAAGAGTTATGCTTGCATGGTGTGTGATGGAAAAAATGCACCTTGAGGGGCACTGCCTGACCTTTTCAAGAAATCAGCAGTTGTAATTACACACTAGAAACACACTGAGTTTCCAAAGAGACCAATGGAGGAAGACATGAGGACAGCATATTACATCCAATGCAGTTCTCTTCCTTTTATACCAAGTGTGTTGTGAAGTTTGTAAGAGCAAGTCAGATGGAAAGCCTGGATTTAGATTTTGCACGTTGTCTACGGCCTTCCAAGTTTTCCTGTGATAATGGAGGTTATGCTAGTTTTTAATCCGTAAAGAACACTGATGATGCTGTGTAGTTGTGTACATAAATTTATAAGCAGAGAGGCTGGCACATAGAAGACCCCTAAGAAACGTTAGCTCTTCGAGGTAAAATAAGCTCCTTGCCTTGCACTAAAGGAATTTGTCATCTAATGTAAAGCATAAAAATCTGGAAAAAGTTACTGTTTTTTATTAATTTGGTTAATTGATGTTGATTCTAGATATATTTGGAACCACTTATTTCCTCAATCACTATCCATTTGGTTGTGATATTTCAGAACTATTCCTGGCCTCTGTTGTCCTCTAAAGTAGGAATATGCTGTTGTTAGTGTCTGTTGCATTAGGTGATGTGAATAAAAGAGATGATGCTTATCTCATTCAATTTTAGAGCTCACCAACCATGGAAAAGATTTAGCGGTTTAGCATATTGGGAAAACCTGTTCATAGTAGTCAGCTCAATTTGGATCTAACATCTTATTTGTTTAGTAATATTAATGTATATAATTTCTATCTGTTCTTACTCTCTTTATCCTTGCCTACAACAGTTATTAATGTGCTGAGTACCTAATGGTGATTTCTTTTTCTTTCCATTATTCTTGCTTTTTAGTTGGAATTTTATTATAAGGAAGAGCTGTTCTTCTTCCTTATTCATTTATTTACTTACATCAGTACGGACTTGTGCATCATTAGTTTATTCTGTGGGTTATAATCCATTACTACTGTTATATATTTTGTTGCACAGATTGTCCAAGAGTTGGCCTCTGGGAGTACATCTTGGCCCCTGTACTGTTTGGACATGCCCCTATCTTCTTTTGAACATTAGTCTACTTTCTGGCTCCACAAAGAATTATCCCAAGCTCTGTTTTTATTTTTTTCTACACCAGCCTTGGAATCAGCTATTTTTTCAGGGAGCTCTTGTTCCTTTTATTGAAAAATGGAATTTAGAAATTAAGATCTGGATGCAAGATGTGCTGATTTCTGTCAAGATAGCATTGCTTCTAGGTCCTCTCATCAGACAGGACTAGGAAATTCTTATCTATATATTCCTACATTCACACATCTACATTTTGTGTATTTATCTGTTTCTATATATATCTGGGAACACACAAATTCATGCTGATTCCTGTTGTCCTCTAAGTTAGGAATTCAATTAAGTACTACAGAGTTCAGTCTAACATTCCTTCTTTCCTTATCCAGAATTCCTTTTTCCAACACTGAGGAATGTGACTCTCGTTACTTTCAGTCTTTTATTTATTTGTACAGTCTCTGTATGTGCATAAAGTTGTTTCAGAATTGCCAAACTATACTCCTATGACAACTAAACTTGGGAAATAGAGGGCACTATCTGTGGACAGATTCTTTGCTCTTTTTGAATTACAAAATACATAGTCAAAAAGTTATATTCCAGTTATTTAAATTATTTATTTTCTTCCTCCACTTATTTCAATGTACTTATTTACTTTTACTGCAGTTGGATTAATTTGTTTGGATTCCCTTTTGGAGTCCCCCAGCAATTCAGTGGGTTTGATTGATTTATGATTCATTCATTCTTTCATTTTAGGATATTCTAAAGGTCAGGACCATAACAAAAGCTGTACTCAGAGCTGTGCTCTCCTCCCTCATCCTATTAGCTCATTGCCATTCTCACAGTCTTTTCATCCCAATCCCACCTTCCCCCTTTAAGTAATCAGTCTCATAAGTTTCTAGTTTAGTTTGCCTGTATTTATTTTTGCACAGATAATCAGAGGCATATATAGCTTCTTATATCACTTTTTTTTCTTGCACAAAAGTAGCTCACTGTAGATACTTGTATGTGCTTTTTTGTTTTCACTTAATAGTATATGCAGAAAATTTCCCCATATCACTTTTTACAGATCTCTCTCGTTCTTTATGGTAGCTGCATGGTTTCTGTGCTGTTAGGATATATCATAGTTTATTCAATCCTTCTTCTATGCATGCGCATTGGGGATATTTCCAGTATTTTGCTTTTAATAAAGAATGCTGAAGTTGACAATATTGTGTAGATATATTTTTGTATTGTTGAAGGTATTGTAATATTTTTATAGTTTCTGGTGTATAATAAATGTTAGTTACCAATCCTTCCAAGCATGAGAGGGCCTGAGCTACATTCTAGGAGGTTATTATTGACTGCTCGTGTCTAGTGTTTAAAGAGGAAAAAAAATGTCCTAGGTTGGCAATCAAGAGACAGTCTAAAGGACAAAGTCTACTAAGAGGAAAGAGGAAGATTAAACTCTGCATGACATAAAAGAATCTGCAAATCCAGTTGAACCAACTTGTTTGGGGAGAAGAAAATCAAAGTCAGAAGAAAAAGTCCAAGGCCACGGTGAATGGAGTCCTTTGCTGGGAATGGATAGCAAACTATTGTTAAAGCCACAAAGGAAGTAAATGACTCATTGCAGAAGGGCTGGCAATTGTGCTCTTTTTGGGAAAAGAAGAAAAATTCTCTACTATTATTGATGGAAATGTAATAGATTTAGGCTATGGGACGTAAAATGATGACTTCTTCTCTTTCTGACATTTTTTTGTGAATGCATCTAGGGCTTCCTGACCCACATCCCGCCATTCAAGATTTCTCCCCTAAGACAGTTCTCCAATTTTTCTAACTTCAAGTTGATGCATATTAAAAAATTATTTCTGGCTCTGTGACTGTTCCTTTTGTCTTTATCCTGGTTTGCTTTAAGTCAAAAAGATATTAGGAGTCCATTAATGTAACAAAGGAAAACAGAAAATTCTTAAAAGTTCTCATTATGGTGTCCAGGCATTTCTCCCACTAGGTGAAAGAGGTGTTTGAGGCACCAATAAATACATTCATCCTCTGTGTCTAAATTCTAAAATAATTGAAAGACACAGACATCAGAGAGGCAGAAAACAAAACAGCATCTTTAATACAAACAAAACAAAAAATGAAGTAAACTGAAAAAAAAATCAGATTGGAAAATGTGGTTTAATCTCTGTGATACAGTGATCTTGTTAACACCACATCTCTATTAAAATTTCTGTGATACAGTGATCTTGTTAATGTCATGTCTCTAGCACAGGAGCAACAGGAAAATCAAAGGCTTGCTTCATGGGGATCTGTCTAGCGGAAAATAGAAGCTTCCTGCCAATAGATTCAGTGTAAAAGGGGTTTAACTGAGCACACTCAGGTATACTTTCCAAATTCATCAATCAAGTAACTTAATTTCTGTTTCCATGTGCAGACTGATTAAAGATGGGGAAGAGGCAAATACCCCCTCCATGCATAAATTAGTAGTGAGGAAAGTTGGTTCTTCTCTAATACTGCACACCCATCCACACCACTGGGAAAATAACTCCCAGTACACACACTTCCAAATGTGAGAGAGTAGAGCTTTTATACTCCAAGTGCATTTTTCAAAGACACACTTTTTGCCTTCTGATGTGGCCATATGTTCAGACTCTGGGTTTTATTGTATACATTTTGGTGCATCAGGGCCCAGCTGTCTCCTGATCTCAGAAGAATGCTTGGTGGCAAAGCACTTAGTGAGGGTCCTGAGCTCCCTAATCCATGATAATTAAACACCCTGGACTCCCACTGCTTCTGCCTCTCATTTTGGGAGGGTTTTTTACTTATTTTTAATTTTTTTAAAAGTCAGATACTGCTTTTACATCTTGAGCTAATTACTCTTCCAGAGCTCCTTGATTTGTTTGTCTCATGCAGGGAGAGACAGGTATGAGAGTTAATTAAATATCTTCTTGTCAGACAGCCGATGAAATCTTCAGTGCCGCTGGCTTTCTGGTGTGTGTATGGGGCAGTGTGTGTTGATGTTGGTAACTTATTCTTCTGTGAGGAGACTAAACGGCCATATTGGCTTCCTTATTTATTTTAACGGCTGGGTGGACTTGGCTTTGAAAAAGATCAAACCACAGCAGCACAGAAGCAGGGTGGCGGCAGGGGTCTAACTGGGTGATTGAGCTGACAGCGCTCATAAGTAATTAGGGCCGTGTCATCGCCAAAACCTCTTTCCTTGGCTCCGCACTAGACAGTATGTCTCCAGATCTATTTCATTGTGTCCTTTGTGCTGATGGGGACACAGCCCATTGCCTACAAGGATATAGGAGGCTGTTGGAGAGAATTCTGTTGCTACAAGAGGAGCAAGATTATTACAAGAGCAAACATCTGGGTGAGGGACAGGGAGTGAGTGAGTGGGATACTGGCAGGGCTTAAATGTCATCTGGGAGGAGAGGACACTTTGTTTTCAACTTTACATACAACAAAGAATTATTTCCTGGCTTTTTATATCTGTGGTCACAGATACTGTTTATTTTAGTTTCTTTTTAAATAAGTGTATGTGTTGTCTTTGGGGAGAGGATAAGTGAGAGGAAGAAATAGCAGATATAAGTCTTTGAAATTTATCTCTAATTCTAGTTTGTTTAATAGACAAACTCTTGTTTCTGGAATGTTAAATCAGTTTATCACAGCTAGCCAGATATGTATATATAAGCTAGGTGCAGTAATTTTTTTTTTTATTAGAAGGATATAACTTAGGAAAATAATTTTATTTCCGGTTTTATTTATTTTCGGCTTTGGAATTCCCTGGTGGCTCATCTGGTAAAGAATCTGCCTGCAATGCAGGAGATCTGGGTTTGATTCCTGGGTTGGGAAGATCCCCTGGAAAAGGGATAGGCTACCTACTCCAGTATTCTGGCCTGGAGAATTCCATGGACTGGATAGTCCATGGGATCACAAAGAGTTGGACACAACTGAGTGACTTTCACTTTCACTTTGAAATTGCCAAGAAAAAGTGCCACACATTTCTTCATTTGAGTAACAAGATATTTTTTTTTCCCCCACATCATTAAAAAAAAAACAATAATGAACTCGTTGGAAGGGCCATGGCTGCCTTGTCTGGCATCCCTTCCCTCATTCATGCAACAAGATTTTGGGTTCATCATCCACATGTCTTGAAGAATATCTAGCTATACTTTTGCTCCAGGATCGTATTTATCTAAAACCAACTGCAGGTCTCAGACCCTGGACTGATTAAATAAAAGACCTCCTGCATCATGAAGTTTTCCCTGTTTATTCCAGCTACAAGCCATCTTGCCTTGAACACCTATACTCTGTGACCTGACCTCATCTATAATACTTTTCACATGTTATCTTTAATAGCTGTTTTGTACTGCTCTTTACAGGAAGGGACTATGTCTTAAGTGGGCTGATGTATAAACTCAACATTCATTCAACAAGGTCCTGATCACGTGCAACTTATTTCTAGAAATAAGCAAAATAGAAAAATAAGCAAATAAATAAACATATGAACAGGTAGTAATAATTTCTGAAAAAATAAAACAATGAGATGGTAGAGAGTGAGCTGAGGAGGGGGAATTGTCTGCAAGCAGAAGTAGGCTGTAGGTAAGTTGCATAGTCAGGGAAGACCTCTCTGTTGTGCAAAATGAAGCCTGAATGAAAAGACAGGACAGAAGATGCCAATATCTGGGATCAGGTGATTTTAGGGAAAAGAAATAGAATGAGAAAGTCCCTTAGATAATCATGAGCTTACTGTTACGTGTGGAAGGAGAATGGAAAATGGAAGAAGTTGAAGGTGAAGTTGGAAGGGCCATCAGGTAGCAAATAACATAGGAACTTGTTGGCTGTGAAAAGGAAGATCTTAGGTCCAAGGGTTACACAGACTGATTCTCATTAGTAGAGAACATTCTGATGCTGTGTAGGTCAGGATTGTGAGGGGACCACCATAGAGGAGGAGGACCAGTCATGAGGATGAAGCATTAGTCCAGGTGAGAATGCATGGGGCTTGGACTAGGGTGGACCGTAGCATATAACGCTGAGCTTTGTTGAACAGTAATAAATTTATGGGTGATTAAATAAATTAAGGGAAGCTTTTCCTGGGATGAGAATATCTCCATTTTGGAAACTTCCTTTCATAAATTGAAAATCTGAGACGGTCCTAACCCAAACCCTAATTCACACTTACCCTAACCCAAATCCTAACCCTGCTCAAACTAAAAGGATTATACTGGGAAAACCCTTATTCTTCTTGGGACATTTTGATACAGGTTTGAAAAAAAATGTACATTTTTAAAGATGGACCAAAGACTCTGAAATTTATTGGAGCAGAAAACACAGACTCTACGTCTTAATATTCTCCAAGTAAGCGGCCCTCCTCTCTCTTTTTGTCTGAACAGAGCTGAATCAACTACTGAGAATCTAGGCAGATGCAGTGCTAAATTAATTAGGCCAGAAATTACAGGGATCAAGAGAACCTATGTTTCATTATCCTGCAATGCCCCTGATTCTATCAGTTGCAGACCCTCGAAATACCACCTCACTACTCCAGTAGGATTCTATTTACCTTGGGCTTTTTTGTCCCCTTGAGAAATCACTTCTCTGTTTATCTATGAATTTTACCTCCAAAAATTCAAATGAAATATTTGGAAAAGCATAGTTGGAGTCTTAACATTGTACTCTCAACACCTATGAATTCATGCATACAGCAGTGTTCAATAAATGTTTTGGGGTGCTACTAATGAGAAAATCATCACCCCTAAAATGACCTCTGTACTTTGACATGAGGGGAGAGTATTTACCTGATGAAGGAATTCTTGCAGGTCATCTCAAGTCACGCACAGGTGGATAGTTCTCTCTAGAGGATTATGACACATGACCTCCTGCTTGGAAATCTTGACCCTGGTCCATTGATCTTATTTACGTAGCATTTTTGACAATCCCTTCTCTGTCCAAGGGCGGTGACAGGCTGATATGCTAAAAGCTAATAGTTCTTTCTTGTGCCTGCACTATTCAATCCTAAGAAGAAAGACGCCATGTCAATAAAATACGTTTTTATTCCTTTTGCATTATCCAGTGAGAATAAGGTGAGCCAAGCCACTTAACTGCCTTGAAGCTGTGGCATTCGGCAACCCTGACTGCTCTCTTAGCCTGAGCTAAATGTGCAGTGACCTCAAGGTGAAGATTTCATTGACCCTTCCTAAATGCCTAACCCTCCATTCCTCCAGCATCTTAAATGTTTGCTTTGCAAATAGAAATGTCAAAAGGTTTATTTATGAATTTGTATCACTAGAGTGACCCAGCGGAAAAATTTGGCCCAAGAATTTATTTATTGGGGGAATGGTTCATAACCTCGGAGTTAGCTGGAGGGGTGTGGATAAAAGTAAAAGATGGCAGTGGTTTCCTAAAAGGCAGTGCCCTCCACCCTCTGTGTCACCTTGTCAGAGGCGCTGGCCCTTGCTTTGAGCTGGAGGATGAGCTGCTCATTTACTCTGCTTTGGGGAAGCGTGATGAGAATCAGCACAGAAATGGAGATTTTTAAAGATGTTTTATTAATGTGTCCCTTGACTGTTCATTTGCAAAGGGTTTACAGATGCTTTATCAATTATTAATGGTCTTGATACCTAGCTTTAAAAAAAAAATCCTTAAAGTTGGGAAGGATATGGGCATTGAATAATTCACAGCCAGTGCCACTTCTACTAAACTAATGCCTTTTAACAGATAAGGCCAGAGTAATCTGGATTAAATTTGTTTATCTCTGGGTTTGTCTCCTTTCCCTTACTTTAAGCATAGGGACTATACCTTCAAGAACAAGGCATGTCATCTTGCTGTTAAAATTGGAACCTGGGAGCCAGGACTTTCATGGCTTCAAGCTCATGTTTCCCCTGACCTTGGGTAACAGTTGGAAAGTCGTTTAATAGGTCTCTCTTCTTGACGTTTTCAGATTTCTCTGGCTTTTTTTCTGCTACTCATTTCTAAATGAATTATTGAAGATGATTTAACCAGCCACCCGTTAGTTTGCACTTTTCTCACTCTTCATACACCACTTTTGGCCTGTTTTGATTTTTCTTTTTTTTTTTTTCCTTGCAGAGATTGAAACCATGACTAGTTCTGCATTCTGACTCTCAGTAGATGTCTTTTCTGCTTTCTCACTTCCTCACACTTCCATTTTGTTGCTTTTAACCAAATGCAGTTAGAAATCAAAGGGCATTTTACATTCTGTGTGTGTGTGTGTGTGTGTGTGTGTGTGAATGTATGGATTTTTCAAGGTCAAGAAGCATAGTGCATTTTCAGATAGATCAACTTCAAGATAGTAGGAATTTAGAGTGGGAAAAACTTAAGATGAGCATCATGCAGTAACTTAAGATGAAACCTCTTGGTCAGAATCCCTTGTCTGAGTTGTGAATACAGGATTGGGCAGCCAGCTTGACTATAGAAATTGGTCTCAGCAAGCACATCCAGGAAACTATGCTTATTTTTAAAAAGTTTTAAAGTTTTTGGAATACATTCAAGCCTATTTATTTACTTATTGCTTTGGGCTGCTTTTACATATCTCCAGATGGGTAGTTATAACATCTGGAGGGGTCATGTAACAGATCATGTGACCAACAAAACTGTGTGTGTGTGTGTGTGTGTGTGTGTGTGTGTGTGTGTGTGTGTGTGTATGCTTAGTCAATCATGTCCGACTCTTTGTGACCCCATGAACAGTAGCTCACCAGGCTCCTCTGTCCATGGGATTCTCCAGGCAAGAATACTAGAATGGGTTGCCGTTTCCTTCTCCATATATATATATATTTTTTCCTCTGGATTTTTATGGAAAAAGTTTGCTGACATTTAATCTGCAGAAACAGAACATATAAAGTGCCCTGTATTGTGTTTAGGGGTAGTGGTGCTAAGACAGGGTTGCGTGGTGGTTTTCTCCCTCTAAACCCCCATATGCCTTTCTAATACATGCTTCTGTGTTCCATAAACAGTGTTTACTTTATAGTCAAAGACATCACAATGGTTCAACCATTGGTTCCCCTGTAGTGGAATCTACTTTCCTCGTCTGGACATCTTTTTTTAATTAGTGAGTAGGTTGGAAGATGATAATGGTAAGACAGTATGGCATCTTTCAGAAGTCTGTAAAAATTGCAATGGAAATAATAAGAGCAGTAATAAAGAAATTCCTACAAAGTTCCCTATACTCTGGGCTTTATTCTAAATGTAAAATAAGTTGTTCAAAATTTAGAATAAGGTTATGAGTGGTTACTTTCATTACC
Source organism: Okapia johnstoni (assembly GCA_024291935.2). Classification (NCBI taxonomy): domain Eukaryota; kingdom Metazoa; phylum Chordata; class Mammalia; order Artiodactyla; family Giraffidae; genus Okapia; species Okapia johnstoni. The sequence goes on from CM044327.1 coordinate 25,723,810, forward strand.
ATCACCACCATTTTATAGATAAGGAAATAAAAATACACAGAGGTTAAGTCATGAGTCCAAGCTCAAGAAGCTGGTGTGTGACAAAGCTGGGATTTAAATCCAGGTAGTCTGCCTCCAGCAGTCCTGTTTATATTCCCTATAAAATGTACTTCAGCTTTTGAAGTTAATAATATCCAAAAGTGTCATGATGTCCATTAGTATGCTCTGATGATGGACATGTTTCAGCTAATGGAGAGTAGAACATACCAAATGAGAATTACCATGCTAAACAATCTTTACAGTAGATTTAACCCCCACACTCTACCAACCATCTAAATTAATGATTTAAAAAGTATGTCCAGAGTTCACGGCTCTAAATTATAATAATCAACTCCTTGGCAATGAGTGAAGGCTTGGCTAATAAAGGCTTCTAAGAAGAAAAATAAAGCCTTAAAATAGGAAACATGCTGAAGTTTTTTTTTTATCAAATTCCCATAACACAGTTGGGGAGAGAGGAATATGTATGGACATGACTGAACAGCTGACTAGTTATATGACATAAGATGGAGAAGTCCATCCTGGAAATTTACAAGCATATCCCAAAGTCAAGACATTGGGCTAGTTCATGACTTGATTCATGCAGTATTCTCTTGTCAAGTCTCTTTTTTTCTAGTCTTAGTTAGGTTGAAACAAATGATGTACATGCATCATTTTCCCTGAAGCTCTCTCAGAAATGTCTTATCACAAAGCAGTTGCCAAACTCTTCTTTCCAGTCTCTGATTTTAATTGGTTCACCTCTTGTCATTGAGAAATCACTTTGTTTGGAATTTTCAAGATACCTTTTATTCTGCTCACACAAATACATTAATGTGTTCTGTACTGTGGCGGCAACATAAAACTTTTTTCTTCCTGCTCTGAAATTACCAGCTTAGTACTGAGAATAATGATGTGCCTTTAAAATGCCTGCAATTGAAAAAGGAAATGCTTTCTGGATGAATTTCTTACTTGTTTTTACTCCTGTGATCTTTAACATCCCCCACTCCCATGTCATCACTGAATCATAAAAGCATTAGAAATTATTCCCTAAGTACTCTTTCCTGTGTTCAGAAAGCACTTCCTGTAGACCATCTTGGAGGGATCCATTCAGTCTTTCATTCAATAGTTATTGAATGCTTTACCACGCGCCCCCACCTAGCCCAGGTGACACAAAAGAGGAAAAGACGGTGCCTCTTCTTTTGATGAGCTCACTCTCTGAAGAAGACAGATATAAAGGATAGAAAGAAAGGTGGACATTATGATAAATACTTGCATAGATCCTAGCTGGGGAAAATCTCAGAGGACACAATAGTTTATTGTGCCTCAGGGAGAGAGAAGAAACAGCTTCACCAGGAAGTTGATACTTAAAGATGCCCAAGTAACGCCATTAACAACTCTCTTTAAGTTTAAAATAATAGATTTAAAATCAAATGAGGACATAGTAACAGTTATTTTTAAATTTTAAAAATTAAAAGTATGCATTCAAGAAATGGTTGGCTGAGTGAATGACAATCCTTGGCATTCACTGGAGAGTAGGCCTCATAATGAAGCAGATTCATTTTTGCTAGACAAGGACTTACACATTTTCTTTTTTTAAGGTTACTTTGAAATCAGGTTTTTCTTCTAGATGAACTTTATATTCTCTTTCACCCATGGACCCTGAAAGATGTGGATTGGATTGAAGCTTTCTAGTCTGTTCCTCTGCGAGGATGGTTTACCTCTGGATTCACAACCTTTATCACTGTAGCTTTTGAAAAAGTCCTGATCTGGGAAGGCAAGAACATCCCCCACTCCTCCAGAAGTTCCTGTCTATTCTTGGCCCTTTGTTCTTCCAAGTAAATTTTATGATGATACTATGTTTTCCATATCAAGTTCATAAAAGACTTAGGAATTATTACCTATGGATTGAAGGTATAGGTAAACTTAGTTAGAATTTATATTATCACAATATTCTTCTCCATGAAATAATATATATTTTCATTTACTTAGATCTTTTAAAATGTCTGTTCATACAGTTTTATACTTCTTTTCTCTTCCCTTTCTTTCTCCTCTCTGTACATTTCTGAAAGTAACCTTGAGACACCTGCTTTCCCAGGGCCCAGATTTCTCAGTTCAGTTCAGTCACTCAGTCGTGTCCGACTCTTTGAAACCCCCATGGACTGCATCACGCCAGACTTCCCTGTCCATTACCAACTCCCAGAGTTTATGCAAACTCATGTCCATTGAGTCAGTGATGCCATCCAATTATCTCATCCTCTGTCCTCCCCTTTTCCTCTCGCCTTCAATCTTTCCCAGCATCAGGGTCTTTTCCAATGAGTCAGTTCTTCGCATCAGGTGGCCAAAGTATTGGAGTTTCAGCTTCAGCATCACTTCTTCCAATGAATATACAGGACTGATTTCCTTTAGGATGAACAGGTTGGAACTCCTTGCAGTCCAAGGGACTCTCAAGAGTCTTCTCCAACACCACAGTTCAAAAGCATCAGTTCTTCAGCACTCAGCTTTCTTTATAGTCCAACTCTCACATCCATACATGACCGCTGGAAAAACCATAGCTTTGACTAAATGGACCTCTGTAGGCAAAGTAATGTCTCTGCTTTTAATATGCTGTCTAGGATGGTCATAACTTTTCTTCCAAGGAGTAAGTGTCTTTTAATTTCATGGCTGGAGTCACCATTTGCAGTGATTTTGGAGCCCCCAAAAATAAAGTCTTTCACTGTTTCCCCATCTATTTGCCATGAAGTGATGAGGCTAGGTGCCATGATCTTAGTTTTCTGAATGTTGAGTTTTAAGCCAACTTTTTCACTCTCCTCTTTCACTATCATCAAGAGGCTCTTTAGTTCTTTGCTTTCTGCCATAAGGGTGGTATCATCTGCATATTTGAAGTTACTGTATTTCTCCTGGAAATCTTGATTCCAGCTTGTGCTTCCTCCAGCCCAGCGTTTCTCATGATGTACTCCGCATATAAGTTAAATAAACAGGGTGATAATATACAACCTTGACATACTCCTTTTCCTATTTGGAACCAGTCTGTTGCTCCAGGTCCAGTTCTAACTGTTACTTCTTGACTTTAATACAGATTTCTCAAGAGGCAGGTCAGATGGTCTGGTATTCCCATCTCTTTTAAGAATTTTGCACAGTTTTTTATCCACACAGTCAAAGACTTGGGCATAGTCAATAAAACAGAAGTAGATGTTTTTCTGGAGCTCTTGCTTTTTCCAGCAGATGTTGGCAATTTGATCTCTGGTTTCTCTGCCTTTTCTAAAACTAGCTTGAACATCTGGAATTCATAGTTCAAGTACTGTTGAAGCCTGGCTTGGAAAATTTTGAGCATTACTTTACTAGCATGTGAGATGAGTGCAATTGTGTGGTAGTTTGAACATTCTTTGGCTTTGCCTTTCTTTGGAATTGGAATAAAAATCGACCTTTTCCAATGCTGTGGCCACTGCTGAGTTTTCCAAATTTGCTGGTGTATTGAGTGAAGTACTTTCACAGCATCATCTTTCAGGATTTGAAATAGCTTATCTGGAATTCCATCACCTCCACTAGCTTTGTTTGCAGTGATGCTTCCTAAGGCCCACTTGACTTCACATTCCAGGATGTCTGTCTCTAGGTGAGTGATCACACCATCGTGATTATCTGGTTTGTGACGATCTTTTTTGTATAGTTCTTCTGTGTAGTCTTGCTGCCTCTTCTTAATATCTTCTGCTTCTGTCAGGTTCATGCCATTTCTGACCTTTATTGTGCCCATCTTTGCATGAAATGTTCCCTTGCTATCTCTAATTTTCTTGAAGAGATCTCTAATCTTTCCTATTCTATTATTTTCCTCTATTTCTTTGCATTGACCACTGAGAAAGGCTCTCTTATTTCTCCTTGCTATTCTTTGGAACTCCACATTCAAATGGGTATATCTTTCCTTTTCTCCTTTGCCGTTCACTTATCTTCTTTTCACAGCTATTTGTAAGTCCTCCTCAGACAACCATTTGCCTTATTGCATTTCTTTTTCTTGGGGATGATCTTGATACCTTTCTCCTGTCTAATGTCATGAACCTCCATCCATAGTTTTCAGGCATTCTGTTAGACCTAATACCTTGAATCTATTTCTCACTTCAGCTGCATAATCATAAAGGATTTGATTTAGGTTATACCTGAATGGTCTAGTGGTTTTCCTTACTTTCTTCGATTTAAGTCTGAATTTGGAAATAAGGAGTTCATGATCTGAGCCATAGTCAGCTCCAAGTCTTGTTTTTACTGACTGTATAGAGCTTCTCCATCTTTGGCTGCAAAGAATATAATCAATATGATTTCAGTGTTGACCATCTGTTGATGTCCATTTATAGAGTCTTCTTTTGTGTTGTTGGAAGAGGGTGTTTGCTATGACCAGTGTGTTCTCTTGGCAAAACTCTATTAGCCTTTGCCCTGCTTCATTCTGTACTCCAAGGCCAAATTTGCCTGTTACTCCAGGTATCTCTTGACTTCCTACTTTTGCATTCCAGTCCCCTATGATGAAAAGAACATCTTTTGGGGGTGTTAATTCTAGGAAGTCTTGTAGGTCTTCCTAAAACTGTTCAACTTCAGCTTCTTCAGCATTGCTGGTTGTGGTATAAACTTGGACTACTGTAATAGTAAATGGCTTGCTTTGGAAATGAACAGAGATCATTCTGTTGTTTTTGAGATTGCATCCAAGTACTGCATTTTGGACTCTCTTGTTGACTATCATGGCTGCTCCATTTCTTCTAAGGGATTCTTGCCCACAGTAGTAGATATAATAGGCATCTGAGTTAAAGTCACCCAGTCAATTTTAGTTTGCTGATTTCTAAAATGTTGGCATTCACTCTTGCCATCTCCTGTTTGCCCACTTCTAATTTGCCTTGGTTTGTGGACCTAACATTTCAGGTTCCTATGCAATATTGCTGACTTTACTTCCATCACCACTCACATCCACAACTGGGTGTTGTTTTTGCTTTGACTTCATCTCTTCATTCTTTCTGGAGTTATTTCTCCAGTTGTCTCCAGTAGCATATTGGGCACCTAACAACCTGGGGAGTTCATCTTTCAGTGTCCTATCTCTTTGCCTTTTCATACTGTTCGTGGGGTTCTCAAGGCAAGAATGCTGAAGTGGTTGGCCATTCCCTTCTCCAGTGGACCACATTTTGTCAGACCTCTCCACCATGACCCGTCCATCTTGGGTGGCCCTACAAGCATGGCTCATAGTTTCAATGAGTTAGACAAGGCTGTGGTTCATGTGATCAAATTGGTTAGTTTTCTGTGATTGTGGTTTTCAGTCTGTCTGCCCTCTGATGGAGAGGGATAAGAGGTTTATGGAAGCTTCCTGATGGGAGAGACTGTCTGAGGGGAAAACTGGGTCTTGTTCTGATGGATGGGGCCATACTCAGTAAATCTTTAATCCAATTTTCTGTTGATTGGCGGCGCTGTGTTCCGTCCCTGTTTTTAACCTGGGGCCAAACTATGGTGGCGGTATTGAAGACAATGGCGACCTCCTTCAAGGTCCCATGCATGCACTGCTACACTCAGTGCCCCCAACCCTTCAGCAGGCCACTGCTGACCCACACCTCCGCCGGAGACTCCTGGACACTCACGGGCAAGTCTGGGTCAGTCTCTTGTGGGGACCCTTTCTACTGGGATCTGGTGCGCACAAGCTTCTGTTGTGTCCTCCAAGAGTCTATTTCCCCAGTCCTGTGTAAGTTCTGGCAGCTCTATGGTGGGGTTAATGGTGACCTCCTCCAAGAGGGCTCATGCCATACCCAGGTCTACTGCACCCAGAGCCCCTGCCCCTGCGGCAGGCCACTGCTGACCCATATCTCCACAGGAGACACTCAAACACAGTGCTGTCTCAGTTTCTGTGGGGTCTTTGGGTCTTGGTGTGCACAAAGTATATTTGAGCCCTCTGAGCATCTCTGGTGGGTATGGGTTTGATTCTAAACGCAATTTTGCCCCTCCTACCCTCTTCTGGGGCTTCTCCTTTGCCCTTGGACATGGGTTTCTCTGTGCAGCCACTGTTCCAGCTCCAGATTTCTAAAACTGCCTAAATCCAATTGAAGTTCAAGACCCTATTTTGTTTTCCTCTGAAGCCTTCCCTGGTAAATTTTATCCCATCATGATCCCTTTCTTGCTCTTTTTCCCCTCCCACATATATTTTTGCTGGACTTCAGTGTGCAGTTGTAATAAGGCCTTTTCAGTGGTCTTTAGTTCTGTGTTCTTTTTTTTTGTTGCTTGTCATGTCTTTTCTCTTGTAGAGCCTATGACTGCTCTGCTTTGTCATTCCTCCAATGGACTTAGTAAAGAGCTTGACATTAGTTAGGCTGGCATTCAAAATTGTTTATTGAAGGAACAAAAGACTTCCATAAGTGGTTCTTTTATCTAAAGAGTCTCTAAAAATAAGAGTCAACCCCACTTGGTGATGGATCATGAGGAAAGAAAGCGTTCCTCTGTCTCTGTTACTTCTTTCAGAATTGTCAACATGGCTTTCTTCACACTGAAGATAAATAATCTATCACTTAGCATCAAACTATTTGCTTTTCAAATTGAATATCTCAGAATAATAAATCATAAGAGAAAGGCCATGAATCAAAAATGCCACCCGAACACATCCTGTTTTGTTTTGTTTTGTTTTCCCTTCAGCACAGCCCAAAGTGACTGCTACACTGGAATGAATCATCAGATAATCAACACAAAAGGCCTCATTTAAGTTCATTATTCACAGCAAAAGGCTGCCTTTGAGTCCTGATACACTTTAGAACTTTAGTTTACAGAGATAATAAAAACATTGAAAGATATGTCAGACTAACCTGAGTGTTCCCATCTCTGTATACATGATGTGATCCTCAGAGGGCCTCAGTCTCGGGGCAGCCTCCTCCTTACCTCACATCCTCTGAACAACCTCTTTCCCTGGCAGTGCCTCTGGACAGTGGTCACTCTGTGCCTTGGTTAAACAGAAACACTCCTCACTCATTCTTTCTTCATTCCTCTGTCAAGTCAAATAATATACTTAAAAAAAATCCCACTGTCACTCTGAAAAAAGGAAGCAGATTTCTTTGGTCATATATTCATTCAGCAAACATTGAAAGTCCACCCTGCCTGGGAGAGTGTGCTTGTTGTGGAGGAAAGATGGATGAATCAGACCTGATCCACCCACAGCTTACACTGATGATGAAAAGTAAGTGGACACACAACTTTCCACATAAAGCTGGTCAAATGGAGACACGAGAGAGATGTCAGCAACACAGAGGGCTGCTGCCTGAACAGACCCTCAGAGCAGGACACACTCAGAGGGCAACAACCAGTGCTGTGGAAGTGAGGGGTTGGAAAGAAGGGCACTGTTTCTGTAAGAGACCTCTATTCAATTGTTATAATACCTGCCTACATAGCAGTGTTCTTCAAGGCTTTGAGGTCGAGATTGCTGTCATCTCACCAGAGTGAGAAGTCTACTGTCCTTTAAACTCAGTGCCAATTCCTATCAGGATGACACCGAAATAGCACATGCCTTCTTCTCCTCCCTGTTTTTGTAAAATATTCCTATTAGCCTTGCTGAAAGTGATGGTCTCTGTATTTGTCTGAAGCGTTCCCACATCCTATCCTCTGCGCCGCCCAGCACCCCCCCACCAACCTCCCAACCTCTCCCTCCATGAAACTGCATCGCTGACTGACAACAACAAAAAAACACTTCTCAATTACTAAACTTCTTTTCTCATTACTTTAACTGACATTTGTCAATCTTCTTGGGTCCTACCTCCTTTAATACCCTCTGAGGTGGTGGCTGTTTATTTTCTCAAACATCCTATCCTCAAATTAGAGATGGATCTAGAGTCATCCTTGCTACCCACTGCTACCTTTGGATCATTATCCTACCAATATAATTTTAACAGCCTATCCCTTTGAGGCCCATGACATTCTGTTATATCATCCTCTTCTGCTCTTCACTGTTATCATTATCATGCCTCTGATAACTCCTTTTCATTCATCAAAAACGTTGGTACCTGGGACAAGCTTCTTCCCTGCTCCAAGGGGTGCTCTCAGTTGGAACAACATTAACATCCATTTTCCCTGACTCATCCAAAGATGCCTCTCAGTTCCTCACCTCATTTCCAAGGACATTCTCCCCACTGCCTTGGCTGTTTCATTATTTATAACTGCTCCACCTCCCAAACTTCAGTTAAACATCTCATGTCAGCCACAGCCTTTTTCTTTATCCAAGTTGTTTCTTGTGTAACTACCACTACTACTCACTTTGAAAAATTATCTTTCTGGTTTAGTCTCAGAAAAATGTCTAGTTTCCTTCTACTGTCTAGGCTTCCCCTCTTCCTCGGCAACAGAAAACTTGTATGTTGTCTTGGTACATGAACATCTGGAGTAAATACCAAATTTAATCTTGTTCTCTTTAACCAACCAGCAATTGCAGGAGCAGGTGGGATGAATTTCTTTACCTTGAAATAGAGAATGCAAGCAGTGTCCAGGCTGGGAAATCTTAGGATTTGAATTAAGCTGGTGCAGCATGACCAGCAAATGCCCAGTGTTCCTCCGGCACAATCTCACTCGGTCTAATAGCAGGAGACAGCAGGGTCCCTGCAGATGTCCTGGGAGTTCCAGACAGACCTCGGATCCAGAATCATCCCTGTCTGTATTTGACCAGGAGTGGACAGCTACTGTGTGGTGGAAAGGTGCAGCCAGGATGTGGACAAATGTGGATTGCATAGCCGGACCCTTCGAACTACCAGCATGATAATTACACAGGTCATTTCATTAACCTTGAAATAACGGAACTTCGCATCTTATATGGCTGAAATGTTTGGACTTTGTGCACTGGATTACAGTACAGTCTTCTGAAATCATGCTCTGCTTCCGCTACTCTGACCCTGTGTAGTCTGGTTTTACTCTCCCACACTTGACTGAAGCTGTTTTTGTCAAGGTCGCTGGTGATAACCACAGTGCTAAATTGACTATACAAATTATTTGTCTTTATTTTACTTGACCTGCATTCAATATAGTTGACCACATCCGCTTTTTTTTTTCTAAAACACTTCTAACTTGGATTCCATGACAACATCCTCTTATTTATTTTTTTCCCCTTACCTCTAGGGCTCTTCTTTCTTAAATTTCTCTGATGTCTGACTTCTTCCATCTGACCTCTAAGTACTGAAGCTCCTCGGGGCTCTATCCTAAATCCTTCTGTCTAGATGATCTCATTCACTTCCGTGGACTTAAGTAGCATGTTGATGTTGATTATTCTCAAATTTATATTTCTACTATATAATTCTCTTTTGCATTTTATGATTGCATATCCAATGGTCATCTGGGCTTGATTTTCTTAAATTTTATTAGGACAAGATTTTATTATAAAAATCTTTCACCCTCTTCCCATGTGCCCTAGAAATAACCCCTTTCTTTCTGAATTCTCTATCTAAGCAATTCTCAAGGGTACTATATTCAGAAACTAAGGGGTCATCCTTGATTCTTTTCTTATTTCCTGTTACTTATGTGTGTAAGTTACATTTCTGAGTCATCCGCTTCCTCTGTTTCCAAAATCATGCCCTTACTCAGACAACCACCATCTCCTGTATGAACTACTGTGGTTGGGGGAAAGTGACTTCCTTTCCCTCCCTCTCTTCTCCCCATCTTAGGAAAATGGGTCCTCTTTGGGGTAAATTAAATAATGTTTTCCTGTACAAAATCCCTCAGTGGCTTCCCTATCAGCTCAGAAGAAACCCTGATTTAATCCATGATATGGTCTCAGAAATAAATCACTATCCCCATTTCTCACTGGAAGGTGGCCCCACCAAAGCTTCCTTTAACATGCAAGGTCTTTGTCATCTCAGAACTTTTGTATTTGCTCCCTCTATGAGATGATTGTCCTCTGTCCTCCTTTCTGTGGGTCTTAGCATAAATGCAACCTCCTCAAGGAAGACTTCCTTGATCATCCCAATTAAAATTGGTGTCTCCAGGGACTTTTTTATTTCAGCCTTTTTTAGCACTTAGTTTCATGTTGAAGTGAAACAAAGTGCAATATTTATTCCTCATCAGTATTCTTAACATTATAGGGCCTGGTACCTAGTGGACAATCACTGTGGGTACTAGACCGTTTCTATACAGGAATTATCAGAAGGAGTTATCATAGAGGAAAATCATTTATAATTTTACTTGGCAGTTTCTGGCATATTTTATGAACTCAATAAAGGTTAACTGTTAGTCCCTGTTACTATATCTGTGATTTAAGTCTCACTTCACTGATAGCTCAGTTGGTAAGGAATCCACCTGCAATGCCGGAGACCCTGGTTTGATTCTTGGGTCAAGAAGATCCCCTGGGGAAGGGATAGGCTACCCACTCCAGTATTCTCGGGCTTCCCTTGTGGCTCAACTGGTAAAGAATCTGCCTACAGTGCAGGAGACCTGGGTTCGATCCCTGGGTTGGGAAGATCCCCTGGAGAAGGGAAAGGCTACCCACTCCAGTCTTCTCGCCTGGAGAATTCCAGGGGGTCACAAGGAGACATCGGACATAACTGAGAAACCTTTACTTTCACTTTTCCAGTTAATAGGTTTCTTTTCCAGATGACAAATCCAGCCTCAGCTAAGGTTCATACTATCTCAACTCTCTCATTGTCAAACTGTGGCATGCTCAAGGTATAGTTTGCATCTGAATCACATGGGAAGACTGTTCTACATGCACATTCCTAGGACACGTCCCTAGAGAGTCTTTCATTATAAATCTGGAAAAAGATTAGAAATATGTGCTTATAATAAACATTCCAGGCTTTTATTTATGAAGATGGGGGTTCCAGGACATCACTTGGGGATAAGTTGACATGGGATCAATCTATTTACTCCTCGTTGTTATTCAGTCACTAGATCTTCTCCAACTCTTTGTGATCCCATGGACACTGTAGCACACCAGGCTTCCCTGTTCTTCACTGTCTCCTAGAGTTTGCTCAAACACATGTTCATTGAGTCAGTGATGCCATCCAACCATCTCATCCTCTCTCGCCCCCCTTCTCCTCTTGCCCTCTTCCCCAGCATCATGGTCTTTTCCAGTGAGTTAGCTCTTTGCCTCAGGGGGCCATAGTATTGAAGCTTCAGCTTTAGCATCAGTCCTTCCAATGAATATTCAGGACTGATTTCCTTTAGGATTGACTGGTTTGGTCTCCTTGCAGTTCAAGGGACTCTCAAGAGTGTTCTCCAGCACCACAGTTCAAAAGTATCAGTTCTTTGCTGCTCAGCTTTCTTTATGGTCCAACTCTCACTTCCATACATGACTACTGGAAAAACCATAGCTTTGACTATACACACCTTTGTTGACAAAGCAATGTCTCTCCTTTTTAATAGACTGCCTAGATTTCCAGTATTTTTAGCTTATCTTGTATGGTTGAGAAGAAATATTTTTTTGGTGAACAAGAAGGAGGTTTGTTAAAGAGAAACTTTATAAGGAAATATATGAAAAGAGGGCTTGTTCTAGAAGACCATGAGATAGGAAAACCCATTGGAGAGAGTCAGTAAGCATCAGAGCCTTAGACCTTTGTCAAAACAGATTTTCCTCTCTCATCTCTGTCTCTCTCCTTTCCTCCTTCCCTCTTTCTACTATCTCTCTCTATATCTGCCTCCCAGTTCTTGGTCATTCGTTGATCTTTCTACTCACATTTGTGTGGGTACAAAATATCTATATCAGTAACACCATCACTATATACAAAAATCTATAAAGCTTTGGAAGATAGCTAAAGGGATCCTTAGTTCTTTTGTTGAGGCTGGTCTTAGTCACTCAGTCATGTCCAACTCTTTGCAACCCCATAGACTGTAGTCTGCCAGGCACCTCTGTCCGTGGGGATTCTCCAGGCAAGAATACTGGAGTGGGTTGCCATGACCTTCTCCAGGGGATCTTCCCAAGCCCTTTGTGAGGCTAAATCTGCTATATAGGGTTCTTAGTCTTAAAGGGAGTAGCTGGTATGCAAGTCATGAATATGCTACATGTCACATTGATCTTGATAACATCCAACATGTCTATTTAATTGTTCTATCAATGCAGTCTGTGTTTTGCCAGTTCCTTCTCTGCACCATTGGTAACTAGAGCCAAGTGAAAATGGAGAAAAAAAATCTCATATACCAAAAAACTTTCTAATATGTAACACATTTTTTACAAAAAACTGTTTAAATCATTAGTTTTGTTATGTGAATCAGTGAATTTTATCCTCAAAGTCATTTTCTTCTATTTATCCACAGACAAATTTAATTGAATCATTGAGGTTGAATGTCATGCTTCTGAATTGACTTTATTAAAAACCAAAAGATCAGATTTTTTTGAGCATTTCTCCATGAGGTTGAGTGTCAAAATGCTAAACCTTTAATTTGAAACCAGAATAAAACAAGAAATTCTTTATTCTCCAGCTCTTTCTTAAGAAAGGAGATGTACATGTTGATCCACCTTCTGTAATCAGATTGTCTGTCATCACAAAGGTGTTTGTTGGTGACAGAAGTGGCCCATCAAATTCTAACCTTGCGCTTTCCGTATGAATTCTGCCGTCTCCTTTGAGGGTTATAGTAATGAATGCTTTCATTTTAAGTGCAGTAGAATAAGCATCTTCAGGAAAGATCAGAATTTCTTTATTGTATTTACATCAAATCTTCCCTCAATTGTCGCCATTTAGCTGCCAGTGTAATTGTAGATGATACCCTGTGTATGGATGCCACAGAATCAAAAGTGATTGAGCAGAAGCAATTGCTAGCTCTCCTTACTTTCCTTGCTAGAAAGTTGACAATAAATTGAGAAGAGGGCAGTCAGGTGAAGTACTTCAGAGAATGTGTGCACTGAGGGGTATTGCCTTTATTGCCTGCAGGAAGTACTGGAGGACTCAAATCCCTCAACGATTTATCCTCAAATTATCTTCCTAACTTCCACACTCCTGACAGTTCCCATAGATCTTTAACTCAAAACACATCAACCTAACCTGTCCCTGATTGTACTGAGCCACTGGGTCTGTTGCAGTGCAGCTAACCAACATTCTAATAGTGTAGTTGTTTAGTTGATGAATATTTATGGGTTCCATCACGTTCCATGTATTATGCTAAGCACCGGAGATACAGGAATGAATAAGACATTTGTGATCACTAATGCATGAACTTTCAGTCTAGTAGAAAAAAATGAGACACAGTTAAACAAGGAATTATCATAAATTCTGAAAAAATATGTAGTGAGAATATTAGGAAGTATTAGCAAATGAAAAGGAGGCTTGATCTCTTGTATCTACTACGTTAGTATAGGCATTCTGAGGGCAGAGATGGAGAGGTTGAAACTGGATTGAGGAATTGGGAAAACAAAGTAGTATGAGAACTTCAGGAAGAAAAAAACACATTCAGATGACTTAGGATAGCACATTTGGATATCTAAAAGAAGTGTAATATAGGTAGAGCCTAGAATGTAAGAGTGTATGGAGCTTAATGAGAGACCCTAGAAATAGCTAGGAGTTACATTACGTAGGAACGACTCAAGAAGTTTGGGTCTCATACTGATACCAATGGAAGGAAAGCCGTAGAAGGCTTTTAAGCAGGAAAGTGAAATCATTATATCCTTAGTATTGAAAAGTTCACTCTGAAAAGAACCTAGGGGATGTCTAGGTAGAGAAAAAGACTCAAGAGGAAAGAGGAAATGAATGCTTGATATGTGAAACTTAGCAGTTTAGAGCCTGTTTGACATTTAATTTCCCAGGATAATGACAGGACTTGACATGGAAAAAGAGACAGTGAACCAGAAAGTAAATTCTTAATGAGTGAGACAGCAGATGATAACAGTGAGGAGTAGGAGTAGAAGATTCAGTATATGTATTTCAAGTCTTTGCTTGCATTATGTCTTACAGCATCTTTTAGCCAAATCAAAGACATGGCAGAGCTCACAATCAATGATGTAGGAAACTGTTCTTTACCCTGAAGGTGAGATGAGACTATTTGCTGAAGCCAAACCCCAGTATGGATTATATTCCTTAAATTAAAACTCATGGTAACCTATTGGGCTCTGAGATTGCTTTGTGAGAACTGAGAAGGAAACTGCCTGGCATATACTGGCATCCAGTAAATACTTGTTGAGTTACTGGATTTTTTTTCCTAGTCTCTCATCCAACTGAGTGTCATTTGTTGTATATTCTGTGCCAAGGAAAATACTACTGAAGACTAATATTGTACTTCGTGTGTATAGACATTCTTATATATATATATATATATAGAGAGAGAGAGAGTCAGTTGGATTTTAGAGATTAACTAGGCTTTGATCCAGCTGGGATTTGAAGCTTTCATTCTCTGACCTTAGGCAAATTCAGAAATGTTCCTCCTCATTTTATCTTGCACTTAAGTTACAGATCACAGATGCATCTTTATTAGAGAATATTTGGTGTTTCTATGATACATATTATGATAACTGTTCCAAATATTCACTTTTAGTTTCGAATCAGACCTCAGCAGTCATTGTGTGGAAAATATCACCTCTTAAATTCCTAAGTTTTTATTTTAAGTAACTAGAAAAGGTCAGTTTTCATTCCAATCCCAAGGAAAGGCGATGCTAAAGAATGTTCAAACTACCGCATAATTGTACTCATCTCACACGCTAGCAAAGTAATGTTCAAAATTCTCCAAGCCAGGCTTCAGCAGTATGTGAACCAAGAAATTCCAGGTGTTCAAGCTGGAGTTAGAAAAGGCAAACTACCAACATCCTCTGGATCACAGAAAAGCAAGAGAGTTCCAGAAAAACATCTACTTCTTCTTTGTTTAGACTACACCAAAGCCTTTGATGGTGTGAATCAAAACAAACTGAAAAATTCTTTAAGAAATAGGGAAAGGAGTAAGTCAAGGCTGCATATTGCTATCCTGCTTATTTAACTTCTATGTAGAGAACATTATGCGAAATGCCAGGCTGGATAAAGCACAAGCTGGAATTGATATTGGGAGAAATATCAATAACCTCAGATGTGCAGATGACACCACTCTTATGGTAGAAAGTGAAGAAGAACTAAAGAGCCTGTAGATAAAAGTAAAAGAGAGTGAAAAAGTTGGCTTAAAACTCAACATTCAGAAAACGAAGATTATGGCATCTGGTCCCATCACTTCATGGCAAATAAATGGGGAAACAGTGGATGACAATTTTTGGGGGCTCCAAAATCACTGCAAATGGTGACTGCAGCCATGAAATTAAAAGCTGCTCCTTGGAAGAAAAGCTATGACCAACTTAGACAGCATATTAAAAAAATAGAGACATTACTTTGCCAACAAAGTTCTGGTTAGTTCAAGCTATGGTTTTTCCAGTAGTCATGTATGGATGTGACAGTTGGACCAAAAAGAAAGCTGAGCGCTGAAGAATTGATGCTTTTGAACGTTGGAGAAGACTCTTGAGAGTCCCTTGAACAACAAGGATATCCACCCAGTCCATCCTAAAGGAAATCAGTCCTGAGTATTCATTGGAAGGACTGATGCTGAAGCTAAAACTCCAATACTTTGCTACCTGATGCAAAGAACTGACTCATTGGAAAATACCCTGATGCTGGGAAAGATTGAAGGCGGGAGGAGAAGGGGGACGACAGAGGATGAGATGGTTGGATGGCATCACCGACTCAATGGACTTGAGTTTTAGTAAGGTCCGGGAGTTGGTGATGGACAGAGAAGCCCAGCGTGCTGCAGTCTATGGGGTCGCAAAGAGTCGGACATGACTGAGTGACTGAACTGAACTGATTTTAAGTAAAATCCACTTTCCACTTCAGGGAATACGATGAACTTTCCAGCCTTTTAGGCATCAATTGTTACAACACATAAGTCCCAAATTCAAAATCTTTGGCTTTGAAGCTTCATTTTTTGAAACTTTATTAATATAAATAAGTTCTCATGAAGTATTAATGTATCCTTCCAGGCCACAAGGAAAAAAAGCCATAATGAATAAACGAATGAAGAGACTCCAAATATCTTTAAAATCATAATGAAAGAGCACATTTATAAAGCAACAATCAGAAAATTAAGTTGCTAGTAATAAGTCATTTAATATTTTCCCCCAAAATAGGAAAAAATGCTACCATACTGCACACAATAAAAGACACAGGAATGTGTAATGTGATAGTGATCAGGGTCTCAGAGCAAAGAACACTCTGCAGGAGACGTTATTTTCTCCCGTGGAGTTTGAATTCCTTACAACCATTAATACTTTAAAGGGCAGTTCCAGGAAAGTAGAGATCTCACTGTGTAGAATGATTACGGTTTAGAACCGGGACTGTGTAAATCTTTTTTTAATGTTGTGTTTCCTTGAACACCTCACACAGGTTATTTTATAAATAATATAAATACTTATATTGTTATATTAATAAAATATATTAAGATATTGATAAATATTTGTTCACTGATTCACTCACATTTTTCACATTGCAAAGAGACAGGGTCTATGTCTATAAATTCTGTGCCAAGAAAAATACTAGTGAAGACTAATATTGTACTTAGTGTGTATAGTCATTCTTCTAAATGTGTTACTATAAATGTATTCTAACAACCTATAACAATCCTATTATTATCCTCAATTTGCAGATGGAAACATTGAGATACACAGAGCATAAGTTGCATACTGAAACTCACAAAGTTAAAGGGTCAGTGAGTGGGATTTGAACTCAGACTTTCTAAGTCCCTTAATCAGTGCTGTTAACCATTTAGTGACCACATCATCTTGGAAGATGCACACTTCTTTAGGAAGGCATCATAGCATAGTTATTAAGGACATTGGTTTTAGAACAAAGAGGTTTTGATTAAAATCCCATTTCTACTCTTTATTAGCTCTGTACCTTGGGCAGTTTTCTTATATCTGTAAACCTCAGTTTTTTCTCTGTGTCAATGAAGAGTGTATTTACTTAGAAAAGGGTTATTAATGAGATAAGAAAGTATACTTAGCAGAGTATTGGCATTTAATAAACTAGAATTATTAATACTATTTCATCTAAGTACCCAGGGAAATTAAATGGCTTGCCCAAGGTCACATATCTAGTTATGGAAAAGAAAAGTTTAAACTATGGATTTCTTGGTTCAGATAATACCCAATACCATACACTCTGGCAACGGCCGGTCCCTAGGGATCTCTTACATTACTTGATAAGGTGAGATGACCCAGAAAGGAAACATATCCCTTCACAATGTGGTTACAAGCCACACAGGGTGGCCAAGCTTTACCGATGTGTTACATCACTTCCATCAGCCTGCACGCTATTGTCATCCTGCTTTCTTCAACAAATCAGAAACAATAAGTAACAGGATATTCACAACAAAGTCAATCTTCTTCATGAGATTTTTCCAATTAAAACTTGAAGGTGCAGTTAAATTTACATCATTAATATCCCCATCCCCGTCTTAAGTGTTGCTCTGTTTTTCCACTCTACACCCTAACATTTCATCATTCACTTAAGAATTTCACACATTTATAGATTTCCATATCAGCATTCATCTGCTAGTTTCCTGCTTAATATAAGGTTACGTGAAGAATGTTTAAAAATCTACTTGTTCCCAAATCACTGAATTATCTTTTTACCCTCCCATGTTTAATAGGAGGAGATGTACATGTCAGGGACATTTACTATTTGCCTTGATATTTTGGATTTTTTTAAACCTATTCATAGACATTGCACTATCTAAGCCTTATTGTGCCTTTCTTATATATTACATTAGTAAAATTGTTTCAGTTGCATTTAGTTTCTTGGAGTTCAGTTAATGCAGGCACACTCAAAAGTGGTTTTAAATATCTTGTGGTCTGCACAGCATTCTTACAGGAAGGCCCTAAACATTCTTTCAAGTCACAGTTTTGATGACCCCCATGCACTTTCTGCTAATATTTTCTTTAGATTCTCCAAGTCTGGTTTGATTTAGCCCCATAGCTTTATAAATGTCCCTGAAACACATGGGGTAGAACTATCATCGATGACTCAGCACAGTTCCATCACATAAAAATCTAATTTCTGATGGCACCACTTACTCTTTCGTACTGACATCAATAGTTGGAGGGACCCTTAACCCAGCCATGTACCTGTCTACCCAACATGTATTCGTAATACCAGTCTATAAATTCAATAGAGATATTAGGTTACAGGGACATTCATCCTCAGAATAGCAAAATTTCCTGTTTTTTGAGTGTGGCTTCAGACAAACCGCTCTTCTGACTAACCATGGTCTTCCTGAGTGAAGGTGAGCCACAGAGCAGAACTGTGAGTGCCTGCAGTTGTGTGTGCTGAGTAGAGGGACAGAGTGAGTTCTGGGATGTTTTTAAGACAGATAAAAAGTCAGTCCTTCCATCTACTTAGCTGGTTTTAAGAACTGATTCTTGGGTAAATACATGTTTTTCAGTTGCTGAACTTTTTCAAATAGCTTGTTGAGATCTTTCTTTTTCTGAGTCAGAAAGGGAGCTCTCGGCATCATACCATAGAGAGTTGAATGAATATGTATTCAGAGCTATTTATTCACCTGGTCATGCTTTTCTTCCTGTTCATGCTTTTCTTGTATATTTATAGGAAATGCAACTGTGCATCTTCTCAATGCCACACCTACACTCAAATGAAATATTTAATTGGACAAGAGGCATTTGACACAAGCTATCAAAACCCACAAAGTTCAGAAGCACCTTTGAAATGCTTCTTAAACCAAGGGGGAAGCACTTTTAAATAGATTTCTCTGGTAAATTTTAATGCTTTCTAGTTTACATTGTTTTAAAAAGCATGAAACAAAACAGGCATTGTTTTCTTATACTTTTCCTCAAGCTAGCTCATTGGTATATGTGTGTGCTAAATCACTTTAGTTGTGTCTTGACTCTTTGCGACCTCTTATACTATAGCCAGCCAGGCTCCTCTGTCCATGGGATTTTCCAAGCAAGAATCCTGGAGTGGATTGCATTTCCTTCTCTAAGGGATCTTCCCGACCCAGAGATGGAACTTGCGTCTCTTACATCTCCTGCATTGGCAGGCAGTTCTTTACCGTTAGCAGCACCTGGAAAGCTCATTGGTAACTGACCTAAATCTATCCCCCTTCAAAAGTTTACTTTGAATGGTCTTTTACTGAATTGTACCTGAGCTGAGATGCCACCGTAAGACTTTGCTCTTTTAAGGCAGGAAAATTAGATTGACAAGTGAGCTGTCTTTTGTTTACCAGAAAGACTTGATGAATTATTTTGATGTTAGATTTCAGAGAAGAGACGGGAGGAGTAAGACCAAGAGAAAGCTGTGTTGCTATGCGTGATAAAATAAGGAGAACAATGGAGTTTCTAGGTGTGGCCTGGAAAGACAGGATGGGAGGGCCCAGGGATGGAGAGAAGAAAAGACAGACATGAAAACAGGCTGGTATCTGAAGGAAAAAGCAATCGAGACATGATGATGAGGATGCCTGAACATTTTATGAGAAGAGACATGTTAATGTTCAAATGTTGACTCTATCACGATCCTGTGGAATCCCATTCATTCTCTTCATCTTCATCAAAAAGTCTGCTACACATCGGTTTATATGAATTGCATTTTTTTTAAAGCTCAGAAAACAGTATTTGTACCAAAGTGGTAGGCTACAGTCCATGGGGTCACAGAGAGTCAGATACAACTTAGTGACTAGGCACACATGCATGCGGGTTACAGAAGAGCTCAGGAATGTGGAAGTGTATTTACACTTCCATATGTTTATATGTGTGTGTATATATTTATTAGTTCAGTTCAGTTGCTCAGTCATGTCCGACTCTTTGCGACCCCATGGACTGCAGCACGCCAGGCTTCCCTGTCCATCACCAACTCCTGGAGCTTGCTCAAACTCATGTCCATCGAGTTTATAATGCCATTCAATCATCTCATCTTCTGTTTTTTCCTTCTCCTCCTGCCTTCAATCTTTCCCAGCATCAGGAGCTTTTCCAATGAGTCAGTTCTTCACATCAGGTGGCCAAAGTATTGGAGCTTCAGCTTCCACATCAGTCCTTTCAATTCATATTCAGGACTGATTTCCTTTTGGATGGACTGAGTGGATCTCCTTTCAGTCCAAGGGACTCTCAAGAGTCTTCTCCAACACCACAGTCCAAAAGCATCAATTCTTTGGCTCTCAGATTTCTTTATAGTAAACTCTTACAACCATACATGACTACTAGAAAAACCATAGCTTTAACTAGATGAACCTTTGTCAGCAAAGTAAGGTCTCTGCTTCTTAATATGCTATCTAGGTTGGTCATAGCTTTTCTTCCACGGAGCAAGCGTCTTTTAATTTCATGGCTGCAGTCACCATCTGCAGTGATTTTGGAGCCCAAGAAAAGAAAGTCTGTCACTATTTCCATTGTTTCCCCATCTATTTGCCCTGAAGTGATGGGACCAGATGCCATGAACTTAGTTTTTTGAATGTTGAGTTTTAAGCCAGCTTTTTTTCACTCTTTTCTTTTCACTTTCATCAAGAAGCTCTTCAGTTCTTCTTTGCTTTCTGCCATAAGGGTGGTGTCATCTGCATATCTGAGGTTATTGATATTTCTCCCGGCAATCTTGATTCTAGCTTGTGCTTCATCCAGCTCAGCATTTCGCATGATGTACTCTGCATAGAAGTTAAATAAGCAGGTGACAATATACAGCCTTGATGGACTCCTTTCCCAATTTGGAACCAGTCTATTGTTCCATGTCCGGTTCTAACTGTTGCTTCTTGATCTGCCACAGATTTCTCAGTAGTCAGGTCACGTGGTCGGGTATTCCCATTTCTTTAAGAATTTTCCACTGTTTGTTGCAACCCACACAGTCAAAGGCTTTGGTCTAGTCAATAAAGCAGAATAGATATTTTTCTGGAACTCTCACTTTTTCTGTGATCCAGCAGATGTTGGCAGTTTGATCTCTGGTTCCTCTGCCTTTTCTAAATCCAGCATGAATATCTGGAATTTCTTGGTTCACATACTGTTGAAGCCTGGCTTGGAGAATTTTGAGCATTACTTTGCTAGAGTGTGAGATGACTGAAATTGTGTGGTGGTTTGAACATTCTTTGCCATTGCCTTTCTTGGGGATTAGAATGAAAACTGACCTCTTCCAGTCCTGTGGACCCTGCTGAGTTTTCCAAATTTGCTGGCGTATTGAGTACAGTACTTTCACAGCATCATCTTTTAGGATTTGAAATAGCTTATCTGGAATTCCATCACCTCCACTAGCTTTGTTCATAGTGATGTTTCCTAAGGCCCACTTGACTTCGCATTCCAGGATGTCTGGCTCTAGGTGAGTGATCACACCATCGTGGTATCTGGGTCATGAAGATCTTGTTTTGTATAGTTCTTCCGTGTATTCTTGCCACCTCTTCTTAATATCTTCTGCTTCTGTTAAGTCCATACCATTTCTGTCCTTCATTGTGCCCGTCTTTCATGAAATGTTCTGTTGGTATCTCTAATTTTCTTGAAGAGATCTCTAATCTTTCCCATTCTATTGTTTTCCTCTATTTCTTTGCATTGATCACTGAGGAAGCCTTTCTTATCTCTCCTTGCTGTTCTTTGGAACTTTGCATTCAAATGGATATATCTTTCCTTTTCTCCTTTGTCTTTCCCTTCTCTTCTTTTCTCAGCTATTTGTAAGGCCTCCTCAGACAACCATTTTGCCTTTTTGTGTTTCTTTTTCTTAGGAATAGTCTTGATCACCACCTCCTGTCCAGTGTCATTAACCTCCATCCCTAGTTCTTCAGGCACTCTTTGTCTATCAGATCTAATCCCTTGAATCTAGTTGTCACTTCCACTGTAATTGTCAGGGATTCAATTTAGGTCCTACCTGAATGGTCTAATGGTTTTCTGTCCTTTCTTCAATTTAAATCTGAATTTTGCAATAAGGAGTTCAACATCTAAGCCACCCACAGTCAACTGCCAGTCTTGTTTTGCTGACTGTATAGAGCTTCTCCATCTTTGGCTGCAAAGAATATAATCAATCTGATTTTGGTATTGACCATCTGGTGATGTCCACGTGTCAAGTCATCTCTTGTGTTATTGGAAGAGGGTGTTAGCTATGACCAGTGTGTTCTCTTGGAAAAACTGTTAGCCTTTGCCCTGCTTCATTTTGTACTCCAAGGCCAAACTTGCCTGTTACTCCAGGTATCTTGTGACTTCCTACTTTTGCATTCCAATCTCCTGTGATGACAAGGACATCTTTATTTGGTGTTAGTTCTAGAAGGTCTTGTAGGTCATCCTAGAACCATTCAACTTTAGCTTCTTTGGTATTAGTGGTTGGGGCATAGACTTGGATTACTGTGATATTGAATCGTTTGCCGTGGAAACAAACAGAGATCATTCTCTCATTTTTGAGATTGCACCCAAGTACTGTTTTTCAAACTCTTTTGTTGACTATGAGGGCTACTTCATTTCTTCTAAGAGATTCTTGCCCACAGTAGTAGATATAATGGTCATCTCAATTCAATTTGCCAATTCCAGTCCATTTTAGTTCACTGATTCCTGAAATGTCGATGTTCACTCTTGCCATCTCCTGTTTGACCACTTCCAATTTACCTTGATTCACAGAGCTAACGTTCCAGATTCCTATGCAGTATTGTTCTTTACAGCATCGGACTTTACTTCCATCACCAGTCACATCCACAACTGGGTGTAGTTTTCACTTTGGCTCCTTCTCTTCTTTCTTTCTGGAGTTATTTCTCCACTCTTCTCCAGTAGCATATGGGTACCTTCCAACCTGGAGAGTTCATCTTTCAGTGTCATATCTTTTTCCCTTTTCATAGTGTTCATGGGGTTCTCAAGGCAAGAATACTGAAGTGCTTTGCCATTCCCTTCTCCAGTGGACCACGTTTTGTGACAACTCTCCACCATGTCCCATCTGTCTTGGTGTTTATACACAAAATCTAGATTTGAAGATTTTTATGTACCAAGCATTGAAATGAATCTTTTCAATAGGATTGAAAAAAAATGAAGCAATTGTAAATCACTGCCTTGAGACAGAACAGAAACAGTTCAAGAATGGTATGGCATGACACTACGAAGTGTCTGAGAGCATAAATCCCATTCTTACTCCTCCACAGACACTGTGTGATTATGAGACGAAAGAATGTGATAAGGTTCACTTCATTTATATGAGCCCATGGCTTGTCTTTGTTTCTTTTTGAGAAGTGATTAATATCTTATTGAATTTTTCACAACAAATGTACATGTCAACTGAAAGATACTTCTATCAGGATATCCCTAATGCAGAATCAGAGATGACCACTTAAATGAGTATTGTGACCAGGAAGGCAGAATGATACATTTTAATTTTTTTAACGTCTCTTTGGAGAACCTACTGTTGAATCTCATGATGAGCTAGAGCTTCGCCCCCCATCTCCAATAGCATAAAACCTCAGACACACTTTACATGCAGTAAGATATTTTAGAACATATACAGGAAAACATACATACCAAGACACAGATACGTTCCACCGTTTCTTTATCATTAAGTTTGGGGCAAATCAGTTCACATATCTAAAATCTCCGTTTCTCATCTGGAAAACGGAATAATAACCAAGAATGCTTTGTGAGAGTTAAAACATAACATTTTAAAAGTGCTTTTTAACAAATAGGTAAATGCTTAAGAATGCCTGTTAGTTTCAGTCTGTAGAGCCTTCTGGGCTCTCTCTCCCAGACTGGTGTCTTTCCTCCCCCAAATGGCTTCTGCCATTTGTAATCACCGGCAAAGCCAAACTGCCACACAGGGTAAACACATTTTCATTGCTCAGAGGCAGGAGTCTTGCTAGTCACTGCATTGAGAGAGATTTTTGGCCTTTTTTGATTGTAGCAATTACATTCAGACGAATGGAAGGGCTAAAAGCCGGTATATCAGCCAAGCAAATGCTACAAATGCCTGATCTTTTAAAACAGTTAAAAGCTGTATTTGGAAAGGAAACATACATATACACACACACCCCTAAACCATACTGCAGTACCATCTCCGCCACCACTGCCAAGCCATTAGCCATTTGCTTTCCAAAGCCAAAATAAACTATTTGCATTTTACTTCCACTTTTGCTTTCTTGGAATATTTTTCTACAGTAGGTAAATGCATCTAATTTCCTCCCTAACCCATATAATTTCATGAGTTTCATCTCTTCTTTAATGACTCTAAAAGAATAGGTAATTTTGCTAAGAGTTTTGCGTCTTGGCTGTGACATCTCACACTTAATTGTCCTCAATTTACAGCTACAGAGAAGTAACTCAGTGTTCTCTGAGTGTTGAGTACAAAATGCTAACTCTTGAGTCCAGGCTATTAGATGTCATTTCACATTGCCTTCCAAATTCTTCATTATTAATATTGCACATATTATTAATGTATTATGCATATTAACAGTTATGTTAACACATTATTTATATATGTTATTAACCTTATTTTGTATACTTCTATGTGACAGGCACTGTTCTTAATTCTTTAGGTAAATATTTTATTTGATCCTTTAAATCATACCATGAGGTTGGAATTCCTTTATTATTTCTGACTTCCAGAAGAGAAAACTGAAGCTTGCATAGGGTGGTAACTTGCTAAAGGTCACACTGTTACTAAATTGGAGGACAGGAAACAGATTCAAAACCTCGAACTCTGCACCCCACATACCTCTTCCTCCAGGGCCCACACTCAGGATTGATAACCACTGAAACTTGGTCACAGGCTACATTTTCTACTTTTTTCTAATTGAAACATAGTTGATCTAACTTCAGTTCAGTTCAGTCACTCAGTCACGTCTGACTCTTTGTGACCCCATGGACTGCAGAACGCCAGGCTTCCCTGTCCATCACCAACTCCTGGACCTTACTCAAACTCATGTCCATGAAGTCGGTGATGCCATCCAACCTCTTATCCTCTGTCATCCCCTTCTCCTCCCTCCTTCAATCTTTCCCAGCATCAGAGTCTTTTCCGATGAGTCAGTTCTTCGCATCAGGTAGCAAAGTATTGGAGTTTTAGCTTCAACATCAGTCCTTCCAATGAATATTCAGGACTGATCCCTTTTAGGCTGGACTGGTTTGATCTCCTTGCAATCCAAGGGGCTCTCAAGAGTCTTGTCCAATACCACAGTTCAAAAGCATCAGTTCTTTGGCACTCAGCTTTCTTTACGGTCCAATTCTCACATCCATACATGACCACTGGAAAAACGATGGCTTTGACTAGACAGACCTTTGTTGGCAAAGTCATGTCTCAGCTTTTTAATATGCTGTCTAGGTTGGTCATAGCTTTTCTTCCAAGGAGCAAGCATCTTTTAATTTCATGGCTGCAGTCACCATCTGCAGTGATTTTGGATCAAAGTTATAGGTATATAATAATAGTGATTCACAATATTTAAAGATTATGCTCCATTTCTAGTTATTATATGATATTGACTATACTGCTTGTATTGTAGAATATATCCTTATAGCTTATTTATACCTAGTAGTTTGTACTTCAAAATCCCCTACACCTATATTGCCCCTCCCTTCTTCCCTCTCCCCACTGGTAGCCGCTAGTTTAATCTCCATATCTGTGAGTCTGCTTCTCTTTTGTTATATTCACTAATTCACTGTATTTCTTAGATTTCGCAGGTACCTGGTATCATACGGTATTCGTTTTTCTCTGTCTGATTTACTTCACTCAGTGTGATGCCCTTCCATCCCCATGTGTGTCGCATTGTCACCCCACTAGACTGCCCACTGTTTGGGATGTGTCCACACTCCGTGCTCTCCCCAAGAGCTGGTCCCCATACCTGGGATTTTCCTCTCCCTCCCTCTTCCCTGTGCTCACCTGGAGAAACTCCATCTTCCAAGGCCTCCAGTGTCACTGTCCCCTGTGGATTTCTCTGCCCACCTCCTATCCCTCGACGCCGTTTGATTATCCCATGGCACTATGATCTGTCTTTCATCATGCCGGAATTTATCTTATGTCGTTGGCAACTGTTTACTGTTCTAGCTCTTTAAAGAGGGGATGGTGCCAGAGGTCACTGCCGGTCATCGATAGTATGTGACTATAGATTGACCCTTGAGCTGGACCTAGGCAATTAGGTCTTCTTACTGATCTTCTGTCCTTGGAATATGCATTTCATCCGTTGTTCCCACACATTGAGACCATTTGGACAGTATATGTGACTTAACCCCTTTAAGGCTTCTACATAAACTCCGAAGATTCTGGAGATCGGTGCAGAAATTTTCTCATCTTGTGGTGCCCAATACAAGCCTCGTATGAAGATCCCGTGCTTATTAAATCTGCCACCCACCAATCTGAGTGATCTGCCTCTTTTTTTGGTCTCTCCATGCTCTCTGAGGACCAGCTTTCAGATTTCACTCAGGGAATCTCCCAGGTTTCACACCATTTTATTCTTCTGCGTTCTCTACTGTCTGTCAAAGTGACTGGCCTATACCAGATACGAATGCCCTTCATTATATTTTGAACTGATTTGGTACAACTGGTTTAGCTGTCCTTTTGATACTGCCCCTAATATGGGTTAGAACCAAATAAAGTCCTTTCACCTGGACTTCCTCCTGGACCTGGACCTTTTTTAGTAAATAAATCACAGGTTTTAGTCCTTTTTCAGAATGTCTCAATCTGATTTTTGTTTCTGTGAGGTAATTTTAATCCAATAAAAATAGCTGTTAGGTGTGTCAGATCACTCATTGTGAGTGTGGTGGCTTGAGTTTGCAGTTTTCTTTGTTTCAACCCAATGACATTTCTCTGTCTCTCATTTCCTTTCCATTAATAGTTGGTTTTCAGGCCTTTCATAAATTACTTTTGGCTATTAGTGAAATTTACTAGTTCTTCTTGAAAGTACCATTTGTTCAGATACAGGCAGCCATTTTAGAACCATCTTGAATAAAACCTTATTTTATGCTTTTTTGTATGATGCTAATATTAGTTTCTTCATGGGTTCTAAAATTTCTCTGTTCATATTGTTTCACTATAAGAAGTCAAGAGAGATAAAATATGATGTTTGATGTGTAAAATTTAACTTAATCTACCAGTACTTCAACAGCCTTTCAAGTTGATGTCAGAAGCTCTCCCAGTCCCCTTAAAGAATAGAGAGGGGAGGTGGGAAATGGGAGTCCTGCTCTGCTGACAAGCACCTTCCAAGGCCAAGTGGAGCAGTCATGCCCATCCTGTGGAATTGCGCCATAAGACCATAGCTTGAAGATCTTGGTTTTCTACCCTTTGATGCTCCCTACAGCATCTCTCGGTTGGCTTGGCTTCCACCTCTGTGTCTGCTTTCCTTGGATGATTACCATCTGATTATTGTTCCCATTAGGCTGTGATTATATCTGATGCTTCAGCTTTCTTCCAAAGTCTTCCCCTATTTCTGTTACTCTGAATTTTGCCATTCCTACTTTTCTACCTCTAGTCTCATTCTTTCCCAGACTCACACAGCTTACCAGTGACTGTGGGTTGGACCGTTTAGATCCTTTTACTCCCAAAGCTGCCCACATCTAGATTGTCTCACCTGATGTACAGGGCTTTATGTTTGACTTAAGTTTCTCATCCTCAGAATATGGCAATACAAGAGAAATGACTGTATTTGTATCTTTTTCCTTAGATGGCATAATGGAAGTATTACTAAAATATATTACAACTTGTTTTTGGTCTAGATTCTGTTCTTAGTGAGCTCTGTAACATAAGGCAAATAGTCAGTGATAAGTCTGCCTCAGAATAACCTGTACAACCTTTTCAGTACACAAATTCTTGTGCTCAATTATGGACCTATTGAATTGGAATCTCAGGAATATGTAGTTTTCAGATCTAGGTGATGCTCTTGTTTTTATTATCTCAAATTTCCCTCCAGGAATTAAGTTTTTCCCTATCAAAATTGTTTAAGAGTTCAGGAGAATTAGAAATCATAAACATTTGATTTCATATTTATCATATTGTTGTTTAGCCACTATGTAGTGTCTGAATCTTTTGTGACCCCATGGGATTTCCCAGGCAAGAATACTGGAGCAGGTTGCCATTTCCTTCTCCAAGGGATCTTCACACCCCAGAGATGGAACTCACATCTCCTGCATTGGCAGGCAAGTTCTTTATTACTGAGCCACCTGAGAAGTCCTTATATTTATCTAAACAGTGACAATTTTTTCTTTAATGTTTATGCTGCTTAGCCCTGTTTTAGCATATTGTTTCAGGAGGTTATCATGACCCAGGGTGCATTTTCATTTTTAAAATAAAATACACAGAACTTGAGTCATGTGAAAGAGTAACTATAAATACTACTTTTTAAATTCTGAGTAGTAGTGGCACAGATTTCTTAGAATCTCTAGGACTCATTGTTAATTGTCTTTCTTGATAATTAATGTCACATGACTTCTGAGTAACTGATTTCCCCTAAAAAACCAGTGGGATTTCACCTGACATCATGCCTCATACATGCAGTAACTATTGTCCCGTGACAATATAGTTTGTACTTTGGAGCTTGAAAATTCTAAATAGAAAAAAGTAAAAAAATTAACCAGTGCCAACAGAGCTGCTTGCTGGAGGTGAAGAGATAGCTTTAAAGGGGAAGGAGAATAATTAATTTACAACATAGCAAGAGAAGTTGTATCAAATCATTGGCTTCTGCTTAACAGGGTAGGTTTTTTCACTTAATGCCAAGTTGAAAATCTTTTCTTCATACAAAAAAACAGGGCAGTTTACACAGTCTCTTCAACCACCACGTCCAAAGGCAGAGCAAAGAAAGTTGTCATTTGAGGGTAACTGGTAACAGTCATCTTGTAGGGAAGACTGACAGAAACGGAGCTTTTAACATAAAATAGGAAATCAGAAAAGAGATAAATAGGGCTATGAATTTACAGCTGATGAAGAATATGTGTCTTGAAATCTTGATATTTTTGCAGTTGAGCTAAAAGACAGAATTCTCTGCATTTATTGTAAAAGCCACAATCATGAAAAAAGTCCATTTTGGCCAGGATGAAGAACAGCACAGGCAGTGAACAAAAGGCATGAAATCAGGATAAGATCTGGAATGTACTAAAGCCAAGAGAATTCATTACAGATGCCCCTGACTATAGACCTACCGTGTTCTTAGTAGGCAAGAGTTGACACTGCGCACAGTATGTATAGTGTGCTTTCACTTTGTCTCTCTGCATACTTTAGTAATAGTTTGGTAAACTCCAGGTCATTAATTTCAGGATATTTTTCAATCATTTTTCTAAGCAGTTTTGTTGTTTTTCTATATACAATTAGAAACATTTAAAAGATAGTTATACTCAGGTGGCTGGACCCACTTAGCAATGAAGCAGAATGTAGACCAAAGTACCAACATTCACAGAATGGTGACTGAGCGTTGTCAAGCATTGTTTTGCTTTCTGTTGGGGAGGTAAATTCCCCGAGAAGGTGAAGCCTTAAATGAGAAATAAAATCAAATTTCTTCCTATAAATGTTTCATCTTCTCTCCTTCCCTGTTTCTGTTTCCCACCCCAACCCCCTCACTTTCTTTTCTCCCCTCTTCCTTAATTCTCTCCTTCTCTTCCTCCCTTTATCACACCTACATCCTTCCCTTCCTCTCATAAATGTGTCTTGGGTAGCAAACACCATGCATATTTTACTTTCCTTCGTTTTCCACTCTGCCTAATGAAAAGTGCCCCTAAAGGGTGATTCTCACTGGGTTCCTGCTGTGGAGTCCAGTCTCACAGCCCTGAAATGATGCTCTCTGGTGCGTAGCTTTGCTGAGTTGGACACACACGGCAGCACTAAAATAACAGGATACTGAGATGATGCTGTCGGGTGAACTCAAGTGCAGCAGCTGCAAGTAAGAAGGGTGTAAAAACACTTTAAAGATGTACCGAAGCATGGAGACGAGCAATCTGCCACAGCAGGGGCTCCTAGGTAACAGGGAAGCAGACAGAATGGACTGGTATTTAGAAATTGAAAACTAAATTTTAGCTGACTATGAGGCCATAATAATTGATACTGAAACTTCCTAGGTTGATGTATTTCTGTTTTTCTTAAGGTGGAAAGCTTTCCTAATTGTCAGTCTCTTTGGTCATACCAGGAGCACCACAAATGGTGTCAATCTTGAAAAAAAGTTGGACAGTTTGGAAGATAGCGAAGTATATTACCCACATGACTTAATAGAAAATATGAGCTATAGTGCTTTGGAAACATGGAGAAACAGCTGGCTAATCCTGTGAAGAGTCCTTTCATTGTGTTTTGTTTTGTTTTTTTTTCTTTTTGTCACAAAGGATACACCAGACTGTACCTGACCCTTAAATTATTGATAGATGGATGACTGATCAATAGATCAAAAGATAGGTATAGAAGGAACACATACAGAAGATTGTGGATTATGGCCAGTTAGTCTTGAAAATTCAGCCAGAGTGATGGACTCTCCATTGCAACGCACTTGAAGGAAAGCTTTGTAGCAGATAAGAAAGTATCGATACGTGGAACTCAGGGACAGCCAGTGAACTTGTGCCATGTCTAAGGGCAGCCAGCTTGGAGCATCACAGTATGTAGTGTATGTTGACTTGCTTTATAAAGCAAATTTAGAAGAGTATGAACAACTTTCTTACAGTTTCTTTACCTTCAAAGAGGTGCGAAATATTACTGCTTCCACATGACAGTTCCATAGAGACAGTATTCTCTCTCTTATATGTTTGAGTAGGTGACAGCTAACCCAGAATCCTGTTTTTCTTTAACTTTAGTGTAGAGTTTTATACAGAACAAGAACATTTCCCATCTCACCTCAGTGACTGGTCACAGTGGATACAGTTAGTAATCCCTTAATGCTATCTCTATTCTGCCCATATTCA
This sequence comes from Okapia johnstoni, assembly GCA_024291935.2. Classification (NCBI taxonomy): domain Eukaryota; kingdom Metazoa; phylum Chordata; class Mammalia; order Artiodactyla; family Giraffidae; genus Okapia; species Okapia johnstoni. Next base: position 25,754,522 of record CM044327.1, read on the forward strand.
AATTCCTTTAATTGTTCACAAAATGCCTTTGCAGTCAGGCGTCCAAACCAGAATCAATCCAGGACCAAGTATCACATATCATTATACACCCAATAATTCTCTCTTGCTTTAGAAGAGAGGTTTTGTTTGTTTCTTTGTTTGTTTCCTTCTTCAACAGCAGAGCCCTATTTAAAAAACAAAACCTAACAAACAACTCTACTCCGTTATCCTGCAGAAAACTTTCTTACTCTCTGGATTTGGCTCTTTATTTTCTCCTAGTGTCATTTTATTTTATTTTTTTTTCACTTCTGTTTTCTGTACTTCTGATACTTTGGAAATTAGCTCGAAACCTTGAGTTAAACTTAAGCATTAATAACTAGAATGTCCACAATATTAAATAAATCATGTTCTATATCATAACAACACTGTGAGGAGAGCCATTTTTGCCTCTGTTTTTAGCTGAGAGAGTTACGGTTCAGATAAGGTAATTGCTTGATCTCCCACAATTAATAATAGGAATGCCCCTGGTTTATGTATTCCAGTGTGTACCTACCCATTGCTATGATATTTTGAGTGGCATTTTCCAGGGCAGTGTGCCCAAGTTCTAGTCTCTCTGGCTCCTGCTTTGTTTTTTCTTCTTTTTCTTCTCCTTCTCCTTCCTCCCCTGTCTTGGTCTTCCTCCTCTTTTACACTTTTATTGAGGTACAATGGAAACATAATAAAATAAAATATGTGTATTAAAAGTGTACAATATGATACATAGTTTGAGTATATTTTTGGACTGTATTGTTCAGTAGATCTACATGCCTGTCTGTTCTCCAAAACCAAACTATTCTTGACTATTTGCTGTAGCTTTTTGGTATAAGCATTGAAAGTACGTACAATAGGAATTCCAACTTTGTTATTTTATCAAAAAAGTCTTTGGCCATTCTAGGTCTTTTGCATTTTCTTATAAATATTAAGCTTGTCAGTTTCTACAGAAGTATCCCCTAGGATTTGTTTGGGATTTGCATTGAAAAGCCCTTCCCTTTTTAAGCAGCCATATCAGTCCTCAGCAGGTAAACAAGTTTCTTACTACGCAAGTTTTGTATGAACTCCAACTTACGCATGGTTTTAAAAGCTTCTGGCAAGTGCTGGCCCTCACCAGTAGAGGAGTAAGCTTTAGCTGGCAGTGTTTAGCTGCAAACTCATTAAGACACATTTTCAACTACTTTGAAACCCTGGCAGTTGAAGTAACTTCTTTAAAGGAGGGAGTGATACATTGGAAGTTAAGATCGTTATCACTGTTCATTAATTTTTTTTGGTATAAATCTACTTCTTTTAGACTTTAAGAACTCAGTTTTCATAATTATTCAATAAATATAAACTGAAAGAAAAAATTCCACCAGAATCCCAGAAGTGGAAATAATATTACAATGCTAATACAGTCAGTAGGAGGCCACAGTAGTCCAGATTATCATACATAACTGTCTCATGGAAACTAATTTGACTTTTATTGTGCTGCTAAATGAAATTATTACATGATCTATAGATTATTGAGCCCTGTGGCAATGCTGGAAAATGAGGCACTGTGCTGCATCTTTTACTTTGATGGTTGCAAGGTTTTTAAAACATTTTACATATTAAAAGTGAGTAAAGAAGACTATAATGTTCAGAAACAACATAGTGACTAAATAAATTACTTGCCAGAAACCATAAGTATGGCAGAAATAATGCAGCAAAGCATTTTCTCATTAACCATGTGCATCCAGTGAAGTCAAGGCTTTGAAGAGAACTTGGATGTGAGAGCTAAGCAATTATGAGGACAAAGTTATTCCTCTGACAGGCATGCCTACGACAGCACCCCCAGCTGATTCCTTAGCAATCCCGCACTGGATTTTGACTATTCTAGGAAATTGGTCATCTTGGTTGGGGGTGTTGTAAACAATGTACCAACCATGGAAATTCTTAGGCTTTGAAACCATTGGAAATGGTTCAGTCTGATTAAGGGCTTTATTTATTTTTTTAAGGCACAGTTTTGGCAAAAGAGAAGTTATGTGTTTGGAGGTAAAGTCTTTTTGTTACAGGACTTAATTTGAACAATACCGGGGACATACTTCTTGTTACAAGAATTGACCTTTGAGTTCTAATTAGTATGTTAACAGCAATGGCTCAAATTAGTGCTAGCAGCTAAATTTTCAGATCATTTGGAAGGTCTTCTTTGGACCCATCTCCCAAATAGAGCCAGTATCCTCTGTTCTTCATGGCAAATAGATGGGGAAACAGTGGAAATGTTGCAGGAAGGGAGACCCCTTCCAGGGCCCCAAACTGGACTCTTGTCTAACACTTGGAAATGAATTGTGCGAGGAGACACATGTGCTGACAACGCAAGAGATTTTATTGGGAAAGGGCGCCCGGTGGAGAGCAGCAGGTAAGGGAACCTAGGAGAACAGCTCTGTCACATGGCTTGCAGTCTCAGGTTTTACGGTGACAGGATTAGTTTCCGGGTTGTCCTTAGCCAATCATTCTGACTCAGAGTCCTTCCTGGTGGTCCACGCCTTGTTCAGCCAAGATGGATGCCAGAGAGAAGGATTCTGGGAGGTGGTCGGACATGTGGTGTCTCCTTTTGACCTTTCCCAAACTCTTCTGGTTGGTGGAGGCTTATTAGTTCCCTGTTCCTTACCAGGACCTCCTGTCGTAAAATAACTCATGCAAATAGTTACTATGGTGCCTGGCCAGGGTGGGCGGTTTCCATCAGTGTGCTTCCCCTAACAGAAACAGTGGCAGACTTTATTTTTGGGGGGCTCCAAAATCACTGCAGATGGTGACTGCAGTCATGAAATTAAAAGACACTTACTCCTTGGAAGGAAAGTTATGACCAACCTAGACAGCATATTAAAAAGCAGAGACACTACTTTGCCAACAAAGGTCCATCTTGTCAAGGCTATGGTTTTTCCAGTAGTTGTGTATGGATGTGAGAGTTGGACTATAAAGAAAGCTGAGCGCAGAAGAATTGACGCTTTTGAACTGTGGTGTTGGAAAAGACTCTTGAGAGTTCCTTGGACTGCAAGGAGATCCAACCAGTCCATCCTAAAGGAGATCAGTCCTGAATATTCATTGGAAGGACTGATGTTGAGGCTGAAACTCCAATACTTTGGCTACCTGATGCGAAGAGCTGACTCATTTGAAGAGACCCTGATGCTGGGAAAGATTGAAGGCAGGAGGAGAAGGGGACAACAGAGGATGAGCTGGTTGGATGGCATCACCGACTCAATGGACATAAGCTTGGGTAAACTTCGGGAGTTGATGATGGACAGGGAGGCCTGGCGTGCTGCAGTCCGTGGGGTCACAAAGAGTTGGACACAACTGAGCGACTGAACTGAACTGAACCCTCTGTTCTATTGTGAGAAGAACTGTGCTTTAGATCATCACTGAAGCACTTGTCGCATTTACTGCAGGTAAGTTCTTCATGTGTGTGTCTCTCCTACCACCTCGAAAGCTCTGGTCATTCAGAGTCTGTGCTATTAGATTATGCCACCCCATCATCCGCTAGGTACACCAGCCTACCAGCTACCCAGGCCCATTTATTGAATATTTTATGACTTGACCACAATCCTCCACTCTACCTGGATACATCAAATATACTCTACATATCACGTAGTCAAAAGTGATTGTATGGTTTGCTGTCATGAACAGGAGAACATACTGTTGGTTCTTGTGCGCTACCTTTGATCTCAGTGGAATAGCATTATCATTTACCCAGTTATATAAACCAGACTCCTTGGGGCAAACCTGACTCTCCCTGTCCACCAACCTGCGTTTCCATTTACTGCTCTGGTCCCTTCATAGCCTTTGTACTGTGAATATCTCAAATTCCATGTCTTCTTTCCATCTTCATGGTTGCTAACACAGCCCAAGCTGCCATCTTCTCTCACCTGGAGTCCTACGATAGACTCTTACTAGGTCCTTCAAATCTGTAATTTTCCAAAATGAAGCTAAATTGACTGTCTCAAAACACAAATATGGCTATGCTCACTCAATCTCATTACTGTCAAAAACCATTTCGTGCTTCCTATTCCTCTAAGATAAGGAAAACAGAAAGTCTTTATGGGTCTGTAGCCCAGCTCCTGACCATCCCTGACGACTATTCCTCCATATCCTTGGCCCCACTCTCTGGAATCTTGCCACACCAGCCCTCTCTCCTGAAAGTCCTCCAATGCGCCGCTTTCCCTCTCTAACAGGGACTTGACCAAGTCAGCGCCCTGTGTCTGCATACCCTTGCTTTCTTTGTCATAACGTAAATTCATAATCACTGCTGACTTCTACTCAAGCCAGTGCTTCCTGAGACAAACTTTCCTGACCCACAATCTAAACTAAATTCCTCTTCTTCAAAGCACCCGCCTCCTTTTCACGTGTCCACTTTGCTTTTTTCACTTGTTCCTTCATTCTGTGCCTGTCCCATGGTGACTGCCTCACAGAGTCAGATTATCCATGAAACTGGGACAGAGTCTGTTGGAAACTTGCTCGTTGTAAGAACTCAGTGTGCATTTTTGTTGTTATTCAACAGATAAATGGATAAGAGTATGAATAGATGTGTGCATAGGAGACCTTAGAGCATAACATCACGTTCAAAATATGAATAAACTAGAACATAGTGTATTTTATATTTCTTTATTTTTCATGTTTCTTATATTTCAATCAAGCAACATCTGTTAGTGAAATTTTAGTTTGTTAGTTTTTTTCTAGTAAAGAAAAAAGTGAATTCTTTGATTTTTTTTCTTTTACCTTAGTTATTGGGCTTTTTATATAAATTCAGTATTCTGGAATAACTCTTCATCTCCAAACCACCCACTTTTCAATTCAAAATTCACAATACTCTACAGCAGGAGAGAAGCTTTATTACTTAGTCTAATGAGAATAGGTTTCTTTTACTCAAATCTTTGATGTTCCATAATGGCCATGCTCTTAAAAAGGGAATTGTGATCATTTATTTTCATTCATTTTAATAAATATTGACTGCCTACCAGGTGTCGCAGGGCTTGATTGTGAGAATATGGAAATAAACAGGACCACATACTTGTTATTCTGGTATGAAGTTTGCGGACAAGCTAGTGGTCCAGAGATAACAGTTATGTTTAGAGCCATGATAATCATTTGTTGTAACATTTAATTATATCATTGCTTGAATTTCCTGGGCCTTTCAAAACACTTAACTCAATAAATAATATTGACCAAGAATGACCCCTTGACAGGACCATTCAGACTCACAATAACAATTTTAATAAACTTGGGAGTCCTCAGAGTCAAATAGGCAAATGGTTATACATGACTGGAGGAGAGAAACATGACTTTATTGTGAACATTTCTAATAATCAGTCACTTTTTATGATCGATCTTTAGCCTAGAAACTGTATTCCCCAGCCACAAAATTAAAAAAAAATAATAATAATTTATTATTATTTTAAAGAACCCCGGGAGGAATAGAAAATATAAATAATGTCTGTAATACCCTAAGCATGAAACTCAGTGTCTGTTTGTTCAAGCAAATTAAATTTTGACAAGAGTAAGAAATTAAAGAACAAATAGTTTTAAAATATCAATATTAGAAAACTTAAACACATTGCCTAATTGAACATCTCTCTTTCTCCTAACATTTGCTTCTTGAACTCCAAATTCCTTAAAGCAGTGATTCCCATTTCTCCAGTTTCTACCCATTCTTATTTTTAATATTGATTGAGACCTTGGTATATGCTGGAGAGACACTAGGCCAATAACTTTCTGTAAATCATCTCATTTAACTCTGTAGAAAACTAATGACCCAGGAACAGTTATTATCCCCTTTCATTAATGACTAAAATTGAGGTGCAGATAAGTTTAAAAACTTATTCAAGATCATACAGCTAGTAATCAATAGAGTCAGGATTTAAAACCATGGCGTCCAACCCCAGTGTCCTTAGTCATTTTGGTATGCTCTCCTCTAATAAAATATTACCTAAACTGAATTAAAATTCAAAGAAATGAATAAGGCACAGATTTTAGGAGGGTGGCTTGTGGCTTAGAAATCAAATAATGGATTTCAAATTCTAAAATATTGGAGGACACTGCCTTTCTCCTTCCCCATGGGGAAAAAAAAATAGCCATCTTGTTAAGAACAAAATGGATGGACTCTATTTTGAATGGCTCAGTGGATCAGAAGCCTCCAGCTGGATTTTAGCAATTTTTCTTTTTCTTATGGTTTTCTGTCTCAGAGATCTTAGCTAAATTTGTGGGGAGACTAAATCAAACTTTCTGGGCCTTCCCTATTTCTTGGGAGTTTTATTGGTTGGTGTTTTTGTTTGCTTTATAAAAATGATTGTTAGTTTTAGCTACAAATCTAAAATTAAAATCTTGCAGTGAGGTCAGAGGAAAACACGTTGAGTGGGTGGAGTTACACAGGGCTGAGAACTATAAACTGGTGTAACTCACAGTCCAAAGATTATGAACTTTAACAGCTTGGCTGGGCCTGTATTAAAGGGCAGATTCACATGCCACACAGAGTGCCTTCCTCACTCAGGGGCAGTTCTGAAATGGACAGTTTGCTGGGAAAGGAGGGGAAGGTGAGGCCAAGTCATCTACCACAGTCAACTTGTTGCTCATTGTAGCTACCTCAGGGGTATGTGCTGAGTTTTCAGGTGAACCAATTTTGTCTTTCCATTTTTAATTATTTGTGGTCAACGATGAACTTTGGTGCTCATTTAGCATGGCAGAACATGCTAATTGAAGATTACTCTACCTAACCTATCCAGGTATCTGCGTGAGCAGTTTTAACGACTTGCTCAGTTTTGACAAAATGATACACACAGACACACACACAGGTGTACTTTTCACTAGAGTCTTCTGGACATGGCAGTTGGGGACTTCACTTTGAGGGGGGAAGGGAGAGAGTGACATATGGTATTTACAGTGTAGCAAGTGTGTAACTTCACAGTGAATATTCGGCTCCCTCCTTTTAAACATGCTCTTTATTGACCTCTCTGTGGAGACACTTTGATAACACCTCAGACTCGCTCTGTCCAGTCATTGTCCTCTTTCTGTTTCTTCTCTGCCCATTCTTCTTTTTCCTTTCCCCCTCCCTCTCAGAAGCAGGGGGAGGGGGTGGGGACTGGGAAGGAAAGAGGGAAGAAAGGGAAATCAGTAAAAGGAGAGAGCACAGAGAGAGAGGAAAGATAAATAGACGAATAGAAAATGGCCAGACCTTATATTAAAATAGAATTTGAATCTGCCCAGAAACCAAACTCCTTATCTACAAGAACCAGCCCAGGAAGCTAGCCTGCTACAAATGAGATTTACGAGAAGTCAGGGAATTAATTCCCTGGCGAGTCTAGTTGTTGACCCCTTGCTTCCACGGCAGGGGGCATGGGAACGTATAGGAAGTCAGATGGCTATCTCTAGTAACAATCCAGGAAGCTAAGCAATAATTTCTCTAAACAATCCACCCCAAATGACCAGGGTTTGGTTAATAACTGAGAGGTTCTCTAATTTTTGTCCTCACTTTCACCTTAGCACCAACCAGGGAAAGTCAGATCTGCACCCGCCCAATGGCACAGGGTGCCCTACTTCTAGTTGGCCCACCTACAGCTTCCTTATGCCAACAGCCTCCAATTGCAACATAGCCAAGGCCTTCCACTGTAAAACTTTTGAGTCTTTGCCAGAATGCAAATGACAGTGTCTGACTCTCCTGCAGTAGTAGCTCTGAATAAGTAGCCTTTGCTTTTATCATTTGGTTAGTCTTTATTTCCACAGAAAAATGAAAAAAACAAATGGAAAAAGGAAAACAAAATTTTAAAATCCCATTACTAATTGTTACTTTTAATTTTTGTTTATAATTACTATATATCAAAAGAATCATAAATTTATTGTGAGTGAGAAGTGTATGTTTTATGCATCTTTGCATGTCTCAACATTCCTAGCTAAAAATTTTTAACGTAGTAGATATTTTTTTAATTTATTATTGAATGAAATGAAGCAACATAATAATATGCAGACCCAAAAGAACTTTGTAAGAACTTTGATGTGACTTCCATTTCAAGTGGGAGAGCTCAATCACAAAAATGTGAAGTTGTAGCTCAAAACACACAGCTAAACAGTAACTTTTTGAAACTCCAGAATTTTGCTTCTTTCCTACTACATCATGCTTTTTTTCACATTTAATCTCTGAACATATATATAAATTATATTAAAGGATATATATCTTTATCTATCTCTCATATACATCAGTTAAGCCTTTCATAAAAGGGATGATTCTCTTTAAAATCACACCCCAATTTATATATTGGATATAAAAAAGTAATACTTTCAGTGCTATGAATTTTGATTTTAAATGGGTAGCTTTTTTGACTATGTGATTAAACTCCTGTTTCACTCCAAATTCTACTGAAATAACAGTAATGATGATAGGAATAATAATAACACTATTCATTATATGGCTACTATATAGTAGTATTACTTTTATTACTTCTATATACTTCTAGTATATAAAAGTATTAAAAAGAGAATAATACCACAAGAGTGCTGAAAGTGGTAGAAAAAAGAAAGTCTTTGGACAGAAGATTTTAACCCATTTCTGTAAGACAGAAAGCCAATGGCACCAAATAGGGAATTCCTGAAGATGCCAGAGAGCTTTTGTTTATAAAGTTATGTTTGTTTATATTTATCTTATTAGAAATCAACACTGAGAAAATTAAATATTATTGATTTATTTTTAAATGGCAATCATAAAGCCATTAAATTAACATGGAGAGTAACTATGAAAAACAACAAAAAAATAATGAAGAGTGACATTGTTCATACATTTCTGCCATTCTCTTTTATGTTTGGCTTAAATGAAAGACAACTGGATTATCATATTTGCTTCTGCCTATAATCTGTTAGGATTTGGTTTTTTTGGCTGCTCTCTAGGCAGCCATGAAATTAAAAGACGCTTACTCCTTGGAAGGAAGGTTATGACCAACCTTGATAGCATATTTAAAAGCAGAGACATTACTTTGTCAACAAAGTTCCGTCTAGTCAAGGCTATGGTTTTTCCAGTGGTCATGTATGGATGTGAGAGTTGGACAGTGAAGAAAGCTGAGTGCCGAAGAATTGATGCTTTTGAACTGTGGTGTTGGAGAAGACTCTTGAGAGTCCCTTGGACTGCAAGGAGATCCAGCCAGTCCATCCTAAAGGAGATCAGTCCTGGGTATTCATTGGAAGGACTAATGTTGAAGCTGAAACTCCAATACTTTGGCCACCTCATGCAAAGAGCTGACTCATTGGAAAAGACCCTAATGCTGGGTAGGATTGGGGGCAGGAGGAGAAGGGGACGACAGAGGATGAGATGGTTGGATGGCATCACCGACTCGATGGACATGGGTTTGGGTAAACTCCGGGAGTTGGTGATGGACAGGGAGGCCTGGCGTGCTGCGATTCATGGGGTTGCAAAGAGTCGGACATGACTGAGCGACTGAACTGAACTCAACTAGGCAGAAAATCTGCCCTCACACAGACATGCAGCTGCAGAAGGGAGGAGTAATTTAATAGCCATTTTGGATCGCTGTAGATTGTCTTCTTTGATACATCAGAATAATTGTAAAAGTCGAGCATGGGGACCAGTGCTATGGATCTACCTCAACATGTCTAGATTCTTTACAAAGTTTTCTTATAGTCAGAATTGTAAATGAATAAAAACAAGAAAACTTGGGGCTTCCCTGGAGGTCCAGTGCAGCACTTCCAGTACAGGGGGTGCAGGTTCCGTCCCTGGCTGGGACCCCACAGGCCTTGAGACACAGGCAAAAACAAAGAAAAAACGAGAAAACTAATGACGCTTATTAATATGTGTAAAGCATTTAATTCTGTAACTTAGTATAAAATGCATCAACAAAGTAAGATGGAGTGATGTTGACGAGAAGGGTGGTTAGTGGATGATATTAATAAGGTGAGTAAAGCACTAGTTTTAAAATCGAGTAGTGAGTACATGGGTGTTCACCCTAACAGTCTTTCAGCTTCTCAATATATTTAACATTTTATCATTAATAAAATGTTGGGAAAGTTTTTGAAAAGTTGCGCACAAAGAAAAACCATAACAAAATAAATAAAATAAAAATCACCTTGTTTTACTTTAGTGTCGGCCGTAGGCTCTCTTTTCAATAAAAGGCTCAAAAACTGCCCCACTTCAGGTTGGCAAAGGAGCAATCCTAGTTCTGAACAAAGATCCGAGAGGAGGAAGCTAGTCCTTTCATAGTGGTACCCTTTTGCAGTGGTAGTATTGTTGCAGGGACTTTTTCGATATTTCCATTTTAGAAACTTGCCTTAGAGGTTCTTTCAGTTTGTTCCCAAAATTGATTCTTGGTCTAAACACGACATAAAGTTCTTTGGCCTCAGGAAATAAATATTTAATTTTTCTGTGTAATTTGAACATACCTGTTTGACCTTTGTTGTCATTTATTATTGTTTTTATGAGAAACTTTAAAGTTTAAGACATGCTTATGAAACAATTACAAAGAGACCTCTACAGGATCTCAAGTTCAGAGGCCAAGAGGGAGATATTAATAGGTAAGAGAAATTGGTGTCAGCAACAAAAACAGATTATTCAGAAACATTAAAGGTCATCACATAGATTTACCCTTCTGGTTTCAATTCTTTTTTTTTTTTTAGAAACAAAACTTTTATTTTCGTATAAATAAAGACTATTGAAGGCTTGAACTTTTTAAAATTGGGATATAGGTGCTGCACAATGTTAGTTTCTGCTGTACAAGGAAGTGAGTCAGCTATACGTAAACATATATCCCCTCCCTCTTGAACTGTCCCCCCCAACCCATCCCACCCGTATCCGTCACCACAGAGCACTGAGCTGAGCTCCCCACACTGTACTGCAGGTTCCCACTGGCTGGCTGTTTTGCACATGACATTGCACGGGCGTCAACCCCGATCTCCCAGTCCATCCCTCTCCACTGTGGTCATGTGCCCCTTCTCTACGTCTGCATCTCTACCCCTGCCCTGCCCTCCTAGGTTTCACACTCGTGTGTTAATATGCAGCATTTGTTTTTCTCTTTCTGACTTATTTCACTCTGTATGGCAGACTTAAGCTCCATCCACGCCTCTACAAATGACCCAGTATCGTTCCTTTTTATGGCTTCAGTTCTTGATTTCCACTGAGAGACCATGGCAAACCACTTCACCAAAAATAACTGAAACTTCCCTACATTTTGTGTCTAATTTTCCAGAAAGGCTAAATAAGAAGAAAGGAAATGAATGTAATGATTTTCCAAGTCTTCTATATTTTAGGACTCAGACACTCAGGAATCTCAGGAATTCTCCTCAAGGCTATACCTGAATAAGGACTTCATTTTTTTTTTTTTTCAATCCTACTCACTCTGACATCCATTTTCACAAAATGAGAAGAGAAATGTGAGTTCCACACATGCCAGTTTTACTATGGCCAGCATTCTTTGCAACCACTAAGTAGGACCACAATAGAAAATCCTACAGCACCTCTGTCTTTATCACCACACTCATTCAGAGAACTAGGTGCCGAGAGATTTGTTGTTGTTGCTTTTGTTTCTTAACATATATAAAGTTACAAAACAGCTCAGCAGCTCTTCAACTTTTCCCTTAGCAGTGGAGACCTAAAGTTTCATCTGTTACGATAAAAATTAAAATTTAGGAAATGCACAGCCAGAACCTGCTAAATGGTGAGTTTGGCTTTTCTAAGCAGTGCTAAAATATGAAATATGTATTTTAACTGATCTAAGAGAGACTCTTTGCACACCCTTTACTTCACTGCAGATATTGAGGTGTTGAAGAAAAGTGACTTAGTGTCAGGACTAAAGGATCTCAGAAGCTAATAGCTTATTAATACCCAAAGCTCCTCACAAGCCTGTGTAAATCTCCTCAATTAACCTTCCTCTTAAAAACCAAGAGGTAAATAGATTAGTAAATAAAAATAACCAACTGAACAGCCTCTCCAAGGCATTAAGGAAACATGCAAACATGCAATATGTAGTATTTTATAAGATAATCAAGAGGGAAAGGAGAAAGGGGAGAGGTTTAGACAAGAGTTTGGACAGGGAGTATGGACAAGGACTTCCCTTGTGGGTCAGCGGGTAAAGAATCTGCCTGCAATGTGGGAGACCTGGGTTCAATCCCTGGGTTGGGAAGATCCCCTGGATAAGGGAATGGCTACCCTCTCTAGTATTCTGGCCTGGAGAATTCCATGGACTGTATAGTCCGTGGGATAGCAAAGAGTCAGACAAGACTGAGCAACTTTCACTTTCACTTTTTTCATGGACAGGGAGAGGTTTTGAGGGGATTGAATCAATAATGTGAATCAGCTCACATTAAGAACCTAATTTATGTCTCTATTATAAATAATAGAGCTCTAACTGATCCCTTAACTTAGTCATCCAGTCTACCTCGGCCCTGTTGAATGTGAAATACCTAGTGTTTATTTTCACAGTTGCTACAGGATGGGTTGGATTGAGTATCCAGGGAATGGAAGTTCCTTGAAGATTTTGTCTCACATTCAAACTGAGATTATATCACTTCTCACGGTTTCTCAGTTTTGGTATCTACCAAATGGAAGAAGCCAGATTCTCAGATTTCACACACAGTTCCAATACATTTCGAAAACTCTTGGAACAGGCTTTGGACCGATACTCAGGAGGTTTAGTCTTGCCTGTAACACTACCTCATTAGTCTTCAGTAGAGTTTTTCCCATCCTGGGTATAAAGTTCCAAAATATGAAAATCAGTAGTGAACTATAAAGTTCTACCCTCTGCTTCAGGAAGGATGTTATAAAGAGGCTGAGGAGCTGATGATGTTGGATAGTGATGATCACTAACATTGATTGATTAGGCACTAACTGTATTTAAACACTATTGTAAATATTTTACAGATGATATTTCACTTTATTCTCCCAGAACCCCTACAGGTGACAAACCTAAGGCATATCCTTACAGTTACACATAGTGTATTCCAAGAGTATCACTGATTCTTACAAATCTACTATTTTGTTTAAAACCTCCTTCACCCCAGATCTGTTGAGATGTCAGAATAAGTCAGTGTGGATAAAAATGCTTTAGAAATTATAAAACAAAATGTAAATGTGAATTACTATTTGACTCACCAATCAGCACCACATGCAAAATATGGGGCAAGCCATTTGCCTCTTTCTCTGATATATTTCCATCTTAATTTCATCTACTCTAGTCATTTGAACTTTTCTTTCACTTCCATTCTTTTCATCTATCTTTTTATTTCATTATATTGCCCGGGAAATCCCATGGACAGAGGAGCCTGGTGAGCTACAGTCCATGGGGTTGCAAAAGAGTTGGACATGGTTTAGAGACTAAACAAGAAGTTCCAACCAAACCTTAGACATTGTTTACATCCACTATTGAAGTTCTATTTTCAAATTGTAAATGAAGTCTGAGTACATTGTCACAGATTATTTCCCATTATAATAAAAAGAGTTTTTCAACAGTAAAAATAGCAACTGTTACCAGGCTGCCTGATGTTGTGTCCCCATGCAGAAGGGTTATTTGGGAGGACTTCTAGAAAAAAGCAGCCAGGAAACAAAGGATAGGAAGTAGAATTGGTCAGAAGGAGGAGTTGAATGCAGTGTAGAGCTGATGGAAGTGGCAGCCAATTCGGCAGAGAATTCTGAAGCTGCAAAGCTATTCCAAGTTGGTGTGAGAGGGCCAGTCCTCTCTCCTCCCGCTGAGATCAGTCATTAATGTAGGCAGTCCCTCAGCAAGGGGTATGATTTTGGCTTTCTCCTGGAGAGACAAGCCCCACAGTGAGCTGCCTCCTGAAGACTGGCTGTCCCAGCAGCTGTGCTCATACATTCATTCCTAAAGAAGAGTTAGACCACACGTCGCAGGGGCCCCCAGCTAGATCTAGAAGAACACACAAATTCACCTTAGAGCAAGTCTTTGTTGAGAGAGCGTTCCTTGAGTAACCTCCTTTATTATGCAAGTAGTATAATTTTAGTAGACACCCACTGCCCTGGAGTTGGGCAAGAGGACCTTTTGTGACCTGAAAGCCCCTTTTCCAAATATGCTTCAATAAGCAAAACTAGTCACTGGTAAGTTTGCTAAAAATTATCTGGAAGGAGAAAAGTAGAGCCCTGACCTCTTCCCTTTTGAGATTTAATATTATAAGTAGACAATCTTCTACATCTCTACTGAGATATTACTGAGATTTGTTGGTAGGAAAGAACCAGCAACAAAACTAGGGGAGAACTTCAGTTCAGTTCAGTTCAGTTGCTCAGTCATGTCCGACTCTTTGTGACCCCGTGGACTGCAGCACGCCAGGCTTCCCTGTCATTTGCCAACTCCCAGAGCTTGCTCAAACTCATGTCCATTGAGTCAGAGAGGCCATCCAACCATCTCATCCTCTGTCATCCCCTTCTCCTCCCATCTTCAATCTTTCCCAGCGTCAAGGTCTTTTCCAGGGAGTTGGTGGCCAGAGTATTGGAGTTTCAGCCTCAGCATCAGACCTTCCAATGAACTTTCAGGACTGATTTCCTTTAAGATGGACTGGATGGATCTCCTTGCAGTCCAAGGGACTCCCAAGAGTTTTCTCCAACACCACAGTTCAACAGCATCAATTCTTCAGTTTTTGGAGAAGGCAATGGCAGACCACACCAGTACTCTTGCCTGGAAAATCCCATGGATGGAGGAGCCTGGTAGGCTGCAGTCCATGGGGTCGCTGAGAGTCGGACACAACTGAGTGACTTCACTTTCACTTTTCACTTTCATGCATTGGAGAAGGAAATGGCAACCCACTCCAGTGTTCTTGCCTGGAGAATCCCAGGGACGGGGGAGCCTGGTGGGCTGCCGTCTATGGGGTCACACAGAGTTGGACACGACTGAAGTGACTTAGCAGCAGCAGCTATTTTTATAGTCCAACTTAGCAGGTCTGGCCCAATAATCCAGTGGTTTCTTGGAATCTGAGAGGTTGTACTCACGATGAGGTAGATTCTCTTGTTAATCTGTCTTTTGTTATAGGAGCTCCAGTCAATAATTTAGAGAGAAGGAAAATTATTTTTCCCCCTTTACAAGTGCAAAAGCAGAGAATGTGATTAGGAACTAAGATTGGTTGCTACTTAGTCAAGATAAGTGTGCAGCATCACTGCAGATGTCCAGAGGTGTGAACTAAGAAAAGCAGTGGGCAAGAGTGCTTACAACTAGATGAGACTTATTTTCCCTAGTTGTATCTTATTTGCCTTGACAGTTCAAATATTCATTTAATAAATATTTATTGCGTGACTACAGTGTAAGGAGATCTCATCTCATCCCCAGACACTGGGGCTACAGACACAGGAAAACAGACATAATCTCTGCCTTTAAGGAACTTAAATCCTAGTAGCAGAGGCATAAAATAAACAGGCAACTAAGGAAATTAAATCATTTCAGATGGGATCAGAATGTGGGAAATAAAGCAGAATAAGTTGTATGGAGAGTGAATGGAAAATACTGGTTCCTGACCCAGACTGTCTCCTCTGCTGAGATTCTGGGATTATTTAGTATGATGGAAAGTCATTAGGAGGCAGGTGCTGAATATTCTCTTAGTTATACCAGGAGGTATTGTTTTAAGTAATTAATTGGAAAAATTAAAAGTGACCTTACTTGTACTCCAAATGGTGAAACCAACATAGATTTTATACTACTACCACCACCACCACCACCAACAACAGAACTCTGAGCTGGAGGGCTTGAGTCTCTGAGAAACAAAATTTCTCAGCTAAAATGTCCAGTTTCATCTTCCCTACTTCCTTTCTCGCTCCAAATGTAGGTTAATATAACTAGGAGAAATGATACTGAACCACTGAATATTTTATAGGCCCGTGAAGGTTAGCCATTATATATGTTCCTGGATGTGCCTTATTCACAGCCATTTGCAGCTAATTATGAAACAGCCTTAAGCTCTGTCTGAGGTGGGTAGGAGGCGGGGAAGTGGAGGGAGCCTTTAACTGCCACAGAGAGGAAACTTTGTAAATATATATATAAATATTTCAGAAGACAGAATTAGCAGAAATATATTCTATAGTGTGAATCCAATCTCATAGAACATCTAGCATAATCATTTGTATGTAATAGGTGCTCAATGACCATTTGTTGAATGAAGACTAAAAGTCAAGACTAAGCAATGAACATCACACATGCACACACTCTTGAAATTATTGTTTCCTGATTTTCCATCCAGTAAGCACATGTTCTTGATAGACTGTTTTCAGTTTCTCTCATACCCTTTCCCATTTGG
Source organism: Okapia johnstoni (assembly GCA_024291935.2). Classification (NCBI taxonomy): domain Eukaryota; kingdom Metazoa; phylum Chordata; class Mammalia; order Artiodactyla; family Giraffidae; genus Okapia; species Okapia johnstoni. The sequence goes on from CM044327.1 coordinate 25,770,761, forward strand.
TCTTTCATTGCTTACTATATATAGCTCTTCCGTAGATGAAAAAAAACAAACTTGTATCTCTCTTTTTTTAGGAGTTGTTATCGTAAAGAGATTTAGACATAAAAGAAACTCATATAACAAGATAAAATGGGGATTGATGATTTCACTGATATTTTTTTAAGCTGTCCTGCTTTAGCAATGTAATTTCAAGGTGGCCTAAGCAATATAATTCCAAGAGAGAAAATTGCTTTAAATTATACTATCTGTTTTAAGCTGAGTTAAACTCATTCCATGGTTAACTAGTTGCTCTATGGAAGTAAATACTTGGTAGTTACTTTAATCTTCTTGCCATGTCTTCATGCAAGAAAAGAGATAGTTTATCAAGCCATAGAATATCATTGAAAAAGATCCAGGGAAGTTATATCTTGTCTTTAGGAAAAGTGGTACTTTTTGTTGTTTCACAACTACACTTAGACCATTCTTTCTTTGCCTGAGATCTGGCTAGGAGTGTTGGAGTCCTTTATCTGTGCAGCGTTTTCTTCCTTCAGGTAATTTCCCATCCAATTCTTTGTCAAGCCCAGTGGTAATGTTCCCATTGTCCAGGGATGAGCTGTTCCAGCAGCGCTCTGTCATATTTTTTCTTTTAATATTTATTTATGTATTTATTTATTTTTGGCTGTGTTGGGTCTTAGTTGCGGGATGCAGGAACCTTGTTGTGGCATTCGGATCTTTTGCTGCAGCACACGGACTTCTCTCTAGTTGTGACTCTCAGGGTCAGTAGATGCCCCTCATGGGCTTGGCTGCCCCAAGGCACGTGGGGTCTTAGTTCCCTGACCAGGGGTCGAACCCTCATCCCTTGCACTGAAAGGCAGATTCTTAACCACTGTACCACCAGGGAAGTCTCCTCTTTGCCTTATTTATTGAAAAAAAAAAACCAAAAAAACAGACATTTCATATTGGAAATTGGCTTTGGAATAGGTATCTATGCCCAGAGAATTTCAATCCATCTCTTTCTCATGAAATTGACAAGCTGGAAGGAAGCTTATCTTTCTATGACTTGCATAATCCCATGGCCCTTTCATGATTGCAGGAAATAATTTGTTATTGTAGAGAGGAAACATTTTTTTTTTCTCAACCCTCTCAGGGTCCCTGGCTGGGTGTGAAAGTTAAACTGACAGATTGACAGGAGAAAAAGCATACAGGTTTGTTTAATATAAGTTTTGCATGATACATAAGCCTTCATAAGAAAACAAAGACTTGAAGAAATGATTAATCCCAAGTACTTTCATGATAGGTTTGATGAAGAGTGGATAGTCATGGAGAAATATGATAAATGAAAGGGTATGGGGTGAGTATAATAAATTAAGGGAAAGAGTAAGGCCTGTTTGTTTGAATTATTCTCTGTGTCCCTTTGTCTTTGGGAAGAGGGATGTTCCTTTCCTCCAGAGGTAGGGAGGGTGCCACTCACATGAGGGTCTATGACCAGTTTCAGGGAGAAGGGTAGTAGGAAGGTTGGACTAACCTTCCTGTTGCTGCCATTTTCTGACTCCTTCAGCATAAAATATTCAATGTGCAAAGCTACTGTATTTTGGAGTAAAGTCTCCTGAACCCCATCACTATCTTTGTGTCAGTATGTGTTCTGAAAACATCCCCTTCTAATGATAACCATGAGTAGAATTGACCTCAGAAATCAAGAACATGAAATTATAATTAAAATGAAGACATGTTCACAGCATAGACTTGGGATAGTACACAAAAGTTTGTAGGCTAATTTACGAGCTGGTGACATGCATTCTGAGCTTAGTCAAGAAGTCTGAAGATGTGAAAGCTAATATTTTGGATTTTGTTGTTGTTAGTTTTTGAAACAGAAACTATGTATAGATGGAGTTGAAGGAGATCCCAGACATGTTTCTCTAGATCATATGTTCTCAAAAGAGGTAATATCACTCCCCAAGGGGCAAAATTGATTCTCATGTGGTAAAAAAAGTGACATCTATGTAATGTTGACCAGAAAAACAAGAGAAGAGTTTATTTGGGGTCTTAGGTATTGCAATTCGGGAAACAGAGTGAAACCAAAAGAGTGGTCCAGGGAAGAGAAAAAAGTCAGGGACTTATAAAGGCGAAAGCACAACGTTGTTAAAGTTGTCTGACAGGAATTATGATCGACTCTGATTCAAGAAAGGAAATGTTTGTCCTCAAGGGATAGACTGACATGAGTTATTTTAGGGTGAGGGTCTGATAAGTGTCTTGAATTTCTGTAACACTGAGTGGATATTTTGGATGCTATGTTGAGACAGCTAGAGGTCAGAGTTCACATGCATAAGTCACCCTTCCTCAGAGTCCTCCCAGCTCCACTTTAGGGAGTTCTCACAGCAAAATGAACCCCATTTTGATTTTCCTTTTACACTATATACACATGTATACATACATATATATGTGCGCACACCTAGACATGTACATACATATTTATGTGTGAATACTTTGGGAATGGCAACCCACAACACTGTTATTGCCTGGAGAATTTCATGGACATAGGAACCTGGTGGGCTACAGTCCATGGGGTCGCAAAGAGTTGGACGTGACTGAGCAACTAACACACTTTTTTTTTTTACCACAAAGTAATCAATTTTTATTGATGCACATATAAACTAGTATATATTAAATGTATATGTGTTATATAAACAGGCAATGTATCTGTAGTACTAAACTTCAGTGAAGGGTGCAATTAGGAAACAATTATCTAAAAACATTCCATAGGAGAAAAATAAATTGTGACCAGTTTCCACCACCTTTACATTGCCCATGAAGAGTTGCTGGATAGAGGTTAAAAGAAGTAACCTATTAAATCAAATACAATATATGCTCAACTGGTCTTATTTTTTGCATCTTCAATCACATAAGGTTACATTTTGAAACCAAGGGCTAACCATCAGTTAGATTCTTTGAACCACAACTTGCTTAACAAATAATATTCTATAGCCTGTCTTCACTAATCAAGCTTGCTTTAATCGTTCCTGCAAATTGCATACCCTCCAAGTCACATAACTTAGACAATGTGTCTCACATAACTTAGACAATATGTCACAAGACTCCTTTAATGGCCCCTCTATAGATAATACCTCTGACAAATGAGTCACTCTGTTCACAGTTGCTGAAATCGTTTTTTCAGGAACTTAGAGTCAGTTCTTGTCCAGTTCAAATTCAAGCCAGTTTAGACTAGTTGGAACCACCAGCCCTCCAACTGGCCTGGGCAAGTGGCTGATGGATGACCTTTTGATGTCAGAGGGACAAAAACCTCAATCTCAGATTGTCGTAATGTCCCCATTTTCTGCATATGCCTCGCATGAAGAAGGATATAACTCAGAGCAGTGATTACTTACTTTTTCCTGCCTCAGTCACCTCCCCCTGCACCTCTAACCACCCTATACTCTTCACTCATGAATATCCCAAGCTCCTTCTCTTTGGAGAGGTGGATCTGAGGCTTGTTCTCTTGTCTCCTCACTTAACCACTTCATGAATAAACCTTTTCTCTGTTGCAAACCTCCATGTCTCAGCTTTTGGATTGCTGCCTGTCTGGTAAACAAACCTGGCTTGGCAACACTTTTATTATTGCTATCATAAATAAATAAACTCCGTGAAAGTAAAGCTATTCCAAAAAACTTCACTCCTACCAACTCTAAAATTCTATCTAGTTAGATATAAACAGTGGGAGAAATTTTGGATAATAATGAGAGATTTTCTTCAGCCGGTGGGTGTGAGAACGAGGTACAGATGAAAATTGGTGGGTGGGCTAAGAAGAAATTTTTGCCTGAAATGTTTTGAAAACCGTCTGCAAAATCAAGCTGGAGCAACTGTTTGCAAGACAATTATATTTCAGATGCAGAGGAACTCCTCCTTGCTGGAAGTGTAACCTTGGCCATGGCAGAGATAAATGCTCATGGAAAGTGTTCTCCTTCCTTCCATGTGAATGCTTTCTGTCCTGAGACTTTTCAAGAGTAGAGACAAGATCCTTTTCATGGCATCAGCCCTTTTCACGGATGTCAGCAGGGAGTCAGAAAAGAGACACTCAGCCAGGGAGCTGCCTTTTTCCCTCGGGGAGCCTGCCGCTCTTTACAGGTGATGAGAAGAAGGTGTGATTCTCAAATTTAACGAAACCCCTGAAATTTGAGGCTTTCAGTTAACATCAGGCTGTGCTAGAGAAACTCTTGGCAGGCTGTGTTCCTACTGCTGACTGGCTGGATGGATCATGGAGAATTCCTGTCCTCCTCCCCCGTCAAGGTAGTTTTAGCAAAAGGTTCAGTTCCCTTCAATCCAGCAGGGGGAAAACAGGCAGAGGGAGCCCCTCAAAGTGCCGAAGATTCTCCTGACAACTGCTCCTACCTTCTCCTGCCTGTGCCCTCTAATCAGGTAGCTGTTCAGTTATGTCCAGTGAACCCTAGCTGAGCAATTAAAAAAGCAAACACTTCCTGAGAAGGACAGAGCTGGAAAAACTGATAAATTCACCTTTGCTCATGGCTCAAGGCATATTTAAATATTACCTTGAAGCCTGGCTTAGTTGAGCTTTGAAGGTGGCTTACCGTTCCCACAGGGATGAGGTTGAAATCTACAAAGGACAGTGGGAAATTCTTGCACAATCAACAATCTTCACAGCTCTCTCACTCTTCATTCTCCCCTCCCAGTGAAAACTGTATCTCTCTGGTAGTGATGGCAGGTCATATTACAGTTACTCTGATTGGCTGGTCTTCCTGTGATGTTTCATGCCGCATAGAATCTCTTTTTCTCTTCAGTAATTGGGGTTGCTATGATTGCAGAGCTGATCACATGAAGAGTTATTTCCTTAGTCATTACCTCATTCTTCTATTCTCAGCCCTTTTCCTCTCTCCTCTTCTGTCTGATTTCTCTCCACTTCAAATGACCCTCAGGCTTTTCAAAACAAGAATGTCAGAAAGAAATAGAGCAAGTAGGACACAAAGGGACAGAAGGGAGCCTGAGATATCCCTCCTCTTACTGGGAATGGCTGTGCATTGAAGTAGTTACAGATCTCTGAGAATAGTTTTTCATACCAGTGGAGCTGGTAGTAGATATACTCTTATTTTCATAAAGAAATACTATTGTATTCTATCAGATTTTTAATAGTTAGTTTTGACCTAAGAGATACCATGTTCAAAACTATATTCTTATTAATAGAAATAAAACCCAAGATGTGTGTAAATATACAGCGCAGGGAATGTAGCCAAAGTTTTATAGTAACTTTAAATGGAAGACAGTCTGTAAACGTGCTGAATCACTATGTTGTAAACCTAAAACTTATATAATATTGTAAATCAACTATACTTCAATTAAAAAATGGGTGTAAAGATCCTACATCTTGGAAATTTGATGAGTTTTAAAAATATCAGTGTCATATGTAAATGTAAAAAAAAATCGGCTGCAACCTAGGTGTTAACTAATCATATTGGCTAAACAAATCATGGTATGTTCATGCCATGAATTACTAAAGGAGAAAAAGGATTATGTGAACGTATAGTTATTAATATTGAGGTTTAATATGGGCTTCTTTGCAACCACATGGACTGCAGCACACCAGGGTTCCCTGTCCTTTTCTATATCCCACAGTTTGCTGAAACTCATGTCCATTGAGTCAGTGATGGACCGTCACTACCAACTATCTCATTCTCTGCCGCCCCCTTCTCCTCTTACCTTCAGTCTTTCCCAGAATCAGAGTCTTTTCCAGTGAGTCGGCTCTTTGCATCAGGTGGCCAAAGTATTGGAGCCCTAGCTTCAGCATCAGTCCTTCCAATGAATATTCAAGGTTGATTGCCTTTAGGATTGATTGGTTTGATCTCCTTGCTGTCCAAGGGACTCCCAAGAATCTTCTCCAGCACCATACTTCAACAGCATCAATTCTTTGGGCACTCAGCCTTCTTTATGGTTCAACTCTCACATCCATATATGACTCCTGGGAAAACCATAGCTTTGACTATACAGACCCCTGTTAGCAAAGTGATGTCTCTGCTTTTTAATATGCTGTCTAGGTTAGTCATAGGTTTCCTTTAAGGAGTAAGTGTCTTTTAATTTTGTGGCTGCAATCACCATCCACAGTGATTTTGGATCTCAAGAAAATAAAATCTGTCACTGCTTCCACTTTTCCCCCATCTATATGCATATGTGCTACCTTTAGATGGTAAATTTATCAATAAGAGAAGAGAAGAGTCTTCCTCCTTTGAGGCCAACCTTTCAGCTCTGTTACAGGATCCTATGCCTTCATGGCACTTCTTGCATTAATAATCTCTCTCAGGAATGCCTCCACCCAAGATTCCCATCCTTTACTTACTGACACAGGATAATCATGAAGTAATTGGAGAAAAAAATGTGGACTAATCACCTTACCTCTGGGCTTTATGTTCTCCTTTGTATAATGAGGGAGTTTGACTGAAGTTTTCAAAACCTTTTTTCCTCTAATAGCCTATGATTGTCTATGTTGTAGTTATTAATGATGGAGGGTTTTTTTTTTTGTCTTTTGGTGACTGAGATATGCATATGATGAATCTATTTTTGGTGGGCAGCTGTCAGCAGCCCTCAAATCACAGGGAACAGGTAGTTGTCTTTCCACCTGATCAGCCCACACACAGCGCTAACCTTGCCTTTGTAGAGAATAGAGAGCAACCCCAACAAATAGACATCATGAAACCAGAAACTGTTTATAGATAGTATACAAAGACAGTGTGTCTTTGATATTTAGATGATGTGAGCCAAATTAAAAGGTGTCATCAACTGTCTGATTTGTGGTAGCCCAAAAGGTTGCTTCTCTTCCAGACAAAGGGAGGCATGAAGCCCAAGGAAATGTTCACTGATGTATGTAGGGTGTGTGTTGAACACATACAGGGCTGTGTGTGAGTGTGAGAACAGGTAAGAATGACGTTTTCTTTATCCAGATAGACTACCCTCACCTTTGCCCCATCCCAATAAATATAAGGCTCCCCCCTTTCCCCTTATAAACATTATTTCCTTCAGAAATTACTCGTCATGGATGCCACACCCCACCTACCTGGCCCACTCTGAGCTCCATAGGTGATGCTGCAGAATAGTTAGAGCTTAGCGATTGCTCCACCCTGAGGCATGGGCTTCCCCTTTCTTCTAACTGCCTTGACTTTTCTAGTAGATTGTAGGTGATCGAATAGACTTCAGGTAAGCAAATTGCTACGACTTTTGTCTGTGAAAAATGAGGGACTTTTTACTGTTTCCTTTTCCCTCCAAATCTCCAGATACTTATTGTTCTAATGACTGCATTTTTCTTTTCAAACAGGAGGGGGGAAAAGTATTCTTTTGTTTTAAATCTTTTTTTCTTTTTAAATCACCAATTTGATAAATTTTTGTGGCTAGAAAGAAATAACCATCCAAATACTAATATAATGTTAACATTTTACTGTTAACATTTGGGAAATAGATGTTCTGGAAACATGCTTTACTTCTCCGCTTAGACTAAGGAGACGTGGCAGAATTTTCTTCAATATATGTTTAAATTCTCTATTTTTTTTTGTTTTTGTTTGGTTTGGTTTCTCTTTAGGAGCCAAGCATTTTTTCCTTCTATGAACCCTTAATGTATTTGATTAGAGCTGAACTCTTTTTAGCAAAGATTTACATTGCTTACTCATTCATATGTGCCAAGCTCATGGCTGATAAATTCTTTCTGTATTCACTTCACTAGTAGGCCACAGATCATTCAACTTCTGAGCAGACCTACATCTTAGACACCTGTTACCTGTGGCCTTGAGTGTATCCATTAATTGAGCTGTAACAACTAAGCCCCAATAGTATCTAAATTAGTATTACCTATGAGATGATCTCGGAGAAGGCAATGGCACCCTACTCCAGTACTCTTGCCTGGAAAATCCCATGGACAGAGGAGCCTGGTAGGCTGCAGTCCATGGGGTCGCTAAGAGTCGGACACGACTGAGCGACTTCACTTTCACTTTTCATGCATTGGAGAAAGAAATGGCAACCCACTCCAGTGTTCTTGCCTGGAGAATCCCAGGGACGGGGGAGCCTGGTGGGCTGCCGTCTATGGGGTTGCACAGAGTCGGACACGACTGAAGCGACTTAGCAGCAGCAGCAGCAGCATGAGATGATCTCGTGAAAGGTACCACTAGAGATAAGCCTTGAGTCCATATTCAGTGACCTTCACAGGTCCAGAAATAAAGTTTTTTAAAAGTTTAGCTCTTGAGAAGCTTATAAATTGAGAAGAAATGCAGGTTATCAGTGAACATAAACAAATGTAACTAATACAAAAATATTAACTGTTACCTAGTATTGTTTAAAATGGAATATTCTGATTCAACTCTGATATCTACCAAAGAATTATCTTTCACTGGCTTCTAAGCAGTAAGTTCAAAATCGATTCTCATAATTATTAAGCTATTTGACATTATTATAAGCATAATAGTACTGTATATCTTCTGAAATGCCAGTTAAAGTTATGAAAAGCAGAATGTTAGGTAATCAAGATTATAGATTTAAATGTCATAAAATCATTTAAAGCTATGCTAAGTCTTATATAAGCTTATTTGTATAACTATGCTTGTATCTCTATATAAATATGTGCATCAGCATGCATGCAAATATACTTATAAAACGGCAATAATGTATGTCAGTGCAGGAAATTAGTCCTTTCAAAGTGTGTAACCTGTGATTTGATGAGGAAGGACAGCTACTTTCTTTCCACAAATGTGTATCATCTCTGTGACACATTGATTTATATTCAGTCTGGTTTTGCAATATTTCTGACAACTCCGTTCCTTTACTGTGGTTTCCCGGTTACCATGTTTTACTGTGTTTCTTGAGCCTGAAAATCTAGTAATTGCCTTTCCTACATGTATGTCCTACTACCCCCCTGTATATTTCATCTCATTCTTCACATAACTATGTTGTGATAAGCACCTGTGAAATATAGCCACTAATCACTAAAATAATATGATTCCTTCAGTGGACACAGAAATTCAGAAAACTCTCAAGCCATCTTCTCTGTAGTTTAGGACTTCAATTTAATGACGATAAAGTTGTCTTACAGTTGTGGATATAAGTAAGTGCCCTGAACTTCCAATATTCTATGCGTTATCACCTTGAATGTCCATGGAAAGCTATCAGCCTGCACTGCAGTCCCTGACAAATAATAATGTATTAAAACACTGCTATTATATAGATACAATGAGTATCTCTTTTCTGTCATAAACAAAGAGTTCTGAAATATTATTTGTAGCTTCTCATGTATTTTCATAACCTCTAAAGATGAGTAAACTTATTCATGGTTTTCAGGTCCAGGAGGTAATTGGTCAGAGAGTGAAAAGCTGGCATCACTGGTTTTGGCACATTATTATCTTGGTGCCTGAGCTCTAATGAACGCCGTTCAAGGAGGCCAGATGCATCAGCCGAGGAAAGAGCCTGAAGAGAGACATTATTATCATTGATATTCATTGCTGATGTTGATACAATTATTTTGAGGAATAAGGAAATCTGCCAAGTGTGTGGTGAGATCACGAACCGCCATCTTTTACAATATAAAATGTGTTAACAACGGAAAAAAAATTTAGGACATGTTTTTTCTGGAAAAGAATAAAGTCTCATCCAAGGGCAGAACTAATAATATAGAGTCAACATGAACGAAATGAACACATTGGTTGAAGGATGGTGAACATCCTTGGAGAAAATGATGTAACTCAGGAGTATAAAATCACAGTGCGCACATATAATAGGTTTCTTTCCCTTTCTTATGGAACAAAACTCAGATCCACAAGGCTAAACCATATAATTCAAAGATGTTTTACTATTATTAGAAGGCATTGGCTTCTGGATTCAAAGAGCAAAATTCTGATGAAAAAAACTTCTGATTATGGTTATGATGACCTGGAGGCTGGAATCTGTAATGTAAAGAAGAAAATATTTTCATTTTTTTTCAGTCATTTTGGATGCAAGAGGATACAGCAAGGTTGTTCCTGGAATATTATTAGCTTTTTTTTAATGCTAGTGTATGACAAAGCAGGCTTGGGTGACATTCTTACCCTTTACTAGTGGTGCAACAGGTGGTTTCATTAAAATTTGAATTTGCCGTTGCTTTGTCTTCACTATCCTATGTTTACTTGGCAATTTTCTAATTTTCTCTATCCTCGGGGGAAACTATTAAGTCTCCTGTTGAGTTCATTAGCATTGCCCAGTAAATTAGAATGTAGGAGACAGCTTGAAAGGAACAAGAGAACACTATTTGTTAATAAAGCATCTTACCTGAACAAGTTTTTACTAATCAGGCCAGGGAAAACAAAGCTATGTTTAACAAAAAGTGCCCACGCAGGAGAAGGAAAAAGAATCACTGATTAAGGGAGAAAACGGCTGGTATTCAGCCTGACCAGTGGGGATGGCGCTCTGACTGCATTTGTGTAGAATCCCTGGCATATTTGTTTGACTGCAGCCCGTGAGGATGTGTTATTCAGTCCACTTAAATGGAGATATACTGAGACATTATTAGGAAAAGTGAATTGTAAGGAAACACCTTCTAGTGATGACAAAGGGCAGAGTGAGGGGGCTGCATTTCTCATGGATCTTAGTTCAATCTCTCGCCATTTCCTACCCACATCAGTCATCTATTCAGTGTCTAATGTTCCTGTGCGAAGCTTGAGACTCCCATCCCATCCAAACTGGAAACTCCTCAATGTGATTGTCCTGAAGTGAAAGTCTGATCATGCCACTCATCTGCTGAAAACCCTTCAGAGTTTCCGCAAACCTGAAGGATAAGATCAGAACCCTCAGTCAAGCAGAGAAACCCCTGCTAGTCCTGGCACCAGGTGACCTTTTCGGTTTCATCTCCTGCTGCTCTTTACTTCATGCACACTTGGGCATTATCTGTACCAAACCCCCTTCATTCTCCCAACTTGCCGTACCTCATCCACAGGGTCATTGCATGTGCTGCCCACCTGTCGTGATGACCATGATAATCCTCCCCATCTCTTTTATTACTGGTGAGCAATTATCCTTTCTTTAAGACTGAGATCCAATATGATCTTATTTCACAGTATGTATGTGCATGCAGATATATGTACATCAACTAGGAAAAATACTTCACAACACAAGAGCTGTGAGTGGAGTTTATTCAGTGTCTTCCTGAGGACTATGGCCTGGAGACAGCCTCACAGATAGCTCTGCGGACATGCTCTGAAGAGGTCAGGGGAGAGGTCAGTACATGTGTGATTTTGGCAAAGGGGTAGGGCATTCAAGCACACATCTCATAGAAGGTCACTGCTAATTATGAGGAATAAATATCTACGGTAATAATTCTAGTGCTTTTCTAAATATGGGAAGATGCAAGAATCCAGGTTCTTAAAAAATTTCTCCTGAAATATTTCTATCTGAGGACATGTTCTGTCTGTTTTCCTAGAGTGCAGTTTTCCTAATCTTCACCCTGAAATCCTTTCAGAGTATACTGTAGGTCAGTAACTGCAGTAGCTAACTCAGTCCTTGCAGAACAAGATGAGGGGTAACAATCCTCGTTTTACATGTATATGTGTACTCATGTAGATACATATACATACACAGAGAGAGACAGTCCTGTCTCTATTTTGAACAATAGTGTGAGACCATAAGATGATGGTGCAAGCTAAAACCAAGTGAGATTATTTTAATAATATATGAAAAATTATAATTGTTTCATGAACTTTGAGGAGAGGGAAAAAGTTGGCTCAAAATTCAACGTTCAAAAAATGAAGATCATGGCATAGAGTCCCATTATTTCATGCCAAATAGATGGGGAAACAGTGAAAACAGTGACAGATTTTATTTTCTTGGGCTCCAAAATCACTGCAGATGGTGGCTGCAGCCATGAAATTAAAAGGTGCTTGCTCCTTGGAAGAAAAGCTATGACCAACCTATACAGAATATTAAAAAGCAGAGACATTACTTTGCCAACAAAGGTCTAGTCAAAGCTATGATTTTTCCAGTAGTCATGTATGGATGTGAAAGTTGGACCATAAAGAAAAGCTGAGCACTGAAGAATTGATACTTTCGAACTGTGGTGTTGGAGAAAACTCTTGAGAGTCCCTTGGACTGAAAGGAGAACAAACCAGTCCATCCTAAAGGAGATCAGTCCTGAATATTCATTAGAAGGACTGATGCTGAAGCTGAAACCCCAGTACGTTGGCCACCTTATGTGAAGAACTGACTCATTGGAAAAGACCCTGATGCTGGGAAAGATTGACAGTGGGAGGAGAAGGGGACGACAGAGGATGAGACGGTTGGATGACATCACTGACTCAATGGACATGAGTTTGAGCAAGCTCTGGGAATTGGTGATGAACAGGGAAGCCTGGCGTGCTGTGGTTCATGGGGTTGCAAAGAGTCAGACACTGAGCGACTGAACTGAACTGAACTTTGAGTTTTTTTTTAATACATTAAAATCACTGTGTCAGCTGTAAATGTATAGAGAATTTAAAAAGTAATAAACATATTTAATACACTATGATTAAAAACATTAGAAATTGAAATTGAAAACCTTTAATTTACTTGTAAAGAAGGTAACAGTGCTTTCCTCCTCCTTCTCATGTTATAGAGCAAGCATCTTTTCTATGCCTTGGCAAGCTGTCATATCCTCTATAAGTTGGAATAAGCTTCCAATATTTTGTTCTTTGAACTTTCCTCCTCCTTTTCGTGTTATAGAGCTTTCCTCCTCCTTCTCATGTTATAGAGCAAGCATCTTTTCTATGCCTTGGCAAGTTGTCTTATCCTCTATAAGTTGGAATCAGCTTCCAACATTTTGTTCTTTGACCTTTCAAAGTCCTGAAGTACCTCGAAGGTTCTCTTTAACAAAAAGGTTATTTTTGCCAGGATCACTTCCTCTGATACATCTCCATCCTTTTCCTTACAGTCTCTTTTCTCATTTCTATTGGCAAGTTCTCTTTTATTGAGTTCTTCTGGCTGCATAGCCGGGGTTTCTCAAATGGCAGCAGTGTCAACATTCCCTCCGCCAACTATATTTTCTTTTAAGTTCAATTCAGATGTCACTTCCAATGTCATCACATTTTATTTCTTTGTAGAGATTTTGTCTTTGTTAGCTACTTTCCTCTTTTAGTTACTCATACTTAGAAAATATCATATGGATTTACAACTAGGAAATAACAAAAACACAACTACACACTTTTTTGTCTGTGCCTAAGAGTACACAGTGAGGAATCACTGACAGAATTGAAAAGAATTGATGTGTTCGTCACTGATCGGGATACACGTCTGTTATTTACATTAGTGGTGAATGAATGAGCTGGCAGTGGGGTTTGTCGTTTTTGTAATTACTCATAGTTAATGTACTGTGGAAATTAAATTTAAACCATGTTGTTAAGGGACTAGTGGTTTTTGTGTAAACTATGTATCATAACTAAATTTCACATATATTTGAATGGTGCAAAGCAAGGACTGTGTGTATGTTAGTCTTATAATTTATTTGCAAGCCCATTTTTCCATCTATACTGTAAATCCCTGTGTATCAGACACCTCTTATGTGTCACTTCTGATGTTTTTGGCCGCTTCCTTTACACCACCTGGTATCTGACTGGTTTCAGATGAAAAATTCTGATTGTGCCTAGTCTTACGTTCACATTAGGCACTTCTCATCCCAAGTTCTCTGTTTATATGGAGATGTCATATATGGAGGGGTTTATTGGGAGGTGTCTCCTGTATATATGAGATGCCAGAGGATCTGCTTTTCTCTCTTCTCTAATTTAGATACATTGTGTTGAGACTCAGGAACTTGTATATCTTCTCAGGTTCTTGTAAGATCAAGAAATCTGTTGTGCTGAACCAAAGGCCAAGATTTAGTGCTGACTCCTCAAATGTTAACACACATGGATCTGGGATCTGTGGGACATAGTACTGGCCTTTCACATCATCTCAGAGACTTACTTCTAGAATTTACTTGCTAGCCTCACAAAGTTGGCTTCTGCTGGGTTACAGTTTCTCATTCCAAAAAGAGGAATAATTCTTTCCAGATAGGGTAAGTATTCCAGCAAACTAGATGCCTCTACTGCCGTGTGGTTACTTTGAGCTGTTCATGTCAGCAGATCAACAGACAAGGAAGCATTTAGTATACTCATGGAGTAATGAATCTAGAAAAACAAAAATACATGTATTTATATATATGGAATTGAAACTAGCCAAATTAGCTTAGTTTCGAGGAAATTGGACTTCCCTGGTATCTCAGATGGTAAAGAATCTGCCTGCAATGCAGGAGACCCAGGTTCAATCACTGGATCTGGAAAATCCCCTGGAGAAGGGAATGGCAACCCACTCCAGTATTCTAGCCTGGAGAATTCCATGGACAGAACCTGGGGGCTACAGTCTATAGAGTCACAAAGAGTCAGACATGACTAAGCAACTAACACACACACACCACACACACACACACACACACAGTAGGAAATACGTAGTATAATTGAAACTTGGGATTTCCTAAAAGACATCTCGTGATGTTTTCTTGCTAGTAATAACAATAGTATCACTGGTCATCCAGTATTTTGTTCATCTAATGCGAACAGATGACTCACTGGAAAAGTCCCTGATGCTACAACAGTTTGAGGGCATAGGGAGGAGAGGGTGTCAGAGGATGAGATAGTTGGATGGCATCACCGATGCAGTGAACATGGACTTGGGCAAACTCCGGGAGATGTTGAGGGACAGGGAGGTCTGGCCTGCTGCAGTCCATTGGGTCACAAAGAATCAGACACGACTGGATGACTGAACACCAATAACGATAGAGAATCATTGGAACCATGGCCCAAGGGAAACCAGGCAAAAAGGACTGTGTGACCGTTTAGGGATGTGATTTTGGTCATCCCGGTAGGCAAGTTACCAGAAAAGTCAAAGCGCAAAGTGCTGGTGAAGGTGGGATGCCTCTGGTTTGAAGGGTATAAGAGGAAGAGATGAAAATCAGCAGCATCCTCAGAACACACTGCAACAGCAGCAAGCACAGCTTGTTTAGAGAAACTTCTCACACTAGTACCTTTCAGAGGCTGTGACTGGCCAGCTGTTCAAATTGTACCACCCTTCTTGAGAAAAAAGTGAGGGCTAACATTTTCTCTTGCAAATGGAGGCCACTGTTGTAGAGTGGGAGCCAGGCTGGTTGCTCTTCTCTACCATCAATTGTGGTAGCCTTCTTAACAATATACCAGTCATGTTGGCTCCTTCCTGCCCTGTTTCTCAAATTTTCCCTATCATCTGGGGGCATAGTGCACTTCTTGATAAAGTATGGGTGTGTGATTTGTTGGTTTTTTTTTTTTTTTTTGGTTTCTAGCTCTGCTTGCTGGGGAGACCTGGTTGAGATACCCTGTAAGGTAGAGAATGAGTTTGCTTGGCATTTCTTGCCTTTTAGTATGTATTCAGTGCCTGCCTATTAGATGCCAGCTACTATAGTAGATATTTAGTCCCTGAAAACATGCAGACACAGTCCCTTCCTTAAAGAAGGGACATTCAGCCAGGAGTAGGGAGGATTGGTATAAGAGGAAATAGAAAGTAAGAACTATATGAGTTTCATATAGTAGTCAGTGAAGGCTTAAAGATAAAGTAATACTGCAGGTGAAATTTGAGGATGACTAGCATATTTCCAAGCCAACAAGACGAATGAAGAGTTTACAGGCAGCAGGGGTAGAGATGCAAAAGTATGAAGGCGTGCTAGAACATGGCGTATTCAGGAGAATAGCTGGTAACTCAGAGAAAAGACTGGCCTGTGTGAAGGGTGAAAGTGAGAACTCAGATAATCCAGCAGTGGGGGCTTTGGGTTCTGGAAAGAAACTGAAACCTTATCACATGGACAATAGGTGACCATTAAGAAATTTTCATCAGAAGGCCAGCACAAAGTTGTGTTCTAGTTTGAAGGGCTTTTGGAATGTAGGGAAAAGGATGGCTTGGAAATAGGAAGCAATTATAATTATCTCACTAAGAGATTATGAATGCCTAAATTAGACAGTGCCAGTATGAATAAGAAGGAAGATGCTGAAGAGACTTGTAAAAGGTAAACTGATGCTGCTTGTTAATGTTTGAGGTGATAGGGAAGAGGACAAAGAAGAAGTAGTCTATGACAATTTCCACCTTTCTGGCTTTAAGCAATACACTGAATTAGGAAATTCCCCTGAAGAGCTCACTTTTTCTCCCCTGGAAATCTAGCAGCAGAGTGTTTTGGTACAGAGTTGATGTTTTGTAAATTTTTAATTGATTCTAAGTGATCCAACTCCCTTTAATACAGCTGCTTATCCAGCCCTGCAAACGGATTCCCTTTGAGAAAGTCAGCATGAATTAATATTGTTTTCTTAAGGAATAATTTAAATGTTTCTCTCTTAAAGAAAAGTGATTAAAAATGTTCAGCAATAAGTAAGGAAAATGTTTTGACTATATTCAGGCCTTGAAGCTTAGTTTCCACATTTGTGAGTCGAGTGTTTGGCCATCTGGATTTTCCACATTTGAAAGGGAAACTCCAATGGTTCATAATGCTAAATTAAGTGGTTTCAAGGGCCAAGTGACATATTTCCTTCTTCTTGACTATCTTGACAGCTTACTTCTTTGCATTTCATCTGTGCACATATTTGGGAAGAAATGCATCTTTCAATGTGATTCCTGACAGCCATATTATTTAAGATTCAGTGTGTTTTGCCTCCCGAGAATGCAAGTCACATTTGTTAATTTTGATTTATAGATAATGTTTGGTACTCCACTCATGATTTTCACTTAACACACTTAATGAGCATCAGTTCTCACAGGGCCCCATATGTGGTCTGAAAATGTTATTTACAGCCTTTCAAGGAGGGAAGTGTCACAACAAGAACTGAGATCTCAGCAGGCAGCAGGAGTCGGCGCAGGATGCGCTAGGATCCAGAAACTTGACGAATGCAATTTCAGTGGGTCACATGCTCAGAGATGAACCTCCCTGTAGATAGTAGGTGTCTATTTAGCCAGATAGGATTAGAATAATTACAAAGTTTCAAAATTCCAAATGTCGCAGGTAACCAAAATGCCATGTTGATGTCTTCCATATTGAGAAACTAAAGGGCATTTGAATTTAACAAGTAGGTCATGGCTGATCACTACACATGTATTTTTAATAGATGACAGAGGAAGAGGCCAGAGTGCAATAGACTGAAGTAAGAATAAAAGTGAAGGAAGATGAGCAGTGGTTGTAGCTTTTCTTATAAGAAGTTTACAGTCGTGAAGGACAGATGAGAGATAAGATTGGATTTTGATTATGAGATTAAGGCAGTGGTGGAGAGTTAGGGTTTAACACTGGTTCTGTAATGTGAAATCTTTGCATCTATTTTTAGTTGTAAAGGAAAAGAGCCAGTAAAAAAGAACATTTGCAGAACAAAGAGAAAAAGGTGTTTGAACAGTGCTGGAGAAAAGGGGAAAAATTAGGTCACATAAAGGGAAAATAACTGATTGCGTTTACCTACAATATTGAAGCAAGACTTTGGCTTATTAGGTCACACATGACTCAGGAAACTGACTTCAAAGATTTATGGTGAAGCCAATATAACTTACCTTCAGGACCTGTGACGTTCACAGGCTCCTCCTAAAAATTAGAGGGACCCTAATAATGTTATCCTTGGTCATATGTGTTTGTACAATTTCAAAAACATGTGGTATTTTGTAATTGATAAAGATTGCTATATATTTCTACCCCAGCTTCGTCCCCACTCTGCTTCTCCTTGTGTCAGGTGACCAAAGAATGGCTGTGGGCATTTGGGGGATCTATCTAAGTGGAATTTAATTTAGGAATATATTTAGTTTGTTTTTAGTGAAATAGCAATGTGGCTTATATTAATAGATACAAATGTAGAGATAGATCAATTTTTGACCATTATTTCATTATAGAAATATCCTGCAGAAATGTTCCTACCATCCTCTATTCTTTCAGAGCCATCATGTTAAAGCGGATGACCACAGGTTGTCTAGCCAGATGAAGGTAGCTATGTGTTTGGTATCAAAAGATGTGGACATGGAGCAAAAACAAAATGCAAAATGCATGAAGCCAGAAGTTAATCTTAGGCAAGATTCTCCAAACTATACAGCTTATATAAAAAAAAAAAAAAAACTCGAAAAAGCTCCTAAAAGTTGACAGCACTCTAAAACTTTTATGACTTTTTAAATAAGTTGTAAAGCTGATACTTTTTAAAATTAGCAATCATTAAAGCATAACAAGTTAGGGAAATCCTTGGTGTCCCAGTGGTTAGAACTTGGTGCTTTCACTGCCAGGGTGCAGGTTCCATCTCTGATTGGGGAACCAAGATCCTGCGAGCCATGCAGCCACAGCCAAAAAAAAAAGTTTAGTCAATCAAAATAAATTATCTATTTTTCTATAGGAAAGTATATTTAAAAATCCTTATAAGAAGGGGCTTTCAGAGAGTGTGTAGCTAAATCATACAGGATCAAAAAGAGTTTAGAAATGCCAAGTAGTTAAGAAAAGTTATACTATTTTCTAAATTTTCTGATAACTGTGCTACATATCATATATTAAACATATTAATTTTTCCCAGAGCTTTCTCTTAATCCATTTTTTGCACTTGATTTTGTATTCGTGACTTCATAATCTTCTTTTTCTCAAAGAGGGCTCCCAAAATTGTACAAATTTTGAATTGCATAAAACCTCGGTCCACTGTGGCTGGGCTGAGTGTCCAGCTAGAGGTCAAGAAACTCCAATTTGAGAATAGGAGGGAACAGAGATGGGGAGCCTGGTACTTCCCTACCACCAGGAAGTGGAAGCCTGACTCTGTAAATTTCCAGACTAACCATAAGAGCAGTGGGAGGAAAGACTATGTTTGGCCACAAAGAGAGGGAAGGTGATGTTTGTAGAGCATCACAACTTTCCAGACAGTATGGTGGACACTTCGTGTATGTTGATTCATTTTGTTCTCTCAGTACCAATATCTGATCTTTAGTGAGCATTTACCCACTTAGCATATGGCAGAAACTTTTCCGTGCATTTTGCATATATTGCTTATTCAGTCGTCACAATTCTAGGAGATTAGAACTATTATTATTTCCCATTTTACCAGTGGGGAAGTTTGAAGGATTTTCATCAGTAGTACAACCATGAGCATACATGAGCTTTTGTCTTCAAAACTACAACTTTAGCCCCTATAGTGTGCTGGCCTCATAGTGCCATTAGTCAATTTATTTATTCATTTTTGCTCCTCTGTGAACTGTAAGGACATTCAGGTAATCTGAATAACTTGTTCAAGGTCAAATAGCTTGTGATGGTGCTAAGATGTGGAAATTCTTCTGCATGGTTTCAAGACCAGTACACTTCTCTGCTACACCACACTTTCCCTCATTAAGACTGGTTATCCTGCCTCGTGGGCTCACCAGAAAACCTCCAAATATGGAAAACGCCTGTGTCAGTTTATTGAAACTCAGAAAGAGTGAGCCCCTTTCTTGTCTGGTACTCAGTCCTCAGCTGAGTAAGGAGGTTGGAGAGAAAATCCTGAAGCATTTGGTCTGTGCCTAGTAGGACAGTGCTCTTGGGCAAGACAGAGAAGGTCAACTAGATTAGAACCATCAGGAGACAGAGTAGAAAAGCAGGCACTGGATTAAGAGAGAAGGACAGGTTACAGCTCAATGCAGGTGTGGTTTCACAAATACTAAGTGACCCTTTAGCAGAAAACAGTTAGATAGATAAATTCTTGTAACCTTTGTTTTCAAGATTACTTTCTGTTTTGGGGAGGATTCTTTTGTTTGCTTTTTGTTTTTTAAGCCAGAGAGTGTCCTTCTCATTATACTTGTCATTGCAGATCACTTAGTAAACTATTAAGTGTCTGTGACATGCCGCAAAATGACAAAGTCAGTTCTTGTTCCTTGAGCTTTTATCACACAGGACAGCCAGCACTAGCTAAGCTAAGTGAGAGGAAGATTTTTAAAAATAGAATTGTCATTGAGTTATCAATAAAATGTATTTAGTGCTGTGGTCATACTAATTTGGTATAAATTAACTAGATTGTAAATCACCTAGGAATTGTATTCTAGTTTTGGGATAGACATTCATAAATAAAAATTCTGAATAAGCACAAGTGCTCACGACATGACATCGAAAGTCAGAGAAGGGAGTTAACTAACAATGACACTTAATCTAGCTTTAAGTATTGAGTAATTCTGGATATATAATGGTTTTTTTAAAAAAGAACAAAATGAGACTAATACTATCAAGAAAGGGGTAAAGTGAAAATAGCATGGTATGATGGGAGACTGAGGGAACAGAAGTTTGCTTTTGCTGGGTGTAGATTTTCAAGACCACACTGAGGAATCTGGACTTCATAAAACAGAGAACTATCAAAATGTAAAAGAGGTCAATTGCTGAGTGAAGTCTATTGTTTTAGGAAAATTGATTAGGTGTCAATATGCAGAATTATTTGGGAAGTTCAAGAATCCTAAGAGAGAGATTGAATGCAGGGAAATCCTATAAGATATTAAAAGCTTCCAGCATGTGATATTCAGAAGCAGAAGTAAGGTGAGAAGTACTGGAATTCACATGTTTAAAGATGAAACAAGACTTGATGACTTTCTAACATAGCTGGTTGTGTGAAGAAGGATGAAAGCATTTACTAGGTAGATGCTGTGAGGGCAGGATAGAGTGTCCAAGTATAGTGAGAGAGAGACTTCATGTAGTGAATTTCAGCATTCATGGAAGAGCTTGGTTATCTGTGGGTGTAAAAAAAGAGACTATCTGCAAATGTGTAACCTCTATGTTTAGGACACTGAAATCTAAAACATTACCCTTTATTCTGTACCCAAGCTCACCACCAGTCACATTTCTATTAGTAATTGTTTATTTGGTTTCACAGTCACACACACACACACACAGAGAAACACACACACATCAGGAAAGTACTGGCTAGAGATCATGAACAATACAGACTCTAGAAAGTGCTATCCCCATGGTACAAGAATCTTTGGCATTCTGGTTTACACATATGTTCCCTGTAAATCTGACTAACTGAATGTGTCTCACTGGGTCCGATTAACTCTGGGGCTGGGACAAGATAGAGGTTCTCAGACCACTTCTTCACTGTGCCCAGTTAACCAAGGTCATGCTTCCTCTTAGGGTCTTGTTTTGGTGCTAGTTACACTAGCTTTGCCATTTCCTTTTGTTTCCCTTTGCACTTTCCTTACACATCTCAAGCACCGTTCCCTTCAAACTGCAGAGATGAGACTATCGCCATTCTAGCTAAGATGTAAATTCTCTATTTCATCCTTGGAGGCATGTTGGAGGAATTGAAATTTTGTGGTTTGGGTTTTTTAAAATATTGTCTATTTTCCTCAATACACTATTCTGCTTTCTTTTTAATCTCACAAATATGTACAGGCATCCCTACCATTTCTTTTCTACTCTTCTCTATCATTAATGAATTGATACAATTTCATCATCTTGGAAAGTATGATAGAGAAAATTTTCCTGATATATGCTTACATTTTGATTGTGATAAAGTATTCATAAGTAGATGTCACTTTTCAAAGAGAAAATCGAAGAGAATAATTGTGAAAGAGTCCCATGGTCTCGGTTCACAGTCTTGGGTGACTCATACGTCTTCCTTGTCTTCCAGACAATAAAGCAATTGTGGGAAGGAATCAAATATTTCCTATTGATTTAAGTTTCCCTTGTGAAAGGTGCTTGCATAAGGAAAGCAATACTATAAGAAATAATTTATAATTATAGAGATGCTCTTAAATGACCTACAGGTTTATAATTTAAAGAAGTATTAATACAAGTGAGCATACTTTGGACTTCAATGTGCAGCAGATCATTAATCTATAACCATATCAAAGGCTAAACATTTCTTTTTTTCTCTCTTTTTCCTTTCCTTTCTTTCTATTCATTCTTTCATCTTTTGCTTTCTCTGTGTTTGAGTCTATCATCTACTGCTTCATCATTTCTATATCTCAGTTACATTTTAAAATAAGAATCAGAAATCCCATATGATCCATGAATGTAGAGAAGAGAAGGTAGAAAAGAAAGGGTAGGAATGGCTGTACATATTTGTGAGATTAAAAAGAAAACAGAATAGTGTATATGAGGAAAATAGGCAATATTTAAAAAAACCAAAACTGCGATGTAATCAGATTTCCATTCAATCTAACGTCTTCACAAATACTTTGCATCTAACAACAGCAGAAATAGGAGTGCATTACATCAAAATGACATATAGAAGGGGCTCACCCAGCTGGCAGACAGAGGCTCTTAGTGCTTGGGATGGTGTCATTTAATGTGTTTATGACTATTGCTTAAGCATGTTCAGAATTTTATGTACAGAGTTATGAATAGTACTTACTGTATCTCAGTGTAAACCACATCTGCATAAAAGGCATATGGAGATGAATTCCCTATGCACACTTTACCCCAAATTACCAGTGTTAATGGATATTCAGAAATTTTATTGGAAGAACAAATACTGGATATAAAAGCTAAGGTATAGTTTTCAGGAAGATTAATCCTCAGATTTTTTAATAAGGGTTATTTCAGATAAGCTTTTTATTGATTTCCAATTGATGACCTCATGATGAACTATCCCTCTAACATGGCACCCTTTCTCCCAGGTGTCAAAGGAATATAAACACCCCTTCCCATGTAATACGTGTTTTCAAAATAAAAACAGAGCAGAAAAAATTCCCACTCTTCAATTTAACCAACAAAGCTAAGGAGGAACTCAAGTAAAGAATTCCAGGGAAAGCCAGGTGAAGTGAAGTGTTAGTCACTCAGTCGCATCCAACTCTTTGCAATCCCATGGACTGTAGCCCACCAGGCTCCTCTGTCCATGGGATTCTCCAGGCAAGAATACTTGGGGTGTGTTGCCATTCTCTTCTCCAGGAAATTTTCCTGGTCCAGGGATCAAACCTGGGTCTCCAGCATTGCAGGCAAACTCTTTACCATCTGAGCCACCAGGGACCACATACTTAATGGCAGAATGCTGAGAGATCTGCTAGTATGTTATAAACACAAGTAATTCTTACCTGTGTAAATGGCTATGGTGGGTGTACCCACCAACTCCTTGGACTGTGTGGAATGGTTTCACTTCTCAGTCTTTCTTTAGCTTCTGAATTTAGTAGGTTCCCTGTTTTGCCATAACTCTTTTTTTTATGGCAGCAATTTTCATGTTTTTATAGCATTTTTATGACCCATTGAAAGGCCTCTTGGCACGTTGTTTGGCAATGTTTCACCTCAGATGCTGTCACAAAAGAATTCACAGCCATAGGGAGCAGAGCTTCATCAAGAATTCCAACCTACACTTGCCCTGGGTTTAATCGATGTTGGCCCCCAGGTATCTCAAATTACCCTACAACCAACTCGATTCTACTCAACTCCCTGAATCGATGTAGCTAAGTCTGGACAGAAATCAGGAGAGCCTTCCTCGTGAGTGGATGAGTTCATAGCTTTAAGCCTCTATCTGAGGGCACCCATATGAGAACCAAACTGCTGTGTTAAGTCCCAACCCATCTAATTTGTCCTCTTGCACAGTTTCAGAAGAAAATTTAGTTCCCTACTAAGACTAGAACCTCACAGTAAACTGTAGGTCAGGTGACCGAGGAGCTGAACTTCCTACTCATTCCTCTCCATCTAGTTTATACCAGTGTCCAGCACCCCATGTTCTGGATCTGAGTCCTATAGTCTCAGAGGGTGAACGGAGCCCCACTTGAACTTACCTAAATGCTGATGTCCATCTCTAAGATTCTTGAAGCCATCTACATCCCACTTTGACTCAGTCCTGATTTTCAGCCCCTACCCTTCATCCATCCTCACCTCCAGCTGACAGCCCCAGGATAAACCAGATCAGATTCTACTGACTACAGATACTACTGACTTGGATTTCTGAGCCTTCCTCATGAGACACCCAGTACCCTCCATCTTAGCACACCCCGATATTGATATCATTCACAGAGCACACCCTGTTTGGCAACTCAGGCAGCTGGAAGAGGAAGGCAGACCCGTTTTTTCAAAGGACTAGGGGGCCACAGGGAACAAAAATCTGAAGCATCTTGAACAAATGGGGAGCTGGAATGGGGGAAATAATTCTGCTTTCTTCATCCAGTCTCATTTCCTAAAAGAGCCTAAATAGTATTGGTCTGTTACAGGAGGGAGGAAGGAAGGAAAAGAGGAAAGAAGAGAAGGAGGGAGGGAAGAAGGAGGAATTACTCCAGTAAACCAATAGAGAGATTACAAAGCCTAGATAAGAAGCAAACTAGATATGGAGAGCTCCATTTTCCTTTCATCGCTCCTCATGTCTTAGTGGACTGTACATTGGAAGTTAGCAGTGAGTCTGTTGCTTCTGAACCAGGTGTCATCTGAATTAAAATCAACCTGAGAAGCTTGCTAAGTCCAGCCAAAGTTAAGTCAGCTTTTATCCTGAAGATGCCATGGAGCAGATTCCTCCTCTCTATCCTCTCATGCTGCACCTCAGTTATACCAAACCATTTTGTGTGTATGTTCCCTACAATCTATTTTTTCTCTCTCTGCACTTTAAGGATAATGTTCTCTATCCCTGGAATTCCCTTTAGTCTCAGTCCTATGCAGGCAACTTCAAGTGATTTGCCAAAGCCAACATTAGATGTAACTTCCTCTCTGAGGCACTTTCTAAGGCATGCATCCCTGTTTCTGTTGGCAGAGTAAATCATCTTCCCCTCAGGATGTTGTACCAGCTGGTATTATTTCACAATGTGGTGGGGAGGGGAAATAGACAAATTAGTAGATTGCATTATGGTAAAGTACATATAAATGGTAGTCAATAATTATAATAGGTTACAGTGATCATAAAAATACAGTGGAAATACAGATGAGGTGATGATTGATGGGTCATATTCAAAGAGTAATATTAAATCAATGAGCAGTTCTCCACATGGAATTTTCACATGGTTTTCCCAAAGGCTCTAACACTACCTTACCTCACTTAACATTTTTGTAGTCGCCGTCTTTTTTTTTTAATTAGTTTATTTTCTATTTTTTAACTTTACAATATTGTATTTGTTTTGCCATACATTGACATGAATCCACCATGGGTGTACATGTTTTCCCCTTCCAGAATCCCCCTTCCACCTCCTTCCCCATCCCATCCCTCTGGGTCATCCCGGTGCACCAGCCCCGAGCACCCTGTATCATGCATTGAACCTGGACTGGCGATTCGTTTCACATATGATAATTTACATGCTTCCATGCCCGTCTTGAATGAGAGATTGCTCATGTGTTTGGTTCCCCAACCTGTTAAGACTTCTAATGCAATGGGTAACAAGGTAAAAATTCAAAAATGTTTCAACGTGGCAGATTTAACTGTGGAATGGGTGCTGGGTCTTCTCGTAAACTATTGATGAAATTGTAAATTGACTGATATAGTTTTTTTGAAAACTTGGGAACACATCAAAAACATAAAAAGAAAAAACAACTTTAAATCAATCATTTCATGCCTAGGGATATTATCAAAGAAATTACCATACATGCTGTTTAATTCTTGAGTTTTTATACACAAATGTTCATTACAGTGTCAGAAATAGTAAAGATGAAAAATTATGCACATTAGTGATACATCTACCTATACATACATATGTACAGAATGTATGTCAAAGATGATGCACTTTAAAAATCACATATTTGCAACTAGAGATTATCATACTAAGTAAAATAAGTCAAAAAGAGAAAGAGAGGTACCATATGATGTCACTTATATGTAGAATCGAAAATATGACACAAAGGAACCTATTTGTGAAACAGAAACAAAATCAAGGGCACAGAAACTAGACTGGTGGTTGCCGGGGGAACAGCGTAGGAGGGGGTGATAGAGGGATGGATTGGGGGTTTGGGGTCAGCAGATGCAAACTGGTATATAGAGAATAGATAAACAGCAAGGTCCTACTGTATAGCACAGGGAACTGCATTAAATATCCTGTGATTAAACCATAACAACTTTGCATCTCTTGAGATAAGATACAGGTGGGCTCCAGTTGAGGAATTTACAGCCAACAAAAACAGGGTAAATAGCCAGTCTTAGGGCTTCCCTTGTGGCTCAGCTGGTGAAGAATCTGCCCGCAATGCAGGAGACCTGGGTTCAATCCCTGGGTTGGGATGATCCCCTGGAGAAGGGGAAGGTTATCCACTCCAGTATTTTGGCCTGGAGAATTCCATGGCCTGTACAGTCCATGGGGTCGCAAAGAGTCAGACACAACTGAGTGACTTTCACTTTTTTGACTTCCCTGGTGGCTCAGGTGGTAAAGTGTCTGCCTCCAATGCGGGAGACATGGGTTCGATCCCTGGGTCGGAGAAGATCTCCTGGAGAAGGAAATGGCAACCCACTCCAGTATTCTTGCCTGGAAAATCCCATGGACAGAGGAGCCTGGTAGGCTACAGTCCATGGGATCACAAAGAATCAGACACGACTGAGTGACTTCACTTCACTTTTCACTTGTCTCTTACCTTAAGGGAATAATCATGGCAAGGACAAAGTAAGGAAAAAATCCTGTCTGATAAGGGAGACACTACACAAGCACAGAAAGGCTCCTTGGAATCAAAAGTCAGAGGATAATTCCAGGCCATGATCAGTCTTGCTCCTCCCAGAAGCCTTCACATTTAGATCCATCTTGGCCAGGGTGTGCGTGCACACCCCAGGGGAGGATCCTGAGACAAATTAACCTGGGGTAGGGGGAGGGGGGGGAGAGAAAACAAGGTGACTGGCCTGAGGGAAGAGAAAGACCTGGAAAACTGGGAGTTAAATTCACCCATTCCAGTCCATCTGAGTTCGCTGATTCCTAGAATGTTGATGTTCACTCTTGCCATCACCTGTTTGACCACTTCGAATTTGCCTTGATTCATGGACCTAACATTCCAGGTTCCTACGCAATATTGCTCTTTACAGCATCGAACCTTGCTTCTATCACCAGGCCCATCCACAACTGGGTGTTGTTTTTGCTTTGGCTCCATTCCTTCATTCTTTCTGGAGTTATTTCTCCACTGATTTCCAGTAGCATATTGGGCATCTACTGAGCTGGAGAGTTATCTTTTTGCCTTTTCATACTGTTCATGGGGTTCTCAAGGCAAGAATACTGAAGTTGTTTGCCGTTCCCTTCTCCAGTGGACCACATTCTGTCAGACCTCTCCATCATGACCCGTCCGTCTTGGGTGGCCCCAAACAGCATGGCTTAGTTTCGTTGAGTTAGACAAGACTGTGGTCCATGTAAAAAGTTGTAAAAAATCACTTTATAAATAGTATGTAATTACAAGGTGAATAACTGTGCAAAACTGAAAGACAAAAGGAAACTATAAGATCACTTGAATAGTGTTGCATAAAGTCATATTACAAATATATGTACAACTCAGAGGTCATCCAGGAGCACACTGGCTCTCAGAAAACTAGTGAAAGCTTGATTTGCATCCTTTAGTCGTGATTTGTGGAAACGCAAAACCATCTCCCCAACTTTCTGCTCATTCCCAAGGGCTCAAGTACTCCTGATCCAGTGCCTAAATTTATGGATGATGTCAACTTCAGGCTTCATCACCTCAGGTAAAATATCCCATCCTTTGATCAGCTTCCATAAAATAGCCACTCACACTAAGCAAGGGGTGAGTTTTTCTTGAATTCACTGAAGATAAGGGGGTGGGGTTACAGGGAGGAGCTACTCTGTAGGGCCCTGGAGTTTCCACCACCTCTGTTGGTCTCTGCACTTCCTCCTCCCCGACCCCTGCCCCTCCTCTCACCTCTGGGTCTCACCCCCGCCTCTGGTGCTTTAGTGCCATTTGATAACCAGGACCTGCCTAGGGATCAGCAAAGAAGGTGCTGGGCAGAAGAAAAAAACAAAACCTTCCTTCTACCTTTGTAGGTTCTTCTGGCTGGTCTAGGAATTAAATTGACACAAAACAGATTAACAGGAGAAAATCAAATTTCATTACGTATGTACAAGAATCCCACATATATGAGAGGGTTAGAGACCCCACATACGTGAGAAGTTTGGGAAGAGAAGGCTAAAATGAGGTCTGTATGCCATCCTGAGCTAAGGAATGGACTAGGGCCCTGGGGCTTCCAAGGACGGAGAGTCATTCACAGCACAATGACAAGAAGAAGAGCAGATATTTGTAAATTAGACATTTGCCCTGCCATGGCGATGGAGCCACTTAGATAAAACCTATCTCTGCTAATAACTCTTCTCTGGGAAAAATCCCCAATATAAATTCTTCCAGATAGCTACGGGAGGGCAATAGTTTCTCTTGAACCTACAGGGTCTCGATTGCCTTTAGCTCCAAATAATCCTCAGTAAAAGTGCCACATCTAGGGGAGGCTCACTCTGAACCCCAGAAACAGTTATATATATGTTGGCTGTTACAGTAATAATGGTTTGGTGGCTTAGTCGCTAAGTCATGTCCAACCCTTGTGATCCCATGGCCTGTAGCCTGCCAGGTTCCTCCGTCTATGGGATTCTCCAGGCGAGAATACTGGAGTGTGTTGCCATTTCCTTCTCCAGAAGATCTTCCCGACCCAGGAATCGAACCCGGGTCTCCTGCATTGCAGGCAGATTCTTCACCAACTGAGCTATGAGGGAAGCCCACTACAGTAATAATATTCTCAACAAATTATATGCATATCCATATAGATGAAAGACAACATGCGAGTCTACCAAACTATTAATAGCAGTTAATCCTTGGTGGTAGAGATGAAAGTAATTTTACTTGTATTTTTATTCTGTGATTCTTAAACTTTCAAAACTGAACACGTGCTACTTTCTTATTATAAAGAAAAGAAGTTTCTTAAATAGAGTTGTTTGTTTCATGATAATGGTAAATGCTCCAAAATTAGAGACAGGATCATAATTTGGGGGGCTATTTTAGAGGTAATGTTATAGGAAGGTCCTTCTAACTATACAATTTAATGATTCAAGGGTTGCTGTTAAGATAAAATGGTATAATGAAAATGAGAGTACTTTGAAAAGTGCGAATCTCCATAAAAATACGCTATTATTTTGATGTTTTGTAGTGTAGTGATAAGTACAGTTGCTGGCACTGAATAGAATCTAAACTTGTAGAATGGGATGGAACAGACAATTTTAGGGTAGATGTATATTATAATGGTTCAAATCCAAAATATTTGTGCTTGAAAAGACAGCCCATCTCTTCATTTCTTTCCTTCCCTTACTTCCTGATTCTCTACTTTATTTTACCCTAGGACAATAGGAAGGAAAGAAGGTACAATCAAAGTTTTTTTTCTTATTTCATTATCACAGTAAATATAAGAATTTAAATAAGTAACTTTTGCCCTGGGGTATTTACACCTATAAAACAGAGATATGTAATCCTCTATGATGTCTTCCAGAATTTTTCATCCATTCGTTTAATTGTTCATTGTTGCTTTTCAGTTGCTAAGTTGTGTTCAACCCTTTGTGAGCCCATGGGCTGGGGCACACCAGGCTCTTCTGTCCGCCAATATCTCCTTGAGTTTGCTCAAAGTCATGTCCATTGAGTTAGTGATGCTATCTAACCATCTCATCCTCTGCCACTGCCTTTTCCTTTTTTCGTCAATCTTTCCCGGCATCAGGGTCTTTTTGAATGAGTCCAAGCTGATTTATGAATAAAAATTAAGAGAAGCAGAGTTCATGCATAGGAAGATCGGTAAATATTTGGGGTTAGAAAAGTAGTCAGCTCTTTTCTGAGTGGTATAGGGAGGGTTAAAATCAAACAAACGCATTCCTTGCTTGTTGGACCTAAAAGTATCAGGAAAACTTTTCAATCATAATGGGCTCTTTGTTTGTTTTATTTTATTTTATCTTTTGCAGTTGTCTAAGAAAGTTTAAATGGGTTAAGATGTAGAAAAAAATTTTCTTAAACCTTTAAAAATATGAGGTCCTTGTCATCATTTTCAAAGAGTGTCATCCGTGAATATAAAGCATACTTTCAGCTCTGTGAAACCTTAGCATTAAGATTATTGCACATTTTATTGGCCTTTCCTAGGCTCTGAATCTAGAAATTCATCTGCCTCTAACCTTTCCACCCAAGTCGACTTCATACATAAGTAAAAAGCAAGTTGAAATTGCAAGGAGCTGTAAAGAAATGGAAGTTCTCTGCTTTCTTCTTTGAAAACCAATATTAAAATATATGAGGTGCAATTGTCAAACTAAAAAACTGTCTGATGATTCATAAGGAATGAGTGGCCAGCAGGCTGGCCTGACTGATCCCTTACATTACTGATTTTTAACAGGTCTTTGGGAAAGAAGATGGCTATTTCCCATCCAAGTCAGACAGCCATGAAGACGGGGCAGGCGGGCAGAGGGAGGGAGAATGGCCAGATGCTGAGTACAAAAGGCCGAGGATGCCACCCAGCACAACGTGTTCAGATGTTAAATTTTTCAGTAAACAGCTTGTAAATGAAACCCCAAAGGATTCAATTTCCCCTCCTCTGGTTCCTTCTCTGTCCCACCTGCCCCTGTCTCATCATCTCCCCAAGGAGGAGCATGAATACATGTCAAGCATCCTTTTAACTTGTCAGGGACTTAACTCTAGCTGAGGCAGCCAGGTATTACAGCTAAATGGATTTACACATTTGAGAGTAAGTATCTGCTTCTGTTCACTGAGCCATGGCATTGATGTCTAATTTACCGCTTATCTGTCACAGCAGCATTGATTATCATAACCAGTCTGTGCAGGAGTCAGGGATTTGGGGAACATGGGATCCAGTCCCACCTGATATGGCCTTGGGGACTGCCTCTCCCTGAAAGGTTCTGGACCAGCCTCTCCTTGATCTATGCAGCAGTTCAGTTCAGTAGAGATAGAGTAAATATGTAGATAAGGATGGAGTATGTGGTAAACTTGGAAAGGGAGCAACAGGGATGTGAAATTTTGGTCCTATTCTTCAAAACTCCCAACTCCACTTCTTTGACCATCATGAAGAGTATTGTTTGAGGCTGGTTTCACTTGCTGGTTGTCTTTTACTGGGTACTGTTCACTGACTTCATTCATCCAACATTTATTGAGATTGTTTATAGATTAACTGAGATTGTTTATAGGGGGCTTCCCTGGTGGCTCAGATGGTAAAGAATCTGCCCACAATGCTAGAGACACAGGTTTGATCCCTGAGTTGGGAAGATCCTCTGGAGAAGAGAATGGCGACCCACTCTAGTATTCTTGCCTGGTGAATCCCATGGACAGAGGAGCCTGGCGGGCTACAGTCCATGGGGTTGCAAAAGGGCAGACATGACTGAGTGACTAACACTTTCTATAGATGTCTAGCAATGTCCTGTAAGGTCTTGATTGTTATGGCCATGAAAACTGAACTGAACAAATTCCTATGAATATGTAAATCTAGGTCCCAGGGGAGATGGAAAGGGGTTAGTCTGCTGGAATTGAGCTTGTGGAGGTGAGTGATCATAGGTTCTCTTTACCCAAAGACCCAATAGAGCCAATGAGAGAGATTGTTAAAGTACGTGTGTGCCAAGTCACTTCAATTGTATCCAACTCTTTGCAACCCACTGGACTGCAGCCCACCAGGCTCCTCTGCCCATGGGATTCTCTAGGCAAGAATACTAGAGTGGGTTGCTGTGTCCTCCTCCAGGCAATCTTCCTGACCCAAGGATCAAACCCACATCCCCTCATTGGCAGACCGTTTCTTTAACACTAGTGCCACCTGGGAAGCCCATGTGACCCCATGGACTAATATGGTCCATGGAATTCTCTGGGCCAGAATACTGGAGTGGATAGCCTCTCCCTTCTCCCAACCCAGGGATCAAACCCAGGTCTTCTGCATTGCAGGCTGAGTCTTTACCACCTGAGCCACAAGGGAAGCCCACAGTTAAGGTATATGATTGTAAATTATATTATTACCTACAATTACTCTGTTGTTCCAAATCTGGCATTGGTCATTTACCACAGTCAAGGTATATGGTGGTGAATGACCAATGCACAAATTGGAGCAATAGAATGGGAGAAGGCAATGGCACCCCACTCCAGTACTCTTGCCTGGACAACCCCAAGGACGGAGGAGCCTGGTGGGCTGCAGTCCATGGGGTCGCTAAGAGTCGGACACGACTGAGCGACTTCACTTTCACTTTTCACTTTCATGCACTGGAGAAGGAAATGGCAATCCACTCCAGTATTCTTGCCTGGAGAAACCCAGGGACGGCGGAGCCTGGTGGGCTGCCGTCTATGGGGTCGCACAGAGTCGGACACGACTGAAGCGACTTAGCAGCAGCAGCAGATAATAAAAATCCTTTAAACTCTTGGGAAGTTTTTTAGTAGAGAAAATCACTTCAAGTTGGTATGTATCTTGAATATCTTATGATCTTAGTATCTTATGATCTTATCATGAATATCAGTGTGAGAAGTAATTTGACAGGTTGGGAGCATGCCTCCATCAACTTCCTGTGTCCTCCCCTCCCCTTTCCCATATCCTGTCTCCACTGTTTAACCTAAAGGAATAACCTTGACTTTGTCATTCCTCCCACAGTCATGTGCTCCTGTGAGCAGGCCGTGCTGAGTGAAGCCTGTGTGGTATTAACTAAAGCATTTTGTGACCTAGTCCTCAGGGAAGACATGCTCAACTGTTGTCCAAATCAACTGAATAGCAGTATTAAATAACAGAAATAATACCATGAGTAATCTTTTAGAAAGAAATGGACATCCAGGCCCCTACTCTTTTTGGTTTTATAAGTAATCCTAACAGGCAGGGGACAGAGCCCTCCATTCCAGCATGTGATGGTTGAAGTTACACTAGACATCAGTAACTAGAACAACACTGGAGACAACACATTGAATGGTGCCTACAAACCCCAAATTCAGCTTCAGGACCAGCTGCGAGCAACAGATCCTCCAGAGAGCAGAAGGGGTTTCTGTTACCAAGGATGGACTCCGCTGGGCAGAGGATGCTTCAAAGAGATCATGACAGCAACAGGGGTCAAGTCTTGCTCTAAAGGAGTGTTTCTCAACCCTGGCTATGTGGTAGAATCATCTAGGAAACTTTTTCAAAACACTGATGCCTGAATCCTACCCTCAGGGGTCCAGATTCAAATAGTCTGGCATGAAACCTCGTGATCAGCGATTAGAATCCTTAGGAGTTTTAATACGCAGCAAGGGTTAAGAACCCCTACCTTAATGGAAAGGAGGGACAGGCTAGGCTGGTTCACACAGTTAAACCAATGAGCCTTGGAGCTAAAGACTAAGGCTTTGATGACCTACACCCACTCATTTGAGGGCACTCCTTAGGGCTGCTGTGGCTTAAGAAATGCAAATTACACATAAAAGATCAAACGGATACATATAATGTGTCTCCACCCAGCATGTTGGCTAAAATCGAGTTGTGTTTGTCTTATAATCCAAAACAAGTCTGCGGAGATCTCTATGTAATTATATGTAATATATAAATGTAATATATGACAAGTAATAACATATTATGAATATATGTACTGAAACATTCTTAGTAAATTGATGAATAAATTGCTCATTTCTTTGCAACAAGACAAAAAGACTCATGGTCAACAAAGACTTCAAGAAAATTTTTAAAGGCAAGTGAGAGTCTGTGAGTAAGGAAACAGAAAACATTTCAGACACAGGGCACAGACATCTGATAATTAGGTTCTGAATGATTAAAAACAATATTTAATAGCTTGTTTTCAACTTACTCTTCTTTTGGAAATAATTTCGCTTCCAAGGTTCTTTTTTCGCCATTTATATAGAACTTGTGTATCTCTTAAGATGATGCCTCATCTGTAAGGGGGAAACACTGAAACCACAAATAAGTATAACATGGAATCCCTCTGTAAAATTAAATTAATACTTTTTTACATTAATTTATCTTATCATTATCAAGAATTGAAAATTATTGAGCCTTCTCTGCACATGCAGGATCACCCTAAATATAGTCAAAATTCTGTCTTTTTTTCTGTTATTTGAGCTTTAAAATAACTTCTAAAAGATGATTGGAAATCCACTCAGAATCAAGGTCAGGGTGGGCAATGTTACAATAAAGACAACTTGATTATGGTTACCAAAGGGGATCGGTAGGGGGCGGGATAAATTGGAAAAGACCCTGATGCTGGGAAAGATTGAAGGCAGGAGGAGAAGGGAATGGCAGAGGATGAGATGGCTGGATGGCATCACCGACTCGATGGGCATGAGTCTGAGCAAGCTCCGGGAGTTGGTGAGGGACAGGGAGGCCTGGCGTGCTGCAGTCCATGGGGTCGCAAAGAGTCGGACACAACTGAGTGACTGAACTGAACTGAACTGATAGTATAGCTAAATCACTTTGCTATACACCTGAAACTAACACAATATTGTAAATCATTATATACTCCAATATAAAATAAAAGTTAAAGAAAGAAAGACAACTTGGCAGTATCTATGATGGACGTCTGATTGTTTTGTCACATGTAACTTTCACAATGTCCATGTGAGGTTTAATGAACTTTAGTGTTCCTGTTTCAAAGAAAGGAAAATTAAAGACACACTATCTATTAAGAGTGACATTCACACATTGGCTTTCATGTGAACATTGCTGTTGAATTTAGATGACTGTTAGCTCACAGGAATACCCATCAAAAAAGCCATGTGGAAGGAGATCCATCTCCCAACTCTGTTGCTTATCACCTGTCTCATCTGACCATATTGTTAACTTCTTCATCTCAAACATGCTAATAGTAACTATTTTGCAATATCATTGTGAAGTTTTAGTGAGGCAAGAATGTAATGTGTGTAATATAACTATTTAATAAATGAAAGTTATTGTCAGTCTTAATAATTGTATTTTTTATTATTAACAGGTTCAACTTGATGTTCAAATTGAAAAGTTCCTGGATCAGAACTAACCTTTAAATGGTAGCAATAAAAAAAAAGAAAGCTCTGTGAAGGTAGGTGCCATATTTTTTGTTGTGAGTTATTGTATTATAATATGTATTCACTGCTGGAAAAGGCAGTTCTTTCAGTACTCACGTTACTTTTTCTGGAGGTTGGAATATGGGAGACAAAGAAGATGCTGTCATGCTATTTCCTGCAAACAGACATTGTGTGGCTGTCCTGGGAACTAGAGGCTTGAGGAGAGAGGCAGAATTAGAGAGTTAGTGGTAGAAACTTTCTTAAAGATCTCCTGGGACAAACATCTTCATTATTTTTAAAATGAATGAAAACTCTGAACCGGAACTAAAAGATGTATTTAAAATCCTATTGCTATTTCATGGTACAGATAACATTAAAGTTCAGATCTGCGGATTTTCTCATCATTTGTTCAACTAAGTCATTCTTCTCTTTTTATAATTTTTGTCTGTAATTAAATTGCTTTCCAAACTTAAGCATTCCTAGGTTGAATTATTTGCAGTCTTGCAGCTTTACTTTCTATGTCTTTAATGTACCTATCTGTCCTGTGAAAACCTGAGTCCTCTCTGTGGAGATCAGTTTATCACCTTGAGAGGCACTGAAATAATAGGGTCAAATGAATCCCACTAGAAGAAGTAGGAAGTGAAGAGACCACATGTCCTTGGCATGAAACTTCCAGGTTATATTTAAATTGTAATTCCAATGAAATTGTATCATATATTTTCATACACAAGAACACATTGGGGAACACCTAGACCAGATATGCTTAGAGGTTTCAGTGTGTCTATTTCAAAGTCCAAAACTAAGGATATAAGAGATTATAATTTTGATTTAATGTGAAAATGAGAAGTGGTAGTTATGGGATCACAAATCAAGTACTATTTATTTAGAAGATGAAGAAAAACTTAATCCATTTTGAGATTCATTGACAGCTAACAAATTAATTTTCCAAATCTACTGTCATCTGTTCCTCAATTTCACTAAGGTAGACAGTGCAGTTTTCATCAGAGTTCAGTGATTTACCAAAAAGTAACACAGCTCCAAATTAAGATTCTAGCACCTTAAGAGTGATTTGACTCCCAGCACAGTGTTCTTCCTAATATACTAGTACCTAATTGACCCCAAATTATTTGGAGCACTTTGTTTTCTGGAATAAAAAAGAAACTTAAAGAAATGAAATATGTGACTTTGAGGTTTTAAGAAGTGATTTCCTGTAGCACTTTCAACATAAACTGTGTATAGGCAGAGTGCAAGGAGGAAACTACAACTGGAAAAAAAAATCTGGAAAGGTCAAATGGTAAGAGAGGGCAGCCAAGGAAGCCATCTCAATTTTAGTATGTTCTTGATATATGGATCTAAACACAATCTGAAAAGACTAACCTAATATATTTTTGACCCAGAGTTGACCCAAACCCAATCCCAACTTGCAAAAGAAGGAAAGCTGAAGTTGAAGGTTTCAAGCCATCAATCTTGTGGCATATCTGAGATGGAGAAGATCAGCAAACCAGCCAAAAAAAGGATTACTGATCAAAAGTGAAGGAAAACAAATAACAGGTAGGAATATTTTAGATGCACATAAAAGAGTATGAAGATCCTGTACACTGGAAAAATTCTCTGTATATGAACTGTTATGTAAACACACACACACACACACACACACACACACACACACACTCACACAGTAACATCTTTTTTATTTCCAACTAATTTATTCTGAAATTTACTTGGAAAACCAGTGCAGGGAAAACAACAGAATACTGAGTAACGGCCAACCTTCTCTCATGAGGAATCTAAAAGTACAAAATGTGACTGTATTCTTCAGCATTCTCCAGGGGAACAGAACTAAAAGGATGTGTGTATATAAAACTATATTACATATATACACATATATGTATATCTCTCTACCTGTATAGAGAGAGATTGATTTTTTATTGGAGTTATAATGACATATAACAGTAGTTTCAAGTGTGCAAAAGTCAATATTTGTGTTTATTGTGAAATAATCACCACAATAAATTTAATTAATATCCAGCTATACCTAGTTACAAATTGTTTTTTCTTGTGATGATAACTTTTAAGATTTGCTCTCTTAGAAATGTACAATAGAGTATTATTAATTATAGTCACCACACTATACATTACATTCCCAGGATTTATGTGAGGTTGATTCGTTATGTGGAATTGGCTTACCAGCTCATGCAACTGCAGAGGCTAACAGATCCCAAGATCTGTAAGGTGAGCTGCCAAACTGGAGACCCAGGAGAAGTGATGATTTATTTTGAGTACTTGAGGGAGAATCAGCCTTTTGGTTCTATTCTGGCCTTCAGCTGGTTTTAAAGGCCCACTGACAGCAAGAGGACAATCTGCCTCACTCAATTCACCAATTTAAGTGCTAATTCATCCAAAAACATCCTGTAGAAATACCCAGAATATTTGACCAGGTGTCTGGGTACTCTGTAGCCCAGTCAAGTTGAACATAAAATTAACCATCACAATGACTAAAAGAAACTAATGTTGTAACAAATATGTAGAACTTATAAAACCAAGTATAATGTGGACCTTCAATGTTATTGCCTTCTGAAAAAACATATGTTCATTGCAATGATTTGTGGCAAAAATACTTACATGATGACCTTAAATCAAGTGTCTTTGTAAAAGACAAGGACCTCCAAGAAGAGAAATCCAAAACTAAGTTTAGGTTATATGAAAAACCAAATAGGGATGTAATCCAGTTGTCTTGAACTGAGAGTAAAAGAAACACAGTGTAACCATTTGACTCCTGCCCTGACTTGGGGCATAAACTTGGAAGGGTTTGTATTGCCATAGAAATATGTGTGTGTGTGACAGATTTAACTCTTGGCAATTTTCCTTGATTATTCTTCCACTGGCAGACATAAAATAGAATCAAGATTTTCTCTACCTTAGGAATAGTCTTGACAATTGTCATTTTCTTGGGAAAAGCACTGAAAAGCATTGTCTGTAATTAGCACTTTTTAAAAGAAGCTGAGCAATTAAAAATCAAAACAAACAAAAATGTAAGAAGGCTTTAGAAGCAGTTACCTAAGTGTGATTTTTGAGAGTTTGTTTTTAAACTCCTGACACAGTGCACATAAGAGTTTTCTGATTTTTTCTCCCATGTATTAATGAAATCAGACACTGAATATTCTTTATCAATAAATTACTAATATGAATACAATAATACATAGGTACATGTAAGAACACTTTGAGATCCATTAATGCATTTGATTCTTACGAAATGGCTCTGATGTTGAATAGGAGATAAGAATAGGTGTCTTATCTCCAATTTACAGATGGAAAAACTGAGACACAATTCTGGATAATATATTTCCTTGTTGTTTAGTCACTGAGTCATGTCTGAGTCTTTGCAACCCCATGGACTGTAGCCCACCAGGCTCCTCTGTCCATGGTATTTCCCAGTCAATAATGGCTAGGAGTGGGTAACCATTTCCTTCTCCAGGGGAATCTTCCCAAGCCAGGAATTAAACCCATGTCTCCTGCTTGGCAGGTGGATTCTTTACTACCAGAACGATTGTCACACAAAAATTGAGTGGCAGATCTAAAAAGGGGTTAGACATGCTAACTTTCATATCACAGTCCCATAAATAACTTCATGGTTTTCATGTGATTTCTGTATAGATCATTCCAAGGTCTTTTTGAATTGTTTTATCATGGGAGGTGATAGATATATATTTTGTTTCCTTCTTCCAATTGGGCTTGGAGTGAAAAACTCAATTCTATCTGGATCACAGGGACTACCGTTTTGTAGCTGCCTGGCATCCTCTTGTCCCCCTGTGCCTGAGATGAAAGCCTGATGCATTAGCTCTGCTCTTTCCTTCTATTGCTTAAGCAATGAAGAAAACATTACCCTAATCACACTCAATGTGTGCTATCTCCAGGCACAGCTGTTGTGTAGTCTTTCCAAGCTCAGCCATTAAGGAGTCTTACCAATGACAGAGCCCATTGAGAGCTGCAAAGCCAGACACTTGCCCTCTAATAACATCCATTTCTGCTTTCCTAGCTAATTCCAGGAAAGAGAGCCTGTCGGGCAAGGTTTCACAGTCCATAACTCTCCTTTTATTGTCACTTTCCCTCATCCCTTTGAGGGGCAGTTTGCAAGCCACCTCCCAAGCATAGCCCATGGAGCAAAAGATTAAGCATGGCTTGGAGTCAGCCTCTTTATCAAATGAGCCCATGGAGTTTGAGCAAAAGCAAGCGTCAAAAAAGATAGATCTGCTTTGGCAACTGGTACACCAGTAAAGATGCCTGTAGGAGAAGCAGTTGGTATCA
Source organism: Okapia johnstoni (assembly GCA_024291935.2). Classification (NCBI taxonomy): domain Eukaryota; kingdom Metazoa; phylum Chordata; class Mammalia; order Artiodactyla; family Giraffidae; genus Okapia; species Okapia johnstoni. The sequence continues at coordinate 25,809,870 of CM044327.1, forward strand.
GAGGCTAAAAATGGTAAACAGTTCTGGCTTCCCAGGAATACAGCAGTTTCAAGTTGTCTGCTCCTGGCTAGTAAAGTAATTGGAACTGATTGTTCCTGGGCTTTGAAGATCATGCTACTGACCTGCCTTGGGTAGGACTGGAGGTTTCTGGAGTGAGAATGGATAATGAGATTGTGAGATACATATGAAAAACTTGGTTTACAAAACACACTCACTTCTGTGAACTCATTTGAAGATAGAATGGCAAAAATACGGGTTTTCAGTCAAAGGTTTCAGTTCAGATCCCAGCTCTGCTCCCTACTAATTGTGTTACCTAGAACTAATTATGAATGCTCTTTAAACAAAAAGATTTCTCTGTCTATAAATTGGAGGATAATTATGCCCACCTTCCTAATATCATTGTTTGGATCACAATCCATATGAATTTAAGTGTTATACCTAAATCCCTCACTTCATAGAATATAGAGCCTCTCATTAAATTGACACTTATGACTTGTAACATGAGCCATGTGATTTAGGGTGGTTATCATTCTAGTAATGAGAATACAGAGGCTCAGATTTCAGTGACTTGCCCAGGATCCCCAGCTGGAAGGGGAGAAAAAGACCCAAACATAGCACTCAAATATATAAACAATTAGTTCCATCACTCTAGGTCTCATAAACTGGACAAATAACAAAATTTTTTTAAGAAACCTCCAGTTCTTTACCTTGGCTTTTTTTCTCCAAATTTCATGAGATTTTAGTTCGTGGTTGAATATGCTTACTGGTAAAGAAGTACATTAGAGGAGGATGTACTTGGTTGTGAGGAGCAGGGGAAGAAGGAAAACTGGGGGAGGGAGGCATCACATACATCCCGCACTCACTCACATTACTTCATAGACCAAGCTGAAGGTAAATGGATGGAGACACACTCTGAGATTGAGAAGAAGTTTAAGGAAGGACTAAACACATCATCTATGGAGGGGGGATATGGACATAATAAGTGGTTCATCTACCTGAATCAGGAGGAAGGAGATGAATTAGATAGAAAGGGGTTTAATTCAGAACAGTCGCTCAGTTGTGTCTGACTCTTTCTGACCCCACGGACTGCAGCACGCCAGGCTTCCCTGTCCATCACCAACTCCCAGAGCTCGCTCAAACTTATGTCCATCGAGTCGGTGATGCCATCCAAGCGTCTCATCCTCTGTCATCCCCTTCTCCTCCTGCCTTCAATCTTTCCCAACATCAGGGTCTTTTCCAAGGAGTCAGTTCTTTGCATCAGGTGGCCAAAGTCTTGGAGTTTCAGCTTCAGCATCAGTCCTTCCAGTGAATATTCAGGACTGATTTCCTTTAGGATGGATTGGTTTGATGTCCCTGCAGTGCAAGGGACTCTCAAGAGTCTTTTCCAACACCATGGGTCAAAAGCATCAATTCTTTGGTGCTCAGCTTTCTTTATGGTCCAACTTTCACTTCCATACATGACTACTGGAAAAACCATAGCTATGACTAGATGGACCTTTGTCAGGAAAATAATGTCTCTGCTTTTTAATACGTTGTCTAGTTTGCTCATAGCTTTTCTTCCAAGGAGCAAGTGTCTTTTAATTTCATGGCTGCAGTCACCATCTGCAGTGATTTTGGAGCCCCAAAACATAAAGTCTGTCACTGTTTCCATTGCTTCTCCATCTATTTGCCATGAAGTGATGGGACTGGATGCCATGGTTTTAGTTCTTTGAATGTTGAGTTTTAAGCCAACTTTTTCACTCTACTCTTTCACTTTCATTAAGAGGCTCTTCACTTCCTCTTTGCTTTCTGCGTAAGAGTGGTGTGATGTCACCTGCATATCTGAGGTTATTGATATTTCTCCCTGCAAGCTTGATTTCAGCTTATGCTTCATCCAGCCCAGCATTTCTTATGATGTACACTGCATAGAAGTTAAATAAGCAGGGTGACAGTATACAGCCTTACTTTACTCCTTTCCCAATTTGGAACCAGTCCGTTGTTCCATGTCTGGTTCTAACTGTTGCTTCCTGACCTGCATACAGATTTCTCAGGAGGCAGGTCAGGTGGTCTGGTATTTCCATCTCTTGAAGAATTTTCCACAGTTTGTTGTGATTCACACAGTCAAAGGCTTTGGCATAGTCAGTAAAGCAGGTAGAATTTTTTTCTGGAGCTCTCTGGCTTTTTCTATGATCCGATGGATGTTGACAATTTGACCTCTGGTTGCTCTGCCTTTTCTAAATCCAGTTTGAGCATCTGGAATTTCTTGGTTCACGTATATTGAAGCCTCTTTTGGAGAATTTTGAATATTACTTTGCTAGCATGTGAGATGGGTACAATTGTGCAGTAGTTTGAACATTGTTTGGCATTGCCTTTCTTTGGGATTGGAATGAAAACTGACCTTTTCCAGTCCTGTGGCCACTGCTGAGTTTTCCAAATTTTCTGGCGTATTGACTGCAGCACTTCAACAGCATCATCTATTAGGACTTGAAATAGCTCAGCTGGAATTCCATCACCTCCACTAGCTTTGTTCATAGCGATGCTTCCTAAGGCCCTCTTGACTTTGCACTCCAGGATGTCTGGCTCTAGGTGAGTGATCACACCACCTTGGTTATCTGGGTCATTAAGATATTTTTTGCATAGTTTTGTGTATTCTTGCCACCTTTTCTTAGTATCTTCTGCTTCTGTTAGGTCATACCATTTCTGTCCTTTATTGTGCCCATCTTTGCATGAAATGTTCCCTTGGTATCTCTAATGTTCTTGAAGAGATCTCTATTCTTTCCCATTCTATTGTTTTCCTCTATTTCTTTGCAAAACTCCAAAACTGCAACTTACTGCTGAACAACCATCAACAGGAGAATGTCAGGTGTTTGATCCCACCAAAAAAAGATACCCTATATCCAAAGGCAAAGGAGAAGCCCCAACAAGATGATAGAAGAGGTTAAATCGTGTTTAGAATCAAACCCCATACCCGCCAGAGACGCTCAGAGGGCTCAAACAAAGCCTTGTGCACACTAGGACTCAGAGAACCCACCAAGACTGAACCAAACCTGCCTTTGAGTGTTTGAGTGTCTCCTGTGGAGGTAAGGGTCAGCAGTGGCCTGCCACGGGGACAGGGGCTCTGGCTTCAGCAGACCTGGGTCATGCATAAGCCCTCTTGGAGGAGGGCTCAATTAACCCCACCATAGAGCCACCAAGCAAATAACCCACAAACTGAAGAACAATTATACCAAAGAAATTCTCACACTGTTAAGAAAGTTCTAGGACCCACAACAGGTTTCCCAACCTGGGGATCCGGCAAAGGGACTGAGAACCCCCAGTGAATTTGACTTTGGAGGCTAGTGGGATTTGATTACAGAACTTCCACAGGACTGGGAAAACAGACTCTTGGAGGGAACAAACAAAATCTTGTGCACACAAGGAGCCAGAAGAAAGAAGCAATGTCCCTACAAGAGACTGAGTCAGACTTGCCTGTGAGTGTCCAGGAGTCTCTGGTGGAGGGAACAAACAAGCGGGAGGGAACATAGCCCAGTCCATCAACAGAAAATTGGATTAAAGATTTACTGAGCATGGCTCCACCCATCAGAATAAGACCTAGTTCCCCCTCAGTCAGTCTCTCCCATCAGGAAGCTTCCATAAGCCTCTTATCCTTATTCATCAGAGGACAGACAGACTGAAAACCACACAATCACAGAAAACTAACCAAACTGATCACATGTACCACAGCCTTGTCTAACTCAATGAAACTATGACCCATGCTGTGTAAGGCCACCCGAGACGGACGGGTCATGGTGGAGAGTTCTGACAAAACGTGGTCCACTAGAGAAGGGAATGGCAAACCACTTCAGTATTCTTGCATTGAGAACCCCATGAACAATATGAAAAGGCAAAGAGATAAGAAACTGAAAGATGAACTCCTCAGGTCAGTAGGTGCCCAATATACTACTGGAGATCAGTGGAGAAATAACTCCAGGAAGAAGGAAGAGATGGAGCCAAAGCAAAAACAATACCCAGTTGTGGATGTGACTGGTGATGGAAGTAAAGTCAGCAATATTGCATAGGAACCTGGAATGTTAGGTCCTTGAATCAAGGTAAATTGGAAGTGGTCAAACAGGAGATGGCAAGTGTGAACATGGGCATTTTCGGAATCAGTGAACTAAAATGGACTGGAATGGGTGACTTTAACTCAGATGACCATTATATCTGCTACTGTGGGCAAGAATCCCTTGGAAGAAATGGAGTAGCCGTCATAGTCAACAAAGAGTCCAAAATGCAGTACTTGGATGTAATCTCAAAAACAACAGAATGATCTCTGTTTGTTTCCAAGGCAAGCCATTCAATATCACAGTAATCCAAGTCTATGCCCCAACCAGTAATGCCAAAGAAGCTGAATGGTTCTATGATGACCTACAAGACCTAGAACTAACACCAAGAAAAGATGTCCTTTTCATCATAGGGTACTGGAAAGCAAAAGTAGGAAGTCAAGAGATTCCTGGAGTAACAGGCAAGTTTGGCCTTGGAGTACAGAATGAAGCAGGGCAAAGGCTAACAGAGTTTTTCCAAGAAAATGCACTGGTCATGGCAAACACCCTATTCCAACAACACAAGAGAAGACTCTACACGTGGACATCACCAGATTGTCAATACCAAAATCAGATTGATTATATTATTTGCAGCCGAAGATGGAGAAGCTCTACACAGTCAGCAAAAACAAGACTGGGAGCTGACTGTGGCTCAGATCATGAACTCTTTATTGCAAAATTCAGACTTAAAGGGAAGAAAGTAGGGTAAACCACTAGACCATTTAGATATGACCTAAATCAAATCCCTTATGATTATACACTGGAAGTGAGAAATAGATTCAAGGGATTAGATCTGATAGACAGAGTGCCTAAAGAACTATGGACGGAGGTTTGTGACATTGTACAGGAGGCAATGATCAAGGCCATCCCCAAGAAAAAGATAAGCAAAACAGTTGTCTGAGTAGGCCTTACAAGTAGCTAAGAAAAGAAGGGTAGGAAAGGTAAAGAAGAAAAAGAAAGATACACCCATTTGAATGCAGAGTTTCAAAGAATAGCAAGGAGAGATAAGAAAGCCTTCCTCAGTGATCTATGCAAAGAAAGATGTTAGAAACAGACATTCCTATTGGTACTTTAGATCTTGTTAACTTTTGTACAGTCTTGTTACCATCCATTGACAAGCTGATGTAGGACAAAGTGTAATGAAACTATTAAATTCTTGGGATATAACTTCTTACGGGGTTAGATCCCTCAGCATATTAGAGATCTGTTTCTGGAGAGAATCACTGCAGAATCCATCAGGCTCACAGAAACTTTTTCCTAGATTCTGCCCTCCAGAATTCTCATCATAACTAAACTACCTTGCTACAGTCTTGTCCCCTTAGTATGCAAGAATAGGAACCCTCACAATGTATCAGACTCTGTTTTAACTGTTTTACATTATTGAATGATCCTAAGAGGATGTACTAAAAGTAACCTCACAATGAAACAACAAAACTGAACACAGAGAAGTTAATCAATTGAGTTATTTTCACACCACCGGAAAACAATAGACTTGACATTTAAACTCATGAACTCTTCCTCTAAGGCACATTCTTGTACACAAGACAATGTATCTCATTCCAGTTCTTCTCATACTATTTATGGTCAAAGGCTTATTTTGTTTTCTAATGTCTTATGAGCAGATACTTTTATAAACTGCACTAAAAACCAGTTAGTAGAAAAAGGAAATTAGAAGATACCTGGAATAGAACTCCAGTTCTTAAATTACCATTAGATTCAAAATGCATACAATTACCCTGTAAATTGCTATAAAGACTTCTAAATGCTTTCTCAGTGCTTACTCTCACTTTCTTTATGTACCATGGTCCATTATTCCCCGCTCACACCAGGACCACACTTTGAGTGACATCGCTGTAGGCTTAGGGGACTGGGGATGGGCACATTTTGTGTCATTGAAATCAGTGAGGTTGGCAACAAGGTCAACTCTCAAGCCACAAACCCTTAGCCCTGTGTTCTTGAATCAGCTAGGTTAACCAGTCATCTACCCTGATTTAGAAATTACAGATGGAGGGATTCTTCAGAATAGAAATTAGGACTTACTCTGTGCCATACTGAGGGGAGCTGAATGGTCCATGCATTCACTTATAAAACAGATCTTGCAAAATTTCTTTCTTTGAGAGCTAGCAGTCTTCTTTCCTCAATTGATCTTGGATCTTAAAATGAATTTCCTATTTCCTTGTGTTTTCTCATGGCCAAAAGCAGTTGATACATTTCCTGAAAAACAGAAGATATCCAATCAATGTTTATGATTGAAAATTCACATTTATTTCAATAAATACTGTTCATATTAAAACTCCAGAGAAGAATGACACCATATGGATACTACATGAGTCTGAGATGATGATGCGCTCCCTCTCTGGAGGTGTAGTACTAAAAGGAAAATATTTATATCATAGACAAACTTTTTTTTCAAGAATAATTGACCTACAACACTATGTTAGTTCCAGGTACACAACAAAGTAACTCAGTATTCTACATTTTACAAAATGATCACCACTGTAGACAAGTATTTAAAGTGACAACTTATTCAAATGAAATGGGTAGAGGGAGCAGAAGTAAGAAAAGAGTTAAATTCAAAACTGTTTACTACTTGGCATGATTAAAATATTCAAATATGTTAATATTCACACTATAAACTTAGTGTTCTTATTATTATAACTTGGAGGCTTAAAGCAGTACATGACCGCTCACACAATAAAGACTGCCTTTATAATAAAGTTTTGTATAAATGTCTTTAAATCACAAATGCTGAGCTTAACGTTAGTCTTCAAAAATACAGTTAGTCGTTATTTTCTAACAATTCATAAATACGAGTCACACACAATGAGAGCATGCAGTTTGTCACATGTAGAGACCAATAAATCAGTCTCAGCACCTATTAAACGCTGAAAGCTTTCCTAGGTTTGACTGGGTAAGGATGGCCAGGGGGTAAAAAGAAATATAAAACTGAGTTCTTCTCAAGAAGGGTAGAGGTTGGTTGGAAAGACATGAAACAATGAGGCCACAGTCATCTTCTCTTTGTATAGTAAGGCTCTGTTGCAAGCCCCGCAGCCACGCATCCTGAAAGCATACAGTGAAGAATGCCTAGGCTTTCATCAAGTGTTACTTCGTTCAGTCCACTCCCCATGACTTGAGGCTTGAGGCAAATGCTGCATTACCATTGCCAGTATCTCTTCTGTTTCTTACTACCTGAGTTTCTTTTTTTTTTCCATTTACTTTTTAATGGTAATATAATTGCTTTACAATGGTGTGTTAGTTTCTAGGGCACAACAGTGTGAATCAGCCACATGTATGCATATATCCCTTCCTTCTTGAGCCTCCTTTCCAGCCACGCCCCATCCCACTCCCCTGGGTCATCACAGAGCACCGTATTGAGCTCCCTGTGCTATATGACAACTTCCCACTAGCTATCGATTTTATATATGGCAGTGTATATATGTCAATACTGTCTCAATTTGTCCTACCCTCTCCTAAGTTTTAAACTTATTAGAAACTTTAGAGGTCTTTAGCCTGACTTCTCTCCCAGAGAAGAGAGGACTTTGAAGCAGCTTCTGGAAGGTAAAGCTCATTGACCCCTCTTCTTCCTCTTCCTTGTTTTTCCTGCTAATATAAGGTGACTTGCAGCATTTAGGATACCTTTGGGTATATAAGTCACTGCAATCTACAGGGCCCTCTCCCACCACGTCAGATCCAAACCATAAAATGTGCCTGCTTTTAAACTTCAGCCTATGTATCAGTATCATAAAAGTCACATCCTCTTTCTCATAAGCATTGAAACAACTGGAAAAATTCAGTCTCCTGAAACAAGAGGCACATTTCTAAATCTTCTCTTCAAGAAATATAAGTATTCCTCCCTAGGTTTACTTTCTGAAGTATTTGGTTTTGTCTTTTCAGCATATCTCAAAAAAAAATTTTTTTTATTTTCTGTTATCACCTATGTATTGGGTTGGCCAAAAAGATTGTCCAGGTTTTTCCATAACATCTTACCTGAATGAACTTTTTGGCCAGCCCAATATACGACTCTTACTTCAAGCCAGACTGAATCATCCTGTTCCTGTTGCTGGGCCTGAAGGAGAGCAGGGGCAAAGAAAGCATGTTTTGCAGTGATGATTAGACAGAACAGGAAAGTTACACAAAAGTTCATCTCACAACAGACACACTTTAACGTGGGTATACCTTGAAGAAGAGAGAAGAAACATTCCCCCTGATAAAACTAGTCGGGAGATGAATTATCCAGTAGGCTAATCCTATTAAATACTCCAGTTCACAAATCTTAGAGAGAATGCACAAAGTCACTGATTTTTCCCTTCTGTGAAGTTAAGTGTGAAAATTCCTGGCAATTCCCTGCCAAGTAGTGACTCAAGGTTTCAGGATCTTTCCACTTTATGGCACCGCTAACACCCAGGGGTGACTTTCTCAGGGTCCAGGAAAAAAAAAACCTTTAGACCTCATGACTAAAAACATCCAAGAGTGTAATGAAATAGCTTCTCTCTTATGCATCTAGAATACATCTACTAACTAGGTACCATCCTGGGAAGAACTAAGGCAACAGTCACACAAATACTTTTCTGTGGATTTAACTTCCTCATGAAGCCAAATCTGGTCTTTGTACCCTGACACCAAAGTAATTTTTGGAGACAGAGCTTTGGATGAAGTAGAAAAAGAATAGCTTTGTTGCTTTGCCAGGCAAAGGGAGCCACAGCAGGTTAATGCCCTGAAAGCTGTGTGTCCTAACCTGGAGTGGGTAGTGAGAAGTTTTACAGTAATTGTTCAAAGAGGGAGTGACCAGCTTGTGGACATTCTGCTGATTGCTTGGTGGTGAGGTAAGTGAGAATCAGCATCAGCAGCCTTCCGATTCCAACAGGTCTGAATCTGTGCTTGTAGGCAGCATGCAGTTTACTTCTGCCTGGCAGGGGTTTCACTATCTACAGAACAGCTCAAAGATATTGTTATGTGTATCCCCTGAGGGAGAACCAGGACCTTGACCCAAGGCTGCACTATTGTTTCTTTCTGTTTTATTTCATCTTGTTTTTGACCACTCAGCATATGGGATCTTCGTTTCCACCAGGGATCAAACCTGCACCCCTTGTAGTGGAAGCTCGCTGGACCTCCAGGGAAGTCCTGCTACTATTGTCTCTTGACTGTTCCTCCTCTGTCTCTGCACCCCCTTGCTTCCCCAGTTAGCAGCCATTTGAACTGCCCTTTGGAGCTCAGGGAAGATTGTGGGTGCTGAATGGAGCCTATTGCCTGCGATCGAGAAATGGACATAAAAAAGGCTTTTGTGCCCAGGAGCCCCATAGGATCCTGCTTAGTTTCAGTACCATTGCACCAGGGAAGGTGCTCTGGCAGGTTGAAGCCTTAAGTACCTGTGACAATGGAGGTCCCAGCCAAGAATCTCAGCAGCAGGTGCTAAGACCTAGAACACCAGACAGGAAGAGTAGGGTCCCCCAGTCCAGGTGTTGGGTGTATGCACTCGGTCTGGGTTTGGCAGATCAGGGCAGAAGGATCAGCGAGCCCCTCAAGCAAACTTGAGTATGTGATACATTATGCAGTAGTTTCCTCTGCATCACAGTTCTCCCAGTGCTCTTTCCACTTCCCAGAACCTTTGGTAAAAGTTTTTGTTTAGCCCTTCTCAGTCGATGAAATTTCATTGTCCCACTAAAATGTCTAATTCCCCAAGGGAACCTTTCCTCCAAGCTTTAGTGCACTCTGGCTAACTCCCCAAACCCTCAATCTCAAGTGCCAGCCATGTGCTGCTAACTACTGAACAGAGACCTCCCAGGGCAACACAGAATAGGTTTTTATTACTTCACACCTCCCACTGCTTTCCTAAGAAAGAAAAAAAAATTCTACATCCTTACTGAGCAAAGACTGAAAAGATTGGAAAGCTTAGAGACAGAAAGATCATCTCACCTTATTGGATTTATCTTGAACTTTTTTGTCCTCTAAGAGTGGCAGTTGCTCTATAATCATGGATTTAGTTCACATTTAAAGTGTCCCTTTATTGATATCTATACACTATTATATATAAAAAACTGATGAGAACCTACTGTATAGCTCAGGAAACTCTATTCAGTGTTCTCTGGTGACCTAAATGGGAAGGAAATCTAAAAAAGAGTGGATATATGTATACATATAACTGATTTACTTTGCTGCACAGCAGAAACTAACACAACATTGCAAAACAACTATATTCCAATAAAAATAAAAAATAAAGTATCCTCATTGACAGGAGAGTGAAGACAGTGAAGAAATGGTTTGCAATCCACCTTCCATGGAGTAATGACGTGCTGGGTACAGTTTTGGAGCACATGTGTCCTCCTGGACATGCTCAGGTAAATTTCTACCTGGGAGACAAATGTGAGACAAATGCCTATGACAGCTGCTGTTTCCTCAGTGGACTGTTCTGTCCCCTGCCCCCTAATAAGTGTCCCCATCCTTCCAGACTGAAGGCAAATGCCCCTTGTCTTCTTCCCTGACCCTCTTACAGCTTTCATGTGATCATCTCTTTCTGCAAGCAGAGTTGAGCCCCCTACCACCTTAGGAAGCTTTCAGAAATAAGATTTGTGTCTGATTCATTTCTGTACACCTCACAGGGATTGACACAAATTAATTGAAAGCTTAATAATTATTTTGAGATGCCTCAAGCCCACATGAGCCATACTGCCTGAAATGAGAGTGAACAATCAGATTCAGAACGTAGATGTATCTCAGGAGAAAAGGTGAATTTGAAGGACAGGTCTTGGGTATATGTGAAATTCAAATGGGATTATATATCTTGACCCTCACTGTGTGAATGCATTTTTTTCCCCAAGGAGCAAAGTTAGAGATTTCTGCAGTAAAATATTTGCTGAAGTATCAAAATGTATAGAGCAGTGTTTTTTCCCCCCCTTGTTCTTCCTGATGTATCCATAAGTGAAAGTGAAGTCGCTTAGTCGTGCCCGACTCTTAGTGACCCCATGGACTGCAGCCTACCAGGCTCCTCCGTCAGTGGGATTTTCCAGGCAAGAGTATCCATAATGTCTTACTAATTTTATTTTATAGATTATTAGTAAGAGCTGAGGGTCTTCACTACAGTGGGCATCTAAAGATTATCAGCTGGATGAAGAAAGACACAGATAAAAGATAGATGATGGTACACATGACCCTCCAGGTATGTGTTGACAGCTAAGTCTTTCCTTACACATTTACAAATGTCACAAAATTTTACTGACTCTTGATTAGATGCAGGATAGGCGATGGTGAATAAGCTCTATTTTAAAGACCTTCTATTCTATTGAAGAGAACTAGAAGAATAACAGTGTATGATGGGGTATGATACATTTCATATGAATCATTGAAACAAATTACTGAGGGGTCAGAGATAGGAGAAATCATGTCTGTTTGGATGAATCACATAAAAGATGATATGGGTGGCTTTTGAGAAAGACCTTGAAACCAGAATTTGATGGCAAAGTGATTAGAAACAGAAAATTTAAGCACATAGTAAAAGAATCATATCATTTTGTTGAATAGACTTGGATCTGTAGTTTTTCCTCAACTTTATTCAGATAGTATTTTCTTTAATTGGCTCAACAGCAGTGAGACTGTGTGAGAGATGTTGGTGTGTTTGTGTGTGTGTGTGTGTGCATGCGCACATGTGTCTATCTATGCATGCTCCTGTGTGTAGTATGTATTAGCGAACTGCAGTGCCTTTTTTCTTTTAATTAATTTATTTATTTTAATTGGAGGCTAATTACTTTAAAATATTATAGTGGTTTTTGCCATACATTGACATGAATCAGCCATGGATGTACACGTGTCCCCCATCCTGAACCCCCCTCCCACCTCCCTCCCTATCCCATCCGTCAGGGTCATCCCAGCGCACCGGCCTTGAGCGCCGTGTCTCATGAATCAAACCTGGACTGGCGATCTGTTTCACATATGATAATATACATGTTTCAGTGCTATTCTCTCAAATCATCCCACCCTCACCTTCTCCCCCAGAGTCCAAAAGTCTGTTCTTTACATCTGTGTCTCTTTTGCTGTCTCGCATATAGGGTCATTGTTACCATCTTTCTAAATTCCATATATATGTGTTAATATACTGTATTGGTGTTTTTCTTTCTGACTTACTTCACTCTGTATAATAGGCTCCAGTTACATCCACCTCATTATAACTGATTCAAATGCATTCTTTTTAATAGCTGAGTAATATTCCATTGTGTATATGTACCATAGCTTTCTTATCCATTCGTCTTCTGATGGACATCTAGGTTGCTTCCATGTCCTAGCTATTGTAAGCAGTGCTGTGATAAACATTGGGGTACACATGTCTCTTTCAATTCTGGTTTCTTTAGTGTGTATGCCCAGCAGTGGGATTGCTGGGTTGTATGGAAGTTCTATTTCCACTTTTTTAAGGAATCTCCACACTGTTCTCCATAGTGGCTGTACTAGTTTGCATCCCCATCAATAGTGTAAGAGGGTTCCCTTTTCTCTGCACCCTCTCCAGCATTTATTGTTTGTAGACTTTTTGATAGCAGCCATTCTGACCAGCTTGAGGTGGTACCTCATTGTGGTTTTGATTTGTAATCTCTGATAATGAGTGATGTTGAACATCTTTTCATGTGTTTGTTAGCCATCTGTATGTCTTCTTTGGAGAAATGTCTGATTAGTTATTTGGTCCATTTTTTGATTGGGTCATTTATTTTTCTGGTATTGAGCTACATGAGCTGCTTGTGTATTTTTTAGATTAATTCTTTGTCAGTTGCTTTGTTTGCTATTATTTTCTCCCATTCTGAAGGCTGTCTTTTCACCTTGGTTATAGTTTCCATCACTGTACAAAAGCTTTTAAGTTTAATTAGATTACATTCATTTATTTTTGCTTTTATTTCCACTACTCTGGGAGGTGGGTCCTAGAGCATCCTGCTGTGATTTGTGTCAGAGAGTGTTTTGCCCATGTTTTCCTCTAGAAGTTTTAAAGTAGTCTGGTCTTACATTTAGACCTTTAATCCATTTTGAGTTGATTTTTGTGTATGATGTCAGATAAGATAAAATCACATGGTTTTTATCTTTCAATTTGTTAATGTGATATATCGCATTGATTGAATTGTGAATATTGAAGAATCCTTGCATACCTGGGATAAAGCCTACTTGGTCATGATGTATGATCTTTTTAATATGATGCTAGAGTCTGTTTGCTAGAATTTTGCTGAGGATTTTTGTATCTATGTTCATCAGTGATATTGGCCTGTAGATTTCATTTTTTGTGGCATCTTTGGTTTTGGTATTAGGGTGATGGTGGCCTCATAGAATGAGTTTGGCAGTTTACCTTCCTCTGCAATTTTCTGGAAGAGTTTGAGTGGGATAGATTTTAGCTCTTCTTTAAATTTTGGTAGAATTCACCTGTGAAGCAATCTGGTCCTGGGCTTCTGTTTGTTGGAAGATTTTTTATTACAAGTTCGACTTCTGTGCTTGTGATGGGTCTGTTAAGATTTTCTTTTTCTTCCTGGTTCACTTTTGGAAGGTTATACTTTTCTAAGAATATGTCCATTTCTTCCAAGTTGTCCATTTTATTGTCATATAGTTGCTGATAGTAGACTCTTATGGTCCTTTGTATTTCTGTGTTGTCTGTTGGAATTTCTCCATGTTCATTTCTAATTTTGTTGATTTGATTCTTCTCCCTTTTTTTCTTGATGAGTCTGGCTAATGGTTTGTCCATTTTATTTATCTTCTCAGAGAACCAACTTTTAGTTTTGGTGATTTTTGCTGTAGTCTCCTTTGTTTCTTTTCCATTTATTTCTGCCCTAATTTTTATGATTTCTTTCATTCTACTAACCCTGGGGTTCTTCATTTCTTCTTTTTCGAGTTGCGTTAGGTGTAAAGTTAGGTTATTTGATTTTTCTCGTTTCCTGAGGTAAGCTTGTATTGCTATGAACCTTCCTCTTAGCGTTACTTTTACTGAATCCCATAGGTTTGGGGTTGTCATATTTTCATTTTCATTTGTTTCTATGCATATTTTTATTTCTTCTGTGATTTGTTGGTTATTCAGCAGTGTGTTGTTTAGGCTCCATGTGTATGTATTTTTAATAGTTTTTTTCCTGTAGTTGACATCTGAGCTTACCACATTGTGATCAGAAAAGATGCTTGAAATGATTTCAATTTTTCTGAATTTACCAAGGCTAGATTTATGGCCCAGGGTGTGATCTATCCTGGCAAATATTCTGTGTGCACTCAAGAAAAAGGTGAAATTCATTGTTTTGGGGTGAAATGTCCTACAGATGTCAATTAGGACTAACTGGTCCATTGTATCATTTATAGTTTGTGTTTCCTTGCTAATTTTCTGTTTGGTTGATCTATCCATAGGTGCGGGTGAGGTATTAAAGTCTCCCACTATTATTGTATTACTGTTAATTTCCCCTTTCATACTTGTTAGCATTTGCCTTACATATTGTGGTGCTCCTATGTTGGGTGCATATATATTTATAATTGTTACATCTTCTTGGATTGATCCTTTGATCATTGTATCATGTCCTTCTTTGTCTCTTTTCATGGGCTTTATTTCAAAAATCTATTTTATCTGATATAAATATTGCTACCCCTGCTTTCCTTTTTTTCTCTATTTGCATGAAATATCTTTTTCCAGCCCTTTACTTTCAGTCTGTATGTGTCCCTTGTTTTGAGGTGGGTCTCTTATAGACAGCATTTATAGGAGTCTTGTTTTTGTATCCATTCAGCCAGTCTTTGTCTTTTGGTTGGGGCATTGAACCCATTTACATTTAAGGTAATTATTGATAAGTATGATCCCATTGCCATTTATTTTGTTGTTTTGGGTTTGAGTTTATAAACCTTTTCTGTGTTTCCTATGTAGATAAGATCTTTAGCATTTGTTGAAGGGCTGGTTTGGTGGTGCTGAATTCTCTGAGCTTTTGCTTGTCTGTAAAGCTTTTGATTTCTCCTTCATATTTGAATGAGATCCTTGCTGGGTATAGTAATCTGGGTTGTAGGTTTTTATCTTTCATCTCTTTAAGTATGTCCTGCCATTCCCTTCTGGCCTGAAGAGCTTCTATTGAAAGATCAGCTGTTATCCTTATGGGAATCCCCTTGTGTGTTATTTGTTGCTTTTCTCTTGCTGCTTTTAATATTTGTTCTTTGTGTTTGATCTTCATTAATTTGATTAATATGTGTCTTGGGGTGTTTTGCCTTGGGTTTATCCTGTTTGGTACTCTCTGGGTTTCTTGGACTTGGGTGGCTATTTCCTTCCCCATTTTATGGAAGTTTTCAACTATTATCTCCTCAAGTATTTTCTCATGCCCTTTCTTTTTGTCTTCTGGGACTCCTATGATTTGAACGTTGGGGCATTTAACATTGTCCCAGAGGTCTCCGAGGTCGACCTCATTTCTTTTAATTCTTTTTTCTTTTTTCCTCTCTGCTTCATTTATTTCCACCATTCTATCTTCCACCTCACTTATCCTATCTTCTGCCTCAGTTATTCTACTGTTTGTTCCCTCAAGAGTGCTTTTGATCTCAGTTATTGCATTATTCATTATTGATTGACTCTTTTTTATTTCTTCTAGGTCCTTGTTAAAACATTTCTTGCATCTTCTCAATCCTTGTCTCTAGTCTATTTATCTGTAACTCCATTTTGTTTTCAAGATTTTGGATCATCTTTACTATCATTATTCTGAATTCTTTTTCAGGTAGACTCCGTATCTCTTCCTCTTTTGTTTGGTTTGGTGGGCATTTATCATGCTCCTTTACCTGCTGAATATTTCTCTGCCTTTTCATTTTGTTCACATTGCTGTGTTTGGGGTGGTCTTTCTGTAGGCTGGAAGTTTGTGGTTCCTCTTTATTGTGGAGGTTGCCCCCTGTGGGTGGGGTTGTACTAGAGGCTTGTCAAGGTTTCCTGGTTGGGGTAGCTTGCATCTGTGTTCTGGTAGGTAGAGCTGGATCTCTTCTCTCTGGAGCAATGAAGTGTCCAGTAGTGAGTTACGGGGTGTCAATGGGTTTGGTGTGACTTTAGGCAGCCTGTATTTTAATGCTCAGTACTGTGTTCCTGTGTTGCTGGAGAATTAACGTGGTATGTCTTGCTCTGGAGCTTGTTGACTCAGGTGGTGCTTGGTTTCAGTGTAGGTATGGAGGCTTTTGAATGAGCTCTTGTTGATTAATGTTCCCCGGAGTCAGAAGTTTTCTGGTGGTCTTAAGTTTTGGATTTAAGCCTCCTGCCTCTGGCTTTCAGTCTTATTCTTACAGTAGCCTCAAGACTTTTCCATCCATACAGCACAGATGAACAGTGCCTTTTAAGATTTTAATCTAATATCAACCCTGCCAAGGAATCACTGGCTTCAAGAACATGATTGGGTGCCTGCTTCCTTTGCTAGTTCTTACCATCTCTATCTTGACATTTTCCTTCACCTTGAACAGTCACTGTTTTCTCTGCCTTTTACTTCTCTGAGATTTGGGAAATTACCATCAGTTTGGTTTCTCCCAAACTTCACTTCAAGCCTTTCCTTTGGATTTTGACTATTTGTCTTATCTCCCTAAATTCATAGTCATTCTGAACTGGGAAACCTGGGATGAAATTATCACACAGAAATCAAATACTAACCGATGTGGCAAAAGATAACTTTTGAAACATGTAGACTGGGGACTAAATTTTTTTTCTTGATTGGATCAAAAAATGTTCTATATAAAACAAACATTTTAATTATACAACTAGCTTTATCTTCCACACATAAGCAAAGCTTTCCATGCTGACCCTATTATATTCAAGATATGGAATGAAAATAAAATAACGGACATTAATTTTTTGCTATGGGAGTATAAACAGAACCATAGTTTGTGATTATTTCCCAGTTTATTCTCAGTTCTCTAAACTCTGGCAGTATAAATATGGACACATTATGAAGTCATTCCTAATAAACTGTGATATGTTTTAAATCCATGCCAATCCTGCCCTCTATCACAGCTGTGTTTTTAGCATGCCTGAAAGAAAAGAAATCAATGTTTGGTTCACTCCTGTTTGGTCTCCTTTGCAACCTGAACTTGCGTATTAATTAATCATGATGATGATGGTACATTTGAATTATTTTAAAATATAGAAAACAGAGCAACCACCTATAGGAACTCTATTTCTTCCCCAACTGCTCCTTCCCTCAGGCTATAGAGCCTACCGCCACACCATCTGTTTGCATCCCTTTTCTTCATTGCCTCATCCCCCTGTCCTGGTGCCAGCCTTCTCTATCTTCATTCTTTGCCAGACATTTAACATGAGGCCCTCACAAAGAAAAACAAGTTTAAGAGAGAAGGAGATAAATCCTGCAATTTCATAAAGGTAGTGGTTGTTTTCTGCACTTAGCTAAAAAAATTAATTTTCTCTGTACACCCACACCACTGTTGTCTGCTTCAGCAGATAAGCTTCTTGGGAGCAGGGACCATGTTTTTCTTAATTAGGTATAGGCTTTTTTTGAAGCTTTTCATTTTGGACTAAGGTCTCAAGATCCCTATTGGTGCTCAATAAATATTAAACACAGGCAGTCATTGTCTAATGGCATTTACTAAATATCCCTTTACATATACTTCTGTTCCGAGAAAAGTTCAACAGACAAAAGTGCTTTCTGCTAGGAATTCATGCTGAAAAATGGACAGCACTGATGCAGCATGGCATTAAACTGATAAAATGAAGGAAAATTTTTACATTGTGTTCATATATGCAAAGAATTGACACACTTTTCTAAGTAAATATTCACATATTCACATTCTTTGTTTTCATTGGCTTTCAATCAAGTCAGCTATCATTTGACTGCTGAGTCTCCAGTCCTCTGTCAAGTTCAGAGAAATATAGAACAGACTCCTTCCATAAGAGACAACACAACTTATTCACAGTTACTTAAATTCCTATATTTATAAGTTAACTGCTTGCATAAATGCTCTGACATGATGCATTAAAAGTCACATGAATAGATGGTTTAAGTGGGGGCTGGAGTTTGAGTGTTCTAAGCAAGTGTCAAGTGGATTTCTGCAGCTGTCCTTTATTAGACCTAAACACATTATTTCAAAAATACAGGTTGTAATCCTCTAATCTTAACTGAGAATGTCAGCCAGATACCCACCATCTCTCTCCCCCCACCATCTACAATATCATTTTACAAAGAAGGTAATTCCTAATCATTCTCCTTCAAAGATAGAAAATACACCTTCACATGTCCCAGAGTGGCATTCATTCCTCAAGTGACTTTGGCACTTTATGAATGGAAAACTGTTTACATGGTAGCCTTTAAATCATTCAATAACCAAACGTCACTAAAATACTAACAATGATTCATGTCCAAAAAACATTTCCTGTTGGGGGCATCTTGCTCAGCTATTTTCCTAAGGCTTTAATGTATTGATCGATTACTAGAAATTAACAAAATATATTTGCTCTTTCATTTATTCACTCATTCAGTTATTTCTTGAACACAAACTATATGCCATGCAATGTCCTTTTTACTATGTATATATGACTGAACAAAACAGACACAATCTTCACCCTTGTGAAGCTTTCGCTCCAAATAGAGAAGCAAATGAAGCAGGAAAGAGGGATAAGGAATGCTGGAGCTGGGATTGTGATTTTAAAGAGAATGTCAGAAAAGGACTCACTGAGAAAGTGACATCCAAGTATTGATTGGAGGTAGCTGGACACATGAGCGTTTGAGAGCAAAATGTTCCAGGATGAGGCAAATACATATAATAAGGGACCTGCCTACCACATTTGAAGGACTCACTGCAAGAAACCAGTGAGACCAGAGTAAGTACAAATGTAATAGTAGGCATCTGATGAAGGGGTCAGCAGTATGAACAAAGAAGGAAGGCTAGGGAAGGATGGCTACGGATCCCAGAGTCTCCACAGGACTTTGATTTTGACTCTAGGTGGAAAAGGAAGCCTTTGGAAGGTTTACTTATAGGTGGGTTTTAAGCTGACTTGGATTTTAACACAATCTCTCAGGATGGTTTGATGTTGACGTGATCAAGGGTAGAGACAGTGGAGGTAGTAAGAGGTAATGACTATTTGTATCTATTCTAAAGGTAGAGC
This sequence comes from Okapia johnstoni, assembly GCA_024291935.2. Taxonomy (NCBI): domain Eukaryota; kingdom Metazoa; phylum Chordata; class Mammalia; order Artiodactyla; family Giraffidae; genus Okapia; species Okapia johnstoni. The sequence goes on from CM044327.1 coordinate 25,828,980, forward strand.
TAACATTACTTGCTTGTGAGGGAGAGAGAGAAAGAGAGGGAGCATGTCATCAAGGATGACTCGACATTCTGTGGTCCAAGGAACTGCATTGCCATTCAGTGAAATGGGGCAGACTGAGAGGGGTGGTCTTCCGTGGGAAAGTCAGGGCCTCTATATTGGATATAGTCAACTTAAGATGCATAGTATACATAACAAAGAAGATGCCAAGTAGACAGGTAGACATCTGAGTCTGGAGTTCAGGGAGGAGGTAACAGCCTGGAAATACAAACGTGGGTGCTAGTGGCATACACATGACATTTAAAGCCCTGAGGTTTGAGGAAATCACAAGAGGAGCAAGTGTCAATGGAGAAAACGTTCAGTATTTTAAAAATGTATGTGTTTGAATGGGGCTTCCCAGGTCGCACTAGCGGTGAAGAATGTACCTGCCAATGCAGGAGACGTAAGAGTTGCTGGTCAGGAAGATCCCCTGGAGGAGGGCATGGCAATCCACTCCAGTATTCTAGCCTGGAGAATCCCATGGACAGAGGAACCTGGTAGGCTACAGTCAATATGGTCACACAGAGTTGGACATGACTGAAGCAGTTTAGCACGAACACACGTGTTTGAACAACATATTTCTTAGACTAAACTCAATTTCCTCAACTAGAACAGAAGCTGATCAACATGATTTCTACAAATTCTAACACATCTTAGTCTGATCTCTTTTAAGTATTGTCAATTTACTATCATAAACATTTATGTATACAATTATTTTGTTCTATGGCATTTTCTTTATATGGTGGGGAATTCTGTAGGAACATGCATTTTTGACATAGGCACACAGCTAAAGTTTTCATCTAAAAATAAGAAGACATTAACATGAAGTCTCAAACACCAAAATTACAGAAGGCCGCCATTGCATCTGGAAGGCACATGATAACACTTCCATCATCTTCAAAAAAAGCTGTTTTGATGCCATCATATTTTTGACAGGCAGATTAAGATATACAAAATAGATGTATGGTTGGATTTTGTAATAGGAGTAGTTGACCAGAAAGGTAAATAAAGCAGCAGCTAACTGGTTGGGAAAATGGTTTCCATAACTGTAGCCAGCATATCACCCTGAATTGCTAAATTGCCTCTATGGGATTCCTGCCTTATTTGATCATGCAGTCTCTCTATAGAGAATCCCCTTAATTAAAAAAAAACTATTTTATTTAAGTAACTGGAGAGAAATCTTGGGGATGGAGGCAATAGAATTAAAGTTCTTCCTTTGTCACACATGTTTCTCTGAGCAAACATATTACATCTAGCACTTTCTAGTTCACATATGCAGATTCTTTTATGCACAATAGCATCTCATCTGTAAGATGTTCAAAGACAATATCTGGCATCAACAACCTGCCTTTTGGATGCTTGACTGTTTTGAGTTATCATGGGTGAAATCAGTTATTTTCTAGGAAAATCTTAGATTTCCTTGCCGGTAATCACTTACTCCTTTTTTGCCCACCTCTCTCTGAAACCAAAGCTAAAACAGCTCTTTTTTGAAAAATTGGACGCATAATTGCTTGACAATGTGATGTTAGTTTCTGCTGTACGACAGGGTCAATCAGCCATCTGTATACCTATATCTCCTCCCTCTTGAGCCTCCCTCCTCCCTCCTTCCATCCCACACGTCTCAGTCATCACAGAGCACTGAGGTCAGCTCCCTGTGCTATAGAGCAACTTCCCACTAGCTCTCTGTTTTACATACGGTAGTGTGTATATATATATATGTCAGTGCTGCTCTTCAGATGTGGTACATACAGAACAGCTTTTAAAGGAAAAGGTGAGAAGTTTTATCTAGAAAGGCTTGCACACAGAGTTTGAGGTCAGTGACAGGGTGAGTGTCGAGACAACAGCAGGAGCAGTAGATCCTTTTCCATCTCCCAAGCTGAAAGCAAACAGAATTTGTTCTCACTGATACTGCTAAAGACTACAGTAAAATCAATAATATCATTTAAGAAGCAGCAGTGTATGCTAGAATGAGCACAATATTTGGAGGGGAAAACAGAATTAAATTCTGAGTTGCTCTCTTACATCTTAACGTGCCTGAACAGTTATCTAAGCTTCAAGAGCATTAGTCTCCTCATTTGGAACCCAAAAATGCTGCTGGTAAGCTTAAATAAAAAATTATGTGAAAGTGCTCCCTATAGGGTAGGCAGTCACTCTATTAGTCCCTCAATTTAGAACATATTTCATTAAAATTTTAACATTCTTATAAGTGCATTTTGATAGAACTCTTGTTTGTATTTATAAACGTATACAAGGATAGCATGCTTCTGTTTACCTAATTAACATCTTATTGCAATATTTGCACTAGCAGAACAAAAATTAATCAAGTTTTACATTTGGATTTCTAATGTTCAAAGCGTTTTCAGAAAAATGGCACATTTGATGTGCCAGAGATGCTGTATTAAAATGAAAGTCATTGTATATGCAGAGGAGCAGAGAAACAGATCTTCATGGTGTAAATTCAAGATATAAAACTGTACATGACAGGAAAAACAAAGAGAAGACACCAACTAGTACGCAAAGCTCTGTGCTCTTGTCATTGAGACACATGCAAAAAAGATTGTCTGTCCCATGTCAAGCAACGCAATTAAAAGCTGTAGAGATGACCAATCATCTTAGAAAAGACCAAAGAATTTTTAGGAGTGGTAATATGAAGAAGGGACTTCCCTGGTGCCTCAGATGGTAAAGAATCTGCCTGCAGTGCAGGAGACCAGGGTTCGATCCCTGGGTTGGAAAGATCCCCTGGAGGAGGACATGGCAACCCACTCCAGTATCTGTGCCTGGAGAATCCCCTGAACAGAGGAGCCTGGTGGACTGCAGTCCATGGAGTTGCAAAGAGTCAGACACGACTTAGCACACAGCGCACATACACACAAACCTGCATACAGACGAACTGTCCCCCCTTTTCCAGCAAACCTTCTTATGGTACATATTTCTAACTCCAGTGGGGTTAAAGAGAATCTAATCAGATGGACATAGTAAAGTTGACTAAGTAAATTTCCAAGTTATTTCTCTCTCTTAAAATTCCCCTGAAAAGGCAGAATAAATGAAAATATAAGAACAAACCAGCAGTAATATTGGAACAATGAAAGAATGCTAATCCCCAGGCTGAAAGAATGATTTCTAAAAGATATAGATATATTGTGTGTGCGTGCATGCTCAGTTGTGTCAGACTCTGCGATCCTGTGGACTGTAGCCTGAGAGGCTTCTTTGTCCATGGAATTTTTCAGGCAAGAATACTGGAGTGGGTTGCCATGTCCTTTTCCAGGGGATCTTCCCAACCCAGGAATTGAACCCAAGTCTCTTGTGTCTCCTGCATTGGCAGGTGGATTCTTTACTACTATGCCACCTGGGAAGACCATAAATATATGCTATTAGGTAAAATTCAACAGAAAGGAGGAACTTACAAACATATACAAAAGAACAGAAAATCCTCTAAAATAAGATGAGTCTTCTTGGCAGAAACTAATAATAAGGACTCAGTTAGTGGAGCCTAATTCAAAAAATGGGCTATAGGCTAGTAGACTGGTGTATTAATCACCAGCTATATCAATAAACTTTTGCTATATCAACAAACACATCCCAGATCTCATTGGCTTGCAGCAATAAACATCAGTTTCTTTCTCTTTTGTATGAAGATTGACTAGGGAATCTTAGCTTAGCATGTGAGTTAGGTTCAAGTCCTCTTCAAAAGTTTTCTAATTCCAAGACCCAGGCTAGAGCATATCATTTGAACATATAGCACATCCTACCTAGGGTGTCCTGTCTTCAAGACCAAAGAGTGGAGCACAACAGGGTGAGTACAAACTTGTGATGCCTCCAAAGCTTGTGCTAAGAACTGGGACACATTCTGTTTACCAAAGGCAGTCACATAACCACGCCCCACATCAGTGTTTGGGAAAGTGTTCTCGTATCCGCATAGCATAGGAAGAGGACAGTTAAGTATTTGAATAATAAAATCTACCACAGTCTTCTCTTTTAGTCACAAATATTCACTTCATTCAAAATATGAAGTGCATTCACCTTATCCTCAATACAGAAGCTCCAAAATTCCACTTGAACATGCCATCACACTCAAAGTCCAGGACCTCAGGATAGTCCTCTTATTGGTTCCAAATATAGGTCTTATTGATCCAGAGACCTCTGACCTAAAATGCTAATTATCTACTCTCATATCTCACAACAGTACAATGTTGGAACAGGAGACAAGGTACCGGGAAAAAAAATTCATGTTCAGAAGGGTAAGAATAGGAGGCACATGGCAGTCACTGATCTACCGTAATTCTGAAATCTAGCAGGACAAACTTTGCAAGGTTCCCCCTCATGTGGTGGAGCACTGATTAGACACCAGTCTTACTCCCTGGTAATGCTTATTCTGTTCTGCTCCATTAGCTCTTGACTCTGTCCTTGGACATTTCTTCTCTTATTCATTTTTCTCCTTGGACACATCTGAAAAGGGCATTAGAAAATATTTCCAGGATGGCTGAACACATCTCAGCCAGCTTTCTGCCTACCCAAAATTTGAGTGTGCAAGGGTCATTTTACATCTCAGAGTCGTGATAACTAATTCACATTGGAAATGCATTTATCATAACTTGGTGTGCTTGTTTGTTTGGTTTATTCTTACCTATTTTATTTCATCAACTCCATATGCAAATGTCCTTACCCACAATTCTTTGCAAACTATGACTGAGTTTCTGATGTGACTGAGTTTCTTGGCTGGCTGTGGGAACATGCATTTAAAACCTATTATAAGAGTCATTTTGACCAGCTGAAAGGATAATCTTGGGTCAGATTAATGCAATCAGTGGATTCTTAAAAAGGTGCTACTGTCATGCCCTAATTAGTTCTTTGATCCCAGGTCCAGTGTTGAACTTGATCTCACTAGGTCTTTCTCAGTCAGAGGGAATTATATCATTCAGCCCTGTAAGTGACATTTGTGGATTTTCTCTTTCTTCTCACTCCTGTTTTCGAAGAGGTTAAACTCTTTTCTGTTTGTTTTCCTCTGAACTAGTATCATTTTCTTATAGAAGCTTCTCAAAACCCTACCAGTAACGATCAACTCAACTCCAACATTCTGTGCTGCAGTATCCTGAATGTACTCAAAATGTAATGAACCCCTGTCTTTGCTCCCTCCCCCTCCCATCCAACCCCTGTCTTTGGTTGATTCACTAGGAAGAGAGAATGTTGGTAGTTGAGTTTGGGGTGGAGAGGGAGGAGTTGAGGTCTGTTATATATGCCCTTTCTTCCAAGATCAGGCTAAAGGAGCAGCAGTTGCCTGGGGCATTCTCTTCTCATGCTTGAATGGAGGAGTAAAAAAGAGCATAAGCAAATAGCACAAATACATTTGGAAGGCTTCCCTGCTAGAGCTACATGTCTTTGCAATAGCCAAAGACATGGTCAACCCAGCATTATTAGGGCAGGTGAGTATAATTCTTCCACAGGGTAAGACAGAAATGAATAGATACTAAATAAAATTTCAATTTGCCATAGCCAGACAGTAATTAATAGCTGTTGTTGAAAGATTGTGTCAAGGATCCATTTTCACATAAGTATATTCCAGTATTTGCCCTTAGGATAAAACTACAGGTCAAGTTTACTTCGACAAAATAATTAAGAGTTCTCCAATATGCCAGGGGCAAAGGTGACATAACTGGAATCCTTGTTGATTACCAGGAAAACTGAGATTTTCCCCAAAGCTGAGGAAATTCTCTGTAGTGACAAAAACTGGTCAAACATAGAACCTCACTCAAAAAGTTTGAGAAAAAATTATTATGAAAATAAAGCTTAAAAATCAATAGGAGAACTTCCCTGGGGGCGCAGTGGATAAGAATCTGCCTGCCAATGCAGGAAACACAGGTTCAATCCCTGGTCTAGGAAGATTCCATGTGCTATGGAGCATCTAAGCCTCTGTGTCATAACTACTGAAGCCCATGCACCTGGAGCCCGTGCTCCACAACAAAAGAGGCCACCACGATGAGAAGCCTGCACTCTGCAACAAAGAGTAACCCTCACTGCCAAACTAGAGAAAGCCCGCACAAAGCAATGAGGATCCATCACAGCCAAAAATAAAATAATTGAATAACATTTTTTAAAAAAGAAATGAAGACACAAGAAAGTTATTAAGGGAGTTAACACAAGAAACATTTTAAATTATTACATTATATTTTACATATTATATTATATTTAAGCTTTAAATATAAACTAAGTAGACCTTTAATTCTTAGAAAATAATGTAATAGGAAGAAAAGGAAAATGAGAAAAACAGGGAGTAAGGGAGAAAGAAAGAATAGAAATGCTATGAAAGAGCAATAATCAGAATTATTGGAAATTAAATTCTGAAATGATGCTGCAACAATAAAAAATTGAACTAAAGAGCAGAAAGTTCACAGGTTACAAATATTAAAATATGTAAATTTGTTAGTTTGCAGAAAGATCAAACCAAAGTGTCTTTCAGATTGCCAAAATAAGAGTAAAAAGAATAAAAATTCTGAGATTAAAAAAAAAAGAGGAATGAAGTAATTGTGTTGAACAGTCAACATCCCACTGAAAAGGAGAAATATTTGCAATATTTAGCTAAACATATGGCAAAGGTACCAGACAATCATGACAGATATCAGACCACTCAGAATGGAAGTCACCTGAGATACAGTGTTTAGGACTTCATGCTTTTGCTGTGAAGGACACAGGTTCAATCCCTATTCAGGAAACTAGGATCCCACAGGCTGAGCAGCATGGCCAAAATAAAAAACAAGAATGGAAATCCCATTATACATTACACTGAGACTTAGCTGACAATTAGCACAGCTTTAATAGGAGACTCTGGAGTAGAAAACAGAAAGAACAAAGGGGGAAAGATACTTACAGTGCTTTGGAAATAAAAATTTAATTAGTGAGGAGTAAATTGGCTTTTGAGTTCTCTACTGCAATGTGCTTGCTGAAATACAATAAATCAATGTTGTCAAAGTTCCGAAGAAGAATGGTGATGATTATGATGATAATTACTGTTCCTTATTAGTATTTTATTCCTTAATTGTATGCTCAGGCAATACCTGTATTGCCAATAATTGTATTGGCAATACCAATTATTTGCATCTTCAACTAGAAATGAAGTCTCCTTTCCTGTTGACTAGGTTTGGTAGCCATCTAGATTCTTCTGTAGCAATTTGAATCCTAATGTACTACCATTTTACTGTACTCTTTCACCTTACTTATAACTTCACCAAAGAAAGTGAAGAACTATTTAGAGAAATATGAGAACTATATTACGGATAATCCTAGAATTTTCATAAGGAAGCCCTTGGCATTGGCTGATACTGAATTTTCTTTCTCTCCTGCCCCTCAGGTAGACCCAGCTGGCCTTACTGTCTGGCATTTGATTCTGTTCTTTGTCCTAAGCACTGGTCTCATATTGCCCTGTGGGGTGATAATCACCCCTATTCCCATTCAGCCTATGTCAGGCTCTCAAAATATCACAATAGTTGAAAAACCCTAATTTGACACACGTGACAGAGAGGAATTTGCTGTTTCCATATGATCAGAAATTAAGACACTTTCTAAGACACATAGGGTCAAGCAGGTAGGCAATCATCTGTTAAACCATGTTAAAAAAAATAAAATAAAATCAACTCTCTTCCATCATAAAAACCAGAAGTCTCTTTCCTAGATTTCATATAGTTTGCAACTTTGTTTCCACAGCAGAAGATAAGGGATCCATGTTGTTCAATAGACACAGTCTCTCTTTTCAAACAATTAAAGACCTAAATTTGAGCATGGCTTTCTCCGTCAATAGGTTGTATAACTTAAAAATTGTACTAATGTCTCAGAGTTTCAGTCTTCTTCATACATAACATGTAAATAACTCCTAATTTGCAGGACTGTTGGAAGAATATATAAAAAAATACCTAGAATTTTAAAAAATTACAACGCTTTTTACTTTTCAATTATCATTTTACTCCCAAAGCATTCTGGACTTTCCGCACAATTAGCATAGTTCTAGAGGAAGCTTTCTACAAAAGAGAATGCCTTTCCCATTTTTGGCAGCCTGGTCAGCAGAGAGATTTGTGAGCTGAGTGATAAGCCAATTTGTTGCCTGGATGAATTATATTCAAATAACTTCACCACATCTCCCCCAGAGGACTGTTGATAAGGTTACAAGCTCATCAAGATGTTGTCCTGTGTAATAACAGCTGATTGGGTTTGAACTGAGGTCCCTTAAAGCAAAAGCCAGGCTGCCAGGGGCCTCACAAAGCTGATTGGAGTTGTGCCCTCCCCTGGCCTCTGCTTCCTTCTACTTTTGACAACTTAAGGTGGCAGGGAAAGTTTCTGGGCAGCCAATGCTTTCAGGGTTGTTATCTAGTCTGGGACAGAGAGAAATTTCTCGAGTGGCAAGTTTTCTTCCTCCCTGGAATGAGCATGCTCACTTGCCCCCTAGTGCCATATCACGTATTCAATAGAGGTGTTAAAAATGGGGCTGAGAACACTCCGTGCCTTCTGTGTCACTTCCACTAACTCTGATTCTCACATTAAACTTTAAATAGGGTGCTTGTCAGAGTAGTTTCTGGCCTTGGTAAATAAGTGCTAATTAATAAAATATTACCTAGAAAAATTGTGTTGCATAAATCACATTTCATCAACACTTCCTATTTTGTTTCTTCATGAAATGGTGGGGAACAATCACTTCCATTTTTCTTTTTGAGGAAAGATATATTGAGTGTGTTTCTATCCATCCCTTAAATTGCTTCCACATGGAGCATTCTCTTATGGGCCCCAACTTTCCAGCATGACCTCTTGCTATATGTCATTCAGGAGTGGTGGTGACTGGCAGAGTACAGTCATCTGGGCAGGATTTGTCTCTTGCAGCCTTGGGTTTCCAGAGGATTATTCTCCTAATCATATATTTTTTTTCTATAAGCTCTTTAATCAGCCCTTAATCCTCCTTCCTTCCTTTGCCAGAGCTAATTAAATCCTTTATGGCAGTGGGCAATCTCCATGATGTCAGGCAGGATGGGATCCTGGGGAAGCAGGCTTGGGCTTCTGTGGTGGGGATGCCCAGAGAACCCAGTGCAAGGCTGGTGAAGACTGGTTCATTGATCCTAGTGAGGTTGCCAAGCTACCATAATCTTTTGAAGAAGGTGGGATTTCTCCATCAGGAAAGAGGTCTCTTTCTGAAAGAGTATTCAATATTGGGAACTACATAGGAAGCTGGGAAGGGGTTCCTATGAGATGAATGCTAGACGCGATTTCACCCCTCCTACCATCTTGTTGGGGCTTCTTCTAAGCCCTTGGACATGGGGTATCTTTTGTTAGTGGGATCCAGCATTCTCCTGTCTATGGTTGTTCAGTGATCAGTTGCAGTTTCTCACAGGAGAAGATGAGCACACTATTTCTACTCCGCCATCAGAACAATTCAAACTACCACACAACTGTACTCATCTCACATGCTAGCAAAGTAATGCTTAAAACCCTCCAAGCTAGGCTTCAGCAGTATATGAACTGAAAAATTCCAGATGTTCAAGCTGGATTTAGAAAAGGCAGAAGAATCAGAGATCAAATTGCCAACATCTGTTGGATCATAGAAAAAACAAGAGAATTCCAGAAAAACATCTACTTATGCTTCATGAACTACGCTAAAGCCTTTGACTGTGTGAATCACAACAAACAGTGGAAAATTCTTCAAGAGATGGGAATAGCAGACCACCTGACCTGCCTCCTGAGAAATCTGTGTTCAGGTCAAGAAGCGACAGTTAGACATGGAACAACGGACTGGTTCCAGATTGGGAAAGGAGTACACCAAGGCTGTATATTGTCACCTTGCTTATAAAATTATATGCAGAGTACATCATACGACATGCTGGACTGAGTGAAGCACAAGCTAGATCAAGATTGCCAGGAGAAATGTTGACAACATCAGATATGCATATGACACTACCCTTATAGCAGAAAGCAAAGAGGAACTAGAAAGCCTCTTGATGAAAGTGAAGGAGGAAAGTGAAAAGACTGGCCTAAAAATCAACATTCAGAAAACTAAGATCATGGAATCTGGTCCCATCACTTCATGGCAAATAGATGGGGAAACAATGGAAACAGTGACAGACTTTATTTTTGTGGGCTCCAAAATCACTGCAGATGGTGACTGCAGCCTTGAAACGCAAAGACACTTGCTCCTTGGAAGAAAAGCTATGACCAACCTAGACAGCATATTAAAAAGCGGAGACGTTACTTTACTGACAAAGGTCCGTCTAGTCAAAAGCTATGGCTTTTCCAGTAGTCATGTATGGGTGTGAGAATTGGACCATAAAGAAAGCTGAGCACCGAAGAATTGATGCTTTTGAACTGTGGTGTTGGAGAAGACTCTTGACAGTCCCTTGGACTGCAAGGAGATCAAACCAGTCCATCCTAAAGGAGATCAGTCCTGAATATACATTGAAAGGACTGATGCTGAAGCTGAAGCTCCAATACTTTGGCCACCTGATGCGAAGAACTGACTCATTGGAAAAAACCCTGATTCTGGGAAAGATTGAAGGTAGGAGGAGAAAGGGACGACAGAGGATGAGATGGTTGGATGGCATCACCAACTCAATGGACATGAGTTTGAGCGAGCTCCAGGAGTTGGTGACTGACAGGGAAGCCTGGTGTGCTGCAGTGCATGGGGTCGCAAACAGTCGGACACGACTGAGCAACTGAACTGAAGTGATAAAAGGAGTGCTGATGATGGTGTACCCAGATCACCTCCACACCTCTCACCACAACTGGAAGGTGTGATTACACCATTCACACCATAATGATGTACAGGACTCTGGTTCCTCTGTGTCTTTCACTGATCACCACCTATTCACTCTGTCATTCTTCAGACTTCTTACATAACGATTACAGTCCACCCTGCAATTAATCATGTGCTTCCTGATGACATTTCTTATTTCACTGGCGTGAAGTATTACTTGCTTAATGGCATGTATCTGAATGTTTAAATCTCTCATTTCTCAGGTCATATACTTATTTTTTTTCTTCCTTCTATTGTTTTCCTAATTACATACAATTTTTTCAAGACCTCTATTGGTGGAAGGAATGTTTCCTAACTAGAAAATCCCAGTAAATTGCAATTTAGATCACTAGGACATCAATTCCATTCCTCTGTCATTTGTGTATCAGATGAACTGTTTTTTTCTTTTTTTAATTTTTAAATTGAAGTGTTCGATTCAGTTCAGTCACTCCCTCAGTCATGCTGACTCTCTGCAACCCCATGGACGGCAGCACGCCAGACTTCTTTGTCCTTCACCAACCTTCGGAGCTTGCTCAAACTCATGTCCATTGAGGCGGTGATGCCATCCAACCATCTCATCCTCTGTCGTCCCCTTCTCCTCCTGCCCTCAATCTTTCCCAGCATCAGGGTCTTTTCTAATGAGTCAGCTCTTTGCATCCGGTGGCCCAAAGTATTGGAGTCTCAGCTTCAACATCAGTCCTTCCGATGAACACCCAGGACAGATCTCATGAATCCTTTATAACTGAGTGCTTAAAATGTGGCCAGTGTGACTGAGACCAAAATATCTAATTGTGTTTAATTTAGTTAATTTAAATTTAAATAGCTCTATGATAGCTTATGGTGAATGATTTTGGATTCCTGATCTCCAAAGAAGTTTTAACTTTGGGGCCAGGGACCAGGCTTGATCACTTAAGAGTTTTTGTGTAGCAGAGTTTTATTAAAGTATAAAAAGGGACAGAGAAGACTTCTGACATAGACATCAGAAGGGGGACGGAGAGTGCCCCCATTGCTAGTCTTAGCAAGGGAGCTATATACTTTTTTTTAATTGGCTATTACAATAAATGAAAAGAATGTCTCAAGGTTGTAAAGATCTTACTAGACCCACTCCCACCATTTACATTTTAAGATGACAGGATTAGAACTAATAATAGAAAGATCTTCCCAGACCCACTCCCATAATACATATTTTAAGGTAACAGGATTAGCCAGAAGGTTTTCAAGAAGGAGAAACTGTGCTCAGTTCAATTCTGTTCAGTTCAATGGCTCAGTCATGTCTGATGCTTTGTGACCCCATGGAATGTAGCACACCAGGCTTCCCTGTCCATTACCAGCTCCTGGAGTTTGCTCAAACTCTTGTCCATCGAGTCAGTGATGCCATCCAACCATCTCATCCTCTGTCATCCCCTTCTCCTCCCACCTTCAATCTTCCCCAGCATCAGGGTCTTTTCCATTGAGTCAGTTCATTGCATCAGGTGCAGTTTCAGCTTCAGCATCAGTCCTTCCAATGAATATTCAGGACTGATTTCCTTTAAGATTGACTGGTTGGATCTCCCTGCAGTCCAAGAGACTCTCAAGACTCTCTTATCCAACACCACAGTTCAGAAGCATCAATTCTTCGGCGCTCAGCTTTCTATATAGTCCAATCCTTAGTACAGAGTTTAAGCTGAGTTGTTTTGTTGTGTAATCATCAGCTCCAGGCTTAAAGAAAAAAGTAAAACATTTTTTGTGACTTAAAGAGATGGGAATACCAGACCACCTGACCTGCCTCCTGAGAAATCTGTATGCAGGTCAAGAAGCAACAGTTAGAATTGGACATGGAACAACAGACTGGTTCCAACTGGGGAAAGGGGTACTTCAAGGCTATATATTGTCACCCTGCTAATATAATTTATATGCAGAGTACATCATGTGAAATGCTGGGCTGGGTGAAGTACAAGCTGAAATCAAGATTGCTGGGAGAAATATCAATAAGCTCAAATATGCAGATGACACCACCATTATGGCAGAAAGCAAAGAGGAACCAAAGAGCCTCTTGATGAAAGTGAAAGAGGAGAGTAAAAAAATTGGCTTAAAACTCAACATTCGTAAAACTAATATCATGGCATCTGATCCCATCACTTCATGGCAAATAGATGAGGAAATGATGAAAACAGTGAGAGACTTCATTTTCTTGGGCTCCAAAATCACTGCAGATGGTGACTGCAGCTATGAAATTAAAGTCACTTGCTCTTTGGAAGAAAAGCGGTGAACAATATAGACAGCATATTAAAAAGCAGAGATGTTACTTTACCGACAAAGGTCCGTCTAGTCAACGCTATGGTTTTTCCAGTAGTCATATATGGATGTGAGAGTTAGACTATAAAGAAAGCTGAGCGCCGAAGAATTGATGCTTTTGAACTGTGGTGTTGGAGAAGACTCTTGAGAGTCCCTTGGACTGCGAGGAGAAAGTAAATCAGTCCTGAATATTCACTGAAGGACTGATGCTGAAGCTGAAACTCCAGTACTTTGACCACCTGATGCGAAGAACTGACTCATTGGAAAAGACCCTGATGCTGGGAAAGATTGAAGATGAGATGATGGGATGAGATGGTTGGATGGCATCACTGATGCGATGGACATGAATTTGAGCAAGCCTGGCGTGCTGCAGTCTATGGGGTCGCAAAGAGTTGGACATGACTGAGTGACTGAACTGAAGACTAAGGAATGTAGAAAATAAAAGTTTATCCTTTTCTCCTCCTTGAGAATTCCAGACCCCTCTCTCCTCCTCAGGGACCCCGGACTTCTTATCAACCTGCCTAGGAATTGACTCTCTCATCTAGCATAGTGGCCCCTAAAATCTACCATTAATTCCTCCCATCAAAAAAAAAAATAAGAATTGCAAAATTTAGTTAAGTTATCAAATAAAAACAAAGTACCATCTTTTTTTACCCACCTGCAATTTTCAATGTAAACAGAAAAATAAGTCTTTAGAAGGGAGCCCAGACCAAGACCATTCTGAGGCTGTAGAGCCTGCTAGGAAAGGGGGAGACCTGCCTGTATACAGCTAATGAACTAGCACAGAATCTCACAGAGTGTGAGAGGTGGGAAGATGAAAGAGCACAGATTGAGTTGTTCAGCGGTACGGAGCGCCTGTCTAGAAAATAATTTAACCTTTGATCGTTCACTCTGGGGAATAGGGAAGAATGGATCTTACTTTACAAAGAGAAGTGCTTTCTTATAATGGATCTCCATGTAGAAATGGATAAACTAGCTAGTAGCTTTTAACTAGATTGCAGATAAATGGAAATGATTATAGGAAGTCACACAAATTAGGCAGTAAGGATGACAGCCCTGCCGACTCCCCACAGACACCTTTGCAAATACATTACCGCCTGAGACAGAGCTACTCATTTATTACCATCTTATTTGTATGGCTCTCCTTCCAGGATAAGTCACATAGGATGCTTGTATAAAAAAAAAGTAGGATAGGATGGTGGGGAGAACTTTTTGCCTCCTGCTGTTCACACTGTCACACAGAACTGGCACTGTGTGGACTTCCTGCAGGCTGGCTAGGGATAGCTAGTTAATCATGCCTCCCAGAGAAGTTCCTGTTTGCAGGAGTGGAGGCTGAGCAAATTACCCTCCTACTTGGGTGCTCCCTCCCTCTCACCTCTATGCTTCTCTCGGACTAGGGGTTTTGTGGCTGATGAACTAGAATCACACATTGTATACTGCGCGACTGCAAAGATGGTGTTGATGATGGGGATGACTTAAACTGTAACGCTCAGAACTTCAAATATGGATCCAGCATTGTGAAACTGTCCATATTACTGAATGTAAAAACAGAAGTAAAACACAGTAATGAACGAAGAAGTACAAAACCCTGCAATTGTTCCTACAACATTAATGGGTAATGTTGAAGCTTCCCTGAGCACATCAAGAGAAGCACTTTGAGGAAATTCTACTTGGGTTTCAGTTCTCAAAAGGCAGGTAGCTTACTTGTGCTAAACCAGCTAAACGTATTGTAATATAATTAGAGCTGTTCCGAGTTCTGGGGAACAGCCTGTCAATTCTTCCTGGATTTCATGTTTAATTTGCCTCGGGAGCATAGGACCCACTTCAGAGTCTATTTAAATAGAGACAGTCTTGCATAGGTAGATATGTAAATATCCCTCCAAGGCTAAGCGGTGATGCTATTTTAAAATAAGCTGCTGTAGATATTTGCCAACTGGTTTGAGCTACAACACTTGAGAAAATCTGTTCTCCTGGGAGACCATTTTGAATCTTATAATTACCTAATAATTCTTCCTCATTCCTAAATATGCTTTCACTTCTGTTACTTTGAAATTTGTATAATTTTGGATCTTTTGACTGAGCAGTTCCTTTCCCAGGTATATACCGGGACACACGTGTGTGTGTGTGTCTGTGTGTACTCACCAAAAGATATGTACAAGAATGTACATATGAGTACCATTTAGAAACAGCCCAAATATTTCCCAAAAGTAGAATAGACAGATATATCATGTGGTATAATGATTTAAAGGAGTACTACGTAGCAATGGAAAAGAACACAAATGGCTGCACACAAATACAGGAATAGCATTTTATCGCTAACATAATGTTGACAAAGGGAACAAATAAAAAATAATATGCATTTAGAGTTTTATATGTGTGTGTGTGTGTGTGTGTATACATACCAGGAGATTAAAAACATATTTTGGAGCTTCAAGTCAGGATAGTATAAAAGGACACAAGAACTGAAGTTGTGAAGTACTGGGAATATTTTATCACTTGATCTGTGGGTGTGTTTGGTTTAGAAAATTTTATTGAACTATATGCTTAACAATTGGTGCACTGTACTATGACATTATACTCAGCAAAAACACATGAAAATAGAAAAAGCTTGTTTTACATTTTAATTTTTTTATATGTAAGAACATGAAAATAGAACAAACTTGTCTTAACATTTTAATTTTTTACTAAATGCAAATTTTAATTTTATATTTTCATTGTTTTACTAAAGTCCAAATAATGCAAAAGCTTATTTCATACAGTATTTTATTAAAAATTTTTTAATATAAGACACAAAATTGAATAAATCATAAGCATTAAGTTTGATAAACTTTTAAATTAGATAGTCCCATGTAACCAGAACCTATGTTTAAAAATAATCAAAGAGTAGGATAATTTTATACCATTGGTAAGAATCCTATGCTTCCTTAAATATGGCTCTGTGATAAAATAGTGAATAATACAGAGTGCTTATTTTATCATATTCACTGTTTCACAGTCTTTGATTTTGGATGACTTGTGTCAGTATGAAAGGGAAGTCAAGACAAAGAAGAAATAAAATTTAAATTTAGCTTTGCTTTTTGTGATTAGTTATATGTCAATAACTTACTTTAATAATGTTTCAAGCTGATGAATTTGGTTTTAAAAACCTGTGAAGGTATAAAATGACTCTTATGGTCTTGCATGTACAACAGTGAACTTCACTGAACTTTATTCATTAGAGATTTGTGTCCTACATCAAACTGCCTAATTCTGTCATTCAGTAGATAAATGATTCAGTACACATAGCCTTTGTATGTTTTGATTTCATGAAGCAAAATGATATCTGATATCTATTTTGTTCAATATTATAAGACATTATTTTTGCCTCTTTTTAACTTTTCTTTCCCAATAAGTAATTTATTAAACAATTTATAAATGCTTATTTTATTCTTAGCACTATGATAACACAAAGATATATAATAAGATAGTCATTTTTCCAAAATAGTTTATGTAAGTTAGGGGGAAAAAAAGGCATGTGATAAACATTAATATATATCAAGCAGTACATGTATGAGTTATATTTAAAGGTGAAAAAAGTAAAAATTCCAAAGGCAGGATGCCCCCAAATAAGATTTCCTTGACCGGTGGGGATGGTGGTTTAGTCACTAAGTCATGTCCGACTCTTACGACTCCATGGACTGTAGCCTGCCAGGCTCCTCTGTCCATAGGATTCTCCAGGCAAGAAAACTGGAGTGGGTTGCCATTTCCTCCTCCGTGGGGTCTTCCTGAACCCAGGTCTCCTGCATTGCAGGCAGATTCTTCACTGACTGAGCTACAAGGACTGGTAAAACACTGCTGAAGCAAAAAGACCAAAGTTTTCCATGAGAAGAACTTCTCTTCAGGATTCTGTAAAGAGTTTCCATTATTAGATAGGTTCAGCTAATCATACTCTAGTAATCATTTTAAAGTAAGGCTCTTGGTCCAAACAACATGCAAAACAAAAGCGAATAAACCCCCCCAAAAAATGTGCTTTATAAAAATTATAAATGAAGCTAACTTCAACTCTTCACTACTTAACTGAGCCAGAATTGTGTTTCTTTTATATTCCTACAATTAACTTCAGTTGTTATGTTCGTTTCATATAGAAGACACTAATTCTTACTCTTTTAAGACAGAAAAAATCACAAGTTTTCTTCTCGCAAAAAAGAAAGATAAGTAATCAATGCATGTATGAAAAACCTGGCTACTTACTATAAAAATGCAAAATAAAGCAAATATGAGACTGATTCCCTGGAATTGAGAGCAGACATGGGTACACAGTATTTATGCAGTAACCCATTAATGAATATTTAGTTTATCAAATGAATGAATGACATAATTCTATTCTCAATCATAAAGTGGATGGAGAGAGAATAAATTTTCATCTAAGTATTATTTCAGATTTGTGGTGGGAGTATAAACAGGTACAACGTTTCTGAAAAACAATTGGGCAAAATGTAAAAATTTTCAAGAAGTTCCACTATCCATTTTTCAATAGTTTCTCTACAAATTTAGTGCTTAGTATTAAAAATAACCAGAACTGTACATAAAGTTAACATATAAGGATATCCACTTTGTGTTATAAATAATAGTAATAAATTGAATAATTTAAATGTTGAGAGATTTGGGGATGACAATATCAAATACACAGGATGGAATATTATACATCTATTAAAACATGTTATCAGATTACATTATTCATAATATAACTATTAATAGAATATGTTTATAATGTAGTATTTAGGATGCAAATTCAGGTATAAATATTATCGCAATTTTATAATATAAACACAGTTCAGTTCAGTCGCTCAGTCGTATCTGACTCTTTGCGACCCCATGGACTGCAGCACGCCATGTCAGTCCTCCCTGTCAGGCCTCCCTGTCCATCACCAACTCCCAGAGTTTACTCAAACTCATCTCCATTGAGTCAGTGATGCCATCCAACCATCTCATCCTCTGTTGTCCCCTTCTCCTCCTGCCTTCAAACTTTCCCAGCATCAGGGTGTTTTCAAATGAGTCAGTTCTTTGCATCAGGTGGCCAAAGTATTGGAGTTTCAGCTTCAACATCAGTCCTTCCAATGAACATTCAGGACTGATTTCACTTAGGATGGATTGGTTGGATCTCCTTGCAGTCCAAGCGACTCAAGAGTCTTCTCCAACACCACAGTTCAAAAGCATCAATTCTTCGGCACTCAGCTTTCTTTATGGTTCAACTCTCACATCCATAACATGACTACTGGAAAAACCATAGCTTTGACTAGATGGACCTTTGTTGGCAAAGTAATGTCTCTGTTTTTTAATATGCTGTCTAGGTTGGTCATAGCTTTTCTTCCAAGGAGCAAGCGTCTTTTAATTTCATGGCTGCAGTCACCATCTGCAATAATTTTGTAACCCCCCAAAATAAAGTCTGCCACTGTTTCCACTGTTTCCCCATCTATTTGTCATGAAGTGATGGGACAGGAGGCCATGATCTTAGTTTTCTGAATGTTGAGCTTTAAGCCAACTTTTTCACTCTCCACTTTTTTGTGGCTGATGAACTAGAATCACACATTGTATACTGCGCGACTGCAAAGATGGTGTTGATGATGGGGATGACTTAAACTGTAACGCTCAGAACTTCAAATATGGATCCAGCATTGTGAAACTGTCCATATTACTGAATGTAAAAACAGAAGTAAAACACAGTAATGAACGAAGAAGTACAAAGTCTCCACTCTTCACTTTCTTCAAGAGGTTTTTTAGTTTTTCTTCACTTTCTGCAGTAAGGGTGGTATCATCTGCATATCTGAGGTTATTGATATTTCTCCCGGCAATCTTGATTCCAGCTTGTGCTTCATCCAGCTCAGCATTTCTCATGATGTACTCTGCATATAAGTTAAATAAGCAGGGTGACAATATACAGCCTTGACGTACTCCTTTTCCTATTTGGAACCAGTCTGTTGTTCCATGTCCAGTTCTAACTGTTGCTTCCTGACCTGCATACAGGTTTCTCCAGAGTCAGGTCAGGTGGTCTGGTATGCCCATATCTTACAGAATTTTCCAGTTTGTTGTGATCCACACAGTCAAAGGCCTTGGCACAGTCAATAAAGCAGAATTAGATGTTTTTCTGGAACTCTCTTGCTTTTTTGATGATCCAGCAGTTGTTGGCAATTTGATCTCTGGTTCCTCTGCCTTTTCTAAAACCAGCTTGAACATCTGGAAGTTCATGGTTCATGTATTGCTGAAGCCTGGCTTGGAGAATTTTGAGCATTACTTTACTACCGTGTGAGATGAATGCAATTGTGAGGTAGTTTGAGCATTCTTTGGCATTGCCTTTCTTTGGGATTGAAATGAAAACTGACCTTTTCCAGTCCTGTGGCCACTGCTGACTTTTCCAAACTTGCTGGCATATTGAGTGCAGCACTTTCACAGCATCATCTTCCAAGATTTGAAATCACTCAACTGGAATTCCATCACCTCCACTAGCTTTGTTTGTAGTGATGCTTCCTACACCTCACTTGACTTCACATTCCAGGATATCTGGCTCTAGGTGAGTGACCACACCATCATGATTATTTGGGTCATGAATATCTTTTTTGTACAGTTCTTCTGTGTATTCTTGCCACCTCTTCTTAATATCTTCTGCTTCTGTTAGGTCCATACCATTTCTGTCTTTTATTGAGCCCATCTTTGCATGAAATATTCCCTTGGTATCTTTAAGTTTCTTGAAGAGATCTCTAGTATTTCCCATTTTATTGTTCTCCTCTATTTGTTTGCACTTATCACTGAGGAAGGCTTTCTTTATCACTGCTCAATATTCTTTGGAACTCTGCCTTCAAATGGATATATCTTTCCTTTTCTTCTTTGCTTTTCACTTCTCTTCTCTTCACAGCTATTTGTAAGGCCTCCTCAGACAGCCATTTTTCCTTTTTGCATTTCTTTTTCTTGGGGATGGTCTTGATCCCTGTCTCCTGTACAGTGTCATGAACCTCCATCCATAAGTTCATCAGGCACTCTGTCTATCAGATCTAGTCCCTTAAATCTATTTCTCATTTCCCTTATAATCGTAAGGGATTTGACTTAAGTCATACCTAAATGGTCTAGTGGTTTCCCTACTTTCTTCCTTTTAAGTCTGAATTTGGCAATAAGGAGTACACGATCTGAACCACAGTCAGCTCCCAGTATTGTTTTTGCTGACTGTATAGAGCTTCTCCATCTTTGGCTGCAAAGAATATAATCAATCTGATTTCAGTATTGACCATCTGGTGATGTCCATGTGTAGAGCCTTCTCTTGTGTTGTTGGAAGAGGGTATTTGCTATGACCAGTGTGTTCTCTTGGCAAAACTCTAGTAGCCAAATTAGAAAAATATATCAAGTATTGAACTGTAGCTATTTATGAATAAAGAGATTTAAGTTGGCTTTTTTTGCTGTTGTTAAATAATGAATACATATTAAATACTAACAATAAAGCATATTTTTTATTTCATTCTGTTCTCTTTCAAATTTCAAATCTCAAACTGACTTTATAGCTTTCCTTTATCATCTTTCCTATCATACCCTTACTCTTGATAAACTGATCTATGTGTTCATTCTTCAAAAGGAACAAGGTAGGACGTTCTACTCCAATATTATAAGGCATAAAAATAAGTCACACCTCTATTTAATGATTCTCTTCCTGTTCACCAGTATCCATAACTGAGCTGTGCCTTGGATCCTCAGTAACTGACTTATCCAATGACAATTGGTAGATCACTTTGACTTCCATATACCAGCTGCTGAATTGCTCTGCCCAGGCCCCTCTATTCATGATTAACATACCTCCATAATGTTGACCACAATACACATCCACATTTCCTCATAGTTAACATGTATACTCACTAGAAACTGTATTCCACCTGCTGGAATGCCTGTTCCCACTGAGACCAGCTCTCAGCATCTCTCCCACTGTGTAAGTTAGTGATAGCTCTAGGTTCCATTCCTCCCAGTCTGCAATGGATAAAGCAATGGGTAAACATGGCTTGAGATTTGAGAAGACTCTGAAAAGTCACAGTTCTTATTACTAAATTTGAACTTGGGTAAAGATCACTTGTTTCTTTGAAATGTGAGCATTTAATAATTTTCTATATGACCAACCTAGATAGCACATTAAAAAGCAGAAACGTTACTTTGCCAACAAAGGAAATAGTGTGTATCACAGACTTGTAGTCCACAGTTAGAATTACACAGCCCTGCTTCTTCAGGACAGCTCCACAGCTTTAAATAATGACCTGTTAACACCTGAAGAGGAAAAGAGCTCTGAATAATGTCAAGTTGTCAGAAAAAGACTGAATAAGAATGTGCCACTATTGAAGAAATTAGGGCCCTTGAAGAACACAGGGTGTAGGCGATATCCAGAAAGGGATGTATACAGAGTATCAGTATGAGTGTCTCAAATGTAAATGAGGATATTTCCCTTATCTATCTCATTCCAGCTCTGATGAAGCGATCATATTCTCCATTACTTCCTCTCCAATAAGAGGGTCTGATGGGCTTGGTAACCTGGAAACTGGATGAGATTATGGGGCTTTAGAGACCTTAACAGTGAAGAGGTTTTTGATTCACAAACTGAGAGGTCTGTGACAGCAACAGGTGTTGATAAATGAGGCTGTGATTCAGAGTGTTGAAATTAACATCATGCAAAGTGGTCATTCACTTCTGTTTTCCCTCAGCTCAAGTACTGCTTCTTCAAGCATGGAGACATTACTAATTCACACTTCTAATGTTTCATTTTTCCACTGCTTGTTCTGTAATCTGTAAGCAACGTAGTTCTCAATTTCTGTTTTTTATTACATCCATCATCCTTTCATTCAGTTTATTTTGCTCATCACCTGCCACAATATCACTGATGTTCAGTGGCAATTTGAATAGACGTGAAATAATTTTCCTATGCACATTTCACCTAATGATATTAAAGCAGTAACAAAAATTCTTCTCTCAGTTTCAACCTATAGGGACACTATTAGTTATGGCCTCCTGAAAGGGAAAATTAAAATGAAGACTCTAAAATCTAAAACATCCAATAATTCTGACATTTTTATGAACTATAAGGCAGCCTGCTTATTTTTTTAAGTAAGATGAAAAATCCACGACAGTGGGAGTGTAAGTCCCTGAATGTGTAAATGAGTGGGCCCCAGACACCAGTATTTTGAGGGACTGAGAATGAGTTGTCTGTGTTAGAGTCAAAGCAACGAAAAGGCAAGCTGGAGAAAAGGTCCTGTGAGTCATCCTTTTCTCTTTTTTTTCTTTACCTCAGTCACAAAATTAGGATGAATTCTCGCAGTCTCTTATTTCTCTCCAGTTCTTTCAAATAATTCTTTCAAAGAGGTATCTTTTTTTTTTAAACAGGAGAACATGTGGTAGATTAAAGATGGTCTCCCAGACTTTGCTTCTCCTATTGAGAGGCAGAATCTAACCCCTCTCCCATTGAGTCTGGGGTGGTCTTATTGACTTGCCTGATCAATAATTATTCCAGTTCTTCTGAAATTAAGCCAGGAAAAAGCCCTGCAGTTTTCATCCAGGCCTCTGGGAACATTCCGTCTTGGACCCCTAAGCTGCCTTGCAAGAAAGCTAACTCTTGGCCACCACGCTAAAGGTCCCACATAGAAAGCCAGGGCCACCACACAAGAGGAGAGAGAAGCCTCAGCTCGGCTTTTTGGGCCTCTAGCCATTGGGTGAGCCAGTCCAAGGCCCCAGAAGCAGAGGTGAGTCTGCACACAACGTGCTACAGTTTCAGACCTATAAGAAGCACAAAGCCCCATCGTTCTTTTAAACCACTAATTTCAAAATGGTTATGTGGCAATAAAGAACATGATCATGATTAAATAGTGTTTAACCAACTTGCTTGGCCAAGAAACAGGAGTATACCTGGGGCGTGTCCTGCACTCTAGTGCCAGTGACCTGAAGAGAAGACGGGGCAGTGTTATTTTAATTGAAGTGTACTTGGTTTACAATATCACATTAGTTTCAGGTGTACAACGTAGAGATGCAATATTTTGTATAGATTATATTCCACTTAAAGTTATTACAAAATAATGGCTATATTACTCTGTGCTATAAAATATATCCTTGTCACTTATCTATAGTAGGATCGAATTTAGATGAATGGCATTTTTGAAGCAATAAAGTGAAAGGGACATTGTAGTTTGCATCAAATACTAATTTATAATGAAAATTCTTTATTTGGAGCAGACTCCAGAATAATAAAGAGTTTTACACACAACTCAGATCATTTGTTGGATGCATGTTTCTAGGGTAATCTGGAGTTGCTTATTCTAAAAAGGGCTGATGATGCGGGCTCTAAATTTTACTAAAGGTTTGATGTCTGCATTCTCCAACTACTCACTGTGTTACAGAATTAGCCTTTTTCTTTGTTAATAGGACTTTGTTTATAGTTTTATTTTATTTTCACAGTAAGGTCTAGATAGTCTGGACCTCAGTGTCTGATAATGTATTTTAAATCCTCAATACTTTTCTGTAACGTTTACTACATAGCCAGTTTTGTTTCATTTTTTCTCCCTACAGATTTTTTTCATTCCCTTATTGACTTTTGCTTTGAATATATTTTTTTCAACCTTTTATTCATAATCTTTGGCTGAAGCAACAAAAATCACAGCCGCTAGTAGTAACTACTTGCCAACAAATGTCTATAAAAATATTTTTCTTATAAAAGTCCCTTCTGATTCATTTTGGAGAAGGGAATGGCAATCCACTCCAGTATTCTTGCCTGGAGAATCCCATGGACAGAGGAGAGCCTGATGGGCTTCAGTTCATGGAGTCACAAAGAGTAGGACATGACTAAGCGACTTTCACTCACTCGCTGATTCATTTTATTGGGATTAAATCAGCATTATCTTCCTTTGTCTTATTTAAAAATTAAATATTCAAATATGAAAAAGTGCTGTTAGATAAGAAGAAAAAATAGTTTTAGGACTGTCTGCTGTACACTATATGATTCTAATAGGAATACAGATACATATACATATATATGAACACAACAGAAAAATTTCCCACATCATTTTTTTTTAACATTTTTAGTTGTATGGTTAACTCTTTCAACATATAGAATTTTTTA
Organism: Okapia johnstoni; assembly: GCA_024291935.2. Classification (NCBI taxonomy): domain Eukaryota; kingdom Metazoa; phylum Chordata; class Mammalia; order Artiodactyla; family Giraffidae; genus Okapia; species Okapia johnstoni. The sequence goes on from CM044327.1 coordinate 25,853,156, forward strand.
ACTTTTATTTCTTTTATAGCTTGAAAAAAGAACACATTTTTCATATCATTTGGCATACATAAAAGAATGAGTAATACTTGTGTATTTCCTTAAGAGTTTATAGAACACTTTCACATAACTTTGCTTTCAAACAAGAATACTGGAATGGGTTGTCATTTCCTCCTCCAGGGAATCTTCCTGACCCAGGGATCAAACCCATGTATCCTTCACCTCCTGCATTGGCAGGTAGTTTCTCTACCACTGAGCCACCTGGGCTCACTTCGCTCTCTGGCATAAATTTTAGATTAACATTCCATTTTAAAAATAAAGGAAATGGGGCTCGGAAATGCCATAGAGTCCCACAGCTTGAAAGTGGAAGACACCAAAAATTAATGCACATCTGACCCCAAAGGCAGGATTGCAACATCCCGCAGCACCACTCCTTGCCTGCAGACCACTCCTGTTTTCTCTGTGGCTGTACCTCCTTGCTCCTTTTGGGACATGTCTTGGTCTTGCCATTTCTTTCTAAGGCAGTCATTTGCCCAGATCAGTTTTCCTTGACACCACATTCTCTGAATGCTGGATTCCTTCTGCTAGTTTAACTGTGATTCCACCCTTCCCCATGCTCCAGCTCACACATTCACCACGACTCACTCCAGATCTCAGCATCATCCTCACTGCTCTAACAGTAGTTAGATTCATACCATGAAAGACTAGCCCTGCTGGCTGAAGAAGTTCCTGCAACTTTCCGAATTTGAGTTTTATCACATGCCAGATGAGAATTATGGGCACTTTTCCCATTATTTTTATGAAAACTTTATGGGCCCTTTACCAGAAAACTCTAAATAATTGAGTAACACCTTGTTAATTCTATATTAAGGGAGCTATGAAAAGAAGAACTTTAAGTATATATTATCTGATATTTTATTTAAGAGCAGTAGACATTTGAGTCAACGAGGGAGAAATAGCTACTTCAAATTCATGCTGTTTTGAATAAAACTATATCAATTTAACAAGATTTCATTGCACCAAGAAATGCTATTATTACATTGTTGCATACATTATGGGAAGTTGTATGGAATTATGATAGTGCCAGCTACATTTTCAGTTTTGCATTTATCAAAGATTCTGTGACATTTGCCACCATCATTTGATAAGTTTTGGGGGCTCTTCACCCCCCTCGAATAGGCTTCTCTTACCAATGTGATTCTGTTTTCCTGGATGTGATCCTCAGCCAGTCATACCATAGTTACCACAGACCACAGTTCATGAAGGCAAACTGAAAACAGTTACTAGGAATCACACTTACTGTCTTAGAAAGCTCACCTCAAAGGTTCCTTCTACTTCTAAGGATGCTTGGAGCTCTGAAACACTGCATTGTTCTTCTGTATTGCCTGTATCTTAAATTAAAAGATGTCTCTCCAGTGCCCAACCTCTGACTTCCTCCTGGGTACTTTTAACTGTTACATACCCCGTTCTGTCTTTGACTTATGTTGTAACCCACCATCTTGGAGGGAAGAGATGAGATGGATATATGTCTGTTCAAGCTTCATGAAGCCACACTTCAACCCTGTTACTCAGGCTTCTAACCCTCTGAGAATGGCTACAGTCCCTCCATATTGCACCCTCCCAGGGAGCACTGAGATGTCTGTAGTCCAGGTGGGGGCCATGAGAAGATAGTTGGTGCCTGGGGTACTGGACCAGGTCCTACAAGTAAATTCTCCCATGGGAGGAGAGAAAATACCTGGTGGCCTTGAGAATTTAGCCACTTTTCTCCAGTACATTGTATTTCCACAGCCTTCACAGCTTTTCATACACTTCTTTATGGATCAGATGAGTATCCCTATCATGATTGGAAGCATTGATAATCTGTTTTATTGATAAAAACAAATTATAGATAGATTTATAAATAATAAAAAGGTCTCCCTGGTGGCTCAGATGGTAAAGAATCTGCCTGCAATGAGGGAGACCTGAATTTAATCCCTGGGTCGGGAAGATTCCCTGGAGAAGGGAATGGCTATCCACTCCAGTATTCTTGCCTTGAGAATTCCGTGGGCCAGAAGAGCCTGGTGGGCTACAGTCCATGGGGTCACAAAGAGTCAGACACAACTGAGCAACTAACACACACAGATTATAGATTAAAAAGACTTCTAAAAGAAAAAAATTTGAAGTTTAAGTGACTTACATAAGGCCACATGGATATTTAGAGTCAAGATAAGTTGTCTTGAAGGCTGCCTTTACACTGTTCCAAGCCTTTGGGCTTAGGCTTTATGGTCTGGGCTAGGGATCAGACAGTCCTGATATCAAGATTCCCTAATCCAGACTTCCTGTGAAGGAAGGTGAAAGACAAAGATAGTTGTGAACCAATGGGTCTGTTATTAAAAGCACATGCCATTTTTGAAGGGAGGAATTATGCAGTAGATCAGAAACAAGCATGGAGACGGAGGAGAGTTCATCCAGATAACCACATCCGAAGAGCTGAACAGATGGGAAGTTAGAGACGGAGGACAAGGGTGGAAATGAAGTAGGCAGAAACTTTTAAAGCTGAGTATGTTATGTCAGAGACTGTTGAGAGACCAAGGTCTTCGGTCCTAGGTGCTGGCCATGCACGTCACTCTGGGCAGTGTTAGTATGATCTCTTGGCTGGAGAACCATCGGAGACCGTACATCACTTTGATGCAGCGCTCTCCCCATTTTCACTTTCTTAGCTTGAAGTTCCTCTGCTCCTTCCTGTTTTGTAGTTTATGTTTCCATGTTCTGTCTTACTTTCACCTCTTCTCTTTACCACTTGATGGTTTCTGGAGACTAGCCAATCAAAGATTGATGAGAACTTGACAAGCAAAACAATGATAATTCTGAGTCTAAAGCATCCTTTATGGGTCTCGTTTGCTTTTCTGAAGTACAGGCTGACAGAAGGTCCCCTAATACTCCTTGAGACCAAATCCTAGTCCACAACAAAAGGCCCTGCCAAAGCTTTAGACTTCCTTCACCTCTCCCCTCATGAATTCTGTCAACTATCTGAAGGGTTGCTCATCAACCTTAGTGAGTTTGTTCAGTTTATTATAACCATTTATCTGCTAACCTTTCACCATTGTAATTCATGGGTAATTTTATAAAGAGCCACAATTTCTTTGTTTTTGTCTGATTCTTTCCTACCACTTCAGTGCCACTGGCAGCAAGAGTACCAAAGATCGATTGTGAATGATTCAGAAAAATGCAATGGACTTGCACAGGCCTGAGCCTGAGTGCTCCACAGCTTCACATGTGTGTGACTCTAGCTATTTACCTCAATCCAAAGTATTGTACATGAGGCTGCCCTGGTGGCTCAGTGGTAGAGAACCTGTCGGCTGATACAGGAGATGCAGGTTCAATCCCTGGGTCTGTAAGATCCCCTGGAGAAGGAAATGGCAACCCACACCAGTATTCTTGCCTGGAGAATCTCATGGACAGAGGAGCCTGGTGGGCTACAGTATATGGGGTCACAAAGAGTCAGACATGGCTGAATGCCTAACACTTTCACTTTTTTTCACTTTCTCATAGAACTCAGGAAAACAGTTTACTTACTGTTTGCTACTTAATTATAAAAATATATGATAAAGGATACAGATGTAAGAGATCCATAAGACAGGTATGTAGCAAGGGGCACAGAGCTTCCGTGCTCTCTCTGGGTGCCCTACCCCTGACCTCCACCATGTGTTCAGCAACAAAGCTCTTCCAGCCCCATACTTTATAGAGGCTTCATCATGTAGTCACAATTGATTATTAAGTACACTTCTAGCTCCTCTCCACTTTCTGGAGAATGGGAGGTAGGACCCAAAATTCCAAGCTTCTGATCATGGCTTGGTATTGTTTGTGATGAGCTCTTCCCTGGGAACCCTTTCAGAGTCACCTTATTAGAACAAAAGACACTCCTATGTATTTTAATAATTTCACACTTTATTCATGTAAGAGCCCTCTGCCTCACCTTCTGGTGGAGGTATGGGCAGTTATTAAATATAACCAGGGCTTGAAAGGAAACTACAAAAATCACTCTAGTGAGCAAAATCCCTGGTAAATTTATAGTCAATAATTCTTCCCCGAATGAAGACAGCTTCCCTGGTGGCTCAGTGGTAAAGAATCTGCCTGCCAATGCAGGAGACCCAGGTTCAATCCCTGAGTTGGGAAGATCCCCTGGAGAAGGAAATGGCAACCCACTCCAGTATTCTGCTAAATCCCATAGACAGGAGCCTGGTGGGCTATAGTCCATGGGTTCACAAAAGAGTTGGACACAACTTAGCAACTAAACAATAACGAAAAATGATGACAAGGTAACCAAACCATACTTATAAAACTCTACATATCCGGATGTATATGTCATGGAAGTTAGTGCTGTTTTTGTGCTTATCTTACCCTTTAATTTACTGTAGTCTCTGATTTTGTTGGACTGCAAATCAACATACTTTCATTGATATATCCAAAAGCTGTAACATTTGCTTCATCTTTTACTTTTGCAAACAAAACCTCTCAAATTTACTGCAGGGATTTAATTTATTTTATTCTGCCTTTTGTTTCTTTATTTTTCCCTTCTATCCTGGCTGGTTAGAATTGGCAGCTGCTTTGCCCATTCCCGGGAGAAAATCCTACACAGCTAATGATGCTGGTAGGGGTTCCATTCATTGCAAGAAAATGTCAAACAAGGTACTTAGGAAGTGGAATTGGCTGGAGAATGTGGCTGTACATTATTATTTAGAGTGGAGGGGGGAAGGTAGGTCTGTCAGTTCTTTGCATTTAAATGTCATTCTTGTCTGTTTCATGGAGTTTCATGTCAGATTGAATATAACTGATTTTCAGCTAGTATGAGTTAATGGAGCTACTTCTGCTACTAAGTACCATTTTTCCTCTTGTTTTCAGAGGTTATATGAAACTCTGGGCAGTATGATGTGAAATCAGCGTGTCTTTATGCCTTATATACATATACACACAGAGAGAATCACATACTCCATATACTCTCTTGTGCCATTAACTGTATAATTTATGTGAGAATCAAATTTGGGGTACTGCCTGCCCTATTCTGTATGTATTCATCCAGAAGAAATTATTTTTTCTACCATTTCATCTTACACTGAACTAACCTCTTGTTTTCTCATCTTCCTTCTTGCTATCTCCCTTCATCTATAGAAAATGGCCATCAACATATGCACTATCTTTTTTTACTTATGAAGATTATGCTTCCATTTGGTCTTTGTTGTGGACTGAATCTTGTTCCCCCAAAGAGCATACACTGAAGCCTAAGCCCACTGTGATTTTGGAGGTAGGATTTTTAAGGAATTAATTAAGGTTAAATGAAGTCATAGGGTGGGGCCCTACTCCCAGAAGACTGGCATCCTTGTAAGAATAGGAAGGAGTCTTGTAAGAATTGGGAAAGGAGTACATCAAGGCTGTATATTGTCACCCTGCTTATTTAACTTATATGCAGAATACATCAAGCGAAATGCCAGGCTGGATGAAGCACAAGCTGGAATCAAGATTACAGGGAGAAATATCAGTAACCTCAGATATGCAGATGACACCACCCTTATGGCAAAAAGCAAAGAGGAACTAAAGAGACTATTGATGAAAGTGCAAGAAGAGAGTGAAAAAGCTGGCTTAAAACTTAACATTCAAAAAACTAAAATCATGGCATCCAGTCCCATCACTTCATGGTAAATAGATGGGGAAACAATGGAAACTGACAGACTTTATTTTCTTGGGCTCGAAAATTACTGCAGATGGTGACTGCAGCCATGAAATTAAAAGACGGTTGCTCCTTGGAAGAAAAGCTATGACAAACCTAGATAACATATTAAAAAGCAGAGACATCACTTTGCCAACAAAGGCCCATCTAGTCAAAGCTATGGTTTTTCCAATAGTCATGTATGGATATGAGAGTTGGACCATAAAGAAAGCTGAGTGCCAAAGAATTGACACTTTTGAACTGTGGTGTTGGAGAGGATTCTTGAGAGTCCCTTGGACAGCAAGGAGATCCAACCAGTCCATCCTAAAGGAAATCAGTCCTGAATATTCATTTGAAGGACTGATGCTAAAGCTGAAGCTCCAGTGCTTTGGCCATCTGATGTGAAGAACTGACCCACCAGAAAAGACCCTGATGCTGGGAAAGATTGAAGGCAGGAGGAGAAGGGGACGACAGAGGATGAGATGGTTGGATGGCATCACTGATTCGATGAACATGAGTTTGAGCAAGCTCCGGAGTTGGTAATGGACAGGGAAGCCTGGTGTACTGCATTCCATGGGGCCACAAAGAGTTGGACACAACTGAGCAACTGAACTGAACCGAAGAATTGGAAAAGATACCAGAGATTTCTCACTCTGTCAGCCTATGAGGACACAGCAAGAAGGCAGCTGTCTTCAAGGCAGGAAGAGAGGTCCCACTAGAGACCAACCCTGCTGGCACCTTGATTGGACTTCAAGCCTCTAGAACTGTGAGAAATAAATTTCTGTTGTTTAGCCCACATGATCTGTGACATTCCATTATGGCAACTTAAGCAGGTGAATATAGTGCTCAATAAAATGCATGTTCCAAATTATCTTCTCTCCTCTTAGAGATGAATATATTTCATATAAACTATCTCATCTTGCCCTCTTATAATTATTTTCAAATGTTTTTATATTTTAAAATTGATTTTCAAAACACTAGACTTAGAGAAATTGCAAAGCTAGGACGCAGAGTTTCTGTGTACTCTTCACTTGGTTTTTCCTAAGGTTTACATCATATATAACCAGAAGGACTGAATCCAGAAAATTACCATTGGAATATATGGGATATTAGTAAATAATCTATAGACTCTGTTCTAGTTTCACCAGTTTTTCAACTAATGTTTATTTCATAGTTCTGGTTCCAATTCAGGATTCCATATTATTATTTATCCCTTTTCTCCAAATTGTGACAGTTCCAAGTACTTGATACCTTTCTGTCTCAGGTGCTTACACATTTGAAGAATACTGGTTATTTTTCTTATACAATATTTTAAAATTTATATTTCCTTGCTATTTGCTCAGGATTTGATTGAGATTATCCATTTTTAGAAAGAGTAGCACAGAAATGAATTGTGAGCTTCTTAGTGCTTTATAGAAGGGGCACATGATGTTGGTATGTCTTGTTACTGATGATGTTGATTCTGATGACTTTGCTAAGGTAGTATCAGTCACATATCTCCACTTTACAGTTACTTTCCTTTAAAATTGTTAACTGTCTTGTGGGGAGATAATTTGAGATTATGCAAATGTACTTTTCCCTCATATTTTTGTCCACCATAGCAAAAACCTCAAATATGCAGATGACACCACCCTTATGGCAGAAAGTGAAGAAGAACTAAAGAAAGAGCCTCTTGATGAAAGTGAAAGAGGAGAGTGAAAAAGTTGGCTTAAAGCTCAACATTCAGAAAACTAAGATCATGGCATCTGGTCCCATCACTTAATGGCAAATAGATGGGGAAACAGTGGAAACAGTGGTTGACTTTATTTTTCTGGGCTCCAAAATCACTGCAGATGGTGATTTCAGCCATGAAAGTAAAAGACGCTTACTCCTTGGAAGGAAAGTTATGACCAACCTAGACAGCATATTAAAAAGCAGAGACATTACTTTGTCAAAAAAGGTCCGTCTAATCAAGGCTATGGTTTTTCCAGTGATCAGATATGGATGCAAGAGTTGGACCATAATGAAAGCTGAGCACAGAAGAAGTGATGCTTTTGAACTGTGTTGTTGGAGAAGACTCTTGAGAGTCCCTTGGACTGAAAGGAGATCCAACCAGTCCATCCTAAAAGAAATCAGTCCTGAATATTCATTGGAAGGACGGATGCTGAAGCTGAAACTCCAATACTTTGGCCACCTGATGCGAAGAGCTGACTCATTGGAAAAGACCCTGATGCTGGGAAAGATTGAGGGCAGGAGGAGAAGGGGACAACAGAGGATGAGATGGTTGGATGGCATCACCAACTCCATGGACATGGGTTTGGGTGGACTCCGGGAGTTGGTGATGGAGAGGCAGGCCTCGCGTGCTGCGGTTCATGGAGTCGCAAAGAGTCGGACACAACTGAGCGACTGAACTGAACTGATCTGAATTTTAGCACCCATCAGTAATTCTTATCTGCAACTGTTAGGACTGAAATTTTTCCTAGTGATAATTTTTCATCTCCATCATTCTTCCACACTGTATAATTGGAATTTTTCTAGAGAAGGGGCTTTCCCTTCTCCCTAAATTATTTATTCATTCCATCACTTATTTATATCAGTACAATTTTATGAATACTTATTCTTTGAGTTATAATCTACTAGTGTCATATTTTGTCATTGTTCAAGTTGTCACATGTTCGGTCATTTAAGGGTCTTTCAGTTGGCTCTTTAATTTGAAAATTCTCTATTGCTAAAAAATGTGCTAACCATCTTGTGAGGTTTCAGTGAATTGTAATCTTTTGACTGGTGGAGAGTCTCGCATCAATGGCAATGACTGCTGACTGATCAGGATGGTAGTTGTTGAAGGCTGGGGTGGCTGTGGCAGTTTCTTAAAAGAGGACAGCATTGAAGTTTGCCGCATTGAATGACCCTTCCCTTCATCAGTGATCTTTCTGTAACACACAGGGCTGAAGTGTATCAGATAGTCTGAATCTTTTGTTGTCACTTCATCAGTTTTCACGGCATCTTCATCACGAGTTGATTCCATCTCAAGAAACCACTCTCTTTACTCATCCACAAGAAGCAACTTCTCATTCATTCAAGCTTTAGTCTGAGATTGCAGCAATTCAGTCACACCTTCAGGCTCTATTTCTAACTCTAGTTCTTTAATTCTCTTGCTATTTCCACCGTATTTGTAGTTATGTCTTCCACTGAAGTCTTGAACTCTTCCAAGTCCATGAGATTTGAAATCAGCTTCTTCCACACTCCTATTAATATTTATTCTTTGACCTCTTCCATGAAGAAGGAAGAATGTTCTTAATGGTATTTAAAATGGTGAGTCCTTTTCAGAATCTTTTCGATTTACTTTGCCCAGATTCATCAGAGAAATCACTATCTATGGCAGCTATGGTCTTAGGAAATATCTTTCTTAAATAATAAGCCTTAAAAGTTGAGATTACTCCTTGATCAGTGGGCTGGAGAATAAATGTTGGGCTAGCAGACATGAAAACAACATTAATCTTGTTGAACATCTCCATCAGAGCTCTTGGATGACTATGTGTATCATCAATGAGCAGAAATATTTTCAAAGTAATCTTTTTTTCTGAACAGTATGTTTCTACAGTGGGCTTAACATATTCAGTAAACCTTGTTGTAAACAGATGTGCTGTCATCTAGACTTTGTCATTCCATTTATAGAACACAAATGGAGTAGATTTAGGCCCTAGGATTTTCAGAATGGTAAATGAACACTGGCTTCAAGTTAAAGTCACCAGCTGCAATGGCCCCTAACAAGAGAGTCGGCCAGTTTTTTGAAGGCTTGAAGCCAGACATTGACTTCCCCTCTCTAGCTATGAAAGTCCTAGATGGAATCTTCTTCAAATATAATACTCTTTCATCTACATTGAAAAATCTGTTGTTCACTGTAGTCACCTTCATTAATTATCTTAGTAGATCTTATGGAAAACTTCCTGTAGCTTCTGTATCAGCTCTTGCTACTTCACCTTGCACTTTGTATTATGGAGTTGGCTTCTTTTCTTAAACCTCATGAACCAAACTCTGCTGGCTTCAGACTTTCTTCTGGAGCTTCCTCACCTCTCTCAGCCTTCACAGAACTGAAAAAAGTTATTACATTGCTCTGGATTAGATTTTTGGCTTTAAGAAACCTTGTAAATGGTTTGATCTTCTATCCAGACCACTCATACTTTCTCCATATCAGCAATAAGGCTGTTTTGCTTTTTTATCATTTGTGTGTTCATTGGAGGAACACTCTTAATTTCCTTCATGAATTTCCCATTTGCATTCACAACTTGGTTAGCAGTTTGGTGCAAGAGACCTAGATTTTGGCATATCTGAGCTTTGGACATGCTTTCTTCACTTTCTTCACTAAACTTAATCATTTCTAGATTTTTATTTAAAGTGAGAGATGTATAATTTTTCTTTTCACTAAAACACCTAGAGGCCATTGTAGGATTATAAATGACCTAATTTCAGTATTGTGTCTTAGGCAATACAGAGGCTGAAGGAGATGGAAAGGGATGGGGGAAGACCAGTTGGTGGAGCAGTCAGAACACACACAGCATTAAGCTCCGAGTCTTGTTCAAGCATGATTCGTAGGACCGCAAAGACAATTACAATAGCAGCACCAAAGATAACTGATCACAGACCACAATAACAAATACAATTATGATAATAGAAGTTTCAAATATCTGGAGCATTACCAAAACGTGACACAGAAACATGAAGTAAGCAAATGCTGCTGGAAAAAAAAAATGGTGCCATAGACAAGCTTGCCACAAATCCTCAATTTGTAAAAAATGCAGTATCTGTAAAATACAATAAAGTGAAATGCAATAACACAAGGCCTGCCTGTATATGCACTTTTACATAGATAGAGACTTATCCATTTTCATAACTGTAACTTCTTTTTCCAACACTGGGAAACCTGGCTTTTGTTAGTTGCTATATATTAGCTTAGCTTCTCAATCCTAACATGTACATAAATTAGTTTTAGAGTTACTAGCCATATCCCCATGAAGATCAAATTTACTAACAATTTACCCTATCAGTATACAGTTTTTGTTATTGTTGTTGTCGTCCTTCCAGCATGTAACCAGAGTCGTCTTTTCCAAAGTATTTAGGTTAGTTTTTCTCTGTCCCATGCCCTTCAATGTGATTATTTTATTCAAGTTATTCAAGCGTAATACGAACTCATTTGTTACAGTATGAATTCCATTTGGGGTCTCCCCAGCATCCTGGGGTTGGTTTCAATTATTTATTTATTTTGAAGGAAGGGGTTCCTGTCACCAGATTGTGATGTAGTGGTGGTCAGGGGGAGGAACCTTCCCCTCGGATCCAACAAGCCATTCTTGGACCGCAGCTGCACGTCTTACAGTTTGACTCAACCCTGACACTACCTGGAGGTAGCATCAGTTCCTACAGTTTAAGGACTCAGCCCTACAAGACCGCCCTCCACACAGTTCAGACACCAATCTCAAGTCTAATTTGTTCTCTGTACTTCTGACCAACTGGCTATAAATAAGAGCCCTAAGATCCCCTTCTTAGGTTCATTTAATTTGCTAGACTGGCTCTAAGAGCTCAGGAAACCAGTTTACTCACTAGATTATCAATTTATTACAAAGGATTTGTAAGAGCCAGATGAAAAGATGTGTAGAGTGAAGTTATAGGAAGAGTGCAGAGCTTCACTGACCTCTCTGAGAACACCACTCTTCCCAAATCTCTGAGTGTTCACCAACCCAGAAACTTTTCAAACCACATCCGTTTGGGATTTTGTGGAGGCTTTATTACACAGGCATGATTAATTCAATCATTGGCTGTTGATCATCAGTTCAACCTACAGCCCCTCTCTCCTCCTTAGAGGCAGGGTGGGGTCGAGGACTGAAAGTTGCAACCTTCTAACCACGTGGCATTTCTTCTGGCAACCAGCCTCCATCCTTAGGCAGTTTCCAAAAGTCACCTCATTGACACAACAAAAGACACTTTTAGGAAATTCCAAGGGTTTTCTGACCTCTGTGTCAGAAATTGGATGAAGGCCTCGAATACACACACACACACACACACACACACACACACACACACACACATATACATACACACATATGTATGTGTATATTGTCACTCTGCTTATTTAACTTATATTCAGAGTACATAATGAGAAATGCTGGGCTGGAGGAAGCACAAGATGGAATCAAGATTGCCAGGAGAAATATCAATAACTCCAGATATGCAAATGGCACCACACTTATGGCAGAAAGTGAAGAACTAAAGAGCCTCTTGATGAAAGTGAAAGAGGAGAGTGAAAAAGCTGGCTTAAAACTCAACATTCAGAAAACTAAGATCATGTCATCCGCTCCCATCACTTCATGGCAAATAGATGGGGAAACAATGGAAACAGTGACAGACTTTATTTTGGGGGGCTCCAAAATCACTGCAGATGGTGACTGCAGCCATGAAATTCAAAGATGCTTGCTCTTTGGAAGAAAAGCTATGACCAACCATGACAGCATATTAAAAAGCAGAGACATCACTTTGCCAACAAAGGTCCATCTAGTCAAAGCTATTGTTTTTCCAGTAGTCATGTATGGATGTGAGAGTTGGACTATAAAGAAAGCTGAGTGCCAAAGAATTGACGCTTTTGAACTATGGTGTTGGAGAAGACTCTTGAGAGTCCCTTGGACTGCAAGGAGATCCAACCAGTCCATCCTAAAGGAAATCAGTCCTGAATACTCATTGGAAGGACTGATGCTGTAGCTGAAACTCCAATACTTTGGCCACCTGATGCGAAGAGCTGACTCATTTGAAAAGACCCTGATGCTGGGAAAGATTGAAGGTAGAAGGAGAAGGGGAAGACAGAGGATGAGATGGATGGGTGGCATCACTGATTCAATGGACATGAGTTTGAGTAGTCTCTGGGAATTGGTGATGGACAGAGAAGCCTGGCATGCTGCAGTCCATGGGGTTGCAAAGAGTTGGACATGACTGAGTGACTGAACTGAACTGAACTGTTAGGTGATTCAGCTCATTAGTTCCTGGTTTATTCATCCTCCATTTTTTTTTCTTTGTGCATAGGTTAGCAGATACATGCATAGTTTCTTAAATTTCTTTCTTGTATAAAGAATAGTATACTTTAGATAATCTTTTGTAATTAAGTCATATATTTTTATGAGAAAACAGAGCACATTCCCCAGTCATAAAACTGACTAGAGCTTATAAAACAGGACACTAATACCCTGGACTTTGGGGCCAAAAGGATCTGAATTTGAACCAAGTCCAATCAAGTACTAATTGTGTGATCTTAGAAAACTAACATATCTACATATTAATTCCTTTGTCTATAAAATAGAGATAATATTAGTACCCATGTCACAAGTCTGCTTAAGGCTTAAATAAGCATTACATCTAAAGCTCTCAACATAGTACTTGACATTTGATGAAGTACTCAAAAAATGTTATAAGTATTAGTAATATCAAGTGTATTAATACAGGAACTTTGAATTTGTAATTAGCTAATTGCTTATGGCTAGAAATTTTTTAAGTCATAATTTCTTTCTTTAAATGAAGACCATCAGAAATTTTTCACATAAAGAAATTTTTTCCCCAGAGAATTTTATGAAAGACAGAACTAAAAAAAAAAAAAAAAGACAGAGCTGATCATACTATTAATTTGGAAGAAAATCCTCAAAACTGCCATACTGAAATTTCGGTATTTTTTAAAAGTTCAGATATCCTGTTGTACTAAGCTTAATCTCTTTCACTTTAAACTACAAGACTCATAACACTTCTGTGCACCAACTTTCTATGCAATTTTGACAATGGAATTTGTAAAAGAGAAGATCTTTATGGCTAATATAATTTTTTATACTGGAAAATAGACAGCTAGTGGGAACCTGCTATAAAGCACAGGAAACTGAGCTCAGTGCTCTGTGGTGACCTAGAGGGGTGAGATGAGGGGATGGGAGAGGTCTAAGAGAGAGGGGCTATATGTATCCATAGAACTGATTCATTTCATGGTACAGTACAAACTAACACAACATTGTAAAGCAACTGCAATAGGAAGAAAAAAATAAAGATGCAATTAAAAAATAATAATAATAATAATTTTTTGTACTGGGAAGGGTAATGGTAAAAGCAGTTAATCTGTTTAAGTATGCTGTTGCAGTAATTTTAATATGTTATTATGTTTAAAGTTGAATTTAAAGTCTGTGAATCTTGTGCAAACTGAGCAATATTGATTCAAAAGAATCGTACCCTGTGTTGGCAAAATTTTAATTTATTAACATTTACTAAGTTGCCGATATAGGTCATGAATTTGAGCAAACTCGGGGAGGATAGAGTGGAGGACAGAGGAGACTGGCATGCTACAGTCCATGGGATTGCAAAGAGTCAGACATGACTTAGAGACTGAACAAGAGCAACCGGTCATGCCTGTGTTAGTTGCTGGAAGTAAAACAACAAGAAGAGGTATCCCTTCCTTGAAGGACCTCACAGTCTAGCTAGTTCCTAGAAGTTAGTTACTTGAGTTGGTGGAAAAGTGTGTGAAAACTAGACTTCACATCTTGGATCTTCTTTGATGCAACCAAAGTCTGTGTGGATCATTCAGACTGAATTTAACCAGTTGTAACCCATTAGAATAATCTTTTCAATCCTCCTTCATTCTGTAAATAAGTATTGAGCAACTATTAGATGCAAGGCACTCTTCTAGGTGCAGGATCCACCACAGTGAATCCCCATTCTCAGGACTAGAGGAAGAAAGCAACTCGGCCATCTATCAACACAGATCAGTCAAGTGATCATAAATGCTAGGGACAAAGTTGGTGAAGCGTATGGAGAATGGATGAGTGTGACATTTTGTTCAGATTTGGTTAGGAAAGACCTCTCTAATAATGGAATATCTGAGCAAAGATTTAAGAAGTGGAGAGTCGATGCTATGTGGTAATCTGAAGAAGGAGAATTCCCCGAAGCAAACTCAGAGGTCCAGAGTTAGAAGTATGCCTGACATATTTCATAATGAGCAGATAGTCAGTAGGGAGAGAGAAAGGAAATGAAAGAATAAGAGAAATAAGGACAGTAGGGTAGTGAAGGCCAGTTTCCTATAGGAGAAATTGTCAGAGGATTTAGAGCAGATGAATGGCATGATCTGCCTTACAATTGTAAAAAACTAATCAAGAGAAACCTTAATTAAATAGAATTGGGAAACCAGAGGGGAAGGGCTGTGGTTTTTTGTTGTTGTTTTCTTTAGCTTTATTATTATTATTATTATTTTTTGGCTGCGCTGCAAGGCATCTGGGGTTTAGTTCCCCAACCAGCGATTGAATGCAGGCCCCCACTTCCCCCACCTCTCCTCCCCCCATACCCCCTGAAGCAGGGAGATTGTGGAGTCCTTCCACTGGATCACCAGGGAAGTCC
Organism: Okapia johnstoni; assembly: GCA_024291935.2. Lineage (NCBI taxonomy): Eukaryota > Metazoa > Chordata > Mammalia > Artiodactyla > Giraffidae > Okapia > Okapia johnstoni. Next base: position 25,868,208 of record CM044327.1, read on the forward strand.
CCCTAAAGGGGAACCCAACAGGAAGAGGAAAGACTCCAGTTCTTTCCTGGCAAAAACTCAGCTAAGGACAAAAAGCCATGGACTTTTTGTTTATTATAACCCTCCCAACTTATTTTTCTTCTCTTTAAAAATGTTCTCCTTCCCTTGCTGGGTGGGGACTTACCATGGCTCGCCATTGTTGCAGACCCTGAATTACAGTTCTCTGCTGATTGCTGAGAAATCCCTCTTTCCTAGAAAAATATCTGGCTGTCTTTTTGTTTCAGGTCAACACAGTTGAGAAGGATCCTGTTTGTCTTTGTACTGAGAACAGGCTGTCACGTGTCAGGACATGTGGCTGAAAGCAGGGAAATCTGTTGGAGAGGAGATCCAGCAACCAAAACGCGGATGAGAAATACCACGTCTCAGACACAGGTGAGAGCAGCAGCTGTGGAGGTGGTGGTTTTCTTAAAGTATTTTGAACGTAGATTCATTAAGGGTGAATCCAAAGTTTGGACTTAAGCTTCCATAAAAATCCCATGTGAATCATTAATTATATATTAAGGGCCCCAATATAGAATCCATTCTTCCATTTTTTTCCTGGGGAAGCTGCATTCCATTTCCTGAGAGGGAAAAAAAGGATGTGCTAAAATTAAACCACAGGGACATGTACAATGTCTCAAATGGATGGAGGCCTATCTCCTGCTTTGCGTATCACCTTGGCTAGGAGGACGGAGAAATCACGTGGTCTTACTTGCATAGAACAGCAGCATCCAGAGCTGCAGGGACTTTTTCTGACACTCAGGAATGTGAGAAAAGCTGAGGCTAGTTCAGTGCCATGAAAGGAAAGGTAAGTGTTGGTCCCTCAGTCTTGTCTGACTCTGTATAGCCCGCCAGCCTCCTCTGTCCATGGAATTCTCTAGGCAAGAATATTGGAGTGGGTTGCCATTCCCTTTTCCAAGGATCTTCCCAACCCAGGGATCGAACCTGGGTCTCCTGCATTACAGGCGATTCTTTACTGTCTGAGCCATGATATTTAATATGAAGTCCAGTTCAAACCTGAGTCATGTGTCCACATCCTGATGCTGTAAGCTGATCCACGTATGGTGTCTTCTTCAGGGCCAGAGATATGCTCTACCTTTTAACCTTACTTTAGAAGTTTTACTTTGTTGGACTGCGTATCTTGGGATTTATTTGCAGCTTAGGAGTTACCATGCTTGAAACTGTCAGGCTTTTACACACACACACACCCCCCCCACCCCAAATGATCTGGTGTCTAATGTCCATGAGACTAGAGCACTTTCTTTTTTTCCTTTTAATTATAGGGAAGAAAGGAGTTTTTTCTCCTCAGATAGCTTCTCACAATTTAGAAAAATCAGATATTTCTTTGCCAGGGGCAGAGAAATACCAGACATACACTGTTCTGTCTTATTTCTGACTGTGAAAGCTTCCTGCATTCTTTCGATTTTTGAAGGCCATGGTGGATTTATTTATTGTTAGGAGCTGTCTTTTTTTTTTTTCAGTCTGAAATATTGTGTTTTTCTTTTCCCTCCACAGTGTGTCAGGTTGCCTATGTTTATCTTAGAAAAATAATAAGACTGACTTGAGAAAATGAATTTATGTTGCTTTGACTCGTACTGAACTGCCATAAGCATTTTAAATGACGCAGAGGAATTATCTGTATTAATAAAAATGAATTATTAATTGGGTCTTGTAATTTAATAATTGAGTGCTGATTCCTTTATTTTAGAAAGAGGTTTCATTTAGAACTGTAGTGGGCACGTTTAGATATACTGATCTTTATTTCAAGCCCTCCTCTTGAAGAAGGCAGCTCTAGTTCCAAATCTTACCACAGAACCAAAGTTGGAAGCCATAGATTCCAAGGAGAATAAATTTATACATCTAATGTTACAGAAAATAAGTTCATACATTTAATGTTACCTGACCTGAACGTTATTGCTGGCAGTGAACCCACCTGGTGTAAACCTGATCAGCTTTTTAGGATCAAGTGGAAATGATGGTGCTTATTTACACATGGACTTTATTTGTTCATTAAAAGCTGCAGGTAAACAGCACTCCCACACGGATTTGGGGCCAGATTCACAAGGGACCATATGCACTCCTTCTATTTCCCAGGCATGATTTAGTTAATTCAACACAGTTGGATCCAGTGATGTTTCAAGTGAGAGCTCTGGAAAGAGTCCCGAGGCTAGAGTGAGAGATCATAAATTAAATGCTGTGACAAGTGTCAGGGCACATCCATTTTCTGAGCCTCAGTTTCCTTATCAGAAAAAAAAAAAATAAAGTGGGGGAGTTGGAGTAGGTACATTTTAAAACAGTTTCCAAATATGAGATGGAGAATATCTTTTTAATGTTGTTATCCTTCAGGAGGCTATCAGCATTTAAATAATTTTGTTAATATTAGGGATAAAAAAGGATGTTCATGGCCCAATGATCATGCACACATTCGCAGCCACTCTCCCCTTCATTGTGACGTAGGGAAGGTTGGGTGATGTGTTTAGAACCAATATCAGCCCTCCAGCTTTCAACCACATCTGAACTGGGATATGGTTGGTGGCTGCCAGAAATCTAGTCCCCCTGATCTTACACCAGGAGGGTACATTACCCATATCTGATTTATATTTGACTCAGGTGCAAATACCTTTTAATTCTAGGCCCTAATAATTTAAAACAATCTCTGAATCCCAAATTTCTTGGAATAGGATGAAAGGGGGCAGTTAAAATATTTTTGTGAGTTTCCTTCTGGGAAAAAAAAAAGAATTGTATCATCTAGGAGCACAAATCCCAGATATGGGAGCCCTTTCGATCCTAAGATGTTTCTTTTATAATATTAATCCTGAGGCTTTGGGGAGTTAGAAATGATTCCATAATCAGTTGATACCTCATCTAAAGCCCTCATTATACCTGAGGTTCATTTATTGATGGTAGGAAAGTCAGAGGGGTAGCTGATTAAACACATAGCAAACATTGTTCGTTTTTTTTTTTTTTTTTTTGGAAAACCATTCCTCAAACAATTATGCGCCAGGCTGTATAATAATAATAGCAAACACATGTGTGACACTTGTATGCCCAGTGTAGTAAGTGCTTTATGTATAATAATTAGTTTAATCATCACTGTAAGGGAGGTATTATTATCATCGCATACAGATGAGAAAACTAAGGCATAAATAACTTATCTAAGGTTTCACAAGCTAACTTTTGAAACCAGCAACCTAGCACTTTAGTCTCTGCATCTGGCTATGGCAACAGCACATGCACCAGTTTCCTCAGTCCTTATAGCATTCTAATTTAGCAGTATATGTCATTCTATTTGGGCTTCCTAGGTGGCACTAGTGGTAAAAATCCCACTTGCCAATGCAGGAGACATAAAAGACTGGGGTTCGATCCCTGGTCGGGAAGATCCCCTGGAGGAGGGCCTGGCAACCCACTCCAGTATTCTTGCCTGGAGAATCCCATGGACAGAGGAGGCTAGCAGTTGCTTTTTGTTGTTGTTCTTGTTCCTGGAACTCTGATGGCTGTGATTTCAGAGTTTGTGTGTCTAAATAGAATTTCAAAGAGGAGGGTAAATGAATCATAAAGTTCTGAGTGTTAGAGATATGACCCACAAAAGAAAAAAAAAATCTCAAGGTCATCAGAGCCTTGTAACTAATAGTTCAGGCCCTGATGTCAGACAGCTCTGGGTGATATTCAGCTCCATGGCTGATGAATATGGATCCTTGGGTAAGTGACTTACATGGCTGAAGTTCTAAAAATACTTGAGTACAGGGCAAGTTAGCAATTCAGGAGCCAAGAGAAATGGAGATCCAGTTATAGAATTTAGAGTGTAAGATGAGAATTTGGTCTAAAATCCATATTGGAAAGCCTGGTACTTAAATGTTACTGAAAAAAGGAAAAAGGAGATTAGAACTAAGACTGGCTTGACCCTGAACTGAGTCACATCAGTTTTTCACTAGGGCTGTCTAAGGCCATCTCTGGCTTTGGGCTCGTTTGAATCAAGAGCTCACAGTCAGAGATGCCAGGTTTTAGCATTTATGGCTACAACATTGAGAAGAGGACAGAGAACCAGTTAGATAGTCCCACCATAACAGAGGGGGAAATGCGCTAAGGTTGGCTCTGGAGTGGTGTTTAACCAAGCTTCTTTATATGATCTGCCTGTCTGCTTGCTAATACTTTTACCTTCCTAGCTAGAAAATTGAGGCAGTTAAAGAACTACCTGTTTTCCCCACTGGAAACAAATAATCACCAAAGATTGGCATTGTCTCACAAATCCTTTCTCCTAAGCATTCCTCGTCCTGAAAAGTACCAAACAGTTAGCTTATACCTTGTGCTGTGTTGCGCTTAGTCACTCAGTCATGTCCAGCCCTTTGCAACCCCATAGACTGTAGCCTGCCAGGTTCCTCTGTCCATGGGGATTTTCCAGGCAAGAATACTGGAGTGGGTTTCCATGCCCTCCTCCAGGGGATCTTCCCAACCCAGGGATGGGACCCAGGTCTCTCACATTGCAGGCGGATTCTTTACCATCTGAGCCACCAGGGAAGCCCAAGAACACTGGAGTGTGTAGCCTATCCTTCTCCAGGGGATCTTCCTGACCCAGGGATTGAACCAGTATCTCCTTCATTACAGGCAGATTCTTTACCAGCTGAGCTACCAGGGAAGCCCTCTTATACCTTATCTCCCTGGAATGAGCATTCATAATCAGATTAGGGAAGGTCTAGGTCAACCTATCTGCTAATGAAGGCGACACAAGAGATGCAGGTTCAATCCCTGTGTTGGGAAGATCCCTTGGAGAAGGAAATGGCAACCCATTCCAGAATTCTTGCCTGGAAAATCCCATGGACAAAGGCGTCTCATGGGCTACAGTCTGTGGGGTTGCAAAAAGTTGGACATGAGTGAGTGCACACACCGACCGGTCAATCACAGACTATTAATCAAGGGCCCTACTCATAATAATAATGTGAAGATTGATCCATCATTGTTCCTAAGATCTTCAACTTTCTGAGAATTCTCTGGAAACATTGTTGGAAGCTAGACTGATACTGAAACCTCAGCCTCTCTGTATACCAGTGCCATTATCATCAAATCCCAGAGACAGAGTTTTGGGTGAAGTAGATAAATATAGCTTTATTTCTTTCTCAGGCAAAAGGAGACACAGTAGGCTTTTGCCTTGAAAAAAATATGTCTCAGTCCCAGAGGATTTGATGAAAGGCTTTATAACAGTGGACCAAAGATAAGATTAGGGTATAAGCAGGGCTTGCTCCAGGGCTTGCACTCCCTTAAGTACCAGGTAGCATGGAGAGCAGTCTAAGGCACTGGATTAAGGCTCTGGATTAAGGCTCTAGTCTCTTTGGGGAGGAGGGGCACTGGTTCAAATCTGGCTGTTGCCAAGAAGAGATGTTGGGCTTCCCAAAATTTGGGCTTCCCAGTTGGTGCTAGTGGTAAAGAACCTGCCTGTCAGGAGACATAAGAGACTTGACTTTGATCCCTGGGTCAGGAAAATCCCCTGGAGGAGAGCATGGCAACCCACTGCAGTATTCTTGCCTGGAGAATCGCCATGGACAGAGGAGTCAGGTGCACTACAGTCCATGGGGTCACAAAGAGTCGGATTTAGCACACCCTTAATCTCCTGTCAGGTGGTCTGTCTCCTAATCTTGATGACCTTCGCTGGCCCTTTAACCTTACCTCAGGTGGTTTCTTGGCTGGTTCTCCCTTAACTGGCAAGTGTTCAGATCCAACGTTTGGAACTCATGGAAGGTTATAATGGCTGGAGTCTTGCCTACAAGAAATGGGGGACAGAGAGGCCTCCTAGCCTGGGAGCCCAACAGAGCCCCACTTGGTTTCAAGACCACCACCTCTAGAAAAGAAAAGGTATGAATTCAAAAATATATATGCATATCAATGACCAACGCCTAACGGTTGTCATTTAATAAATACATGTGTGCTAAGTTGCTTCAGTTGTGTCTGACTCTTTGTGACCCTATGGACTGTAGCCCAGCAGGCTCCTCTCCTTGGGATTCTCCAGGCAAGGATATTGGTGTGGATTGCCATACCCTTCTCCAGGGTATCTTCCCAACCCAGGGATCAAACCCACCTCTCTTCTGTTTCCTGCATTGGCAGGCAAGTTCTGTGCCACTAGCGCCACCTAGGAAGCCCTTAATAAATACAGTGGCATTCAAACAAATAAATGATCATGAAAGGCAAATACACCCTCAGAGAGTAGACTTGCCTGCAACTCAAGGCAACTCACTTGCTTACCAACCTCAAGGCCAAAACTGATTCATTTTCTTCTTCACTAACTTTTTCTCTAAACCAAGTAAAATCTGATTATCAACTGTGATATAGCCAAGACATGCCTCAGCAAGAAAGATAAGTTTACCTTTCTGTGTCTACATTTTTATGAAATTTGAGAATTACCCACTAACATTTTGCAAGAAACAGAGGGGATATAGGTGCTGCTTGATGGTACTAAGACACATCCGAATATTGAGACACATGGGGACCATCTCCCAACCTGCATCACATGACAATCAAAATGCTTGGAAATAACGTGGCATGGGCTGTTCCATCATGTTTATTGAGAATAGAGACCAACTCAATCTGAGAGCAACTTGGCTTACCCTAATAGGAGTTACAGAGTAATTAAACTCTTCCACATCACATGTACATATAATGTGTTAATAAAAAAGTAATCACACCTCCATTGTTTCTGCAGATTCAACTTAATTACATGGCAGTTAGAACTCTCTCTCCTTATTCATACTCAGCGAGGACTCCCTTTACCATCTGCTGGTATTTAATTAATATACATTCAACGCCCTGCTCTATTATTAAATGTAATTTAACAACTTCCTCTGCAGTCTAAATTCAGAGCAACATGAATGGAAGACATAATGAAAGAAAACAGCATCTACTCCCCTTATTAAAATATTATATACATATTTATCTACACATTACTTTAATCCAATTTAGGAAAGATATTTTTCACCTCTAAGCATGCTGTGACTCTTGGAAGCTTCAGGAGTTGGTAGATTACTATGAGCCAAGATAGAGTTATCTAGGTTAGCAGTGTTATGTTACTTGGAAACAGCCCCCTCTTGACTGTTTCAAAAGCTTTGGAACTTGAAGAATTGGTAGATGATTAGAAGAAAAACAGTAGATGCTGATTCCTAGCTAATATTTTCAGTAAATGTTTAATTTACTGAAATGCTAGTATGTATAAACCCCAGATGTAAGAGAGTGAGGACAGGGCTTAGAGAAGACAGCTGGCCTCGTTACTGAAATTCAGACAATGTCAAGATTTCCAGTTTAACATATATGTACTTGGCATTATAAACCAAAGTATATTAAACCTGCAAGTTTCTAAATGTCGTGAGGAAAAAAAAATCAGGCATCGACATACTTAAGATTCAGTTCAGTTCAATCGCTCAGTCGTGCCCGACTCTGCGACCCCATGAACTGCAGCACGCCAGGCCTCTCTGTCCGTCACCAACTCCCAGAGTCTACCCAAACCCATGTCCATCGAGTCGGTGATGCCATCCAACCATCTCATCCTCTATCATCCCCTTCTCCTCCCGCCCCCAATCCTACCCAGCATTAGGGTCTTTTCCAATGAGTCAACTCTTCGCATGAGGTGGCCAAAGTATTGGAGTTTCAGCTTCAACATCAGTCCTTCCAATGAACACCCAGGATTGATCTCTTTTAGGATGGATTGATTGGATCTCCTTGCAGTCCAAGGGACTCTCAAGAGTCTTCTCCAACACCACAGTTCAAAAGCATCAATTCTACGGCACTCAGCTTTCTTCACCATCCAACTCTCACATCCATACATGACCACTGGAAAAATCATAGCCTTGACTAGACGGACTTTTGTTGGCAAAGTAATGTCTCTGCTTTTAAATATGCTATCTAGGTTGGCCATAACCTTCCTTCCAAGGAGTAAGCGTCTTTTAATTTCATGGCCGCAATCACCATCAGCAGTGATTCTGGAGCCCAAAAAAATAAAGTCTGACACTGTTTCCACTGTTTCCCCATCTATTTGCCATGAAGTGATGGGACCAGATGCCATGATCTTAGTTTTCTGAACGTTGAGCTTTAAGCCAACTTTTTCACTCTTCTCTTTCACCTTCATCAAGAGGCTCTTTAGTTCTTCTTCACTTTCTGCCATAAGGGTGGTGTCATCTGCATATCTGAGGTTATTGCTATTTCTCCCAGCAATCTTGATTCCAGCTTGTGTTTCTTCCAGCCCAGCGTTTCTCATGATGTACTCTGCATATAAGTTAAGATTAGAGTATTGCAAAATGTGGAATCCCAAGCCAGTGATGTAGGGAGTGGGGCAGTTGAGGTGGTTGACCTCAGTCCCAGGTGCAGGCAACAAGGGAACAGTGTATGGTCTAAAGAGAAAGTATAAACAGTTATAAAACCAATTAGCAGTCAGTCTGCTGTTTATTACCACCATACAGTGGCAGTTTCGGTGATCAGTTACTTCTTTCTGAAGGGTAGGCTGCTCCTCCCAAGTCCTCCTCACTTCCCATTGATAAACCACCTCCCAAACTCCTAAATCAACAATACAGTCAGGTGGCAACAATGTGCCACCTGATCTCAACTCACTTTCTAAGGAAAATTTGATACTAACAATATTTTAAATGGAAGGCAAAAATTCATTTTAGTTCTATCCAAGCTAATCCAAATCATGCAGATAGAAAATCCTGCTTTGAGGAATCCTGGCATGATAACACTCTCTGAAAGTGTAACTCTTAAAGAATCTCCATGCTTGCTGAGATATCAATAAGTAGGAGGGCACATTTATCAGGAATCCCCTGCTCTGGGGATTTCCTGGTGGTCCAGTGGTTAAGAATCTACTCGCCAGGGCAGGGGACACAGGTTAGATCCCTGGTGCGGGAAGATCTCACATGCCACAGAGCAACTAAGCCCATGCACCACAACTATTGAGCCTGTAATCCGAAACAAGAGAAGCCACTGCCGTGAGAAGACCATTCACAGCAAGTAGAGAAAGCCCCCATGCAGCCACAAAACCAATACATAAATAATTTTATTTTTAAAAAAGGAAACACTTGCTCTGAACTGTGCATTCCTAAAACTTGAGAAACCCTCTTATAACAGTAGCAACAGAAAACATTCATATTTGAATCTAATGTGTACCAATTAGGCTGTTGCCTCTCAACATCCTCTCATCCAGGTTGGATGGTTTTGATGGAGAGTTGAGAGGCGACAGTGAAGTGGGCTTGGTTAGGATGTGGTGGGCCCTATCTCAGGGGTCAAGTAGAGTCCCCTGGTTTGTATGGACCCTCAAAGATCAGTTCAACAGGTCTTGGGGCTCCCATTCTCTATGACGTGGGCAACATACCATCTAATGCTGTATACTAAGATTCATTGTTTCCCTGTGGAGTTCAGAAGATGATTAGTCCTGGTAATTCTTCTTTATGCCCCTAGTACTATGCTCTGTGCCTTTTATGTGAGTCACTCTCAGTTCATGTGTATTAAATTGAAATTACTTGATCAGGACCCCTGTTCTACCAGGTATACAGAAAAAATTAATTTAGATCACATGATTTTTATAACATCCTATAGCAAACAGCAAACAGCATCATTTCTGCCTTTGATATTCTCTTTCCAAAGTTCAAGTAATATCCATCTCTGTAGTTCAGTTAGAGTTAAAGATTCACTTTTTTTTTTTCTTTCTCTCAGGGACTGCCTTTCAAGAACTTCTCTCTCATTCCTGCATCACCAGCAAAATCAAAATCCCCTTAGGATGAGTAATTTAAAATATATAAATGCCTGTAAGTCCCAGTTGCCTTTGCAGAGATGCTAGAGGAAAGATGTTTTTCTCATCATTGTAGCTGAAGCAAGCTGTCAATCATTATTGACAAAAAGAACAGCCAAAGCTATCCTCAGGACCAGCTATTGCTACCTGCTACACAAGACAAGCTCTGTGAACTTTTTCTCCATGAAATTCCCAGAAGTCACACAAATGCCTCACTCAAGGTATCCTTATCATTTCAGGGGTGCTTTTACTTTTTATTCAATTTTTTTAAGGTAGGGGGAGATATAAAGGGAGAAAAGAACTCCAAGGAAAAATTTAACTGTAATTTCTGATCATAGATAACAGCTCTGGGCAGACCCTTGTCTGTGTTTGATTTTATAAGGTTGAAACTGAATGCATTCCCTCTTCCATCCTCAGAGGGCTATGAGCAGTCTCACCCAGCTGGCTGCATAGTGATGGCAGAGAGGACCAGACACTGTTGTGGTCCCGCCTGGGATGCTCCCATCATGATGAGGCAATGGCATTGTTTGAGGCTGCATATAGTTATTGTCTAGCCCTATTTTTTGTACCTACACATGGCCGACCTCTAAAGACCATGTCCTGTTAGCTTCTAAGCTTAACATTTTCTCTTTCTTTAGCAACATTTCTCACATCTTTTTATAGTAGCATTCCCAATTTTTAAACATAACCTAAAGTAGGAAACACATTTTATGTTGCAGTCCTGTGGTAGTGGTGGTACTAAGATGGGTCTGACTCTTGTGACCCCATGGACTATAGCCTGCCAGGCTCCTCATGGAATTCTCCAACCAAGAATACTAGAATGGTTTGCCATTTCCTTCTCCAGGGGATCTTCCTGACCCATGGATTGAACCATGTCTCCTGCATTGCAGGTAGATTCTTTATGCAGAGCCATCAGAAAAGCCCATGTAATCCTATAAATATGCACAATTGATTTATTGTGCATTAAGTACATATCAGGGCAACAAATGTTTCATAAAGCAACACTGAACTATATTGTGAGACATTTTCTAATATGTTCTATCCATTTTCTTTTTTTTTTTTCCCCTTTCTCTCTTTTCTTTTTCTTTTTGTTTCTTTCTTCCTGTCTAACATGGCATGACTCAACTAAGTCCTACTTCTCAGCTTGAGAAACACTGCCTTATGCCACATTAGCACACCTATTCCTAGATACAACAATCTGTTTCATAACTGAAACTGATTATCTTTTCAATAAAGAAAATAAACCTCACCATCATTTTGGACTGTTTCTGGATGGCTCTTGAATATACTTCGGTGGCCACAAGATCAATACAGTTTTTATACCAGACAAGGATATGGGTCATAAAACAAACAAACAAAAATGTACAGAAGTATAGTTGGAGAGAACAAGATGGCGGAGGAGTAGGTGGACGTGGAGTACATCTCTCTGCACAGATACATCAGGAATACACCTTCAGACACAGAAGTGTGTGCAGAACACCGGCTGAGGATGGACAGGAGTACCAGACCAGTGGAAAAAAATATATAGAACCATGCAAAACTCGGTAGGATGAAGGAACTCGGGGAACAAACAGGAGTGTGAGTAGGACTGGCCCTGCCCTCAGCAGGTGGGGAAACTGAAGCAGGGGTCCAGTCCCCACACGGGGGAAACTGTCTGAATCAGAGGAGAAACATTTAAGGCTGGGAGTGAAACAGCTGATCTGTGGCAGCCTAAATGGAATGAGAATCAAGACAGTCCTTGCTGCAGCCATACATACCCTGGACAGGGACGCAGGTCGCCTGGAAGGTGCAGCAGCCAGGAGCTGGAATTTAGGGATTGTGGAGCAATCCCAGGGCGAGGGCTGCTGTTGACTGCAGAGAGATGGATGTGAGGGAGGAGATTGTGGTGGGAAATGCCTATGGAGGAAAGCCAGGCAGCCATGGGAGCAAGGCGATACTGCTGAGTCACGTGTAGAGGGTGGAGCCAGCACCATCGCCTCTCCCCACAGGCCAGCATCAGCAGGTGAACAATAGAGAGGCTGGCCCATCAAACGCCTGACACACTGAACTATAGAGTAGGACCCCACCCAGGGCTCCCCTTTAAGTGCCTGACACTACAGAGGGGGCCCGTCTATGTGCCTGACGCGCCAAACAATAGAGAAGGACCCCAGCCAAGGGAGCCCTCTAAGTACCTGAACTGGCGGAGCTATGGAGAAAGACTGGCCAAAGAGGCCTTCTGATTGCCAGCTATAAGGGGCTTGAAAAAAGACTCAGATAGGGCCATAACTCCTGTGGTGGAGGCAGTCTGTGTCCCTGCACACTTTGCACCTCCAGGGTCCCCACAAACCAAGCAGCTGTGCCATCTTCAAGCTCAACTCTCACTGGGGCAGAGCTGCCACAGGCAAAAAAAAAATCTTGCATCTATATGCGCAGGGCCGCTTCGGTCGTGTCCAGCTCTTTGCAACCCTTTAGACTGTAGCCTGCCAGGTTTCTCTGTCAGGGGGTTTCTCCAGGCAAGAATGCTGGAGTGTACTGGCCAATACTGGTTGCCATACCCTTCTAGAGAACTGTATTTCCTGCTGCCCTAGCTGCCAACTCCCCTGAGTACCTGGTGCTGCCAGAACCCCTGTGATCCAAGCAGCTACACCACCTCCACACCTGGCCCTCACAGGGGCTAACCCAAGTCCTCCAGGGCAGCCTCAGGAGCAAACCCCGGTGGACAACCCACATGCAGAGGTGGAAATAAAACCACAGTTGAAATCCAGGGGCAGTGTGGCTAAGGAAGAAGACCCAAAACCTTCCCACCAGCTATACAAACTCCAGATTAAATCCATACGATCCACTAGGCAGACTCCGTGTCTATGGAATATATAAAAGGACATTGAGAGCTCCCACAAAAGAAAACAAGCTAGCTCTGATAGCTGTGGACATTGGAGGCAAGAACACACAGGAGTAGGAGCAGATTAGAATCTGAGCTTCCCCCATAGCAGGTCCAGAGACCAGCACAGTGTTGGAGGGCATCCTAGGGAGGTGAGGTGGACTGTGACTCCCAGCGAGGGAAAGGACTCTGACAGCAGTGACTCAAGAAAAACATTTATTCTTCTCATGTTTTCACTTGCTCTGTAGATGCTTTTGGGTTTTTTTTTCTCCCCGCCCCCACCCCCTGCCGTTGTAGTTGTCAGTTTTATTGGCACTGTGAAATCTAATTAAGCTTTTGCTTTTTTTTTGTCTCAGTCACATTTTTTATCATTGTCATGAAACTGTGCCTCTACGTTGGGCTTTTGCTGTTCTGTAGAGTTTCCCTTTTTTTTTCTTTCTCTCTTTTTTTTATTTTAATTTTTAATTTTTTAAACCCATTATTATTTTTCCACATTTATTCCTTTGTTTGCTTTTCCTACTATGCTTTTTCCCTTGCAGCTAATCTTTAAGGTATATAAATCTTTATCTGCCTCTATTTAACTTTGCATATCTATTCTTTCTTTTCTTTCCTTTATCTCAACATATATATTAGCCTTGTTTTCATTGCATTATTCCCCAGTTGGCACCTCGCTTTACTTCTGTTTTCCAGTTCGTGCTTTAGTTAGTTTTGTTCTCAACTGGTAGATGTAATTTTTGAATTCTTTGTTTGCCAGGTCAACCTGTTATACTTTTATTTTTCTTGAACTGTTTTGATTTTGCTTATGAGTGTATGTGTTTATGTGTATGTTCAGTCACAGTTTTTATTGTTGTTATGAACCTCTGCCTCTACACTGGACTTTTGCAGTTCTGTGGAGTTTACCTTTTTTCTTTTCTTTCTTTTTTTAATTTTTAATTTTGAAACCTATTATTATTTTCTACACTCACTTATTCCTGTGTTTGCTTTTCCTACTGTTCTTTTCCTCTTGCAGTTAAACTTTATGTAAATCTTCTTTATCTACCTCTATTTAACTTTACATAACTAGTCTTGCTTTCTCTTCTTTCTCTCCTTCCCTCTCAACATATTTTTCAGTTTTGTTTTCGTTGCTTTACTCCCCACTTGGCTCCTCGCTTTAGTTTGGTTTTCTGGTTTGTGCTTTAGTTTTGCTCTTAACTGATAAATACAACTTTTGATTTCCTTTGTTTGTCAGGTCAATCTACTGTGCTTTATTTTTGTTGGACTGTTTTGACTTTGCTTGTGGGTGTATATGTATATGTGTATATTCCATTATTTTAATTATCACTTGCCTGATTTTGTAACTGCCACTTGTCTGAGGTTCATCTTTGGTTCCTTATGTTTGGGTGTTTTACTCTCACTTAATGCCATAACAGACCACTTGTGGAATCTTCATTCTTGACCAGAGATCAAGTTCTGAGTCTTTGGGGTGGGAGCACTGACTCCAAGACCCTAGACTAGCACAGAACTAACCCTGGGGAGTACCAAATAATGAGAACTCACACAAAGGAAACCAGTTGAATACAAAACCTGGCATGACCCAACCAGCAGCAGCACCCTGTGCAGGACGCCTCATCTAAACAACAAACAAAACAGAAACACAAACCCAATCATCAGCAGACGGGATTAGCACCTCACTCAGCCCTGCCATCAGAGGAGAAACAAGCAAGCCAACAAACAAAAAATGCTCAGCACAAAGCTCACGCTATACGAAGCTTACACAAACCACCGGACCAATCTTAGGAGGGCAGAAACCAAAAGGTAGAAAGAATTCAACCTTGAAGCCTGGGAAGAGGAGACCTCAAACACAATAAGTTAAAAAAAAATTGAAATGGCAGAGAAATGCTACAGAAGTGAAGGAGCAAATTAGAAATGCTGAAGTCCAAATAAATGAAGAGGAAATAGGCAAACTACCTGAAAAAGAATTCAGAATAAGGATAGTAAAGATGATCAAAAACCTTGAAAACAAAATGGAGAAAATACTAAGAATTAACAAAGACCTAGGAGATTTAAAGAATAAACATACAGAGACAAACAGCACAATTACTGAAATTAAAAATACTCTGGAAGAAATCAATAGCAGAATATCTGAAGCAGAAGAACGAATCAGTGAGCTGGAAGATAAAATGGTGGAAATAACTTCTGAAGAGCAGAATAAAGTAAAAAGAATGAAAAGAACTGAGGATAGTCTCAGAGACATCGGGGACAATATCAAACACACCAACATTCAAATTATAGGGGTCCCAGAAGAAGAGAAAAACAAAGGGTATGAGAAAATTTTTGAAGAGATTATAGTTGAAAATTTCCCCAACGTGGACAAGGAAATAATCAAGTCCACAGAGTCCCATACAGAAAAAACCTAAGGAGAAACATGCCAAGACACATACTAATCAAACTGACGAAGACTAAATACAAAGAAAGAATATTAAAAGCAGCAAGGGAGAAGCAACAAGTAACATACAAGGGAAATCCCAATATGCTTAACAGATGACCTTTCAGCAGAAACTCTGCAGGCCAGAAAGGAATGGCAGGATATATTTAAAGTACTGAAAGGGATAAATCGACAACCAAGATTATTGTACCCATCAAGGATCTCATTCAGAATTGATGGAGAAATAAAAAGCTTTTCAGACAAGCAAAAGTTAAGAGAATTCAGTACCACCAAACCAGCTTTACAACAAATGTTAAATGGACATATAGTCAAGAAATAGAAGAGAAGAAAAAAGATCTACAAAATCAACCCCAAACAATTAAGAAAATGAAAATAGGAACATATATATCAATAATTACTTTAAATGTAAGTGGATTAAATGCTTCAACCAAAAGACACATACTGGCTGAATGGATACAAAAGCAGGATCCATATATATGTTGTCTACAAGAAACCCACTTCAGACCTAAAGACACATATGACTGAAAGTGAGAGGATGGAAAAATATATTCCATGAAAATGGGAAGTAAAAGAAAGCTGGAGGAGCAATCCTCCTATCAGACAAAATAGACTTTAAAATCAAGAAGATTACAGGAGATAAGGAATGACACTACATAGTGATCAAGGGGTCAATCCAAGAGGAAGACATAACAATTGGATTCCAGCTGGAAACAGCTCTTACTGTTTGCAGATGACATGATACTATACATAGAAAACCCTAAAGATAGTATCAGAAAATTACTAGAGCTCATCAGTGAATTTAGCAAAGTTGCAGAATACAAAATCAGTACACAGAAATCACTTGCATTTCTATATACTAACAATGAAAAATCAAGAAAGAGAAATTAAGGAATCAATCCCATTCACCAGTGCAACAAAAAGAATTAAATATCCAGGGATAAACTTACCTAAGAAGACAAAAGTACTGTACACAGAAAATTATAAGACACTAATGAAAGAAATCAAAGATGACATAAACAGATGGAGAGAGAGATTCCATATTCCTTGGTAGGAAAAATCAATATTGTAAAAATGACTATACTACCAAATGCAGTCTACAGATTAAATGTGATCTCTTTCAAACTACCAATGACATTTTTCATAGAACTAAAACAAAAAATTTCACAATTCATATGGAAACACAAAAGACCCCAAATAGCCAAGCCAGTCTTGAGAAAGAAGAATGGAGCTAGAGGAATCAATGTTCCTGACTTCAGATTATGCTACAAAGCTACAGTCATCAAGATAGTATGGTACTGGTACAAAAACAGAAATACAGACCAATGGAACAAGATAGAAAGCCCAGAAACAAGCGTATGCATCTATGGGTAACTTATTTTTGACAAATGAGGCAAGAATATACAATGGGGCAAAGACAACCTCTTCAATCAATGGTGCTGGAAAAACTGGACAGCTATGTGTAAAAGAATGAAATTAGAACACTTCCTAACACCACACACAACGATAAACTCAAAATGGATTAAAGACCTAAAGTAAGACCAGAAACTATAAAAGTCTTAGAGGAAAACATAGGTAGAACACTGGATGGCATAAATCAAAGCAAGATCCTCTATGACCCACGTCCTAGAGTAATGGAAGTAAAAACAAAAGCAAACAACTGGGACCTGATTAAACTTGAATGCTTTTGCAAAGCAAAAGAAACTATAAGCAAGGTGAAAAGACAATCCTCAGAATGGCAGAAAATAATAGCAAATGAAACAACTCACAAAGGATTACTTTCCAAAATATACAAGCAGTTCATACAACTCAATGCCAGAAAAACAAGCAACCCAATCAAAAAGTGGGGAAAAGACCTAAACAGACATTTCTCCAAAGAAGACATACAGATGGCTAACAAACATGAAAAAGTGCTCAATATTGCTCATGATTAGAGAAATGGAAATCAAAACCACAATGAGATATCACCTCACACCAGTCAGAATGGCCCTCATCAAAAAGTCTACAAACAATAAATGCTAGAGAGGGTGTGGAGAAAAGGGAACACTCTTGCACTGTTGGTAGGAATGTTAACTGATACAGCCACAATGGAAGACGGTATGGAGATTCCTTAAAAACTTGGAATAAAATCACCTTATGACCCAGCAATCCCACTCCTAGGCATATACCCTGAGGAAACCAAAATGGAAAAAGACACATGTATCCTATTATTCATTGCAGCACTACTTACAATAGCTAGAACATGGAAGCAACCTAGATGTCCATCAACAGATGAATGGATAAAGAAGTTGTGGTACATATATGCAATGGAATATTACTCAGCCATAAAAAGGAATGCCTTTGAGTCAGTTCTGATGAGGTGGATGAACCTAGAACCTATTATACAGAGTGAAGTAAGTCAGAAAGAAAAAGATAAATATCATATCCTAATGCATATATATGGAATCTGGAAAAATGGTACTGAAGAATTTACTTACAGGGCAGCAATGGGGAAACAGACATAGAGAACAGACTTGGGAACATGGGGAGAGGGGAGGAGAGGGTGAGATATATGGAAAGAGTAACATGGAAACTTACATTACCATATGTAAAAATACATAGCCAACAGGAATTTTCTGTATGGCTAAGGAAATTCAAACAGAGGCTCTGTATCAACCTAGAGGGGTGGGATGGGAAGAGAGATGGGAGGGAAGTTCCAAAGGGAGGGGCTATATTTATACCTATGACTGATTTATGTTGAGGTTTGACAGAAAACAACAAAATTCTGTAAAGAAATTATCCTTCAATAAAAAGTAAATTTTTAAAAAATTGTTTGTACAAAGTACTGGTTAGGTCACACTTGGACTAGTGTGTGTACTGCTGGTTAAACTACCTCAAGAAAGCGGTAAGGAAACTAGAGAGTTTCCAGGGAAGGCAGGTGATGGGGCTGAAGTCCCCTGAGATTCCAGGTAAAGGATATTTTGAAGAAAGTTTTCCTGTAGGATGTCGTATTTGAATCTGTCTCATGACATCATCAGGTCTTCCCAGGTGGCTCAACATTAAAGAATTTGCCTACAATGTGGGAGCTGCAGGAGGTGTGGGTTCAATCCCTGGGTGGGAAGATCCTCTGGAGGAGGGCATAGCAACCCATTACAGCATTCTTACCTGGGAAATCTCATGGACAGAGGAGCCTGGCAGGCTACAGTCTATAGGGAAACAGAGAGTCAGGCACGACTGAAGTGACTTAGCACATACATGACATCATCACTCTGCTTTGCAGCCAGCAGTGAGTCTTGAATTCTTTTAATCTGATTTTTTTAGATTGCTATCAAAGGGTTGCTTTGGAAATGAGTGAGTTTTCTTTATGTTTGACCCTCCACAGCATGAATGCATTTATGTCCTTCAACTATGCAATCATGGTATTGCCTTTAAATTCTATACAAGTGAAATGACCTCACAAAGAGGTTCACTTCTTACATTATTAATTAAACACCTTCAGATGCCTGGAGACAAAGGTAAAGATAGATCCATTATTTGAACATGCAGCCTCTGAGCCTTGAGCAATTTTAGAAATCAGCCAATCCTTCTCGCTTCTTACTCCTCTCATTTTTTATGACATAAGCAAGGTTGCCTTCCCTGGTGGCTCAGACAGTAAAGAATCTACCTGCAATGCAGGAGACCCAGGTTCAATCCCTGGGTCTGGGAGATATCCTGGAGAAGGAAATGGCAACCCACTCCAGTATTCTTGCCTGGAGAATTCCATGGACAGAGGAGCCTGGCATACTACAGTCCATTGGGTTGCAAAGAGTTGGACAGGATTAAACGACTAACAGTGAACAAGCAAGGGTGCCAAACACATTTTGTCAACGTTAAGATCAAACTCAATTTCACTGATTCTTAAGCTACTCTTGTGTTTGTTTTCATTTTTTTTGTTTGGTTTTGTTGTTTTCTTAAACCATTATATCGTATACCTCAAACGTGACCAGAGAGCTATTTAAACAGAACACTGCTATGGACTGGATGTATGCGCCTTCCAAAAATTAATACCTGGAAGCCTTAATCTCCTATATGATGGTGTTTGTAGATAAGGCCTTTAGGAGTGAACTGGGTTTAGAGGAAGTCCTCAAGGTGGAGCCCCCATGATGGGATTAGTGCCCTGTTAAGCAGACGAAGAAATCAAAGCTCTCTCTCCATCATATGAGCAAGAAGGCTGCTGTCTACATGCCAAGAAGTGGGCTCTCACCAAGACACCAAATCTGCTGGCACCTTGATCTTGGACTTCCCAGACTCCAGACTTTAAGAAATAAATGTTTGTGGTTTAAGACCCCTAGTCTATGGTTTGTTGTTGTTGTTGTTTTGCTCTAGTATCCTGAACCAAGTAAGGCAAATATTGTTTTAGTTTAATCACTAGTTGGAGAAGAGAAAGAATGTCACTTCACCCTCCATCTATTGCTTTCACTTCTTTGTCTCTCCTTATTCCCTGTTTCTAGTTTCTACAACTGAACACCAGCAAATCCAACTCAGATATGAGCAGGACCACCTGACTGCTCTCAGCACAGGCCAGCAGAGCAAAGCAGGATAAGATTAGGTCTGAGATCTCTGTCATCTACCATCAACACGATCATGTGGGCTTGAGCAATATTTGGGTCAAGGTAATTGTCTGGAGAATCTATTAATTGCACTGGTTAATGGATAATTATCAACTCATACCCATATGCTCTCTTTTTTTTTTGTCCCCTACTGGAAAACATAATACAGCAACAATTTTTCCATTTAATATCCTAATAGACTTGCCTTATCTTGTGTTTCTCTGGGAATTTGTTTAACCAAGACTTCACTGATATGGAGCCGTTGTTTAAATTGAAAAATTGCAATGCCTTCCCCAACAACCTTGATACAAGTCTTATCTGTGCGTGAAAGTGACAAAAACGTAACTTTTTGTTGAGCTAGTATGGGGATGAGCTAAGCCACATAGAGATGTTACTTTAAATCTAGGACTAGGAAGAGAAGGCTTGGTCCTTTCTTGGGGTTCACCTGATTATAGACACAAATGATATGAATGTGTGACTCTGTCACTTCGCTCTGGAACTTACCAGCAGTGTATGGGGGGGCACTATTTTTTTGTAGGAAAAGATGTGGCTTTTGTATTTAGGTTTAAGAAGGAAGATGATGATGAAATCTGGAGAATTTTTATGTGGGCTTCATGTAAACGTCTTGTATCAATTACACATTTATAGCAGCATCTCTAGTGTATTTTATGAATTCATAGACTCTGTGTCGTGGTTGCCAGAGTTAAGCAGCAAGGTAATGGAAGGATGTATTTGGAAGAGCTATTGAAACTGAGCAGGATCCTGTGGGGCTCCTGGGCACAAAGCCTTTCTGTGCCCCACCCCCCATTTTTTCATTATAGAAAATGGACTTCATTCAACCTTCATGACCTTCCCTGAATTCCAGTGGGCAGGTTCAAACATTTGCTAATTAGAAAAGGGATGGGATGCTGAGACAGAGGAGGGAGAAACTGTCAAGAAACACATCAAGAAATGTGTAGCCTTGGGACAAGGTCTTGGTCAGCCCCCCCCCCCCCCAGGGGTATACATAACAATATCTTTGAGCAGTTTTGCAGCTACTAAAATCCCCACCAAGTGAGAGGAGTTGACTGTATGTGGCCCACAAGCACATCGATACCAAACCAGTTGGAAGCAGAAGGTTGATGATGCCGAGTCCCTTCTATTCTACCAACCAATCAGAAGAATGTCTGCAAGTTGATCAAACCCTCTTGGAACCATTACTATAAAACTCCTCACTACCTTTGCTAGGTTGGGACACAGTTTTGAGGGCAATAACCTGCTGTGGCCCCCTGTGACTGGCAAAGCAATAAAGTTAATCTTTTCTACTTCACCCAAAACTCTTATCAGTGAAAGTATTAGTCACTCAGTCATGTCCAAGTCTTTGTGACCCCATGGATTGTAGTAGCCTGTCAGGTTCCTCTGTCCATTGAATTCTCCAGGCAACAATACTGGAGTGGGTAGCCATTCCCTTCTCCAAAGGATCGTCCCAACCCAGGGATCAAACCCGAGTCTCCCGCATTGCAGGCAGATTCTTTACCATCTGAGCCACCAGGGAAGCCTCAAAACTCTTATCTCCTACATTTAATTCGGTGTTGGGGTACCGAGGCCAGATTCTGCTCCACCATCCTATTCAATTAAACAGAAGTTTTAAGTATTACATTTTTTATCATCAATAAATGCAACACCTTAAGCCAAAACACATCACAGAGATGAATATCTTTTCTGAAGGAGAAGACAATTCCTTCAGTTTAAGAAATGCCTAGATATGTCATAGCATATTGAATCTCTTGCTCATTTTCCATTGTCATATTTTTATTACGCGTAATTGGAGAAATAGTAAGGCCCACACAGTGTGGAGGGAGTGTGGGACCATGTCTGTGTCAGTGTGTTTGTGTGAGTGAGTGTACCTGTGGATGAAAGAGGAGAGAAGGAGGGATGATGTGGATAGATATTCAGGGTATAAATGGCTAAGTTTCTAGACCATAGGGTATTTACAGTTGGATGAGAAAAGCTCCTCAGAGAATTACAGCTGCTTCACAGCAGTGATACTTGCTGATAGATGCACTGGGACCGTACCATTTCCTGATAAATCATTTCACAGAAGCCTATTCCCTAGGTGGGCTAGTAAGAACTGATTACTGGAACTTCGAAGAACCAGAGAAAGATCATCCAGTATATTTTAGGGTCTCAGTCTCTCAGTCTCATAAAAATAAAAAATAAAATTTTTTTTAAAAGTTTGATCTCTGCAACAGAAGGAGACATAGGGCCGAGTATAGGTAGTTTGCCTCATTCACATGCAGGGTGAGCTGGGCTGGCAATAAATTCATTATTATGAGGTACTTTGATCATGTCTTTAATCTGTTTTTAAAAAGTACATACACGTATACAATTGTTTTGTAGTTCTTTTCAGAAGCCAAATCATCCCCAAGAAGGCTGGCTTACTGGTTTATTTCTATGTATAAGAATGAAATTTATCTGTGTGTAAGAGAATATACTCGCTGACCTTTACATGATATAAGGAAGCATTATGAATCTTAGTTCCTAATCACTCACCATTCAGCTAATCCTCAGCCCACAAGGCACTGGTAAAACACTAGCCGTAAGGAAAGAAAATTTTAAGAAGTCAAGTAAGGAAATGACAGGAACTAAAGACACCAGGTGCCTGTCGGCAAAGTTAAAGGATTTCATACACAGCTGTTCACGGTGGCAGAATTAAATGCTTCAGAACCTTGTCTTTGCTAAATTTCCTTTTTTTTTTTTGCCTCCTGGGATTCAATTCATAGCCTGTCAGCATAACATTGTCTTTTACTTATCAGGAAAAAAAGGTAAAGCTTCTTTGAGGGGGATCAGTGTTAAATAAGATGGTCTTGACTCAGACATAGAATGAGGGCAAGTAAATTCCACATATCTCCCCAGGGCTCAGGACCAAAGTACATGCAGATATGATGTCCTCCACTCTGGAGAGCCGCAGTCCTCATGACAGGAGCCAGAAATCGGGGAGTGAAACAGTGGTTGTGGGGAAGTTAACAAGATGGCGCCAGTCAGACTCTTTCGCCCCACGCGCTCACGCCCTCTGTCCATGTGTTCTGTAAACAATGACTTTGAACGGTTACCTAACTGAGATCGCGTAGCTGAGCTCACTTATAGCACTGCGCATGCGCATCCCCGAGATACTCGCTTGGCCATGGGCTACTTTTGTTCTGTAAATATATATAAGCTTCACCTGGAAAAGCCCTGAAGCGTTGTTGTGTCCGGTTAGGTTGTGTTATGTTATGTCTGCGGCTCTGGCTGCTGCACCAGCCAGGAGAGGGTATACACGTCTGCAGTTCTCACGGATCCTCGCATTTCCTTCCAGCCTCTTGGCTCATGCTTTGTCTGCCACAGGTTCAGCGAACAGTGAGCACAATGAGATGTAGCAAGACAACTGGCAACACGGACAGGATGGACAAGACTGTGGTCAAACAACCACGTCAATCAAATGCATAGTTTTATTTAGTTGCATCATCTTTAATTCACATAGTAAATATTTGCAGGTTCATAGTCTACCCATTTTGCACATTACTAAACTGAGTCTTTGAGAGGTTACTTTATTTTCTCAAGGTCACCCAGCTTGTGAATAAATGCCAGTGTCAGGATTTGGTCACTGGGCTCAGATGGTTAAGGATCTGCCCACAATGGGGGAGACCTGGGTTCAATCTCCCGGTAGGGAAGAGCCCCTGGAGAAGGAAATGGCCACCCACTCCAGTATTCTTGCCTGAAGAATACCATGAGCAGAGGATCTTGGTAGGTTACAGTCCATGGGGTCACAAAAAGTTGGGCACAACTGAGCGACTAACATTAACTAATTGATTCTAAATTTTTCCGTTGATTCACCAAGCCATTCCCTGGTGGCTCAGATGGTAAAGCATCTGTCTGCAATGCGGGAGACCTGGGTTCGATCCCCAGGTCGGGAAGATCCCCTGGAGAAGGAAATGGCAACCCGCTCCAGTACTCTTGCCTAGAAAATTACATGGATGGGGGAGCCCGGTGAGCTACAGTCCATGGGGTCACAGAGTCGGACACGACTGAGCACTTTCACTTTCACTCAAAGGTCAAGCTGGAGGGAAGGGGACAGTTTTTATCCAAAATCATTTAGCAAGAGCTTTCCTCCTAACACTTGTGTGCTGATCTCATGTAGAAAATTCTGCTAGTATTATGGAACTAGCCCCTGTGCCAGCGCATTGTCATAGAAGAAAAAAAATGACACAGCACAAGGAAATTGTAATATGTATATAGTAGACACACACTCACAAAGGCAACTGAGGATCAGGAAAGAAACAGATTAACTCTGCTTTGGATAACTAAGCTTACTCATGAGGAAGATTTGAATTTAGTTATGCCTTGAAGGAAATCCACACGGATGTGGAGAAGGGGAACAGTATGGCTGAAACAGAAAGATGAAGCTAAACTCTGAGCAAAAGTGTAGGGCAAAGTCTGGGAGTTTCATGACTCAAATGAATAGAGTGTAACAGAAAGAAGAATACCTGAGGGAAGCACTGACATATATACACTGCCGTGTGTAAAAGGGATAGCTAAGGGGAAGCTGCTGTATAGCACAGGGAGCCCAACCCAGCTCTGTGATGACCTCGAGGGGTGGGATGTGGGGGTGGGGTGGGAGGGAGAGTAAGAGGGAGGGGATGTATGTTTACATATAGTGATTCACTTTGTTGCACAGCAGAAACTGGCACAACATGTAAAGCAATTATACTTCAATAAAAAAATAATAATAAATGTTTAAAAGGTCCTTATAGTAAAAAAAAAGAACATCTGAAAAACGTATTTCCATCTGAAAGCGGTGAGATTTGAAAAGAGTAGCTGAGTGCATGGCCCATGTGCCTGACCCTAAATGCTAATTACTAACAAGCCCAGGTGGTATCAATTCAATCAGCATCTCCATTCCTTGGGCTAAAGGTGATCGCTGTTAGGAGAGGAATGGACTGGATGTATATGCTCCAGAGAGTGAATGGTGAACATTGCCTCCACCAAGCAAGCTGTGAATAAGCCTTAAGGACAGGGAACTTGGTGACAAGAGTCTGAAGGACAGTGAAGTGGAGCTTTATTTCAACTGCTAAGGTAAGCTTCAGGCTGACATCAGCTTATAAAAGGCGAGAATCTGGAAAAGACACATCCATACTCTTAAACCCACTCTCTTTCTTCAGAGACCTCCTAAATACACTCGGCAGAAAGGCCAGCATTGTTTCTAAAAAGTGGCTTCCTATGGCCACAGTCAAACACCAGATAAACTGAATATTTGCCTCTAAATCTTATCACTACAGTCATTTAGGTCTGAAACTATTTAAAGCAGACAAACCCAAATGCTGCATCATTATAATTTTTTTTTTTTTTTCCAAAAAGCTCCAAGGATGCAGGTGGACATACCAAGAAGCTAATGAGGTTTAAGCTTCAGTGCTCCTGACTTGCAGGACACTTTGTAAGGCAGAGAAACAGCCTGAAAACGTAAAATCTGTGGAATTTGTAGGCCTTTGTAATTTTGAGTTGTAATTTATTGCGGTTTTTTTCTTGTCTAAATAAAAACTTGCGCTTGTTTTTTAAATTCTATTTTATAAAGAGGCCTCCCCAAATATTATAAGCTGTCCCTCCATGGTTTCTTTACCTTGGGTCATGTAACCTCCTGATGTACTTTCCAAGCTAAATTGGTTGAAAATAGAAGCCCAGCTAACTAAATAATTTCACTCACTAAATATAATTACAGGTTTCCCCACTATTGGAAGGTAGAATGTTCCTATGAAGGCTTTCATAAGCCCAAGTGGTGCAAACAAAAGAAGCAATTACCTCAGGACACTTCTTGCTAATGACACACAAAATAAATCAAGATAAAGCCCAGATGCTCACAGATACCGGTTCAAAGCGTTGGTGGCTAGATGCTGGGATGCTGAGTATAGTTCTAAGGAGTTTGTGGGGCCACCCTACCTGCTTGGGATGCCGCTGCCTCTATAGCACCTTGACTGCAAAACACTATTTTCAATTTTCACCTTTTTTTTTTTTTCCATAAAAGCGCAAATCCTTCTCTGATTTCTTTCAGTTAGAGAAAACAGGTACTAATACTGGTTTTTTGTAAAAGTGAAGTGCTGTAAAGTGAACTTTTCCAAAAGCAGGGGATACCTATATTGATTTCCGGGCACTTAAATGTTAGAGGTCATATGCATGCATGGGTACTCAGTAGCTCAGTGGTGTCAGACTCTTTGTGACCCCATGGATTGTAGCCAGACTCCTCTGTCCGTGGGATTCTCCCAGCAGGAATACTGGAGTGGATTGTCATTTCCTCCTCCAGGGGATATTCCTGACCCAGGGATGGAACCCACATCTCCTGCATTGGCAAGTGGCTTCTTTACTCATCACTGAGTTGGTTTTGTAATATTTATTTTGCAGCCATTTATGTCAGCAGTTGACAAAAAAGCCAGTTGTTTGTTAAGGCCAATCCCTCCTGCCAAAAATCTACATAATCTTCATATAAGAGAAGGCCACACCTTTTTCTTCTCTGTGGTAAGTGACATGCATCCATTTTATCCAAGAGTGATTTCAGGTTATTAAGGAACAGGTTAAAGAATAGAGGTTGAAACACACGTCCCCATTTTGAGTTGCTGAAAATTTAATGCTTATCTGACATAGCTTGTCTAGTATTATGACAAAGGTCTTAAGTAAACAATGATAATTCAGTAACTAGAGTTCATGTTGAGCTAAGGCAGTTTACCTGGCAACGATTGATGTCTACAGAGACAAAGGAAATGGAAAGGTCATTAACAGCCAGAGCCTAGTTTCTTCCAGGAGATTTCTACAAATGGTTATAAATAGTACCATTACATGGGAGGTCCACAGCAATGTAACTGTACATTTTCCCCTTTGTGCAGAACCTCAGCCTTAGAATGAACAACACAGTGATCAATAAGAGAACTGGCAAAGGTTTTATGTGGAATACTTAATGAGTTAATGGCCGCTCATTAGGGAAAAAGTTGGCTTATTTAAAAATAAACCGAAAAATTCTTATTTACAAATAAAACTGATAAATTCTACAATGGATTCTGGCAAACCAGAGGATGTTTGTGGAACTGTTCAAGGTAAGTAAATTCATAAGGATGTGTGTCCATCAACCATGGAGAATAGTATTTGGACAGGTGTAGGAGCAGGAAATCAACTCCATGTTTTGTTTGTTTTCTTCCAATACTGTACATAAACAAATACCGTCAACACCTGGTCGGGAAGTGGCTTTAGCTTTATGAACTTAGGCCTGCCTTGTGAAGCTTGGAAAAGCCAGCTCCTCTGTGCCACTAGATCCTAGCACTTTTTATTATTCTCATCCTAAATCTGTTGGTCAACTGAAGTCAGGCTTTACTGCATGTTGTGATTGGACCTGAGGTTTGTGTTTTGGCAATTTATAATAAAATTTAAATAGAAGAAAAATCCTAGAGGTGTTCTTAATATTTTGCAGTGTTGTTATGTTGAACACAACTGAGCTACTGAACTGAACTGACTTCTTAAACTTGACTCTGTCTAGAGCAAAAGTCTCCTGCTGACCGCTGTGTTCTGAGGGTAGGCCTGATTTTAGGGTATGAGCAGTCTGTTGATACTGAGTTGGAGGGGAAGTCTTGTTTTCAAGGACCTGAAGGAAATTTTACATGCTAATAATATTTATTGCAGTTCTTCCTGATTATAAAAGTGTTGTGTTCCTTTTAAAAACGTGTTTTTAAAAAAAGAAATTGTAGTTGTCCCTATTCCTACTTCTTAGTTAACTTGAGATTCTGATCCAATAGGTATAAGATAGGACTAGGACATCTGTGATTTTAATAAATTCTCCAGGTGATCCTGGGGTGATTCTTGCAAATGTTGAGAACCAATTATGAATTATAGATGGTGTCTTGTTTTTGTTATATCCTTGTTAACAAAGTTGTTACATTGCTAACAAAATATTTTAAGAGTGTGTTCTCATGTCATTAACATCTCTTTGAGAGTATGATTTTCAGTGTTTTCATGGTTTCCCATCATAGAAATGGACCATAAAGGTTAAAACATTTTGTAGTTTTAATATTTAAACTTATTCTAATTTAGCTTCTACAGATTATGTAGCAGGAAACTTTCCTATATATAAACATTTCAAACCTTCTGATACATTCCTTCAGATAGACTTTTAGAATAGTACAGACCAAAAGATGTGCTTTCATTAAGGCTTTAAACAGTGTTGCTATTTTCTGGAAAAGCATGATGAAAATTTATACTAGTAGCTATCATATTGCTCTTGTGACCTCACTCCACTAGTTTTAAATGCTATAATTATTTTTATCATTGCTAATTTGACAGCTGAAAACTGTTGTCTCCTTGTATTCTTAATTTGCATGTATTTGAATATAGAGATCTTAAACATTCTTTTCCTATGTTTATGAAAATCTTTGGTAATCTTTCTTGTCATATTTCTTGGTAATCTTTGTTTAGTGGATTGTCTATTTCTCAGGGTAGAGTTAAAGGTCCTTAGTTAACTACAGAACATGGAGAGAGTTTGAAATTCCCCCAGGACATCGGAATCGTCTCTTTCCTCTAACCTCTCAAGTCTAACTAGTGAGTACACATGGGTTCCAGTCGGTGATACCAAGGTTACAACTTAAGGGAGGGGTCTCCAACCCAGCATATTTGTCCTCGGGGTCAAAGAAGACAGGAGGGAATCAACTTCCATTGTCAGTATCCTTCCCGTGACCTCATGTTGCCATAGGCAGGAGGGAAGTACCCCTCCCCTGCCCCCCGGCTCTGTGTGGGGCTCCACCCCCTCTTCTGGGGCACTCCCAGTTCCCCGCAACATCTAAGAGATGGATCAATCCCTTCATTCCCTCTGACCCTGTCTGCTGCCATCCTCTACCCCGACCAAGAAACTCTGCCTTCAACGTTTCAGACTCTGGCTCCCCAGCATCCCCAAAGCTGGATGTATCCCCACCCTCTCTCAATCCCTGACACCTTTCCTCTGTGCCCTGTGAAACTCAGAATCCCTCATCAGCTACGTCTCCATTATTCTCAGGTCCTTCTCTGAATGCCTCTAGTCCATTTTGTTCTTTCTGGCTCAGGGAGGAGAGCACTGCTTCTCTCCGGCAGCATTCTCCGCTGGCGGCTCGTCTGTCTCTCACCCACTTCCTCTTCGTGTCCTCCTTGCATCTCCAGCTCTTCTCGGAACACAGTCCTCCATATGCTGTAAAAGCCTTTAGCTGTGAAGCTCGTGTGAACTGTACTAGTCTCCAGCCCTCACGGTTGAGGTCAGTTACACACCGCTCTCATTCCCTGACTGTTTCAGCTCATGGCTCATACTTATTCTGTCAGCCACTAGGCACAGGATGATTTTTGATGATTTTCAGTAGCCTCAATTCTGACTCTTCCAATCTTGATGTCTCAGACTCATCTCTTCTCTTCTAGTGACCTTGAACTTCACCCAACCTCAGTCACTTTCTCAGATAGTTATACCTTATACCTTGACTTTACCAATAACCACACTCCCTCCATATCCTCAGTTTCAAGACTCTCTGATTTCCACATTCTGTCTTTTGAGCCTACTTCATGTAAGTACCCTGACTCACAATTCTTTGATCCTACTGGGACCTTCAGTCCACTGAACCTATTAAATTTTTACAGCAACCTGTTCCTATGATGTCATTGGTTCCTTCCTTACTCAGATTAAATCCCATATTCTAATGTTATCATGCAGATGTCCTCAACTCTCTACTTGTTTCTATTCACTCGTTTATGTTAAAGTGTTCGTCGCTCAGTCTTGTCTGACTCTTTGCAACCCCACAGACTGTAGTGTGGCAGGCTCCTCTGTCCATGGAATTTTTTTAGGCAAGAATACTGGAGTGGGTAGCTATTCCCTTCTCCAGGGGATCTTCATGACCCAAGAATTGAATCCATGTCTCTTAGTCTCCTGCATTGGCAGGCGGATTCTTTACCACCTGAGCCCCCACCTGTTTCTACTGCTTGGTAAAATCACAAACCTGGCAAAAGGCAACCATCATACTAGTAATTTGCAGCATCTACACAGTTGAGTGAGCCTAGGAGGAAACACACATCCATGCTGGGTGATCTCACCTGGAACTTGTCAATGTGTTCTGCTCAGTAGTTGTATTATATTTCTGGTCCTTGAATTCTCCCTTTTCCTGGGACCATTGGTATCTTTTTTCTTTCTACAAGCACTTAAAACATCTTCAATCCTAACTCGTGACATTGATTCTTAATTTTCTGAGGAAATAGGAGCAATGAGAAAATAGCATCTACTCCATTTCACTTACTTTAATCTGTGCCTGGGCTTCCCTGGTAGCTCAGCTGGTTAAGAATCCAATCCGCCTGCAATGTGGGAGACCCCGGTTCAATTCCTGGGTCAGGAAGATCCCCTGAAGAAGGAACTAGCAAGCCACTCCAGTATTGGGCTTCCCGGGTGGCTCAGATGGTAAAAAAATCCATCCACAATGTGGGAGACCTGGGTTCCATCCCTGGGTTGGGAAGATCCCCTGGAGGAGGGTATGGCAACCCACTCCAGTATTCTTGCCTGGAGAATCCCATGGACAGAGGAGCCTAGAGGGCTACAGTCCATGGGGTCACAAAGAGTCAGACACGACTGAGTGACTAAGCACAGCATAGCAAAACCTGTGCCTGCCTCCTCTGCCTTCACTCTTGTTACTATACATGGACAACTGTATTAATGAACCCCTTCCTCTAGACACACCCTATGCCATCTTATTTGATGGTTTCTTTCACTAAGAAGTGAAGTGTATTTTCTCACCTTTTGACTCTGGGTTTGACAGTGTAACTTGCTTTGGTTGATAGAATGAAGAAAAAGTGACAGGGCCAGTTCCAAACTGAGGTTGCAAGTGACCTGAAATTTTTCTACTGGTGTTTGTATGCTTCAGCCATTACCATGGCCTGGGCTCCAGAATGGGAAATGTCAGTCAGACCCGAGCCCAATCCATGGAGATGAGCTGAGTCACCAAACTCCAGCATAGGAATATCTTAAACTTGTAACTTATATACGACTAGTACCACTAAATTGTATTCACCACTGAATACAGATTTACGTTTTTTATTAAAAATTTTATTTTGAGATCAATTCATATATAGTTATAAGAAATAATACAAAGAGTTGCCACATACTCTTTACCCAGTTATTCCCAGTTGAAATACCTTGCAAAACTAAATTATAGTATCACAACTTGGATATTCATCCAATCCATGTACAGAACATTTCTATCCCAACAAGGATCACTCATACCGACCTCAATAGTGCATTATTTTTCCTTGTTCAGTAGTATTCCAGGACCTGGATGCATCTCAGTTTGCGTATTGAAGGACTCGTGGGCTGTTTCCAGTTTGCAGCTGTTATGAACAAGTCTACTGTAAACATTTTTGTACAGGATTTGGTGTGAACATAACTTCATTTATCTGGGATAAATGCATAGGAGTGCAATTTGCTAACTGTTGTGGTAATTGCATACTTAGTTTTTTAAAGAAACTTCTAAACTGTTTTACTGAGTGACTACACCATTTAAAAAATAATTATTGGAGTATAATTGATTTACAATTCTGTGTTAGTTTCAGGTGTACAGCAAAGTGATTCAGTCTATCTAGATATATATAGATACATGTATATGGGCTTTCCAGGTGGTGCTAGTGGTAAAGAATTTGCCTGCCAACGCAGGAGACACAAGAGAGGGGGGTTTGATTGCTGGGTCGGGAAGATCCCCTGGAGGAGGGCATGGCAACCCACTTCAGTATATTTGCCTGGAGAATCCCATGGACAGAGGAGCCTGGAGGGCTACAGTTCATAGGGTCTCAAAAAGTCAGACACAACTGAAGCAACTTAGCATGCACACATACATGTATATATGTATATATATAGGCCTGTTATCATATGATCTGTATCTGTTCAGATCTTATCTTTAAAGTTGACAGATATATTTTTCCTTTGATAGCCAATAAAATAATAAATTCTAAAGTTAGGAGATCAGAATATTAACTGTTCTAAAATCTTGTCTCTTAAGATGCAAATAATATTAGATTCCCTGAGAAAGCAACACCTATAGATCTTTACCTTTTACCTGTCAACCAATCATCATCTGAGAGAGATGATAAACCCTCTAGAGAGTCTTCTAAATTGAAAAAAAAAATAGAGCTCTTGGGTTTGCTCTGCATCTTAGTTCCTTAAAACCAGCTGTTCCCAGCAGAGTACATTGCTCCATCTCTATCTCTTTCATCTGACCCAAAGTGGGCTTAATATTGGAAACTGGGAAAAATTAGAGGGTTATGGGCTGGGTTGAGGTCTTACTTTAGGTCAGCCAAAATAAAGTTTTATTCTCTGGGGTTATTAGCACACAAAAGCTCATGTAGGCCTTGGTGGGATCAATGGTAGAAACAAGATAACTTGGCTAAATCAAATGTACACATTTTAAAACTAAGATCATGGCATCTGGTCCCATCACTTCATGGCAAATAGATGGGGAAAAAATGGCACAGTGGCAGATTTTATTTTCTTGGGCTACAAAATCACTGTGGATGCTGACTGCAGTCATCAAATTAAGACACTTGCTCCTTGGTAGAAAAGCTATGACAAACCTAGACAGCATATTTAAAAACAGAGACATCTCTTTGCTGACAAATGTCCAGATAGGCAAAGCTATGATTTTTCCAGTAGTCACATATGGATGTGAGAGTTGGACCATAAAGAAGGCTGAGCACCAAAGAATTGATGCTTTTGAATTGTGGTGATGGAGAAGAATCTTGAGAGTCCTTTGGAAAGCAAGGAGGTCAAACCAGTCAAACCTAAAGGAAATCAGCCCTGAGTATTCATTGGAAGGACTGATGCTGAAGGTCCAATATTTTGGCCACTTGATGTGAACAGCCAGTTCATAGAAGACCCTGATGCCGGGAAAGATTGAGGGCAAGAGGAGAAAAGGGTGAGAGAGGATGAGATGGTTGGATGGTATCACTGACTCAATGAACATGAGTTTGAGCAAACTCTGGGTGATAGTGAAGAATGGGGAAGGCTGGTGTGCTGCAGTCCATGGGATTGCAAAGAGCTGGACATAACTGAGCGACTGAACAACAACCAACATGAAAGGAGAAGGCCCAGCCTCCAGATCTCTTGATTCTCTGGCGTAAGTTGTGTGAGCAACTCAGCCTAACAAGTGAAATACCTCTAAGGGTGCCTTGAAAAACAGCTCAAAGGAAATCAATCATAGGTTCAGATTCTCATTTATGCCACCTCATCTTCAGCCATCCTCCTGGCCCATCATTATAAAAGCAAACTTAAGAATAAGAATAAATCTTAAAGAAGATAGACTTTTACTTTTTTTACTGTTTAAAAACAATGCCTTTATGGTAGATGGTTCAATGCAAATTAGAACTGAAATACTGAGAGTAAGGTAAAAGAGAAAAAGAATCAA
This sequence comes from Okapia johnstoni, assembly GCA_024291935.2. Taxonomy (NCBI): domain Eukaryota; kingdom Metazoa; phylum Chordata; class Mammalia; order Artiodactyla; family Giraffidae; genus Okapia; species Okapia johnstoni. The sequence continues at coordinate 25,901,269 of CM044327.1, forward strand.
GTTAGAGTTAAAAATAAAAAATTCAAATTCCAATAAAATTAAAAGATTGAAAGTTAAAAATAATAAGATAAAATAGGTGAAATGTAAAATAGAAGATAAAGAGGAAGAAGCCAATGAGATAAAAGGTTAAACACATGAAAGTCGAGAAAAGAAAAAATTAAGATAAAAGGCTAAAAGTCCAGGAGATGAAAAGTTAAATATGTAAAAGAAAAATGGATTAAGGATGGAGAATAGAATGAGGAACTTAAACTGTAAAGTTGAAAAATGTGAACCTGAAAAAAAAAAAAGAGCATTAGGAGAAAAATGTTTTGAAAGGCAAATGGAAAAAAGGGCTTGAATATTAGAGAAACAGGCAATCTTAAAAAGCATGAGAAAACCCTCCATCAGTTGACTAGGAGCAAGAACTTGCTGTAACTGATTTCTTAGGGGTATTGTGGCTTTCTTCTTCTTGCAGTGAAATTTGTCCTTTGAAGTAGTACTTCCCCTCAGGAACCCTACATACAGAAAACTTTTCCATCAAGTCACTTTCATGGTAGGGCCTGGGACTCATTTGTATAAATTAACAGTCGGATGGGGCCCCAGGCTGATACCAGCAGCATCCAGTTTGGCCTCTGAAAAATTCTAGGAGAAGAAAAATGTGATATATAGAATCAATATTCATCACATTGTGATATATAGAAACAATAGTCATCACATATATTTGCTTTTTGTGTTAGCTTGGAAAGCACCTTTTGATGTTGATACTGGCTTCATGAGGTGGGCAGAGATCATTTGCACCTTCAAGAAGAAACAGATTCCTAGAGATTAGAGGTTTACAGAGCTGATAAGCGTGGAGTGGATAGCATTGTACTGTGAGGAAAGAGCCCTAAACATTAGCCTAGTTCTTCTGCAGCTGAGGGATAAAACCACAGGTTTACACACTCCTAAAACAGGAGGTAGAACCAAGGGTGAATAAGGGGAAGCCTTTCAGAATTTTTGCAGTGAAGTCCATTCGCTTGACCTAAGCTGAAGGACCCCTGTGAATTGCCTTAGTCGGAAGGAAGTCTCTCCAAGGGCCTCCATGCCATTTCGATCTAATCCCGTCCCTGTTTTCTGCCTGCCCCACCATATGCCATCTCCCCCATGGCCATTTGTGCAGCCACCTCGTGACCTTGCCATGGCAGGTAAGAAATGAGAAAGTTTGAGGACGGCTGCACTCCTGGATTTTCATGGCCTTGGCATAAAAATATTTAGTGCAGGTGCTGTCTGACCGATGAACTGGTGAGGAATGGTTGCAGAGAGCAGTGAGCCTCAAAATCACCTTTCTGTCTGCAAGGAGCTGCCCCAGCCTGGGGGGCCATCATAGTCTGTAAATACCAAGGCCAGTAGATGGAGTCCTTGTTTCTGGTCATCATTAGAGAATTTCCACTTTGGGCAGGGGGCTCACTATAAAAAAAGAGTGTCATTTCGGGTTTTGATCTTTGTTTTCTGCTGACCTTTGAAGGGGAAGACTTTGTAACCAAAGATTAATGTGAAATTGGACTCCTCTTTGGCTTTGAAAGAACCATCACTGTCTGTTGATAAACCAGGATGTCTTATGTCTGATGAAAGGAGAGGGCAAGGACAACCCTTTCCTCTCCGCTCTCTGCTTCCTACAATTCTGAGTGTCCTTAATATGCTGACTTGATTTTCCTTGCTCTTGAGCTGTTGAAAGATAGAAGCAGCTAGGCGTGAAAGAAAAAAGTTAACAAGGGCAACAAAATAGAGAGCAAGGCATTATGGGTAATAGAGGAAGACTCATAAGACATTTTTACAGAGAGAGCCAAAGCTTTCTAAAACTAATAGGTAAACCATGAATGCCGTAGGAAATCTGAAAAATTTCTTCTTTAATTCCTGTGTTGTGGACTCATGTTTCTTCTCTGCTCTGACTCACATATCCCTTTCCCACTCTTTCTTCTTTTCTTTCAATTTTTCTTGACTTTTCTTTCAAGTATCAAGTATACCTTATACTTTAAGTATTGAAGTGTATTTGATTTACAATATTGTGTTGGTCTCAGGTATAAAGCAAAGTGATTTGATTATATGTGTGTGTGTATGTGTGTGTGTGTGTGTGTGTGACATATACATATGCATTATAGTTTATTACGGGTTAGTCAAAAAGTTCATTTGGATGTTATGTGGTGGTTTAGTCGCTAAGTCATGTCCGGCTCTTGCAACCCTATAGACTGTAGCCTGCCAGACTCCTCTGTCCATGGGATTTCCCAGGCAAGAATACAGGAAGTGGGTTACCGTTTCCTTCTCCAGGGGAATCTTCCTGACCCAGGAATCGAACCCTGGTCTCTTGCATTTTAGGCAGTCTACTTCATTGCAGACAGTCTTCTACATTGCAGGTGGATTCTTTACCAAGTGAGCCACCAAACCCAAATGAACATTTTGGCCAACCCCATGTAAGATATTGTATATAGTTCTCTGTGCTATATGGTAAATTCTTGTTGTTTATCTATTTTATATATAGTAGTTTGTTAATACCGTATTCTCAATTTGTCCATCTTCCTCCTTCCCCTTTGGTAACTGTATTTGTTTTCTATGTCTGTGATTCTGTTTCTGTTTTGTAAACAAGTTTGTTTTTCTTATTGTTTAGATTTCACATATAATGATGTCATATGATACTTGTTTTTGTCTGATTTATCCTAATATGATAATCTCTAGGTCCATACATTTTCTTGACTTCTTAAAAAGCTGACCTCAAGGCTTCATTCTAGCATCTTCACCCTCCAGGTAGAAGCAGCATGATGACCATTCATTCATTCCCTTTTAGCTTGTTTAACAAATATTTGAATTCCTGTTATGTGCCAGGCACTGTACTAGGCACTGAGTGCTAATTACAATAAAGGCTTGTATTGAATATCTGCTATGAGCAGTAATATCTTAAAAATATTGTGGAAAAGTAGCCTGGATATTCTGAAAGAAATGCTGGCCCAAACCTGCTTCACTAAGACATTACTTCTTGGGCAAAGTCACTTCAGGTACCATCCCCCTTCCCTGGGCTCGTGGTTTTCATTTGCAGGAAGGGAAAGTGACTGATAGTTCCTGTTTATCACTTTACGCCAATTTCTTATTCACCCAGATAGCAGCTCTGTTGGCAGAAGAGTTATGCCTGGCATCTATCCTATCTCTAATGTCAAAATATTAATGGGTCTTTCATTTACAGCAGAAGACAGTTCATATAAAGGGGTAGCCACGTGAGGCAGCTCAACATTTACACACAACCAAGATCAGTAAACAAAAACAATTCTGTTTGTACATCTGATGCAAATCTTCTTCAGTATCTTTAATGAAACCCATCCTGCTATCAGACCCCATTTTATAGAGACTTGGAATGAATATTAGAAGTCATTACATCATGAGATATTTTGACAGCTGAAAATATGCCATGGATGTTTGAGCCTGAATTACTCAGCAGGAGCTAACAAGAAACCCAAAGGACACAGGTGGGGCCATCAGAGCTGAAAAGACATCCATGAAGAACACCCAGGGATGCAGAGACCCAACAAGGTGAAGGACACCTCAAGAGATGTCAGGGAGGAGCATGTGTGTGAGAGGAGACCAGAGTCCAGTTTCCCTACACTCAGTCTCCATCATGGGAAGGACGTGGACAAAAACCATCTTGGTGTAGAATTGACATGCTGAGTTGCCTAATGGGAGCCTTAGTTACTATGATTTAACAAGATTAACTATTTTTCTCAAGATTAAATCCAATAATATAAAATACAGAGAAAGTTACAATGTTTTAGACATAAGGGTCATTGTGTTTCAAAGATTCTACTCTCCATGTATTGACTTAGTTGTAGTAGTATTAGTCGCTCAGTTGTGTCCAGCTCTTTGCAATTCCACGGACTCTAGTCCACCAGAGTCTTCTGTCCATGGGATTCACCAAGCAAGAATACTGGAGTGGATCACCATTCCCTTCTCCAGAGGATCTTCGCAACCCAGAGATTGAACCTGGGTGTCCTGCATTGCAGACTCTTGAGCTACAGGGAAGACCTAGTGTGAAAGTGAAAGTCGCTCAGTTGTGTCCGACTCTTTGTGACTCCATGGACTATACAGTGAAATACTGGAGTGGATAGCCTTTCCCTTCTCCAGATAATCTTCCCAACCCAGGGATTGAACCCAGGTCTCCTGAATTTCAGGCAGATTCTTTACCAGCTGAGCCACTAGGGAACTTATCTGGCCCTACATGGGATTCTTTTGAAGAAGGAGAGATACGAATGTAGTTTTGGTGTCAGTTGAGCTGTTACCAGAATGCCAAACAAGAATACAGATCAGAGAGTAATGTCAGCTTTAGAATGAACTTAACTTTATCCTTCAGAAGGCACTCTAACTGGGCCTTCTTGGTGAGAAACTGGGCTCACATTGGTGAACACATGTTCAGTTCAGTTCAGTCGCTCAGTCGTGTTCTACTGTTTGCGACCCTATGGACTGCAGCACGCCAGGCCTCCCTGTCCATCACCAGCTCCCAGAATTTACCCAAACTCATGTCCATTGAGTCAGTGATGCCATCCAGCCATCTCATCCTCTGTCATCCCCTTCTCCTCCTGCCCTCAATCTTTCCTAGCATCAGGGTCTTTTCAAATGAGTCAGCTCTTTGCATGAGGTGGTCAAAGTATTGGAGTTTCAGCTTCAACATCAGTCCTTCCAATGAACTCCCAGGACTGATCTCCTTTAGGATGGACTGGTTGGGTCTCCTTGCAGTCCAAGGGACTCTCAAGAGTCTTCTCCAACACCACAGTTCAAAAGCATCAATTCTTTAGCGCTCAGCTTTCTTTATAGTCCAACTCTCACATCCGTACATGACTACTGGAAAAACCATAGCCTTGACAAGATGGACCTTTGTTGGCAAAGTAATGTCTCTGCTTTTTAATATGCTATCTAGATTGGTCATAACTTTCCTTCCAAGGAGTAAGCCTCTTTTAATTTCATGACTGCAGTCACCATCTGCAGTGAACACATGTTAGAGGAGATAATTTTTTCCCCCATTATAACTGAGATAAAAGACCATTTGATCAAATTCTTTCATATGTCAAATATATTTTTGTCTTCTACTACCAACCTTTGCACACAAAAAAATAAAAGCCAAAATTAACAAAATAAATTTGTTCTAATAAGTTTATCACCTTTTGACCTTGTGTTGAAGCAAAGGTAACATGTATCACCTAAGAATTAAACAAGGAAAGAAAAACATACATTATACTGTTGGTTTCTCCCTGGTCTGAAAAAAAAAATGTAATGGCATTGGAAATACATTCTAGCCTAATCAGGAGACTTTTGTTATTCTTTCATGTTCTTAAGTCAAGGATTTATTACAAGGACAGGATATGGAGGTTTAATTAGGGGAAGGGCTCCACATGGGACGTTTGGGTCTTAGTTGGATACAAAACCTCATCTGATTTCCAACATTGTTTGATAATAAATATTTAACAGGATACCATGCAGAGATGGAAAGTATTCAACTCATAGGAAGATGGAGCACACGAAGCCAATGGTTAAACCAAATTACTACCTTTTGCAACTGGAGGCAGCAGATTTATAAGCAAGCCAACAGAAAAATTGAACCACTTCCTAACCAGCATTGAATCTGGATGATGTTAATCCTTCTGCCAGCCTCAATTATGTTCACATCTATTTCCATTTCATCGTGTGTTTTCGTTTAACTATTTTCATTTAAGCATGTATAAACATTCTATCTAAACATACATGACATTAAGGGAGGAAATTTGTAAGTCCAGGAGTAATAGGGCTCAGAGAAAAGTGACATTTAGAAGGGCTGTGTCTTACCTTGACACAGATATAAAGATCTGAAATCACTGTCTGGTTGGGTCTACACTGTAACTCAAATAAGATGAACACCCTCATCAGGGTCTTAAAATCTTTTGGTGGGTTTGCTACTCACTTTCACAATCTTTTCGAATGCTGGAATCATCTGTTTCCATCCATTTCTTCATCATTGCTCATTCAGAAATTTGAAGCTAAGGATTCAGGATGTATCAGGGTTTCCAGAGGATTTGTTATCTGATAAAATGACAAGGGAATAAATTAATAAATAACTAAAGGACAGGCCTGGAAAATCTGTTTGCAGACTGATTTTCCTGCAATTTGAGTTTTCTTTTAAATATCTACCTAAGGAACTTTTGCCATAAAGGCAGCCATGTGTTGAATTCTGTAAAAATCAAAGGTTTCCTGTATTTGTTTTTTAGGCTGGATTTCCACCCATTGAATTCCCTAAAGAATGGAAATCATAAATAAATACCAATTATAACTCACTATGAAGTTTTTAAATGATTCAAGCTATTCCTTTTCCATCTAGCTTGCTTTCTTTCATCCCTTTGCTCTGTCTCTCCACACCTTTATCCTTAAAATGAGACTAAGTTAGATCTCTTGGGGTGATTATTATTTCTGAAGAAAAAAGAAAAACCTGCACCATCCTCCTTCCAATCGCATCCCCCACCTCCTTTTTTTCCACACCCATGAGGGTCTAACACGGGGCAGATATAAATACATTAATATTAAAGGAAGATTCATGGGAGGTGGCCTTTTTCCACTTAAATTTCTGAAGCTACACACATTTTCTGGCAGGGTCTTATGAAATAGAATAGCTTCGATTCATTTAAATTAAAATCCTTCGCATTTTCCTCCTGTTAGAAAAAAAGTCAACTCAAGTGACATTTTGCTAATAGTGATCATATCATTCAGTGAATATTTAAACGTTTGTAAGTTACTGACTATTCTTTTTAGTTTTAAACACTGATTTATTGAGCAGTAGGTACACACATTAAATATTCATTGAAAGATTCAATACTTTTGAAAGCATCTAAATAATGAAAAGGAAAAGGAACAGTAATAAGAATAACAATAACACTTATTAAATGAAAATTCTGTGTCAGATGCTGTTTCAAGTACTTTACATGTATTAACTCAATTAATACAACAGCCCTGACAGATGAGTCGTGGTGTCCCTGTTTAACACAGCAGGAACCTCTGAGAGATTGAGTTACTCACCTCGGGACCCATGAACTGGAAAAAGCTAGCATTTGAATCTTGATCGTCTTCAGAGCCTGTGTTCTTAATGAAATGCAGAAATGAAGGAAATAAAAACAGCTTTTAAAGAGAAAAGAGAAAAACTATCCAGACGTGGTAAAATCATCAATCGAAAGAATAAGAGATGTACAGATGCCCACCTTTTGATGCCTGAAGAAGAGATGGCCAGAAATCAATATCACCCAGCACACAGGAGTCCTCCTCAAATCTCTTTCAGACCAAGTGGAGCGTGAGGGGGGGCGGTGCAGAATGCAGGTGATGATTCCAAAATCCAAGAATAAGATAAGGAATGGAGAGTAAAACATGATAGCTTCCCAGGGTAAAGATGAGCTTAGGAAGAGAAGAGTCCATTTCATCTAATAGTCTAAGTCAGAAAGAGCCTAGCAGAGGGGTAGAAGGGCAAGTACAAAGCTATGAGATCTGGAAGATTCTAGAGAGGAAAAGAGTACGATGCCTGGGGATCTTTAAAATTTGCCTGTAAGTAAGAGAAGTGGCTTCCCTCGTGGCTTAGTGGTAAAATAATCTGCTTGCCAATTATTTGGCAGGAGACCCAGGTTCGATCCCTGGGCTGGGAAGATCTGCTAGAGGAGGGAATGGCAACCCACTCCAGTATTCTTGCTGGGAAATACCATGGACAGAGGAGCCTGGCAGGCTCTAGCCCATGGGGTCACAAGAATCAGACACGACTTAGTGACGAAACCACCACCACTGTAACTGGGAGGACTGAACAAAAGTGGTATTAAGTTAAAAACCAGTTTCAACTGTTTTCGCAACTGACTGTTACCAAGATTCAGGCTCAACTACTGTTCTCAGAGAATCTAAATAGGTTGTTTCTCTGCCATCTCTTCTCAATATAGCCAGAGTAATCCGAATAAATATAAATGGAAACTTGTGACTTCTCCACTGGAACTCTTCCAATGGCTTCCCATCTACTTGTTGCAAAATCCAAACATTTTCCAGAGCCCACAGACCCTTCCACACTGATCCCCACTCACTGTGCTCTGGCCTCCCTATCTGTCTGCCTCAGGGCCTTTGCTCCTTCAGTACCAATCGTCTGTAATTCTAGTACCTGAAACATCAGTAAATTTGCTTTCCTATCGTTTTTATGTCTCTGCTCAAATGACATTTTATTTTGAGGCCTCTCACACAAGACCTGGGACTCCAAGGTGGCTCAGTGGTAAAGAAACTGCCTCCCAATGCATGAGATGCTGGAGACTCAGGTTTGATCCCTGGGTCAGGAAGATCCACTGGAGAAGGAAATGGAAATCTACTACAGTAGTCTTGCCTGACAAATCCTGTGGACAGAGGAGCCTAATGGGCTACAGTCCATGGGGTCACAAAGAGTCAGACACAACCAAGCGCGGCACAGAGCACACAAGGCCCTTTCTATCTTTTCTGCTTGCTAGATGCTGTTCACAACCCACACCATCACCTGATATATTCCATATTTATTTTCATTGTCCCTTCCCACAAGAATGCAAGCTTCCTAATGCAGGCATTTTGTATTCTTCATTGCTATATCCCTAGCATGTAAAATAGCACTGGATCCACAGCAGACATTCAGTAATAATTGTTGAATGAGTAAATGCAATCAACAGTGCCGAGAATTCTGAATCATGATAATGAGATTGAAAGGTAGAAAAGAGTCCTTATTTTATTAGTCTAGAGACAGTAGAATTTAGTCCTCAGCCAAGTTTTATCTGCCGAGGAATTTTTCAAGAATATAAACTAACATTTAAATATCAAGAGAGTTCACATAAAAATCCAGAGTTCTGACTCTTGCCAGAAAGTGAAAAGATTTGGCATCCACTAGACCTACACTCCCACATTTCAACAGTTGTCCAAACTTGAGTAGCAGCTGCCCTTTCAAGGCCAGGTCTGCCTTCACCCGTTGGCACACACACCCTTCAACTCTCTCTCCAGCATCACTGCCAAGTGTTACTTACCACTTATCATTTTTATTGTACTGTTGGTTGGATGATGGGAGAGAAATATTTCTCTGTACCCATGTCTCTGTCAAGACCAGGAAAACAAAAGAGCCACATGATTCAAGGAAAATGGGAGAGAATATATTTCTTTGTAGAAGTGAAGACAGTCCTATATGTTAAAATGCCAACATTGGGCCACCTGTGCCATATATTTTACCTGTCTGGCCCCTGTAATCACTTGAATTTGCCACACCTGTGCTCTATACAAACTGAGAAAGACAAGGGAAATATTAAGCTCGGTCTTGGAGGCCTTTTGGTGATTGAGCTTCATGGCCTTAGAATAAGGAATCATGATTCAGTATGTGTGTCTGTTCGTGTGCTTTTGCATTCATCTTTTGTTTATTTTATTTTTGTCTGAGTTTCCTAGGGAAATTTATTTGGGAGAAAACTATTTCAGGTGAAGAGTGTGAAATCTATGATTTATTATCAAGTATCATGTGCCTTGAACAATGTTAAGTTGTACTACTTATATCAGTTCATTCACTTAATCTTCCCAGCAAACCTACACAGTAATGATCATTATTACTTATTTAATAGGTAGGAAAATTGAGACACAGATAGGAAGAATAGCTTGCCAGTAACATCAGAGCCAGTTAATGGCAGAGCCAGAATTTTAGGCCAGGGCTGTCTGGCTCTGAAATTCGTGCTCTTCACCATCTCAGTGCACTGCCTTCCCTGTAACACTACAGAGAGCCCCAGAACTTCTCCACCAGTGACCTCGGTGGGCGGGGTGCTGTCCTGTGCCTTGTAGGATATAGAGCAGTATCCTTGGCCTCTACCCATGTGGCAACCAAAATTTTCTCCAGGCCTCACTGAATGTTTTCTGAAGGACGAAGTGGCCCTTGGTTGAGAACCACTTCACCAAAGGGAAGATGAGATTGGCTTGTCCCTCCTTGATCACACTAGTCATTAATAGGAGGCTTAGACAGCCAAAAAAAAAGGTGGCAGCAACATTTTGAACTTAAAAGTTTAAATACCCCCCCCAAATGTAGATACAGCTCCAAATATGGCATGTAATGAATGAACCACAAGACAGAGAAAGATGTACGGGTCCTAGTGATTGTCCATCCATCCTCATCATGAACTTCCCCCTCTGGAGCAATCTTGGTATAATCAAAAGTAAAGGCCCAACTAGAGATCATCATACTAAGTGAAGTAAGTAAGAGAAAAGATAAATGTCATGTGATATCACTGATACGTGGAACCTAAAATGTGGCACAGGTGAACCTATCTATGAAATAGAAACAGGCTCACAAAGGTAGAGAGTAGACTTGTGGTTGCCAAGGAGGGGTGGAGAAGGGATGGATTGGAGTTTGTGGTTAGCAGATACAAGCTATTATATACAGGATGGATAAACAACAGGGTCCTACTGTGTAGCACAGGGAACTATATTCAATATCCTGGGATAAATCATAATGGAAAAGAATATAAAAAGAATGTGTATATGTGTATAACTGAGTCAGTTTGCTTTACAGCAGAAATTAACATACTGTAAATCAACTATGAATTTTCAAATTGAAACCACCACTGTGCTGTGCTTAGTCACTCAGTCATGTCCAACTCTGTGACCCCATGCACTGTAGCCGTCCAGGCTCCTCTGTCCATGGGGATTCTCCAGGCAAGAATACTGAGGTAGGTTGCCATGCCCTCCTCCAGAGGATCTTCCCAACCCAGGGATTAAACCTAGGTCTCCTGCATTGCAAGAGGATTCTTTACCTCCTGAGCCACCAGGGAAGCCCCACTTCAATTTAAAAAAAAAATGCACTCACAGTACTGATCTTTGTTGATTTCAACAAGAGCAACAGACAAAGATGAATTAGAAAGTTAATAGAATCAAAAAAGAACAGAATATTAATACTGAAATAGCCTAGCAATGCAACAGGCAGCTAATTACTCTTTTAAACAAAGATATTAATTGATAAGCTGATTGGTTGAATTTTAAATCAAATGAAAATATGAATTTCAAAAGTTCACTTTATGAAGTAGTGTTTTTCTTCTATTAAAATAAGTCAGTCAGTTCAGTTGCTCAGTCGTGTCCAACTCTTTGTAACCCCATGGACCACAGCACACCAGGCCTCCCTGTCCATCACCAACTCCCAGAGTTTACCCAACCTCATGTCCATCAAGTTGGTCATGCCATCCAACCATCTCATCCTCTGTCATCCCCTTCTCCTACCTTCAATCTTTCCCAGCATCATGATCTTTTCAAATGAGTCAGCTCTTTGTATCAGGTGGCCAAAGTATTGGAGTTTCAGCTTCCACACCAGTCTTTCCAATGAATATTCAGGACTGATTTTCTTTAGGAGGGACTGGTTGGATCTCCTTGCAGTCCAAGGGACTCTCAAGAGTCTTCTCCAACAACACAGTTCAAAAGCATCAATTCTTTGTCAATTAGGTTTCTTTATAGTCCAACTCTCACATCCATACATGACTACTGGAAAAACCATAGCCTTGAATAGACAGACCTTTGTTGACAAAGTAATGTCTCTGCTTTTTAATATGCTGTCTAGGTTGGTCATAGCTTTTCTTCCAAGGAGCAAGCATCTTTTAATTTACAAACTGATGTAAGAGTAGAATTATGATCCTCCCTCTTCACCTTTGCCTCAGTGCCTTTTGCTGAGTGCCCCTGCTCACAACCGTCATTGCGCCCTTTGCTATGGAGTGGTTATGCCATGGTTTTGAAGGGTTGGCATCAGTAATATCTCAAGGCAACAGGTGCTATTTCAGTTTGATTGAGCAATGATGCTTTCTGGAGTTATTAATTATAAGATTTAGATTCCATAGTATATTTATATTTCATAAACATAAATACATGATGAAATGCCTAAAGGAAATACCTAGCAATAAAATAAGAAAACAGTTGATAGGGAAAAAAGTGAAATATGGCTAGAGCTCCTTGTGTGTGTGTGTAGTTGAGCTCGCCTTCCCTTTACTGAGGGAAGAATAATAGCGTGTGTGTGGCTTAGCAAAATAATATTTATTACTGGGGAACTGTTTGACAGGTAGCCTGTGTGAAAAAGCTGCTAATGGGAGGCACGGTGTCTTACCTAATTATGATCCTTGCTTACAAGTTGCAGAGGCCATCTCCATCTGGTTTATTCATATAGCAAATTTATTAGAAAGATTCTCAGGGGTCACACAAAATCCAAAGACATTATTAACAATCAGGATTCAGAAAGATGGGAACCTTCACAGCAGGAGTTCATGAATCTTCCCTGAATTTCTGCTGTTCTCACTACTCACCTTCAGTTCCCTGTTCTGAGAATCTCGTTGGCCCTTCCTCGGTCAGGTTCCAATCCCTGGTGGAATCAGCTGTGTCCAAGCAGCCAGCATCCCACAATAGGAAGATGCTATGAGGGGTTTCTGTCTTGCTGGGAGAGATCGCAATTCTCAACAAATAAAGTCTAAGCAGTCACACCTGTAGATGTCTGGGATTAGGTTTTTGAGATAGAGGGAAAAAACAAATTAATATAGGGGAAATAAGAATTCAGAAATCATGGGAGTGCAACGTAGTGGTAAAGAGGCTGGTCTCCAAAACAAATGAGGTTCAAATTCTTGCTCTGCCACACCCTAACTGTGACCTTGAGCAGGCACTTAACCTCTCTATGCCTCAGTTTCCCTGTCTGTTAAAGGAAGCCAGTAACAAGCTGGCTGATAGAGTTGTTGTGAAGGTAAAACAAGTTAATATAGCTCAAATATTCAGGTGGTGACTGACTCAAAAGAAATGCCAGAAAAGTGGTAGCTCAGTTAAGATGTTGACAATGTAACCCAGATGTGGCTGGTGATGCGGGTTTCCTCGGCTCTTGACTTTGCCCAACTTTAGATCATACTTAACCCAAACTTCGGGTGTCCCCCTGAAAATTTCCAACTCCAATATATTAGTTGGGGTGAGAGGGAGGAGTAGATACAACATGTAGCCAGTCAAATAGACAGATAGGTATATAAAGCCTTCATGGGCAGCCAAAATGAAAGACTTTTCCCATATATCAAAATTTAATGAAATTCTTCTAGGTGTCTCTGATCTCTCCTTAAATTCCTCTACTCCTGTAAGTTTCTTCCTTTTGCTGGCACAAGCTTTGAAGTCCCCTCTAATGGCTCCAGCAATTCAATCTGATTTCAAGTTTGCACTCAGCTGAGAGGTTAAAAAAAAAAGTGCTGCAGTTCAGCAATCTCCTCCATGCCAAAGGGCCCATCTGAGGATCCACACACAAACCGTACAGGCCCCGTCCTGTGCTGGATGCAGCGAGAGGGAAAGCACAGGAAACTGAAGTGGAGGGATTTCGCTGCTAAGAAATCTCGGTTTAACAAACCCAGGGTGTTAAACTTTCAAAACTGGAGATACAGAATATCATTTGAAGCAGGGTGTAGATCAGACAGAGAAAGAGTATTTCAACTTATCAAAGGCAAAACAAGGGCTGCAGGCCTGCACTAAGGCAAGTGTTAGTGAGATGGTCTCATTTTGATGGAAACGTAAAGCCTGGAGAGGGGAATCCTCATGAAGGTGTGCGTGGAGGACCACACGGGATACGGGGCCACTGCCTCCGGGTGCCCTGCAAGGCGGGCGCAAGGGAGCCAGGGCAGCATGCCATTGGCACTCACGCTTTGAATCCCAGTCCTACCACTCAGCACCTACCTCTGAGGCTTTGGCAAATTATTTGATTCTCTTCTGTCCCAGTTTTCTCATCTGTAAAAATACCACATACCTCAGACTTCCCTGGGGGTCCAGTAGTTAGGAGTGTGTGCTTCCAATGCAGGTGATGTGGGTTCAATCCCTCATCGGGGAACTAGAATCCTGTGCATGGCACAGTGCAGCCAAAAAATTAAAAAAAACCAGAACACATACCTCATATACACATACCTTGTTTTGTGCATTAAATAACAACTTCTATGTGTAGTGCTTATAACAGTGCTTGTATATCCCAAGAGCATGCCGTTATTAGATTGATTACATTGACTGGTCATAATGACGGACAATATGAAGGTGTCTTTCCATGTGGCAGAAGATGTGGTGGGGAGGGGGGAATTGAGAGTGTGTAGAATTCTGTTAAAATTCCAAAATAGTTTAAGCAATAGACACATCTATCTAATATTTAAAGTTATGAAATTATATACCTGGATCTAGTTTTTTTATGCAACATACTATCCTAAAGTAACTTTTCACCCTGGAGGATGAGATGAAAAGAAAATCAAAGGCGTAGGTCACGATCCAATAAAATGTGGGTTGAAGAAGAGCCACTTCACTTACCTGCTTGATCTGAGTCTTCTCAGAGTCCTGGGAGCCCTGGCCTCAGATTCCGACTCACAAAATCACTGTGGGGACCTGGTGCGTGTGAGTCACAGGTTGTAGTCTCCCCTGACGCTTCCCACGCACAGTCATCAGTCTCCGTCATCATCATGATCTACCGCCTAGTTGAGTGCATATGTCCAGATGTATTTATTTAAGAAACGACCAGGTACTACGGCCTGCTGAGCATTTCATCCTCTTAACCTTGCAAAGGAAGTCAGATCAGCCACATTTACTAACAATGAAGCTGAAGCTCAGAGAACCTCCGTGCTTGTGCTCTGTACAAAGATCACACCGCTGAGCAGTAGAAACAGCGTTTCAGCTCTGACCTTTCATCTGCTGTAATATGCTGCAATAATTTTTTTTTTCCTTTCTGGAAGAAAACAAACAAAAAGACAACCCTCCTGCTACTTCTTGTGACAGGAAGACATCATTAGATGGACATTCCTGATTCCTGCGAAGATGTTACACCTTTTCGCCTTTCAAACTTCACTTCCCACCTGTTTCTTATACTTGTTTTATCTCTGGCCAAGTCAGCCAGCTCCTGCTGAGTTCCTGAAATTGCTCCCTCTTTTGCCTTTGCTCTATTTCCACTGCCTGGAGCAGCTCCTCGAGTTCACATTGCTTCTCCGTTCAGGCTTATCTGACAACCAAATTGGAAGTGCTTTTTTTCCCCCTTCTTAATCAGTAGAGCATACTCTTTGTGCCTCTCTTAAAGCATTTTTAATTTCTTAACCATGAAATGATGATCGTTGTGACTGTTTTATTCCTGGAAATTTTTTAAAAGAAGGGAACTGTATCTGAAACATCTCTGGGATGTTTCAGATGTATAGTTTCTGCAGGCTTTAACAGATGGGCTTGAACCAGGCTATCGTTGATCACCATGAACTGAGCGAATGAGCAAGGAGATCACTTTCAGAAGTGGCCTGGTAGAAAAGTGAAGAACTCAGTTGTGGCACCATGTGGATTATAATAGTTTTACAGGACTAGTTAATGTCCTTTGAATATGACATGATTTGAACCAGCACACAGCTAGGATGCCTGAGTCTGGGAAACCAAGGGTGGAAGTGAGAATGAATCATCTCACTATGACATCCCGTGACCCAGTAGAAGTCTTTTGCTTCTCATCCCCAAAACTTCAATTTCCTTTTGATTAGAGGTCTTGGTTTCCAAAACAGAGAAGCTTCCAAGTGACATAAAGGCTTCATTGTCCTAAAACTTTAGACTGACACCTGGTCACTTTGGGTGTCTCAAACAAACAAAGGAGTTTATACATTGGCTAGGTGATATCAAGGGGAAACAGAGTTATTTGTTGGCAAGTTATCTCTTGGCATCTCCATATTCTATAGTAAACGTTTCTGAGAAACTACAATAACAAAATACAAGCAAAACTACTAACAGTAGAGACCCACCAGGATGAAAACCATACCAGCTGGGATACTGGCTGAGTGCAAAGGGAATATGAAATGAACAGTGGAGGAAGAACGTGTCAAATTGCAGTTTTAGCCTTATGACCAGTTTCAAGAATGGGAACTGGATTAGTCATCCATGTTTCTCATTATTTTGCATATATATAAAGCAATTTATCTTTTCTTTCTCCAATTCACTTTTTATCTGATATAAGATATGTTAATAGTGGTTAACTCTATAACTCATTGTTTAAGTTGAAGGATATCAAAAGGATTGTGACTTGTTAGAAGAGTGATAAATATCACCCAGGGTAAATAAAGTCGCATCCATCATGTGGTATCTCCATTTTTTTGTGAAAAGATGAGGATGTGTTTGGTTGTAGTCAGAAGAGCTGCATCAGATGTTGTTCTAGTCTTTCTTTAGAAGCTGAACATGGGTTAAAGGAGAAGTATGGATACAAAGTTGACAAAAAAGTAGACTCTGCTAGATTATTAGATGCCAGCCTTTCACTTGATCCTTAGTGTGGTGTCCATGAAAACAGGTTTCACAAACCTCCAGCTGCAGAAAGCTTCTTGGAGAAAGGCCCCCACTGTGTGCTCTGAGATTCATTACCACATTTTCATTGAGACCACCCTTGCCATGGGCCACTTCTAGTCGAGGACTGAATGTGGCAAGGATATACAGCAGACGTATTTCTGAGAAACCTGGGACTCCTCCAGTGACCAACTTTGGTTCGAAGGCTCCCTGAAACTTTGGCAAATCTTCATTAGACTGCACAGTGGTCTGTCATTTCCGCTCAACCCACCTTCCCTTTTCCTTTGTATCCTAATCATAAGAGCATCATGGTCTGACATCTCTCGCAGCTCCCTCAGCTTCCTCTTCATTCTTCTCTCACAGGCATTTCCCCTAATAAAAAATGCACATTTAACTCCATCTTAGAGTCAACTTCATGGAGAACCTGTATTAACACACTTCTACTCTAAGATCTCCTCTGTAATGCAGAGGGGAAGCCAGGAGCTACATTCCAAGATGAAGTTTACCTATAAAAGTCACTTGCATGACATCTAGAGGGCTTCCTTGGTGGTTCAGACAGTAAAGAATCAGCCTGCAATCCAGGAGACCCAGGTTCGATCCTTGAGTCAGAAAGATCCTTTGGAGAAGGAAATGGCAACCCACTCCAGTATTCTTACCTGGAAAATCCAATGGACAGAGGAGCCTGGTGGGCTATAATCCGTGGGGTCACAAAGAGTTGGACATGACTGAGCAACTCACACACACACACATACACACATACGCACACACATGACATTTACAAGGCAGAATGGAGGTGAGATCACTGTTCTTTGGGGGTCATTGTGAGCAACTGTAGTGGTTTCTCTGATTTCCCTGTGAGTTATCTCTTCACTACAGTAAGCTGGAAAAATATCCTTCCCAAAGACTAAACATTTCTGGTGGTTTATCATTGTACTTTTGAAAAACACCCACTTTAGGGTTTCACGCTGAAGTTTTCAATGACTTCCCCAGTCTTCTAACTGCAGCCTTCCAGAAGGTCGTTGTCCAAGATGAATAAGCCTTAACTCCTGTATTAAATCCCTTTATTCCAGGAATGATTGAAATAGCTCAATTTTCTTAACCATATCCAAACAGATACAAGAAGAAATTGTACAATCTCTGTACAATGCTTAAAATGCAGGTATCTTCAGGGTCCCCATACAGTATTTGAACATGAAACATGCTCAGTAACTAGTAAAAGAATGAAGAGAGTGGTTCATTTAAAAGGGCACAATTATCAATTTTTAAAACTGGGTAAAATCCATAAACACTTGACCTTTTGGGTTTATCTTCCCCTGTTCTGCCATCTCTCTAGACTGTTGCATTTGTACTCCTAGCTCCACCCCTACCCACCTAGGCTTTAATCCGAATCTTTCTCTGTCCCCCCAACTCACACTAGAATCACAAGCGTTCACTGGAACCCTTCCATTCTGGAAAGCACCACAACCTCCCATGGGCTCACTTTGATTTCTCTGTTAATGATCTACTATTCCCATAGTCTCACACAGAGGCCACTATGAGCTTTGCAAACTGCGAACCCGATTATGTAAAGTCCCACGCTTAACTGTCTTCTCTCAGCTTTTAGAATCCAATCCAGAATCCTTGAATTGCCTTTCATGGCCCTGTGTGATATGTCTCTTCTCATTTAAAACACTTTCCCCTTTGCTCTCTGTGTTTCCACTACAGTCTTTTTAAAATTTCTCAAATATATATTGGGTTAACTTTCCATTTCACATTTTTTTAAACATAATGTCCCTCTCCTTGAAATACTTCCCTCCTGATGCAGTCACTGGCGTATGTGCATGACACACACACCTTTCACCACAGTAATCTTCCTCATGCTGCAGGTGTCAGCTTGAAACTCGCCTTCTTAGAAAAAGCCTTCTCTGATACTCTATGTAGGTTGAGTTCCTGTGTTACACATTCCCAGAAGGGCTTCTCCTACAAAGCATTTATCACAAGTGTATTTAGTTCATTTTCTTAGATATTTTATCTCCTCCTCTTTTTCATTTAAAGTTCTTTTGGGAAGGGACCAGTATTCTTATGTTTGCCATCATATTTGTGTATGTCAGGCATTTAATAAATATTTTTCAATAAATCCATATTCTTTATATCAACAGGCAAAGGTTATAATCTGTATTTTGTCAGTGTGCCTCTCTTCTGTGTTGGGGACCAAGAGTGAGCTAGTGACAGTCCATTGTCTTCAAGACAGAATGCTGGAATTGGGGAGAATGTTAACACTTATCCCATCTTTGTTTTCTAAGAAAGGACAATAACCTATCAATTTTCAAGAGCCCAGAACCTAACACAGTGACAAAATCATAAGACAAATAAAAAATAAGGCCTGTTAATACCCTTAGGATAGCTTAACCTAGTGGTATTTGAAAAAAAAAACACTTTATATTCATAAAAGCAAATAAAGTTTTAAAATAAAGACATAAAATTAGTGGTTTAGATTGAATTTATTATAGACTTATGGCTCAGCTGGTAAAAAAAATCCGCCTGCAATGCAGGAGACCTGGGTTCGATCCCTGGGTTGGGAAGATCCCCCAGAGAAGGGAAAGACAACCCACTCCAGTATTCTGGCCTGGAGAATTCCATGCACCACAGTCCATGGGGTTGCAAAGTGTTGGACATGACTGAGCAACTTTCACTTCCAGAGAATACCACACATAAATAAGTTCTCATGAAACAATGTTCACAGAATTGCCCAGATTTGTCTTGGGCAGAAGCATAGGATCATCAGATGAAAAAAATGTACCCCCCTAAATTATCCTCCAGGTGCACATTGACCTGTTTAATTTTTTGTGAAACGAGCATGCATGCCCATGCTTTAAGACAAGCCTCTCACTCCTCCTACTGACTTTGAGATAAGCCATTTCATTGTGTACAAAGGAAAATACAATGTCTATTCCATTACTGATTTCAAGAAAGAGTCAGTATCTCAGGGAAAAAGACAATATTTCAGACTGCTGAAAAACCAGACAAGCAAAAAGTCACCCTTGGAAAACTCCATGGCTGGTAAATGGATTGTATTTGAGTTTCATGCTTCATTTTTCCCCTCCCAACTGAAACATTAAGAATTTCTCCAAAAAATCTGACTTATTTGTCTAACAACACTCCAGTGGTTGTACATCATTCTTTTGGACCTTGACCTTAGTCTTTTTTTATTTTTATTTTTGAACTTTTCACTTCAAAGTAGTCTAATATCACTGGTGAAGTGTGTTCAAGCTTAACGCTAAGATAGGCTCTAACAAGCTTAGTACATCATATTATTTTTACATGCAGTCCTGGGCACCTACTACTTCTGAATGAATAAAGCCAGAACTCAGATGCCCAGGAACCTAGAAACTGCTGTATCCACATCCTCCAGAATAGTAACCCCAAACCTAGTGCCACCATCAAGGGCTTCAAAAGTATAAAATAGGTGGTTTCTGCCTCATTTAACTCACCTGTTTGGAACCCTAGTGCAACAAAGGACATTCAGATAAGACTAAAGAAATTTGAATAATATATGGGCTTTGGATCATGAGTACAAAATAAGCAAATGATTAATCTTATCAACAAATATCATAGTAAATTCCACTTTAAAGTCTTTATTTGTGCAATCTCCCCTAATGAATGTTTTAGCCTCCTCCTTTACTTATTTGAATTCATTCATTTTTCAAAGCTAAACTGGAGACCCACCTTTTTTATCAATTCTAAGCCAACTACTCTAATCCCAGTGATCTCTCCCTCTAAGGGTTTAGTGTGAGAATATGTGTCACACCATGTGGCCCCTATTTATAGTGTTATAACTTTTTCTTTAGTCTCTTTGTATCCATATTTTGGCTTCTTGAATGATCGCAAGGTAAACAGATATGTCTTAATAAACTCCCTTTATATGGCAATCAACTTTGAGTATAATTCCAGTCTTAATGTATGTGACAGCATTTGTTCATTAATTTTTTAAAAAGTCACAAGCGATGTGCCCCACAATGTATTTTCAGGTTCAGTCGGGTATCTATCACTAGGTACCATTTTCCTGAGTGTATAACCTATTATAATTTTGAATTTATAGGAATGGCAAAGACTAACTGATCTTTTCTTTCAAAGGGACTCCAAATGACTAAATATTGGGTTAGCCAAAGGTAGTTTTTTTTTTTTTCAAAAACCTAAGCAAACGTTTTGGCTAACCCAATATACTATCTCAACTCTTCAGTTCCTTCATAAATTGAATTCTGCCCACAATTCCAGTCTTATCCCCTAATATTCTCCAACGTTTAACTTATGTTTCAAATAGGAGAGAGAATTCAACTTACTTGGGGGAAAGGAGGTGGGATGTGCTAACCATGCTCTTCCCTACTTCCACATATTTTGAAGTGCTCAAACCACTTCAGCTGGCCACTCCTAACACCTCAGCTAGTAAGACTTAGGTTCTCTTTCCCTGTTCTTCCATATTATTTCAAAGTATTAAGTCATATTATTTAAATGTAACTATTGCAATACTATGTTGACGTAATTATGTTTATTTATCCATTTTCTGACCATATTGTGAGATTCTCAGTAATAAGGATTATATTTTCTTCATCTTTATAGCCAGAGTAACTCACAGTGTAGTTGGCACTTAATACATCTTCAAATGAGAACTTATTGAAAGTGAAAGAAAAGAAAGTATTCTAGGAACTGATTCCCAGTGGCCTAAAAATCCATAGAAAGTTGGCATCATTGATAAATTTACTGCAATATAACAGAAAATGCAAACTCTTCTAAGAAATGCTTGTAGAAACAACCACTAACCATCTCAGTAAAGAATCTGAAGCTTGAAAGTACATATTCTATGTATACTAAGCTGTAGATATGACCTTTCTCTATTACTTTTTATTGTGTATTCCTCATTATTTTAACTTTATATTCTATAACTCACCTATACTCTACTATAAACCTCTCTTATCCCCTACACAAATCTTGAACCAACTATCTTTCAATTGCAAGCTCTCTTTGAAATTTTATATATTTTATAAGAATTTGAACTACCCACAAATGTGGCCCTGTCCTCTGTAAGTTTGCAGCCAAGCAAATGCAATTCATAAGCACATTGGCCTAGTGGCTGGCACCAAGGCACATATGCAGATCATTGCTTTAAGATGTAACTGTGTTGTTGTTCAGTTGCTAAGTTGTGTCTAACTCTTTGTGACCCCATAGACTGAAGCACACCAGGCTTCCCTGTCCTTCACTATCTGCCAGAGTTTGCTCAAACTCATGTCTGTTGATTTGGTGATGCCATCCAACTATCCATCCCCTGTTGCCCCCTTCTCCTCCCGCCCTCAAACTTTCTCAGCATCAGGGTCTTTTCCAATGAGCCGACTCTTATCCGGTCACCAGAAATGTAACTTGGTGTCACAGAATGATGAAGCTGAAAGCTGCTTTCTTTCACTCATTTAGTACACACTGAGAAAGCACACCTACTCTGTGCAGGTGTAAAGCTGGGCTCTGGGATCTTACAGCTGCAGACTTTCACTTTATGCAAGTGAAGAAAGAGGTCCAGATGGGTAAGTCATTATCACCAAAGTAAAGATGAGAAGGCAGGTCTCTGGGATTCCCCCTTCATTGCATTGTGTAGCTGTGAAGAGTCTGGTGACGTTCTCTAAAAGGAAAAGTTTACCATTTCCAGAGCATCCTCAGTACTACAATTCCACCATCCATTCCTGTTGGCCCCTTCTCTTCCAAATTTTCCTGTGAGAAGTAAGAGACTAATATTAAAATCTGTAGTAATTGAGAATAAATTCATCTTTAACTGTGGGGAAAAGTTGGAGAAGCATGGAAATTCTGGGCACCTGGCAGGGAAATAGGTAATAAAAAACAAGAATAAGGAGCAGGAAGAAAGGAAAAGCTAAGTGATGCACCAAGACGGAGGCCAGCTGCCTCACAGCCCATCCACCCTGTTTCAGGATGGAGTAATTAGCTTGCTGAAGTCTGGGCCCTCCATTCCTCTGTCAGAAGTTCTACTTGTGGTTTTTAAACTTCATCCTTCTGCTCACCAGTAGACAGACCTAGTGAAAACTCACTGTGATACAAAGTTTGCTGCTGATTAACAGAGTAACTGTAGAATTGCCCACTGTGGAGCCCAGACAACAAAGAGCTTTAAGTGTTGATTGCAATGCTCTTCTTTGTTTTGGATCAGAAACATCAGCAGGAAGAAAGGACACTTAAGAAAGGATTTTTTTATTTTTAAAGAAAATTGTAAGACCAGAAGAAATTCTAGCAAGAGAACAAGCTTTCTGATAAGAGACAGCCCCAAAATGGCTTAGCTTGGCTGCCTGAATTTTTCACTCATAAATTGATTAGAAGCACTAGGTAGACTCTGAGTATAAGTAGAAAAGAACCATCCTGGACAACTCAAATGTAAAACTTAATAGGGTCATGCCCAGATATGAGGCCAGTGGAGAGAGTGCATGCTATTTAGAAGAGAATATCAAAGAGAAGTGGAGCAGGAAGGCTCATGTGTCACATCTAAAAACGAAGCCATTTTTCTCCAAGTTTCATATATACATTCCAGCCACTAAAATCTAGGACCACAGATGATGAGAGTAGACCTATTCTTTCTGCTTATGGAAGGTCCCCTGAGCATCACTGTGTGCAGCTGCTGCCACCAGTGACTCTCTGCTTGGAGCATTTGGGGCAGAAAAGTCACCCTCCATGTGAGGACTTTGACAAGTGGATCTCCTGTGTGCCAGGCCTGCCACTCTCTTGCAGAGACCCTGTTTCAGCACCACAAACAGCGCCTCAGAAACCATCTAGATACATATAGAAGCTCGTCCTGAAGAGGACAAAGGGGAAAATGGATTTGGGTACTTTTGGTGCCATTTCATTCAGAAATGATAAGTTACACCTCTCAAGAGAGAATCAGTTCTCAAAGAGGAGAGGTTTAGTCTTTGAATTGGAGTCTGTGTGTGCTAGAGGTTTCATCAGAAATATAATGCCAGACAACCCTGAATGACAAAGCTGTAAAGTGTATGCTAAACCTATACTTCCTTTCTTTTGCCACTTCCTTTCTTTCTTTTGACTTTTGATTGTGGAAAGATTCAAACATAAATGCATAGAAAAGAGTGCATATGGGTACATTCAGTACCCATCTTTGAGATTCTAAATAACAATTGTCTGCCAATCTTGTTTCATCTCAACCTGTTTTACTTCCACTGCATTACTTTAAAGTGAACCTCAGATATCATATCATTTTGTCATAAATAGGTCACTGTACCTTACCATAACCTGTATTTCTTGAGATGTATTTCAGTTCAGTTCAGTCGCTTGGTCGTGTCTGACTCTTTGTGACCCCATGGACTGCAGCATGCCAGGCTTCCCTGTCCATCACCAACTCTGGGAGCTTACTCAAACTCATGTCCATAGAGTCAGTGATGCCATCCACCCATCTCATCCTCTGTTGTCCTGTTCTCCTCCTGCCTTCAATCTTTCCCAGAGCAGAAGGAAAGAGCTCTTTCCCAGAAGAGCATATGTCCTTCTACCCTGCCTTCGTTCTGCAAATTATTTTTTTTTTAATTTTAACTGGCACTGGATTAAGCTGGGGGGCTCTGCTGGGACTTAGATGGTACATTCTTAGCACACCCACTTCTGTGTACCAAGAATGCTTACCTACATTGATGATGAAATCTAGGGTGTATGATTTGGTAGCTCAGTAAATACAACTGAAGACAAGAGACCTGGGGATGGCATGGGGACTGTTTTCTGCCTAGCCCCTTGGACTAAGTTTAATCTCCAATTTGCTTAAGGAGAGAAAGTAGACGGAACGATTTTCATGTAAGGCTGAGAGTCTGCACATGGGGTTAAGGCTAGTGCTTAAAGGAGCTGTTTTAGGAAACATCGAGAACACTGATCAAAATAAATACAGTTTAGGGATCCATGTGTGAGATGAGCTTGGAAGAAAGTCACTTTTCTGACTTTTGCATGGAACTCAGCAACATTGACGTGGTGAGATTTATATAGCGTTTGGAAATAACTTCTATTGGCAAAATCTTAGGCATTTACACCAGGGGCAATTTCAGCTCTGGCAAGAGCAAATTCCCACCATTCATTCATTGATTCTTTCATTTATTTATTCAAAAATATACTGTGTGCTAGCAATTGCTCATGTTACTTGGGTCAATAGCAGAGATCAAGATAAACAAAATTTGCTCACATTTTGGAGGGAAAAAGAAAAAATATGCTCTGAATATACAATATAATGTCAAGGTAGATAGATGTTATAACAAGGAAAGGAGACCAAATTAAAAGGAGACTAACTTCAGGGTTGTCTTTTACACACATGGACATGGAGGCCCTCTAGGAAGAGATAACTTCTGACAAGAAGCCTGAATAAATTATGGGGACAAGAAATGAACAGGTGTGAGTGAAAAGAGACTAGGTTAAAGAAACAGCAATTGCAGATTCTCTGAGATTTCAATAAGGCAGGTATGTCCAAGAAAAAAGGGCTAGTGTGACTTTAGTATGATGTTCAGGGGGACAGGAAACCAAGAGGCAGGCCCATCAGTCTTGCAGGCCTCTGGACGACAGTAATGAATTTGTTTGTGTTCTGTGCAAGATGTCTGCATTGCTTAATGACAGGCTTGAGTCTGGGCTATGAGCCTGAGGCTAAGCATTTAAAACAATGGAATAACAAGATCTGTTCAGAATTTTTTAAAAGACCATGGCTTCTATGTAGGCAAGCAATTTCAAGCAATGTAATGAAAGCAGAGACCTTGTAAGAAGCCGTTGGAATAATCTGGCAAGAGATGAGGAGATTGAGCCTAACAAAGAGATAGCGAGATGTGCTTGAATTGAAGCTACATTATCACATAAAGCTAATAGGACTTGATAATGGATCAGATGGATGTGAGTGTGAGAGACTCGAGAATTTGGGGATTAGGCAATGAGGTTTATGCTGATGCCCTTTACCAAAATGGAAAAGAGTGGGTCTGGGAGTGATGTAGAACCTTTAGTTGCTAGCAAACTACATTTACTCCTTGTTCTCTTTCTTCTGCAAAATCAATGTGCCCCCTCTCTACTGGTCATTCCCAGAAGTAAACAAATGTCCAGTTAGATTTCCCGTATCGTATCTACTGCTGCTTCTACCTCCCTGGCTTTGCAGCATCTGGCCCCATTGGGCTATGTTTCCTGTTGGATTTAGCCAATGAGAGAAAATGGGTGGAAATCAGAGGACAAGAAGAATGAAAACCAACACGCTTCTCGCAGGCCCTCTGCCTGAAGTGGCATCGCTGGTAGAATCAAGGACTGCACCTGTTGGCACTTGGACTCTATTTAGAGTTCAGGAAGTTCAAGAGGATCCAGAAAAAAAGGACTGAGATGGAGTGACCAACAGAGAAAGAGGAACCCCATAAACCAAGTGATAAAATCTTTCCAAACATGAACAACCAAGTTTTGTCAAATGATGTTGAGAAGTCAAGTAAGATGTAACAGAGTATCTATCAAATTTCATAACTGATTCTATGAGAAGAACAGTTTGGCTGGGTTGATGAAGGTAAAAGGTTGATCTGGAACTATTAGGGCAAAATATGAAAAGAGGAAACTAATATTGGTTAATTATAATGGGAACAGGGAAATGTGGTTATAACTTGAGAGGAATATAGTGTTTGAGGCTGGAATGTTCAAAAGATGGGAGATAAAGTGGCCATCAGAGTTGTTATTTTTGTTCAGTCACTTAAGTTGTTTCTGACTCTTTGCAACACCATGAACTGCAGCACCCCAGACTTCCCTGTCCTTCACTGTCTCCTGGAGTTTGCTCAGACTCAGGTCCATTGAATTGGTGATGCCATCCAACCATCTCATCCTCTGTTGCCCCCTTCTCTTCTTGTCCTCAATCTTTCCCGGCATCAGGGTCTTTTCCAGTGAGACAGTTCTTCGCATCAGGTGGCCAAAGTATTGGAGCTTCAGCTTCAGCATCAGTCCTTCCAATGAATAGTCAGGGTTGATTTCCTTGAGGATTAACTGGTTGGATCTCCTTGTAGTCCAAGGGACTCTCAAGAGTCTTCTCCAGCACCACAATTGGAAAGCATTAATTCTTTAGTTCTCAGCCTTCTTTACGGTTCAACTAGCCCTCAGAGGCCATCCAGTAAAACAGAAATCCCTCTAATTTAAAATGAAGTTAACTTAACCATAGCTGAGATACCAACAAAGGTAGGTAAAGGAGCCCAGGATTAGCACCCGTAGGCCACTAATTCCTACTGACCAACAGAACACAGGGGGGAAAAAGGATGCTACTAGAGTCCAAAATGTAGGGTCACCTGCAGAAGGTGGAACCACATATCCATTTAGATCTGGAGCCAAGGAGAAGACTTTGCTTTGATCAGAGCTCTTCCTCATTCAAGATTCTTCTCCCTGGGACAGTTAGGGAATTTGGGATTGACAGGTACACACTCCTATATTTTAAATGGATAACCAACAAGAACCTACTGTATAGCACAGGGAACTCTGCTCAATGTTACACAGCAGCCTGGATGGGAGCGGGGCTTGGGGGAGAATGGATATGTGTATATGTATGGCTGAGTGCCTTTGCTGTCCACCTGAAATTATCATAGCATTGTTAACCGGCTGTACTCCTATAGAAAGTAAAAAGTTTTAAAAAATAATAAAAAATCCCCAACCAACCTATAAAAAAAGAAAAAAATCCTTCTCCCTGATGGCTCAACATTGTCTTGGCAAGTCTTACTGTGTGCAGTGATTCTCAACAATGTCTGTACATACAAATCATCTGGGGAGCCTTTAAAACATGCCAGTGCCCAGACTGTACCTCCCACTGGTTAAATCAGAATCTGTGTAGTGGGGAGCAAAGCTTTGGTGTTTTTTAAAAGATCCCTAAGGATTCTAATGTACAATCAGGGTTGGGAACCACTGCTCAAAATTCTGCATGGTAAAACAGTACTGAATGCTTTCTTGCAGGAAAGTGCCTCCAATGCTTGCATCTGGATTTGAGGAATCCATCATTACAGCAAACGGTGAAAGCCCCAGACCTCTTGGTTGAATTAATTTCCGTAATGAAATAGGCTGCCTGAAAGCTCCATCCCTTTAATGCTGTTTTGAGGTTATGAGAGCAAAAGATGAAAAGCCCAGAAGCAATGTTCTCTGTTTTCTTTCACCAGAACAGAATAATTAAGCGGTGTGGTTACCCACATGGCACTGAGAGATGCGTTTTCCACGGCACTGTAGATCGCAGCTGAGAGAGGTGCAGGCGTTTATGTTAGCCACGTGG
Source organism: Okapia johnstoni (assembly GCA_024291935.2). NCBI lineage: Eukaryota > Metazoa > Chordata > Mammalia > Artiodactyla > Giraffidae > Okapia > Okapia johnstoni. The sequence goes on from CM044327.1 coordinate 25,928,819, forward strand.
AGGGGGGAATTAATACATCTGATCTCTTTAAACCACTAAAATGCCTTTCAAAGGGGCTCATGTTTGTGCTTCTCCAATTTGGAATCCATCATGTACCTCATAATTAGAACTTCTCTCATTTTGGGGACCCTGTAACGTTTGTCACTTTTAGGGAATCAAAGTCTTGAGTCTGTGGATCAGAAATAAGTCCCTAGTCCTTTATTGAGAATCCTGCATATAGGGTAAGTAATTTCCCCAAGCAGCTGGGATTTAGTCCGTGTTCTTAGTTATAATTAAATGATAAATCTTCACGTGGAAGGCATCCAACAGCAAGGATGTCAGTTCCATCAAAGTGGAATAGATCACAGACACATTTACCTAGGAAGATGATTCCACTTTGGAAAACTATATTCTCTTGTCAGAAGCCAGGTGACAAGCAGCTGCCTGTGAACAGTTAGTACAAAAGATGCTTTAGTGACTCATGAAGCATCTTTCACGCTCTACATCATGCAGTTTTCAGGAAATGATGAGTGCCTCCCGCCCGGTCTGACATCTTCTTTTGGCATCAGCATCCCTGGTGCCCAGAGAGTCTTCGCACTCAGCATGGATTGAGGGAGGCTGCAATGCTCAGCGACAATGCGGTTCACATCCCGGGCAGCTCTTCTTGTGGCACTCAGATCATTGTACCTTTCAGGATGGTTACTTTCAAATCTCTTCCCTAAGCAAACATTTATTAAATACCTACTGTGGACTGATCTTGTACTAGGCAATCTGGGACGTTTTAAGACAACCCTGACTATGACATTTTTGAGTCAATTACCCAGTTAGTCATTGAGAGTTGATTAAGATGGGGGGAAGCAAAGAGCTTGGAGCTGATAATTCAATTTGTCCTTTCCAAATTAAAAATTACATGGCTCTGTTGATATACGTATGTTGATATCTCTATGTTTCTATATAGTACAGTTTGTGGTAAATTGTAATGTCCTCCTACAAGGGACCTTACTGACTCAGAGATCAAACCCCGCATCTCTTGCATTTCCTGCATTGGCAGGCAGATTCTTTACCACTATATATAATTTGTGTTTGTATAAAACATGCAGATGCATATGTGCATGCTAAGTCACTTCAGTTGTGTCCAACTCTTTGCTACCCCATTGACTGTAGCCCGCCAGGCTCCTCTGTCCATGGAATTCTCCAGGCAAGAATACTGGAGTGGGTTGCAATGCCCCCTTCCAGGGCATCTTCCCAACTCAGGGATCGAACCCATGTCTCTTACATCTCCTGCATTGGTAGGTGGGTTCTTTACCACTAGTGCCACCTGGGAATCCCAAATATGCATAGGGCACTGTAACTACCAAGAATTCAGTTAGCTCTTATTGACCAACCCAGCAGTTCTGTGATCTTAGACAAGTTCATGGACCTAAATCAGTCTCAATTTCCTCATCAAAACTGTAAGGACATCTATCTTGTTAGTAAACAGATCCTAGAATCAGACTAACTGCCTAATTGAGCAAACTGCATAAACTCTCTGTGCCTCAGATTCCTTATTTGTAAAAGAGAACTCAGAACTGTACCTATTGCATATCATCACATCACTGTCATCAAGGTAACATGTATCTATATATGAAAGTCTTTGTCTGACACCCAATAAGTGCTGAATCTGTGTCAGTTATTATTTTATTGCTATGGATACTGCTACTATTATTTGACTCTACTAGAGAGAAAATATTTTTATTGCTCCCTAAGGCCAACCTTTTCATTCCAGAAATATTCCATATGCAGGCCCTTGTTACTGCTTTTTTGTTATAGGAATATTCCTTTAAAAATTTGTCTTTGTTATTGCCAATTTTTCTCCTCTCACTGTTTTTATTTTTACTTCTTTTGTGGTATATGCAACATACAATCTATCAACTTAATCATTTTATTTTGTACAATTCAGTGGCATTAAGTACATTCATATTGTGCAACCATCATCACCTTCCATCTCTGCATCTCTTCTTTCAAAATTGAAGCTCTATTCCCATTAAATAATAAATCCCCTATCCACCACTTCCCCTAGCAGCCCCCATTCTACATCCTATCTTTATGATTTTGGATGCTGTAATTATCTGATATAAGGAGAATCATACAATATTTTTCCTTTTGTAGTTGACATTTCACTTAGTGTATTTTCCTCAAGGTTCATCCATGTTGTAGTATATGCCAACTTCATATATTTTGATGTTCTGCTATTAGATGCATAAATATTTATAATTGTTATATCACCTTGTTGTAGTCAAAACTTTTAATAATACATGCGTGCTCAATCGCTCAGTTGTGTCTGACTCTGAGACCCCATGGACTGTAGCCTGCCAGATTCCTCTGTCTATGGGATTTTCCAGGCAAGAGTACTGGAGTGGGTTGTAATGTCCTCCAACAAGGGATCTTACTGACTCAGAGATCGAACCCCGCATCTCTTGCATTTCCTGCATTGGCAGGCAGATTCTTTACCACTAGCACCACCTGGAAAGCCCTTAATAATATGTAATATCCTTCTCCACTTGAAAGTTTGATTGTAATGTGTCTTGGCAATGGTCTTCCTTTAAGTTCATCCTACTTGGAGTTCACTGAGTTTCTTCAGTATATACGCATGCATCCAATTCATGGATGTATATTTAGGTGCTTTGTCAGACTTGTAGGTTTTTGACTATTCCCCAGTAATGCACTTGTTCTCTCCCTCTCCTTCTGGACTCCCACAGCGCTATGTTGGTTTCCCTGATGGTCTTGCACAGGCCCTTAGGCTCAGTTCATTTTTTTCTTTTTTTTCCCCCTGTCCCTCAGTCTTAATAATTTAAATTGTACTATTTTCAAGGTCACTGATTCTTTTTTCTGCCTGCTCAAATCTGTCTTTAAATCCCTTTAGTTAATTTTTTATTTCAGTTGTTGTATAATTTTCAGTTCCAAAATTTCTTTTTTGGTTTCTTTCTAGGTTTTTTGACTCATCACTGATATTTGCACTTGTTCATGTATTGTTTTCATGACTTTCTCCACAACTTTCTTCAGTTCTTTGGGTATCTTTAAGAAAATTGTTTTAAAGTATTTGTCTAGAAGGTCTGCCATGTAGTCTTACCCTGGGACAGTGTGTGTTGGTTTATTTATTTATTTTTTCTTTTGAATAAGCCGTGTGCTATGCTAAGTTGCTTCAGCCATGTCCAAATCTTTGTGACCCTATGGATGGTAGCCTGTCAAGGCTCCTCTGTCCATGGAATTCTCCAGGCAAGAATACTGGAGTAGGTTGTCATTCCTTTCTTCAGGGATCTTCCTGACCCAGCCCATGCTTTCCTGATTTGTTGTTGTTGTTGTTTTTGGCATGGCTTGTGGATTTTTTGCTGAAAATTGGATATTCAAATATAATGATATGATAATTCTGGAAATAAGATTCTCTCCATTCCCCAGGGTTTGCTGTTTAATGCTTTTGTTTTGGTTTGGTTTTATTTCAGGCTGTGTATAAGTTGAGGAACAGCCTGAGATGTAAACTTAAGATCTTTTCAGGTCTCTTCTGAGACTGTGCCTTCCCCTGAGCGTGGATTGTGGCTTCCTAATTTTCCCTGTATATGTAGTTGCTTTTGAGTGTACTAGTCTTTAATATCTGGCTTCCAAAAAGGGAAAAAGAATAACTGAGAAGCCAAAAAAATGCACACTAGCCATTTAAATCCCCTAAAAGTCACTTTAGCTGGAGAAGGAGGGGCTTGCAACAAGGTAGGAAGCACAAAAAGTCTGCTGTTCTCTTTATCTGCACCGCTATAGCAGAAGCAGCAATCAAAACACGGATCCCTGGCAACTGGAGGACAGGGTCCTTATTGCCCACCCTGGCTCCCTTAAGCTTTGTGCAAGCTTCTCCAGGAACATGTGTACAACTGCCTGCCACAGGACAGCCACTATTGAGCTAAACACTAAAATCGACCGAAGTTAATTGCAGTTTCCTGTCCCAGTCTCACACCGGAAGTTGTAAGCCTTCAGTCGAGCTCCAGTGTAGTTACATCAGACAGACTCTGCCAGTGCAGCTGTTGTCTCCATTTTCTTATTTTTTCAAAGTCAGGTTCATTGATGTACAATTTATTCACAAAAAAGTTTTCCCACCTTTAAGTACACAGACCTGTGAATTTGAACAAATGCATAGTTGAGTAATGACCACTATATTCAAAACATAAATCATTTCCACCATCTCAAATGTTCCCTCCAGCCCATTTTTAGGCAATTCCCTCACACACTCTTAGTCCCAGAAAAATCACTGGTCTTTTTCCTGCCCCTTTGATTTTGCCTTTTTCAGACTGTAGTATAACTAGAAACATGCGATATGTAACCTTTTGAGTCTGATTTTTTTCACTTAAAATAATGCACACGATATTACTGACTACAAATATAGTATGATATTCTACCATATAAATGTACCATGGATTATTTACCACACACAAATTGATAGATATTTGTGTTATTTCTGGTTTGAGGTAATTATAAATAAAACTGCTGTAATCTTTCATGTAGAAGACTGTGTGAATATAAATTATTGCTTTACGTGGAATTAGGAGTGGAGTGGATGAGTAGTATATAATAAGTATTTGATTAACTTTGTAAATCTTCTGCAGTCCATTTTCTATCTTGCTCACCCAACAACAATGTATGTGTGAGTCCCAGTTTCTCTGTTTCTGCATTAGCACTTGATGTTATCCATTAAAAAAAATTATAAGAGGAAAGGACTAGTGCAATAGGCTGAGTGTCTGTACCCTCCCCCAACTGCCCTGCCCCAAGATCCTCTGCTGAAATTCTAACCTCTCATGTGGTATCAGAAAGTGGGGACTTTGAAAGTTAATAAGATAATAGTGGAGCTCTTAGAATGGAATTAATGTCTTTATAAAAAAGATTCCAAAAAGCTTCCTTGTCCTTCTGCAACAGGAAGACACAATGAAGAGATGACCATCCATGAACCAGGAAGTACACTCTCACCAGGCCCCTAATTTGCTGACACCTTGATCTTGGACTTTACAGCCTCTATAACTGTGAGAATAAATGTTTGCCTTTTAGGCCCCCCGATATTTTTGCTATAGTGTCCCAAATGTGCTAAGATAGGAATTGGTACCAGGAGCAGTATGCTGCTATAACAATACTTTAAAATGTAGCAGCAGTTTTGGAACTGGGTAGTAGTTGGAGACTGGAAGAGTTTTGAGGTTCAAGGTAGAAAAATCCTACATTGCTGTGTACAGATCTTCAAGGGCAACGCTGGTAAAAGGCTCAAAAAGAAAAGAGGAGAGCTATAGAGAAAGCCTCAATCTTCTGAGAGAATACTTAAGTAATCCTATTGTCAATGAAAACATGGGTGGTAAGAATCATTCTGATGAGGGATCAATCAAATATGATGAACATGCTATTGGACACTGGAGGAAAGATGATCCTTGTGATGAAGTAGTAAATAACTTTGCTGAATCATATTCATATTCTACTATTTTGTGCAAATGATGAAGTTGGATATTTAGCTGCAGCTATTTTTAGGTAAAGTGAGGGTCTGTGGCTTGACTTCTCCAGACTTCTCATAGTAAAATTCAAGGAGAGTGACATTATATACAGATGGAATTGTTAAATTAAAAACAGGCAAAACTTAAAGATCTATAATGTAAAAAAAATAAAGCCTGACTGGAATAGAACACTAACGGTGCAGCCAATGGTAAAGCACTCCAGTGTTATTGCCTGGGAATTTCCATGGACGGAGGAGCCTCGTGGGTATAGTCCATGGGGTCACAAAAAGGCAGATAAGACTGAGCTACTGAGCACAAAAGGGATTCCCAGGGGGAGCTAGTGGTTAAGAACCTGCCTGCTAATGCAGGAGACATAAGAGACATGGAATCGATCCCTGGGTCGGGAAGCTCCCTAGAGGAGGTCATGGCAATCCACTCTAGTATTCTCCCTGGAGAATCCTATAGCCCACCAGGCTCCACTTAGTTCATAGGTTCACAAAGAGTCAGAGAGAACTGAAGCCACTTAGCACAGCATAGCAGTGAGCATAAAGCAACTATAACAATAGAATGGGAAAGACTAGAGATCTCTTCAAGAAAATCAGACACCAAGGGAGCATTTCATGCAAAGATGACCACAATAAAGGACAGAAATGGTATGGACCTAACAGAAGCAGAAGATATTAAGAAGAGGTGGCAAGAATACAAAGAAGAACTATACAAAAAAGATCTTCATGACCCAGATAACCACAATGGTGTGATCACCCACCTAGAGCCAGACATCCTGGAATGCAAAGTCAAGTGGGCCTTAGGAAGCGTAACTACGAACAAAGCTAGTGAAGGGGATGGAATTCCAGTTGAGCTATTTCAAATCCTAAAAGATGATGCTGTGAAAGTGCTGCACTCAATATGCCAGCAAATATGGAAAACTCAGCAATGGCCACAGGACTGGAAAAGTTCAGTTTTCATTCCAATCCCAAAGAAAGGCAATGCCAAAGTGCTCAAACTGCAGCACAATTGTACTCATCTCATGCTCTAGCAAAATAATTCTCAAAATTCTCCAAGCCAGGCTTCAACAGTACATGAACCATGAACTTCCAGATGTTCAAGCTGGTTTTAGAAAAGGCAGAGAAACCAGAGATCAAATTGCCATCATCTGTTGGATCATCGAAAAAGCAAGAGAGTTTCAGAAAAACATCTGCTTCTGTTTTATTGACTATGACAAAGACTTTGACTGTGTGGGTCACAACAGACTGTGGAAAATTCTTCAAGAGATGGGAATACCAGACCACCTGACTTGCCTCCTGAGAAATCTATATGCAGGTCAAGAAGCAAGAGTTGGAACTGGACATGGAACAACAGACTGGTTCCAAATCAAGAAAGGAGTATGTCAATGTTGCATGTTGTCACCCTGCTTATTTAACTTACATGCAGAGTACGTCATGTGAAATGCTGGACTGGATGAAGCACAAGCTGGAATCAAGATTTCCAAGAGAAGTATCAATAACCTCAGATATGCAGATGACACCACCCTTATGGCAGAAATCGTAGAACTAAAGAGCCTCTTGATGAAAGTGAAAGAGAAGTGTGAAAAACTTGGCTTAAAACTCAACACTCAGAAAACTAAAATCATGGCATCTGGTCCCATCACTTCATGGCAGATAGATGGGGAAACAGTGGAAATAGTGACAGAGTTTATTTTTTTGTGGGGCTTGAAAATCACTGCAGATGGTAGCTGCAGTCATGAAATTAAAAGACACTTGCTCCTTGGAAGAAAAGGACATGTTCCATGTCCTAGGTTATGACCAACCTAGAAAGTATATTATAAAGCAGAGACGTTATTTTGCCAGCAAATGTCCATCTAGTCCAAGCTATGGTTTTTCCAGTAGTCACGTATGGATGTGAGAGTTGGACTATAAAGGAAGTTGCATGCTGAAGAATTGATGCTTTTGAACTGTGGTGTTGGAGAAGACTCTTGAGAGTCCCTTGGACTGCAAGGAGATCCAACCAGTCCATCCTAAAGGAGATCAGTCCTGAATATTCATTGGAAGGACTGATGCTGAAGCTTAAACTCCAGTACTTTGGCCACCTGATGTGAAGAACTAACTCACTGAAAAGACTCTGATGCTGGGAAAGATTGAAGGTGGGAGGAGAAAGGGGTGACAGAGGATGAGATGGTTGGATGGCATCACCGACTCAGTGGACATAAGTTTGAGTAGCCTCCAGGGAGCCTGGCCTACTGCAGTCCATGGAGTCTCAAAGAGTCAGACCCAACTGAGCAACTGAACTGACCTGAACTGATAAGGAGATTATCAAAGGAAGCCATCTCAAAGGAAATGAAGAGCTATTCTCCAAGATAATAGAAGAATCCCCAGAAGGCAATTAAGAGATCAGTAAGGGTTTCCCTTGTGGGTCAGCTGGTAAAGAGTCCACCAGCAATGAGGGAGATCTGGGTTCGATCCCTGGGTTGGGAAGATCCCCTGGAGAAGGGAAAGGCTACCCACTCCAGTATTCTGGCCTGGAGAATTCCATGGACTGTATAGTCCTTGGGGTCGCAAAGAGTCGGACGTGACGAGAGACTTTCACTTTCACTTTCAAGCCCCCTTACAGATCCAGAATGAGGGGCCCAGGGGGAAGAGCCATTTCAAAGGAGGGGCAGCTGGCAAGGGTAGACCTCAACCCATTATGCCCAGTGCTGCCTCCCATCATGGGTCATCCTCTACTCACTACAGTGCTGCTATGTAGGGGTGATGTTGCCACCCTTGTGGGCCTGGAAGGCAGAACATTGAGCCAAACAGGATAAATCTTGACCCTCAAGATTTAAGGTATTATTCACCTAGCTGGTTCTGGACTTAACCTCAGACCTGCCATTCCGTTCTTCTTTCCCATTTTTCTCTTTGGAAGTGGAAATGTCTTTCCTATGCTTGTCTCACCATTGTATTTAGGAAGCACTTAACGGGTTTGGTTTCACAAGTTCACTGTTGGAGAAGAATTTGCCTCAGTGTGAATCATTCCTTGGGTCTCATGCTTATCTGATTTATGTGTTCATATGAAACTTTGAACTAAGATTGGAATGAGTTGCAGCGCTGGGGCCTGTTGGGGTGGAATTAGTGTATTTTGCATGTCAGCAGGATATGAATTTGGGAGATCAAGGGCAGAATGCTGTACACTGAACGTGTACCCTTAAAATTCATGTTGAAATCCTATCCCCCAGTTTGATAATTAGCAGATGGGGCCTTTGGAGGGTTATTAGGTCTTGAAGATGGAGCCCTCATGAACTGGATTAGCGTCCTTATATGGAAGACCCCAAAAGTTCCCTCTCCCTTGTGCCTCGAAGACAAAATAAGATAATTGTCATTGAGGTAGAAAGCAGGCTTTCACCAGACACCTTGGACTTTCTAGCCGCCATAACTATGAGAAATAAATGTCTGTTTTTCAAGCCACCCAGTCCATGGTATTCTCTTAAAGCAACCTGAACTGACTAAGAGAAGTGATACCACCCCGTGGTTTAAATATATATATCCTTGATTATTTAATGGGTTGTTAGGAGTTGGACACGACTGAAGCGACTTAGCAGCAGCAGCAATAGCAGCAGCACACTGATTGTAGCTTTCCCAAAAGCCTTGGTATCAAGTAGTATATAAGTCCTCCAGTTTTTTCTTCTTTTTAAAAATTATTTCCTGATATTCTAGCTCCTTTGCTTTTCCATATAAGAAAATCTTAGAATCAATCTGTCACTCTCTGAAAAAGAAAACTGCTGAGATTATGTAAATTTATAGATGAGTTTGAGCTAGTTTACATTTTAACAGTACTGAGCCTTCCAATCTATTAGCATAATTTATCTCTCCATTTGTTTAGATCTCATTCAAGTCCTGTCAGCAATGCTTTGTGGTTTTCAGCTACAAACCTTGCACATAATTTACTAGATTCATCTTTTAGCATTTAATGGTTTTTAGTGATATTGTAATAATACTTTTTTTTAGTTTCCAGGTTTTATTACTAATAATAAAATGCAGTTATTTTTATATATTAATCCAAAATCCTGCAACTTTTAAAAATTTGCTGACTAGTAGGTTCTGGTACATTTTAGGGATAGTTTTTTTTTTTTTAATTTATAATCTGTATGGCCTTTATTTCTCTTTCTTACAAATACTGCACTATATATGAACTCCAATGTAATGTAGAATAGGATTGCTGAAGGCATCCTTGTTGTACCCAGTACTAAGGGAAACTTATTGAATGTTAAACACTATTAAGAATTCACCCATAGATTTTTCATGAGGAAGTTTTCTTTAATTCCTAGTTTTCTGAGGCCTGTTATCTTGAATGAATGTTTTGTTAAATGCCTTTTTTTTTTCCTGCATCCATTGACATGGTCATATTAATTGTCTTAACCAGCCCATCAATAAAGTGAATTGTATATTGATTTCAAATGTTGGCATTCCTAGGATGGTCATAATATATTGATACTATCCTTTATATATATTGCTGGATTCCATGGCAAATGCTTTGTTGAGAATTTTTGTGTCTATGTTTTGAGAGAAATTGATTTGTAGTTTTCTTGTCAGGTATTTTTCTGGTTTTTAACATGAGGGAAATGGCGGCCTCATAAAAGCAGTTCTGATATGTTCCATTTTCTTTCATTGTGTGGAAGAAATCATATAACGATATTATTACTTCCTCAATATTTAGTAGAATTTGTGAAAGAAATCATCAGGATCTGGAGTTTAAATTGTTTCAGTTAACTAAATAGATATATGACTGTTCTTTTCTATATTACTTCTGGGTGAGTTGATCAATTTCTATATTTTCTAATTTGTTCATTTAATCTAAATTTACTGGCATAAAATGTTTATGATTTTTGCTTCTTAACCTTTTAATGTCTGTTGAACTACTAATGATGCTCCTCCTTGTATATCTAACGTTGCTAAATAATGTCCCTTCAGTCTTTTTTTAGAGGATTCTAAAGTTTATTGCTCTTTACCATTACTGATCATTGTGTTTCATTGATTATAATCAAACTTATGGTTGCGAGTGCTTTCCTATTTGTTCTATTGATGCCTTTGTTCCTTCTTTTTCTATTTATTTTTGAACTAATTGAGTGTTTTTATGATTCTGTCTAAACTCTTAGCATTTTAGGTATACACATCTTTCTAAAAATATCATACATAGTTGGTTACCCTTGTAATTACAGCATGGGCTTCCCTGGTAGCTCAGTTGGTAAACAATCCACCTGCAATGCAGAAAACCCAGGTTCGATTCCTGAGTCGGGAAGATCCCTTGGAGAAGGGATAGGCTACCCATTCCAGTATTCATGGGCTTCCCTAGTGACTCAGATGGTAAAGAATCCATCTGCAATGCGGAAGACCTGCGTTAGATCCCTGGGTTGGGAAGATCCACTGGAGGATGGCATGGAAACCCACTCCAGTATTCTTGACTGGAGTATCCCCATGGACAGAGGAGCCTGGCAGGCTACAGAACATGGGATCAAAAGAGTCAGACATGACTTAGTGACTAAGCACAGCACCTAATTACAACATGCAAATTTAGTTTATCACAGTTTGCCTTCAAGTAAGATCATACTGCTTCATATATAGAGTCTTAAATCAGTGTAATTATAATTCTTTTTTCTCTTGGTTTTTGCCATCATTGTCATATATTTTGCTTTTACATATGTTGTAAACCCCACAATGTATCATTACTGTTTTTTTTTTCAATTTTCAAGTAATTAAAGATAAGGAATAAAATGACTCTTTAAAGTTACCTTTATTTTTATGATTTATATAAGTTTTTTAGGTCCATGTTCCTACCTAATCTGAAGAACGAAGAACTTCCTTTAATATTTCTTATAGTGAAAATGTGTTTCCTACTTTTTTTTTCTAGTGGTCTTTTAGTTTCACTTTGTTGTTGTTTTTTAGCCGTTCAGTCGTGTCTTGCTCTTTGCTACTGCATAGACTGCAGCATCCCAGGCTTCCATATTCATCACCATCTCCTGGCACTTTCTCAACCTCATGTCCATTGAGTTGGTGATGCCATCCAACCATCTTGTCCTCTGTAGTCCCCTTCTCCTCTTGCCTTCAATCTTTCCCAGCATCAGAATGGGTTCTTCACACCAGGTGGCCAAAGTATTAGAGCTTCAGCCTCAGCATCAGTCCTTCCAATGAATATTCAGGATTTATTTCCTTTAAAACTGATTTTTTGATCTCCTTGCAGTCCAAGGGACTCTCAAAAGTCTTCTCCAACACCACAGTTCAAAAGCATCAATTTTTCGGTGCTCAGCCTTCTTTATGGTCCAACTCGTACATCCATATGTGACTACTGTAAAAACCATAGCTTTTGACTAGGTGGACCTTTGTCAGCAAAGTAATGTCTCACCACTCTTTTGCTCAGTTGATTTTTGATGTCTTTCTTTTATCTTTGGATTCTAACACTTTGATCTCATCATTTCTCAGCTATCTTTCAATTACTGTAATTCTTTTATTTATTCTTTCCTATTGAGTATATATATGTCTTTGCTAAAATTCCTCATCTTCATGAATATTTTTTCATGCTTCTACTAGTTAAATCTCTTGGATGCTCAGTTATGTGTTTTCTCTTTCTGCAATTTGAGTAATTTCTATTGATCTCTTTAACTTCACTAATTCTCAGCTAAACCTAGTCTACCAAACAGCCCTTTGAAAGAATTACTTCTGATATCATTCTTCATTTCTACCCTTTCATTTGTCTCTTTCCTATAGTATATATATGTCTTTGCTAAAATTCCTCATCTTCATGAATATTTTTCATGCTTCTACTAGATAGATCCTTTAAGACATGTCACAGTTATTTTTCAAATTGCTGTCTTATAGTTCCAAAATCTGAAACAACTCAGTCTGATTCTGTTGATTGCTTTTTATCTTGACAATGCATTGTTTGTTTTTTTCTTTTCTTGCTTTTGTGTGTGTGTGTGTGTGTTTTTTTCACTGAATCTTAGGCATTTTATGTAGAACAGTAGATACAGGGGTAAATAATATTTATGCCTGAAAATAGAATTGTTTCTTCCTCTATCAGGCCATTAGAGAAAAGGGTTGAGTCAATCTAAGCAAGAGTTGATTTATCTATGAACAAGAATTTCGTTGTTGCTATGGTTACCCTAAGTACCATTAGCTCGAATTTCTCTGATGGAGCACTGCCACTCACTTCTGATGAGAGTCTGGCCTAGGGTACCGGAGAGTTTTTCTCAGTTCCCTGGTTAGCCCAAGGGTTTGACCTTCCCTTCCTGACCGGGTAACAGAGGCACTCTCTCTATACCCTTCCCCTACTTTGATGGACCAGGTGCTTTCTGATTCTCACTGTACACCTCCTAAACTTTGCGCAGGGGCAGGGAAGATGCTCTGTTGTCCAGGTTCAGCCTGTTGTAGGCAGGTTTTCTAATAAAGGGCCTTAGATAGAGAACTTTATAAGCATTTCACTTTCTCCTCTGTGTGACAGGCATATTTTCCTTGTGTCTGTGATGGATCTTATGAAAAAGAGCTTCTTGCATCTATCTCAGTGGTAACTGACCTTCAATATGAGCTTTTGAACCTAAAATGCATCCCTGTTCTTCCTTCAGAAGTGGAAGAAATTTTCTTCTATTCTTTCCTCAGAAAAAGGAGGATTCACTACCCTCTCCCAGGAGCCTTAAAACATTTACTTTGTATCAGAAAAAGGGTTCTAACCACTTTGATTGTTGCAACCAAATTATCATCGTCCATTGCCTGGATTATTGTCATAATTTTTAAACTAACCACCTTCATTCCACTTTTGCCCCAGTACATTGTCATCATGGCAGTAAGAGTGAATTTTGGAAATATAGGTCATATCATTTCACTTTCCTACCCCAAACCCTCCAGTGATCCCTATTTAAGTCAGAATTCTCCAGGCAAGAATACTGGAGTGGGTAGCCTATTCCCTTCTCCAGAGGAACTTACCGACCCAGGTATCGAACTAGAGTCTCCTGTGTTACAGGTGGATTCTTTACCAGCTGAGTTACCAGGGAAGCCCCCAGGGGGGTGCTAGTGGTAAAGAATCTGCTTGCCAATGCAGGAGACACGAGAAACGAGTCAGACACGATTGAGCGCACGTGCGCGCACGCGCGCGCGCGCGCACACACACACACACACACACACACACACACACACAGACACATACAGCATAGTATATAAATGTTTTACTTGTTTACTGTGCTTAGTTATCCCTCCTCCATTAAAAAAGAAAGCCATAATTTTTGTCTCTTTTTCACTGCTTATCTCTAGTGCTTTGAAAAGTATCTAGCAAGTAGTAAACAGTCATTAAATGACTGTTGAATGAATTGTTAATTCAGGGTTAATTGTATGAATTAAATTAAATAGCATGTAAAATATATGACATTCAAGAGTATCTCAGCAAATACTTTTTATGAGTACAACAAGCAGTGATGAGTACATATTAAAAATATTCTGTAATGAACTGGTATGCATTTTAAGTTTTTAAACTTTAAATTCCCTATTCTAAGTTAGAAAAAAAATGAAAAAGTACATATTTAAAAACTAAATCCCCGTAAGTGAGAAGGTCAAGGTAGTAGAAAACAGTGTGCATTTTACCATTTTTGTGAAGCTTTTAAAGTATGAAGAGTATTTCTCTAAAAGACACGAAACTCTGTGTGAAAGTAATTGTCTATGGAGGCAACCCTAGGGCATTAGTGAGTATCAGGGTTGTATGAGGACTTATTTTCCACTGAATATACTTAGTTCCTGTTAATGTTTAAAAAAATCATATGCATGTACAGCCTATTATAAGTAAATAAAATCCAGTAACTACATTTATAGATGAATTTGACTTCTCTAGAGAAACAGGAAGAATTATGTGTGTGTGTGTGAGGTGTGTGTCTGTGGGGTGTGTATGTGTGTGTGTGTGTGTGTGTGTGTGTGTGTGTCTGTGTGGAGAGAAAGAAAGAGAGAGTGGCTGTAAGGAATTGGCTCACTGAGTATAGAATCTGGCAAGTTTAATCCCACAATGCAGGCCAGCAGGCTGCAAACCCGGAAGAACTGATGGTGCAGGTACAATCCAAAGGCCATCTGTTGGAAATTTTTGTATAGCTTGGAGAGGTCAGTCTTTTGTTCTGTTTAGCTCTTCAACTGATTAGGTGAGGTCCACCCACATTTTGAAGGGCAATCTGCTTATCCAGAGTTGACCAATTTAAATGTTAAATTCATCCTAAAATACTCCCCATGTTGAAACATAAATTTAACCATCATAATAGGTACTTGCCCAAGACAAACACTCAACCAAAAAATGTCTTGTACAAAAATTCATAGCAGTTTTATTCAGAATAGACAAGTCCATCAGCAAGATAATGGATAAATAAGCAGTCATATACTTAAAAAATGGGATTCTAGTTATGACTAAAAAGGAAAAATGTCCTGATACGCTCCAATATAGATTAATCTCAAAGAATTAATCTGAATGAAGAAAATGTTACATAAAAAAAGTTCATAAAGTAAAACTCAATTTATATAAAGTTCTGGAACAGGCAAAACTATCTATAGTGGAAAAAATCAGCATGGTGTTGAATTGAAGGAAAGGTATTGAGGAAAAAGCATGAACTTTCCAGGGTAATAGAAACATTTTATCTTAAGAGGGATTTGGTTTTCACAGATGTATGCAGATGCCAAACCTATCAAATAGTACACTAAAAATTTTTGCATATACTTAATAGAAATTTTAACTTACAAACACTAAACAAATGCTGAATACTAGTAATATTATGTATGCTCATGTCTTTAGAAGTACCTAAAGATTTTGGCATGCATATTATGAAATAGAGTTTAGTATTTGCTATTGTCTGCAGCCTACTTTAAAATGCATCAAAAACTTAAGTGGATTTGTGGATAAACAATGGGAGAGAGAGTTATGTGAGAAAGAAAATGTGGTAAAGTTAATCATGGAAGTTACATGGTAGATATGTGGGAATTCATCATATACTTCTATGGTTTCCTATGTTTGAAACTTTTTATAATAACATGTTGGGAAAAAAGAAAGCATAAATAAAATTATTTTCAAAGTATCTCTCAATACATTCAGCATAATTGACCCTTTTTTGGTAAAAATGAAAACACACTTTTCCAATTAATTTACATTTAAATAGAACATATCTACAAGGAAAAACTATAATAAATTGTTCATGTTACCTCTTTCAATTCCATTTCTTACTGAAGAGCAGAAGCAAACTGTAATAAAAACTAAAGCATTGCTCATGAGGAAATCCACGTGATTATTCCCTTCAACCAGGCATGAAAGAGAGAATTTTAAAAGAAGGTTCATGAGGCTTTTATCTCCCTGCCTAACGTGTATTGTTACTGTTGCTATTGCTGTTAGAACGTTAGACCTAGGAGCCATGGCATACTATATTGAAGTGTTGATAACAAAGCTTCCTTTGCATCACTAGAATTTTCTAGTTGAAGGGCTGAGAGCTCTTCAAATAGGAGTGATACCTACCAACACTTGAGTCTGATCCCTGATTTCAAAATAAAAACCTTTCTTTTACCATAAGTGTGGCAACAATTTGTATGAACCAGTCAGTGATTTTGAAAACTAAGTTTTGCGAAAGACAAAGAGTAAAATTTCTTCTAACTTTACAACCACAATTTCAGATATGAATTAAGAACATTGCCTATATCAGAATGACTTAAACGATGTTCATAACTGCACTGAGGATTGTGAACTTGACACCCTATTTTATCATCAAACAGGGGCTCAATTATCTCTTCTAAATCAGAATTCTTTTGGGGCCCCCTTCCCCTTTTTGCTTCTCTGTTATTCCACTTTCACAGTATCTTCTGTGAAATACACACACACTAATGCACATAGACATAGCCTGGTGACGTTGAAAATTATTTTCCAATAATAATACATCAGTGCCCTTTCATTTACCTAGTGCCTTACATTTCATTATGCTTGAGTAATTTAAAGCCTGCTAAGACTCAATAAGGTAATGTTGTCTGCAGCACTATTTCTCAAACAGTTGTTCAAATAGAGTTGCATGAAAATCACTGAGGTGGCTTATTTTCAAAGCAGGTTTATGAACATACACTACAACTATTCAAGCAGAATTCTGTACAATAGTGCCCAGGGTCTTTTATCCAGATCCAGATATTTTCACTCAATAAGATTTAAGAATCACAATATGCATACCAATACTTATTCTTGGCATGAGAATCTTTTTTTGTTTGTTTTAATGGGATGATAATTGCTTTACAATGTTGTGGTGGTTTCTGCTGTACAACAGCATGGATCAGCCATGGGTATACATATATCCCCTCTATCATGAGCCTCTGGCCCACCCACACCCCATTCCACCCCTCTAGTTTGTCACAGAGTGCCAGCCTGACCTCCCTGTGTTATATAGCAGCTTCCCAAACAGCTATAACTATTGTTACATAATAAGAGATTGCAGCTGGGGAAAATCAGGCTGAGATGAGTGTGGCCCTACCTCTTATTGTGTGGATCAAAGCTATGGTTTGATTGAAAATGCTTTTTATGTACATGCTAAACATATATAGATTAAGAAAAGAAAAGTGAAGATGAAATCAAGATAGGAAATCAGATTAATATCTACATGGTTCTGGTTTTAAGACCCAATCCCTTCTTTCTAGAAACTACTAGTAATCCTAAGCAAATGAGTCTAAAATATATCTTTTTATCCAGGATGGCTCAGAAATCCTGCCAATGCAGGAGATTTCAACTCAATGAAATAAGAAATAGGTTCCAGTTTTCTTGCCTTTAGAGGAGCCTGGCAGTGTACAGTCCATGGGATCGCGAAAGAGGTGGACGTAACTTAGCAAGTAAACAACAACAGCCAGAAATCTTAACCACGTGAGTCTAAAATATATCTTTGTTTGGTCATAGTCTTTCTTTTATTTCTTTGTCATCCTGGGTCACTCTTCATCATCTTTGACTTTAAGTGCAATGGTGGCTTTATTACAGCAGCCATGACATTTAGTGTTGGAAGACAACTCTCCATTGGTTTCTTGTATTTCTCCTTATCTTATAAGGAGAGGCATTGATTGCCTTTTTCTGAGCTATATTTTCAAGAATGTGTGCATGCAAGTAGCCTCGGAAGGTAGAGGTGATGTCTTCCTCCAGAGCAACAGGTAGGTGTGCTTGATGCCCGATACAATGATTCGAGTTTTCTAAGCCCAAGGGTTCGCTCCTGTAATACAACCCATCACATGTTCAGGTATCACCGGGTTCTCTTCACATTACCTCAGGGGAACTGGGATTTGGGACTCTAGTATAAGAAAAGACTGAGTCTTTGGCTGCTGGAAGTAATTATTGATATTTCTCTTGTCTCTAGTCTAGAGGTTGTGTGCCTTCTGTGAGAATCTTCTTCCATAATCTATGGTGGGGTAATGTACTAGTTTGAAGGTAAAGAAAAATTCCAAAGACTTTAGTTTTGACTGCTAATTGCATAATGTTTTCAATTTCTCTCGACTTACTAAAAGTTCAGACTAAGCCACAAGTCCTAGAAAAGTTTGAGTAGTTCTATAATAATTATCACTGCTGCTAACATATAAAATTTCAGGAAGTTTTTCAGCTTCAAAGCAACACTCTGAAAACACTTCTGCAAGTGGTTTGTAGACCCAGCTACAGTGTCTATCTTCTTACCAGGTCTACACTGTCTTAGGTTGTCTCTCTTGAGAACTCTGAAATGCGTTCTTTTGGAGAGAAGAGTTTGACCCCACAATGGCCTGTGTGTATGCAGCAGCTTCCAGGTTAAATCTGAACTAAAACATACTCTCCCATTGATTTTATGATTGATTTTCTCAATGGCTCTCATCAACTTCACCAAAGCTGCCTAGGCAACTGGAGAGAAGGGAGGATGGTAGTGATTCCTTACCTATTTCATCTCCATGGTCATTTATAGACTTTGAAATTATTTTACTTTATTTCATTTATGTGAGCATAGTATTACAGACTTAAATAATTTTAAGGATCAAAAACATCTTAGAACTGTCATCTGTGTATAACCTCCCACACAAAGCAGATACACAAACTGGAAGCAGACACTGCTTAGTTACCTACAGTGTTGAGAGCTGATGGAATTCACAGTCAGTGTTCTTATCATGATTGTGCATATTTAATATTTCAAAATGTCTGCCTATACCAACTCTAAGTTATATTAATCATCTCCGACCATTCATCCCAAGCCCATCATCTGGTGCCACCACTGACTTTATCTGTCCTATCCCAGATAATCACCAATGATCTCCTCCCCAAACTAAACTTAGCAAATGACCACAATTATATTTTTAAAGACATGGCTTCAAAATTTTTGAATATTCTGGCAAAATTCACACTAAAATGAATTCATATGTGCTTTTCCCATGATGGCCTAATGACCATACTCAACAATGTATTGGTCTTTTCCATGCATATCCACCACACTGTTGATCTATATTATGTTCACAGTTAACTAGAAACTTCAGATCTTCTTCACATGAATTCCTGATAACCAGGTTCATCACATTGTAAATGCCAGCAATTGATCTTTTTTCCTTTTATCTAAAGTAATCTAACTGCTAAATTAGTTTGGTGGGTTTTAATCCATTTCCATCCTCTTAAGATTCTTTCCAAGTATTTATCCTTCAATCAAAACTATTTGTAACTTTTCCAAGATTTCTCATTAAAAACTCTGAAGCAAATGTCTTTACACCTTTAATTTATCGATTAAAACATCAGACAGAGCAGGACCAATAATAGAACTCTTTGATCTTTAACTTTAACCCCCCTCACAATTGACATAGTTCTAAAGATCTATATTTTTAAGTGTGATTATTTAAAAGACTTAAAATTTACCTTTCTATATTATCAACTAGAATTCATATATTTATATTATTCCCAAAGTTACGGTGACTTGAGAAAATGTAATGTGTCTTGCTCAAATTTGAAAAAATGTTTTGATTAAGCTTTTGTTATAAAAGGCATAAATATTTATTGTAGAAAATTTCAAAATCACACAGAAAATTTAGAGAGAGTACAGTTGACCCTAGAATGAAGGTAGCTACCTAAAATCAGAACTGGTACATGTAGCTTGCAAAAAAACATGTAAATAAAGAAATAAAGATGAAAACACACACAGAACACATATTTAATATTATTAGAAAAGAGAGTCCTACAACTTCAAATCACCAGTACCTAGAGAAATCAGCATTAAAGGCTAGCATAGTCATTCTGAGAGTTCTCACTATCACTTCAACACATGTGTGCAGAGCAGGGCTACATCTGAGAAGAAGGCATGGAAAACATGAAAAGAGAAAGGAGACACAGACAAAGCAAACATAAAATCACCACAGAAAAATCCAACACTGAACTCAAGTCTGAAACCTGGTAACTGAAAGCCCTTGTTGCTGTTTAGTTGCTAAGTCAAGTCCAACTGTTTTGTGACCCCATGGGCTGTAGCCCACCAGGCTTTTGTGTCCATGGGATACTGGAGTGAGTTGCCACTTTCTTCTCTAGAGGACCTTCCCGACCCAAGGATCGGACTCATGTCTCCTGCCTTGCAGGTCGATTCTTTACCACTGAGCACCAGGGAAGCTGAAAAGTTCTAGATGTGAGTAAAGAATTAAAAAAAATATTTAGGTGACGATCTTGGACAGACATCATTTCTAGGGAAGAAGAAGGTAATTAGAATGGAGAGACATCTTTTTAAATTGTAGTTATGCAGGTAAAGAAGCAATTAACAGAAAAAAATAGGGCTCTTGAAAAAATAAAAATAAACAACAGGACCTAGGAATTATTTCTTCCCACATTAAAGATACTCATTTATAAAGCAACTTCATTAAACTGACAAAAAAATGTACTTTTGAAATATAAACTTTGTTTATGAAATGGATTGAATAAAATTAGCCTATTTCCATATAAAGCTACTATAAGATAATGACAGAAAATGATAAACAGTATATATGATAAAAATTCCTTTAAAAGAACTGACCACAAAGTGGAAAAAAAACTATGAGACAACAAAGAAACTGAATAAAATATCCTAAAGCAAGTGTTTGAAGATAATGTTTACATAACAAAAGCAGTTAGGACAACTAGAAAGGAAGTAAGAGTTGATGAAACTCAGCAAAGAAACTAAAGAAAAAGCTCATAGATAAGGATTAAGGTAAAAAATAATTGAGAATGGATTTAAATGAAAATTTAATAAGGGAAACTGAATAGGGACTGATTAACAAACAAAACAATGAGAAAAAGAAACAAACAAAAAAAAAGAGTCAGAGGGAAAGTGATCCAATCAGGATACAGGCAAAGAAAAGCTAACATAAGATAAATAAAATTCCTGAAGAAGAGTATTAAACAGTGTCATCAAACTTGTATATAAATCTGTAATCCAGAGTTCTGCTTTTGGTCACATGAAGCAAACAAGCCCTGGCTTACATTCCTGTCTCAACAATTAGAAAGCCAGAGAAAATATATGTCAACCATGCTGAAACACTGAAGATCACTTAGTGAAGGACTGTGATCCACTAAAGAAGAGAAGCAAATGCAGTGAGCCTACGATTAACCCCATACTGGGATGTTTCTATTAATAGCAGAGTGCTAAGTGCTATGACTGTGGTTCAGATCATCAGCTCCTTATTGCAAAATTCAAGCTGAAATTGAAGAAAATAGGGGAAAACCACCGGGCTTCCCAGGGGATGCTAGTGGTAAAGAATCCACCTGCCAAATGCAGGAGAGATAAGAGACATGGGTTCAATCCCTGGGTTGGGAAAATCCCCTGGAGCAGGGGATGGCAACCCATTCAAGTATTTTTGCCTGGAGAATCCCATGGACAGAGGAGCCTGGAGGTTTACAGTCCACAGGGTCACAAAGAGTCAGACATGACTGAAGCGACTTAGCATGCTCACACAAGGAAAACCACTAGACCATTCAGTTATGACCTAAATCAAATCCTTTATGATTATACAGTGGAGGTGATGAGTAGATTCAAGGGATTAGATCTGGTAAACAGTGCGCCTGAAGAACTATCGACAGAGGTTCATAACATTGTACAGGAGTCAGTGACCAAAACCATCCCAAAGAAAAAGAAATGCAAGAAGGCAAAATGATTGTCTGAGGAGACTTAACTCATAGCTTCTGAAAGAAAAGAAGCACAAAGCAAGGGAGAAAGAGGAAGATATATCCAACTGGATGCACAGTTCCAGAGAACAGCAAGGAGAGAGAAGAAGGATTTCTTAATGAACAGTGTAGAGAAATAAAGGAAAACAATAGAATGGGAAAGACTAGAGATCTCTTCAAGAAAATTGGAAATAAAAAGGGAACATTTCATGCAAGGATGCACATGATAAAGGACAGAAATGGTAAGGACCTAATAGAAGCAGAAGAGATTAAAAAGAGGTGACAAGAATACACAGAACAACTATACAAAAAAGGTCTTAATGACCCAGATAACCACAAGGGTGTGATCAGTCACCTAGAGCCAGACATCCTGGAATCTGGAGTCAAGTAGGCCTTAGGAAGCATGACTACACACAAGGCTAGTGGAGGTGATGGAATTCCAGCTGAGCAATTTCAAATCCTAAAAGATGATGCTGTGAAAGTGCTGCACTCAACATGTTAGCAAATTTGGAAAACAGCAGTGGCCACAGGACTGGAAAAGGTCAGTTTTCATTCCAATTTCAAAGAAGGGCAGAGTCAGAGAATGTAAAATTGTGCTTATTTTGCATGCTAGTAAGGTGATGCTCAAAATGCTTCAATTTAGGCTTTAGCAGCCCATGAACTGAGAAACTCCAGATGTACAAGATGGGTTTTAAAAAGACAGAGAAACCAGATATCAAATTGTCAACATTCCTTGCATCACAGAGAAAGCAAGGGAATTCCAGCAAAGCATTTATTTCTGCTTCATTGACTATGCTAAAGCCTTTGATTGTGTGGGTCACAACAAACTCTAGAAAATCCTTAAAGAGATGGGAATACCTGACCACCTTACCTGTTTCCTGAGAAACCTGTATTGGGGTCAAGAAGCAACAGTTAATACATGGAGCAATGGACTGGTTCAAAATTGGAAAAGGAGTACGTAAAGGCTATATATTGTCACCCTGTTTATTTAACTTATAGGCAGAGTACATTAAGTGAAATGCCAAGCTGAATGAATCATAAGCTGAAATCAAGATTGCTTGGAGAAATATCAATAACCTCAGATATGCAGATGATACCACTCTGATGGCAGAAATTGAAGAGGAACTAAAGAACCTCTTGATGAGGATGAAAGAGGAGAGTGAAAAAGTTGGCTTAAAACTCAATTCAAAAAACTATGATCATAGCATACGGTCCCATCATTTCATGGCAAATAGATGGGGAAAAAGTGGAACCAGTGACAGGTTTTTTTTTCCCTTGGGCTTCAAAATCACTGTGGACAGCGACTGCAGCTGTGGAATTAAAAGACGCTTGCTTTTTGGAAGGGAAGGTATGACAAACCTAGATAGTGTATTAAAAAGCAAAGACATCACATAGTCAAAGCTGTGGTTTTTCCAGTAATCATGTGCAAATGTGAGATTTGGAGCACAAAGAAGGCTGAGCACCAAAGAATTGATACCTTTGAATTGTGGTGCTGCAGAAGACTCTTGAGAGTCCCTTGTACTGCAAGGAGATCACACCAGTCAATCCTAAAGGAAATCAACCCTGAATATTCATTGGAAGGACTGATGCTGAAGCTCCAATATTTTGGCCACCTGATGCAAAGTGTAGACTCATTGGAAAAGACCCTTATGCTAGGAAGAATTGAAAGCAAAAGAAGAGGTTGACAGAATGAGATGGTTAAGTAGCACCATCGACTCAATGGACATGAATCTGAGCAAACTCCAGGATATAATTAAAGACAGGAAAGGCAGGCATGCTGCAGTCCACAGGGTTGGCAAAAGTTGGACATGATTTAGTAACTGAGCAACAGCAACATGGCCTCAGTTGAGTTGAGGAGGCAGAGATTTAACACTTGCCTAATTTCTTGACTGATCACAAATTTAGGAGACACACACAAGAACCCGAAGGAACCTAGCTTTAAAGCAGAAGATAGGAATCTTAAGAGCAAAGCTGAGATATCAATTTTTTCATAATGTTCAAGAAGTCATTTCTTTAAAGTTTAAATCCAACAAGTTAACCAATACTCTTCAGAAAAATGCAACAGAATCCATAGTCCCTATAGCATATTATCTACAATATGCAGTCGATAACAAAAAGTTGTGAGATATGAAAAAACAAAAGCACACATACACAAATTGTTTTTAAGTGTTACCCCATACACAGGAAAAGATAGTCAATTAAAATGTATTTTGTGTACGAACAGCTGTTGGATATTGCTGACAAAGACTTCAAATCATCTGTTATAAATATGTTCAACAAATTAAGAGAAAATTATCCAACGTATTAAAGAAAGTCTTATAAAAGTGAATGAACAAATGAGGAATAGAAATAGAGAACTAAAAACTTCAACAAAATGCATGTGTAAGTGAAAATTGCCATCACAGAAAGTTAAAACTCACCAGTTGGAGAATAATAGCTGATTGGTGCACTTGATCTTGAGACATATACAAAAGCAATAAGAAGAGAAGTTTTACCTTAAGAAAATATGTTTACATCAATGGAAATGAAAAGGGGGTCCAGAAGTAAACTCCCAGATTTATGAGCAATTGATTTTTGACAAAGCACAGAGGTAATTCCACAAGGGAAAAAATTGTTAATAACTTTTTAGCCAATAATACTTGGACCATTTGATGCCAATCAACAACAAAAGTAGATCTCAAGCTTTACCTCCTATCATACACAACATTAATTCAAAATAATGCATAAGGGATGTATAGACCTATTGTAAAAATTATAACAATAAGGATTCCAGAAGATAGTATAGAAGATTCAGGACTCAGGTTGCTTAGACAAGACCTAGAAAACTAGAAGCATACAGGAAAAGAAAACATAGATAAATTTCATCAAATTTTAAAATGCCTTACAAAATATACCCCTAGGGAAAATAATAGGCTGCCACACACTTGGAGGAAATATCCACAGTACATATATCTGATAAAGGAGTTGCATGCAGAAAACATCAAAAACTTCTACAATTCAGTAATATGAAGACAAATAGCTTCCACAAAACTGGCAAAAGATTTGAGCAGAAACTTTGTAAAAGGAGCTTTTTGAATATCCATTAATCACATGAAAAAGTGTTCATCATTAGTCATCAGGGAAATGCAAATTAAAGCAACAATTAGATACCACTAAACGCCCACTAGAAAGGCTTAAACAGCAAACAACAAAAAAGTGAAGCGACAAAGCATTGGCAAGGATGTGGAACGCCCAGAGCACCTTTACAGTCTTGGTGGTGATGTGAAAAGGTTCAAGGACTGTACAAAACAGGTCATTCAGTCAGTTTAGTCACTCAGTCATGTCTGACACTTTGTGACCCCATGGACTGCAGCACACCAGGCTTCCCTGTCCATCACCAACACCCGGAGCTTACTCAAACTCAAGTCCATCTAGTGGGTTATGCCATCCAACCATCTCATCCTCTGTCATCCCCTTCTCCTCCTACCTTCAATCTTTCCCAGCATAAGGATCTTTTCCAGTGAGTGAGTTCACATCATGTGGCCAAAGTATTGGAGTTTCAGCTTCAGCATCAGTCCTTCCAATGAATATTCAGGACTGATTTCCTTTAGTATTCACTGGGGTGATTGCCTTCCAGTCCAATGGACTCTCAAGAGTCTTCTCCAACAGCAAAGTTCAAAAGCATCAGTTCTTCAGCGCTCAGCTTTCTTTATAGTCCAACTCTCACATCCACACATGACTACTGGAAAACAATAGGCTTGACTAGACAGAACTTTGTTGGCAAAGTTTTTTAATATGCTGTCTAGGTTGGTCATAACTTTTCTTCCAAGGAGCAAGCATCTTTTAACTTCATGGCTGCAGTCATCATCTGCAGTGATTTTGCAGCCCCAAAATATAAACTTTCACTGTTTCCATTTTTCCCCATCTATTTGCCATGAAGTGATGGGACTGGATGCCATGATCTTGGTTTTCTGAAAGTTGAGTTTTAAGCCAAATTTATCACTCTCCTCTTTCACTTTCATCAATAGGCTCCTTAGTTCCTCTTTGCTTTCTGCCATAAGGGTGGTGTCATCTGCATATCTGAGGTTATTGATACATCTCTTGGCAATCTTGATTCCAGCTTTTGCTTCTTCCAGGACAGCATTTCATATGATGTACTCTGCATATAAGTTAAATAAGCAGGGTGACAATATACAGCCTTGACTTACTACTTTCCTGATTTGGAACCAGTTGATTGTTCCATGTCCAGTTCTAACTGTTGCTTCTTGACCTGCATACAGATTTCTCAGGAAGCAGGTAAGGTGGTCTGATATTCCCATCTCTTGAAGAATTTTCCACAGTTTGTTGTGATCCACACAGTCAAAGGCGTTGGCGTAACCAATAGAGCAGAAGTAGATGTTTTTCTGAAATTCTCTTGCTTTTTCTATGATCCAACGGATTTTGGCAATTTGATCTCTGGTTCCTCTGCCTTTTCTAAATCCAGCTTGAACATCTGGAAGTTCTCAGTTCACATACTGTTGAATCCTGGCTTGGAGAATTTTGAGAACTACTGTGCTAGCCTGTGAGATGAGTACAATTGTGCTGTAGTTTGAACATACTTTGCCATTGCCTTTCTTTGGGATTGAAATGAAAACTGACCTTTTCCAGCCCCGTGGGCTTGCTTACTTTTCCAGACTTGCTGGTATATTGAGTGTAGCACTTTCACAGCATCATCTTTTAGGATTTGAAATAGCTCAACTGGAATTCCATCACCTCCACAAGCTTTGTTGGTAGTGATGCTTCCTAAGGCCCACTTGACTTCACATTCCAGGATGTCTGACTCTAGGTGGGTGATTACACCATCGCAGTTATCTGGGTCATGAAGATCTTTTTTGTATAGTGCTTCTGTGTAGTCTTGCCGCCTCTTCTTAATATGTTCTGCTTCTGTTAGGTCCATACAATTTCTGTCCTTTTTGTGCCCATCTTTTCATGAAATGTTCCCTTAGTATCTCTAATTTTCTTGAAGAGATCTCTAGTCTTTCCCATTCTATTGTTTTCCTCTATTTCTTTGCACTGATCACTGAGGAAGTCTTTCTTATCTTTCCTTGCTATTCTTTGGAACTCTGCATTCAAATGGATATATCTTTCTTTTCTCCTTTGCCTTTCACTTCTCTTCTTTTCATAGCTGTTTGTAAGTCCTCCTCAGACAACCATTTTGCCTTTCTTTTTCTTGGGGATGATCTTGATCCCTGTCTCCTGTATAATGTCACGAACCTCCATCCATAGTTCTTCAGGCACTCTGTCTATCAGATCTGATCACTTGAATCTACTTCTCACTTCCACTGTATAATCCTGAGAGATTTTATTTCGGTCATACCTGAATGATCTAGTGTTTTCCCTACTTTCTTCAATTTAAGTCTGAATTTGGCAATAAGCAGTTCATGATCTGAGTCATAGTCAGCTCCTGGTCTTGTTTTTGCTGACTGTATAGAGCCTCTCCATCTTTGGCGGCAAAGAATATAATCAATCTGATATCAGTGTTGATCATCTGGTGATGTTCATGTGTAGAGTTGTCTCTTGTGTTGTTGGAAGAGGGTGTTTGCTATGACCAGTGTGTTCTCTTGGCAAAACTCTGTTAGCCTTTGCCCTGTTTCACTCTGTACTCCAAGGCCAAATTTGCCTGTTACTCCAGGTATTTCTTAACTTCATACTTTTGCATCCAGTCCACTATAATGAAAAGGACATCTTTTGGGGTGTTAGTTCTAGAAGGTCTTGTAGGTCTTCATAGAACCATTCAACTTCAGATTCTTCAGCATTACTGGTTGAGGCATGGACTTGGATTACTTTGATATTGAATGGTTTGGCTTGGAAACAAACAGAGATCATTCTATCGTTTTTGAGATTGCCCCCAAGAGCTGCATTTTGGACTTTTTTTGACTATGATGGCTACTCCTGGCCCCCAGTAGTAGATATAATGGTTGTCTGAGTTAAACTCACCCATTCCAGTCCATTTTAGTTCACTAATTCCTAAAATGTCAATGTTCACTCTTGACATCTCCTGTTTGACCACTTCCAATTTACCTTGATTCATGAATCTAACATTCCAGGTTCCTATGCAATATTGCTCTTTACAGCATTGGACACTACTTCCATCACCAGTCACATCAACAACTGGGCATTGTTTTTGCTTTGGATCTGTCTCTTCATTCTTTCTGGAGTTATTTCTCCACTGATCTCTGGTAGCATATTGGGCACCTACCGACCTGGGGAGTTCATCTTTCAATGTCATATCTTTTTGGCTTTTCAAACTTTTCATGTGGTTTTCATGGCAAGAATATTGAAGTGGTTTGCCATTCCCTTCTCCAGTGGACCATGTTTTGTCAGAATTCTCCAGCATGACCCGTCCGTCTTGGGTGGCCCTACATGGCGTGGCTCCCTCCAAAAGTCTGTTTCCCCAGTCTTGTGTAAGTTCTGGCAGCTCTGTGGTAGGCTTAATGGTGACCTCCTCCAAGAGGGCTTACGCCACACCCAGGTCTGCTCCACCCAGAGCTCCTGCCCCTGTAGCAGGCCACTGCTGACCTGTACCTCCACAGGAGACACTCAAACACTCAAAGGCAGGTCTGGCTCAGTCTCTGTGGGGTCTCCTGGTGTGCACAAGTTTTTGTTTGAGCCCTCTAAGCATCTCCGGTGGGTATGGAGTTTCATTCTCAACACAATTTTGCCCCTCCTACCATCTCACTAGGGCTTCTCCTTTGCCCTTTGACCTTGGGTATCTTTTTTTGGTGGGATCCAATGTTCTTCTGTCAATGGTTGTTCAGCAGCTAGTTGTAATTTTGGAGTTCTTACAGGAGATGATGAGCACAAATCAGGTAGTTTCTTATAAAATTAAATGTCTATGTATACTTACATGATTCAGAAACTTCACTCCTATTTATATAAGAGAAAACAAAACATGTTCATACAAAGACTTGTACACAAATGTTCAGAGAAGTCTTATTTCTAATAGCTCAAAAGTGAATAAATAAATGTGTGTCAGTGGATAAACTCATAAACAAATAGTGGTATATAATATAGGGTCTTCCCAGATGGTGAGGTGGGAATCTGCCTGCCAGTGCAGGAGATGCAGGAGATAAGGTTTGATGCCTGGGTTGAGGAGATCCCCTAGAGTAGGAAATGGCAACTCACTCCAGTATTCTTGCCTAGAGAAACCCATGGACAGGGGAGGCTTTGGGCTTCAGTCCAAGGGGTCACAAAGAGCTGGGCATGACTGAGCATGTACACACAGCACAACAACATATACATACAGAGGAACACTACTCATCAGCAAACAGAAACAAACTACCGACACAGGCGATAGTATGAATAGATGCCAAAATCATGCTGAGAAAGAGAAGCAAAACAGAAGCCAGACACGCTTTAGTTCATACTGTGTGATTCCATTTAAATAAATTCTGAAAAAGTGCAATCTGTAGTGACAGGAATCAAATCAGTGCTTGCTCAGAGCCATGAAGTGGATTTTGGAGGGGGAGAAAGTGCCTAGGGGAACGGCATTCAATAAAAGGGGGCTCAGGGGAACTTTGAATTATGAAAAATCCTTTACCTTGATTGTGGTGGTGGTGATGTGGGTTATATAAGCCATACATTTATCAAAAGTCATCAAACTCTACATTTAAAATGGTTGACTCAATATGTATAAATTACATATCAGTAAAACTGAATCAGAAAAAAAAACATAATCAGAAAAAGTTGTTTTTTTTTTAAAAAAAGAACTATACCTACTTAATAAAAAAATCCACTGGGGCCCTAGAGTAACTGTGTTGAAATTCTGAACTCTTTGGAAACAAACAAACAAACAAACAAAAAAACTCTAATGAAGATATTCCAAGTTAAAGATTAAGACAAAAATTCTTGAAACATAGACAGTAAAAGACAAAGTAATAAAATCATACTGGTATCAGGGGCTTCCCACATGGCGCTAGTAGGAAAGAACCTGCCAATGTAGGAGACGTAAGAGACGTGGGTTCAATCCCTGGGTCAGGAAAATACCTTGGAGGAGGGCATGGCAACCCACTTCAATATTCTTGCCTGGAGAATCCCATGGACAGAGGAGCCTTATGGGCTATAGTCCATAGGGTCTCAAAGAGTCAAACATGACTGAAGTGACTTAGCATGCATGTACATTGAGATCAGACCTCTAAAAGTCAACATACTAAGAAAGGTAGTAATGCAGCAGCATTTGAATAAACTTTGAGAAAAGAAAGTACGATACAAGTATATTATATCCAATTAAGCTACTGTTCAACTGTCAAGGCTACAAATACTAATTTTACACCTGAAAGGACTCAGGCTGTCTCATGAGCCTTTCTAGAGGAAACTACCAGGGGATGATCTTCATTCAACCAAGAGATAATGTGCAATTTTTGGTGAAAATGCTTATGGTAAACATTCAGTATATTTAATTATAGATATAAGACTAAAACAAGGATGAGGAAAAGGGTGAGAGAGGATTGTATATAACTATAATCTCATCGAATACAAAGAATTCAACTTTTAAAATGGAGAAAAAGAGGGATTGAAAGTGGGAAAGTAAAATAAGTTCCTTTTTTGTTGAAATGGGAATAAAAAACAAAAGATAATCATTTAACATTGACCAACCAACTAATAAAAGGGAAAGCAAGAAAGAAGCAGGGATTATGATGATCTAAAGGGTAAAAATAAAAAGATAATTTCTAGGACAAGCAAAACAAAACTCCCTTTAAAAAAATAAAAGCAAAGAAATTTATGTGAAAAAAAAATTTATTTTAACTTCCTAGAAATAGTCAATTGTTAGAACTAAAATCCTTTCCAACCTCTCCCTCCACACCCTCTCTCTCCCCTTCTCTTTCTCTCCTATCCATTCTTTCTCTCTCCACGTGTATTATTAGTACAAAGCAGGACTGCCAGGTTGTATTTTCGTTTCATATTTCATCATGAGCATTATCCATGCCAACAAATGTTCTCCCAAATTTATGACTTTCAATAGATTTATATATATTTCACATAATGGATGAATTAATATATTTGTTCTTCTGAAATCTTTCTGATTCATCCTATATTTGTAATCAAGTGTTCATCCATTTATTCATTCAACATATATTTATACATTGTCTAGTGTATGCAGTATATCAATGGGCAGGATGAAAGTATTCTCTGCCCTCCCTAGGAAGGCAGTGAAATAATTGTATGTGTGATTAATGTTGATAATGTAGAAGTTCAGAGAATTGTGGGGGTCCGGTTAAATGGATTTTTCTCAATCTTGAGATAAAGTCTAGGTCTAGTTTTGGTATTACTGTAGAAGGAAGTGAAGTTTGAAATGAAGTATAGTAGGATTTCCATAGTGTTCCAGTGGTTAAGACTTTCTGCTTCCAATGCAGGGAGCATGAGTTTGATTCCTGGCTGGGGAACTAAGATTCCACACACCATGGCATGGTCCAAAAAAAAAAAAAAAGAGTATAGTAATGTGAAGTGGACCTGGAATCAGGAGCTGGGGATCATTTGGTTGTACTTTCTTATCATTTCCATTTTTCTATCATATCTAAAGTCATATCCTTTGACTCTTTTCCTCTCTCTGAATAGACTGTATACTTACTTTTCAATTCTAGAAGATGTTGAACCTATTTTTTTTCTCTAATTATGGTGTCTTAAATCTTCTTTGTATTAAGATAAGAAGATAATTTTTCTGGCTTCCTTCTCTTTTGCCCCGTCTTTATAAATTTTGTTGTTGTTATGAACTGATTCAGATTTTATGAACTATAATATATCTTTCATCACACATATTCTTCAAAGAATTATCTTAGACATTCGCTATATTTTATGAACATTTTAATGACTGTCTACTCTACATGTAAACAGTTGTTGAGATATTTTATAACACAATTTGTCCATTTTTTAGTTCCTTATCTTGACTAATTTTTTGGTGGGCTGGAATATTTCAAATGTTCTTTCTTCCAGAAAAGCGATACCCTTGTTGATATTTATGTACATTTTGTGCATAACATTTTAAAGGAAGATCAGAGTAATTTAATCAATGAAGAATTCATCATGTTTGGGCAAGATTTACTCTTAAAAAGTGAAATGCTGATCAGGAAGAATCAGTTTGAAATTCTATTTAAAATCCAGAACAGTCAAGTCTATAGAGACAGAGAATAGATCAGCGGTGGTCTGAGGCTGTGGGGCTGGGGAGACCAGGTGTGAGGCTAAGCAATGTGGTGTGGGGTTTCATTTAGGGATAAGAAAACTGTTACGAAATGCGTTGTGGTGATGAACGCACAACTTTGTAAGTATATCATCATTAAATTGTACAGTTTACTTGAGTGAATTATGTGGTTTGTAAATTATGTGTCCATAAAGCTATAAAAAATGATTTAGCTTATTATTTTCACTATTTAGTGGTCTATTGTTTGCTGAAATTCCTCTTCTTTCTAAACTGGAGGCATCATCTGATCATTTCCATGCTTTTGTCAGTCGCTTCTCTTCACCATCGTTTCAAACTCAAAGTATGAACTTGATAAAAATCTCAGCCTCGTAAGCATTTGATGCAGACCCAGCTGGATATAATACTATGGATTTAAAGTTCATTTCTAATATTGACTCTTAGTTCTATTTTGCTATTATCTGCGTCTCTGAAGTCTGAGGTTATGCCCTCCTCACACTTTCACCCCTTAGCCAAATAAGCTATTACGAGTGGATCTTATCAATGAATTCATGTTCTTGGATAAAGTCTTACCTATACTTTGACCCCCAGGAAACATCACATTCTTCAGAAACTTCATCACAATTGCAAAAACCCTTAAGCCAAAGAACAAAAGCTCTAATGGTGGGATTTAAGGCAATGGAAGAGATTAGAGAGGCATTTGGCAATATAAAGCGATTTTCAAGTACCCTGAAATTAGGACACGTGGCCATACCTCCCACTGAGTCTGGCTCTTGAGTGATCCTGGTTTATTCTTCCATCCTTTACGTTAAATTCTGGGGCCATTAAGGCTAAAATTTCTTCAAAAAATCCCTCTTGCCTAACATGGGCAGGTTTCACGACATTTTCACATTTAGTTTGCTTTTTTTCTCTCCCGTGGCTGTCTGCTCTGCAAACCACTGTCAATGGAAGATGTTGAAGTCTGCTGCTATCAGGAAAGTGATAAGTTCAAATAATTGTTTCCTTCATTTGTGTTACTTTACTGAAACCTTTTTATGAACTTTGGCATTTTTTGCTCTTTATCTAAAATAATGCTGAAGATGCCTAAGATTTCAGACAAGACGTTTATGAAGCCTTAGAAAAAACAACGAGAAAAATAGAACCAGAGAAAACATGCTTTTAAAAAGATTACCTGTATTCTTCTGGGAATTTTTTATAGTTACTAGAGAAAGAGAACAAAAGGCCATACAGCGATATTTTTAAATTAATTCAGCACCGCTCAGGAGTGTCTGGAAGTCTGTGGAATGAAATCATGGATAACCCTTACCAGTGAACATCAGCTGAAAGAAAAATGTATCATCCTTGGGAGCTGAAAGAATGAAGACAGAATCTAGGGCTTTAGAAGAGATTGCCAAGACCCTACATCCACTGCTCCTCTGTTGCTGCCGCTGCTGCTAAATCGCGTCAGTCGTATCCAACTCTGTGCGACCCCATAGACGGCGGCCCACCAGGCACCCCCGTCCCTGGGATTCTCCAGGCAAGAACACTGGAGTGGGTGGCCATTTTCTTCTCCAATGCATGAAAATGAAAAGTGAAAGTGAAGTCGCTCATTCGTGTCGAACTCTTCGCGACCCCATGTGCTGCAGCCTACCAGGCTCCTCCGTCCATGGGGTTTCCCAGGCAAGAGTACTGGAGCGGGGTGCCATTGCCTTCTCCAACTGCTCCTCTACCGCCTATCCAATCATTAGGGCTGAATCAATACTCTCCCTCACTGGTAATAGTCAAATCCTTTTTTGAACAAAGATGCTACTTTAATCCCAGGTAATCTGCTGCTCTTTTACACACTCAGTTAAATCTTCAGCTATCTTTTTGGATTATTTTAACATTCCTCTGTTCAATATAGCCTTCCTTCTTCCTCTTGTTGTGTCCTTGGAAATGAAAATTTATCATCCTTCTCTGGGTTTCAATGTTGTTCATTATGGTTCTTCAAAGACTGTAAATCAACTAATTTCAATTTAAAAAAAAATAACTAAAAAAGGAAGTCCCTTGGCCATAAGACTTCCCTATCCTAATAAAAATTATTCACAAGAAATTTTTCAAAATTAAAAACAAAAAGAACCTTTTATTTGTCTCCCCTGCCCTTTTCAGCTTCTCAGGGAGGCGCAAGTGTCAGCTGTTGAGGCAGTTTTTAATTATTGACTCATCAGACTTGGCCTTCCCCGGGGACAGGAAATCTGCTTTCTCGCATTTGTGCTATTGAGGGCAATGCCTAAGATATGATAAATAAATAACTGCGCGTGATGAATGTCTGATCCTCCGTGGGCCACACGAGAAAACTCCTGTCAGAGCAGCCATGCTTCTTTCTCCTTTTAACAAGGCGTCCTCACCGAAGTTGCCACAGCTGCTGCTGTGGAACAATAAGCAAGTGCTTCAAGCACCCATTTTTCCTGTGTTTGGAAAAAAAAGGGTGGCAGCCTTCATAAATCCTAAGTGGTGGGGCCTGTCTGTTTTCATCCTTTCTCTGGTTCATTTTAAAGGAAGAAGAACAGAAGTGAGATTTCCTCTCTGGAGATCTAGATGCCTGTCCTTGATTCATCATTGTGGGACTTCAGGCAACCCACTGTCTTTCTGATTTTCAGTTTCCTTTCTCTAAGATATGCATATTACTTTGCCCTGCTTACACTGCGTCAGTGCTGTAAGACAGCAATGAAATGATATGCATGGAAGATGTACAAATATGAGTGTTTATTAGCATCATTATTAAGAGGTGGTGTTTGCTTTCACTCATTCTTTCGTTTGACAGATGTTTATTTTAAGGTCTATGAAAGCTGGGTTTTAGTTTTGCTCACTGCTATGTCCTGTTACCGAAAACACCACCTGACACATGGTCAGCACATATTAAATATTCAAGAAAACGCATGGATGAAGGGATGAAGAAGTGAGCTAAGCGTCCACCATGCAGTTACTGAGCCAGATACTGGCTAATATAAAAGTGAATAAAACAGGCATGATCTCTTTAAAATTGCCCCCTCTCTTTCACAATTAATGATTTTTGCCCCTCAATTCAACCTGTTCTTCCTTTCATAATCTGATTTCTGCTTTCCCTTTCTCTGGCTTGCTTTGTTTCCTCCCATGATTTTATCTTGGCGTTGCAGAAGAACATTATTCAAAGTTTAGAAAGCGAT
This sequence comes from Okapia johnstoni, assembly GCA_024291935.2. Classification (NCBI taxonomy): domain Eukaryota; kingdom Metazoa; phylum Chordata; class Mammalia; order Artiodactyla; family Giraffidae; genus Okapia; species Okapia johnstoni. The sequence continues at coordinate 25,963,714 of CM044327.1, forward strand.
GTAATTCAGTGTGAAACCTGATTTTAGTTTTTGATGCAATCTAATTGTTCCAGTTAAGTGTTCTTGATTTATGTATATATTATCAAAACATTTTAATTTTATATTTTGTTCTCCATTCTAAATAAGTCGTAAAAATTTCTACATGGGAAAGAGAATACAGGCATGACCTCTGCCCTTATGGGATTTATTCAGTGATTTATCCTTAAGCATGATGTTAGTTGTGGGCATTTTTATAGATACTATTTTTCAGAATGGGGCTTCCCTGGTAGCTGAGGAACCTTTCTTCTATTCCCAGTTTACCAAAGATTTTTATTGGAAAAAGTGTTGGATTGTGCCAAATACTATTCTGCATCTAATGAGATAAGAATATGAGTTTTCCTAAATCTATTAATATGTCAAGTTACTTTCATTGCCTTTTCTTCTTCTTTTTTTGTTTCTTCTTTATTTCTTGAGGTATAGTTGATCTACAATATTGTGTTAGTTTCAGGTGTACAGCTAAGTGATTCACTTAAACATATGTGTATGTTTTTCAGATATTTTCCATTGTAGGCTGTTACAAGATATTGAATATAGTTTCCTATGGTATACAGTAAATTTTTGTTGTATGTCTAGTTTATATATGGTGATGTGCATCTATTAATCCGATACTCCCAATTTATCACTCTCCCCTTCCACTTTTGTAAGTTTGTTTTCTATGCCTATGAATCTGTTGTGTAAATAAGCACTATTGTTTAGATTCCACAGATAGAGATATCATATAATATTTGTCTTTCTCAGTCTGACTTCACTTAGTATGACAATTTTTAGGTCCATCTGTGTTGTTGCAAATGGCTGTGTTTCTTTATTTTTTTATGACTGAATAATATTCCCAATCTTGCTTTCCTGGAGTAAGCCCCACTTGTTTATAAAATGTTACCATTTTAAATATTGCTGGATTTTATTTGCAAAAATATATTTTTAAAGTTTGGTCTCTATGTTCATGAGACATATTTGTGTGTAACATGTTTATTGTTGGATTACCTTTGTCAGGCTTTAAAATCAGTACTTTTTTATCCTAATGAAATAACTTGGTATGTTTCATTCCCTACTTTCTCAAAATATTTCTGTAGGATTAATAGTATTACCTTCTTAAATGTTTGGTAAAATGCATCACTTAAGCATCACTGGGCCTGAAATTTTCTTCTTGGGAGCATTTTTAATAGATGACAAAATTATTTTAATGAGTATATGACTCCTCAGATTTTATCTTATACCATTTTGGGTAGGTTTTAAATCTCAAGGGATTTATCCATTTTATCTGAGTTGTCAAATTTAGTAGAACAAAATTGTTGATAACATTCCCTTAATACCATTTAATATCTGTACCTCTATTCTGATATTCCATTTTTCATTGCTGATGCAATATTGATAATTTGTGTCTTTCTTCTTTGAAAAAATGCCTATTCAAGTCTTCCACCGATTTTTAATCAAATGGTTTTGATAGTGAGCTGTGTTAGTTCTTTATATATTTTGTATATTAACCCATTATCAGATATATTATTTGTAAATATCTCTCCCTATCAGTGGTTTTCTTTTCAGTTATGATGATGATTTCTTTTGATGTCCAAAAGCTTTTTAGTTTGAAGTGGTCCCCTTTGCTTATTTTTGCTTCGTTTTTGTTGCTGATGAAATAGATCCTACAGATACATAATATGCCAAGATTGATGCTAAAGAGCATACAATGGCTTTTCTAGGAATTTTATTGTTTGAAGTCTTACATTTAAGTCTTTAATCCATTTTGACTTTATTTTTCTACACTTTTTGAGAAAATGATCTAGTTTTATTCTTTCACATGTAGCTGTCCAGTTTTCCCAACACCACTTGTTGAAGAGACTATATTTTCTCCATCGTATATTCTTGTCTCCTTTGTTGTACATCAGTTGACATTGATTGTGTGGGGGGTTCTTTCTGGGTTCTCTTTTCTGTTTCATGGATCCCTGTGTTTGTCTTTGTGCCAGCACCAGACTTTTTGACTATTAAAGCTTTGAGGTATAGTCTGAAGTTAGGGACTGGGATGCTCCTTCCTGCATCAGTTTCTGCTTGTGAGTTTCTTCTCCAGTAAGTTGTTATTCTCTGATTCTTTCCTGCCTATCTCACCAGTGTGATGGGGCCAGCGCTTTGCCCTCTGTTCTCATCTCACTAATGGAGTCTAGAAGAGATATTGAATTTTTCAGTCTGTTCAACTTTTTGCTGTGCTTAGTTGCTCAGTCGTGTCTGACTCTTTGTGACCCCGTGGGCTGTAACCCACCAGGCTCCTCTGTCCATAGGATTCTCCAGGCAAAAATACTGGAGTGGGTTGCATGGAGTGGCAGCTTTCAAGCTCCTTACATGTGGAACCAGAAGCCATAACTCATAATTTTCTGCATACAACATCCCTCTCACATACACACATGCTGTCATTCTCTTAACTCAATAATTTCAGCTATCATTTCTCTTTCATTTCATTTACAAGAAAACTTGTTTAAAGGGACATGCTCATTGTCTTTGGTTAGGGTCCTTTCTTTTTTCCCTTGTGCCCATTTCTATGGGGATTTTGCCCATTTCTATAGGGATTTTGCCAGTAACACTTTACTGAAACTATTCTTATCAAATTCACATAAGCACTTGGTAAACCTAATGGTCAATTATTAGTTATCTTACTTAACGTAACAGTAACACTTATTTACTCCTTCCTCTTGGAACTATTGGATTGGCCAAAAAGTTCATTCAGGCTTTTCCATAAGATGTTATGGAAAAACTCAAACAAACATTTTGACAAACCTTATATTTCCTTTACTTGACTTCCAGGGTATCACACTCTCATCTTTCTTCTCTGGCTGCTGCTTCTTAATTTCCTCATCTGTTTTTTCCTCATCTCCTTGCCTTCTAGATAATTTAGAACTCAGTCTTTAGACCTCCACCCTTTTGTGTTTACTCTTATTATTTAGTGATCTCATCCAGGGACTTAGTTTTAAATAGCATCTATATGCTGATATCTCTCAAATATATATGTCAAGACCGATCCTAGCTCATGAATTACTATGTATTTCTAACAAAAATGTAACTCTGTTATACTCAGCATATCCTTCAGGATACAGACATTTTATTTATTTTTTAAAGATTTTTAAGAATATTTATTTAGGCTACATAGGTCTTAGCTGCAGCAGGCAGGATCTTCCATCTTTGTTGCAGCATAAAGGACCTAGTTCTCTAACCGGGGATTGAATCCACGTTCTCTGCATTGGGAGTGTGGTGTCTTACCCACTGGGTCACCAGGGAAGTTCCTGGAAATAGACATTTTAAACTTAACCTAAGTCAAACTAAATCTTTGATTTTCCCCTCTAAACATATTCCGTCCAGTCTTCTCCATCTCAGTTAGTGGCAAATGCATGCATCTGGTTACTAGAAATGTTTACTGGTGACAGGGAAATATGTCAAGAGATTAGTTAGGAAAGCCTGTTACTTCCCCCACCACACATAGTCAGAATCCTCTGTTATCAAAATCCCTACTCTCAGCTTTCTGCCCAAGGAGCGATTTTCTCTTCTGTGAGTTTTTGCCATATTCTTATAACTTATCTCCCTTTTTCTATCTTTGTCAAACCTAAATCTACTCACAACATGCAACCAAGTAGGTCAGATCATATTACTTCCCTGCATCAACCCTCTAATGGCTGTTCTCCCAACTCAGAGTAAAGGTCAAAAATCTTTCAAGAGCCTGGAAGGTCCTACACAATCAGTCTCACCCATTAGCTCTCAAATGTCACCTCCTACTATTTCTCCTTGCTTATTCTGTTCCAGCCACACTCACCCGCTTGCTGTTCACTTTCCTACATTCACAAGCATTTAGGACTTTTGGAGGTCATGCTTTTATCTCCTGAAATGCTTTCCTTGGATAGTTGTGTGCCTTGTTTCTTTTCCCCCATCAGATCTTTGCTTAAATGTATTATTAGTGAGGCTTTTCATGATCATCTTATTTATAACTGGAATCTTCCAACTTCTCTAACTCCTTTCTCTTCTTTATTTTTTGTTTTAGAATTTGTCACCTCCACACTGTGCTATATCTATCTAATTTTTGTTTCTCCCTCACTAAATTTATGAGTAGATTCTTGCTTGTTCTATTTACACATGTAAAATTAATATATAGTATGGTGAAGTATTACTTTCTACGTGCAAAGGAAAATGGATCTGAAATGCAAAAAATGAAATGGGCATTATTTGTTGAGGATTTAGAATATGCCAGCCTCTAGGCTAAGAGTTTAACACATCCTATCTCTCTCATTTAATCTTTACAAAAATCCATTAGGGTAAAACTGGTCTTCCTGAATATTTCAAGTGAGAACACTAAAGCGAGAAAGAAGAAATAATTTCCCCAAAGTCAAACATGTTGGCAAGGTCAGTTAGTATCTGAGCCCAGCCATTGTGATTCTAGATCCCATACTCTCAGCCACCACATGAACATTTGATAAATAAAACTATAATTATTCAGATTAAGACCTTAATAATTAATTAATTAATGGCAACACATTCTTCTAGGTCTGTGAGATATAAAAAGAAGATATAAATAAACTGTCCTTCAATTAACTTTTAAAGATGCAATAAGATGGTAGTCTCAGGCCTTCCCTGGTTACCCAGTGTTTAGAACTCCATGCTTCCACTGCAGGGGACATAGGGGTGATCCCTGGTCTGGGACAGTGTGGACAAAAAAAAATTTTTTTTCAAAAGATGATTGCTTCTTTGTAAACACAAACTTTCTTTAAATATTGTTAATCAGGAAAATAAAAACTTCTAAAATGCTTTTGAATGAAAAATATAGAACCATTATTCTTTTCTTTTCTTTGCCCATTATGTTTTAGACAATTGTTTAAGTTACATTTTTCCCTGTCTTGGGCAGCTTTGAATTTATAGCTCTTAAAAACTCCTAAAAGGACACAACTAAAAATTTAATGGGCATTTCAGCTAAGTCTTTTTGAATTTTGTATTAGATTTCCCCTTAGCCTTGGGTAAAGCCATAAAAAAAATTGCCTGCTTAAAAATGTAATCATCACACAGGAACCTTCCTAAAGTCAGCATCAAATAGAATAAAGTATATTTTATTAATGATACAATTCACAAAATTACCAGCCCTGCCACTCTCTGCCCTCCGGGGAAACCTCCTCCTCCTATTACATGTACACCAGTCACTGGTGTTTGTTCTGTGTAATTTAACCTTCTGATTGCCTTGAATGCTTAATGAACTCAATTAAGTGAAATGCTGATGAAAAGTGTTGAAATCTGCTGGGAAGGGAGACCACTGAAATCCTTGTCTTGAGACAGAGCCCAAAGAATGCAGAGTCCTGGTCTGAGGAACTAGAATCAAGAAGGGACATGAAAACTGTTCTCACTTCTGAAGTGAGGTTTTGTAAAGGAACAGAGTCAAAGATCCAGTCAGGCCTGGGAATCCATGGAGCAGTGGCCCTGTCTCTACTTAAATGCCTTTTTCTTTCTCAACATGTTTATCTAGGACTCATAATACATTATAACTGACCTCTTCCTCCTACCTCAACGTGGTTGGCTTATTCTCAGTTCGAAACTGAATAACTTTCTTCCTCAAATTTGTCTCAAAGAAAGAGGTGATGTCTCTCCCTGAGAGAGTAAACAATGATGTAATAACTAAGAAATACCAAGTGCAAATTTAAATGACGTTGAGAATTGAGATGCAAAAAAAAAAGCCGTGGCAATTTATGATAGCAATTTTCCAGTATCTAACGTGGATTTCCCTACTGAGATGGAAGAAATGGTCCAAATGGCATGCTGATTGTCTGAGAGTAAATTTCTACTGACTAAAGAAATTTATTCACAAAACTAATTTGATTTATTAAACTTATTTACTCCCCCAGTGAAATTATGACTCCACTTCAGAGGACATAGCCAATGAGAAGATAAGTTCTTATTTCTGAAGTATCTTAGAGTGGGATGAGAAGCAAATTGTTTCAACAGAAATGAGCTTTATGTGTGTGTGTGTACATGCGTGTGCATGTGTATAAGGGCTGCTAAGGGATTTATATAACTACAAAGCCATACTTACGCACTGGAGCTTGTGCGATTACACTTGTTTCCATCCTGTTCAGAGGCTACCCTAAAGATGCACTCTACTCAGAGCCAAACCATGTGAGATTCTGAAGGAGATTTTAACAAGCATCACATCTGCTTTAAGACCCATACTTTACTAGTGTAGAATGCTCTGACCCTGGGAGAATTCCACCCCTGGTACAGAGTGGGAAATTAGGGAATGATTCACACCACTTTCAACTGTTTCCTTTATTCTAATGTCCCCAATAAGGTGGGGTTTTCTTCCCTTTCGTTTATTCTTTAAATGTCTGGAGTTAAGAGTACTTAATTGGGCTGAATTGTGTACTCGGGCCTTAAAAGATTAAATTGGCTGATTTTAAATTGCCTCAGCTGGCCCCCCAACCATTTTGAAACACTGCATTAGACAAAAACAATTAAAAAGATGTCAGGAGACAAAATATAAGGAGAGAAAGAAGGATTTTTCTACTCTACTACATTATGACTTCTGATAGAATCCTTTAATAAGGTTGTTTAGTCTCCAGAACCTACCTAAATATATATGTTCAGTAAAACTTCATTGAATAAATTAATTCATAGAAAATATTAAAGATGCACACAAGAGAGGAAATAATCTTATGACTGTGTTTTGACTTTTTAATAACATTTTATTAATAGATGAAAAGGACACTGATTATTCCTAAAACTTAGAGAAGATACAATTATCTGTACTTTATGTGTCTGTGTGCATTAGTCACTTAGTTGTGTCCGACTCTTTGTGACCCTATAGACTGTAGCTTGCCAGACTCCTCAGTCCATAGGATTCTCCAGGCAAGAATATTGGAGTGGGTTTCCATTTCCTTCTCCTGGGGATCTTCCCAACCCAGGGATTGAACCCTGGTCTCCTGCATTGCGGGCAGATTCTTTACCATCTGAGCCACCAAGGAAGCCCTTATAAAGCTGTCTATTTTATAGTTATGCTCAGTCTTTAAGAGAAATAAAATCAAAGTCATGTTCAATCACGCTTATGATTCATATTTGCTCATGTTATTACCCTACTCAATTCTTTCTCATTGATACAAAGAAAGGTCCAATTTCTTTCTTGCTTTCTTTCTTTCTTTCTTTTTAAGTATTTATTTGGCTGCACCAAGTCTTCACTGCAGCACGCGTGATCTTCATTCTGCATTGTGTCATGCAGGATGTCTAGTTGTGACATGTGGAATCTAGTTCCCTGACCAGGGATCAAACCCAAGCCCCTTGCACTGGAAGCACGGAGTCTTAGCCACTGGACTACCAGGGAAGTCCCAAAGCTTCATTTTCAAAGATGGGTGAAAAATTGCAGCAGGTGATTAGGTTTGGTGACAAGATTGAAATGTTTTCTGAAGAGATGAAGAAAACCTTTGTGATAAGGTATCTATTAATACCATGGATAGAGGGAAACTTCAAGGGAAACCTTCACTTAGCCCAGTTTCAGAAATAGAGAGTAGTTTATAACAATTGTAAAATTACATGTAACTATATATACATGAGTGTATACATTTATACACACTTGCACACACATTTATTGGATCAAGCTTGGAAATGACCCAAAACAAGCAGAACTTAAGAAGATTTATCCCTTGAAAGAAGTATGAGAAGAGATTTCAGCTGATGCCCTTTGCATGAGAAACAGAGTATGGAGTTTGAATTGTGCCAAAATGGGCTTGGAAAAGACCTGTTAGTTATATGGAAGCCCGCCAGAGTCATATCTTAACAGTGCATCCCAGGGCTGAGGATACACTTAAAATGAATTGAAAGCATTAGATTCCCACCCCCCCACACACACACACCAAAATATAACAAAGCTGTTCTCAATAAAGTGAAGTATCCAATAGCATTTCTATACATGTTAGTTTTTATCAATCAAAAATTAATCAAAAGAAATGTGACTCTGAAGTAACATAGATATTGGGTTTAGCTCACAAGTATTTTAAAGAAGCTATTTTAATTGTGTTAAAATGGTATTAATAATGAGGGTGGCTATGCATGTTTGGGGCCAAGGGATAGATGAAAATCTCTGTACTTTTTCTCTCAATTTTGCTGTGAACCTAAAACTGCTCTTAAATAAGTCTATAAGAAATAAAAGAAAAAAAAGAATAATGATGTTGGGTGAAGGTGAATTACTATAGCAATGTTCTTGGGGAGATGGAATAAATTCTAATCCTGAGAGCACCCAGGATGGTAAATGAGGTAACTGGGCATCGTAGTTTTATTCTGATTATTTCTATTTTCTCAGATAATTAGGAAATAAACTACTCACTGAGAGAATTCAAGAGAGGAGAAAGTATGAAATATTTTATAGGGGAGTGTTGCTTTTTTTCTAACATTTTAGTAATTATAATGAGCTATCTTGTGTATCTACCAAGTAATTATACTGAGTTATATTGTGTATCTTGTATCTACCAAGTCACTTGATTGTTTATCTCAACTATTTTCTCTGTTTGCCGAGACTCAGTTTTGCCATTGTACTATTTATAGAGAGCAAGTATTTATTTGTGTCTCTGGCATCTATTTCAGTGTCTGGCTCACAATGGACATTTAAGCAATGCCTCCTAAATCAATAAATATTTAGAACCTTATTGTATTTGTGTTTATTGCTGATTTTTTGCATACATATGTGTTGAAGGCATGTGCATCATGTTAGTCCTTGAACCCTTTCCAGCATCAATTATCTAGCTATATCCAGAATACTGTCTTTCTTCTAAAATTAAAAAAGAAATATGCTACCTTTCAGGGAATATTTTAATGGCTCATTCCCTGTAAATATTCAGATTTGGGAATAGTATTTTCACCAGTCTGTATCTTAGGGCAGATAGTTCAACTGTTCCTAGAGTACCGTGTGCATGAATAATTCTCATAGGAAAGAAATTGAAACTGTTTGAAATCAGAGATTGTCATTAGAATTTACAGTCCTGTTTGGAATGTTGTTTTAGCACCCTCATGTCCTGTGTCCGTAAACTGGGGTCACATATTAAATGAGATGCTATTGTCCAGATCAAAGTTAGTAAATAGTGGGCATTCAATAAGTCGGAGCTAGGGAACCCAGTGCTTCCACATTCTATTCCTAATTTTAAGTCAGGGTGACAATGAAAGTTGTCCAACTGGAGACTACAATTTACCTTGAGCTGTATTTTGTTAAAGGAAGAATCACTGGAGTAGAATCCCACTATTGTATAAATGTGAGACTCATAGGTACCCACGGAGAAGGCAGTGGCACCCCACTCCAGTACTCTTGCCTGGAAAATCTCATGGACGGAGGAGCCTGGTAGGCTGCTGTCCATGGGGTCGCTAGGAGTCAGACACAACTGAGCAACTTCACTTTCACTTTTCACTTTCATGCATTGGAGAAGGAAATGGCAACCCACTCCAGTGTTCTTGCCTGGAGAATCCCAGGGACAGTGGAGCCTGATGGGCTTCCATCTATGGGGTCGCACAGAGTCAGACACGACTGAAGCAACTTAGCAGCAGCAGCATAGGTACCCAAGGACCCAGGGGGAAAGACTATGATCAAAACTTTTGATGTAAATGGAAGAAGGCTTGTTACATTTGAACAAAGAGACAAACTGAAGAAAATCAGTGGGTGAATAGACCACCACTGAAAAACCACTGAGGCTTCTGTAAGTGTTTGGAATAGAAAGAACATCATATGAGTGAAGGAGATAAGTCTAGACTATTTGGGCCAGTACTTTACTGATTGGCAGGGAGTATAAGAAGCGGCCATGGAAGAAGCCCTCTAGTGGACTCATCATATTCTCTATTTTCTTGCCATGATGCTTTTGAGCAGAGTAGACCTCTATCCTTTCTCAGAGCCCAACTGTCAAGTAGGCATTGATTGAAGTCACTTTTAATTTGAAAATCTAAAACATATATAACCTCATTTGATATTAACCAGCAAATTAGATCATAAAAATTATATTACTGTAACTAATAATATTAAAATCAGCAGTAGGTGAGAGCTTCACAGAGGAACCCCAAGGGGAAAGTGCAGTGGCCCACTATTCTCTGTGATGACCTAAAGCCTGGGATAGGGGTGATGAGAGGGAGGCTCAAGAGGAAAGGGATAGATGTATATTTATAGCTGATTCACATGGTTGTACAGCAGGAACTGATACAACATTATAAAGCAATTATCCTCCAATTAAAGATAAATTTTAAAAAAGAATGGCCCACTATCTCCCTCTTGTATGATTCCCTTCAGCTTAAATGTTTCTCTGAAGCTCTTTCTTTTTTAAACTCAGGCATCCAACTAAGCCCAAACTTAGTCTCCTAATTTCCAACTTCTGAACCCAAGTTCCTACTAATATTCAGTGAGCTCTTCTGCCATGCTACTTTTCAGAATATGCTATGGACAACAAAAAGAGCTGCTGAGATTTTTACTGCCTCTTTGGAGAAAATGCCAGCTTGTCTTGCCTTCCTGGAGAAGCCATGAGCTCCTAGTAGGTAAGTACTATCTGATGCTTGATTTATGGTTCTCTATAACATCCAGCACAGTGAGTAGATTTATGATTGATGGATTGGTTAGTTGTGGAAACACATGTTATAGTGGGCAGTGAACCCAGGCAAGAAGAAAGCTCTCTGTCACAGCTGGAATATCCAATATCCCTGTGGTGCTAATCATGACTTCCCTGTTGCTTTACTTATCTGACATCTATTTCTCATCAGCCGTCGCCAACTGCTACCATTTATATTTTACTGTTCTTTACCTTGATTGCTGTCCCCCAACCCTGCCTCCACAAAAATCTTACCCTGAAAAGTTGCTTTTTGGTGTGAAATGCCAGGTCTATAAAAATGTAGTTTATACAAAGACTAAAAAGAAAACTGAAGGCAGTTGGCATAAAAACTTCACTTGGCAAGTCCTAACTTCACCTTTTTGAACCTTTTCTCTTGCTTTTGTTATTCTTTTCTATGGAAGTCACTATATTTAGTACCTTGTACTATCTCCATTCTTAAAAGTGAAGAAAATGTTAATTGTGTCAAAGGCTAAGCATCATTTAATTACCCTTTTTAAAGAATATGAAAGGCATTGAAAATATTTAACTGCCAGGTGAACTTCAGAAACGTAGCAAGATTAGGCAGTACAGTGTTCCAATTCAATGAGCAGTGGGCTGGGTTTAAAGAATGTTAGTGACTGGAGGAGAAAATGTGATTGAAATGTCAGTCCTGCCGATGGTTGATTACTTTTCCCAGAATATACTAATGGAGTTCCTCAAGCAGTTTATTGTGTCTCTTATCACCACCATCACCTTTCTTTCTGAGGGCAAGTAAGGCCTCCAATATGGTTTCTCAAATAGCTTCTCACAATTGAAGCAGAGGTAAATCTTCAAAAATTACATAATTATGATTGGATGATGAAGCGCTTGAATGTTCTGAACCAGTTTATCTTTCTAATAGGAATTTCAGCCCTAAGACTTTCAGTCACCCAATTCTCTGCCTCACGTTCTTAATGAACTGAAAAAATTGGTGTGGGTGACTGAGTAAAATGTGGTACAAATGACTCAAAAGTGTTGGATCCATAGTAGGGTAGGGTAAGAATTATATCCACATGAAATTCAAGGTTTGAAGAGTGGGTGTTTCCCTTATACCTCCTGCCCTGAAGAAGCTCCTCTGATGTCAGGTTACCCAGCACAATCCACTACTGCTACCTGTTCTGTTCTAATTCACCGTCTCCAACTGAAGTATTTGGTTTTACTGCCTATTCACTTCAACCATGTGTGAGTGAGTGTGTTGGGGAAAGAGAATTCAAAAAACAAAATCAGTTCAGTTCAGTTGCTCAGTCGTGTCTAACTCTTTGCGACCCCATGGACTGCAGCACACCAGGCTTCCCCGTCCATCACCAACTCCCAGGGTTTGCTCAAACTCATGTCCATCACATCGGTGATGCCATCCAACCATCTCATCCTCTGTCGTCCCCTTCTCCCCCTGCCCTCAATCTTTCCCAGCATCAGGATCTTTTCCAGTGAGTAGGCTCTTCGCATCAGGTGGCCAAAATATTGGAGTTTCAGCTTCAGCATCCATCCTTCCAATGGATATTCAGGGTTCATTTCTTTTAGGATGGACTGGTTGGATACCCTTGCAGTCCAAGGGACTCTCAAGAGTCTTATCCAACACCACGGTTCAAAAGCATCAATTATTTGGTGCTCAGCTTTCTTTACAGCCCAACTCTCACATCCATACACACTACTGGAAAAGCCCATAGCTTTGACTAGAAAAAACAAAATAGCAATAGCATGTGGTCCTTTTCCTAAAAGGTTCAGTCTTCTTAAGACATGTTCATATAAACTAAGTACTCAGCATGTGTCCATGTTCAGTCACATCCGACTCTATTGCGAACCCATGGACTGGAGTTTGCCACGCTCCTCCGTCTACGGGATTTCCCAGGCAGGAATACTAGAGTTGGTTGCCATTTCCTCCTCCAAGGGATCTTCCTGACCCAGGTATCAAACCTGTGTCTCTTATGTCTCCTGCATTTGCAGGCAGGTTCTTTACCACTGTGCCACCTGGGAAGCACATAAACAAACTTAAGCCTGCACCAAATGCACTGGAACATAGAAGAAATAATACTCAACTCAGGAAGTGGCAACCCACTGCAATATTTTTGCCTGGGAAATCCCATGGACAGAGGAATCTGACGGGCTACAGTCCATAGAGTTACAAAGAGTCAGACAGGATTGAGTGACTCACGCACACTACATGAGGAAACCAGCAAAAGTGTCACAGACACAAGAGGTTTGAGTCTGACACAATAAATGATAAGGAAGACACCCTACTAGGGAGCCCAGCAGGAACAGCTGCACAGTGACATCCAAGTCAGTAGTACATCCAAGGAGGCACACTCAGTTAGGAAGGTGACAGGCAGGGTATGTAGAAGGAGGGTGGGGATTGCAACAACTGAAACTGAAAAGTCAGGATTGAGCACAGACCAAGATAAAAGATTGTAACACTGATGGAAATCTACTGAAGACGAATTTGGTAAAGAAAATTTTGTGATTCTTCATTTCTGATGGCAAGTGTAGGTAAGACTGAAAGTGAAGTGAAAGTGAAAGTTGCTCAGTCGTCTCCGACTCTATGCAACCCCATGAACTATGCAGTCCATGGAATTCTCTAGGCCAGAATACTGGAGTGTATAGCCTTTCCCTTCTCTAGGGGATCTTCCCAACCCAGGGATCGAACCCAGGTCCCCTACATTGCAGGTGGATTCTTTACCAGATGAGCCACAAGGGAAGCCTGTAGGTAAGGCTAGAGGCAAGAAAACTAATTAGATCATCTCAGTGATTCCATGAAGAGAAGACAAAAGCCTTTTGTGACAACAGTGGCACTGTGTATGAAGAAGAGCAACCAGCTTGAGATATTTGAAGCTGAAATTCACATAACTGAGTTTCGCTGAAAGATGAAAGCGATACTAGAAGGACTTCCTGGCTTCCGATTTGGGCTTCTGAGTCATTTTTAGTCCCTTCAATAAAGTTGAGAATATAGGAGGAAGAGCAAGCTTGAGTGAAAAAGATATTGTTCAAACTTGAACATATTGTTTGAGTCATTTGTGGGGGGATTCTTCAGGCATGGATCTTGGCAGGAACTTAAATATATGTCTGTAATTCAGGAAAGAGTTCTGGTCTGGATCATCAGCAGAGAGGTATTAATAGAAGCTGTGTCTTGTATGAGAAAGCCTTCAGGGTCCTTATCAAGTCACCTCAACCTACCTCAACATACAATTCTAGAATCATCTGTGATTGTTTTTCTAGTCAATTTCTTTTCTACAGAAAGCATATTCTTTTATATTGACACAAATTATGAATTTTTACCTAAATACCTTTGTCATTCTATTGCCACTTCCTAAAAAAGTTATCATCTTCCTTTGACTTCCAGTATTCTATTACTTCATTTGAATTGCTACAGGTTATACTATATGTCTCAACTATTACTTACTTGTTTTGTAGTTAATATTAGTTTATAATTACATAATAATTTATATAAATGTATAATTTAGTGCACATTATTATGTGCAAATATTTTTTGCTTTTTTGTAAAATTATTTTAAAGACAAATATTATAACCTATGAAGGTATATATAATGTACTATGTCACATACATCATATGCATACAATAGTTTTACTATTGGTTTTGTAACTATGAAAGTGAAAGTGTTAGTTGCTCAGTCGTGTCTGACTCTTTGCAAGCCCATGGGCTATAGCCTTGCAGGCTTCTCTGCCCATGGGATTTCTCAAGAATACTGAAGTGGATTGCCTTCTCTTCTCCAGGGGATCTTCCTGACACGCTGATTGAACCCAGGTCTCCTGCATTTCAGGCAGTTTCTTTACCATCTGAGCTATCAGGGAAGCCTACATATTGCAATAGTTACACTGCTAATGATGCTTACACAACCTCTTTTAAAAATGGTTGTAAGGGTCAAATGAAATAATTTGTAAAAAGTACTTTGTAATTATGAAGCATCTTATAAATTTAAGGAATATTATTATGATATCATTTAAATAATAAATATGTGAGAGTTATATATATATTATCACATCCTACATGCACAATGAATGATCATAAGAAATAAAAAAGTTTTGGATTAACTGATGTAATATTACAGACCAGACTTACGAAATATATTTTCAGAGCTTATATTGTTGGCCTTTAAAAGAAGATCCTCATTTTGTGATAAGGGAAAATTTGTGTTCTGAACTAACAAATCAGAAGAAAAGAATTCCAGATTCACAGCTGTTCTAGAGAATGTCATGTTAATTATTTCCTCCTTATATTTAGAATTCTGCTTTAAAAACTGTTGTTCACTTACACATTCTTCAGAAAGTAGAAATGACCACAGTAAACATTTAAAATATTAATAAGAAAAGCTGGAAGTTTTCACTGCCTGTCTGTGGACTTATAAAAGTTTAGTAATGAAGAAAGTGTGATATTGACAACAAGACAGAAAGAAAAAAAAAATAGAATGATGTACACGATTAGACCATTCAAAAAGAAACTCACACTCACATGGTCAATCCATTTTGGTTCAAATACAAAGACAATTTATTGGCAATTGATCTCAACAAATGATGCTGGAACAATCGATTAGCCGTTTGTAAGATATTTACCTTAATCCTTACCTCATAGCTTATACAAAATTTAAGTTGAGATTGAGCCTAGGCTTAAATATAAATTGTTTTTTTAATTTTTGAAAGAAAACAAGGGATAAAATCTTAGGGACCTTGAGTTTGGCAACAATTTTTTAAATGGAACACGTCATGAACTATAAATGCAGAAATAAATAATTTGGGCTTAATCAAAATATAAAAAAAACTTTTCTCTTCAAAAGATACTTATTAACCTATACACACTACTATATATAAAATAGGCTTCCCAGGCAGCGTAGTAGTAAAGAATCTGCCTGCCAGAGCAGGAAATGCAAGAGACATGGGTTTGATCCCTGGGTTGGGAAGGTCCCCCTGGAGAAAGAAATGGCAACCTTCTCCAGTATTCTTGTCTGGAAAATTCCATGGACAGAGTAGCCTGGTAGGCTACAGTCCATGGAGTCAAAAAGAGTCTGACATGACTGAGCATACATATATATACATACATACATACATATATATACACACACATATATAAAATAGAAAACCAACAAGGACTTACTGGATAGCACAGCAATCTGTACTCAGATTAGGTTCATAACCTATAAGAAAAAAGTAACTGAAAAAGAAATACATATATATTTATAAAATTGAATCACTTTGCTGTACAGCTGGTACGAACACAACATTGCAAATCAATGAAAGAAAGAAAAGAACCTGCCGTAAGAGTGAAGTGACAGGCCAAAAACTTTGAGAAAATATTTTCAAGACATATTTCTGAGAATATTTTAGTCTATACTATATAAATATTTTAGTCTAGATTATATAAAGAATGCTTAACATCTCAATGCTAAAACGACAAGCAACTACATTTTTAAATAGGTCAAAATATTTGAAAAATATTTCACAAAAATATATAGTTGCTAAATATGTACAAGAAAAGATGTTCAATATCATTAGGAAAGTGCAAATTGTTATCACAATGAAATATGACTATATAATTACTAGAAGAACTAAAATTAAAAATAATGATCTATTGACTGTTGGTAAGAATGTGCAACAATCAGAACTCACATTCATTGCTGGTGGGAATGTAAAATGGTTCAACTACTCTGGA